>OY390727.1:13957578-15250139 GCA_959613375.1 Heteropelma amictum
CGTGGCGATCTAAGGCGATGGGAATCGATTGTGTAGCTGATTATTTCTCGTTACTTTAACGAGGAGGTCGATCTAGTCATTATTTTACATCAGTCATCCGGGATATTAATATTCCGAGGAACACGATGCAAAGGGCTGTCAATTTTGATGTAATCTTTGAGAAAATAGTCTCCTTGTTATTCACTCGCGAACGCATTGAAGTTATAGATCGATAAATCGGTAGTCAGTCTTTTAATCTACCAGGACCAATTGCCATTTTTTGAATGATTTTTTGAATCGCCCTTTAATCTATGAATTCGTAAACTTTCGAACTGGGTAACGAGAAAAGGATGAGCGAGAGGTGGAAAAAAAGGATATTCCAAAGGTGGTCGATTTCGAATCGTCATCGTCGATCGTAGAATCGTAATATCGATAACGGAACTCGGAGGGTCCTGTCCGTCGGCTCTCCTTCCACGCAGATAGCACGCACGCGGGAAGTCATATTTTGGCAATGCAATTCATCTTCCGCCGGCGGACAGCCACCCGATTGTGCCGACGCTCGACTCTCGCCGCGTTCGTAACTCAAACATTCCGGGCCATTCGAAAATCTCTCGATCTTCCGCTATTATCGGCTTGTTATGGATATTGCACAAGTTTAAGGCCCTCCAGTACAACTGGCCAATGAAAAGCGATGCTCCAAAAATAGTGTTTTTCACATTAGAAAAAAATAAAAGTCATCGGGACGAAGGATTTTTCTGCAACGACTGAAAATTGATATAAAATCGAGAAAATCATCTTTTTACTCGTTCCAAAGTGTCTTTTTGCGATAACTTTGATTCACAAAGTAACAGAGATTCAAATAACCATTTTTTCGATTCATTCGATCTTTGCCTTTGTTACAAAAAATATAAACGATTTACGTAAAAAAATTCTTTTACATTTTATTTCGATAAAATCAATTCTTTATTCGCTGATTTGATGTTTGACGATAGTTTCTTTTGTCGAGCCTGAACATCAAAGCTTCGATACTACAGAGGCTGAGAGAAGAGAGATTAAAACCGTCCGTCGGCATCAATGCCCCTCGATGACGTTTGCCGAGCGGACCAACTGCTCTCATTGATCATTTCTGAGAATGCAAATTGATTCGAACGCGGTATAAAACATTATTTATCATTATACGTTCCAAGTTTGGTACAGCGCGGAATGACGAAGGAATTAATCGGTCGGGGGGTCAGTAATCTCGATTTAAATCGACCGAAGATCATCGCTGCACTATCCGGTCTTAATCGAACGTGTAATTCGACGTGATTAATACGAAATCTTGCAAAAAGAAAAAGCAGCGAAACACGTTTCCAGCGTTGATGTTTTATGTACGCTGACAAACGCGAATTTTTTTTTTTTTTCGTCTCTTCCCTCGAATATTTCAAACTCGAAAAATCCAGTAAAGCAACCGTGTCACGCGATTCAATGATCGATGGTCGATGATTTTGTTTTTTACGAAAATAAAAACCAATGAGGCCCGTTTCGTGCGGCAGGATTTTTTTTTTACCGCCGTATAAATACTCCCAGTGCAGCGATAAAGTTTTTGCACTGTCGTTCTTGTAATTAAAAAAATAATGGCTTTGATTTATGCGAGTCGAGCACGTGGATAAAAAAATCCTCGGTCCGCTCGCACACATCGCTCCGACCTTCGTGCTTCTGCTTCATCAGTTCGTAATGCTTTTTGTTGCTGAAAGAAAAACATTATTCCATACGATTAAAACGATACAATTGTTGAAAAAACCGACCGGCGATTCCATTTTTCACTCTGCCATTTCTCCTTTTTCAAAATCCATCAGCGGTGAGAAAAAAATGACACACTTTTCTTCTTTCGATGACTACATTCCCACATTAAATTATCGCTAAAAATCATCGCGCAAAATAAAACTTTATCCGCTGAATTATTTATTTCCTCCTATTCTGATAAATCGATATTTCCAACTTTTCAATCTCATGTTGTTCGTCAAAACGTAAATATTACGAGTATTGCAATTATTTTTGCGCAACAATGCTTCATCAAATTAATCAGCTACGAATGGACCATAAATAATTATCAGCAGTGTGGAAAAAAAATATGAACGCGACGGTGAAAACGAATCGTCCGAAGAGTCGCGCGTTCCAATGGTGGATGCTGCGTTCATCTCGCGCGGCGCGCGATCCCGAGAGCGTCGGCCGACGGGCAATGGCGCGTCTTCGCGGCAAAGTATTTTCCTCGTGCATGAAACCGTTCGAATCGGGAGCTATGAAAAATCGTCGTAGAATTTCAACGGTCTTGTCTCATTAAAAAAAAAAAAAAAAAAACACGAGAATGCGAAAAAGCGTGATGATCTCTGCAGAGGGAGTTTCTCCGGCTCTCGTCAGCGACGATACTCTATAAATAACAAAACCGCACGTTTGTCTTGAAAAAAAAATCTTTTGCATTTCATTTTCGCTCTCAGTCGCCTTTCAAATTAATGGTCTTCGATTTTTCTTCCAATCGCAATGCAACGAGACGATAAATAATTGCACCAAAGTTCCCGATTTTATTTACAATCTTATTTAAACGAAGTTCCACTCGTTCTCGCGAATTTCCAGCAGGAATCATCGATACTCGCGCTCATGCCGGTCATATTTTCACGCGAGGATGATGCAAATTAACTCGTAAACGAGCAAAAGTGCGAGGGCAGTGGCGCTTTTCATCCTCGTCGTTGAACGCGTCGTTTAATGCCCTTAATGCGAATCGCTCATCCGACTCGAAAGATTTATCCTCCTAACATTATTCCAATTGAATTTTCTACGCATTAAACGTTTATCATCGAGATAACTAGTGGTTGCCACGCGTTACAAAGTTCCGTCGGTTTACGCCTTATCAGTCAACGGACTGCGTCTCCTCCCATCTGGCATTGAGCATCTGCTGCGATAGAATTTTATACAAAAAAAACGAAAGATACGATAAAAATTCGAAAAAAAAAATGTGTCTCTCTCCTCCGTCGGTTTCGTCGACCTTTTTTCGCACGCGGACTCTTTTTTCACAATGATAAACGTGCTTGGAGCGAGAGTATATCGTCCATAAAAGTGGACCAAGAAAGTGAAGAGCTGAAAGAAAAAATATAAACTTTTAGCCCACTTTTATCGCCTCTTTGATCGTTGATCGAAAATTTCATAGTCGAACAACGTTACTCGAATGGGAAATGAAAAATAACGACGAGGAACGTTTCAATGTTGATAAAACAGAGCCGCGTGCTTGAATCAGTGTTTCTCGAGGCGCCGAGCGATCGTTTTTTTCAGCGTATCAGAGAAGAAAAAAACGTCGTTTTTTTTATTATTTTTACCCTGATGTGTGTGCATATATTTAATGTACGATACATTGCGCCCGTACATTACGCTGACTCGCGCGAGAGTTGTGCTCCAAAATGAATTCGCCGTGACGTTGCACCGCGACGCTGTCGTCGGTGCCCCCGCTAGCTAAAAGTGAAATATTCACGTCGTATTTTCACGTGTGCACCACCCCCGCTTCGACAAATGGGTTTTCGTCCGCGTCCGACGAGTCCGCGACGCCGACGCGTCTCGTCGCTCCGAGCTTTTATTTTTCATTTTTCTCTCTTTTTTTCTCCTCTCTCGCGCTTTCTCTCTCTCGTATAAAAAATATAACGTCAAAAACGTAACTCCTTTATCAATTACGTTACGTATGGAGCTCGGAGAATTTTCCTGACACGTTGGTATAAAAGAAAAGCCCCCTGTGAAAAATGCTTTCCCCGACGTCGTACAGAGAAAACGTTTACGAGAGGGAAATATATCGCTGTCGATTTCAAACGCGCGCGGTGAATCATCGATTCAGCGGGTTCCCGTTTCGCGAATTAGAAAATTGATTCAGACCCTCGTGGCTTTAAGGTTGCCCGACTCGAGAATGTACGACAGGCGTTATTTCGGCAAAATAATGAAATACAGCGAGAAAAATGGACAATTTTTCGAAAATATCGATCCTTTTCGAAATAAGGCTTCTCGTGCGTCCTTAATCGTACGGATTTTTCGCGAGACGCGGAAATAAAAATTCAAAAAAAGGTGGAAATTCGTCCGCGAGCGACGGATATATTCTCGCGGCGATTTGTCTTTTTTCCTGACAAAAAAATCGACTCGATCGAACGATTACGAAAAAAGGAAAAGAAACTCGATGAAATACTCGTTGTTTTTCCGAGGATTATAATCGGAGGAGAACAATATTCCGATCGCGAAATCGACTGCAGTATCTCGGTCCATTAAAAACTGAAATTGCTACCGTTTACCCTGAAGATTGCGGTCAGGAAGCGATAATATTATACTCGCGCGTCACCGGCTCGCAATAAAGTCATCGGAACACATCGATGATCGTATATATAAAGTCTGATTATAAATTTATAGCTTCACATCGTCGAAAGTTGAAAAATGAAAAAGTTGAACCGAGCATCGACGCACTCGTTATTATCTATAAATCGCAATTTTAATAATTCCTCTCTGTAAAGTCGAATGAGCTTCGCGATAAAACGCGTACCCCTTAAGTACGTACTAACTGCTGGTTACAATGGACCAAACGACCACGTGCTCCTCCAGCAACAATTATTTATACGGAACACGAGAGGAAAATAATAAAGGAAAATTACATCCGACAGGATCCGTGAATTGAGACATCAGTACATTTTCCATCATCCTCGAACATGGCTGTACGAGCAACACCGAGAATAATAATTCGAAAAAAATAAAACAAGTCATCCTATCCTTGAATACGAAAATTTGAAAAAATGTCATTTTGCATAAAAGATCTCCGGAGATAGAAAATGAAAAACACACAGGGTGATCGGAAGATGACGCCATTTTTGAGAGACGCACAAACGCCTGTGAATACACGCGGTGTGTGCTCCGAGGTGGTACGAGGAAAGGAGAGATGAGGGAGAGAGAGAGAGAGGAAAAAAGATGAGAGGCGGGCTATCGAGAGGTAGATTCATATATAGATATATATTTATATACATATATGAACGAGTTCTCCGATTCCGTGGTCCATGATGGTCCAGCATCGCTCGAACGAGCATCCCACCGATAGAGCAAAGGAGAAAAGAGGGAAAGGAAATCAAAGAGAGGGAGAGAGATGGAACGCCATGGATTTCTACACACATGATTTTACAGGATTCAGATATGGCCTGGTGGCTGTACAAAGTCGTCTCTGGCGTCTCTCTCGGACTCATCTCGGTCAATCGGAACGTATCTCGCTCGATTCGAGCAGCCGTATGCCTCTCTACGGTCCAGTCTCCTCGCGGGATGAGAAAAGAGAGAGAGAGAGAGAGAGAGAGGCAGAGAGGGAGGGAGAAGGAAAGAGATAGAGTCGCCAGGGGAAGAGATGGATCATCCATCGCGGTAGCAATGAATCATGGGAGTGCTAGCTGCCGGCTAGAGAGCAACGGCGAATGCAAACGCCAGAGCCCCGATTGTGGATTCTCGTCGTTTCGCCCGAGCAAGGGCGAGAGTCGACGGCCCCAACGGCATTCAGAGGGGTAAAGAGTAGACCGAGAGAGAGAGAGAAAAAAAAAATACCCAAAACGAGGGAATACACTGCGCGGTATTACGATACGGCCGAGAGTACACCGGAAGTCGTTACATCCACAAGTTTTGGCCAACAGAGAGGTATACCTGCATAGGGAATCACAAGGGTGGCTTCCGGAAGAACGCAAGGTCCATTCTTCAAAATACAATTCAAATTTATTCAATATTAAATTTTCGTAAATCCAGCTTGTATTTTTAAATCGTTTTTATGGACAATAAATATTTTACTAAAAAACATTAAAATAATATACATGCTTCGATTGTTCATAAACATCTGTACACATACTGAGTAATCAGCATACCTGAAATTCAATTGCGCAGTACTTTTTTTGCAATTTTCGATCTATTGCACTATCGAACGTCTGGTAAATCTTGAGGCTCAGATTGCATCGAAAAATACTTTCCTCGTTGCCGATGGGATTGCGTTAGATTCTCCGCAACGAGAGAAACAAGAGAGCCTTTTCAAAAATGATTTACGACGTTGAAATGAGCGTGGAGGAACAGGAGGTGTATATACACTCCAAAGGGAAAGTATGACTAACATAATTTCCAAAAATTTGCATCTTCGCCCCTCGACGAAGAAAATCTTACGCGCTACACGGCCTACATTTGCCCAACCTTTTCCCTCCCTCCGGAATTTTTCCCTCGGTATAATATGCACCCACAGGAGAAATTTTCAAAACTCTGTACGCTTTCTTTGGTGCTCAAAGTGCTGACTGGTTTATTGCCAGTAGGGCGTTTGGCTACCGGGGTTTCAATTTGCGTGCTATGTGGAGCACACCACGTGTGCGAGGGCCGATTCCCGCAACCATTTTTGGGTACATCGGAGCGGTAAACCCAGTGGCGGATTCGTGAATATTAAAATGACCATGGGCCAAAGTCGTCCGGTCGTAAAGTGCTTCCTGAGCCCGGATTCTGACCCAGTTACATCACGAAACATCACCGCGGGAAGTGTCCAAGAAGGAGAGACACCGAAGGGATGAACATGGTCCCGGAGGAATCATAAATCCTCTCTCACCGAGGTATCTTCCAAGAGACAGACGTGACGAATCGCATCTTGCTGTGAAAATTCTTATCTCAACCCTGTCACCACCGATACCTCGCGATACTCGAGAAAATTCAGCAATGACATTCCCACAAAAACATTGACACGAGTCAATACTCCCCCACACTGGTCCAGACATTTCTCTCGATGATTCAAAGATGCGCACTCGAGCTCGGGAAAAGAAGACAAAAGTCGTCTTTCTTTTCTCTTCTCAATTGCACGAGATATCTCGTGATCTTCGGCACATCTGTGGACCGGAAATGGAACTGCGAGGGAGTGTAACACGTAATGGTTGAAGGTATCAAGGTCGCGTTTAGAGGCGCACCCGGTGGTCGTGTATTACGTGGTACGTATAGGTGGAAAGGATGTATAGAGTGCTAGGGCGTATATAAGCAATGAAGGCAAGCTGGAGAACGAGCGAGGTAAAGCTGCAGCAGCTCGATGGGCGCCCGGTAGCCAGCAGCAGCGGCAGAAGCGAGCAGCAGCAAGTGGCTCGTACGTCAGCCGGTGGCTCGTAAACGTCAGCGGTGGTGCTCGTAAACGTAAACGTGATGCTATAAGGGGGATTCCACGCGCGAGGGGGTTGTTGAACGAGCGGTCGTGCCGTCGAGCGGATTCTCCGCAAAAACGTTCTCCAAACCAGCAGCGGGGCCATCAGAAAGCGGACTTTCGTCGGACGTATCGGGTACATCGGGCGCTTGAATTTATTCCTGACTACATTTTGGCTACTTTTTTGCGCTTCTATGAAAAAAAGTATAGATAAAAAAGGAGAAGCGATACCGGAGAATCCGAAGCCGCGCACGCGGATTAAACGCCACGGAGGGTATCCTCCGATGGCGCGGGGAGTTGAAATTAAAATTCGTCGCGCGATTGAAATCTCCGTCATGATTTATTCGCACTCGCGTTTGCCGCCTTTCATTCCCGTTTGGTTTTTTGCAAATTTTCGCGATGCCTCGTCGCGGACGCATATTTAAACATAAATTCACGACGGCCGTCTCGGTATGAAGTTGTAGCTTGGAATTTTGAAAGTCCGCGGCGCCAACGCGTTCCTCGCTGCTGATTTTTTTGTTTCTCCGGCTCTTGCGCTCGGAAAAAAATTCTTCAACGCGCCAGCAATGGAGGACGGAGGAAGAACAGAGAATTCAACGTCTTTGAGAAACTCTCGCTCGTTCCGCGGGGTTAAATACGAGAACGTTTCGTTAAATTCTTCGGCGAAAACATTAATCGAGCTTGTTAGCCGTCGGGGACTCGCGGAACGTCCACCAATAATCCTTCGGCGAGGGGGGGGGGGGGGGGGGTTGAGAAACTAATAATACGCGCGTTTGTAAATTTATGAACGTTCCACCGAGTGAGAAGAATTCGAAAAATTGCGGCTTTTTCCATTCTCACGCCATTAATTTCATCAACAATCCCGTCGTAATACGACTAATGTGAATTCGTTTCGAGATTCATCGTCGACGACCGCTACCCGAACTACCCTCAGCGCGCACGTTCGATGAGAAAAAATGTTGAAAAATAGGGAATTGTTACACGCACAGCCTCCTCTGTGTCCGGATGATCCAACGGTCGAAGCCGGAGCTCGGGGCCAACTGCAACGTGAACGAGGTTAAACTTCCCGCGGATCGAAAAAAATTGAGACGCGAATAAGTGCGAGGGATAAAACGCAAGAGTGTCGGACACGCGGATAAAAAGAGAAAGAAGAAAAAGCAGGGGAAACGAGATATCTCAATCACCGATAAAAGCGATGTGCACGCGGCAATAATTTGCAACGAAGAAGAAGAGGAAGGCACGGACATGGCGGACGATGATTGCGCAGCGAGACGCCACAACTCGCAAAACTGCGTATACTCGGTTTATCGATAACTTTTATATACTATGTATATACATATAGATATTTGTGAATGTATATATGCTTACAACGCGTATTGAGAGAACCGGCGAGCTAAAACAGGACGGCCGAGAGAAAATGCCTAAAATTACGATAATGATTCACAACGCTTTTCAGTTAAGACATTAGACGATGTGTGTAATTTTGGGATGAAAACCTGATACGTTGGACGCATATGTACTACATGCAAAAATCGATTTCACGCGGGAGAACGCCGGCGGAGCACTCATCTCGCTTCAACGTGGACATTCTCTCTTTTTCGATTTTTTTGCTTGTTTTTTTTCCGTTCCCCACCTCGCCACGTTTACAACCGCGATATAATAACTTTAATGCACATTATGCAGATATCGATATAGAGAAAAGACAGAGTTTATCGCCGGCCTCGAAAATCGTGTTTCCGTTTTTTTTTTGGCGATGAGACTCTCATTGACGAGGATTATCTGTACAGCTCAGCTGTATCATTAAGGGGAAAGATGCAGGTTCCGTCCGGTTCGATGCCTCGAAGAGCGTCGAAAGATAATAATCCGATTTATCTCGTTTCAACGTCTGTCCTATTTGATTATCCCGCTTGACTTCTCAACGTGGATACAGACAGAGTGCGAGAAATGTGCAGCTCGGAGTACGGTTGAGAAAAATCGTTATTGCCATTTTCATTCATCGCGAGACAAAGGGAAAAATGAATTTTCGTGGATCGCGCATGGATATACAGCGAGCGAGCGAACGAGCAGCCATTTTTCGGTACGTCCGTAACCCTGACCAATTTGGGGAACACGAGGATCGACGAGTAGGAGGGCTGCGAGGCTTCCCTGGGGGATGAAACGGAGGGAAAAACGATTTGCGCTGGAGCGGCGAGCGCAGATGCGAAAAAAGTGAATTTCGAGAGAGCAAACGACGAGAGGGATGCTGGACCGTTCAGGAATACATAAGCGATGTGTATAAGTAATAAGAGAAGAAAAAAAATAGTGAGACTTATCCGCGGTCTCGTTTTTTTCTCCCAATTTCGTTGGTCAAAGAACGGGCCGGTGGTAATGACGCTGAGAGGTCTTGATCGAAATTATAGCCGTCGGATAAATGAATAGTTTACGAGCAGCGAAAATCGTTTTTGTAAAACATCATCGTGGCCCCGTTGTGGCAGAGTGAAACGTGTGCCAAAGACGGGTGCGCCTCTCTCGGCGGTTGGATGCTGCTCTTGTTTCTCGGCGAATGCTCGCCACCCGCCATTTTCGCCAATTGAGATCTTGAATCGTTCGCCAGAGGTCGGTAACCGCACGTGCACGTGGCGAGACGAGAAGGAATCTCGAATAAACGTGTAATGCACCGAATCACTTGTCGGCTCGGATAATTAATTCGACCATTCGGTATATACGAAACGTGAGCGGTGAACATGAAAAAAAATTGAATCAAACTCGTACAGCCCACATGCCTCTGTATGAAAAACTCGTTGGTTACGATGAACGAGGATAAAGACGGAGCTTGGGATTTTAAACGGCAAAAGACCCGCTGCCGAAAGATCAGAGAGGAGGAATGAGATTGAGGAATGAGAGGAGAAAAATGAAAAGATGATACAAGGCGATTCGCGCGAAAGGTTTTGCGGTTGAGGAGCAACCGAGAGCGAGCTGAGCGTTGGATGGGTGATGGACCGATGGCTCGTTACAGTCCAGCTTCTCGCAGGACAGCAGAGCAATCAAGAAGGATTCCCATATATGAAGCAAGGAACGTGTCGCTCTTGATGGAGGCCCACCCTGGACAGCGATCGATCTTTCGCCTACTCTCTCGCAGCATCCGCTTGTTTGCGTTTAACCTTTCATCCTCGTTTCTTCGCACGAAAAGTTTTCGCGAATCACAATCCCTGGTCCCAGGTAGACTTCCAGTCTGCCAACTTTGACGACGGCACGAGAATAGAAAAATTGTATCGCAGTCTGTGTATACACCGAGCGGAAGAAAAAAGAAGAGCGTTGACTGCAAAAAGAGGGTACACGAGAGTCAAAAGAAGAGGAGGAGGAAGAGGAGAAGGAGCGATAAGACAGGCTGACACTGTACTTGTATATATCGCGCTATCTTCTCCGGTGGAACGGAGAAGAGAGGCACCCAGCGGTGTTCTGATGGATGACAAATGGCCACTCCAGGATGCGTCACTCCGACGAGCGTATACGAAGAGATGCTGGGGGTTCCTCCTGTACGTTCCTCAAGCTCGGTACCATAACGGTGTGGGAAAGACGAGGTCTTGCGTACGTACACATCGCCGTCACATATTTCGCCTTGGGTAGAGAAGCAGCATCAGCTTGGAGGGTTCGGAATGTGGATCTCTCCGACGACGAGGGGTTGCAACGCTCTCCCAGCCGTACCACCTAGATGTTTGGTCCATCGATCCAAGTGTCGGTGATGGTGCACACATGGGGCGGCATGTAGGTACGACGGTCGAGAGAAGGAGGACGAAGGAGGGCGAAGCGAGGATGGCAAACGGGTCGGCGGAGATAAAGTGGGACGTCTGATCCTCCGACGGGCGAGAGCAAAAAGATCCTCGCGCGTCGCATCCCGAGAGACGGAAACCGAGAACCGAGAGGAAAAACTCCCTCAATGCTCGAGCCATATATACCGCACTACCATCAGCGAGAACCTTCTCTTCCAGATCTTGTGCATCGCTGTTTTCCAAGCAGCTCCCGCTTCCCTCTTTTTCCCGTTTTCCTCTTCCTTCGCCTCTGTCGTTCCGCACTCATCCACCGTTTTCGAGCTTCCACACAAAGCACAAGCTGCGCACCGATGTATAGAACACAACCCTGCGGACTCATCTGAGCAGAAAGAAAACTCGAAGGAAAAGAAGATCTTCTTCGCGCGCCTCTTGGTCCACGCGCTTCTTTCTTTCCTCTCCGTCATTCCATTCAACATTCCTCTTTTCCAAAGTTGCCCCCGTTTCCTTTTTCACTCGCTCGCCGGTTCATCAACGGACGGAATATCTATAGACAGTACCAGTACCATTCTCAGGCTGCTCTCATTCTTCTCCATGACGAAAGGAGCGATGGAAACGTTCGCTCCTGCAGCAATCTCGTTTGGTAGCTTGCCTCTCCAGTCTCCATCCGCACTTGGCTCCAAACGAGCCTGTGTGAATTTTCTTTGAAAGAAAAATCGCCGATCTACGATGACCGATTCTGCGTAATGATTGCTACATCGACGACTGAAAAATCGTAAAGTTTCGCAAGGAGGACAAAGTCGACAAGCGGTCCAAACTGCCGCGAGTCCAGTCACGATGTCAATCTCTTTGTTTCCTACGGAAAGCTAAAATGCCCGATCCCCTGCTCTCTCTCTCTTCCATTATCAGCGCTGATAGGATCTCGACTCCTGAACGAAATTCCTGTCGTGTTGCGTGTGGAACGACGAGAGGAAAGTTTGCACGTGTTACCTGTGTGCAAAGTCGAATTCTGGTGTATATCCAAGTGTATGAGCTCGATTAGTACGCTAAGAATGACCAAGCTCGTGGGATAAATCTGATAAGTAGGCGGCGCACGATACCATGGTCTCCACAAATCCATGGATAAGCCCTGAAAGCCACGAAAGAAAGAAAGACAGAGCGGGGGAGAGAGAGAGAGAGGGAGGCTCTCGAAAGTAGACGATCCAACACAGACGCAAGTTTATGTATCGGCTCTTTTCTTTTCACAAGGCTGAACGGAATGCGATATGTGCTTCTGGCACAGCGAAAACGGGGATATAAGCCGGAGACATGTATGAGACCGAGGGAGGAGGCTGCCATCAATTTATATATACGGGTATACGCGGTTGAAGCTGCCGGCAAAATCGAAGAAGGATGAACGGCTGATCGAACGTCGTCATTACAAACGACGTGACAATCTGGAGGCTGCATATAATACCGTACATGCCTACTGTATATATATTGCTTGTTACGTCGATTGGTCGACGCGTGCCTGGTCTCCTCTGCCGGCGATACATAACAGCATCCTAACGCGTGATCCTTCATAAATGTCACAGAGAGACCGAGATCGTGCGCGAGAGCAAAGCGCGATAAATATAACCAAACGTACATATCGCCCAGTCAATTCTCTCGCCTCTTCCTCTCATGGTCCTTCTGCTTCTGCAAACGGATCTGATGATCCGCGAAATATCGTCACCTGGGATGAGTTTGCCCTCCTCTCGAAATGGCATCACTGCGCGGAATCTTTCATTCCGATGCTCTGGGAAAATCCTGTTATCACTGCCGAGTATACCGACGAGCTGTCGGGTTAATCACCCATTCAACGAATTCGCTATTAGTTCGTTAATGCCATCGGGGTATCTCGCGTTTGTATCATTACAATGGAGATTCCGGCGGAGGGTGACATGGCATTTTCCGCTGATGCAATGCAAACGCGTGACAAATACGAACGCAGAGGGTGACTGACGCGGACCAATTGCACCCCTGCAGCATCCGCCACCATCTTGGCCGTCCCCAGACGACTTGCACCACTGTATGTACTCTCCATCTCGTTCTGTCGTACACGCAGACTTTTGTCATCTCGCACACGAACAAACTACACGTGTGAGATTTATACGAATCGAAAACAGGTTTTCCATCGACTCCCTCGCAATAATCCAGGGATAAATGCCTGGGGCCATGCCCCGTTTTTAAAATTCCTCGTCGTTAATTCCCTCCGAACAACACACGTGTACAGAAATAATCGAATGTCAGAAAGTACATGTACAGTTCCCATAAAAGCAATGTTCATTCTTGATGAACGGAGGAGGAAAAAAACGTCGTTCTCTCTCCCCGAAGGTACATCGAGAGCAGAGTTCCGGTGGATGGATAATACGGAGGAGGCAGGAGGAGCCTTAAGGGAGAGAGAGAGCGACGAGATGGAAACGAGAATGTGCCGTAAGAGCCGTGTCGTTGTCGTTGTCGTTATCGTGGTGGAGCTCACCGATGGAGAAACGCAATGGGAAATCTGTAAGCGAGAGGCAAGAAAAGGGACGCGGGAGGGAAAGAGATGCTGGAAAAAGTGGGGTCTCTGGGCGACGGGCGTCATTAATAAAAGTGTCAATAGTGTCAGTGGACTAATGTCGGTAGTCAGTCGCGTTCTCGAGGCTGTGTATGCGCTGCCGAAGCTGGCTCGTAGGTGGGGTAGCCCGACGCGTTTCTCGTCCCTCCTGTGCCGTATCCTATCAGAGAATTCCACCCTCTCGGGGGCGAGCCATCTTCCAGCAGGCGCTGGATTCACTGGTCCTATACCCGCAAAAGAGAATAGAAAAGAAAAAGAGGATAAAAGAGAGTGCAGCATCCGAGGTATTCGTCTCTTTTCTTCGTCGTCTCACACCTCTATCGTCCTCGTCTCTTCGGTTCTCTGTAAAATGCCCCGCAAACCCTTCTCGTTTCTTTATTCTTGATTCTTTGCTCTGTTCGTTTGTTTTTTTTTCCCGCACCCCACTTTTCTCCAACCTTTTTCCCCATATCCATTTCCTTCTCTGTATAATGCTCGCTTGCCTCTTCGTTTTTGTTCATCGAGCTTCTGCGAGGTCCATGATCTTTACATGATCACAGGGTGGCTGAAAGTATCTTCATTTCGAGAGGAAAATTTACAGCTGGAATATAAGCGAGGCTCGACAAGCTGATAATATCGCGTTGAACGGAGTCTCTTGAAAAATGTGTGAAAAAGCATACATCTTCCGACGTATATATTTGTACAAGCGTTGCCGACTCGTGAGATGTCCACTGATTGAGCATTTGAGGAAATGAGCGGTGGAAAAGTACTCAAGGGAGAGTGTAAATAATTTTTTTCCTCAATGGCACGATGATTGAAGAAGCGTGTGCCCTCGCGTGATACCAGAAATCCCGTCGACAGCTGCGCTCATATTTCGGCGCGAGATGCTTTGATCTTCGTGCGGTTCAGCCTCCTCTCGCTGTCTCCGCTTGCGACGAGTTTGAAAATTTCTTTGAATTTCTTTCACCGATAAATATTGCACCGGAAGAATTCTGTGCAAATGTAAAAGACACGGTTACAAGGGTTTGAAAGGAAGAGCCGAACGGATAAAAAAGTATCTCGTTGATAAGATTGCATAAGACAAAGCGTACGTGATCGGAGAATTCAGGGGAGGAAAAACGAGGGGGGTTCGTCAGTCTCAAGAGAGAAGGGATGCTGTGCGGAATGCCTGTCACTGCGGAGAAGGTTCCAGGGATTCGCAATGGTCTGAGGAATATCTAATAAGAGCCCCGGTGCTCATCTATCGGGGAACGAGAGGAGAGCGCGCGGGGGGCTGTCACCGTGGGCGTCAGCGACGTATAAAGGGGATGAGAAACACCACGGGGTGATTTACATAGTAATAATATCGGCTCGCCCCATCGAGAACTCGAGCGCCCCGAGGACCAACTCTCTTAGACGGAAAGAATTTTTTCCGCACCTCCTGGAGCAACTTTCCAGCCGAAAATCCCGGAGAAACTTTGTTTTTCGATTCATGAGACTCTACGAGAGAAAATACACGCCACTCTGCTGTCTCAAATATATCACTAAAAGCGTGGTTTCACGATGTCATTCAATGAAAGATTTTTGTTACACGAAAAAATATGATATTACATGATAGACATAATTTGATACTGGCGTATAACATAATTATGATGTACCAATTATCGTCGTTCGTGATACATTATTACCCTATTAATTTCTAGCAGGATCATTTGAATTTATGTGAAATGATTACGAATTTAATCGACGCGTGTAAAGATAGTGTTGTCGCATTCATAATATTCTCGTTCGACAACGCGACGAAATGGATAAATCTCGCGACGATGTAAATGAAGCGTATGAAGCTGTAATTGATAAAGTTATTGCAGATGAAATCTCAATGTGATTAAAGGTACATCTCAAGCGGGTTCGTCGATTGTCTTAATTTCTTCCGCGTTGAGGCAAAAGGGGAAAGAGATGGAGCACAGAGATTGTACGCGAGAGAACACGATGAGTGATGAGTAACAGGAGATGCTCGGGACTGCGATTAGAATGTCAAAGCTACCAAACGACCGCGGAGAAGACAATGATAAAATGAGAAGCGAAGGACGAGGCGATGGTGAAAAAATAAAAGAATACGAGATAAAAAATGCGAGAGGAATTATGATGCAAAATGGCTACGGGGTGAAGGACGAGAGGATCCGTACGCGAGTCGCATAATGATCTTGGTGAGGCTGAACAACGAAAGGGTTGTCAAACTCGCGCGTTTTTACACCCCTCGATAAGAAAGGGGGTCAAGAGCGAAACGCGTGTATATATCTCGTAATATACATCCTAAAGTTTCGAAGAGATCATTGTGGTCCATGATGACTTCACTCCGAGGCCATTAACGCAAAGCTACGCAAAAGCGTCGGTGCTTTTTGACGACTCACTTTGTTGAGCCTGGCGATGTTTTAATTAATGAGAGATTCACTCTCCGAACGATGCGGCATTCGTTAGTCCAGCATTTTCTTTCTCTCGCGCGACAGCCTATATATATTTGTTTCGTACAAGTACGCGCGTACTCCGAAGTTTTCCGTCTCGCTCGCGAGAGTACAGAGTCGCGGCCAAGAACAGAGGGCACTCCGATGTTTATTGCTGAGAATGAAACGAGAATAAGAATAAAATAAAATGAGAAATTTCGCGTCTGAGTGTGCTCGCGTCCGTGTGGCCACGTTGATAAAAAGGAGGAAAAAATGGAGGCACCGACAGAGGAGGAAGGAACAAGAGCTCGACAGTAAGACTCGCTTGTGCCTGAACGGCGAAAGCGGGGCTTCAGTCAACGAGGGCATTCATGTGCTCGACTTCTTTCTTCTTCGGTTTCTCGCGAGTTTTACAAAGACTTCAGCATTTGCCGAACACTCATGAGCGTTTGGAAACTCTGGATTTCTCCGTTTTATTCTCTCCCCAGCATCTCCCGCTCCTCGTCTCGCTCTCTCCTTTTTTTCTCCTCATCTCCCGAGTTTTCCCCGCGAACCCTTCGGGATCTTCGGGTTTCGCTCCCCGCATCATCGTCGGTCTCTTCTTCCTCGTCTTTCTTTTTTTACTCCTCGTGATTTCCCTCATCTTCCGCGAGCACACACGTTACAGCATCTCCCTCGAGTTCCGCACCCTCGAGTCGTTATTTCTTTTTTCTTCCTCTCCCTCTCTCACGAGAGACCTCCGCAGGTCCCTTTTCGTTCTTTTTTCGCGCTGGTGAGCACCTCCGCGTGTATTTTCACTGCTGAAAACGCGAAAAGGGTCTCGCACAGCTTCTTCGTCGTTCTTTTTTTCTCTACATATATAAGCATATAAACGCGTATAAACCGAAAGCTCCAAGAGTGAAAACGTAAGCTCGCGGACGCGCCAAAGAACAAGGCAGTCATGGGAATGTATAGAGAAAATGAGAGCATCCCGACGTCGCCTGACGCGCATCACTGACGCCGCTCGCGGAGCTGCTGGAGATTAATGGCTTCGGACTCTGGGATCCTGGAAAATAAATAGCGAGGGCGAGTTGGTCGAAGGCAGAAACGAAGAGGTTGGGAAAAAAACGAAGGAGGAGAGAATCGGGGAGGAAGAAGGAAAATCAGACGGAGGGTGGCGAATAGGGGTGGTACAGGGAACAGAGTCGAAGAATATAGAAAAGGATCAGCGAGGAGAAGAGAGCGCAGGAGGAGAAAGGAAGTTTAGCCAGCAAAACGAGAGCAAGAATCCTGAGGGTTGCTACACCCCCGCGATCTCTTTCCCCAAGGGTAAAACATCATGATCACGCCGCCATTGCTCTAATGGCCACTTCAGGATATTTCCAGCAACCTATCTACCCCTGCTTGGTAAACGAAATGTTGTCGAACCGCTTTCTTCCTCGGTTATAAATGTCCATAAGCGTCCCATGCTCATTTTCACATCCTCCGTTCTCCCAAAAATTCACACGACTATTTCCTCGATCTCTATAAAGATTCCATCATCACCCCATTTTGTACACTCGCGAGAAATGACGTTGGACCGAGTGTTTCGCCTGGAAAACACGCTCCAAATCGATCAGACCCCTTGAGAAAGATGGATAAACAAAACCGCACGTTGCCCGATTGTTTTTTTCAATCGCCAGTGTTTCACCCTCTTTCGGAACGTCATCGTCATTTTGTCTTCATTCTCAGCTCGTTTGGATAACGCAGTGAATTTTTTTCACTCGCTTTAGAGGCTTGCAAGATCGCAGGCGACGTAATTGAACGAGAGTCTGAATGAAATTATACGTTTGCCGGGTAGTACCTCCCCAGTTATTGTAAACGCGAGGCAAATAAGACATGGTAGCGATTACGCGTATGGGGGATTCATTATTGCGCGTTAATTCAACGATTATTCGCACACACGTGGTAAAAGCTAGACCCTGAATCGCATTAAATTTAACTGAATGGGCAAACTCGGTGGAAGACCACGGTCTAATTGTCGAGTCGTTTGCATAATGCTTGCTCTGTAACGCTGCTGTCTTCTTCGCTCTCAGGCTCTTCAGCATCGCAGCTTCCTCCTCACTCGTCGCATGATGCTCGTACGAAACGCATATGTTTATTGCAAACTCCGTTTCCAACAGCGCCCGACCGAGTAAAATACTTTGGTGCGTAATAACTAGAAGCTGCTGAAGATTAATTGCTAATTCTTGCTACTGTATGAGCTACCAGTTGCTGCTAAACTGCCAGCACCAACGTAGAAGGACGGAGAAATATTTTACGACTCGATACACGAATGTTTCTACATTTTTTTTTAGGCTATTCGTTTCGAGGGATTCTGATACATTTTCGAAATGACGAAAATCAATTTTCGCGAATTGCTGAGAATAATTATTAATTACGAGAGTGTAAATAAGAAATTTATCGAAATATGCTCGAAAACTTGTCGCTGCTTTGTCAAAACGTAATCTCGAAGCGGATTGATGGTCGGACTCGTTCAGGTGGGAGTCAATCACCGCATTGAGGAGAACGTGTTTTATTCAAGGTGGAGAAACAAGTCTGGTTTACGATATAAATGCAACAGCGATTTTAATCGATTAGTAGGTTAATTATAATTTCTCGTTTCTCTCCGCTATCGATCAACATCCTCTGTATCTTTCGTTCTTCATCCCCGCTTTGTACACCCTGTCTCTTTCACTCCGTGGAATTCCTCAGCGATGATGCAATAAAACGTCCTGACGAACTGTATATAGTTAATTACCAGAACATTAATTATTTCTTATCCCCGTTGGCAATCAGGGCCTCGTCAACGTTTATAACAGTCATTAGCTCACTGAAATTGGAATAGAGCTATATATTCTTCGGTCGAAAACCAAAAAAAAAAAACGACAACGGTTCAACGGACTTTGTGAGTAACAAGAGCTCGAAAATAGTTCTCCTTTCGAAATACCATCTCTGTGCCTCGAATTCTTTTTTTTTTGCAACAAAACTCTCATCCCCAGATCGATTAGAAATCTACCTCGAATCTTTCTCCCGATGTACGAAAGAGCTCTGAAGAAAAATCGTCGAAAAAACCGCCCCACATTCGAGCATTTGATGAATCTCGATAATAATCAATTTGATCGAGTATTCGTGAATTCTCAGGGATATTAACTTTGATCGATAATTAATTCGACAAAGTTTCTCATCGAGCGACGAAAAATTGTATCGACGTTGTACATGTAAATCGTATTCTCTTCGTGAGATAAATTCGTTGACGAGACAGGAAGTGCGATAGATGGTGGAAAAAAAAAAAGTTACTGTACACATGCGGATACATGGAAATAAAAAGAAAAGTAATATAGCGAGAAAGAAAAAGGGGGACGATGCGCGGTGGGAAGACGAATATTAATAACGTGGCAAAGTAAAAAATGTTTACTATGTGTTTGCAGACCGATATAGAAGGGAATATAGAAGGATGGTGGCAGGAAAAGAGGGAAGATGTGAGGGGGGAGGGGGAGAAGAGCGTGTGACGAGGGATGTATATAGAAAACCCTCGACTGGGGGATCGAGCGTTCCGCGTCGTGATTGATTGGCCCCGTCTCAACTCTGCTTCCTATCCCTTCGCTCTTCTTGGGGTGCCTCTCTTACGCAATATATATATGTATACATTTTCACCCCGTAGGGATATTGCCTCGACGCAGCATCCAGCCCACGTACGTAAAGGTTCTCTCGCAAAGTTCTCGCAGGGTCGGACATACAGACAAGAACACACCCTTCTATCCGACGAAAACAACCCCTGCATCGCTTTTCTATGCGTCCTCTTCGTGTATAGACAACAATCGCAATCTCTCTCTCTCTCTCTCTCTCTCTCTCTCTATCTTGTTCTCTTTTGTGCGTCACGTCACCCTGAGAGCAAACCGAATCGAATTATCCTAGACGTTCGATCAACGACGACGTCTCCTCGACGCACCTCGAGAGTTATCTAGTTCCATTCTTTCGAGAATGATATTCAGGGAATTAAGGTGGTTGTCTCGGTACACCAGTTTCCTCGGAAATTGAGTAGGAAAATCATCATCGCTGACAAAATTTTGATAAAATTCGCCGGTTAGAATCGGAGACTACTACCTTAAAAAGAGGAGTAGATCGTGATGTTGGAAAAAATGTGGGTAAATAAATATTGCATTTTGGATGGTACATTTTATTGCCATCGAATAAACATCGTTTCGTATATTTTAATTTGTATTTGTATTTTTTTCTTTCAATTTATATGAAAAGATATAAGCTGACGATACCGAAATATGGCGAAATCGTGTATAAATTTGATCTGCATTTAGAAAATGTATTAAATACAAAAATGCTAAAATTTGTGACTTCGTTTGAGTAAAACACGTTTGCATTTGAAATTAAATTCTATGGGGATATCGTCGCGTATATATACCACCATCGTGCCGGAATACCACGTTGTATTACGAGTTAGCTAACAACAAACAACACAAGATTCCCGCTGGTACGAGCCCCTCCGGTTGTTGAGATGAGCATCACGAAAAAGCGCCCTCGCAGTCCGTACCCACAGCTTCTTCGCGTTCTTGTACATATACACATACAGCAAAGACTCTGCATGATAATCCGGATAATATTAAAGCACCCTGGTGGCGCGATGAACGAACACGCGCGGATCTGGCCGTCGCTGTATAAAACGCGTGGGAGGCCAAGATATTGCCGAGAAGAAAAATATGCCGGTCTCGAACATGCCGGGGGTTAACATGACAACCAAGGAAGACACTTCTTCTCTTTTTTCTACACAAACTTCTCATTTCTCTCCTTTTTCCTCCACAGGCATAATTCTTCTCGAGCCAAAGGCTGATTAATGAAACCCGAGGCTCTTCGACACCGTGTGAGAACCCGGAAAACTTGTAAATAATTCCTCGTGTCTGTCGCGGTGAAACGTCAAAAAAAAAAAAGATTTATCACGAAAAGACGAAACATATCGTACGGCGCGTGAGATTTCATCCGATTCTCCAGCGAATCGACTCTGACGAATCCAAAATAATTATTCAATTTCCAGAAGATTTCAACCCTCGTTGCACAAACGAAATTTCGAGGCTGCGTTCGCGATATAATTGCGCAAACTTTTGGCTATAATTTTATTATCCAACTGAGAAATCTCGCGTGGTTATCTCGATGCGAATGGATAATTCGACGAGATGGATTTACGAGTCGCTCGTCGAAGCATCGTTTTTCATCGACGCGATGTGGAGATCCGCCATATTGATAATTTCTCGCGATCGCGATAAAACGTTACTTTTCCCTTGTTTTTTTTTTTTCGTCCTCAAACGCGTCCGCGTTATCTCTTCTTTTTCGTCCTCTCGGACTTTCGGAGATTCGTGTTTCGTTAATATATCGCAATTTTTATGAACGACGACGAGATTCGTGAAGGGCTTGGATGTTTATATTTATATATTTATTTTTAACAGGGAGGAACATATACGCCGGTTGTCACGATAAGCATATATTTATATGTACATTTTTTTACATCTTACGTTACCATGTCATTCTCCCCACGCAACAGGATTGGTCCGAGTCTGAGCGAGTAAAATGTTATTTCATTTTATTTATTTCATGTTGCAAAACGAACGTATGAATGATTTTTACACCTATTCTACTCTTGAGCCACGCAGTGAATCGTGTTTTTATAAATGAGCTTCGATAAATCTGACGTCACGTTAGTCCCGAGAGAAGGTATAAATAATATCAGCGCGTACAACTGCGACGTCTCGCGCTCCGTCTCTCAATCGAAATTTTTGGTCTTTCGCCAATTATACACGCATTTATTTCCGTGTGAAAAAAACGGGGAAAATTTTCGTACCACGCGGGTAAACCCTGCTGTTGATATGCATTTTTTTTTCTCTCAATATTTATGATTTTTGTTTAGCAATGTGAGGTAATGCAGAATTAGACATTTTTCTATCCCGAATTATATAAAAGAATATTCGTAGAGTGGTAAAATATATTGCCCACGAATATAATTTATTTCAATATAGCATATTGGTCGAGGTGAAATAATACGCATTTTTTTACTCAAAAACTGCAATAAGCATATTATTAACGCTTGTAATATAAAATATCGACGGTAAAATGACGCAAAAATATATTTATTTTCCACGAAACATTTTACAAATAAATCATATTTCTAAAATGACAAAAAATGCAAGAAAATATAGCTTGTCGGAAGAAATAATTCCCGCTGGAAATAAAAACAATTCAACGAGTATCCCGATGTTTGTTCTCGCGTTTTTTCGTTCTTAAATGCAAAACACAAATCGTTGATAACAATGAGAACAAGCGGTGATTTCCCTCCCGGTGAATCCCGTCGTATCGAGATGGGAATGCGTAATTGGTGCGTGTACGAGAGACATTACACGTTTTGTATCACATTTGTGAAGTTGGTGGAGAACTCGCGCAAAGTTGAAGAAAAAAGAACGAGGAGGAAAGAAAAATATAACCACGAGGTGTTTGCGAGATTAAGTTGTTTCGGCTTTTAGCCGCTGCCGCCACTGGAATACTGTCCGAGTAATCATTAAAGTATCATTAATCTTGATCCCGATATGGAATATACACGTTGCAACTGGTGTATTTTTATTGTTTACAAACGATCGTCCGCGAGAAATCCATCAGTCAAGAATCAGATTTCGATCGACACCATCGAAACGATAACGAGCAAAAAAAAAAGAACAAACACGTTCCATTTTTCTTCCCCGAAATCTTCGGCATGTACGATCGTAATCTTCCCTGAATGACAAAAGCATCCACCCTTGAAAAAGAAAAAAAAATGCCAGCATACGGTCGAACGACGATGGCATTTTTTTTTCTCCCAAAACTTCCCCTAGGAACTTCCGGTTCCTCTCGAAAAAAACTTCGATAACGAAGGCCGCAGCTGAAACTCGTCTCTTCGTTCGTTCCACATTTTGTTCGCCCGAAATTCTCGTCTACTCTCGCTCGTATTGCGTCACGTGTCACACGGTATGGGGCCCAAGAAAATTCTGGGCCTTCGGTCGAAAATTGGGGCAATTTATGGCTCTGACGAAGGGAAAAACGCAATGGAGGGCGACCGCCGAGGATGCTTCCAGACCCGACGGTAAAACGAGAGATCGCCTCGTTCGGCCTTTGTTTAAAGACCCGCAACGTTTCTCGATTGCTTCCACGTGTCCTTCACGTTTTTCATCGCCTTCACGAGCAACGCCATCTTTTTTGCACGCGAAAATCGACGTTCGCGCAATTTTTCCACGAGCGTTTTTATTTCGCGGGAAATAAATCAGGAGCGAGAATAATCGTCGAGGAAAAAACCTCGCGGGGCTTTGAACGATAAATACAGTCTAGAAAAATATTTCGTGCGACAAACTCACTTTGATCTTCGTCCAATTCCTCGCTCGTCTTCGTTCCTCAGGATCACACCCGACCGGGAAGATCCTTCGCGAACCTACCGTTTCTTTTCTCCGCGATCCTGACGTCCAAGCTCGCCCGACAGGGAAAATGGTCACTCCGACGTCGTTCCTTCGCGATAAAAATGATCCCCATGGTCCCCATTATCACCGGGAACATTTGCGATTTATTTCAGCGTGATATCTTTTTTTTTCGAATATACAAGATGAGGTAAAAAAGTGACGTTTGTGACGCAATCCCGGGCGAGACTTTGCGAGAAAAAGGCGTCCGTGCTCGTTGAAAAATCGATATGAAATGTCGAGGTTTAGTTCGGGATTTCGTCAAAGGGGTGCAGCACCTCGCCACTAAAATCTTCCGAAAGGAGCGTTCGATGGCCGCATTTTTTTTTTCTCCTTTTTTTGTTGTTTCGTTGCAAAAGGTCCGAGTGGGGGGGATCCTGTTAGATTAGGCTAATGCGATGGTTCCTCGATGAGATATTACCCAGCGAATCGGAGAGCCCGGTTGACGTTTCAGGGGCGTGCCGTACCCTGGAAACGGTGTGCCCGGGGCCACTTTCACGACGTGGACTAAGTGCTGGGTGGAGCCCCATCTAGGCACTACCTCTCTTTAACCCAACGGTGGAACCATCATCCTCTTGGCGTCCCGGTCCCGTAGCCAAAGTCCCCATCCGACTCTCGCGAAACCCGGCTCTAATGGCCGCTGTGTGCTACGTTTTGCATCTTTTTTTGCGAAAAAAAAACAACCGCAAAATCCCAAAAAAAACAACGTGTCTCTCAGGACGGCGTGAAATTTTTGAAAAAATGAACAAGGATCGTATCGTTATAATTATTATTTACCGATTTTATTCGTCAATTTTTGTTCAATTTTTTCGAAGATGCAATTAGTAATAGGCCCAAATGAAAAATAGCCCGTGTAAAATCGTCTCTGCATATTTTTCATCGATCAAAACCTGACGGTGGTTTTTCTCCTCGCACGTGGAAAGCTTATAATTGGATCGCCGACGATTCGATACGTCAGTGAGCTTCATTTTTTTCACCCCTCTCTCATCTCTCCTACTTTTCAATTCCACGCTCCGCTTCCCCCTTCACCCTCTTCTCAACCCTCTTTTTTCCAACCAATCTACCCGGCAAACCTTGCTGCTGCCGCTACGAACATTCCGGATATCCAGAGATATAAATCTAATGAGTTTTTATTATTAAAAAGAATTTTTTTTCTCTCCTCTCTTCGTTCCCCGCGGTGGTTTGCGTGCGGAGGTCACAGAGGGGGGGAAAAATGGAAAATGATACGAGACTCTGAAGCGCAGGAGGAAATTCTGTGCGTTTTCGTATATACACACACACTCCAACGCGGATAATGAAATTACACACACGTGGAAGAGAGGGTTGGTTGGACTGGAAGAGCGGAACGCAGAGCGGGGGTGGCAACTACCCCTCCTGGGACTAGCCGCCAAGTGTCATCGGGACATCCGGCTAATTGCCAGAGTGTTTTGTTACTCCCTTCCATCCCTTTCTCTTTATCTCACTCCCTTAAAGTCCACGAGAGGGTTACAACCCTTACAAGCTTTTGCATTTAACGTTTCTGTGTCGTCATAGCCTCCGCGGTGTTATATACATCGCGTACTCTCGGGATATCTCAGAACTCGCCTCGGAACTCAACTGCGTATCCGCAGGTATGACGTACAAATGCGTTATACCAAACTTTGCTTTTCCGCCGCAAAACCCGTAACGCACTCAACCCCTCGTTTCCTCTCGACGCCAATCCCCTCGGAACTAAGGGTGGAACGAACATTGTTGGCGAAAGTTTCGCGCGAAAATTTTTTTTTTACGAGAATAAAATACTTCTTTTCGAAATCATTTTGTTTTTCGGAAAAAATATCGTACGTCGCTGGAATATTTTCGCGTTGTTTTATGAGATTTTGAGACGATCAAATTTATAATTAGGTTTTTCGATAACTTCTCGCGGTAAATATATCGAGTTATCAAAATCGAAAATTCGGGGACATTGATTGAGAGAGGAGTTCTGATATCGCGGATTAGTTCGAACGGGGAGTGTTCTGGGAAAAAGAGAGAGCGAGTAAGAGATAGACAGAAAGGCGAGGATAGCAGAGACGACGTCATCGTCGTGAGGAAAAGGGTGGCTTTGGGAGAGGAGAACCAGGGGTGAGGAAGGAGAGGGGCGCGATATTATTGATTTATGTCCCTCTCCACGTCACATCCTACATAAATATACAAATATATACACACACATCTATACATAATACATACATGAATATAATTCGAAGCAGGTGCTTCGAATTACGACGTGCAGAGTTTCATTCACTCGACATTCTTCTCTCTTTCTCCTACCATGAAATGTTCGTTTTCTGAGCGAGATACCGAGTTTTCGATGAAATACCGGTGATTTCCGTAATCACCGGGAAAAAATACATTGATATAGACCATTTAAAATCATTTTTGAGATCCAAAATTTTTTGCCATTTTTTGCCATTTTTTGCCGGATTGAGTTGATTCACGAAAACGTTTGCCATTTTTTTTCCATTTGAGGTAGACACCTCAACTTGTGCTTATTCTCTTCGCAATTGTTGAGGCTTCAAAATGCCGTTTGGTTCATCAAAATATCTTGATTTTTCGATTTTTGGCAGATTTTTTAAGTCTGACCATCGATTTTCGTCAATTTTGCCATACATACCCCTTTGCGTTTTTTTCGCTGATTTTCGACATCGATTTTGAGGGTGAAGGAATTTAGCTATCGACATTTTACTTGCACCATTCTTTAAGTCTACTCGAGAGCGTCTCAAAACACTACCAAAAAATCTATATATGTCAATTTGGACGATAGTTATGACCATTTGAAATTTCGACTTTTCAGGGATTCTGGAAAAGTGGCGAAAAATGATGCGAAATTTTTTTTATCCAATTTTCAATGTCTCAGTAGCTTATCCGATCGGAAATTTTCCCCTGATTACAAAACTCGACGAGTTTTTCGCGAAAACTCAAAATTTCAGTAAGAAAACGCAAAAAAACAGTTGTTCTCAAAATCCAAATAGTTTTTTGGGGTTTTCTGAGTGCGATACCGAGTTTCCGATGAAACGACAGGTCCAGGGCCCAGCGCTCTTTACGTGGAGATGAAAGACCCTCTTGCTCTTGACCCTAGCCGAAATTCATTCTTCTTTCACCAACCAATCAGGCGACGAATAAAACGATCAACTTCCAGACTCCATCACCTGTTTATTAGCAGCGTTTTCACTTCTTGAAAATAATGAAAAACAAGAAAGAGAATATTTTTTCACCGGATAAACGTGTTTATCCACTCGTGTGAAAAAAAAGAAGGAGGAAATAAGCTGGGAAGCTTGAATCGTCGCGAGGTGAGAAAAGCGAGACAACCAACACGAGAAGCTCTCCTGTGTGTATATACACAGCTGGGACTTTGGCTGGTATTTATAGGTAGCCGACATGAATTATTGCTCCTTATACTCCCACAAGAGCACGTACAAGTAGGTCTCTTTAGATTCGTCTCTCGAGTAGAATCGCGGTGGTACTTAAAGTTTAACAACCCGCTTGTTCGCACCTTATATATCACTCGTATGAAAAGATTCGCATCTTGAATTCCGCTCTCTGTATAAGGATATACATCTCACGGACTAAACTGCATTTAGGGGCGTAAAATTTCCATCGGATACGACAGATTTTTTATCTCATTCTTGCATGCTGCCGCAAGTATAAATATACATATCTCTTCATCATCCCGATAAAAATAGGGTGATAACCGATCGTCGCGAGGGCGTTAAAAGTGCGAACAGCCTCGTAACACAATACACGCTCATTCAATTATCCTATCGCGTCGTTAGATTTGTCCCGTCATCTCTCCACATATATGGGCCATTCCACGTCAATTCTACCTGGAGAAAAAAAACAATTTTATTTTCTCCTCGATTCTAACCGCACCGAAAAATCCGCCCGGTTCAAACAACACCCTCAATTCCCTCCTGCGATCTTTATCCTCCGATCAAAGTCGGAGGCTGCGAGAAACAGCGACAAATTCAATATCAGTCATTCACAAATAGAATAAAATGAATATCCTCGAAACAGCAACATCATCACCGACGATTCGTTACTCTAAACCGAAAACAAACATTCTCCCTTCATCAATTGAACGTTTATGGTAAAATCGACAAACTATTTTTACACGGAACGCCCTCTATCACAAATCTATCCGTGTGGAGCTTCGGATATCGCGCGTTCGACGCAATGTGAGTGCAAAATCGGGATGTGTGGTGGTAAAGTGGCTGGCCTGGAAAGCACGCCGTCCGTGTGCTCTTTGGTCGGTGAAAAAAGGGGGAAGCGGCGGGAGGGTTGCAGGAATGGAGCGAGAGCGAAGGGTGGCAGCAGCAAGTGCCGAAAATTGATGCATTCTCTATGCAAAACAGCGGAACGACATTGTCCATGTGTATACAGATATATTTGTGCATGCTAGACGTTGGTGCAACCTACGTGACGAGAACGAGAGAGAGAGAGAGAGAGAGAGAGAGAGAGAGAGAGAGAGGGAGAGCAGCATGAGGGCAATCTTGATTGCAAACTTTGTCTAACTATGTATAACTTCCATAGTGGCTCTATATCTCAACCCTTATGTACACACCCGACTCTACAACATCGTTCGACTGTACCCAAACTGCTGATACATTATGCATGCATATAAGCAATATATATATGTGTGTGTGTATGTGTATACGAATGTGTGTGTACGTATGCATAAATGTACAGGATATTGCACAGTAAACAGACGTGCACCCTTTATTCCCAATTTTTATCGACCTCATCTCGACCGACTCCAAGTTTCCTGGCATTCTTTCTCCCCGCGATAAAGTCATAAAACAACCCCCACGTTCAACCTTTTCGAGCGAGATTCTCGCGGAACGACCTTGAGGCACATTTTTTCACAGTCGATTTCCGGTCTTCACGCGACAGATGGGAATTATCGAAAAAAGAAAGAAGCAGATGCAAAAAATCGACGCTCCAGGAAAATCGGAGGTTTTCATCGATTTTTGTCGGAACAGCCCATACATGAGTGCACAAGATCCCCGACGGTTAATACGTGTTCTACGCGATTCTACACGCTTCCGTGAATTCTAACCAACCGTATATGTATATGATTATGTATACATACCTTCTGTATGTACATAGTCTCTCCCTCTCTCTCTCTCTCTCTCTCTCTCTCTTTGTATATTATATATATATATATATATATATATATGTTCGTGTGTGTGTGTACATATGTATTAATTCTATTCCGGACAAACGTCCTCGTTTGTACAACGGACGCATATCGGGGCTCGGTGGCATGCAACGCGAGGATGAGAAAGAGGATATATAATACAGACGGCGGTGTGTATATGGAAAAGCCGCCGGAGGAAGGCACACCGACAGCAGGGAGAATCGGAATCGAGGGGTGTATATAGAAGTGGTTAACACTCTATTAACACTAACGACGCTCATACATAACGTCTCTGAGCGCGGGTTGCGCTCGCCGCACTGCAGCGCGGATTTTCAACGCCGGTGTGGATGCGAAAGGACCTCAGGGTGAGAGAACGTTATCCAGGGGTCGCGGGGGAGGGCAAGAGAAAAGAAGATGCGCCGCGAAGGTGCACGGACGAGGCACGGCCGCGGAGCAAAGAGGTGAAATCCGCGGAGAGGGACGTTATATACGCGGATACGCGGCGTATATATAAAAGCGACGGGGAGAGTAACGCGGCGAGCCTGCGATGAAAAGCAAAAGAGGGCGAAGCGAGAGTGAGAGGTCGTTTGGAATTTATGGTCCGTTAATGGGGGTTACTTTATGCGTTCCGGCGCGTGCAAGCAGTCTTTATATGTCTCGTCTTTCTCTCACGATCTCTCTCTGGCTCTCTTGCTCTCGTTTCGCGGAGATTTTGTACACATATGTTGTATATATATGTGGGTATGTATATGTACAGCAGTGACGTAAATTTTACGAGGATGCAACCCTCTTCTCCCTGCTCTCACTCTTCGCGGCTTATCTCTTCCTCTCTGCGCTCTCTCTCTCTCTCTCTCGGTCTGATCTTCTCGTACGCTGGTCCATTCGGACTTTTGGAAGCTGCGCACGATGCTGCATCTTTATCTCTCGCAGAGAGCCGCTACTGGTCATCCGGTTGCGAGTACACACATGTGTGTATGTCGGTATAATTGTGAGACATATTTCACTTACGCACTGCGTTAATGGTTGTGTGGTTTACGGTTCCGCGTGTCTCTCTTGTGATAATAACGTCAACGAGATGGAGGAACAAGTGGCTCGAGATGTGTATTGTGGAGGAAAAGATGCGTGTAAATCTTTCGGGAAGAAACTGGAGGAGAGAGACGAGACGGGAAACGAGAATAAAATGTCATGTCGTCGCCTTGAATTCTGAGGGCAAACAAAATGCCCTCGATGGACATTTGACATACAGTGGGTCAGAGATGATCTGGTTTTTTTTATTTGACGTCGTTCGAGCTGCTTTTTTTGAAGTTTGGAAGCCATTGAACGAATCATCGAAACGAGATGCAAATAATCTCACGAATAATCTACGTAATGAACATTCTTTTTATTGTCATTTTGGAATTATTACTTCCGGAAAATTTTTTTGCGATGCAAATAATAAAACTTCGATACTGATACGACTGGATTAGCTCGCGGGTACCTTAAGAGCCGACAATTATCGCTGAATGATGGTTGAGAGAGAAAACAAGTAGCGTTTCTCCCCCACGTCAGGTTAATCCGGTAAATAATTTCGATCGGTATATACAGTCGTATATATATATAATTTTCCACATATTTGACTCCTACGATAACTACTGCCCATTTTCATGTAATAATACAGCAATTTATTGGGAATGGATCAAGATAATGATGATAATATAGACATCAAAATGAAAACGGACGCAAACGATTTCTCCTCTCAATCATTTCAGTTTTTTTTTCACATGTATATATACGTCTGTGTAATCATAAGTAATGGCAAGAAAAATGTGAAAATAAACGAGCTTATCGAAAGTTCAAGCTATCCAAGCCCCGCGTTACCGTCGGTTAATCGCGGGAATACGAAAAATTGAAAACGTCGATGAAACGTAACGTACGATATCGAGGAAAACGACGAGAGAATCTCTCAATCAGCAGCTATTACGATCATCAAATAACACAGGTATTTTCGCGATAATACGTTATCGAGCAATCAATTTTTTCAGCAATTTTACAAAACTATTACAAACACTCGATTAAATATAAATTCGATCGTGAAAGCCATGATCCTGTACGATCCTCCGGCCAGATTAATCTTGCAACCAATCAAGGAGTAGACCAATTAAAAAGCATAATTTTCCCCGAGGCTAAAACCCTCCTAATCGATATTAAAAAATCGTGCAGAGAATTCGATGAATAAATCTCCTTTTTCTCTTTATTCGTTCCAAGTTTATCCATCGTCGAAATAAAAATTCGCCCTTTATCCGAAAGAAAAAAGTAACCATGGAAAAGCAACGATATTGGGTCTTCGATCAATTCTCGTAGTTTCTCGCAACCCGCCGATTTTTATCGGGAGAAAATTGAATACACAGACGACACGAGGAGAAATGCAGGCAAGGGTAGTTTGAGCAACTTCTGCAGCGAGGCTGACTCGAGAAAGAAAAGGGAAGAAAATGTTTTGGGCAGGATGAAGAAAGCAACAAATAAAAGAGAGTGTATAACCAACCAGCAGGCGTTAAGGGTGTATGCGAGTCGAGAATAGCGCCATGTATATACACACACACATATGTACGTACATATTCGAGGTTAAATTCGGGCGAACGTTAAAGTTTCAAGAGTTTCTCACCTCGTTCTTCCACGACTTTGTCTCATCCCCTCGTCGTCATGATACCCACGTCGTTTTCAAGAGTTTCCAAACTCCGTTCGGTCCATACACACACAGACGCATGATGCTGTGGCTGTGGATGCTGTGCGGTTCTCTCGTCTTTCAGGAGGATCCGGAGATGCGCCCTGGCGAGAGAAGACTCGAGTGCCAAAGTTCATAGTCGTTGGAGGAGATCCCTGCGTGGCCATCTCTTCCTCATTCTCTCGGGCCTCTCTTGTGGCCATCGTACAGACGCGGGCTCCCGGTTGGTAAAGTGATAAAGCGCTCGTAAATCTTGACCGTATTATACGTACCCTCTCAGCGAGGAAAAGAGCAGAACGAAGGAACCTGCAACGCACCAAGAGCCGATTTGAGAGGATAAATCTCCGATGAAAACGATAAATGCTTCTTGCCGAATCAAAGCGATTTGGAAAGCGGGATCGACTCGCTCGAAACGGGACAACGTTTTATCGAATTTTTGGCGATCTTCACAGCCTCCGTTAATTATTCAGCTGTCAGCGGGAAATTAGCTCTCGAAAGTCACCCACCTGCTCGCGCGGGATGTGCACCACCTGCCATTGGAGGAGAAGTCGCAAGGCGACGCCAGGAGGGAACGCTGTTGCATGGCGGACTCGCATGGAACTCTAGCAGCGGACGTTTGGCCGATTTCCATCGAGGAACACCGATCCCAACTGACCAAACGTCACGCAGATAGGCTGGTTTTCCCGTGGACGAATAATTGATGAACCTGCAACGCCCGAAGAGGACCGTGTCGTCAAGTTGACCTTGAGGATCGTCAGTGACCTCAAGAACGTAACTCACCAGTCCTGCGGAGTCTGTCTAACGATCTCCAACCCTGCAGGTCAGGTGGATGATGATCGTCCTAACGATTGGTCCAGATTCTCTCGTCAAAGTCCAATTTTGGCTTTATCCAATTCAAATTCAAAATAAAAAAAAGGCAAAACGAGATACCACCTTGGTTCAACGTGTCGGATCGACCCCAAAGTTTCTTGTTCGCGTTCGGTCGTTCGTTCGAGTCTTTCACTGAGGAAAAGGACGAGATCGTCGGTAGAGGTACGAATGAGTTGCCTTTTTCTTGCCTCTTGCTAGCCAGCACAGGCGTAGGAGTCAGGGGACGTGCAAGCTTCTTTCGTGGTTTGCTCTCTACGAAGATGTTCCACAATCGTACGAGGAGGGTGAACTTGAAGGCAAAAGGAAGGCAAGCCGCGGCTCAGCTGTTAGTTTTCGGTCAGAATTTTGCGAAGCGATTTTCGAGCTCTTGGCTCGTTCGGCAAAGGAGAGCACACACATGTACAAGGGTATGTGCATTCGCTATTACCTCAACGTGAAAAGTGAGAGGAGACATGGATGAGTACAGGAGAAAGAGAAAGAGAGAAAGGGCAGAGAGAGCATTAATGTATATAATATATATATATATATCGAGATATATATATATATTATATATATATATATATATAGTAGGCACGGTATTATATGTTCGGTGTGCTGCAGGGGGCGAACAGACAGAAAATCCAATAAATCATCCCGTCACGAGCCATGAGCCAAGGCGGAGCCTCTCTCCTCGTATTAGCCAATAATAATCCTCTCAGAGTTGGTGGCCATCTTGGATTATACAATGGTTCCTTCCGCAGCGATATACATGTATATATATATATATATTATATACATGGATATATAAATGTGTGAACTTTATAGCCGGTGAACTAGAGTAGGACCCCTCATTCTGGTCTGGACCCCCCGCAACCTCAACGACGTTCCTCTCTTCGGGCGAGAAAAAAAAAAAGCAGGGGGTTTCCTCGATCTCCCTTTTCATTCAACGACAGACAACAAACATGCGTCATTATTATTCATACGATAATCACGAGAGAAACTAGTTGTCAAGAGCTCACGTGGATTATTCATCGAAATGAAAAATGTGTGTGTACATGCACGTACAAATTTGATTTGCATTAATGAATCTCGACCACGGCATTCATATTCAACCACAATTTATTTCTCGTTTCCAAACACAGTTATTATAATTAATGTCGTTATTATTAATATGGACAGACTCTTAAGTATAATACAATATGGTTTTTTTTTTGTTTTAGATTCGTCGACATAGTAGCCATTAATACTATTATCGTTAATTTATCATCGTCATCATCATCATCCCCCATTTTTCCTCTCATTCTCTCCCTCTCACTCTCTGTCACGATTTTAGTTCTCGATCTTTCGCACAGCACGCATCATACATAATAACGCACGTACACGCACATGGGATTAAGGGGGAAGGGCGAGTCATCCAATCGAATTTCAATCATCACGTTTTCTTCCTCCTGTTTTTCCTGCTCTCCGTTTGTGCTGGCTCAAATGTTTTTTTTTTTTCAGGATTAGGTACGCGATGATCACACTCTCGTACGTTTTCTTTTTTTTTTTCATGTGTACACTTATAGTTTATGCTGCAAGATGCACTACAAAATAATTGTATATTTATATATATATATATATTTATTTATTTATTCATTTATTTATACGTTTTATCCGTACGCGTAATAATATCGTATATATATTTATATTATTTATTTATAATATCTTCATTTATTTATATCTTTATTTTCATCATCGTCAATGTTCATTCGGCAAATACAACGAGTACTTGTACAGAGCCGTTGTATTACCGAGAATCTTTTTTTTTTCTTCCTGCTGCTGATCTTTTTTTTTTTTTGCAATTTCCATTTCGTGAATGAGATCCATTTATTACAGCCACGCTCGATTATAAACCGGCGATTTTGTTGGCAATGAATGTTCTGCGAACCGTTGATGATTTTTCTTTGAGAAGATTTTTTTTTTTTTGCATTATTCGCGAGTTATTTCATCGTCGCGCGATTTTGCGATTAAAATGAGACGACGAGTCTGACGTTTCGCTGGTACACGACGCGTTTTCAAAAACCTCGATTTCTCCATGCCCCTCGGAATGCCCCTTTCGTATTTTTTTTTGTTTGTTTCGTTTTTTTTTCTTTTTTGGAAAAATAAATCATTTATTCCTCGTAAAGCCGGTTTTGTTTATTCAATGATGCGCTCCAAGTGAGATTTGTTGAAGTGTTAATCGAGCTCGACGTCAAAGAAACGTGAAATAAAATAAGCTGAGAATACAATATTGTCGTTCCTGTTTTTTTGTTTTTTTCATTTTCATATCGCGTTTTTCCAGCATTCCTGGATCATTGAAAAATATCATTCCCTTTACAGATTAAGCCATCGATATTACGAAGCCCTTGAGGCCATGTTTTTTTCTCGAATTTTCTATGTGAAACTAAGAGGGTAAGTATTTATTAATTTTTTTGTTGAACTAATTAAATGGTTGCAGAATGTTCATCGTAAGCCCAGGGACTCTTTTTTCCAACGTCATTCTCGTTGCGATATTTTCTCTAGAAAAAACAGGTACCTACTTTACCTACGCGGTATCGTATACGGAAATTCGCGAATTCACCTCAAACGTTTCGGTAAAACGCGAGACGTCGCGACTGTACGGAGAAGATCTCCGTCGATTGCGGAATTTTCATCCCCGTGTTGATTCACGCACGAATTTTCGATCTCATCTTTCCTCGATCTCTTTTAATCGTTAATTGTTTTTATTGAAAATGTAAATATGAATTTCGCAGCGTTGTCCCCCCTCCACGAAATTTCCCATTAATTATTCAGTCTTTGTGTATTTTTGCTTTTCCGCGAGACGCATCGGATCTTTGATCTTTTTTTGCTTTTCAATCGGTTTTTAAATGTTTTTGTTTTTTCACGTATATTTTTCGTTCGACAATATCGACCCTCGCGTCTGACAACTGCATTCATCGTAGGTGACAATAAATAATAAAAAAAGGAGCAAGTTTGTTTGTTTATTATTTTTTCCTATGGTTAAACGAGAGTCAGGAACTTTTCGGTGTGTCTCCGAGCGCGTATGAGCGAAGAACGTTGGCTGCGTTGACGAACGATTCGTTTTTTTTCTTTTCGTTCGTCGCTTCATCGGAGCGTTGCTCCAAAAATCCAGAGTATTTTCGCACAAATGTCGGAAATGAAATGAACAATCGGAAATGAAAAAAAAATTGAAAAAATGAAACAACGATACAACAAAAAAAGAAAGTGTCATTAAAAATAACGCGCCTTGCGTTGTAAAAAATATTTATTACACATGATAATAATTTGGTGAAAACAAAAGTAGGAGGAGAGAAGAGTGAAGAATTCGTTAAAAAATAATAATAACATTGATATAATATATCAATAAATACTACGCAACTAAATATAATATTTATAATAATAATAATGAGTCCGACAGCTTGATTCACACGCGACGCATTATATTTCTCTTCGTTTTTTAATGTTTTCTGCTTTATTATTATTATCATTATCATCATTATTTATATATTTTTTTCATTAATGTTATTATTATTATTATTATTATTTATATCATCATTACACCTATTCTCATTGTTATTATTGTTATCTTTCGAGGCCTACAAGGGGCTATATTATTTCCCCAGTAAAATATTAAATTATTTACATCTTTACTAAAGCCCCGTGCGTTACGTTTTCTTTTTCTACACTTTTTCTCCCTTTCACGTGTTCCTCATGTTTTTAGGGGTGCTTTCTCCGCGTATCGACCCTCGTACAAATTTTGGAGCGGGAGGAAAAGAAAGAGAGAAAAAAATGTTTGATTCTCCGAAGGGTCGATCGAAGTTTCTTTCGTCTATATCGTCCTCGCCCGCTGCAACTGACGCACACACACACACACAATCAAACAATTTTTATTTCGTTTTTTTTTCTAAATCCACAAACGGTTGCGCAAATAAAAAAAAATCCTCATGAAAATTTTACGACACCGTTCCTCCAAAGCCAATCCGCCAATTATTGAGTAACAAAAATCCACTTTATCGATCATTCACGCTCGTTTACGTATTTTTCGTTAATTTTTTTCCCCCCTCATTTTCTTCTTATCGTACAGCATCAATACAACTCACGATTTTTCCTTCCTCCCTTCTTACATGACTACACATCGTAAGATTATTCAGATAAAATATATCATTTTCATTTACACCTCAATTTCCTCGTTACGAGTTTCGGCAAATCTTTGCTGTCTTAAAAAAATTATTTTCCTCGTCTCTATCCGTACTTCGCTGTTCTAAATGGCTTCTCGTTTTTTTCTTTTTTATATTTATTTACGTATATAATATATCTTTTCAATTACGTATATCGTTTCATTGGTTTCTTTTTTTTTTGGCGATCGCTCCCTGCAACCGGGTGCTAAAATTGTCGATGAGATGAAAAAATCGTGCCGATAGTTTCGTCACGAAAATTTTTTTGACGTGACGAAAAATTCACTTTTTCTTCGCGGAGTATTGAAATACCTGTGAAACGTGCTGATACCATGATAATTCAAAGATGCCCTCGGGGGGTTGCCAATTTCCCTTTCCCCAGCTTCTATCGAAGCAATTGCGAATTAACCGGGAGTGTAGTGAGTAAAAACACATAATAAAATAAATACATAACCAAGTGAGCCGCACCCTGCACTTGAACGCCGACACTAGGAGTCGACCCACATAGATAAGATCGACGATTGTTTCGCGATTGTTCACACGGTCTTTTACTCGGCAGCGAAAAAAAGGCGACTCGGCAAAGAGGCACTCGAGGGCAAAGAAAAAAAGAAAAACCGGTCCAGAAACGAGGTAAAACGACAGCACGAAATAATTCATCCGTCAAAAGAAAAAAAAAACCAAATTCAAATTCGTTTTTTTTCAAGATTCTGCATTTTATTCGCTTCTTTCTCAAATATCGAAGATTGGTAAAATATTTTTTTACGTTGTACAGCGAGGAGAAGGGTTTTTTGGTGGCACTCAAATTGCACTGTGAATGCCGCGCGAGTTGCAACGAGCGATGGCTTTAATTTTGTTCTTTTTTTTTATTCGCGCGTTTCGTCTTTTTCTTCTTGCTCCCACGAGACTGGATTGACAAATGTTTTACATAAATAAATTTCTCGCGAAGGAAAGGCAGGTCGCGTGCTCGTCATTTTCCGTTTTTCCATTCGTTTTTCCTTCGAAAATGTTCGAGCCGGACCTCGCATTACGTATATTTCGTTTCGTCTTTCAGTTTCGTATTACATTCTCTCTCGTACCACAAACACACGATTACGTATATTAAAAATTGTCGAGTTTGGTGGGAGGGAAAACGACGAAAAAAAAAAAGAAAAATCGTCCAACATCGACGAAAATGTTTACCACCGAGCTCGTTTTATATTTCCGAGTGTATCATCTCTCATTTTTTTTTCTCGATTCTTTTCGTTTCGTTAAATATATATATATATATAATATTGCCAAAAAATATTACACGTTTGGATCTGCGTAAGCGTGTAATATTTTTCGGCACCTTAAATCATTAACGTACGTTATCTGATAATAATAATAATAATAATAATAATAATAATAACGATAATCATAATAATGATTGAAATTAAACGTAGAACTAATTTTACAACACAGCACAGGATTCGCCGCGGCGCGTCGTGTTTGTTTGTTAATTTATTTCTTTCTTTTTTCTCTTCAAATTTCACATTTCGTACTTTTTCCTCTCCTTCGATACGATCGTGATGGAAAATCGCGCAATTTTTCCACGGAAATGAAAAAAAAAAAAAGAGAACAATCTGATCTTCTCGAGAGAGGAAAGTATAATCATTTCGAGGATAAAAATTACGATTTTCAATAATTGATTCGTATAATCGCACTCAAACGCTTGGCACTCCCGTCAGCCTTTTCCATTTCTATTTTAAAGACCTCTGGTACAAAAAACAAGTATATTTCATTTCACGACCGAACGTCTTTTTTTTTTATTCACAGGGATAATTTTATTATCCTTATTTTTTCAATATGAATTTTTATTCCCTAGAGAAAAAGTGGCCTCCGATCGAGAATCGCAGCTCGGAAGAAAAAGAATGTGCAAAGTGGGTGTTTTTCTTTTTTCGAAATTTTCGAGTACGGTAAGAATGGTATATTCGTTGAAGAAAAAAAAAAACACGCGCCATTCGTCGAGATAAAAGCTCGAAAGTGCCAGGCGCTTTCGCAAATCTTTCTTACTACTATGCGTACTTATTACGTCACTGGTAACTTGGCCTCGCGTGTCAGCGTACAGCAGTGCTTGAAAATGAGATATTTTCCTTAGATTTTTCTTTCATCCTTAATTTTCGTTCGTCTTTTTCCAATGTTCGCTATTCAATTGTACGATCGAATGACAAAGTGTGACGGGCAAGAGTCGCAAAGATTACGATTCGACAGCATCAGGATAAAAAAAATGACAGAGTTCGTTGGCGAACATTTTTCTTTTTTGTTTTTTTTTTTTTGAAAAGAAAATGTTTGAAAAAAATTTGAATCGAACCTTCATTCTTTTTTTTACAGGACTGACCTTGCCTCTGCGGTTGTCGACGAGCAGATGAAGGAGCCAAGTCGATGCGTTTCTTCTCCGTCTAGAAAAAAATCGTCGATTGCACTCGATTTTCTGTCTATTTTTGTCGTCATTTAATTTTTTAATTCCAAATTTTTCACGCCGAAAATTCGCACTCTCGTTGTTTGCGCATTGACGATTCTTTTTTTTCATTCTTCCATCACTTTTCTTCGTAAAAGAAGATGCAAAAGAAAAGAAGGAAAAGGTGAGCTTATTCTCGTTTCACTGAAAAATATACGCACCGTCCTCCTCGCGTTAATTATATTATTTTTAATTCGCGCACTTTTATCGTTTTTTCCTTCCTCTTTTATTTCACTGGTTTCGTTATTTTGGGCACAGACTTTTTCGACTCGCTTGTTCCTTTCTTATCGAGAATTTTGTCTCCGAATTGCACGTCTTTGCTATGATTTCTCGTCGCTCCGAATGTGACACACGTACGAGTCATTTCGCACGAAAAAAAGACGAATTTCGAGATACGAAACTCTCGTGATTCGTTCGAAAATTATTGAAAAAAGCCCTCGTATAGAATGTTCAATTTTTTTCATTGACAAACATACATTTTACGCTTATTTTGAATAAGAATAAATTACACGTCTTGCATCATTTTTTTTAAAGCTCAGATAAATTTCCGCCCCTCGGGTATCTTTGATCAATCGTACAATTTGACGATCCCGAGAAAAAAAGGTTCTCCAAATTGCGAGTGACGTTCGAAAACGTGTTTGCTGTCAAAAAAAAGGAAAAAAACGTTTTCAAAATCAATTTCAGCATGAAAAATAATGATCGTTGTTACAAGGACTATTATTATTAGCGACAATAACGAATAATAACAATCCCAGAAACATTCGGAGGTCGAGAAATCGCGAGAGAGCGTCGACGATTTTCCCTGGCGGATCAACACTGCATTGGCACGAATCGCGAATCTTCGTCATCTCGTTATCATTTTTTTCACACTTTTTTTTTTATCTCCATATAATATATCTATCCTCTGACCTCGCCGAGCTGCCGCGGTTAATGAATATACATAATTCTACCTAAAAGTCTAAAGTACCGAAAACGTCCGATCCGTGATCCTCTCCTCCCCCTTTTCCAATTAAAAAATCAACCCTTGCCGTTGCAAACGACGAGTCGATGGAGGGCAGGGGACGGAAGTCGATCGAATAATCATTTTTCGCTTTATCTACACTAGAGACAAAAAGGTCTACGCTGCGATTAACGCGCCCCGCGGACGTTAGACAATAAATAATATATAGAACGCTTTGTATTATCGATACTTTTTTGAATTTTTTTTTCTTTTGTTTTTTCAAACGCGACACTCCTCGTTCGCGCAAGCATTCCCACGTTGCATCGATCATTCCCTCGCATTTTCACACGCACCTTCTCGTTTCACGCTACTATATTTACGTACACGATAAAAATAATAATAATAATAATAATAATAATCCGTTTTACGTCTAATATAGGCTTTAGTTAATTACATTCGATTAAACGTAATAGAGGTTAACGCGGTTCTGATTAGCATGGTGATCCAGTTTCGTTATAAAATCATTCGCTCAAATCGATTTCCACTCGACTGTTTTTTTCTTTTTCTCTACTCTCTAATAGACCTTTTTTTTCCCTTCTTTGTTCATTCATTCCTTCTTTCTCCCCTCGTGGCTGTTGGTTTATTTCTTCATTTTTTTTCCCTCGCTTTCTCATCACGATTAGAGCCATTGCGCATTCCCGTAACTTTTTTTTTGTCGGATTCGACGACGGACGCGGCGCGTTCTCCGCGCCTCTCGTGTGTCTCGGAGATGAAAAAAAAAAAAATAATAATAAAAATAGTAACAGAAAAAAAAAACAAAAATTTATCGGGTTTTCTCCAACGTTCCGATCCGCTCTCTTCACCTCTCTCTCTCTCGCGTCATTCTCGCAAAATCCTGCGCATCCACCCGCATCTTTGTCATCTTTTTGGTACGAGCAACTTGATTAACATGAACAAGATAAGCGTCATTGCTGTGTGTATTTTGCACGTGTGTGTGTGTGTGTGTGGGTTTTTTTTGTGTTTTTGTGTATTTCGGGGTAGTCTGAGGGGGAAGGGCGGTTTTCTGAGGTCGTATCGCAATCGGGGAGGGTTTCAGGGGCTGGGGAAGTTTATTGGCTTGCTTGGGGACGTTTCTCCGCTTCGCTGTCGGGCTCTTTAGTTATTTTGTTTTTCCTGTTTCTTTTCCTTTTATATCTTTCTTGGGGCTTGGAGGTAGTGCTTGCTGCTTGATGCTTCTTAAGCTGCTGCATAGAGACATAAGAGTCGCTGGACCCTGAGAGAATTGAGAAGCTCTTTGGAAGACCTCGGGCATCCTCGTTGTCGTCACCGTCGTCCTCGTCATTTTTTTTTCCCCTCGTCATCATCATCATCATCATCATCATCATTGACTTTTACATACCAAATGTCTCGACGTTATCCTCTCAACCTTGCGGTGACGTTTGTGGCGAAATGTCCGTGTCACCGTCGCCGGAACCAGGCTCACCCTTCGTCTTGTTCTCCTTCTTCCACTTCATTCGCCTATTTTGAAACCATATTTTTATCTGCCTTTCCGTTAGACAAAGAGCGTGGGCGATCTCGATTCGTCGCCGCCTCGTCAGATATCTGTTGAAGTGAAATTCCTTCTCGAGCTCGAGCGTCTGATATCTCGTGTACGTTTGCCTTCCCCGTTTCCTCTCTGCAACATTTCAATGATGCGAAAGAAAAAGATTAGTTCGATTGCTCCAAATTCGAAAGGAGCATCGATTTTTTTTGGCAAATAAATGTTTCATGTCTTTTTGAGTATTCTCAAAGAACGCACGGGACAACGATCGTAGATCCCTTTTTCAATGGCAAATGGACAATTAATTGCTCGCGAAACGATTTCTTAAATTGTTTTCCCTTTAAATCGGAATGACGGCAGTTTGCTGAAAGAGAAACGTAATCACGGAGGAGAGGAGGAGGTGGTCCGTCAGGATTGTTAGAGAAGATGAGATAGAGAGAAGATTTTGTGGTCTTTGTATAATTCTCGTGTTGTGAATCTTCAAAGAGAGAGAGCGTGTGTGTGGCAGGGATGCTGCGGAGGCTGAGAGCGAAATGCCAAGCGGCGAGAAAGAACGGGGCGAATGAGAGGAAGCCTCGAGAGAAGAGCGAAAGAGAGGAGCAATAGCAGGGAAGAAGAGGCGAGGAAACAAAAAAAAATAACGAATACAAGCAGAGAAAGACCGAGAGAAAACTTCTCGGCGAGCATTGGAGGCAAACGCCGCCCGTCGCGCTGTCGGCCGATGAAGACGGATGGCGAGATGTTCTCTCGGCTATATATACACGGAAAACCAGAATTTCGTCTCTCTCGTACTCGGGATGCAGGGAGAATCAAGTGTAAGAACCGCAGAAAGAGCGAAAGAGCGAGGACGAAGATTATCATCCGATGGTAAGGGAATCACCGTGAAGAAAGATGGAGATAAAAGCGATACGATAGCACAGGGGATAAAGAGAAACATGAAAATTAGAGAAAGAGAGAGAGGAAGATTAAACGGAGGATGGGAAACGTCCGTACGTGTAGGAGTGAGCATGGACCACGCATCTATGCGCGTACTCAAAGATCTTCCACCCTGGCGCTCTCCTCCCCTGCTCCCATCTCCTTTTCTTTCACTCCACCCTGAGATTCCTCTTCCCCGGGCGATGCGGACTCTCAAATTAACAGCATACCAATCTCCAGCGTTCGTTTTGCCTTCATAACGAAAATATAAGAGCGAGAGGAGGGAGGAGAGGGTCAGCTTCGACAACAGGCCACCATCGGGTAACCGAAACTTGGAATTAAACGATTCACGGACGCCTCACAATGGACCAGCATGTATATGCAAGTGTGCATCGTGTGATTCGAAAAAAATGGACCAAATTGTATCCACATTGGATTCTTCCAACCCGTGTTGATACAGAGGAAATTCATCATCGGATTCCTTCGGGATTTCTGAAAGCCCGAGGGCGAAAAAGAGGTCCGGGGGAAAAATTGGTGATTGCACGCTGCGCACTTTTTCCATGAAACGCCCTCGACACCCGTTATTACGAGCGTACAAAAGGCAGGGAAGAGGGGAGAGGTTTCGTACAGAGGGATGCAAAAGTTGGTGCATTCGTTTTGAAAAAATCATTTTTCCAAATGCTATTTTTTTCTTATTCAAATAGTGTTTTAACAATATGCAATATTCTCTGAAAATTTTCTACAATATATATGTTATTACTTTGTAAAATGTTTTTAAAAATGTTATATTTATTTGAATCGATGGAAATAAGAAAAACGTGATTTTCGTCAACAATTATTAGCGAACGCGCTGTTTTTTGGCATTAATAAATGGGGTGTTGTGAATCATCGTGTATGTACATTCCGGGTCACAGCCAGTTTGTGGCACGCGGGGTTAATTAAAGAGGCTTACTGGGGCTCGCGTTCGCCAGGCTGTGCCTATTAATATGTGTGTGCGAAAACGCCATGACGTGCATTATAGCAGCAATCTCGGAGTATCCAAGAGCTCGTACCAGAAGCAGCCTTGGGAGGAAAAAAAGACGAAGAGGAGCACGCCGTTCTCGAACAACGAAAAAATATCGATAAATAAAGACATTGTAATAAAATAAACAAATCTTTACGACGGTTCCACAGTAAAAAAATAATAAAAAAATGAAAATAATGTTCGAATTTGGTGATGAAAATTGATACCGCAAGATTATTTATTTTGTACGAAAAAAACTGTGATGTAAATTCGATAAATGTTCAGATATACATTAAAACGGTATTTTTTCGCGAAATTTATTTCTCCCGTCCATCGTCGCGTCACGTCCGAGCTGTTCAGTCCCGTGGGAATGGCACAAGGGGTTTTTCAGGAAAAAGGAGCGGAGGATGGCTGAGAGAGGGATCCCGGGGGAAAATATGTGTTCCCGAACGGTTTTGGACCACCCAATCGGGATGCTGTCGAGCAAACGTTCAGCCGATCGGTGCAGAAAAAAGTGTGTCAAAAGTCCGCACGATTTTGGTGCGCTGGGCATAACTTATCGCGAGACCAAAGGGGGTTGTTGTACGCTCCTTTCCTGTCGGTTGAGCTATTTTTGGAACATCGAGCTCGCGACGAGACGCTCGAAAAAAAGACGCCGAATATCACATCACTCGTAAGGGTAGCTCCCGGACATTGATCTTTTTTCCTGGCTGCGAATCGCGCGCCTCAGCTAGCCAATTAAAAAAATCCCTCTCGTTCTCTCTCGAGTCCTAAATATCGAGGTAATGCACACACGACGTGACTTTACGGTATTCTCGTTTCAAAAGTGTGTCAATCTCGCCTGTTATCTCGACAACGCGAAAAGCCATAATCTACATTGCTGTCGATTGTAACGTTGGTACATATCTCCTCCCCTCCTCCTCCTCGTCCTCCTCCTCGATGTAACGTCAATCTTCAGCCGATACGGCAAAGTGCGCTTCCAACAATAACTGGGAGAGCAAGAGATCGGAGAGTGCGCGAAAGAACGTTTTCTTCGTTCCTCGCACTCGTTCGTGCCTTTCTGCGCTTATACTTGTGTATATGTACATACTCTTGTGTATATATATATATATATAAGAAAAGGTGACTTTAAACGCGGGGCAATAAATTAACGGCGTTGGGTTACGCAAGGATCAAATGTCCCCCCGGAGTATGCCCGAGAGATTTATGGGTCTGCCTTCACTGGCGCGCGGGCATGAAGGAACGAAACGAAACGGAGAACAGAAAGTGTACAAGACCGTTCGCTTATTATAGGCTATAGTCGGTGTACGCTGCCTGTGTTTTATCTGTCGCCTTCTCTCTTTCCCTCCCGCGCCTGGTCCATTCCTCTCGGCTCTCGATCTCTCCTTCTAATATCGTTTCGTTGGTCTCTTTAGCATTCTTTTTTCTCCCTTTTTATTCATTCCCTCGTTCGTTGGTATACGAGAGTGAGAGAGAGCGTTACAAGAGCATATACGGAGTAGCGCGAGTGCCGCCACCGCGACCTCCATCTCCCAGCATCCGCAGCCTCTCGCGCGTTCTCTCCTCCTATGCCGCGGGATACACGCAGCATATACAGAGAAAACTTTACAGATTAACAGCTAGCCGGATGTTGTAACCCTTGGCTAATAAGGCTCGGGGTTCCTCTATGAAGAACCAATACGATACCGAGGCTCAAATATATACATATTAAGATCGCTATGGGAGCCCCAATTAAGCTTTTCTAGACGCCATAACCATCATCCTCGAGGGTCTCTCGTACAGCCTTGAACAACGTTTCTCGATTAGACGTAACCGAGGAGAGTTTAGAGAGAGAGAGAGCGAGACAAAGATACCAGAGATCCGCTCACATTAATTTCGATGTCAGGATCTTTCGTTTTCCTCCTCCAAACTCTTTCGATTTTTTTTCTTTTCTTTTTTTTGACCGTGTCGAATCGCCATCATCCTCGAGTAATCAGCTTGGATGAAATTGACATGAGAAACTCGATATGAACGCGGAATATTCAGCGCCATGAGGAATTTTTTTGAAACGGAAAAAGATCGCACGTGTGTGCGTCGTACAGGCTCGAAATTGTGGGTACACGTACGGGATGTTTTCATCATAAGCCTCAATTCCAAAGACGTGATGAATCGAATTTTTGTTTTCTCCTTTGCTCCGGGATGAGAAAAAAAAACGCGAGAAAAAAGACTCGTTTCTTCTCGTACCGGGAAGACCGATGCGCTGTTTTGGTATCCACCGACTTTCAGACTTCCTCTCTGCCGCCTTCTCGCCGACTTCCTTTCCCAGATTGGAGTACATATATATTTTTAGCGCGTTGCAGGATCAGCTTCCCCTCGAAGCTCAAAGTCTCTCGTTTCAGGCCTGACTTCTTTTTTTTATTTACTCTGCTTTACCGCGAAGGAAACGTGACATGTTTCGTCTTCTTTCTTTTTTTTTCGTCAGCATTTCCTACCGTTTCTGTTTTTTCACCAAAGTTTCTTTTGCCCAGTCACGTTTTCACGATCTCGCGTACAGTACATCGACGCTGGCCTGCGCGTCTCTTCGTGTGCGTCGGACGAACAGGAAACTCGGTACTGCAACGCGTAATCCCCGGCGTAATCTCTTTGAAGCGATTCGGTATTAATGAGAAATCACGATAGCGTGATGGAAGCGTGGGCGAAGCGGGGCTTTCAACAATAATCGACAATGTTAATGGAGAGAATTTTCGCTTGATACGCCGTACGAGAGATTTCTTCTTATTACGCGGACTCTCATCCCACTTTGCCTCGTTCTATTCCTCGGCAATCCTGAGATAATCTCTCCTCGAATTCACTCGGTGCTCTTGCTGGAAACTGAGAAATGTTGAGTGTTCTCGCATCTCTCTCTCTCTCTCTCTTTTTCACTATCGTGTTTTTCGAAAAAAGAAACATGGGAAGGGTCTCGCAAGCTGGTATGGCGGACCTCAAAAGCAAACGCCGGTGCCGCGAAGATTCCGTGGATCATCCATCATCGTCAGACACCGTCCCTCCGCCTCCTACGGCTCTTAAAAGTGGCTACGCTCATACACGCGCGAGAACCGTATGGCTATCCGGAATCTCGCTCTCTTCGCTCCTCCCTCTCGACGTTCGTCCTTTTCCGACACTCGAAATTTCGCAATCTCTCCTCCTCGTTCACCGCAAAGCTCCATCGGTTCGTCTCACGCTCGTCCCGGCTCTTCTCGGGCATTTTCCATACACACGACGCATCCTATCGTTCATTTTCCTTTTTCCGTTCAAACGCATCACCGGCCGAAGCAACGCGCGAGCCGCCATTGCGACGAGAAATAATTCTCCCCGGCGCGAAATGTGCCAGCATCCCACGGAATGCTGGTCCATTCTACGAGCGACCGCTGCGCACTCGATGATGATATAAAAATGCAGTTTTTTCCCCTTTTGCAGAGGGGGAAAAGCAAAAAAATCGAATTCCAGATGCGATCCTCGCGGGCGCCTCTCGACGCGACAGGGACCAAGGGTGCATATGCGAGGTAAATTTCTGGGAGGTTTTCCTCGTCTCGACCGAAAATCAAACCGGCGTAAAAACCGGCCTAAAGCCCGCAGCAGTGAGAGAACGCGAATTAATTAATTCTCGGAGCTTTACGTACGCATCTCGGAGGGCGAACCGCGGAATTCCAAGATCGCTTTGTAACGCAGCCAAAAGAGCGAAACATCGTCCGACTTTCCGTCCAACTTTATCATCGTTTGTTTCACTCTCACCCTTCTGCGACATCGCGCCACCGTCGTTCGCCAAAATCCAACCGACGTGGATTATCATTCACGATCGAGGAATATTTCCTGACACATTTTCTTTGTCCGCGCGTCATTGAGAGGCCGACAAAACATTGAAAAATAATTGGAAATCCAGAGGGCGTCCTTGAATGTTCCGCAAATGATTTCCAAGCGCGCGATGATGACTCCCAGCTCCTGGTGCATGTATGCACACACGGCAGCAAATATGTGCACGAGAGTAACATACTTGTTCAACGAGCTATGTAGCCTGTACGCGGGAGATCATAAATCTTTTCGCGAAGGAGGATTGCAATTATTTCGCGCATATTAAAAGCTTCGTTGGTGTACCGAACGTTTTCCACTCTCGTTACTCACTCCGTCCCCGTCCGTAACCTTCTTCTTCCTTCTCCCTTTCGAGCTAAAGTACTCGGGCTCTTCCATTTTTAGTCGCGGATAATCTATTTCTCGTTGCAGCGTCGTTGCGGAATAAATTCCAGGTGTCACACGCACGCGAGCCATCAGCAAGGTCGACGGGCACATGGGAGCTCTCGAGACGTTCAGAACCGTTCGAGCAATCGTCCACGGCCAGTTTCGCAGGATAAAGATCGATATGAAACTGAGGAGAGTCTGTGGATGCTGTACACGTTTTGCGGTCCATTTTTATCCAACGATGCAAACAAGCACGAGAGATTTTCTAATGCGATCGTTGAATCGTAATGCCTGATTAAGAGACGCACTCTCGGATCACTGCGGGAAGTGCAATCAAGTCCGCAGCATCCAGACGCGTATCTCTTCCCTTGTATCCTACTTGATGCAACGTGTTCGTACGTTGTTTTTCTTAAAGAGAGTTCGAGCGACGCCCAACACTGATGAGAAATTATGAGGTCGTGACAGTTACCCGCGATTATTGCCTCCGTCGCGACTGTAAAAGTGGCAATTCGCGATCGTTCCCTCGTGCACGAGAACATCAGATTTTCCAGTGATAACGAGCCTCGGAGACGTGGAATGTACGGGGCGCAAAAAGAGACGTTTACGAATCTTCTATTTTCAGCAAGAGAGTAACCCATTTTAGAGGCAGTTTGGAAATTCATCAAAGTCATTTCGATCGAGATTCTCGCGGAGGCGATGAATTTTAAAAAATGTACTCGGTCGTTCGAGCTTTCTACTCATTTTTTTCTCATCTCTGTTGCTTCTTCCTTCATATATACACACTAGACGATACATCGCGAGGGAAAGATCACAGAGACGAGAGCAATCGGCGCAACGACACCGTGCTGTTTGACATATAGCTACGAGAAAGACCATCCGTTCGACCGTTTCAATTTACCGAACGGACAGCTTAATGGATGCGAGTTCGTAAAACACAAGGCTCTCTCTCTCCCGCGCGACTATAGCCGCGAATGAAGAGAAGGGAAAAAATATAACTGGGATATTCATCATCGTCTTCTCGCGGACTCTTTCGGGCCCTAAGCGATTTATAACTCGCGTATGTATATGCATGTACCTATACGCGCATATGTTGTACAGCTCGCACCCCTAATACGTGTTTTTCGATCTCTCGCGTGTCAGCAAACTTGCCACCTGGCTCGCGAAAGATTACGAATCCGCCGAGAGTCTTTTGTAAGACGGATCCTTTTTCCACGATAAAAAGCTCGTGAGCGGTCCGAAGAATGTCTATCAAGAAGCTTCTTTTTCAACCCCTTTGTCATTCAACGAAATCTCAAGGAGACGAGACACCCGTGTTTTTTCGAATAAATAAAAAAAAGAATCATTGCGAGATTAACTTTTCGTTCTCCATTGCGGAGAAGGTTACGCTAAAATCGTTAACCGCGGAGTCATCTTTCACGAATTCTCGTGGATCGATCGATTTTCGATTTTACTGGAATTTCTCGCGCAAACCTCGTGACCTACTCGCGTCTCATGGAAACGTCAACGAACCAACGGGCTCTCAATGGTTTCGCTGATAAACACCCGTAACGAATGCATCCATAAAAAACGCGAAGCTCTGAATTATTCATGACCGGTTATAGTTGGGATTTAACTGCGTCGCTGGTTTCCGCTCTCTCTCTCTCTCTCTCTGACTCTTATTCTCTCTTTTACCCCATCAATCTTGCATGCAGATATTTTGCCACCAAGTTCAACAGATATGTCGTTCTGAATGTCACTGGGTGGATCCTTCGACAGTTGGGAGCTACCTCGGGCCTTCCCCAGGAACAAAACAGTCGAAACATCGTCAAAGGTAGGTCAACTTTTGGAAAAGACAAAGACAAAGGCCAGGAACAAAGTTTCGAACCTGAATGTCCGACGATGATGAAGAAACTCCGTGTAAATTGAATCGAAATTCCGTATGACGCTTTGTATCACGAACAACTGGATCCTACCGACATCTGTGAAGCGGTCTCGAGACCTCGTTCACCTCTTACTCACGAAAGCACCACTGTGTTGATACACATGCAGCGCGGATATACTCGCCACAATCACGAATTCCCTTCTACTTCGACCGAGCGCTCTTTGGAGCCATCTACGAGGCACACTCACACTGGATAGCTCACGTATTCCCACACAGCAAGGATGCCTCCTCTCAACCAACAGTTGAACAAGGTTTATCGGCCAATCTCTCGCTCGTATGAGAAGTCTCTGCAGTCCAACGTCGGAGATGAGCAGCAGCTTCCGAGCACAGCCGAGAGATGGTACACGAGATGATAACTGGAGGCACCCTTGCGTGCGAAAGCTGACGGGAAACGAGGGGTGTTTTTCCGAACGATGCAAACAGGAACTTCCGCACTGTTCAATGTTCAATGTACTCTTGAGGGTTTTGTTGAGAATTTAATAAACAAATTTGACGTTTCCGTAAGGCAGATGGAAGATAAAGTTGCGCCATCGAAGTGCCGAAATGAACTGACGATGGTTTCGCACCTTGGAAGGACGGGAGGAAGGGTGGAAGGTTACAGGACGAAATAGGAGCAAAATCACTGGGGGGCCAGCCCCCTTTCGTAACCTGTGCCTTTCCGGGCTCGTCATCTCGTCTACCCAAGTCCACGACCTTAGTGTCTCGGTATAATAGACTCCATGGGGTTGGCAAGCGAGACAAACGTAAGTTACAACCGGCGGGGGCCTATTATCACTTCGTTATAGCCGTCATAAATTCCGCTCCGCTTACGGTGCGGTTGGTTCACCATTTCGGGAGATCCGCGTTTGCACCGGAGGTACGACGGAAATCGGGGAAACCGTGACCAAAGGGAAAATATACATTCGTAACTGAGCTATCTTTTCGTAACTCTTTTGTGACGTGTTTCGACGAAAGTCCCACGAGAGTCCGAAAGGTGCAGGTATATTCGGAAAGTCGAAATGGTCGAAGAAAAACACAACGCTCGGTGGAATATTCTCTGCGTAGTTTACATTTTTTCCGATCCTAAACACGTGAGCTGGATGACGTGAGAACTGGAGCGTTCTTTGCTCGGTATGAATTTTGAGATTGCGACGAAAGGAGCAAAATGAGTGACAAGGAGAGAGAAAGGTAGAAGATCCTTGATGACAGAGGTATAAAAGTTGAAGAGAATCCACTTTGACGTGGGGTCATCGTTGTTCGTGTCCTCGGAGAGTGTTGGGCACGATAGCGAGTATTACGTACGACATACGGGGCTATAAAACGAGCACCACGACTTTTATGGGTCCAGTACGCCTCTGGTATTGGACATACATGTAGGTAAGCGATGGTAAAACGCGTGGTGAAACTGGCGTGCAGGAGGCCAGCAGTGGAGAGGTCAGAAGCGGTAATAAATAACGTGGAATCGCCTCCTCTTCGTTATACATATGTATGTATGTGTATATATGTATACATGTAGCTCAAGAGACTCGGGGACATTCCGGCAGAATGTGGTCCGTAGTTGGCTTCTTGCGCGAACAAATACACCACGAATCTGGTCTAGTTTGACACAAGAATCTTTCCCTCTCGGTCTTTTCTCTCTTTCGCTTTGTCGTTTATTGCAACAAAACTCGTCGTCCCTGGAATATACCTGAGACAGCAGAATGAGGTTTTTGCGGGAATTCTAGCTGCCACTAAACCTCGCGGATCTACCGTGAATATATTTCGAGATCAAAGAGCCAACACCGTGCTGGCTTTACCCAAAGTACGGAATCGAGAACGCGACACGTGAAAGCTCTTTCAGCAACGTAAGCCGGTATAAAATGCTCCTCACGTTGAACATCGCATCTAGCATCTATAATTGCGAGTGGGATTCGCCGGTGAATGCGCAAACACTCGATGACGATACGCCGTGTGGTCGACATGCACTTGGACTTTTGATAAATTTCTAATCCGTCCGTTACTTCCCGCAATAATCGCGACTAGACAACGAACATCGATCAAGATGATTGGCGGCATGTTGGTCACTGGGACCAACGAAGCGAGATTCGATAAAAAATGGCTACTCACCGAATTGACTCCTCATCCATGGATAAAGGGGACTCGGTAGGTTCGCACTGGCCGCACCCTGGGGCGCGCCCTGTTGCTGCTGTCCAAGCGGCGACGTGACGACACCCTGATGCTGCTGCGGTTGTTGGCCCTGCTGAGGAAGCATGCTGCCGGGTGGTTGTTGACTATTGGGTTGTTGCTGCTGCTGCTGCTGCTGCTGATACATCATGTGTTGTTGCTGCGCCTGCATAACCTGCTGATGCTGCGGTTGTTGCTGCTGATGAGGTGCCTGTTGTGCCTGCATGTGAGGATGCTGCGGGAGCATCTGATGATGCATTTGGGTATCGACGAGCGGTGGACTGTCGGGTCCGTCGAGGACGCTACCCTGATGGTCGACCGCTGCCGCTTGCAGCTTACAGCTCGCGTAAACGATCGGCGTCGAGGAATGGCCGTTCGGCGTTGGGGTATGACCCATATGGGCCATACCGTTGCCAGGTGAATTCGATCTGTAACCCGCCAGACCGTCCATACTGCCGTGATCCTGCTGCTGCTGATAATACGCCGCGTTCCTGATGTCCATCCTGTCGTAGGGTGGAAACCTCGGATAAGGTATACCCTGCTGTCCTCCGGTCGCCCCGTAATGATGTCCGGGTACGCTTTGCCTGAGCATACTCGGATCGCAGGGATCGCCGCCCTGTTGCGGCTGTTGCTGACCCTGCTGCTGCGGCACCTGTACCGCAGCCCCATAATGCTGCTGGTGCTGATGTGGATGTTCAACCCCGCCATTGCGCAGGTCCGGGATATACGAATTCGCGAAGTACGAACTCATGCTACTGTTTCCACACTATTTTACACACTCGTTCACCTTTCACGTTACGCTTTTTTCCCCTTTCGACTAAACCCCTTCGTCAATATCCTATATTCTCCCTTTTCCCCCTTAATTTTCCTCGATCCCACCTTTGGATCTTTCTCTCGCTTCCTCTCTCCCTCTCTCTCTCCCTCTACCTATCTCTCTCACTGCACTCGAAAGTTTGTACGAGCAAACACTCACACACTGCGCACATTGGCGTAACCCACAAACACCGCACTGTTATTTCTCCGTTTTTTTTTCGTCAAATCGTCGTTGGATCACTGTCACACGTATATCGAACCAATCACCCTCTATTAACGCCTTTTTATCTCTATTACATTCACTTGTCTCCTTACATTCACGCGCGCTCTTTGTGTCGTCGATATTCACGTACATATATTTATATATCCATATATATATATATATATATATCTTGTACACCTTTTATGTATATAATTATGTATACCTATCACACTATAGACGCCCGAATCACTCGATCATTCGAATTATCACACTAGCCTCACCACCGAACGGATTTATCGGTGCACTGTGTTGAAATACGTATGTCGAACCAAATATAGAGATTCACCGCCAATTATACACTTGCGCGAGGACCAGTCGTCTCTCGTTGTACCTCAATTACGTTTTTTTTTCTCTCGTTCAATTTATCTCTCAATTTTTTTTTCTCGATCCGCTCACCAATGACACAAGCTCCTCGGGTTATCCTACAGTCGATTGATCTCGTTCAAAGTCCCTCGATGACGACGTGCACGATGACCCTGTCCGATCTTCCGTCCAGCTCGCTGACGACGCTACGCCGCACCTGGAACAACAAAACAACGCGAGACAACATAAATAATCGTTTCCATCGGCATATTCCAAGGTTATCTTCATTGATTACACACAAATTTGGTCCATTTGTCAATTTACATTTTTATCTCGCAGACTCCCGATCGAACCGGAATCAGGTCGATTGATGCACGTAAGAGTAAACTTTCGAGAACAAATCCGCAAGTTATACTCGAGAGATTGGTAAGGGAATGAGAGAATTCATCGCCCGGGCAGTTTTCACCGAGTGACAGACGGCGAGAGGTACACACGTGCTCGTCACGGTAAGGGCCATGTCGCGGACGTTAAAACGTCGTCTTGCACCGACTGACTCGGGACTTTGTGTGGGCGGGCAGATCGTTAAATCTCGAAGAAGCAAAAAAAAATGAAAAAAAAACATCAACAACATTCTGGTACCCATTAGCATCAAAGATGGCTACTGTGCTGCTCGAGTTCGTCCCTCGAGCGTTTGAATATTCGCGATCGCACACATGTGCGATCGTTTTATTGATCTTAAACAAAATGACAACGTATTCGTTTGAAGTTACGAATTTCCGACGAAGAGCAACGCAAATTTCTTTGCGCGATTTTCAACGGCACATGTCGTCGCAACGAGGATGAATTAATCCGTGGGGAAGGGAAATTATGAATGACGAATAATTTACAAGTGTTGAGAATACTCGACGAGGAAACCAGCGTGCCAAAATGGGGATTGATTCATAGGGACAAGCTCGGTCGTGTGTCGAGCGATGGCATATAAATTATTGCTCACGAAAAATCGGTCTGCCACCAGAACTATGTATGTATATGTATATACATACAGCTACAGCACACCGAAGCTACAGCACTCTGGATATATATATATCCAGAGTGCTGTAGCTTCGGTCCCTAAAAATCGTTGCACCGCGTAGCGGAGAAACGTGGAACCTTCTCGTGGAAAAAGGGTCCCTCGTTTTTCGACCTGACCCACTGATGGAACGTCGACCTTCCCTACCGACCCACCGATCGCTCCGTGTCCCTCTACCAAGTGACGAAAAAGTTACCCTACTCTTCAAACGAAAATTACCGCACGATACATTCTCCAAAGAGCATTCACCTTGACACGCGTCCTATGATTAAGGACAAGAGAGGATCAAGGATGCAATTGTCGGGTTAGATCCGGCCCTTTGGATATTTCCATTTCACCTGCGGCGATTAAAAATTAAGGTCCCAAAGCCTCTGCACCATTTTCATCTCATCTTTTCCTCTCATCCCACCTCTCTCTCTCTCTCTCTCTTTGCCTCTTGCTCTCCATGACGATTGCTCGGTATATGGCATCGCGTTGGATATCGAATGAAATGGATATTCTCCTGGGGTTGTTGCGGCCTCGTTGGTGGCGTTGGAAACGGGGGTGGAAGAAGGGGTGGCAATCGCAGCCCTTGGGAATTGGTGGTACACGCGAACCACTCTGGCTGCTGGTACCGGGGCTCTCGCTTCGAACCTGGGACGATCGCGATTAACATTCCGGCCGCTGGCTCGCTGTTCGCGCGGCGCTTTCATTAATTCCAGCGTATTGATTCTCCGGATTGATGAATGGCCCTGCGATAGCGATTCCATGCGCCCCGGTATAACCCGCATAAATTTTACCCGACCTCCCTGTCTTTGCCACCCTTGCTTTCGCACTACTGGTCTTATACGCTGCCTTCTCACTCTCCGTCTTTCAGTCTCTTGGTTCGTCCTTCGTTCCTTCTCCATCCTCGTCCCCTGCAGCATCCGAGGTTCGACTCTGATCCAAAGTTTCGCGCATGAACACACCCAAAGGGAGAAAAGACTTATCCGAGTTGCCGAATGGGCGAATCGATGAGGATTAAAGCTGGGTGGAGGAGAAACCTGATATTCCCCCGAGAAATGTGGGTGTATATGCACAGAGTGTGAAGAAAACTTTCCAGTTCCCACGATGCTTTTAATTGCAGTTGAAAAACGTTTATTTCACCGTAACTTTTCGTTCGTTTTTCCATCGCAACCGTATCCTGCGATCGTTCAAATTCGCAGTAACGCCACGGCAATTGATATTATTTATCGTCACTTTGACAAATTTTGAAAAAAAGCCAATGCCCGCATTATACAAAATCAGGGTGTTTTTATTTTCTACGAGGGACTTCGAGATAAAAGTTGGTCCATATCCTTTTTTCCTCATTGCTCACCGGGTATAGTATATTCGCCGGACCCAACAGAGAGGCGCCATCTTTCGGAAAAATCATGAAACGTCTGGCCCATTTGAGGACCGCGAGGTGTCTCGCAACGCCGAGAGATGGCAGCAGAGATAAAAGAGCCAAGTTGCACATACTATACACAAATGTATAATGGTTATTAGAGGGAAGCAGGGGAGGAGAAAAAAACAGGGTGGAGCGTTGCTTGACAGCTGGGTGGGTTCGGGTCCAAGGTGATTGAAAAGAGGGTGGAGCGTCACGTGACGCCATCGCTGGATATGGAACACGTGACGTCAGACGACTATGATGGCCTCTATTCATCAAAATGGCTTCACCGCGTAGTATCGCTCTTTGTTTGGTATTGGAACGGAGAAAAATCGTCTCGCCACTGTTGCATCGTTCAAGATTCATCTCCCGCGAAGAATTGCGAGATGAAACGCAATGTCATCCTCGATATTGCGAATATATTCGCGATATAAATGAAATGGACATGTTGACTAATAAAAACAATACAAATTTTCCATTAGCATTTTCCAGTAGCACAACGATGAACCTAATTGCCGATCAGCGATTTACCAATCAGAAAACGTATAATACGAGATCAGATTACACGTAATGGCGGCCATAAAACGTTGAACATTTAGTTTTTCTTTTTTCCCATCAATTACCCGACCTTATCTCTGACTATGTATCAAACGAAATGAAGTGTTAAATCCTCGCTAATAACGACGCGATAAATAATAATCTAATGCGTAATCATTTATCTTTCTCGCGCGCGCGCTCGCGTTAATGAATAAAATGAGGCCCTCGCGTTTATCAAGACTCGATGCGACTGGGTTACAAGATTCGATATTGCGGAAACGCGATTCCCTCGAACGAGGGAAAGATCGATGGGACGCCGGTACACGCTAGTATAGATAGGTGGCGTATATACATTCGTATATACATACATGTATATGTACAAGTGTATAGAACAACACCGATAAGATAAACGACTCGGCGTCGCGAACAGCTGGGTCCCTAAACTCCATTGGGCCATAAATGGCTCTTGAATGTGACATTTATTGGACGAGGAGCTCGTGCCAGGTCCGTTGGCACGCCGTAAAACACTCATAAACTTAGGCACATCGTAAAGTAAATTAAAAGCGCACTGCGAACCCGCGCTGACCCATTCAGCATCGTGAAACTGTCTTTTCAAAGTATATACACGCAGCTACCTCTACATACATGTATATGTATGTATATATGTATATGAATACATTTTCGGACGCGTAATATCTGTATAAGCAACAACAGGACGGAAATAAGTGTAAATACATTTGCGCGGATTTTCCCTCGAAGCTACCATCAGAGGTTATCGACTGATCGTTGATGATTCTTAATTTATTACGAAGAAATTAAAAAAAATGTGTATTACGCGTCGACACCGTCGCGTACGCGAAGCGCCAACAATGTCAAAGCAATTTATTATCGAACTCACAATTGATTTTATTTTACCATTAATCTCTTCGCGGATGGTGCGAAGAGAGCGAGAGATTAATCATAATACTGGATCATTATTACGCGTGTATTAAAACGCTGCGAGTATTTTCCTTTTTTTCAATCGCGTATCGTTGCAAACAAGCTCGGACAAGCGTGCGTATGAGCGCGAAATACGATTGGCAAAACGATGGAAAAGGAATGTATATGTGTATGTAATCGCGGGAATTGGCATACGGCTCGTGAGATTAGCATAATCGAGAGAACCGCGAGATCGGGGGTAGACGCGCGGGAATGAGGAACAAGTTTGTGTGGACCTATATATATATATATATATATAAATATATCTATGTTTGAAAGTGGGAGATTCGTTTTTATCTTATTCCCGTGTCAGCCGCAAAGAAAGGGAGAAAGAAAGATGGCGAGAAGATGAAGGCGAAACGGGAGACGAGAGAGTGTATGTACGCGCAGCATCCGACGATCCGACGCATTTGTAATTCCGCTCGGAGCGAGGAATCAGCTGAGCGCATGCATCAAGAGCACGCCGAGATTTTTCGTGGACCGCGATTTACCGCTGATCTCCCGAGCAGCCTGCTGAAACAGGTTTGACGCGGAGGGATAATGCCACAGCCTGGGAATCGATAAACGATTCCATCTTTTGTACATACAATATGGACAATATATTGCTTATGTATATAATGATAGTACGTCGGGTATATAAATATCGATATTAAATATCGATATAATTCACTTTTTCGCGGTGGTATGCGCAGGGCGATCCGTACGTGTATCGTCGATTAGCATTTTTGCTTCAACGAGCAGTTTCCCCAAAATTTATTCTTGTTTGGTGTTGAAAAAAAATAAAATGAGTGAATTTTTAGTGACTGAATTTTCTGAATTTACGAGATCGTTATCTGCAGTCAGGTATTTTCAGGGAGGTACAATTTTATTTTATTTTATGTATGGATTCGCCAAATCGGCCTCGTTCAACCCTCCTTGCTCCCCCGTACGACCCTTTGAAACTCTGTGGCTAGTTTTCTCGGTGAATTTCGCCCTCTCGTGGAAAATACATGCTTGTATGTATTGCAGATGGGAAAGACAAATAATTCAGTATACACGCGCAAAAGCCTCTGTGATACCAGCGTTTATTAAATATGACGACCTCGAGGTATATTCTCTCGCTCTCACTGGGAGTTACTCCTGGGAGTTTGTATATGAGGCTTTCGTTCATGTTGAGATAATAATCCTCGCAGCAGTTTTCAATTTTCGCTTCAACGTTCGGACGAGTATTAATTTTTATCTCTGGCTCGAATTAACGAACATTGAGTATATTCTGAAAAAAAATATTGACTATTTTGTGATGAGTCGAGAATTTCTGTTTTAAATGAACGAAAAATAAATTGGTGTAAAATCGTGGGTTCGATTTTATTGGAAAATTCGAAATTTCAGTGACGAAACTCGTTTTTCGGGATTTTCTCGCTGAAATACTGAGTTTTCGATGAAATATCGGTGTGTTTCGTAATCAGCGGGAAAAAATACATCGATTTAGACCATTAAAAATCAATTTTGAAATCCAAAATTTTTCGTCATTTTTCGCCGGATTGAGGTGGTTCACTAAAATGTTTGCCATTTTTTTTTCGTTTGAGATAGATATCCCAACGTGTGCTTATTCTTTTCGCAATTGTTGAGGCTTCAAAATGCCGTTTGGTTTATCGAGATATCGTCGTTTTTCGATTTTTGGCAGATTTTTAAAGTTGGACCATCGATTTTCGCCAATTTTCCCATACATACCCCTTTGCGTTTTTTTCGCCGATTTTCAACATCGATTTTGAGGGTGAAAGAATCTAGCCATCGCCATTTAACTTTCACAATTTTTTAAGTCTACTCGAGGGCGTTTCAAAACACCCCCAAAAAATGTATACAGCACAAATAGAAACAAAGTTACGAGCATTTGAAATTTCGACTTTTCGACGATTCTGGAAAAGTGGCCCAAATCGGGACAAAATTTTTTTTTTCCAATTTTCAATATTTCAATAGCTTATCCGATCGGAAATTTTCCGCAGATTACGAAACACATCGACTTTTTCCCGAGAACTCAAAATTTCAATGCACAAACCCGTATTGAAATTTCTCAAAAATTTCAATTCCGACAATTTCAAAATAAACAATTTTTCATTTTTCCCAGCGATGACTTACGTCGAAATGAGTGTAAGAAAAATCATATTCACTTATATTTCACTAATTAAAATATGACTGGCAACTCCAACGAAGTGAAAACATAAAAACGCTGAAAATCATGTGTCCTAGAAATTTTCCAAAGTCTATTGAACCCACGCTCACTCCCCCTTCCCTTCCCCTCCATAATTAACTCCCGTTCCCAGCCCCCGTTGCACAATCCTGTGTGTACAACGTGCATTTCATTTGAATCCTGAAGCTTTCGGGAAGCCGAGCGTTGTGGAAACGATAAGAGCTCGGGCGAGAAGCGAACTCTGATATAAACTTGTTCATTCCCAACACGCGACGCCGACGTAGACAAACGCTCGCAAAAACACACCCACACACACACACACACGAGATTATCCGAGCGTCGGATTATAACAAACCCCCGGAAATACAACGAAAATGCTCCAAAAGAAGTCAAATAAACATTTTTTCTGTCTAATAATAATTAAAACACGAAATTAAAGTCTGTTAGTATTAAAAAAAAAATAATTTCCTCCTCGGCGATAAAATTCTTCATTCCATGGAAAAAAAAAAGGAAAACTTGAAAACGGAGATGGAAATACCGGTTGGAGGAAAAGGGAAAGTTTTGGGAAGCGGGGTTGAACCTTTTTTGCGCAACTTTCGCGCCACGGGACGTCCGACACCTTTTTTGAAACAGCATACTCAGGTATACCTACACATAGATATGTATACAGAGTGGTCCTTGTAGGAAGAGAAACGTCGGGAAGATTCACGCGGACTTGACCAGGAGAAAAAAATAAAAACGACCGAGCGCATCCTACTATTTCCTTCGGTCTACAAGGCGATATCATCCCTCGAAACTTTCACAATTTTTTGCCCCCATAACGTCGACTATATGTGTACCATATACTATTTAGTTCCACGTGAAATTTAAGACGAACGGCTTTCACCTCATCATCGTTGCGTTGCCTGCCCACGTAACATCGAAAACTGGAGCAAAAGTCAGAGGCTGTTACGAAAAATTCGTAAGAGAATCCCAGTCTCGTTGCAGAGTCGGAACGGAGCGTACGAAATTTTCGTCCACCGAGCGAGAGCTCGTTATAACGGTGCGTTATTTTAAATTGCTTCGCAAGTACGTGGAAGCGATCGTCATAAAAAATAAAAAAATAGCCATAAAAGTTTCCAGTTTCGTCTATGCAAAATCGCGCAAAAGAGATCAGCAGTTAAGATGTGTCTTTCGCAAGACGCGGAATAAAACCGGATTTTTTTACAACCCTCGCATTTTAATGTAGTTTCACAGCCTTCGCGTGGAAGAATGGCAATTTTCGTGAAACTTTTGACGATTTTTTATGAAATTATTCAATAATAATTATGGAATTATTCATCTTTGCAAGATCGAAAAATAAAATTGTCAAAATCGTTGGAGGATATGGAGGACGTCACGAAAACGACAGGCGAAGCTTCAGGAGCCATTCTCCAAAGGGACGCCACGTTTTTTTTCCACTTTCAAAGCACCTCGAACTTCGTATGTACTCTGGGATAATTTATCATTTACGCGTTTGTGCGAGTGGTTCCATCCGAGATTGAAATTATTTCGTACACGTGGGTATGTATGTATACAAATATAAATATTTGAAGCAAAGCTTGCGGGACACATTTCTCACGCCTTTTTCACCCGCGATCCCGCATCACACGTTGATATCAAACTTTGCCCATTACAGCCACCTTAATTGAGATACTTTCTACGCCTCTGGACTTTGACATGGTCGCATGCAGACTCACACGTGCCAAATATAAATGGAAAAAATCGGACGAAATAAATGGAAAAATGGGCGTCTCGTGAGAATTCAAAACGAATATTGAATGAAAATAAATCCTGATACCGTCGTTGATTCAATATCGAACGAAGCAGAGAAATAAATTCATTTTTCTTCCCTTTTTTTCTTTTATTTTTTCTAAAAACGTTCGTTACATTATCTACCATCGTAATTTTTTCTTTATTTTTCTTTAAAATCAAATTGAGGTCATTAAATTTGTCGTCGATGTTAAAATTGAGTGAGGATTATCGACTAACCTCCATATTCGTCCGTCGACGTCGAACGAATGTTCGATATGAAAAAAGAAAACCCGACGACGATTATTCGTCGTCTACGACACACAAGAATTCGATGTGTGAGCAAGTGTGAGCTCATTGTCGTTTTTATTGACACGACACACGTAAACCGAAGTTAGTTTTTTTTCGAAGCACGATTTCGTATACCCTGAATCAAACTCGAATGAAAACGATGATGAAGAATAGTTCTCATCGCTCTTCAGACACTGACAACTGTACCCAAACAGCTTTTATGAGCATTTCCACGCGTTATTCATCACCCGAAAAGCGCAGACACTGACAAAAGTAGGTAAATACGGAAAATACGTATATTTGTACATATTCATCGATAATAAAAAAAAAATAATAATAATAAATGTAAAAAAAAAACGACGAGCGATGGAACATTCAGTTGCTCGAAAGATGTCTCTCCAGGGTGGATTAAAAATTACGACTTGCCTTTATTTCGCATCGGAGTGAAGCAAAAGTCAAAGGGAAACCGAGTCAAAGGGAGGAGATGGCGAATGTACGAGGCCGGAAACGAGACGAGGGTGAAAACGAGAATGAGAAAGGAGGACGAAGAAAATCATGAAAAAGACGGAAGATACGAGCAAAAAAGGGTGTACATGCCACTAAAGGGTGGCATGCGAGAGGAATGGAGAGAGAGGAGGCTTGAGGGCCTCGCGACATCGATCTGCGAGACTCGAGGTGTGCAGTGCAAAGTTTTGACGTTGCGCTATAAATCAACCACCGAGAATATATTCTTGAACTGTACGAACTTTGCATTTGACACTCTCTCGCGAGCTCGGAGCAAAATTTTACCCTGAAAGGGTGACAGAGAGAGAGAGGGAGAGAGAGAAAAGAACATGATGTATATAAATTCCAATCATAGGGGTTGCTTTTTCTCCCAATTATCCGAGCTATTACTGGATGGCTTACACGATGTAATCCACGTGTACCAGAGCCAAAACGCTTGCCATATGTCTTTTGCCAGTTTCTCATGTACATGACGAGTCGAAAAAATATATATACATACGCCAAAAAGGGTGGAAGAACAAAATAGATGGAGAGAAAGAAGCGAAGAAGTGGGTTTGTTCTCCGTTTGAAAACGCTCGACTAGAGGACTGAAAATAATTGCTGCGGCGAATTCGCAACGAAGCAACGCCCTTTTTAACCCACTTTGAGCTCGTCTTCTCTCTCTATATGCCTTCTCTACCATATGTATATACACACCGCGATGTCGGATTGCGTCAATTAAAAACCTTGAATTACAATCGCCGACTCTTGGCTCGCGTACATTCTTTTTCGCTACGTACGATTTCGAGGAAAGAAAAAAGCAGCAGGCAACTCTTTGAGGCTCCCGCGTCTGTGTACGAAAAGGCCGAGTGCCAATTAAACGCTAATTAAATCCGCGTCTCCTGCATTAGGATATATGTAAACCGCGAATGAGGACGCTCAGGTGCGCGTATCTGCGCGCATCAGAATTAAATCGTTTCGACGAAATAAATGAAATTTCATGCCAACTTGTCATCCTTAACAAGCTCGCTTTAAGCGCACGTTGATTTATGCAATCATATTATTAATCATTTTAATCTTCACAATATTAGTCATCAAGAAAAATCTGCCGCTCGGAGTCTTCGTTGCGAAAAATCATTTTTTTTTTCGGCGAATCGTCACGAATTTATCGACATCCCCGACGAATTCATCTTTCGATACTTTCGACGATTTAATTTCGCTCTTGAGAAGAAATAAACTCGTGGAAAACAAATTTTACAAAAGTACCTAGGATATCGCGTTACCCGTTATTCCCGCAACGTTATTCCGTCATTTCGCGCGTATATACGTGTACGTAAATCACGTAGGCGATTTCATACATGTCCGCTCGTTTGCTCGGTATTATATGCAAACAAGATCATCCAGTTGGACCGGTAACATAAACTATTATTATTATTATCATTATTTCGTTATAAACGAATTCAACGAGCTCACGTAACACACGTCTTCCTCCGCATGTACGTACACTGTACATGTACATGAAACAGCGAGGTTCATCGTACACTTGTTCCCTTTGTAATCGTCAAATCGCCGCCATATTTCTTCGGCGGTACCGGAACGTCGTCGCGTTTAAAATTTAATGCCCGTCGAATGATCGTATAAAGGCGTGTGTACCGTAAGGATTCTCCATGGCGTATAGTCGCGCACGGCGGTCGACGATAAGAGGGCGACGGTATCACGTGAAAAGCCTGATGAAAATGAGGTTGTCGAGAGATTATATATTGATGATTAACGATCTTTTTTTTTGGTGGGGGAAGAGTAAAAAAAATTTGAAATTTATGTAAATACGACGGTCTCGTAATACGGAATCGTCGGATTCTACGAATAACTCGTGATTGGCCAGTCGTGGCAAATTTGTGATGCCTTTTGGTGGCTCGTTCACGACAGCTGATTCAGGTGCACGATCACAAAAGCACACCGTGTTACGTAAGGAAAGTTCGTAATCGTGTAACGCGAGGACACGTTAAAAATAAACCGAGGGAACGTCTCGGCTCTTTGAAGATATATGGAGTGAAAACGGAGGGCATGTTCGCTCCAGGATACGAGGAATAAATAGACTCGAAAATCATATCCTCCTCTTTTTTTTTCTCAAATTAAGACATTTTTTTCCTCTCCGGGGAACTCTTTGAGAGATCTTAGATACGCGTGGGACGTCTTTATGACTGGATTATGACTTCCTGGATTTTGGAGGGAAAAAAACTCGGACGACCCCCCCACAGGACGCGAGTGGATTAATTAACTGCGCGGTGGATTTTTTTTTTCCTTTTTTTTCGAGAGTTTGTTGGACAAATGCTGATTTATCGATGTCAAAAATTCGATAACATCTCACGCGTATGCTCGCTCGAAAAGTGGATCAATAAACTCTCGCAGGGCGTACGGTTGGAATTCACGAAGGCGAGCGTTATAAAAGCTGAGCTGTTTTAGCTGTTTTGAGGTGGAAAATAATAAGAGTTGCTTCTGGTATGTTAAAATTACCGATGCTTAACTACGACAATCTCACGGAAGATCTCTTGAGAATCTTTGTAGAAAGTTTTGGACTTTTCCGGTGCTAAATTCTTCCTCGTTCCCTCGTGAAATAAAAAATAGAATAATGGATTAAACAAATTGAATTAATTCCCGATCACAATTGATCGACGAAAAATGATTTTTCAACTGCGTAATGAATTATTAACGAGAGAATAAAAAAATGCTTTCCACGCAATGGCGAACGAAAACAAAATTCAACAAGTATAACGGATCGCTCGAGATCTGCTGAGAATATTACCAGTGCATGACCGTAATGTACGTATAATCATACGCACTGGGATAATAACAGGTTACCCACGAAATTGCTCGATGTAATTAATTTCTCATCGCTACGAATTAACGAGCAAAAGAGAATTAAATAATCGCGCACAAAAGAGGGCAACTCGTACAAAAATGAAACTCAAAATCAAAAGCTACGGCGCCATTTGTAAAAATTCCATCGATCGTCAAAAATTCGCCTCCGACTCGCGAAACCTTTTCCCCTCCAAGGAAAATACGCGCGGCGCCCAAGGACCGGAATAAAAAAGAGGGAATAAAAAAAAAGGAAGCTCAAAAGACGAAAACTCGTGGCAGCTGGCTTCTCCCGTCTCCCGGATCTCGCCTGCGAGTTTTGCGTCTCTTCTTAGGTTTTTTCTTTTTTTTTTATCTTCGCATCTCCCTCGTCCGCGTTCTTTTGTACAAGCCGCCGTGCAGCTTTCGGAGGGGTGGCTTTAAAAAAAAAAAAAGAAATAAAGTCAACGAAGATTCGACGGAGCTGAGAGAGAAGAGGCCGTATATACGTGCAAACGCGGTGTGGAACGTGTGAGAATCGAGATGGAAGAAGCAATATCGGAACGAAGAATGCAGAGTGAAACGGAGACGAGCGCGGAGAGGAAGTCTATGGTTTCGGCCGTGTTATTGGATGCTGGTTCTCTTCGAATCTTCCAACGTGTGGAGCCCAGGGTTTGCAGAGAGAGAGAGAGAGGGAGAGTAGGGGTAGTTTGACAACTCGACAAGAGGACAAAGGCTCGATTCTCCGCGTGTGCTCTCGGGGGTTCAGCCAGGAGACGCGAAGGTGGACCAGGGATGAAGGGAAAAAAGAAAGATGAAAGGAGAGTGGGAAGGAGGGACGTGGCAAACGGTGGAAAGACGAGAGGAGGCGTCGCGATTCTGACGCGATGTCGCCCCGTGCAGAAGGGTCGGTTTTGCCGAAGAAGGGTCGGGAGGGTCGCGCCAATACATACACAAGGGAGGAAAGCGCCAGTTCCGAATCCGCACAAACCCCGTGCAGGATCGTGAACAATGGGGGTTGCAGACTTTTCGAAATACATATATATGTATACATATATATATCTGTGTATATAAAATACACCGTATATTTCGACGATTTGATTTCGATCGCTTCACATACAACAACGTTGAACTTCGATGAATTTATAGTGGTCCAAGTTTGATAATTTATCGATGGTTTTTTTTTTTCAGCGCGTCCGAATGAGAAACGATAAATAATATTTCTAAATAGCTTTATTATTATTAAACGATGTACCATTGTTGAATTATTGGGTGAAATATTCGCTCTGCGTGTGCACAGGCAGTATTATTATATTCTTGTAATACGCGCGCGAAAATTTGATTCGCAAAGCATTTTCCGATATACACGCGAGTATCTCTTTCGTGTATTGCGTAATGCGCGTCCCCGGACACGATTTAACAGCAATTGTGGGGAACCCGCGCGGGTGCACTGATTTATCGCGTTCTAAAATACCCTCCGTCCGATGGGATCCCGTTAAAAGCCCTTTTTGCCTCGATGTGGCTTTCGATTGTTGTCGATTGTTCATTCAATTTCTGATCGGAGATTGAATCGAATGGTACCGCCGTACGAAGCGTGCGGACGAATCTAAATTTTTGAATTTTACTGATTTTGTTTGTATTTTAGTTATAAAATATATTTTCAATCCTGTTTTTATGTATCGAAAAGTTTATGTTTTTTTTTCTCCAGAGTCTATGAAATATCGAGGAAAAGTGACGTTGGATTAAAAAGAAAAAAAAACAAAACGAAAAGAAAACATGCATGTGGAGCGAGTCTGACGAAATATATGTGTTTTCGGAGAGCGTGTGTACAATACACGAAGCGTTATTTTTCCATACTTTACTGGCAGTCAGTAATTCATCAGCACTTTTATTAGTCGCTCGTGATTTATTCGCTCGTTCGTTTTTTCCTCTCCCCCATCTCAGACGCGAGAAATATGTACGGATATGTCAGAAAAAGCGATAAAGATGTTTTTTTCTTTAATAGAAAATTGAATGAAACAAAAATAAGCTCGAGAGAAACGAAAAAATGATTTTTAATCTGCCGTCAGACGAACGAGGCAGCGATTAAAAATAATAATACTCCGAGTGAAAAATCGAGCCGATAAACTTGTCAATAATGGAATATATCTTTATTTCGAATATAATGGACATTTATCGGTCGAAACAAATCGTTCCATTTTCACACCATATTGTCCATGTTATAATGGAACATTAATACTAAACCCACGCATTACCGTGCGGTGTGTAATTAACCGTGAAGATAATTATACATCACGGAGCATTGAAAGCTGAAGAGAGTGCGAGAGTATGAGAGATAATTACCGATTCGTCTTTAATGTTAATTATCACGAAGTATATGCATTATATAAATGTATATAATATATAACACATAAACGGAAGAGAAAGGCAGTTCATTTTCTCCCTTTCGTTTCGCGGTTCCGCCCTGTCCATATCCGGCATATATCCGAGTAAACTTTCAACCCCTCTGGGTCATGCGAGAGCTTCTTTGAAAAAATAACTCGCTCTCTCTGTCTTTTCCCTCTCCGTTGTACGTTCTTTTGTTCGATCCAATATCAGACGAAGCTCCTTGCGAGCTTCCACATACGAAACTTCATCCCCTTCGAATACTTTTATATATACATTTGTATATACTTTTATATAGTATATACAAACAAAAGCCAGAGGGAGAAAAAGTAGAGGGACGATTTTCTTGTTTCTGTATGGCTTTCTCTCGGCTCACCCGTACGGTATTTCGTGTATAAACACCCGCAGCTGGAACCCCGCGTTCGTAAAGAGAAAGGGAAAACCACCCTCGCAGCCTCCGGTAAATCAGAAACGCAGCCAAGCATCATCGAGTCTCTCTCGGTCGAATCAACGCGCGATGATGGCGGTCCGTGTCTGCGACACACACACCGCTCTTTTTGTCGAAAAGGAGACCGTCTTTCAATTCCGGGCTTTGAGGATTTGTCGCGAAAACGCGTCCCGAAAAACCACCCCGGCCGTTCCATTTTCGACAAAAATCCGTCATTCCCGAAAATACCTCGGGAATTTATAAAAAATACCAAACATCCATGAATATAAAAACTTCTCATCAATCATCAATGAATTCGCCGAAAAAACGTCGATAATTCATTGAGCGTAATTTTCTTCCGCGCGCATGTTTCTCCCGAAGGAAAATATTTATCCTCCCGCAGTGACACGCGGAATGGCGCGTTTTGTCTTATCGGAGCCGCTTATACGCGGAAGCCGAAGAGAGGAGCGAAAAAAAGGAAAGAAATACACGAAATTATCGTTGATAAATTATGTGCAACTCGCGTGTATATTCCGCGACATAAATTATTCATCGCGTATGTATACACGCGTTATAAATAAAGACGTCGGTCGTGCAAGAGAGATATCTCGGCATGAATAATTCGGAAAAATAAAAGCCGCGAAAATTCCGTTCCTCCGTGCCTGCGCGAGCGTTGTTTTCTCCTCGTTAATCGCGTGGAAAACATATTGTTATCAAGCGGATAAATGTTGCACCGGAATGACGAAACGCGGGCTGTCACAACGGGGAGACGAGGCCAAGAAGAATGAGAAAAGTTGATAGCAAAGACGGGGTGAAAAAGAGAGGGTGGTGGCCGGTCTCTCTCGGCGATATTACGCAACGCGACTGTGCGTTATCTCGACGAGTAGCGAAGCGACTCGATGTCCTTCGCTACCAGGTTCCCGGCGGGGCAGCACACCGCGGTATTCCCCTGTGGTCGTCCGGCACACTCCCATCGGGTCCTCGTATAACCTCGTATATCTATACATATATACGTATAAATCTACCTACAATCTATATATACACGCAGGTAGAAGTTTGTACGCAAAGGTAGGCATTTCCGCAGCCGGCAAACAAAAGGGCGCAACGCTGATGATTCGATACACAAATTGACGCGGTTTGGAAGCTTTTCTCCCCTTAACGAGCGATCTTTCTTGCACTTTTTTCGGCCCGCCAAAGGGAATTACGGAGGCACGATCTTGCGCCTATATATACCAGGTCTATTTACATATGTATGTCTATATATGTATATAGGTATATGGGTTATGTACTATAGTATATTATATACATAGTTAGGCGCAGTACATGGAGATCTCCGATGCAGATAATCTCGCGGGGGTGTTGCACTTTGCGGGACATTTGTCTCTTGGGCTTGCCCGCGTTCCTTCGCTGCCTCTCGTCGTCACGGAGGGCGAAGAAAAGAGGAAAAAAAAGAGGCACGTACTGTGTGCAACGCGTGGTCTTGACCGAGTAGCCCTCCAAGAGCAGCGGCAGCAGGATGCAGTTTCGATGCATCTCTCGGAGACGCACGCGCCATCGAGACGCGCGCCGAGGCGGGAATACGCGTTTTTTCGACTGATTTTTTTTTCCTCAATCGCTCGGAACACTTTTATCGCGGAGTAAATTCGAAAATTCAATGAAAAAATCGCACGAGAGGCGTTAATTTCGAACGAGGAAAAAAATCATGGAAAAATCGTGGAAAAAAAAGATTCGCTTATATTTTTCCTTCAAAAGTGTTCGAATCGAAAAATATACGATAGAAATCAGTCGATCGCGATTCAATGATTTCAGACGATCCGTCCAGACGGCTGGTGACACACTTTTTTTTATTGACTCGTTGACGCCCGCCTTTGCGGTTGCGTTTTTTTTTTTTCTTTTTTTTTGTCACATTATTGTTACATCAAAAATCACGAAATTACTCGACGATATGCAGCGGGGACGTACCTCTCTTCTCCGCGCGTCCGTTGTCCATAATTTCGCGATACAAGTAAACGCGATGTCCTTTCGTCTCTCTTTTTTTCTTGCAAGCGCGACGTTTAGTCCTTTTATCGAGAACAGATGCGATATTACGATATCGCGGGGAACGCACACGCGGCATGTGGATGCACACGCGTTAAAACGCACGTACGTGTTTAGTCGCGCCGAGTGAGTCCGCTATCGCGTAATTAGCATTCTAGGTGTACGTTGAAACACACGCACTTTCGAGGCGCTTTTTTCTTTCTTTCTTTTTTTCCGCCGCGAGTTTGCTCGCGCGGAGTACGAGCGAGAGTCCGTGCAAACACGCAAACACACGTGGATGCCGACGAGAACGCGCGATCACTCGTTATTTTCGATCATTTTTTTTTTCCTCCTCGTTCGCTTCGATCTGATTTTTTCGCGTTAATTTTTCGCCGTGCCGGCCGTTCCGCAATCGCGACGTACCGGCGGTTATTTACAGCGGATAGCGGCGGGATTACACTCAAGCCGGACGTTTTCTTATCACTCCGGTGTTGGTGTCACTTTTGCGCTCGTTGCGGCGAAGAAAAAAGAACGCACCGCCCGACGAGGAGGGAGAACGAGAATAACGAAGGTGGAGAATAAAAAACGCGTGTATGATCGACTGAACAAATAATGGCACAATTACATGTACACAGGTGGCGATTCGTCGATATCCAACGTTCGTATCGTCGTCATTTCTCTGACGTCTTTTCGATCCGCGTCTCGAGCTCTCTTTTTCGCAGCTCGTGGTTTCTCCCTCTTTTTCGCTCCTCTTCTTCTATTATCGCCACTTTTTCGTACGTGAGATTCGAAAAAAATCGCGCAATGACGCACGGAGGAGGCTATCGATGAGAAATTTCGATCGATTTCGCTCCGATTGGATCGAGGACACGAATGTTTTTTTGTTTTTTTTATACGAAACAATTTCGACGGTGTCTCGAGGCGATCCGAGGGAGAAGAAAAATCTCCGGTCACGTGGGCACGAATGTTTATCGCGAAAAAAAAACAAAATTTTCGCTCCAATTTTTCTCGATCACTTTCGCTGGTATCTTTCGGATTGAACGTAATTCCGCGGGAAAATCACACGATCTTCACTCGCGTCATGGCAACGGAAAAATGACGGTGGGAAGATAAACAATAAAAACAAAGGAAAGAAAAATGAGTATCCCGGTGTCGAATCGTTTGACGGGAGCGTGCCGATGTGTGTGTTCGCGCGCGCGTGTGAGAGATTCGCGAAGCGCGTGTACTTTCGGAGCGTCGAGACGCCGATTCGACGCAGCCAGCGCGCGACCCCGTGTGTCAGGAGCTTCTGACTCTCTCTCCCGGTTGAAGTTGCAGACAGAAACAGAGCTCTCTCTACGCCGATATGACGGTCGGAGCTGTACGAGGTAGTACACGGAAAACATACGAGTAACACACACACACACACACACACAGACACACACAAACACACATATGAAAAAACCAAGTGAACGAGGAGAACAGAGAGAGAGAGAGAGAGAGCGGGAAAGCAAAAGCATGATCGAAAAGGAAGGAACAAAGTGGAAAGAGGGAGGGAGAAAAGAGACGCGAAGAATTAAAGAGAAAAGGAGAGGGAAGTATAGTAAAGCTGTCACACACACACACACACAGACGCTAAACACACACAAACTGTTCTCCAATACACGGATAAATCGATATTTATAAATACATACACATTAGTACGTATTTATATATCGTTTGTACACATTTTCCATGTACACACACGTGTACATACATATCGATGTGTATATAGCGGTTTTCCATGTATTTACACACATTCACGTGGATAAATACGCTCGTGACTGTACTTTACGCACACTCCTGCGTGTTTTCCCCCCCCTCCTGCACCTTTTACTCCTATTTCATGGGGAGAAACCGTATGTGTGTGTAGAACCCGTGTGTACGAGTGATACCCGATTGCGCGAGCGTGAATGTGTGCAGAGAGCCGTATCCTCCCGTCGCGGGGCTGAGAAGGCTGTTATATAGAATTGCCGGACGAGAGCGTCGAGCTGTCAGCGCACCCCCGACCCGAAACCCTCGATTCCGCCGGAGCCAAACCTCCCTCTCTCGCTATAGGCAATGGGCAACCCCCTACCCCTCATAGATACCCTATACGCGGTGTATACATGTACAGAGAATGGCTTCGGCAGCGTGCATAGAAGCACCGCAACCAGAAGCAACCCCCTGCTGCACACACGCCACGTCCCTTTTCATCCTGTCTCGCTCCCTCGCGAGCTTCAGCCCTCTCCTCGTCCTTCCCTTTGCCCCTCTTCACTTTTCGAACCGGCCTTCCGAATCGAACGACCGAGAAAGAAAAAAGGGAAAGAGAGAGAGAGAGAGATGACGAGAAGAATAACAAAATAGAAATAAAATGGTGAGGAAAAAACGCCAAAGTTTCATTTCTCGTGTTTTCTTCGATGTATCTGCGGGAGATATTATTACGCTTATATATATTGGTGATATGGCATGAAAAGGCTTTGGAGAGAAGTTTATTCGCTCTGAAACGTTTTCAAATTCGATTCGGGGTTGTAAAATGCATTAATCTTTGAAAAATCGAGATGTTTTGCCATAATTGTTGTTATGTTCACTGTAGTGTGTACAATAAAGCTTATTGTTTCCATCTTTTTCATTTTACAATTTGATATGATTGAAAAATGAGGTGGAAAAAAAACAAAGAAAACGCGAATCTGATGTGGATATTTTTGTACATTTTTTTCTGACCCGCCATTGCAATTTATTCGTCACAGTATATCGTTTCCGGAATAAGAAAACGTGAGGGAAGCTCCACACGCGCCCGTTGCGATTCGAGAATCTCCGGGAGTGTCAAATGGCCTGCAGCATCCGAGAATGCATTCTGATCGCGTCCGTTACATTTTTTGTTTGCTTTAGAGAGATTCCAAAGAGTATTTGTGTGTGTGTCAGTGTGTGTGTAAATTTGGATCAAAACGTGTTCTCGCTGAGCAAAATGGTGCGTCGGTGTGTGTCGGGCTGCCAAAATTGTGGAAAGATCTATGGCCCTCGAAGGGAGGCTGTTCTTGGACACGAAGGGCAAAAAAAAACGCGGGGATAGACATGATGACGCGGTCGGAAAAAAAAATACACACGAGGCGGAACGAATGGGGAAAATGAAGAAAAAAAAACGTGTCGCAGCGCTGCGGGGGTGTATATCCAATTCCCTCTGGAAAAAAGAAAAAAAAACGTCGGTCGAAGGCCATTGAAAAAAAAAATGTAAAAATAAAAATAACCAAACTCTTCGAGACGAAAACGTCGGTTAAAATGTTTGTCGAACCAAAAACCCGGAAATATCTCCTCTCGATTAAATTCCCCACCGAATTTCCTCCTAAATCGTAACGCACGTCCGATCCGAAAAAATTCATCATCCCCTAAATGTCCATTCCCAACTTTGGTGTACGAGCTTCCGGAAAAACAGCGAAAAAAACTCTCCGAATTTCCTTCCACCGACGTAAACGCCAATGCCATTAGGAAAATGAGTTTTTTTTCTCTCCTTTTCCTCGTGTATATTTCGTTCATTTTATTAGTGAAACGGTGCTTCGTGTGTGTGTCTGTGTGTCGGCCAATTGAGATGTCCGCCAAGGGACATTAGAGGCATCTAATAATTTCAGGGCCAGCCGAACACGACTGCGACTTCGTCCCTATTTTTCCACAGTGGGCGTATTGCTCGGTTTCTGCGTTTCCTCTACCCCCCCTCCTTTTTCCTCGTCTTTTCCACATTTCCCCAAAGAGGGAAAGTCTCCGCAACGAACATTGACGCGCGTGTGTGCGTTTCACGCGTGTTCCCCGAGGGAACTGGGCATGTGTCTGATGACTCTATCCAATCGGACTGAGGCTGAATTTTCTCATCCTCGTTCGGTTTCGACGTTCGAGGGTGCACGTTCTTGTGGGCGCGAAAGAGCAATGTGCGCTCGGACGTATATACACGCAATTATACATATATACGTGTAATATGGAGAGAAGACACGGAACTCCAGTGGGAAAGGGAAAGAGAAATAAAAAAAAGGAGAATAAAAAAGGAATAAACGACGAACGAACAAACGAAGGATGGAGAAAAGGCCAACAGCAGAAGAAGGGAGAGAAGCGCCTATGATTTATGGCCGCCATTACGATCCCGATAATTATATGCTGCCCTATAGACGCCCCCTCCTCGACGGTGTGGGCCAGCCGCACGAGAACCTCGGACTTTTAGACAAGGACAGAAAAAACTAGAGAGAGAGAGAGAGGAAAGTATATCCGCATATGTACCATGTATATATGTATAAATTCATGTAAGAGTATAATCCGATCTGAGGTTGTAACGGTGTAGATGATATCCCGTGGCTCGCCGGCTTGCATGCGCTGGCAGACGCTCCTCTCGTCCGCCGGATCCTTTTTTCTTTTTCCTTTCATTATTTTTCATCCTTTTTTTTTTTGGTTTCGATACACCGCGCGTGCGGCAAAAAGAGCAAAAAGCCGAAAAACTCGCGAGGCCTTCGGAGACTCGCACCATCCGCGTTCGCCGCGTGATTACCGCTCCGCAAGTACGATACGTAATTCACGCGAAAATGCATGAGCGTGTCTGTGTTTATAGAGCGAAAGATCGCGAGAGGTACACGGGATGTTTTCCAATCGAAAACGATCCCCCGATTCCAATCTGACGCGCGGGGGGAGCGAGGGTTTAAGGGGTTTGTAAAGCACAGCCGCGAATTATCGCGTTACTTTATTGGTGTGTTTTTGAGGTATTTCACCGCGCGTCAAAATTTAATTCCCGCTCGAGGGATAAACGATGGCGAAGATCGATCACGAGGTTGTAAAATGAAACACAAAACGGCGTCGGTCGTATATAACAGCGCGGGCGTTTCTCGCAAAAAGTGGGAGGATGCGCGATCATCTCCGATAAAGAAGGAAAAGGAGAAATTTTTTTTTTACTTCTCGAACGGAAATTGAGACTGGATGTGTACGCTGGAAAAGATTCGTACTTTATTATATCGCTTTCGCGCTCGTACGCGTATATTTATCCGCAGGACGTAAGAAAACGCTCGTGAAAATCTCCACCCTCGTTGCGAGCCATGGGATTCTCATAAATATTGCACGCAGTGCCGCGGAGATCGAAGAGAAAGCAGCTCGTACATCGAGAGAGGAAAAACGATTACGTGTGCGTGCGGGAAATTACACGCAGCATCCCTGCGATGCTCCCTGTGGACCACTTATTACGCCGAATTTTTCATCGCGCCCCAATCGCCCAAGTATTTCTCAAGAGCGTTCGTTTCTTCTGATGAGCCTGACGTGACGCGGAAAACGACGAGAAATTGATTATATTTTATTCACCGATCTGCGTATTTAAATAAATTCCTTATAAAACAATATTTCACATCTTTTGCGGCAAAAATGTGATTTTCGTCTACGGAAAATATAATCAAGTCGTGTCCAATTTTTCAATGAAAAATATACAAAATATACTCATAAAATATTTCAATCAAGTGTTTTTTTTTCCTTCAGCATGAAACCGTGTCGCCATCGCGCATAAAATACCCTAATTATGCATGCATATAGTTACTGTGCTGTACGACGGTACACGGACGCACAATAACCGATTGAGACGTTGCAGAGTCGCGGCGTTTAATGCGGCGTTACGTCACGCGTCTTATAACAGTTGGAATAATAAATCGGCGCGGGTATTATTGTCTTCCTCGTTACGATGATAATTCGAGCATCTCTCTCTCCCTCTCTCGTTCCGTATTCTCTTGAAAAACCAAGGGGAAACTCAGCGCAGAGCCGAGCCGGAAAACGACGAGCCGGAAAACGACGAGAAATTGATTATATTTTATTCACCGATCTGCGTATTTAAATAAATTCCTTATAAAACAATATTTCACATCTTTTGCGGCAAAAATGTGATTTTCGTCTACGGAAAATATAATCAAGTCGTGTCCAATTTTTCAATGAAAAATATACAAAATATACTCATAAAATATTTCAATCAAGTGTTTTTTTTTCCTTCAGCATGAAACCGTGTCGCCATCGCGCATAAAATACCCTAATTATGCATGCATATAGTTACTGTGCTGTACGACGGTACACGGACGCACAATAACCGATTGAGACGTTGCAGAGTCGCGGCGTTTAATGCGGCGTTACGTCACGCGTCTTATAACAGTTGGAATAATAAATCGGCGCGGGTATTATTGTCTTCCTCGTTACGATGATAATTCGAGCATCATGAATATAAACGTATGCGAAGCTTTATTAGCGCTTGTGGCATTCACGGACGAAACGTGCGCCTTCTCGCGATCATTGAGTCCCGCGTGTTGGTGCGGCGCGTTCGGGGGATGTATAAAAGCATTTTTGAGTACGCGAGTGTCTGTGTCCGTCGGTGTACATCGAAACGAGAGTCTGTGTGTGATTAGCATAAACGAGAGACAGCAGGACAGCCAGCGGAGACCCTCAACACCGTGAAGCAGACTCCGTGAGCGAAAAAGAGACAGCGGCATCGAAAATTCGGGCGGAATGAAACGCTGACCGTTCCTGGACACTGAGTTTAACGCCGACGAACACACAAAGAGCAGCTCAGTTACAACGTGTAAACTTTACGACACCTTTTACAGCGGCGAAAGAGAAAAGGGAGGGAGCAGGAGAGAGGGCTGAAAGCCGTATGCTCGTGCGAGTTTCACATCGGCGACCAGGTGGCCACCTTCGGGGCCCCGACGTTCCACCGAGGCAGCTTTTACCTGGCGATGCTCGTCAGCGTCACGATAATGAAAAAAAAAAAAAAAAAAAACGATAGCAAACGGATCTTCCGATGATCGTATGCTGCCGTCCCTCCCAACTCGGCAAAGGTCGTCTTTCGTGCGGGAATAAAAAAGTACTCGTATCCTGTATCTTCTTTTTGTAAAATTGAGATGAGATTCGTAAGATCGCGGGGGAAAATTTTCTGTACATCAAAGTCACTTTACTCGCCCGCGAATGATGGATACCGAAGAGCAGAGATCGAATTCGAGTGTACGGAAGAGTCAAAGGAGATGAACGCCGGTGTGTTCGTCGCTACGGGAGCATCGCAATTAGCGCGCCATAAATCCACGGGATAACGAGACACACGGCGCCCCGAAGGCGACGCTATATGCTCTATTTGTTCCCGTGGGCACGAGAGAATTGAGCGAGATGGAAAAATGAAGGTGAGAGTACGCGCGAGAGAGGAAGAAAAGCTTGTACTCGCAGACTCTCCTCTCATCTTTGTCCTCTTCGTCCTCTTCTCCCTGAGAGATATCCGGTGTATCCATCGTTCTCTTTTTCCTCCCGGTTCTTCGGTTCGTCGCGCGTCTTTCGTGAACTTGCAACTTTCTTGGTTCGCGACGAGAGGCAGAGAGAGAGAGAGAGGAGAGGAGAGATGGCGGCGGTATGGACCACGCGTGACACGCTCTCGACGTCGCCGCTGTAACGCCGCGACGTTCGTCGTCGACGACGCCGGAATCGCAGTTTTCTTCTTCATCTTCTTCTTTTGGCACTTCTCCCCCATCCCCCTGGCGCACTTTGGGGATATACATCCGTCTCTCCCTCCCTCGTAACTGGAAAACACACGGGCGATCCATCTTGCGCCACTCGACGAAAATAACTCGAATTTAAGAAGTTTCTTCCTCGGGCTGAGAGAGAAGCGGTCTTCCCATCTTTCGGTCGCTCGAAAACTCCCGAAAAACAATACGACGAGAAATTACGGATGAGACCAGTGCGTGGATGCTGAGTCTCCGTTGGATCTCCTCTCCGGTCCATCCTACGCGATCTGCGCAATGGCCGACTTGCGCGCGTTCGGATTACCGTACTTTTCATTATTCCATCGTATTTCGTCACATTTTAAAAGCGTGTTATTTTTCAATTCCTACAATTTCACTCGTGGTCGTTTTATCCCTGGAGCTACGATTATTATTATTTCGCTGCACGTGGTATTGCAAGTAAAAAAAATTCAGCCGTGTTATCAATATTAATATTGTCGAAATAAAAAAAATAAAAGAGCAAAAATGCTCTGTACGTTCTCCACGGAGAGTCAATCAAATTTCAATAAAGCCTCCATGACGAATCTGTATACGATGGGACGATCGATTCGCCCTGTAAAGGGAAATGAAAGTTTTGACAGGATCGACAATAACAACGCGAAAATTTATACGCTATTGATGTTCATGAAACGCCAGGTCGTTAGTAGGTACTCGTGCGGTCAGGCGCATAATGCGGTACCCGCTGGGTTTTGACTTTCTTAACCTCCGTGTGCCAAAGTTTGAGAGAGAAAAGGAGAGAGAGAGAGAGAGAGGAAAAAGAGATTTGGCATTTCCACGTGACACACCAGCAGGGTTGCAGCTATACCGCATCCTTTTACCCCTTCTACCCTCTCGCTGTCGCTCGAACTCACTCCCTTTCCGCAGCCCTTCCGCCGGCGTCGGTGATTTATCGCGCGAATGGAAAATACGAGAAATGAGAAGGCAGCAACAGCGGCAACCACCCCGTTTCACCGTGACGCTAGTACGCGAATCGAGCCCTCGCCATCCCTCTCGCGACGCTCACACGAAACAGCAAAAAAAGAAAAGGTAAAATGAAAAAAAAAAAAAAAATGACGGTATATACAGCCCTGGTAGCGCTCGCACCCGCGACCGCGAACAAAAAGCAACATCCACCCCCTTTCCTCTTTTCCCAAAGCTCCATTCACTGAAGGCTTTTACCACCGAAAATTCGGCGCACCTCGACGATGTAACGAATTATTATTATTCTTATCTCGCACGACGTTAACATCGCGGAAAGCTTTTATGCCCCCTTTTTTTGGAGCAGAAACAAAACGGAGTAGAGATGCAGCAGCCTCTTTTTCTTTAGAGACTTTAATCAGCGGGAATTCGAAATTCTTTGGAATTTTAATAATCGTCGGTCGTATAAAAAGGCAATTTTATGTTATTACATCGTCGACTTTCAATATTGTTTTCATGATGCGATATATTAATTGTGAAAATCATCAGGATAAATTGTCATGAGCGTTGAATATTTTTTCCTCGCGAATAAAAATATACAATTACACGAATAACTTTGGTACTCGCGATAATGATAATATCGAAATATTAAGATGAATTTTTTGTCGATAATAATAACTTTCAGTGTCATACTTTTGCTCGCAAATTTAACGAAATTCTGGGGACTTTTCTGCGAGTCGGGGAGAGTCAGGTAGCCCGTGGTGATATTGAGCAAGGTGGCGTAATAACCGAACCCCGACCGTGCCTCGAACAATGCAATAAATATTCGCAACACCTCCCGATACATGTATACACACAGCGAGCGTGAATAATCCCCGTAGAAGAGCAAAATGAGAGCGCAAAGATGCACGAGAGAATAGGCCTGCGCATCTCCGACAATAAGCAATATTCTTTCAGAGTTCGGATTTCGGACTAGTTTCGGACTACTTTGGGAAAATATTCCTGTTTATGAAAGAAGAGACCGTGAAAAATAGTAAAAGCGAGGATGAAGGAAAAATGCCTGCGGAACGAGCGGCCTGTCTCGGAGAGAAATCGGGTGAAAGTTTTACGCAAAAGCTGTTGACGCTGTTTGGATCCGTCCCGTGCTCCAGTTCTCCCCTCTTCCTTTTTCCATCCCTCGTGCACTCATCCCCGTGCGTTATTGTAACAGAGGCCTCGGGGAAACCGTCAGCAGGCGGTATCGAGAAAACGAAGAGAAAACGGGAGAGAATGAAAATGAAACGAACGAGGGAACGCCGGGAAGAAAAAAAGAAAGTTAAAACCTCGTGAGAGTATCGTCGGTTGCGTCACCGTAACGGGGGTTGAACTCGTACAGACTCGGCTCTGCGCTGAGTTTCCCCTTGGTTTTTCAAGAGAATACGGAACGAGAGAGAGAGAGAGAGAGAGAGAGAGAGAGTGACAATGAGCGTGCCTCCACCTTGTATATAATATAAAAATTTATGACTATACCTCTCTTTCATTCTCAGTCGCATCAAAAAGCATACACACACGTACAATCATAAAATACTCGCAGATTGAAGCCTGCGGACTCGCGCACAACGAGACGAATAATTCTTCCGGATGCTGCGTCAAATCGACGAAACAGGGATGAAAAAGGAGACCAAATATTTATCCCGCATGATACATCGCCCAATTTCCCTGCAGCGGTAGTCATTCGCGAGTCTAGGAATGATTTTATTTAATCGTTGAATTGAATTTCGAAATTTCTGTATTATTCACGACGACGTTGGAAATAACGGTGATGATGCGATTATTGTGTACAAAATACGTGAGATAAATCGCGAAATATCGCGTGTGATAAAAATTGCTTTTCTCACACCATATATTCGGACCGGTTGAAAAAAAAATGACGATGAGCTCTTATCGTCGGGATGAAAAGTTTGCGAAATAAAGATGAGATTTATAGTCGCCGTGGAGAGCATGGACCGCGGATTCCGTGGAAAGAATTATGTTGCTGTTAACCCTGAAATTTGAGAGACCGCGGGGAGATTTTCGAGAAGCTTGATACAAGAGGAAGAGCGGTAGGACGATCGAAGAGGAGAAGAGGAAGAGTAGGAGGAGGAAGAAGAAGATGAACAAGTAGAAGAGAGGCGGTGAGAATCACACTTGCACGAGATAAATCACCCGGCTATGCCGGAAGTGGTGGCTCTCGAGACCGATATAGCGAAAGCAAGGAGAGAGGGAGAACTAGTTCCAACTTTATTCCCCCACTTGAATGAATCTTATTTTGCTTCAATATTTATACACACACGTAAAACACACACACACACACACAAACTCCGTAAAACTATTTCTCGAATTTCATCGTGTCATATACCGCCATAAATAAAACGAACTCCGACCCTCGATTAGTACGGGAAAAAGGTCTCCGAAGCAACTTCCGGAATCGAATTTTTATTTATTTCGTACGTTCTCTTCCGTAAATATCCGAAGAAGCAAAGAGAACGATTTCCAAAATCGGAATTTCGGGTAACGGTAATTCCCTCGGGAAAATAAAAAAAAATACATCGACAACAGAAACACCGCTGTTTCAACGACGATTCGAGGGTGGAATTTCGGAAGCTGGGTTTGCGCACGTCGGAATCGGTTCGCGCGCGAAAATTTCGCGGTAATCGTTACGACGATGGCCACCCGCCGCTGGCTTCTCCGATTGACGCCGCATGGACGGGCGATAATGTATATAGATTATTCGCAACGCGGTTTTGTGACAAACTCGGGCGCGAACGATCGTTGCACGCGCGTGTATCCGCGCGGTCCAGCGAACGCTGAGGTAACAGATGCGTTGGACGCCGCGTGACGCGGTCTAACGCGTCATTGATAGCCTTCCCCAGCTTCCAGTCGTCTCTCTCTCGTCCTCTTGGCGAACCTCGTCCTCGCACTTTGACGTGCCCGGTGGACCGTTCCGATCCCTTTTTTCTCTCTCGCAAACGCGCGTCCTCACGCGGTTAAATCATATCTCTCTTTCCATTTTGACCCGTCAGAAGTTTCTCCTCTTTGCTATACTCCTCACTCTCCGCCCTCTGCCATCCTCGATCAAATTTTCCAATCACCCCCAGCCATTCCCTTCATTTCCTGCCTAGAGCCAGCATTTCCCCCTCGCGCCTCGCACCGCCTCGCGAACGCTCGCCGGCGTGTCCCCTTGTCAGCCCCGAACGGAAGGGACGTAAATGCGAACGCGATGGGCTCCCCGAGTCATCCACCAACCGGTATATACGTGAAAATATTCCGCCATCTCTCCCGCTTCGCTTCTCCGTGTGTGTAAATACATTTTGACGTTCGCTCTGCCTCCGTCGTGTGACGGTCGGTATTAAATCGCCGGCGACTCGGAAATCACGATCGAACTCGAACGTCGTGGTTTTTGCGCGAATCGACGGAGCAAAGATGGGAAGAAAATCGATCAAAGATTTTCGGAAATTCGATTTAACCGCGTTGGAACGATGGAGCGATAAAAACGATTAAAAATCATCGGGGAACCGCGAGTTTTATTCTCGAGCGTTCTCTCGACGTGCAGAATTTGTACACGTTCGCTGACGTGCTTTCAGCGGTGACCGCGAAAAAGTAGTTATAATTGTTTCGATTTTTTGCCTCTTTTGCAAAAAAGAACCCCAAACGCTGTAGATGTGCGCACAGGGGAGAGCATTTCGTGGATATCGCGTGGTTTTGCGGGACTCGTGACATGTGCGGCGAGGACACGGTTCGAGAAACTCCAGAATGCAACTCGCTGGCTGAAGCATATACGTATATCGGTTGAGTACATATACGCGCGCCAAAAAAGCATGTAAGCCGCGTACAAGGGGGTTGGCACCCCCGTGGAATTCGATCGGCGCGTCGATAAAATTTGTCCGCGGTACGCGAGTAAGAACTGAAATTCTAACGCGTTTGTCGAAGGCGCATCGCCGCGATGATTCGATTTTTACGTACACGTATTCGCACATATATATATAGTACATATATACATGCGTGTATGTATTTATTTATTTATTTATTTATTCGAGAGACAGAAGCTGTCCCAGCAACCGTGGTGGCGACTCTGGCCACCATGGTCGGCGGATTCTCTCGCGAATTGAACGCGGCGCATAACGTGTGCGGCAACAAGAAACCACGATGAATTACGGTTTACAGCGGAATTCGTGTTTCTTACGGGGGGTTGCGTGCGTGCCGGTAGTAAGTCGCGAGAAGTAAGAAGAAGCAGTGACTCTACGTAGGATCGAGTTAAATCTATCTGTATGTGTGTGTATATATATATATATATACTCTCAAGTGTATATATGTACATTATATGGTCGTAGAAACAAGGAAATAAAACGAGAAAGGGGGGGAGAGAGAGAGAGAGTGGGCTTTTGGAATTCAACCGCGGGAGCAATTACAATTAAGAGCGGTTAGCGAATTAAGGAACGCGTCTCGCAACGTCGGTCGGACTATCCGAGCATCAGGCATCTCGCTGCTTTTCGCACACCGACTTTTGCAGCTGCGTATATATATTCGAACGAGAAACAGAATTGGAGAATTCCACCTATGGTTTTCACGTGTACGCGTAATCTCTGAGCGAAAATGCAATTTCGCAAGATCCGTGTCTCTTGATGCGAGATAAGGAATCTCGCGAGCTTTGCCGCAACTTTGTGCGCGAATCGCGCTTGCCATGTCCAATTCGGCACACTTTATATCGCACGCGGGCATTTGCGACGCCTTGTGCGCGCCAACGCGTTAACGAGAATGAAGAACGAGGCGCGCGGTTGGTCCCCAACGGATGAGCGAGACTCCGACATGGCGAGATCAACGTGAGAACGTCAAAACTTTTGGAAATTTCGAGAGATTCGACGAGACGGCGAGGCGATTTCCTCATCAACCTCTCCTACGGGAATTTCTTGTCATTTTTTATCGCAGTCTCAGTCAATTGGAATCGAAAGAGCACGATTATTTTTCTCAATAGAGATAGAATATAAGACGGAATGAATGGAAACAAAAGGGAGATTTCTGGTCCATGTCCCAGCGCAAAATCGTGATTGCGATGTTTTTGGGAATGCTGTATTCGCCTACTTTTTTCATGATCTTTAAGATTGTTTGACGCTCACCTCCGTCGCCTCTTTTTCCGTTTTCTCCGTCGGCGTCTCGGCCTGGCGAGTCTCCCTCTGATGGCGGAGGGATTAATATCGCTGTACGACGTCTTCAGGGCGGTTGTTAAGCTCGCAACGTTACTCTCGCTTTCCGGATAGCTCGGAGCTTCGTATCCCTGCACCGGGGGCCTTGTACACGCCCCGGCGCTGGGTCCCGTCGTGATTGATGCCGTCCACCGTTCACCTTCCACCGATACGTCGATCCTTCGCGTTTCGTTAAGTTTCTCTCCTCGTCGAGACTCGATTCTCTCGTCAATCCAACTTTGCACGCGCTTTTTCTCGTCGCGCTAATTTTTCTCGCCGCCCGGAAACGCGTACCGCAGCAGCAAACTCCTCCAGTCACCGTTGCCGCAACGAGGACAACGTCGCGTACCTTCGCACGATCCTCAAAGACACTCGACGTTCCCGTATCGGCACCATTTGTCAGACTCCTCCGTTCGACCCCGAGTTGGTCCAAAGGCGCGCAAAGAGCGTACGTTGGTCCATCAACCATCACCTCGGCCAACTTCCCGCACGATACGTCTTGAGCGTTTTTTTTTTAACGAGCACACACACCGCCTCGATCTCGAACGTCACTAGTCGTCACTCCATTATGAAAATAATCGTTTTCCTCTCATCCTCTCCGTGAATCCCGCCAGAGATGATTGTCCTCGAGATGATTTATCGTTATCTTTGTTTCACGCAGATTCTTACGCAAAATCGCGAATATATTTTGTTATTGTCTCTTCTTATGACCGTAAGTGTACTCCGTTTGCGTTTAGAATTTTACAAAAGCCTCCTCCACGTTCCTCTCCGGTGTCGTCAATTTCACGGATGTCTCGCGGATTTATTTATATCACAATAACCACGTTGAATTTCCGACCCGCTGTTTGCGGCTGCCGATGAAGAATAATAAAAAATAAGCGAGCGATTCTCTCAGCTTCTCATCTCGTCGGAAGATCGCTCCTCGACACTCCCGATCGTTGAATTTTCAAACTTTTTTCTCTGCGAAATAAACGCACGAGGAGGTACGGAGTCGCCTCGCGAGGGCTTTGGAAAATATCTCCTCGCTGATGAATTCGTCTGTCGGTCGTTATTTTTATCGCGATGACGAAACTTGTCTCTCGACGCGCGTGTGTATACCTTTATTATGTTCAACTGCGATATATCCGGTCAATTTGGGCGGTTGGACATTTTTTTCCACGAGTTCCCGCGTCTGGTAACCGAATGACGTTTGACCAGCGACAGGAATCCCGACGTGAGAGATCGCCCATGCACGAGTATAAATGTCTCGTTTCTCTCTTACGCTTGTCTCCCTTTCCCTCGTGAGTTTTTACGATTCTCGGGTCCGTACGTGCGAGAACGGAGCGTAGAATTCGTCTCATCCCTTTTCCCCCACTCGGCGCCGACAACCCCGCCGGCACGAAACTTTAGCCAAAAGAAACGAGAGGGACGCACGCACGATCGGGATACTCGTTAGTTCGTTATTGAGAAAGGAAAAATTATTTTTTTCTTCCTCGATTCCTCTCCTCCGAAAATCGATGGTGCAACGGAGAGCGCGCGAACGCGGAGTGGAGGTTTTTTTTTCGAGCAAAAATTCACCACCACGAGGTCAGAGTTTCTCCCTTTTCCCTCGACTCGGATTTCTTCCAGGGACGAAGGACGAGAGATCGCCCACTCGCGAACTGCACATTGCTCCCCTCGGAGACGGCGTTTTTTTTCCTCTCTTTTTCGAAATTACCCGAGAGCAGGATGGTCCAGCGACTTTCTCTCACGCACCGACAGGGAGACCGACATCGGTCGCACGTGCTTGCTGCTCACATACGCGCACACGAGTATGTAAACACGCGCTGATTTGCGTTTCCGGCAGATACGAGAGTGCCAGCGAGACTTTTGTCAGCTTGAAACCATCAAAACCGATCTAGGGATGCTGGAATTTCCGCGATGGACCTCTCGAACACGGGTTACGTTCACTGGGAGGATGACGGAGCGAAAGACTAGAAGAAAATTGTCACTAAACTGCCGCAGTCACGAGAGTCTGTCGAAAAGACGTTTGGAAAATCGTCATCGTATCGACTCCGATGACGGATGAAACGAGAGAAGAACGAGGATGTATCCAAAAGGATTATCATGAATAACTTTCACGAGAAAAAAAAAAGATTCTTCCAATCCCTTCGCCCTCCTTCCTCGACGACTTTTCCCTCGAGGTTATCCGATGCAACACGTTTTCTTTTCTCTCCAGACTCACCGGAAGGAACAACGTCGAATATCGCGAATCGAGGAGTAATTTTATCAAACTCGGAGTAATTTTCGTAAATTCACAACGAAGCTCGAACGCGCTGAGATAATCCAACGTCCGTTTGAACAATGATGCGGCATTTGACGCGGATGAGTAACACCGCGATCACGTTGCTTTCCAAGAGATGGGACGACTGTGATCCGCGAATTCCGTTCTGCCGCTGCCGCTTCGCAGCCTCCGTAGAACGCGCGCGCGAGATGGGGTTCGGAGGATGAGAGAGAGAGAGAGAGAGAAAAAGATATACATTTGCTTCGAAAGCGCCCTGCACATGCGTTGAGGCGTCCGTTATATCCACCCTGGCTTGCCCCTCTTTGCCCTCGAAAGTATCGCCACCGAAGCTTTTATACTCCTCGATCCTCCAGCCCCACGGAATTTTCCTCACGCTCTGCTCGTACACTCGCACACGCACTCGAGAGGAGATATTCTCTCTTTGCCACTTTCATCTCAGACTCGCGAGCAGGCTCGCCATTCATGCTCCTCAATTTCCCTCTATCGTCAGGCCATTTTCTCCTCGAAATACACTCCCTCTGCGTCTTTTCTCTCTTTAATCCCTCGCGCATCAAGAACTGATCTCAGTGGATGCTGCAGCATCCAAACGGGCGTTTTTGGTGATGGCACGACCGAATTTTTCCCTCGAGAAATATCGATACTGGCGCAAGCAGCTCCCGTCAGAAAATATGTATTTTAAATTCTGTGAAATTGCGTTTTGAAAAATTTCGAAATTTAGTTTGATGTGAAACTAAATTATATTCCTTTACGTTGGATTTTTATTCGCTTTCGGTATTATTCCTCGTCTTTCGTCACTTGTAAATTCGTATTTACGATTCATTTCGTATGGACAACGTTGAATCCGCTGAAAGACCAAGATTCAATGCTTGAAAGGATTAGAGCGAGAGCCGGGAGAGAATGGAACAGAGACGGAGAGGAAAAAGAAACCATTTGAATGACGAGAGTCGAGAACGAATCGAATCGAGCACGGAAAACTGGGTACGTGCTCGGCCTACGCGTCCAGCGTTCGATCTATCGAATATACAGACACACACACACACACACACACACACACGAAAACACACAATCCGTGCAATCCGCGCGATATAGAAAGGTGAAAAGAGCGACGTAAAATTGCGAGGAAAATCCCAGAGTTCGTCCACAACGTTGGCGCGTTGAATAGCTGACGGTTTCGGTCGTCAATCTTTCAGCGTACGCCGTAAAGCTATCACTCGCGCTCCACGCGAGACCTTTCGCGGCTGTTTGCCGAAAGAACCGCTGCACGAAGGAATCGTCATTATTCGTACGGAGAGAATCGATCTTTTTTTATTATTTAAGGTGCAATATTATATTTCGAATTGATCGAATTAAACATGGATAAAAATAGATTTTACCGCGTCAAATTGAGACATTACGTAATATGTACGAAATTAAAATGACGATATGTAAATGCGGCATTGTTTTCAACAATTTACATGTAAAGTGTACTGAAACTCGATGTTAATGATGGAAAGTTGAATTCGGAATGGAATTCCGAGGGGAAATGTATTTTTGTATTTTTTTGTTGAACTTACACTTAATTTTATCCTCAATCGAGCCTTGGATCATCGGTATCCGGTTTTGCGACACTTTTTTATTATTCCATAGGATATTTAAATTGAAACAAGGATACTGGGTTTTCCGGGTACGCAATGACGGTTTGATTAAAATCGCGTTACAGGTGTTTGTTTGACTACGTAAACTCACCGAGAGCCGAGCACAATCGTTCCGATGATTATTCGCGATCGTGAAACATGATTGAGAAAAGAGAGAACGCAAAGTGTGGGTCAGATTCTCGAGGCTTACCTGCAACAGAAAAAAAAAGAATCTCTCTCAATTTATACGAGTCAAAAACGGTAAATATGCGAAAACGGATGTAATTAATTACACCTTCTCCACCTTTGTTTTCAGAGGGTGAAAGCAGGCGCGCGAAAACGTTGTGGATAATTTTTTTTGAAATTCACATCGATGCGGTACTCATCTCCCAATCTGGATGCAAGATCACGTGATTGCGATCAATATTAATGCTTTCGTCGTGTACACAATTGACGGACGCGAGCACGTGAGAAATGCTCCCAACAAACACTCGTTGCGCTCCGAATATTACAGACCTTGCTCCGCAATTACCCCTATTATGCAATTAAACTTTCTTACAGGAATATCAGCGCAATTTACGTTACGAGAGGCGAATTTTTCAGAGTCTCTGAACGCACATTTTTTTTTTCAAATAAGCAACGGTTCGCGGTCTGGAGGACCAAAGTTCCAGTGTTCGTTCGACGAAAGACAATTGCGATGTTTCGAGGGAAGCTCTTTCTTTCGGGCTAAAGATGCAGAGGACGGGGAGGGATGCTGTGAAACCGTGACAAGTTGGTCGATGGAAGCTCCTCGCGATAAATTACTCCGAGGGCGCTCCTCGTGTCATTCTCTTCTGCAGTGGAGAGAATAGACGGAGAAACAGGGGAAAAACGATAAGACGAGCGAATCCAAACGCCGACGGAGCTTCCGGCGTTTAGAGGATCCGCGACGGTTTCAAGGACGATGAAATCTCTCTCTCTCTTTTTCTATTTTTAGATTCCATCGCTTGGAACAGAAAGAATTCGGCATATTCGAGCGAAAAAAGTCTACCAGGTTCCAGCTTCTTCAACTTTTCGACAATCAAAGTCGAAATGCAAAAAAAAAAAACCTCCAAAGTAGACGATGCGTCAAGGCTTCCGGAAAGCGAGAAATCAGCCTTCAGCCGGATGGAAGAGAGCGCCGCTGGCTCTTCTCTCGCTGCTCAGCTGCGAGAGAACGGAAGAGAGAATTCTCTCGCGCAAAGTACATCGTGTGTCGGTCGACGAGAGAACGACGCGGAGTTAACTCGCGAAAACGAAAGAGCGAAAGATAAAAGGAAGGATGGTGAGGAGCGGAAGTAACGCGACTGTAAGGAGAGAGGGCCAACGGCCAGCGGCCGTGAAACAAAGGCGGTAGCCGCCAGCCCGTGTAATTGGACTTTGCCGAGAGAAAGAGACCTCTCTCGTCCCTCTGCGGTTATATTCCTCCTTTTTCCCTTGTTTTCATTACGGTCTTTCAGTCTTTTTCCTCTTCTTTTCCCCTTCCTCGCACGCAGAGAGGAGGATTTCGTTGCGAAGCGCAAACGAGAAATCCGCGAGATGCAGAAATCACCGTCCCACCGGCGTTGCTCCTAAGCTGTCACGGGAGATGTCGAATGAATTCCTCGGAACGTTTGTTTCTTTTCTCTGGCGAAAAAGTGCCATTTTATCGATCGCCGCCACTCAGTTTTCCTTGTCGTCGTGTTTAGACCTGCCTCGCACTGGCACCCAACTTGTCCAGTGTGCCGTGGCAGCACCCAGCGTCAAGAACCTTGCCACCGTCGTCATGTAGATCGACCAAAGTGCAAGCTAGGAGGTGCAACCGGGTAGTTGAATGTCCATCAGCGAACAGTGCGTTTGTCCAGAAGGGCGGAACGATCCCCTCTGATTGCAGAGACGACATTCGCTGGGAGATTCGCGCCATGACTCTCGGGACAATGTGCCATTTGCCCCTTTCGGATCGTCGTTGTTGCAGAAGCATCTCCAGCGGAATATCTCCTACCAACGCAAGAGTTTCTTCATCGCCTTTACCGTCTAGCAGACTTTGACTCTCTTTCTCGCCTTTTCGCTCTCCCGTTTCTTTTCCCTCTTGCCTCTTGCCTCTGTCCTTCAGTATGAAAGTCGCTACTTGCTTCGTGTATCGCCGCCTCCTTCATCGCCCTTTCCCCTCTTCCTCCTCGTCTCCTTGTCCAACTTGCCTCTTCAACCCGACGACCCATAATTCCTTCCCCTCTGATGGCTGACACCCGCCGTATCTCACGATCTTGTAGATACCAGCGTACGATGTCTGCTAGGCCACGATCCTACACTACTACCTACAGTCATATACGTTCAGTTAGCGGCGCAGCCAACAGTTCAGCTTGGAATAGCCTACAGCTTCTATACACGTGGCCTATGACATCGTGATAGTCGCGTTCATACTTTAGTTCAACATGGAAGCTATTGTACTGTATGTACATCGTGTACGCGGTATGTACATTAGGGTGGGTGAAAGAAACGCAGAATTTCCTACCCAAAATCGTAAAAGATTGTCCCTCCAGCGGTTACTTCAGTCAACCAAACACAAAAGACGTTTTTCGGGGAGCCTTTCTCACAAAAATATATTGTAGAATCGTGTTACTCTTGTTTCCAACGTTAATATCGTATTCCAACGTTGTTAGTCCGTTTAAAATGAAAAAAAATGGAAAAAAATATTCTTCACTCGCCACCCTAATGAATATACATGTGTACAAACACAGCGTTGTGAATATTTGCGCGTAATGACCAACTCGGAGAGAATTCCCTGCCTCGACTCTTCTCACATGCCATCACGATCGGAGAGGCAGTGTGAGATCTGACCCAATTCGTTGACGACGTTGAATATGACCTCCTCCGTCGATCTTTCGTTAGCCTTGTAACGTCCGATCGAGAAAATATCTATTCCCCGATGTCAACAATGCGTATTCATCTGGCACAATTTTATCCAGATTTTTAAACGCCGACTCGAATAGAATCGCGTCCTCCGTACGTTTGCGACGTTTCAATGAGCGATTCCAATCGGATTAACATTTTGAGCACCACTGGGACCGATGGGCTGATCCATTCAACCAGAAACTCGTCGAGGCGCGTCCGCATCGTCGACGTTTCACATTCGGCGTTCATTTGCGATTTTCAATTCGTAGGTGGCCTCGCGCACTCGCCGGAAAACCGCGACGAGTCGATTGGAGGATCATCGTGTGAAATTGATTTTTTATTTTTCGTCCACCTTCAGCCGTCTTTCACCCAAGAGTCGTCCCGACCCGCGTTGCTTCGAGAGTCCGGAAGGTTTGATGTCAGTCACGTGGACATGCAAACTTTGGACTCTCCAACGTCGGCGAGATAAATGTATGATCCTCGAGACGTATGGCAGCGTTGTTGCAGCTTATGAAGGGTGCGGTATAATTTCCTTCAGCAGCTCGTTGGCCGAGACCATCATCCAGACAACGGAGGATCCGGCTGTTGTGCATAGCTCGACGTCTCTGCTGGGAATAGCTCGCGAGAGCGAACGAACAAACCATGGAGGCTAACACACGAGCGAATTTCATTCATACACGTGCACAGAGACGTACAAAGAGAACTTTGACAGGCAAACGGTCGTAAACCTGCGAATTTTAAACGTCAAATATCCGTCAGTTGAGCCCTTTTGTTCATGCGGAATGCACGGAACTTGGCTGGCTATGGGTGAAAGCTGCCAGGCAAAGTTTTGCTCGAGAGCGTGACGGGGGTGGAACTCGCTCGTTCGCGAGGGAGAAAGCGAGCGAGAGGCTATAAGGGTGGTTGCTGGCGTGCCACGGAGCTGAGCGGGGGTCGGGGCGGCTCCAGGGGGGTAAAAGGAGGGTCTCAGCGGAGAAAGACGCGAGAGGGACCGAGAGTGGCAGCCACGGGGTGAACCGAGACCAGAGGGGTTGAAACTGGTCGCCTGCTTGTCCTGTGTGTGTGTGTGTGTGCGTTCGCTTCGTGCACACATCGCCGTGTCTGTCTCTCGGTGGCGGTTCCGCCGGGCCTCGACGCGGAAAACTCGTAGGACGGCTAAAGGGCGGAAGAAGGGAAGCAAGGGTGGACAAGCGAGGGGATGAGCCCCCCTTCGGAGTTGAAGCGATGGCAGAGTATTGATTTAGTGGGTTTCAGCGTCTCCTTCTATTTGTCTCCTCTCTCGCCTCTTCTCTATCTCTTTATACACGTTTCTCTGTACATCTCGCGCCTGAGAACCGTTCTCTCACCGCTGTACTGAGACACGTTCGCGTGTATGCAAGGCACAAGCGATCCACGTGCCAGAACAATTCTGTACATACGTGTGTACACATGCATGCACGAAAACGTATACGTTTGTGTATATAGTTATGTACTTCCGGCGAGATTATGTACTCGTGTGTTTTCACCGAGATTTCGCGGCGCAAGATAGACGTTTCGCGCAAGTTATTATACGAACGAGCACGACTGCATGGTCGGATGAGAAATGTGTAGATTTCCCTCGGAAATATGGCTTATTCGACGTTTTTTTTTCCATCCCCTCTGGGAATTGAAACGCAAGAGGGAAGAATCGAAAAAAAAAATGCAGAATTGGTAATGGCGCACGGCACACCGGATCAGCGCGTCAGTCAGCGTTTTTATTCAAACGCCATGGTCCGCGGGTGTTGTTACGATTATTTTATATATTCGCAGTTGAGGTTATCTCGCGCGACAGATGGCTCACGGGGTAAATTATTTATCGCTGTCTTCGGAGTACCGCGATATCGTGAAACTTGCGCTTATTTTGTCGGGCACGACCTTTTTTTTCTTTCTGACTGAAATTCGACGAAATGTCCGACGATGATCGATCGATTTTTGTCTCGACGAGCGCATATTAATATCGATCGATCCAATTCGAACGTGAAGTTTTTGGCAGCCTACTGAATTTTCATCGCGACTTTGTAATAAATGTTGGAGAACTCCGTACGAGACTCAAGGTCGTACGGAGCTTCGGAATACGCTCTGGAATCGTTTGATAAGCCGCGTGTGAAGCGTACGACACGCGGTGTATCGCCGCTTGATTGATCAGGTGGTTCCTCGGGTACGTCAGCGAACGTCTCGGAAAAAAAACGTAAATTTCAAATTGAAGCGAAGATAAGATGTTTCAACATGGAATTTCATCGACGATACTCACGGCGATGAGTCGGATAAAAAGAAACGATACACGTTGGCAATAAACATGCGCGAGAATAGTGAAAAACGTTTTTCCTCGAGCGAGGAATTTTCTGTACAAATCGATTATTTTTATGTGGGCTAAAATCAGCGGTGATTCTCGAGGCGAAACGATTCGTCATCAAAACAACGTTGTGTCTTTGTATCGAGCAATTATTTGCAAATGAAATTCCGAGGATAATGAAAAAAGAACATTTGAATTTCAATTTGGAGAAAAGAAAACGTTGAACGATTTAAATATTTGCCGGATAATTGTTGGCCGAGCCTGAGCGATAAATTACAAGTACGTGTGTCATCGTTCCACGTTTAAATTATCTATTTTTATACTTGGACGAGTACTTCTCCGCGACTAAAACGATGAAATTTGACGTGTTTAACTCGCGCAAATAGCGCGTAATCTCGCTGTATCAATACAAATTGTAACACGTGCAAGACGATATATTTTTATCGAAGACGATTAAATGCAAATAAAAATTATACGATATTGTGCCAATTTTTCGGTACTTTAATTTTTATTTTTAAATTCTATTATTAATGACACTCCGGGCGATAGACACATCGAAGGCCTTTTATAAAATATTTCGATGAAATGAATCATTCGTGTGATGTAAATTCGTAAATTTCTTTGGCTATTTTGAATTTGATTTTTCTTTTCTTTTTTTTCAAAACACTGCATTTCTTTTCTCGACACTTTAAACGCGATTAATTCACCTTTCACTTTCCAGTGGATATCATCGGAAAAACGTTTAGGGATAAGGACGAGAGATGGTAAAGGGCATCTCGAGCATGAGAACGAGAACCGGAGATAAAATCTCCATATAAGTTAAGAGGTGTTTACAAGTCCGACAGTGAATCTGTGGGTAAGTGCGGGAGAGAAGATGGCAGTAAATATTCCTCAGGTCCTGTACGAACACTTTGCCGCGATCTTTTTCCATCCACCGCGCTGCCTCTTCCCTCTTTCCTTTTCCCAAACGCCGCGGCGTATACGTGTGCGGGATCCTCGCTCTTCCCGCAGCATCAACAGCGTCGACGTGGCTCCATTTCGCCACCCACAACGCGATCTACCACCCTGGACTCTCGCGTTGCCAAACACAGAGCGATCGAATACTCGCCGGAAAATTTACGAATTTTCCGCACTCGCGATTCAATATCGTCACTTTTTTTTGCTCGTACATTTTCAGCAGTCATTTTCATTTATTCGTTTCAAATGGTTACGTTAAACGAATTAAATCAGAGTCAAACTTTTATTCGTACGATAATTTGTTGTTTTTTGTTGTTTTTATTCAATTTAAACGATCGAATAAAACGGAGCAACTCCAAAACGATTCGGCGTTAATCAGCGAGGAAACACCGCGCGCGACTCCAAATTTTCAACTTGGCACATTCTGCGTCGGACGTTCGCGAAAGTACACACGGATGATGCGGGTTTCTCCGATGCTCCGAAGGGCCAAGTTTTCCGCATCTCTCGAAACGGGAACGCGCGGATACTTTGCGGATAAACTTTGTACAAGGAGAACGCAATTTGCTAATGGCGTCCGACGGCGCAAAGAACGGGAGGGCTGTACGAGCGCGCCACAAATACCGCGTACAGTTTTTCGTCTCAACCTCCGTCATATTTGTGTCTCGCGGGGCAAAATCGTTGGGAAACAAAATCGCATTTCTACAGATTCATAATTGACGGAAAAATGATTGAAAAAATAAATACATATCAAGAAATGAATTTGAGGAATTAATTGAAAATATATTGTTGTCGTTTAATTAAAGTTCGGTTCGCTTTCTGGTGCGCGCGTATATTTTGTTTTTGCTTGAATTTGACGGTTTTTTGTGCATTTTCTTATAGAAATTTCGACTTTTCCGAAAGATAAAAGATTGAAAATGAGGAAAAAAAAATTTTAATAATTCTTTGCCACTTTTTTAGAAACCTCAAAAAGTCGAAATCTCTAAGGCTATAAAATACTGAAATACACGTCTTGATTTTATGCTTTTTTTTCACATGGCAAGCGGAAGGTAAAAACCGCGCCACTGAGGGTTTTTCCATGGCGTTTCGCTGTGAAAAAGTGAAACTCTACGGGATGCCGTCGTTTTTATTGTGCCTCGAATGCGTTTTTCTGACATCGGTCTGGAAAATAGAAAGAAACGTGAGGTCGCAGCATTAGCGTTTCATGGTCGCGACCCTCTCGTGGGGCGATGCACGATGCCAACGGAGACTTTCACTCCCATAAAAATATATAAAGCTTCAACTTTCCTTCCTCTTCGCTATTCGCTTTTCCACCGAGATGCTTTCTCCTCCTCCTCTCTCTCAGTCCCTTTTTCTCACTCCGACGTCCTTTTTTACCAGCGCCAATTTGCGTAAATCGAGAGTCCTAAATCTTTAGGCCCGGCACGCGAGCAACTTCCGAGTGGAGCACTAAATCGCACGAGGCTTTAGAGTAAAATAAAAAAAAAGCTGTACGAGAAAAAAAAACGTCACGGAAGTCACGTTCTCATTGACGCATTGATGCACTCTGATGGTCAGTTTTTTTTTAAGGTAAATTTTGCATTCTCAAAATTCATGAATGACGCCATGACTGATGGTTCCGCAATGAATAACAATGTCTAGGCTAAAGACGGAACGACAATAAAGACGGTTGCTGTCAATGACGATGGCATTTAAACGGCAGTTAAATTACCTCTTTAAAAACGCCACAGTAATTATTCGACGTCTTTATACACACCTTGAAGACACGCGACAAATTTTAAATGATTGAAACCACATACTAATTAGATTTTCAATAATAATTCGATGACTACTGGATTATTTCATGAAATATTCGATTTCAACGAACATTTCAATACTTTTTTTTATAAATAAATATTTACTCATATTTTTTATTATATTTCTATCAATCCTACTGAAAATAAAGGTATAAATTGCATCTACCTCACACGACCTTTAGTTGGACACCCCTGGCTGCTTAGAGCAGAAATTTCCACCCTGACTGTACCCTTAGGAACCTCCCCTTTTTTCCCTGACGGTTCGTCCAACGGGAGGGGACATGGGTCTGGGTAAAAGGGCGGTTGCGGCGAGTCCGAGACGAAGGGGGAAATTTAGACGTCATTCACTGACGTTCCCTGCCATTTTCGACAAACTTCCCTCTCTCGCACGATTTTTTTTTGTTTTTTTCACCCCGAAAAGTCTCTCCGACCTGTGACACACGACGGATCCATCGCGCCACGAACACGGCTCTTCTCTCGATGATGGAACCGCCGCTGGAGTGTCGGCAACCTCAAAAGTCCTCCGCGAGTGATATTTTTTTCTTATAAAACCGTCGAGCTCGTCGAGAATTTGAAAGAAGAAGGAAAAGGGAAGATAAAAATCATCTTCATCATGACGTAACTACGAGGTTCGTACGCACATACATCATTCTCCTCGTACCCACCTGAGCCCTCGCCTGAGCTTTTGTACACCGGAGACCCGATGAAATTTCCTCCATCTTTCGCCTTTTATGGAGATTCAATTATTTTTTCACTCAATCAAGCGGCAATGAAAAATGTCGGCGCCGGGGAATTAAAAAAAACTTTTAAACTTTCTTCGGCAAAGTTTGTTTCAGCGTGACAGTATCGTTTTTTTTTTTGCGCAAGAGGGAGAGAAAAAAAACGTATCGGGTCGATGAGAAAACTCTCTCGCTTTTTCTTGCTCCAATTGGCCGAGCGTATTATCGAATTAAACGCTGGTATTCGTACGTAAATATACGTATTTGTGCGCGTATGTATCGCGGAAGAAGAGCATGGGAGCCCTAAATTTTCGACCGGAGCCGGATTAGCTCGTCCAATCAGGCAAAACATTGGAAGGGCGGGCTTAATTAAAATCCCTTTTCGACGCGGTAGCACTCGACGTCTTGCCAAAAAGACCCACCATAAGACGGTTTAACGTCCTGAGAATTTGCCCAGATGCTATTTCCTGTATCTATATTCATACACACGTTTTGGGGTGGTTGAAAAAATTATCCAATTTTTTATTTGTATCTCGCAATTCTCATCCGAAAAATTGGTACTTTTCTCGCTGGGGAAAATCCTCGCGAAAGGATCTCGCTGTATCTTCACCCTCCGTAGGCGGTGATACAGCGAAATCCTGCCTGGAGGATATTCTGGGTACACAAAAAATTACGCCTTCTCTCAACCACCCTAAGAGCAGAGAGAAAACCTCACTTTCTCGCTTCTGTAACGCCACTTTTCGGCTCTCTCTCTCGCTAAACAAAGATTTATTCTCTCGATGAGATTTCACGTCGATGATCCAAGTAAGCAATTAGTGACGAAGAGAGAGGGGGGATTAAGAGAAGCTGCGTGAGTCAGAGGATTTATCGTTGAAGGCTTGCTCGGTAAAAAAAAGAATTAAAAAACAGGGAATTATACACACTTGAAATCGGCGTGATTCACCCGAAGATCGATTCGAGAAAATTGTGAGAGCCAAGTCGGGGGAAAGACGAAAGCCAACAAGGTAGAACAGAAGAAGCACCTCGCGAGAAGATGGGACGAAAGGATGAAGAAAATTGTATACCAATAAGGAGGGGTAAATAAATTTGCATATCGTTTGCTATTCAAATGCCTGGCGGAATTTTGCTCGTCTGATTCTCAATGGGGGAAGCTCTTACAGACTCGAACAAGCTCGAGACACACGGTGGGTTGTCCCGTTTTAATTTCGAATGTAGATACAAATGCAATACGTCGAAATAAACATATTTAGTTCTGCTGCTCATCAGAGTATTTTGATTAATCGAGGTTTGTTTTTTAATCGTGAATTTTCGCTGATTATCGAAAGAGAGGGAAAGATAAGTCGTGGAAACTTTTGACGATGCCACGAGTCGTCTCTCGAGGATGCAACGGTGTTATTAATACAATAAATCATGGGAAACGATGACAATGCTCGTGGGCGCAGCTAATTACAGTAATCGCGATTTTTATCTCGTATGAAAAATTGACTGATTCCTAACGGTATTCCCTACGATGAGTATCAATAAAATTGAAACCCACTGTGCACACGTATTGCCAGCCTGCGTACACGCACAGGCTATTGAAAAGTCTGACTGAATTCCCACGTCCTTGAAAAATCTCAACTTTCTCGATCGTGTATCTCCACCGTAATTACGGGTATGCATTCACCAGTGCGATTAAATTGGATCCAATAAAAAATTCAACGTTGTGCGTATTTTCTTGAGAAAATCACAAACAAACGGATTAATGCTGTATCGAATATAAAAACGATTTATTATTTTTTGTTAAAAAGAATTTTTTTAATTTTTAAACACAAGTTTCCGAAGGGATAATTGAATTTTGAATAACAAGCGATATCTGCTGAATTCTTTCGGACAAAGAGGCAAAATGGAGGAACGAAAAAATCGATTCGACTTTTTCACCCCAACAGAGCGTTGCACGAGGGAAAACGGAGTGGGAAGAATTATTATTATTTATGATTGTTATTATCGGGTTCGATATCCCGGATGGACGCAAGACGCAGCCGCCCATCGGGCAAATGTCGAGTAAGTGGAATAATAAATCCCAATCCTTTTGCGTTCACCAGCCTATATTTACTCTATTATGCAGCCTCGACTTTTCTTCCTTTCTTTTCTCTTCCCAGCGTTCCTTTTTTTTCGTTCTCCTTTATCGATTCATTTTCATCTCTCCTTTTTTTATTTTCGTATTACGCGATCGAGACCAGAGGTTCTAGTTTAACGGCAAATAATCGTGCGGAGATGCCGGTTCGAGATATACACGAGAGGGTCCATAAATCGTGTTGGGCAAAGCGGCGCGTTTGTGTGAGAGAGCAGTCGGCATATAAACGCACACTTGTGTGTCAAAGCATCGAGAGAAACGGGCTTCGTTCTCATGATGATGAGGGCTCCACGCGCTCTCGTAGGTCAGTGCCAGCTTGCGAACGAGGGAGAGAGAGACGTGACCAACTGGACCGAAAGCAGCAGGCAGCATCACCCAAGAAGAATCCCGGCATTTCCGCCACGAGGTATGGAAGATTTTGCTCGCAGCAGCTCGGATACATGTTTATATGGGCGTGTATATATATATATATATATAACCCCTCGTTCGAAGCATACCCGGAGGGTTGCTGACTTTTACGACCGTCCGATATAACCGGCGGCCGGAGCGGGAATCCCCGCTACCAACAGGGCTTACGCTCTCTGCACCGGATGTCAGCCTCGATGGACGAAAGCGCCATCTCTCGGCATCTCACCGAAATAGCTCTCTCGCTCCGAGCTCATTCGGTTTCCCAAAAAAATCACCAGAGGGCCAACGGCGCTTTCGTCGACAGCGGGAAATCCACCAACTACGAAAACTCGACGCCATATTTGTGACTTCATCCCTACCCCTTGCATCCCTTGAATTTAATGGCGCGCTTTCGCAATTTTTACATTTCGTCTTTGAAAACAGCTCCAAGGATCGATCGAACGTTTGTCGATGAAAAATTTTGTTGAACGAATTTTTACCAGTTCTGAATTATTTTATTTATCGCGTACTCGTCCCGAGCTCGAGCTCGTCTCATCTCAACATTTTCCCTCTCGGTGCAGAGAGTTTCCTGACGGCAGATTTTTTCGCGCGTCAGCATAAGAATTCCCCGTGAAAAAGCAGCATCGTTTGACGAGAATTAATGTAGAAATAAATACCCTCGATTGGCAACGGTACTCGTATGGTAGCCAGACCGGAGAGGAGATTGAAAACGAGTTCACCAATCTTGCCGGAAGCTACGCAAGGTTGGATGCCGTCACGCCGAGCTAAACGGGTAGTGAATTCGCGCAAGGGAGGGTGAGAGGGTGAGTGCTCCGTCGTCAATTACACTCGTGGGCAATCCAAACACGTGCACGTGGACGAAATGGACCAACGAGCGATGCAAATCATTATTGCGTTTGCGGCCGGCGCGTAAACATTTTTCACTCCTCTCGAGAACTCAACCGCGCGGTTTTCTCGCACATGCGATCTCGCCCCCGTGCACACGCGTGTGCATAAAAGTGTAGATACCAATTAGCATCGTTGGGAAGCCCGGAGGGTGGCCTCCTGGCGCGTGCGATCCGTTTGGTCCACGTGCGTGTGTCCCGCGCGAGAGAAAAAGCCAAAGAACGAAGAAACGAGATCGCCGCTCGCAACTTTATGGACTCTCCTTCTCCGTACACGACAAAAGTTAATTAAAATCGAGATATATCTCACCGATATTCTATCAAAAAACAAAAACATAGCGTCAGGCGTCCTAGGATCTACGAGCGGGAATGTTAATCAAAGAGCGTCGAAGGAAATCGCGGTCGTAAATCATGCGGGAGAATTCACGAGGAATCGAATTTCATTAAAGTTTCATTGAAAAATGATGGGCGATTATTTATCGAACTGGAGAAATCGATCACGAGGAGGTGAGACCAAAAACGATTGCGCCAACTTGAGGGAAAAATGGCAGCCTGGAGGATGATCCACCAGGTGTGCGGGCTGTGCGCCTTTTCCGCGTCCGCGAGGCGAGCGTGGCTGTGCTTATCAATCGCAACTCGATCGCGACTTTTATAAACATATTGCGTTTGCAATACAAATCAACCTTGAAATATATGCCATTGTGCATCCGTGTGTGTGTGTGGGTTTTTTTTCTTCGCTATAAATTGCACGGCATATAGATGAGACGCCGCTCGCGGAGGAGTCCTCGAGTCCTGGGACACACGCACGGAAAGCTCTCCTCCCGCGAACGCATATTGGCAAGGCGCGGCAGGTCTCACCGGGGATCTTCCGCGGGTGTATATGCGCCCGTTTGGGTGGTCCGGCATCGAGCTCGCGAACTCCGCGACCAGCAAAGTGCCAAGGTCTATTATTACACGGCTTCGTGGCACGTGAAGGCACGTCTTTTTTTTCCTCCTCTTCTCTCTCACTCCGTTTCTCTCCGTTTGATCTTAAGGTGTTTTCATTTTTGCTCGGCTAGCAAAAGATATGCGCGCGGCTATTTAAATCGCCGTGCGCATACGCTGGGAATATTAATTGGAAAATTGACTGAATATGAAAATATGTCGGTATTAAACGACCGCGACGTATCTTTACGATGTTTTTTTAGGCAGAAATTAATTATCTTCGATTTTATGGAATTCATCTTGCTTTTTTCTCCATGCAGGTCGGAAAGTTGAAAATATATATCGTCGCGTGGAGACGTATGTATATATACATGTGTAACGTGCGACTACGAGGATGCGAGAGGACGTCAAACTGTTTTATCATCACGGTTCTCCGAGCACATCCGCACAGGACGTGAACCGGGCGAGATTTTTATCTCGGACTGTGAATACGGATACATCGACCTCGAGCTCGATTTTTTTTATGATTCTTCGTTATGTCGGTAAGGTCGTACAAAAAATCATACTTCTATCCGTTGATTAACAATATTTTAAATCGATAATTAATCAATTTTCATCAAAATCATTTTGCAATAAAGAAAAAGTGATTTTCTCGCGAAAGAAAATTGAAAAGACGTTCAACGACGAGTCTGCAACATATTTCGAAAAATTCTCACTGAATCTACGTGCAAAAATCGTTGTAGAAATTATTATTATTTTTTTTTTCTTTTTATTTCTGAGTTATTTCGCGCTATAATAAATCGTCCGGTTGATGGATGCTGCAGACCGAGAGTGCTAATTTTTCGTACATTCAGGTGCCAATTATACGAAAATTATTGAAGCGCGATATTTTTTTTTCTCCTCCCCAGCAAAAAAAAATACGAAAATGGATGAAGGGTCGCGAAAAAACCAAAAATTCAACCACGCGGGTCGAGATCGTTGTAGTTCGAAGCGTCGAGCCGAGAACTATAATGGAGAAACCTCGCGGGACTTTGGCATACGATATGCCGAGGGCGTAAAAGGGGAACTCGCAGAGGCCGCCTCATAATCCGTCAACTGTCAGACGTCCGGCCAATCCGGCACGCTGGAATAAGAAGCTCGGCGAGAATGAACCGCAGCATCTTTTTGCCTCTTTTTCTCTTCACAGTCTTCTTAAATGTTTTTGCTCGTGTTTGCTCCAAAGAGGGTTTTGAGCCACCCACGGATCCGCGGAGGCAAATTACTATACACCTAACTTTTAAGCCTCTCTTGGAGCGTAGCGGAATTGTCCAGAGACGTGGTGCTCTTGGTGGCTCTTGCTACAATCATATAAAGCGCTTCTCAACATTCCAAAGTACATAGAAACACGTATAAACATGAACACCAGAGAGAAAGAGAGAGAGAGAAAGGGTTAAAACCGCGCCAAATTCTTGGCTGGCGAGCGAAAAAAAAGCTTCTTTTTCTGTTGCACTTTCGAGGGAGATGAACGCCCGATTTGATTTATCGTCTCGAACGAGAGAGGCAAAAGATGGAGGACCGAAATGAGAATAAACCAGCAGGAAATAGACGAGTTTTCTTCTACAATCTTGGCCTTTTTGGTCCTTCGATTTCTCAATGATTACCGTCTATTATTCGCGTATCGAAGCGCTCTCTACGCAGTGACGTATTTATACTCATGCATATTTTTGTAATAGCAGAAGAATCCCAAAGTGCATTCGGGCATTTTGCGCTTCACCTCATCCGGACAGGTGGTGGTATATTTCGGGAGATCGGTATTCTCGATCTTTTACAAGGGCGAAACTGTCGTGGAAACTTTGACAGCCCACGATGGTTTTATCCGGAGATGCAGATCGAATTCTCGGTATGTTTTTATAATAAACACAGACACACACATTTGCGTATGGAAAATTCGAAAAATTAACAAAACTTATGTTTTTCGCGAGCAGAAAACGGAGATGTGGTGCAAAAATGTTTATTCATCGACGTTTGTCGTCGACGATTCTCTGAAATTCGTTTAAAAACGAAATTTTACGACAGATCGAGAATTTCATAGCAGCAATTTAATTCACTGCGAAATTTTTATTTTCATAATATTCTATATTGTAGGAAAAAATGTTCAGAACAGTTGCTGAGGTATCGGGAATTGCAAAATCACAGAATAATCGATGAAAGATATTCGCGAGTCTTTTGCGACACTTTTGGCAAATAATCTCAGTGCGAGGATGTTTTTTTTCGTTAATTTTCAGCACGTCGAGAAAGAGGAGAGAAAAACGAATCGGAGATGCTTACCGTGAGAGTCTCGCTCCGAGCGGCACCTTTAACGCGTGTACCCAACATCGATAATAGATCGCGATTGATCTTGATCGATCGCGAGGAGCTCGCGCGGGTTTATCTCTGAAATTTGTGCTCGAGGAAGGTCTAATCCAGCTGTGCCACAATGTTATATGCACAAGAGGTGTATATAACAACACACACTCGACGAATCGTTGCCGAAGACCTGGTGGAGCAACCACCGGCGCGAGATCGTGGCAATTCAGCGTCAAAGATTACGAAAGACACGAGAATCACGATTCGATCCTATCGCTATCGAGTGAAAAAAAAAATACACACAAACACAACCACAAACACACACAGAAACACGCGAGATTCGCGCGAAGCGGAGAGTTTCGTCGTTGGCGCAACGACAAAATAACAAAAGCACGATTCTTCGCGAGTTTTTCATAAAAATAAGAAAAAACACGAGGAAAATGGAGACGGACGACGAAAAAGACTCGACGTTTTGTTTGGAACCACCGTGGAAAAAAAAACCACTTTTTCCACCCTTATTTTCGATGAATTTTTCGCACGCGTGATCGAGGAATCGGCACGGTATGCGGAAGAATTTCGGACTTCCGGTGCAGAGTCCGAATTTCGCGTCGCACTCCCCGACACATGAGGTAACGGTACGAGACGCGCGGAAACACTGCTGCAGGGTTATGAAGTGCCTATGTTTGATGCGATAGCTGGCGAGCGAGAGAGGGCGAGGTATAGAGGAAAGAAGCAGGCAGCCAGCCAGAGCGTCAGCGGGCGGCGAACGCACACCTCGCTGGGCACGTTTTACACGAGGCACACAAGAAAACTCTCGTATTAAAACCTCGCTCGCAAAGGTGGTGGGTTCTTCCGATACACCCTGTACGTGTATCGTACGAGCATTAATCCGTACAAGTGGGAGGATCGAGAAAGAGAAAAGAAGGGAGAAACGAGAGAAATGATCGCGAAGGAAGGGAAAAAAGGATAAAAAGTCCCAAAGACGGAAGGATATCCTTGTGCTTCGATCGGCAATGCAAATTCAAAAGTTCCAAAGTCAAATTGGCCAAATTTTCGTTTGATGAATTTCGAAGATTGAGATTTTTCGAAAAAAAAAAAACATTTCATCCCTCTGTCGTTATTTCTCTCCGTCTTGTATATATTTGTTTTTTTACTCAATTTTTTTACTCAATTTCTCACGACGTTCTCATGACGCCCCCGAAGGCAGAAGAAAGATGGCGCAGTTTCGAGGAGCTCGAAGACGAGAGGGAAAAAAGCACCAACGTCTCTGCTGGATTTTATTCTCGGTTGCTCTCTCTTTTTTTTTTTTGGTTTCTCGAAGTAACAGAACTGGCCATTAACGTGTACTCTGGCCAATTCCAGTCTCGTTCCAGCTGCGTATATTTTTCCGATCTCTGGATTCGCGCGGAAGGGAAGAAGCTTTTGGAGAAGGTACGAAGGGTGGACTCGGCGTGTAGGGTCGATCAAGGGAGTGTAGTGTATACACGTAATTACATCTCGCAAGGGAAAATGCTTTTAGCCGAAAAACTAGAATCGCCCGACAAGCCTTTCGAAGGGGCAAAGAATCGGGGGAAGAAACAGCAGCGGCGCAAAATAATGCTGACGTAAAACATCCGGCAATCAAGCTGATTCGCCCTTTTTCCTCCTCTTCTTGTTTTTCCACGTTCGTCAAGTCAGCCGACAGTCTCTCGCCAAATTTCTTCGACGAACGAAAATTATTCCTTTGCAGTAAACACAAAATTAATACTAATTTCGTGCTCATCCAGTCGTTTTTTTTTCTCGAGAATTAAAAAAACAAATTTTCCTCGATAAAAATAACGTCTCTCAATCCACGAGTGCCGAGGAAAGTTTAACAAAAAAAATCGAAGCGATTTGCCGCAATGAAAAACAATGTTTCTCCTCCGTAAGAACGTCGTCTCTGATTATTTGCTACGACGATAACAAAAAAAGAAAACGATAGCAATTTTCGTGCTCGGATCACGGATATAAGTCAAGGAATAAAGTTTTACGAAAAGTCGAAGCGATCGACGTTCTCCGTTTTTTTTTTCTTCATTTATCTCGCACGTGAGGATGATTCTCCGTACGTTGCGAGAGACGGAGAGAGAAAAGAGGAGATGTTTAACACAATGTCGAGGATAGAAATCGAAAGAGAGCGAAAGAGAGCTGATAGGTAAAATCGCGCGGTAGCAATTACGTATCGCGTGATTTGTGGTCGTAACTCGTCGGTACGGCGGCGTCGTGACGCTCCTGGTCTCTTTTCGCGTGGTCCCTCGTGCAGGTGGCCACGGCACGAAGTCATACACAGTACGTTTAATATCACCTACGCCGAACACATGTATGCCACGGAGTCTAGCCCCTTTTCCTCCCCCCTCCCTCTCTCTCCCTCGTCTTTTTGGAAAAATATAACGGAATATTATTTGGGGATACGTTCGATACTGACATCGCGTATATAACGGAACGTTATGGCTGCGAAGCGCGAAATGGTGTGTGAAAAGAGATCGCACGTACTCAAAAATACCGTACGAGGCTTGTCACTGATATCGGAAAAAAAAAACGAACCTGGAAAACTTTGAAACAAGAAAAATTTGGCCATCGCTGCCGGTGTTCACCCCAATCGCGTATGAGAGAGGAGAGCATTTTATTTGCGTTTGAATCGTGGATTTTAATGATTATATTGTTTTTTTTCGATTTTTTTTGGGCTGAGCGATATCCGGTAATAATGTTATTCTTCATCATTGGAGTTTCTTCGTAGATCTGTAACGGTAGCCGAAAAAAAAGACGACGAGGCCGCACGTAAGAATGTCGAGCGAGACACGCGGATTCCATCTGTATATATATTTAAATGAGCTCTCCACACCGGGCCTGAGAAATTGAACAACACGTGTTAAACGTACATAATTCGAGAATTCTTTTTACCCGACGATTTGTTTCGGCTTTGTGGCTTTCGACACTCTGGCGAAGCTATTTTTTTCTCGATTCTCGTGTCGCGGGAGCATTAACTGGGTATTATCGCGACGAGGAAATTCTCAAAAGTGGAATATCGAGACGACGACCGATCGGCCTACGGAGTTACATCTCGCACGAAAATCACCGAGCATTTTTGGCTTTTTTTTTCACATACCTCGAGATTAATTCCCCGCGGTTTACCATCTTTTTTTTCACGTCGATTCGCATCTTCGAGCGTGTTTCGTGCGAGGAAAAAAGATTTCCAAGCCGAAATCACGACGTGAACGTGACAAATCGGTCACCGAATTTCGACCTACTTCGTAATCGAACGATTCTCATCGACATTTTTTTCACAAGACTTTGCTTTCAAATACTCCAATAAAAAGAACAAAACGCACGTCGGAGAGTCGCGAGAAATGTAGAAAACGTGCTTAAACGCGTCCGAGCTTCGATCCCAGCGATATATAGAATGGCGTTAATCGATTTACCGTTAATTAAAAACGCGCGCGAATGATTCACGGAGGGGAAAACTGGTCGGGGAAAAATGATGGAGGAGAGCAAGTGCAAAGTAAGATTTATAAACGTCGCCTCTGTTCGAGCTCGACTCGAGTCTTTTTCAATGTAAGATGTTGAAGATGGGACCGAAACGATGTCACGCATATACATATATACATACAAAACAGATACAAAAAACAAAAATAGATACAAAAATATCCATACACACACACATGAGCATGTATAAAAGATTCTCCGTCAGGTATCAAAACTTTTTTTCTCCATTCAAGACTCGAGCACGAGCACGAGGAGTCACCCTGCGTTTCGATATCCGGTTTTCGATCGATTCTCATAATCGATTCATCTTACCCGGAAACCGCGATGATGCTGATCGCGCATCATATTTCTCTATGAGAAATATGGCGAGAGAGATCGTTAATTATGAATTCGTATATATATATATGTAAATACAAATAATGATAATAAAAATAAACTCGTATAATTCTTATCGCATAATTAATCGCGTTCGTACAATTTACAAATGATATAAATGGTATCAATACGCATACGAGTGCAAACATCGCGAGATCGTTTGTCAATTACAGGACATCGTTGTGCACAGAAAAATTCAAGATGTCGCTTGCTCCAAATGTAATTATATTCCGCGACGTCCGGTACGAGGATCAAGTTATTAATTCGCCTCTTTTCCTCTCGACTTTTAATTTCCCTGTTGTCGCTTTTGAAAAAATCTACCGGTTTCTGAATAGGAGACAAAAAAAAAGAAAAGATTCTCTCGAAATGTGAGATTTATCTCTCCAACAGTTAGAATTTCTCGCGGGGTCCTTTTGCACAGCATCCACATCTTCGAACCGAATGTTAATACACTGTTTTTTCGTTAAGAATTCTCCTTCATTCCCCCACGTTTTTAACGCACTAAATCGAATTTCGAGAGAAGAAAAGTCATCTTCCGTCACCGACCACCGAATGAATCTTTCTTTTCTCTCAATCGGAACGAACCAGGGATGAAACGTCGTTTGCCAACGAATGATAATTCCGAAACGCGTTTGTAAACAAATAACACGACGCGAATACACTCGCATAATTATCAAACTCCATTTTAGGGTGGACAGCGATTATAATAATTATGTTCGAATTCGATGGTGAAAAAAAAAGAGGTGGGCGTTCGCGAGAAGGGTTTGTAAGTTGAGTCGAGAGAGAAACGGAGTCCGAGAGAGAGAATAAATTACGGGTTTGCTGCTCGCCCTGACCAGTTTGCAGGGCGTACACATAGATATATCGAATTTTATGTATATATACATCGTTCTAGCTGGTCTCGGCAGACTTCTCTCGGCACACAACGAGAAATAGAGGTCCGTGCTCGCGTTCGAGAGATACCGATCGCTCGAAGCTCGATTGTCGGCTCACGTGTGATACGCGTACTAATATCGACGACTGAGAAGCAAAATGGCTCGAACGCACAATTTTTTTCGTTTGCAAAATCCCAGACTTACGTCCTTTTAATGTCGACGATATTTATGCACGTGTATTAGCGTGTATATTTTATATATTTATATCGAGTCCCATTGAAAGGGCGCCAACCGTCCAGCTGCCGCTGCCAATTTCCGTACTTTCTCATTGGTTACACAACTACCGAATACACGTACACGATTCTCACCCTCGATCGAATAAGAAAATCAGCCTTCTCGCTCGTATATAAATACGCAAACCCCGCCGCTTCTCGCCCACGCGATACACATGTTTTTACTGATAAACCGGACGTTCGTTCCGCTTCTGCCCCTGGGGGCACTTTCACACACAGGCACGTAAACGTATACGCGAGCAGGTACGATACACGCAAAACTGCCGATCGCTGATTACCATGGCGTAATAATCGAAAAAATTCGCAGAAGCGATTCGAATATATATTACCGCAGACATTTTTTCTCCCTCTGCTGCATTTCGTATCGTGTCCCGATGAGTTGCAAGCCCGAGATGAAACGGTGATTAATTTTTTTTTTTTTCTGAATTAATTGCTCCAATTTTTGGGGTTTTCTTTTCTTTTTTTTTTGAGCCGAAATTTTCAGACTCGACGATGTGCCAATATGAGGCCTGCCGTTGCTTTTACACCTGATCGATCTAATCGCAATTACACGCCGACGTTTCGCGCCATCTTCGAGGCGCTGCGATGTATCGCGCCATGGGAGAATCGATTTCACAGAAAGCGTGTTACATTTACTCGTGTCTGGATAAACCACGCCGATGATACGGAATTCTCTCTCGCTCTCCATCTTTTACTCGTACGCAGGGGCACCGAGCATTCCCCGCGGTGAACACGACGATAGACGTGCGCGGCAAAGTGTCGACAAGGGAGGAAGAAACTCGCGGAGATCGCGGACGATACCGTCGAGGTACACTTCGAGTCGTCCCGCTGAAACACCGACGTGTCGTTTCTCTCCTTTCTCTACAAACGTTTCGACGCATTTACCGACGGTGTACACGCGCTCGCAATCAAGGGACGATTAATTTACAGGTATATTTGCCAGTTTGCCAATTTTTTTGGTGCCATTGTTTTCTTCGCAATTTCGGCAAAAAAATAATAATACCTTGATGAAGTGTGTGTGTAAAAAATATATATTTGTAATCTTATTTGTTCGTATAAATGTATCAATCGATATCGATGTATTCTGACCGTTTGCTGCCGACTTTTAAATACCGTAAAATACGATAAATCATGCATCTACCATAAATCTCAAGTGCAATCAAATGTTGGACGGAATGCGAATGGAATTTCGTAGCAAACGTCAAAACATTAGCTCGGACCGTAGGCTTGGAATATTTATACGTATAAATTCATACGTGTCTATATAAAATATGAATAAATATTAAGGATGCTTAAAAGATTCCGATTTTTACGTGTGTGCGTGTGTCGCGGCTGGTACCTGACGTGTTTTCTCACCACGCCGTGCTGGTCCCGCACACAGAGGGCGCGCGAGCCGGCCCAGCGCGAGGAAAAGTACCGGAGAAGAAGTCTCCTCCGGGCGTTCGAGCAAAAGATTGTCGCGCGATTAGTCCGAGGCCCCGATGTCAAGGGACAAGATGCATTGCTTCTCGTTGCTCCAGCCGTTATATACTACATGCATGTATGCATGTATACATAGTAAAACTCCTTGTACATTACTTTTATGCTCCATTCTTCGCCAACATACGTTCGTACGCATATGAGGGAACTTTTGAGAAGAAAAACGGCGTAAGATCCCGTCATTTCGCGCGTTCAAACGTCCCGAGCTGCGCTCTCGCGTTTCGGAACGTCGTAAACACGCGTATACGCGTCTCCATACTCGGTTTCTTCATTCTCTCGTCTTTTCTTTTTCATTCTCCTTTTTTCGCCCCTTTTCGTTCTCTATGCTCGGGAATTCATGCCGCTTTCGCACCGTTTGCGTATATACGCTAACGCCGTAAGTGCATAATCGCCGATTGCATCTGCTCTTGCACTTTGCGTCAAGGGATGCGAGCCCCGACACCTTGTGTGTGCATAAACTCGCTCCACACCTCGCGCGCTCGACTTATCCTCGAGACTTCGCAGCCAAAGGCGTACACCAACTACCCCCCTTAACGTATTTCTCTTTTGACTCTTTATTTTCCGCGAGAACCGACGCATTTTTCGATTCCATAACCGACGGACTTGAATTTCATATAACAGGCGAGGAGTCACGCTGCTCCTTTCTCGACACACCGGCGAGAACTTTGCGTATTCGTTCGCGCGGTGCGAATCTCCATAAGGAAAAGGATGCCGGACGACGACCAGCATCCGAGAACAACGTTGAAAATTCTCTATTCCGAAAGTTTCGGGAGGATTTGGACTCTTATTTAATGTCGTAAAATGGACGTTGAACCTGAACGAGGAAACTCGGATAAAATAAGAATTATTCTCTTAGATTCGTTTTGTTTTTGGTTTTCGCATTGAATTTTTGAGTTTTCGATGAAATATCGGTGTGTTTCGTAATCAGCGGAAAAAATACATCGATATAGATCATTAGAAGTCATTTTTGAAATCCAAAATTTTTCACCATTTTTTGCCGGATTGAGTTGGTTCACTAAAATGTTTGCCATTTTTTCCCTGTTTGAGATAGCTATCCCAACTTGTGCTCATTCTCTTTTCAATTGTTAAGGCTTCAAAATGCCGTTTGATTCATCGAGATATCTTCATTTTTCGATTTTTGGCAGATTTATAAAGTTGGACCATCGATTTTCGCCAATTTTCCCATACATACCCCTTTGCGTTTTTTTCGCCAATTTTCAACATCGATTTTGAGGGTGAAGCAATTTAGCTATCGACATTTTACTTTCACCATTTTCTAAGTCTACTCGAGGGCGTTTCAAAACCCCCCCAAAAAATGTATATAGCACAAATAGAAACGTAGTTATGACCATTTGAAATTTCGACTTTTCGACGATTCTGGAAAAGTGGCTGAAAATGAGCCGAATTTTTTTTTTTCAAATTTTCAATTTTTCAATAGCCTATCCGATCGGAAATTTTCCGCTGATTCCGAAACACGCCGAGTTTTCGTTGAAAACTCAAAATTTCGAGCAGAAACAGCCGAAAAGCGCCGCCAAAGAGGAAAAAAGTGGCAAACGCATGTATTCCCACACACCCTCTACATTCCCGCTGCCTTTCAACTCCTGCATGTACCTGCAAATTTGCGAGTGCAGGTGGTATACGCAGAAGAAAAATAAGAAACGCATCCGTATGTCGCAGGGACGTTTGTATGGCGATAAGATGGCAGCTCTATCGCAAAGCCCTTGGCGCGCGAGTTTCTCGCCATCCCATAGTCACGCCATTTCGTTGTTTCTTTCTTTATTCCCTTTTTTTCAATACTATTAACGCAGAGACAGTAAGACCAGATGTGTGGAATTTATTTTCGTTTCCCAAATAAAAAGAAAAACTGCCGGTTCGATGTACAACGTCAAGAGAAAAAAAATGAAGAGGCAAGGAATTTATAGAGACCCAGTTCTCCGCGTCGGATTCCACGACAAACAGAAAATCGAAGGTTAACACCGTGGTCAGTTGTGTAATATCGTGTTCATACCACGAGGAAACCCAAATTCGATAAAAGAGAGGAGGGAGAAGAGCCGAGATCGACGACGGAGAAGATCGCGACCGCTGTGGCTCCACGATTCACCGGACCTCATTACTCAAGCTCCTTTTTTACTTTAATCACATTAATGAAGCATTTAATCTCACCGCGTGTTTTACAAGCTCGCCCGCGTGTGGTCCAGCCACGCAACGCTCTTTGACGAGGTCCATATTCATCCGTCCCTTCGCACATCCCGCTCATCTCCTCTCATTTCCTTCTCCGGCTTTTCAAATTTTTCAAACTCGAATTCTCAAGCAAAAGATCATAAAACTCTTGAAATAAATATACATGAGCCGACGCGAAACTGCCAAAAATAATTCCGCATTGTGGAATCAACGATTAATAATTTATGCAATCAGTTCAAAGACGAGTTTAAAAAAAAAAATTGTGATGCAGGAAAAATCCGATTTTTTTCGTAATCCTTTCGTTTTTTTCATTTGTTTCTCTCTTTTTTTCAAGAATAATCCCTTCTCAACCGAGATGCACAAGCACCCGGGGTGATTCGTAATAGCCGCACCTCGTTTAAACTCGTTTTACACCTGTACAGGCGTAGGTAGTTGAGTCTCCCATTCAACGATATGTTTTATTAGATACCCCAGGCGTTTGCATGAAGCACAACCCTCTAAATCTCTCAACCCTCCACCTACCTTCAACCCATTACACGATAATATATTGCATCGAAATTGATCCGTTTACTGCAAAATCATGTGCTTTATATTTATCGCGATATTATATATGATTTTTTTTTTATTCCCCGCAATCTTTTCCCATACATCCCGAAGATATTAAACGTACGTGTACGTGTGCATACAAATGTATGTTTTTCCCCGCTGGTAACAGTGTTTGTACGTGCTGTTGCGCACTTACATTATGACGTGAATGGCGGATGCATACATGTGCGATGCGGCACTCGGGGCGGTCCGACGTCACTTACCTGAAACAATAAATTGAAGAGAACACCGGTTAAACACGACGTGCATATTATGTACTTGGTTACTTATATATACTCTATATAGACGTTCGTACATGATTTATGTCGCCTCGGCTCAACGTGGGCATATTAGATGTTTTACAGGTGTGCGTTTTGTAAATTTACTGTTGAAAAGTTTCGAAACGTCCTTATTTTCCTCAAAGAAGAATAATTTCAGTTGTGTTTTTGTTTCTCTTCTCATCGATGAGAAAAATATCGCTGGGCTTATTATTAATTACAGGATTACGTGTTGCAGTTTCTATCGACTCCTGGGCTGATTTTTTCGTGAATTACGTGGACGGGTATGGACGGATGGTGCTTGTTGGAAAATTGTTTTTTTTTTGCTGCAAATTTTTCCTCCATCGATGATAAAAATAAATATATATCGCTGCAAAAGTACACAAATTCGAAGGATTATTTCTCCACTCGAACATTTAACGAATTTGTGTTTCACAAAATCGAGCGTCGACACAGAAGGAATAATTCGGATGGGCGCAATCACACGCAATTTTCTTCCTCGAGGTGAATTACACCCGCGGACAAGAAATTAAATTAATGAACGAATTAAATGTCCATTCCGGTATGCCAACGACCGAGCGCAGGCACTAATTTCGCGGTTGAATGCGGTAAAAAAAATGAAAATATCGGATCGCGAATTTGGTCCGCGATGTTGAAAAAAACGAGCCTGAATTTCACCGAGTATTTCAGAGAGGCCGATCGACCTTACCGGCCGAATGCCGCGGCGTTGATATAATTTTGAAAAAGACGAAAAAAATATACAAAAGCCACAGCCGCGTGCGACGTTCCCGGTCGGCATTGCCCGCCGAACCTTCGCGTCACGAAATGTATCTCTCGCTCTTTCCATCTTCGGCATTCCCTAAGATCGTGGTACACGATCCTGGTGGGGAGAATTTTGCGCGGGGGAGTTATACGGTCGAAAAAGAAAGAAGGGATAAAGGAAGGAACCAGCTGCCTCCTGATGGACCTGGAGGAGCTCGATGTTTCGTATACATCTGAGAAATAAAAAGCCTCAGCCAAGACGCCTCTCGTCAAATGAACCCAAGTGGATTAAGGCCCTTTTGTTCAAACCTGAAAAAGAAGGATCGGAGGAACATGGATGTAGCGGAAAGGTAAGGACAGAGAGCGAGATAACCGCAACGGTAAAGTCTGCTGGTTTAAGGGGACTGCGAGGCGCCCAGCGCGGAGAAACCGCGAGATGATCGATGGGATTCTGCGCGCTGTGGATGGCATTCAACGTTGAATCTTCTCTCCACGCTCGATTCTCCCACCACACGACTTTTTCCCTCATCGATGTTGAGCTATGTGTGAATCGCGGGTCTCGATGGAAACTCTAAACTCTTCGCTCTTGTGTATGCCCGGAGATCACACAGACTCGTGTACCACCCGGTATCCCTTTACCCCCACGATAATGGTGCGCAGACACCGCGTCGAGCAGACGAAATGGAAGGAGGGAGCAAGCACGTGGGGCTCCGCGACGAGTTTCAGCCGGATGCTGAGAGATGGCGTTAGCTTGGAATTCACACTGGTGCCATCTGTGCAAAGACGGCTGAAACTGTTCGTCGTTTTCGGATTCGCAAAGGCGGGAAAACGCGAGATCGATATTAACGTTGAACAAAGACACCGATAACTTGAGGCTAAATTAGACAATAAAGATAATTAGATAATAAAAATAATAAAGATAATTAGATAATAAAGATAATTAGACAATAAAGATAATAAAGGCAGGTAAAACTGGACGTTTCGGGGGATTAAAAAAATGCTCTCTTACGAACTAGAAATATGACCATTTTTATGTTGAAATAGCTTGATTGCATTGCTGTATTTGTACCTGTCAGAGTTATAAATATCGTCTGGGAGAATGAATTTTGTATTCATTCTCGTGAACGTGCGTTCGACGAAGGATAAAAACATTATCGAAGACAATAGGCCGTTGAAAACGTGGCGCCCAAAGACTTAATCGTTACAACCGCAACAATCGTCATTGCGATCACGTAGTTGATCGCGTGATCCTTTTGATGCCAAGAAGCGAGTACGCGGAGGTGAAGAGAAGCCAAGTTGGAAAAAAATGGGAGAAAGAAAGAGAGAAGGAAGGAAGGACTCGTGCGATCCTCTTCGTCATCGTCGTTGCATCGTGGCGAAATTTAGTTGGACGACGTGGCTCGCGCACGCGCCCATAAAACAAGAACGCGTTGAGAATTCGCGAGGGTGGACCACCCATGGTTTTCTCCTTGGTTTACTCGGCCAGTTACGAGAATCAAGCACCAGCAGCGAAGACTCATTATTTTAATCACTCTTATGCCCTGACCATTAATTTTCACCGACGACGACAACGACGACGACGACGACGACGACGACGAAAGATGAACGATGGGGAAGCAGCGCGAGAGCACACGCCTTGGGAACTTTATGAATCTGCTGGGATGAGCGCACGGTATAAATAAAAATTCTCTTTCGAGTGCATTATTCAAATGGTCAGTGCTTTAAAGCAAAGTATATCATACCGTAGAGTACATTGCGGGTGAGGTGTAAAGAAAGACATAGTCGAGTGTTAATTTCCAAGGAGGGTAGCACTGCATGGGGCAATTCTCGGAGGGTGGAAATGAGAAAAAATGAAGGACTCGCGTTCTAACGACCCTTGTACAATCTTATACAATCAGCCCGACAATTATATGCTGTGGATCTTTTTAATTTCAGCTTCCGTTACGGTCCCGATACAAAGATACTTTGTTCAATAATCAGCTGTTTTGCCTAATTTTTTGAGACACGTTGGTTGTAGAAGTTAAGTATAAAAGGTCGGAGAAAATCCCAAATATTGCGTTGTTTCATAAACAGTGCGAAAACAGCACGCGGAAGGACGATTGATCGATATAACACCGCAACCCCTAGTTTTCGAGTTTCATCCTTTACGCTTCCAAGCTCTCGGAATACAATTCTCTCCCAGTGTCTACCTTTCCGCTGTACAGACACCAAGACAGAGGCAATCGCCGTGTCAGCAGCGCGTTTTCGCTCCTTTTCCATATGGAAGATCCGGGTACAACCGTTACGAGGAGGAGAAAGAAGGCGTCCAAAGAGCCGGAGGAGAGAAACGCACCCCCATAACAAGTTTCTTACTCATCTTTTTCGTTCAATAACTCTCCATCCAAGATGGCCACCGTGGTCGTTCCTCATTGGCTGGGGGTGAGGTGGTCGCCGCGAAGCTCTACTTTACGTTGTATATAGTATATTGTGCGATGCCTGAGGGGTGGAGAGAAAAAGGGGTACACGCGAGGAAGCGACCGGACGAGTAAGGGCGAGCGAGAGAGGCAACGGCCTTCAGGGAGGTTGAAGGCAAAGGGGCGAGGGAAGATTCGGCGCGGAGAAGCAGTGACGCCATCTATCTTTCGTTGCCTTGGCTCGGCGTAACATAAGGCAAGATAAATTGCGGGATCTCCCGGGTTCTTGAACCTTTCTGGCAAATTGCATAAGAATATCCACCGGCCCCCTTCCTGTGCGCCGTTCGCCTGGCCACCGACGACCGGTGGCTCCATTCACCACCCACTTCCACGACCATCACCACCACCACCACCATCACCAGTTCTGCGGCTCCAATGGAATTGGAATTAACTCGAATAAATCACCCCAAAGGCCCTGAGACGTAACGTTCCCTGCTTAAAGACGCGGACGACCAAGAAGGAGGAAAACTCGAACAGAGAAAAGGGTAAGTTTGGCTTTTTAATGACGCGGTCCGCGCAGTTATCTCGCGGGATTAGTTCGAGGATGGGGCTCGAGCTGCTGAAGCTAAGCTTGAGAGGAATGACAGGAATAATGGTCGCAAGTGGTCTAATTTACATCGACCTAATCCCAAAGAATCTCCTTCCCTCGTGTTTTACACGAGGTAAAACGGCTGTATACAACAAATAACGCGGAACGATCTTGGTGGCATGGACCAAAGATTCTGCGAGTATCCGTCGACGAGTTTTATCGCAAGACCGACAAATTCACCGTTTCTTTGCTCGTGAAAGACGCGCGGTCTCTTTTTTATGACGGACATAAATTCCGGTGGACGCGAATCGGTTCATCCGTGAGATGGAAAACAAGACCGTGCGAGTGTCGATAATAGCTCCACGGTCATTTCGAGAATCCTAAGGACCTGTCGATGATCCGTTGGCAGTCACCGCAGTCATAAACGGAACGCGGATGGAAGACCTCGTGGTCCACGACGAGGGACGAAAGAGCGAGCAAAAGAGGCAAAGTTTAAAAAAAATATCAAGACCGAGAGAATACAAGACGAAGCTCGTGTCCAGCGACCTAACCCATTCGACGGAGGGGTGTATTCGGTCATCAATTTATCGAGCGGGTCGTAAAACTCTGAAAACATTCCATCCAACGTCGTACCCACACAAAAAAGTGCCAATAAATTTGATAAAGAAGCTTCTCTGATCTTATTATTACGAGATGGTCAAATTGTCGTCAAGAGCAGCTATAAAGTGTGCAAACGACCTCGTTGATGTCCCCGAAAAAAAGGTCCCCCCGCGGGATCCCAAGGAATTTACATGGCAACGAAATGGGGAAAAAAAGGAACCCCATAAAACGCGAGCCGGGCGATTCCGGTGGAGAGAAAAGGTTCGCGAAATCGCGGAAACACGATCGAATCGATTACCCGATGTTAACCGAGTGGGGAACGATTGCAGGGGGCGGGTAAGGGGGGCAGAGCTCGAGGAGAGAACGAGACTGAAACTGGGTGCGTTGCACGAGGTCAGTAAATCCGAAACCGAGCTTTACGATTTGTTTACCCCTGTTAACTGGGTGATGGGACTCTGGTTATATAGCCGTAGGTATGCGGAGAGCCATGTGATCATGGCCATAAACGTCGCTGTTATGCGCTCGTAAACGCGCGGGGCAAAGAGGGGAAGGGAGAAGGAAACGAGCATACACCGTATGCGCGTACCTCTTTTTCTCTCACTCGATGTGTATTTCCAATGTTGAGCCCATACATGCATGTGGGATTTTAAGGATGTGCGCGAGGGTAAAACCGCATCTCGCTCGCACCCACGGTCGAACTGCCGGATCGTAAAACTCTTGCTTTACGATTGCCGGGTATATCGCTTGCGGTGTCGCCACCACGTGGCATTCTCGCCAAACTCGTCTGACTGCTATACCTACACTTTAGCTAAAGTCCACGTGGGTTCGCTTCGCCTTGCGAAACATATCGCCCATCGCCAATCTACACTGCTGAATTACGGTAAATTGCCGAGTGGGTCACTCGATTATTCTTCCGGATCATTTGATGAATCTCCGATTCAGCTTCCGAGAAAAAAAGATGCGACGATGATGCTGCTCCAAAGTGGCACCGTATTTTTGAAAAGTGGAATCGGAGTGGCGTTCAAAAGGTTGACCTTGGGAGGAACGCGCGGAGGTCAACGACCCAACGGGTGTCAGACGTGGGACTCGTAATTGAGGGTAGTCCGGGAAGGAGAGGGAGGGGGGACAAACATAATGGAGTCCCAACGATGATCTATGCACGTTGCCAGACATCCGGGTGCATTTTCATTGGAAACAATGAAAAGATCGCATCCCACGGATTTCTCCGCGATAATTCATCTCAGCGGAGCTCCACGACCGTCCCTAGCTGACGCGAACCTTCGCGATAAAGCCTGAAATAAATTTCAATTCGTCACTCGGTCACTGGGCAACTGTTTCGCGGATCAGCTGATTCTGACGTCACGCTGTCGCATCGACCACGTCATTTTTCTCTCTGCATCGCGCGCACGTGTCTGTGTGTGTACTACGTGTAGAATTATGACGTCAGACTTGATCCAGGCGTAAATGTGAGCAAGTTAAAGCCATGAGCTATGAGGCAACTTTTTATTCGAGAGTGTGTTGAACCGCCAGCCATGCTGAGTCATATATATGTAGACACGTATAATACAGATGAGCTCTCTCTCTCTCTCTATCTCTCTCTCTCTCTCTCTCTCTCTCTGTATATATATATATATATATATTTTACGCCACGTGTTGGCACGAGGGGAGATAGGGGAAGGAAGAAAAGGGAGCCATTATAGAAGGGGCGCGACTAGGCTGAATCCTCCCTCCACCGACCGTCCCACCGAGGGAACAGCTGTCAGCTGCGCTCGGAGTTAGGGGACCAACCCTCCAATCTCTATCTTTTTTACTCGTACAGCATCTTTCTCTCTTGCTCTCGTGACTTTTTTCCCTCCATTCTCATCTTTCTTTCGCCTTCCTCCGGTCTCTTTGTCACTCTGTACCGTTCTCTCGCTCTCTCTCTCTCTCTTTTGCTCTCGTTCTCTTTCTCCCTCGCTCTTCAAAGGCCTCTGCGCGGATCGCCCTTCGACCGCGCGCGGCTCGGAAAGACCCGCCGCCACACCAGCCAAACTCGTCCCAAAACGCGCATATACATTTACATCAACGTGTACACATACACATATAGTTGCGGGTACGCGCATGCATGAAAGTGAACCCGAAATTCATCCGCCACAGAGCGAGATAGCTGCTCTCCTCTCCATAGTCCAAAAACGAGCCACCCCCGATGTTAAAATATTCCAGTGGGCGAGTCACGGCAGCGCTTCGCACGGGAATAGCTCGGACGAGAGTTATGGCCGACTCCGAGGCTCAAATAACTCTTTAATCCATGGGCGCGTGTGATCTCACACAAATGCCTCCAACTTTCCGTCTCTCCTCCTCTCTTTTGCTTTCACTCGCTCGTTCTTCCGCTCTTTCTTCCTTTTTTTCTTCGTCGTCATTTTTCCCTCTCTTTTAATTCTCCACGACGTCGGAAGATTCCTTGAAGTTGTCACACGGTCATTTTAGCGAGTTTGCCTCAAACGGGAGGATTTTTTTAGTACCAAATTTTCGTTTCAGAGTACACGACAATTTTGAGTATCCGCGGAGAAAGGCGGACACGAATTTCCCCGTACGATGAATGAAACTTTGGAATCGATGAATTCGCGTAGCAAAATTGTTTGGTGATTCAATACGAATGCTCTCGGCGTACTTTTCCTTTTTCGTCACATCGTTCGAAAAAAAAAAAAAAAAACAAACAGGAGAAAAAAAATGTATACGTGTGCGACCGTATACGCGCACGGCAAGCAAATTAAATATCGGCCGGCGAACGCACACTCCGTCGCGTTTCTCTCCTCTCATCGGGAATCTCGTTCGCGTGTGCAACTTCATATATATCCTTGTGCATGGATATAAATACAAATGTATGTCAGTGCGGATAAAAACACGAGTTTGCGCGAGGCGCCGCAAAGATAAATCGCGCCCTTTTCTCCCCCTCCTACATTGCTAATTTGCTCGTCTCGTGCCGGTCTCGCGGATATCCATTATTAGGTAATCTGCACGAGAACTTTTTAACTCGTAACACAAATACCCTCGCGAATCGAGCGTGTGTTACATGCACGTTCGTTCTGTCGCTCTTCCTCTATAATTTATCACCCGATGTTACTCCAATTCGCGACTTTGATTATCCTCTTTCAAAATTCATACGCGATTCGTTCCCAAGCTGGAATAATAATCCAAAAATCGACGATTCTCTTATTCCGAGATGGGGAAAACATTTTTTTTACTATTTTGATGAAAATTTAATGAATTTTACGACACTGGAGTGTATATTTTTTATGTTTAATCGCGAATCAAATTCTGTACGAAAAATGGCCAATATTTCTTCGCGAAACTCGCGATGTTACTCCAATTCGCGACTTTGATTATCCTCTTTCAAAATTCATACGGGGTTCGTTCTCAAGCTGGAATAATAATCCAAAAATCGACGATTCTCTTATTCCGAGATGGGGAAAACATTTTTTTTTACTATTTTGATGAAAATTTAATGAATTTTACGACACTGGAGTGTATATTTTTGATGTTTAATCGCGAATCAAATTCTGTACGAAACATAGCCAATATTTCTTCGCGAAACTCGCTATGTTACTCCAATTCGCGACTTTGATTATCCTCTTTCAAAATTCATACGCGATTCGTTCCCAAGCTGGAATAATAATCCAAAAATCGACGATTCTCTTATTCCCAGATGGGGAAAACATTTTTTTTACTATTTTGATGAAAATCTAATGAATTTTACGACACTGGAGTGTATTTTTTTATGTTTAATCGCGAATTAAATTCTGTACGAAAAATGGCCAATATTTCTTCGCGAAACGAACGAAACTATTCGTCACCGTGAACAAGGAAGTTGAGAGAATATTTCGGGGACGCACGCAACCTTTTTTTCGACTCCATTCAACGGACGTTTCACCACCGTGCGTTCCTCCCCGGTTTTACGACGATGTATAAAAGCGAACGTTTTTTTTTCGTCTCCCTCCAAAAGCCTAACCTCGAAACTCCACAGCGTTGAAGGAACATTCCTCAAGGTTGGGACGATTGCCCGAACGATTTTACGGGAGCCAAGGTCTTAAAAACTGGAAAACGCGACGCACGCATTTACCGTTCGGTCTTTCCGACAGTTGCGGTGAAAAAGCGTCGAGCGAAATTTTATTGCCTCCCGTCTTTCCACAGTCCAGGGTACATCGAACCTCGCTGAAGAAAGGCGGAACCCTGGGAGAGAGGAGAAGAAAATTTGGGAAAAAATGGGCAAAAAATCAAGGTGCGACAATGCCAGGCCGGAAGTACGACCATCGCGATCTGCGGGAACGAGAATCACGCTCGAGAAAATTTTTCCTACTGCCACTTGAGTCTGAGATTTTCCGGGATTTGAAGCGGCGAATCGCGAACGTCAGACTCGAATTTTTGCAGCGAAAAAATATGTATGAAAAATCTAAAAACGATACACGATCGAATGTACATTTTTTAACATTTTTATCGTATTTTTAAACGCGGGGTACAAGTGTTCACTTCGCAGGAGACAAAACTGAGAAAGATAGAGCGACCAAACGCAGAGCTATAAATTCAGGCCAGAGAGCTTTTCGAGAAAGATACACGAAAAAAAAAATCACGATTCGAGAGAAGAACGAGAGAACGAGAGAGAAAATCAAGTCTTGAAAAAAGCGAGAAATAAAAAAACATGGAAGATGGGACCTGGCAGCTCTTGAAGGAGGCTAGAGAAAAAAAATGTGTCGCCATCCAGCTTGTTATAAAAGCAATACGCGACGCATTTTGTTTTTCAGACAAAAGAGCCAAGAGCCATGGACCAAATTTTATCTCGAGGTATCAGTTATATTTTCCAACGTCAAATGCGAAAACAAGGGTGTATAAAATTTTGAACAAATAACGCGTCCACGAGTACAATCTAATTTAATTATAATTAAAAGCTCGTTGCTCTGGAGGCACATGAATTCTCAGCATCGACGATTTTCGGCAAAAGTTCGAGGCGCGATCCGAACGATTTCGATCGAATGTAAATCGAGCGATCTCGTCAGTTACGCCCCTTTGGTTTTAGGGCTCTCAAAGTGCAGAAACAGCGGAAATGGAGAGGAAAAAAAAGAAAGACAAAGAGGAGAAGATGAACGAAGAAGGAGATAAAGATGGAGAAGAAGAGTCCGAGTGAAAGAGCGATATAAGAGAGTTGAAACAATGCGCGCGTCGCGTCCGAGAATGCGGTCCGTCGGGACCCTGCCTGGTCTCTAGAAAACCCTCGCGTCAACCGGCATCTTCTGCACGGATCTTCGCGTGCAAAAAAGCGCGGATACATGGAACATGAAATACATATATCGTAGTATATACATTGTATACACAAACAATCGATCGTCGTGAAAAAATAACTCAAAAACAATTTTTAATTTTTACTCCATTTTTACTCCTATTATTTCGTTCGATTTTAAAAAGCGAAAATAAGAATATTGAATTTATAAATAAAACGGAATATTCATCATCGTAAAATACGACGCGTGCGTGCTTGCATCGCGAATGAAGTTTCGGAATCGTTGTAAAAAGGAAAAAAGAAGGCAAAAAGCCTCTCTTAATTAATATCTCAATTGCCCGGACGATGGCTCGCGTCTCGAGATACAGACGTCGTTGCTCATAGAATTGCAACACACGCGCGCGCGCACACAGACGCAAATTTAATGTGTATTGGTATCACGAGACTCTCGTATATCATCGAGCCATGTATCACCGTTGTAAAACAATATATATATATGTATATATTTATTTATGTAGAGATTTCGTGCCACGCGAAAGACAGAGATGATGATATCTGGATGCTGCGCCTTTTCTCCCGCGACCCCCGAGCTCTGAGCATCGATACCGGACCTTCTCTCAGGGAGCAAACGTTATCGATATAATTGCGAGATACACGCTGATTTATGGCGCCACAACACTTCTTGCGAGGCTCTGTCTTACCGCATCATGCACACAAGTGTGTACATATACGAGATTTTTTTTTAAATTTATTTATATACACGCGTGTAAGAATTTTTTTCAACGTTTGCTTTTCCCTACGAATCGGTCTGTGATAAAAATAAGTGTCGCGATTTCACGAAGAATTTTGATTTGACATTTTCAATTTATCATCGTCCATAGATTTTTTTCGTTTAAATCGTATCTCAGTGTGATATATTTTTTTTTGTAATTGGAAACGTATAAACGTAACGTCATTCAATTTTCTTGTTTCAATGTTGGTCGAAATTGCCCGGAGAATGGAGGACTCTGCGATGCGTTTTTATCGCGAGACTCGTATTTTTTCTTCATTTTTTATTGCAGCCCTCGGATTCTCGGCGATATTTTCACGCTCTTAACCGATTCGTTCGCGCATAATCTTTCGCGGACAAACTGGCGGAGGGAATAAAAAACGAACAATCCTCGCAAATTGAAGGGAATATATTTTGGCGACGAGCGGGAGTGAATGCGAAAAAAAGAGAAAGAGGAAAGAAGGGAGAAGGAAGAAACCATGTTTTTTTTGTCGAAATTTCCCCTTGAACATAATTTTTTACCCCTTAAACATAATTAGCGAGTTGGAGACGTTCGTGGCAAAATAATACAGAAGCTGCTGTACGAGCTGTGTTCTTTATCGTACGTACAAAAAATCATCCCCCTTTTTTTCCCACCTGACTGTAAGAAAGATAGAAATGTGCGGCGGTGCGCTAATGTCTCACCCCCGCTAGAGTTTCTCTCGGTTTCCCGAGATAAGAAGCTCGTTCTCAGACGGCCCAGCCTCCCTCCAGACGTTTGTCCTCTTGATTTATCGTCGCGATTTTTATTATTCGCGTATAGCTTCGTCCCTCCCTCGCCGCCGTTACTCTTTTTTCTCTCCCTCTCCCTCATCCATATCCCTGCATCCCCCAACTCCGTCTCTCCTCTCCGAGTCCTCATTCGCTTTTTTTTCCCCGCTCCGCACGAATATACCACACGTTGCTTCCACAGCTGTCTTATCGCTGGACCAAACAAACTCGTCTGCGGAGAGGGAGAAAGATGCTGCAATATTTTTTGCCCTCTCGCGCGCGAGACGAGAGAAAAACCGAAGGAGAGAACCGCGAGGAATCAGGGAGATCACAAATACAGGCGATAACTCGTTCTTTATCGTCGCAGAATCGTAAAGACGTATCTCGGGATGCAAAACTTTAGTTCGAGGAAGAAAAAAAATGCCTCGACAGTCACGGAAATCGAGGAAAAACGTGTCTTCGCACTTCCCTCGACCTGGCGCTCGGGTAGGGTATAGTCTCAAGGGGTTTGCCATGAGAGGTCGAGGGAAAAGGAAACGCCGAAAGCCGAGAGAAATTTACGAAGGAAAATGTCGTAGCTGCTTTTATTCCCGACGTAACTAATCGAGAGAAAAAGTCTCCCAAAACTAACGCGAAACGTCGAATCCCCGAAAAAATACAACAAAAATCCGATAAAACGGTAAATTTCTATAAATCATAAAATGTATAAATGACAAAATGACGTTTGCGCGAATTTTCTCGTCACGTATTTTTCCATTTTTTTTTATAAAATCGTCTCGTCTCCGCGGGGGTAAAAAACACGATTATTATAATCGCGGAGCGGGGGAACTTGGCTCATTTCTCGTAGATATACGCGACGCTAAACGCGCGACAATTAAAACACGTGTAAAAAGTGCATTTGCATTTAAATTGTAACGTGTGTATTACGTGGAGTCAAGAGTACACATTTCGACTGAAACTTGAATGCGTTCACGTGGAGCTGCATGCGTGTACATAGAGATACACGTGTACGTATGTGTACTAGTGTAGTAGCTCACGCGGGTGAACCAGCCGGAGAGTTATGACGCTGCACAATTAGCAGTTCGTGTGAGAGAGATCGATCGCCGCCTCGAACATACATCAACCCTGTAATGCAGCGCGACTCGCGCGTTTCGCGTACCGCACGTGTATGTACATACATTTATCAATGTATGTATACATATGAGAGTGTAAAACCTCTCTCTCTCTCTCTCTCTCTCTCTTACACCGTAATGCACTCTCCCGCATCTACTTCACACCGCCGATTTGCCAAATCCCACGATTCCCTCCATCCACCATGCTCCAAACCGTCTCCCTCTGGTGGATTATGAATTTTCATTTTCCGAAAATGGCGTTATTCACGACCTGCGCCGCAATTTCCAAAAATACTTTAAAAATTCACCAAGGTTCTCGCTACACACATTGAAACATATCCTATCGTCGGTTTTTATTTTCAAAAGAATTTTCCTTCAACTTCCTCGAGTGCGATGGGACGAAAAATTACTCGCGATGATATTTACCTGTCTGATTAATGATGAAGTCGCCTTCAGCGGGAATACGACGGAAAATTCCAAATCCCTTCATATTTATTATCACTGACGAGAAGATCACAATTTAAGAAAAAAAAACACTTTTTTTTTAGAGAAATTACACTTTCATCTCCTCCTTTCTGTTTTTTTCCCTCCTCGTTTTATCTCTCGTGGATGAGGCTTTCTTTCGTGGATAAAACAATGCAAGATTCAACGTAGTCTGCCCCGGTGTAAAACGAGCGTACGAGATGAGAATCCTCGCCGGAATCTCCGTGACTCTATCTCTTCACGTGGTCGCGCGTGCCGCCACCTCTACTCTCCTTCCCGGGTCTTTGGCTCTAAGTTACGAGGCGTTTATGAGCCATAAGCGATTCCACCGTGTGGATAACGCTCCGAGTGTAAAGTTACCGCGGTAAGCACGCGCTTTCAAGACTCTTTTACTCCGATACACGCGTTTACACACACATATGCATATTCGCGTACAATACACGTACACAAATACACGGCGAGCCAAAAGAGAGTCCACTCTATTCCACCGAAGAAGAAACTTTCTTCGTTCGACCTTCTCTCATTTTTCACGGACTTTCCGGACGAGCGTTTATCTTTGAACGACGAGATAATCGATGAATCATCCAAATTTCATTACGATTTCTCTCGATTAAATCTCCGATAAAAAGTATTTTATTATTTCACTCGAAGCAAAGTTCCTTTTCGTTCGGACGGTCTAAAATTTCATTTCTACCTTTGTGTATTAAATCATTATTTTTATCCCTTATTTTTCGGTTCTCCTTGAACGTATCTCCTAATTTGACTAGAGTTAAAGTCTCCACCGAGAGAATTAAATTGCCCAGAGCCCGAAAAGGTGTAAAGCGATATACTTTTGCGCGGTGAAAACGCAATTTTTTTTTGTCTACGGAAAATCTTTGGCACTGATACACTTCTGGTAAGGATGTTGAATTACCGGAAGTCCCTTCAGCCACGCAGTTTCAGGGCTTCCGCATGCACGATGTACTCGTGTTTGTACCCCGACGACGCACGAGCCACTTGTGAGACGATCCTTTCTCGCTCGTCCGGTTGTATACTCTCTCGTGTGTTTCATCGACGGGAGGGCTAAAATAGGGGATGGGCCTAGAGGGGTTGCGTTCATTCAGGGGTGGGGCTTGGTATTCTATATGTATCGAGGGTTAGGAGACCCCCCCCCCTCCCTCCCCCTCGCCGCCCGACTCGCGAGTCACTACAAGGAACCCCAAAAATACGTACGTGCTCGTCCCGCGTGTATGTCGGATGCTGGGCAAAATTGTTCTCTCTGCCCTCTGGTCGTTGCAGCAGAACGAAGGAGCGAATATATATTAAAAGGACGGAGGGTGTTTTCTGGTCCACAATCGTTTTTCAACGATGCAAACTGAATTGGCTCGGCTTGTTTCATGTATGTATATATATATATATATGGACACACATATAAATAACCGAGATCCATGGGATTTTATTAATACTTTCTTGAATTGATGGAGGTGAAATTTGTCATAAACGCTTTTCTTCGCATATATCACTCGAGGGGGATGAAAATAGCAGCGGTGCATGAGCCACGTGGGTTGTAATTGAGGACAGGATTGATTTTCGAAAATGCAGTGGATATTTCGTGGAATTTTGATAAACGATATTCGATATTTTCAACGTGTCGGATGAAAATATTTTTTTCTCTACTTTACAAGTTTTTTTCGAGCTTCGAAAGTGTCATTAAAAGAGAGTTTTTGTGACATTTATTTCATCAAGTATCCATTAGCGTAACAGGACGTAAATTCAGAGTTATTTCGTGAGCAGCCATTTCTTGATGTATTCGTCGAAGCAGCTTGGGGTTGGCTGCTTTAGAATTCCTGTTTTGCTCACGCCAACCCTCCCCCGTTCGTACCGGAGCACGATGAAAACGTGCTCGAGGGTTGAGAAGATGAGAAAAGGGAAAAAAATAGTGCGTGACACAACGGGGGTCGAGCCAGGATGCGTGATGGCCAATGAACGCATAGATTTCTTCGGTCCGTCCTATTGTGTACAGGATTAGAATTTTCTGTAGCTTGACGTTTTGTATTTTTTACGACGCTCGAATGGAAAATATAGAGTCGAATTTTTCACGGTTTGACAAATTTCATTGGCGATATTTAATAGTATTTATACATGAGAGAACCGAGCGAGTGACGAATGGCGACCTTTTTTTATTTTCCCTCGTCCACCACCACCACCACGTACGAATTATCCTATCGGAGCTTTGCATTCGTATAAAGCGAGTATCCCGAATTATCCTACAGCTGTAACGAAGGGTAGAGATTATTCATCGAAACATCACACATGCCAGTTTCATCCCCAAAGGATCTTCGATCCTCCGAAGCGACGATAATGTATGCCATCGAATCTCAGGGAACAAACGTCCATTTGCAAACGTAATCAACGGGAAATGCTCCATGCGACAAGGCAGATGACGGTATTTTATTCCTTCCTCTCGTAGTTTCCTTCTTCTTCTTCAGCCGGTCGTGACGAAGAATAATTCGAAATTACTCCGAGAGATGCGTGGCGAAAAAAACTCTCAAAGGATTTGGATAAAAACGCGAGAGATGCATGATGAATTATGTACTCTCGTGAGAATCAACTTCTTTTTTTCTTCAGCCTCCATGTACGTACATTGACTCAGAAAATCGTTGTCTATGTACGTACCGTAATAAAGATATGTGTACATAAATAACCAGAGTCCACAGTCCCCAAGTGCATTACTCGAGTGCTTGATTGGCTCTATTACAATTACATTATTTCGCTCGCGTTATAGCATTGGTTACCCTTCGCTTACTCGGTCTCCGCGTAGTATATTATATATTTATATATATGTATATGTAACCAGGATACAGTCTGTGTAATTTTGTTCGTACTAACGAGGAGAAACCAGTATATTACCTACACGGCACCGTTGAACAGCGAGAGAACGTAACTGTGAGAGAGAAATATAGAGATATGTATATATTGCATCTCCATCTACAGGATGCTCCAAAAATCGATGTTAAAAATGTAGAGTCGGATTCAGGATGAAATTTCGAGTCGAAATGTCCTCTGGTACTTTTCCATTCGGGCAAAACCTAGCGAGTTGTCAATTGTCAAAGTTTGAGCCAGTGGGACTCGCGCCCTCCCTTCTCCCGCGCCAGGGCACGTCTCCCATTGGTCCGGCTAGATTGATCGATAACTCAACGGGGATAGGTCGGATCGCAAAGTGCTCAAAGACTTTTCGACTTGGAATTGCATCCCCCGTGTGGCTGTGAGAAATCAGCATCCACTTTCTGGACCACCTGTACAATCCAGGGGTAGTAAAGTCACGTTATCGCGCGTGTTTCGCCAGTTTCAGCCCGTCACAAGGGCGCAAAGACAACGAAGGCAAGTGCGATCTGGTGCGTATCCAGCAACGTTCGAGAGTGCTGAATTCTACGAGCTCTCTCAACTTCACGCGAAGGATGAAGTATGGGATTCGTTGGGTATACAATGAAAAAGAGAGATGGCTAGAGAGAGAGAGAGGGTTGGAAAGATCGGGTTGGTTGTACCGGTGTATTCTCGGACACTCGTAGCAAGCACGAGGTTCGTTAGTTGTCCACGGGAGCGCATGAAGTTGATGCACCACGGTGGTCAACCAGGAAATTCAGGCTGGGAGAACGGCGGGAGGAAAATGGGTGATAACCTCGACGCACACGGTTGAATCCACGTGCGTTGAGAGGAAAGCGTTTGCCAGAGAGAAGTACGGAGAGAGAAATTGGTCTAGAGGATGGAGAATACAAAGTACGCTTGGGGGTCTCGTGATGAACGACGTCATTCCAGTTGGCTGGCATCGCTGCACTAGATGAACAACTGTCGTCACTGTAGTCCGAAACTAGATCAACTTGCGATGTAAGTAATGTCGTGCTAACAACTCCCATATGATTCGTGCAACTTAATCATTGTTTCATAATTCTCCTCTCCTTTCCCTACAATTTAGCAGCTCATTGTCGTGGAATTCCGTTCGTCGAGTCTACCAAGGTATTTAAAAAAAAAAGGTGAACCAAAGCTGACCACAGTGTGGGAAATTTAAACGAGCCTCCTGCTGTTTTCAAGCAACGAGAAATTACCACGAGGTTTCGAATTTTGGAAAGAGGGAAAATAGACTGGCGGCTGAGGGCGGAAAAGGGTTGAAAAATGGGGATGCAGGGGGCGCGAGAATTAAACGAAAATAATAACGAGTGACCCGAGTGCCGCTTCGCTTCGTTACGTTGTCGAGTACGAGAAGAGAACTGTAGGAAAAGGCCGGAAAAGGGGAACGTTACAAAGGTGCGAAAGGGCTGAGGGAGGCTACGATTCATAAAGCAGCAATTATCCAACCCGGCAATCCGTTTTATCACTGTACAGGGAAGAACTCTCGGTCTTGAGCACACGAGAGGGCGGTTCGAAGAAACTCTCTCGTTTTCATCCCTCCTCGTGTACCAAAGACGCGAGGGGGTTGGGGCTGACATGCGGAAGCAACTTCAAAATTCTTTCCTACCAATTAAATTCGTACCATCAATTCTTTCGTTACTAATTCGCGCAAGTTTTAAACAAATCGGCGTATTTAAAGTGGATGAATCGACGGAGAAAAGAGATTTTTTCTTTCTCAAAGTCCCCAAAAAGAATTTCCGTTATTTATTCTTACAAACACCTTAACGAGTCCGACTGCAATACGTCAGCGCTGCCATACATAATTCCGAAGCCGACAACATCCAGGCAATTCTCAATTCGTCGTTTAATTATGTCGGACGATGTTGATGAATATCAATCGGACGTATATTCGCAGAGGGAAGAGGGAGGAACACCGGCAAATACATGTATACACATATTTACAAATGTATAACTATGTACGTGCGATATTGACAATTCGGGAGGAAGTACGCTTGATATACGGTTGTGCAATTTATCGAATGATAAATTCCGTCCAGATAGGATCGAGTCAGCCGCCGCTAGATTAAACGACAATTCCTTCTCCCGGATTCCAACGGTGGTGGTGCTCTGTACGTACGTGAGAGAAAAAGGAGCAAGAGTATACACGAGAGAGAAAGTGAAAAGTCTCGCGCCGAGTCTCCGTCGCTCCTTTGGAGAACCGCGACTGGAAAGCGAACGACGATCTCTTGGACCAAGGACTCTCGCTCCTTTCTCCCGGGAAATTAAATATAGGGGTTGAATTGCAGTTGCGGCAAAAGATATAGAAGAGTTTCCTTCTCTCTCCGCACTCCGATATCCACCCTCTTTCTTTTGCTCTCCGCTCTCACGTTCTTCTTCTCTCGCCACTTTGACTTCTTTTTTTTTTGCCACCCCACAAAAGCTCTTCGAGCTTGATTCCACCCTCGACCGGGGTATTTTCTCTCTTCGTTTTCTCCTCGTCATGGGAAACCCTCCAGGCGTGTACACGAATACACGTGCGGGCACCGACACTCGCTACACACCCCGGAATCTCTTATCTATGCCACCGCAGACTCTTTACCCCTCGTTCAGCCCTCAAACCCTCTCTGCTTCTTATTCTCAGCACCCCATCTCTTTTCGACGAAACCCCGGTTTCTCCTCCCTCCTGTATCTGTGTACGAAAGTCACTTTTGGTCCACAGACCCTCGAGAAAGAATCATATACTTTCATCCCCTTCCTGCGTTCGTTTCAGAAAACGTCACGCGCAAAAGACTCGAAAAGGCATCACGATTATTATTTTTTTTTATCTTCGCAGCGAATTGTTACTTTCCTTCGTCCAATCAAAGATATCGCACGTTCGAGTTGAACGATTTGTTTCGAGACTCTCGTAATACGCTTATTTATTTTTTTCGAACCCGAGGATTTCACTTTTTTCCGGTGGATAGCTCGGAATAATTCGAGGGTATAAACCGCTCGGATCTTTAACGTATGAAGTAACGCACGCTAAAATAACAATATTACGGTCGGCCTTTAATTGAATATGCATTAGGCGCAGCCAAGTAATTCTGGAAAGAGCTCCGACCGGCTATTTCCTTTTTTTATCTCCCCTTTTGTTTAACTATATATATATATATATATATATATATTGCACAACTAAAGAGATATGTATATTTTATTAGAAAGAGTAGGAGCTAAAGACAGAGAGAGAGAATTTTCTGGGTGGTAGATTCGACCATTAAGGACGTATACTCATTCACAAGAAGGCATTTTTCGTACGGCTGTGTGTAACCTGATTAAAAGGAAACGAGCCTGAGGTGCAGGACGCCGGGTGCGGAGTGATAAAAACAGGTTGGTCTTCTCCGCGACGCGCGTAATTACCGTGTTCAACGGGAAACGTTTTCTACGCAGCGTCACACACGTGAGCCGGACGATGAATCGCTCTCGGCTGTATAACGTTAACGCGAGCTATCGGATTATCGTAAAAAAAGAGGAAAAATTAAAAGAGTTCGTTAAATTCCATAAATTCCATTCCATTCTCAAAAATTGCGGCAAGATTATAGAATTTTCCGAATTTCGTCTAATGACGAAAATATTCTATTTATCTTTCTCAAATTATCGTCAACAGGATTTACAGATGTAGTAAATATATTTCGAAAAATTCTCAACAGTGAATTATCGTGCTCTGGTGTCAATGACACTGTGTTTCCCGACATACTTTGGGGATGATGAAATTCGTGGAGAGCGGTGTCGTGTTGGTGACAGCTGCAAACCCTCCTCATCGTTCGAAATCGAGGGTGTGTAGGATGGAAAATAAAAAAAAAGGGACAGAGAGTCGACAAATCCCTCGGTCCCTCCTCGTTTCACGATTTTAATTGCAACATCGTCTTTTGGGAGCAACCATCGTCATCAACGTGTCCTACGAGTCGCAGGCGACTCTTGCGGCGGGAGACGAAAAGTATTTCGATGAACTCGCGCTCCCGTTCTTTTTCACGTTCGGCAATGGATTCTCGCTCGAGACCCTTTGTTTTTTTAAAACACGCCACGCGTTTTTCCTCGCACCGCCCTCCTCCGTGAGTCATGAGGCACTTAACTATTTCGGTGCAAATTCATCTACACACGGAACGATTATACGAGACCCTCGAGACAGCCGCGGAGCGGAGAGAAAAGGAGTTGAGACGAGAGAGAATGTTGCATGCGGAAGACTGCATTTGCCCGCGACTGAAAGCGATTCAAATGCAAAGTTTTCTTTGAAAAATGAACGTAAATAAAATGAAAAAAATTGACGAGTATGCTTGGAAAATGGCGGTAGATTCTCCGAATCAGATACGACCCGAAAACGGTCGAAATCGTAGCGATGGCATTAACGAAAAAAAAAAAAAAACGAATCCTCGAGGCTTCGTCCATTTGCTTTGATAAAATCGCCACGATTTTTTTCATACTCGTGATACACGGAGTGTACAGAGCGAAGGGTTGAAAATTACGTGTTCGTGAGTAAAGTAGAGCTAATTTCGTGGGTTTCGCGCCCTTGGATTCCACTTGGATGTAGCACGGAATGAGAGAAAAAGAAAAGGGCGGGGAGGGGATGTACATAGGTATATTATGCGAAGGGGGGAGAATCGGGGATGAAGGGCTCGAGCGTTGCTCGATGCTTGTAGTATTCTCTGGTAGACACAGCCCCTTTGGGTCTCTACCAACCCCTTTTGATACGGGGGTGGCGGAGGCTGAGAGGGCGGTGAGAGCGAGACGTCCTGCACGATCGCTGAGGGTTGGTTGGAAGAAAGAGACAGTGAACGCGCGATCTAGGAAACAGGAGAGAGGGAGAGAGAGAGAGAGAGAGAGAGAGGGTGAGTCTAGCAGTAACAGCAGCAGCAGCGTGCTGCCCGCACCAGGCGCCCCTTCGCATATTTCACTGAGAATTTACGAGCTTCGATACGACAGGGAAATTGCAAGAATGGCGGAGTAATCTATCTCTCCTTGCTGCCTCCACGAGAGGAAAAGAGAGAAAGAGAGAGAAAAAAAAAAGAGAAAAGAAAGAAAAGAGTGCGCGGGAGGGCTCTCTTTCTTTTCCCAGGGCTTTCACCTTCCTCTCTTTCCTCTTCTCTTTCGATCTTTCACCCTCTCGCGGGATTCGAAACATCCTATACTCGCCGACCAACCCTCTGTATCTACGCTCTACCCTCTTCGCGCGCACTCGCACCCCATATACTCAGCCTGGAAAGGAAAATGAAGGAAAAAATAAAACGAAAGATCGCAACACACTCGAATCCCGCGCGTGTATATATATACATGCACCCTGAAGAGCGGGAATACGAGAGAAAGAAGAATCTCTCCTCCATCTCCCTTACAGATAAAAGGGATTTGTCCCTTTTCGGTAGATCTCCGGGCGTACACCGACAAACGCCAGAAGGCCTAATTGTCTTCTTTCCTTCTCTCTTTTTCGCTTCCTTCGGATACCTCGCGATCTATCGCCTCTCGTTATACTATTATCCGCCATCGGAGGAAAAATATATATCCTTGACAAGATATCTCTCGAGGGCTTCTATATCGCAGATGCCGCAGTGAAAGGGAGGAATGAGGGTTGAAATATGTATACAGACACGTTAACGTTGTTTGGCTTTGTTCTTCCAGAAAACATAGCCAAGCACATGTATGTATAAATATTGCATATATGGGGTATTCCACTTCTGAAAAACCAAGTTCAATGACGCATGTTGCGTTCGTTTAATTTTGATTTTTTTTGCATCAGTCAGATTCGAATCGTACTTTGAAAATGTGCGTGGTGGAATTTCACCGTCTGGTTGAAATTTGCAGGAAATAATTTGTGTCGAGATACAGGATATAGAACGTAGACTGTAACACACACTCCGCGAGTGACGTACTGCACGTACAGGACCGTTCATCAAGGCCTCGGGGGGTTCGTGCTACCCCCGAAAATCTACTTTTGCTGCTGCTGGTGTGCGTCTATTCCATCTCTCCATCTCCTTGCCTGGCACAAAAGTATCGCAGAGCTTTTTTCCTGCGAGATTAAGAGCAGCGAATTTTTCCAGAATTTATCTAGCTCCAACCGATGAATTTCGGTAATTCTATTTTTGCTTAAAAAAGTGTCACGTTTTTTTTTTTGATAATTTCGTTAATTAACCTGTTGATTAGTTTACCTGTCTCGCTTTGTTTACGGTTAGCCCTGTGAGCGTTGAATGGAAACTCTTGAATGGAAAGAGAGAGGGAGGGGGACAACCCGCTCGTGTTCGAGCTTACGAGCTCCGTCGTGATAAATGAACGGGAGTCTCGCTCAATGCCAGTAGTCTCGTTAATACGCTCGTCTCGCTATCAGTTCCATCCAGCAGACTCTGCAGAGCCTGTACGTACACCACACGAGTAGACGAGTAGTTTAAAAATGAAGGGAAGGGAAACTCGATGATACGGATAATGAGAAAGAGATAACGAGCGAAGGTATGGAAATTTTCATGGAAATGGAGACTCGATTACGAATCAGGTAGATTTATTAAAGAAATCGAGAATTTACGACTTTGGATATATTCGTTTTTCGGGATTATTGAGTCAATTATTGAGTTTTCGATTGAATATTGGTGATTTTCATAATCAGCGGGAAAAAATACATCGATATAGACTTTTGAATTGGATTTTTGAGACCCAACATTTTTCGCCATTTTTTGCCAATTGGTTTCAATCACTAAAACGCTCGCCATTATTTTACTGATTGCGGTAGACGCTCCAACATATGCTTATTCTCTTCGCAATTATCGAGGCTTCAAAATGCCGTTTGATTCATTGAGATATCTCTGTTTTTCGAATTTTGGCAGATTTTTAAAGTGGGACCATCGATTTTCGCCAATTTTCCCATACATACCCCTTTGCGTTTTTTTCGCCGATTTTCAACATCGATTTTGAGGGTGAAGGAATTGAGCTATCGACATTTAACTTTCACCATTTTTTAAGTCTACTCGAGAGCGTTTCAAAACACCCCCAAGAAACCTATATCCGTCAATTCGGACGAAAGTTATGATCGTTTAAAATTTGGACTTTTCGGGGTTTCTTGAAAAGTGGCTAAAAATGAGGTGAATTTTTTTTTTCTTTTTTCAATATTCCAAAGTGCCTATCCGATCGGAAATTTTCCGCTGATTGCGAAACACACCGGTTTTTCAACGTAGAGTCAAAACTTGGAGAGATAAACGCGAAAAACCGAAATTGAAATTTCTCAAACATCCCTCTTCCCAAGTTTCCAAGTTTATCGATTTTTCGAATATTCCTATCAATGAATTCCGTCGAAAAACACGCAAGAAATAAATCCGAACAAATTCCTCCAGTCGTGCGAAACAATCGGTAATAATCGAGAGACGGTCACCGGTCGGGACATTTGCAAAATCGTTACTGCGAGAGGATTGTATATTTCATGGCGGTGCTCGATATGTGGCAGATGAGAAAGCGGAAGAGATGGGAAAATGATGAAAAATATACAAAAAGGATATATACGTGTGCGACGAGAGAGAAAGGGAGAGAAAGGAGAACAGGACAGAGAGTTCGTCTTGTCTATTATATCTATAGAGGTTTTTAACGGCGCGAGTACTCGGTACTGAGAGCGCGAACCAGGCGGCTGCCTCTCGGTTTAATTTAACACAGCAGCTGTAATCCCATCCATTACACCCGCGGTAATATACGATCGCTCGAGATTCATACTCCGTTTTTTCACTAATTAACAGACGGGACAAATCGCTTCGACGATCCCTCCCCCGTCCCGGACCCTCCTCGCTCAATTCCCTTTCGCTATCGCTCTGGACCACGCTGCATCCATCCGTTATCGCGCTTCTCAAAAGACCGAACGTGGGTCTCCGCAATTTTCGTTCCAACCCTTTATTTTTTTCCACGCTTTTTCTCCTCACTTTCTTTCACCAAAGGTGAATCGAAATACAGAGATGGATTTCAACCCTCTGAGAATAAAAATTCTTCCCATTTTCAGCGGAATTTTTTATCTTTCCGTACAGAGTTGTTAAATTGTAATTAAAGTCACTAAACATCGTTAGTTGTTTGCGTATGAGACGAGAAAGAAAATCTCCCTTTGAATCGGATGAAATTAATTTTCATGAAATCTTTATCTTAGCTCAAATCGAGAAGGGACAAAAAATTAGAGTCGACAATTGACATTGTGCAAAATGGACGTATGCACAAACGACAGGTTCAGTTGTGCAACGTCGTGAACGGACACGGTCGTGGGGATTTAATTGGATGGACAGCGTTGCAACGGTGCTTAATTAACTAATTAATTTCACGCGTTATGTCCACGCGGATGTGAGATGATTCGTCTGTAAACTCTTTCGTTCAACGCTTTTTCGTCAAATGGAATGATTTATGAGCTGCAAAAAAAAAAGCTACCGCAATAACAGCGGAACTAATAAAAACCAATATGGCGACACATTGTTACTGAAATTATTATCAGTATTATTATTACCGTTGATAAGAAAAATAATCGATCTTTTTGGTGCGAGTATATCCGAAACTTTGGTAATTTCGCAAAGTTTTGTTTCCACATCTTAATCTCACTGGACAATTTGCCAAAGGAAAAGAATATTCGATTCTACACACGCTTATCCGTGATATATATGTGCACGTTATCTTCGTCCGAGTATGAAACTTGTCACGTGCACCACGTGTGTTGCCCCAAAATTGGTAGGATCTCGGTGGTCGAGACAAAGGCGTTAGCAGCGAACCTTCGACACGAAAGTTGGAGGCTGCTGCTATAGATATTGCAAAGAGAGAGAGAGAGAGAGAGGGAGAGAACTCGGAGGGTGGAAATCGCGGAGGTTGAGAATTTCGAGAGGAGGGTGAGAAAAGGGATGCGACAGGGTGTGTACGTGTCGGCCACGTGGGTTGTACGCCCGACGAGAATCGCCAAGGGTTGCTTATTCTCTCTGCTCTCCTCCCCTGCTGCTCCTGGCACGAGCGAAATTTGCATTTCATAAAACATATGCCGCGAAAGTGGAATAAGAAAGTCGCTTGCTCAGCACGAGAGAATATAAGAAACGGGAAGACGGAGGAGAAGGAAGATCGAGGAAAGAAACTCCGGGGAGGGGAGGGGAGAAAAAAGGGATGATATAGAGAAGTGGTCCAGAAAGAGGAGGATAAGAAAAAAAAAGGTTCCTCTCATTCTTCTATTCCGCCCGACAGATCGGGCGAGGGGGTTGTTCTCTCTCGGGAGAGGCTGACGGAAAGAGGAGTCTGATATATTACAAAGGTGCCAGCTCTTTTTTCCTCTCTCTCTCTCTCTTTCTCTCTCTCTGAGAGAGTTCTCTCCTCCCTATCTTTTTTATCATTCCTTCCGTTTTCCATGTCTCCGAGTGAGAGTGTAACTTTGTGTAGAATTGGAAGATGGGGTATATACAGATACATGTATTTGTATATATATACTTTGCAGGCCAAAGAGAAACGGTTCTCGTGATGTAGTGAAACAAATCGGTAACGCCGTCTCCCTATTTCGCTCTCTCTCCCTCTCTCCTTCTCTCTCCTTTTTATTCCGAGGGCTTTCGAGTACTTTCTGGCTCGCTCAAAGTTTTTAGTGGCTTGGTTCCAAATATTTTGGCTTCGGAGTTGGGCACAGTGTCGAGAGAGTGGAGTGTGCATCTCTGTGTATACATGTATACTTCTTGGTCCACAGTAGCACGATTTTCGCGAGAGGAAATCTCCCGCGGACGGATATATATACTCCAGGGAGAATCCGTACGGAGAACACAAGGTAGAGTCGAGGGCGATGTTTCGAAACGAGATGAAGAGGAGAATGAAGAAAGATGAGAGAAGAGAGAGAGAGAGAGAGAGGATGAGAGAAAGAGCCAGTACATATGCATATGTGCAGGAGCAAAAGCCAAAGCTCTGATACATGAAATTTCTCTCCTACTCTCCCGTCTCGTTCTTTATTTTTCTCTCGCACGTTCTCGTGTGTCTCTCGTGATAAAGAGAAGAAGAGCCCCGCGAGTCGGATATGCGACGCTTGTGTGCACCTCATATAGCCATGAAGAGAAAAGGGACCGAAGAGCATACAGCGTGCGAGACGTTCCCAGCTTCCGAGCCAACTGACACTATCGTTCTCGCTCGCCAGACACTCTGCAATCTCCGTTCTCCATACAGAAGCATATATAAACAAAAGAAGTATCACAGCCTCTTCTGCCTCTTAGCGTCATCATTGTTTATGCATGTGGCGATGAATCTTCGGGGCAAAGAGGAATCTCGGTAGATGCAATCATCATCGTTGAATTACTTCTCGATCTTTGGGTCTGATGGACCACAAAATTTCTCGTCAAATCCTGGAAATTTCGAGGAAGATCACAGTCAGGAAGTTTCAGGTTGTTTCGATGTCACTCGGATCAAAAAGGGTTGGAAAAAATAGACGCACGGTGGAAAGAGCGTGGCGCGAAACTCTTTGGAGAGCTTGCGTCGTTTGAGAGCCAAAGTCCACCGCCGTGTGTCGTGCCATCGGATTCCAAAAGTCGCCTGCCAAGAATAAGCTGGAAGCCTCTTCATCAACTGCATTATTGTGTGTTTGGTATAATTCTGACTTTTCCCTCTTTCCACCCCTCTCTTTCTCCCTGAGGAATGTGATATTGCCGCTGCATTCGTTTTTGGCTCGGTCCATTTTATCTTGTTGCGCGAGCTTCTATTTTATCGTGTGTTTTTAGTGCGCGTATGAGCCATACGTCAATGTCCGCTTTTGCCTTTTCATGTCGTCCAAGACAACTCCCCAGTTTTCCCTTATACACGCAAATATAAATATACACACAGACACTCTACCCTTTCAACTCTTCCTCTTCGTCATTTTTCCTCCATTCCCTCGTTCATTGTTCCTCTCGAGCTATTTCTCTCATTTAGATTAATCGCGATATACAGAGTACAGAGTCAAGGCTCGAGGCAAGACGTCGTTTTTCTCTCAGGAGCCAAAAGACTTCTCCCATCCTCCGAGTTATCACAGCCAAGAATAAAAAAAAAATCCAACAGCTCATACCTCCCTCGATCTTTCAAAAATCCATCAGCATCGATTGTAATCGTGTTTATTCGTTTTCTAAAATTCTTTATATCATTTTTTAGCCCTCGTACGTATTTTTTATCGCATTCTGTCATCACCTGCTTTCGTTTAATCGTTCTTCGTTTTGTATACATTCGTAATATTAATATTTGACGGTTTCGAATGCGAAAAGTCGATGGTTGGGGGATGTAAAACGTTTCACCACTGCACTTGTTACTCGGGGCTGATTATTACATGCGAACTGTGTTTATTCAAAGCATAAACAACGTGTATCTTTAATATGGCTGAGAATTTTAATACTATATCACTGAATACGTATATGCATACATATTATCAAAGATACACGTATATATATTTATAAGCAGAAGCGCTGCAGCTCCCTCAATTATCAAAACATGTATGCAAAGTTATGGAAATGTATTTGCGATGCGTCTGCGCCCGCAGCGCTCCTCTCCCATAGTGAATCATCCTAGCTCGCAATAACGAGCTCGCATATGCGCTTATCCCGCATGTAAACCGACAAAAAAAACCCTGACGAAACAGGGACCCGTAAAAAAAATTACCATTCGCGTATTTATCGAAAGTTTTCGCTCTGTCCGACGATTCGAGAAATTTAATATCGTGCCAGGGGATGTCGGGGTAAAAGGGCGGAAAAAATGAAAATATTAATATTTTCCCATTGAATTTTCCTACATCTTTCCTGCTGCAGAATCTCCCGCTTTAAGTCGATAGGAAAAAATGCGGACGATTTTTGACGGCAAGCGATTCGTTAATTTTGTTGACGATATTCGTCGGCGAGACACAAAGGAGACGGAATTTGAGTAAACCGAGAGACAAATATGTTGCGAAGGGATTGAAAAATGAGCTTTTCCGCGATCTCTCTCGAGCGATAAATTCAACGATCGCAGATGCGCCAGCCAAGTCTCAAATGGACAAGAAAATGAAGGAATATATAACGGCGGACACGGCCGCCATTTGCAAGCGCGAAAATCGAATTCTATATTTATACGGACGCGAGAGACGACAAACTCGCTGAGCAAAAGCTACGAATCTTGTGCGTGGTCCACGATCTCATACCAGAGAGAGAGAGAGAGACTTTGAGAAGACACGCCTAATTCACCGTCACGGCAATATAGCAATTCGCAAAGTGACGTGGAAGCTTGAGAAAGTTTAGTTGAGCCAATACAGGGAATGAAACAGCGAAAGAGGAGGAATACGAAGAGCAATATAATAAAGTTTTACACAACTTTTCTGCGAAGAGCTTGAAATATTTCTTCATCTCGTTTATCTCGTTCGATCTCATACGTGTCTTCGCTCTTACAATTTTATTCGTTCGAGCATCGATCGCGAGCTACGTGTCTGTTAATTCATCTATTTATCTCCTCGATTTCCCCTCGAGTCGTAATGTGGAAAATAAAAAATACCGGAGCGAGTGTTTAAAAAATACTCTCCCTCCCGGTGTACGAATTTTACGATCGAGGGAACTTTCCGCATCGGCGATTATTCCGATCTTTGAGAAAAGCTTTGAAAACTCTCTCTCTCTCCTTCGTCCGCAGAGAAAATGAAATTTTCAAATCGAATCTCCTTCCAAATTCCTTCGTTAAATTCGCGAGGTTACGTTGACCTTTGATACCACGCTGAAACACTCGACGCGGAGTGACGTTGGCCAAAAAACTCGAAGCGAAATTCTTCGAGCGCGTGATCGCGCGTCGCAAGATCGGTCAATCGAGGAAATAAACGAGGCAAAAAGATTGAGAGTGATTCCGTCGCGTGATGATATTTATTAACATCGCCCCGACGCCTTTTTGGCGCGAGAATATAATTGCGAAATTCGTCAAACTCGAGTGCCAACTTTGAGATCCTCCTGCGGAAACGAGCGCGCAATCGAGGAGAAACAAACAAAGGAGAAAAACCCCGAGCATCGCAAACAAAAAACCGAACGTTCAAATCGCTACGGTACGGTTTTTCGGTCCACGATGAATTCGCGATCAATTTGCGTCTTCCTATCCTTGACCACAGGATACACCGGACGTTCGCGACCACGGTCCTGCCTCCTGGAATCTGGCTGGCGCTTCAAAGGAACCAGAAAACATGAGAGTAACTTTAGCCGCAAGCTGTTGTGCGGATCCAGCGAAGAAGAGAGAAAGGGATGCTGAGGGGCATCCAAAGAAGATGAAAGAGAGATGAGAGTAAGATCAAGCTGTACGGAGAACCCAAAAGAGACAGAGAGAGAGAGAGAGAGAGAGAGAGGGAGAGAGAGAGGCTCTCTCCGAGGAGCCAAGTCTCTCGGAGAGTGCGGAGCGCAAGAAGTTTGGTAGGAAGGCCGCTTTTGCGGGTTCACCAGAGACTCTCAAAACGTCTTGGTAGTAGCACGTTGGTCATTTTACCACGTATACAGAGTTCCCTGGTCCTGTTGGCGAAACACACACACACACACACATGCTGTGTCACGTGTGTGACAGCAAATGTCCGCCGACGCGACGCCGCGCCGTCGGACCGTCGTGTCGTTCGCTGGTTGAGATTCTCATCCTCCCCCTTTGCCCCGTTCGCCACTATATTCCTCTCGATCGAACCCCTACGAATGTGTCGGGGACGACGACTCCAGGGGCGCGCACCGCCATCAACAGCCGAGGCAAGAAGGCAAGTAGAGCTACAAGGAGCCGGGCGACCATCGATCAATGTTACCCGTCCGACGGTAAAACAATACGATGTTGCCTCCATAATTGACGGGAATCCATCATCCAGGCTTTCGCGACTTATTCCAATCTTATATACATACGTGTATCGCTATATATCCAAGATTTTATACGAGCGAAGGATCGTGTGTGCTGCAGCATTTATAATTCATCTGATTCTCAGGCCACTCGTCACTTTTCCGCGTCCTACTCTGCAGCCTTGAGTTTTTATACATAAACAACCGAGACGTTCGTTTTTCCGGTCGTGTGTGCGGTATGTCTCTGTGATTAACCACGAGAGTTCAATTATCGCGACGAAATGTGAAAGATTTTCTCTCAACTTTTTCTTTCATCGATCTGCGAAAGGGGGTAGTCGGACGCGATGTGGAAGCTTGAAATCCTCCCTAAAAGCTAACGTCCCCCTCGTCCTTCTTCTCGCCTCGCCGGCAGGCTTTTCAGCTCGCAGCAATCTTTCGACGAACAAAAGGGCGTAATTTTCTTCGATAAAACGTTGAAAAAATAACGTTGTTCCTGGCCTCCTCATCGCTAACACACCGAGTACGCGATGACGTACGAGCGTGCTCGGTCTTGCGGGGCTAATTTCGTATAAATATTCGTAATACGGATTATGCTAATCTCTGCCTATGCTCCGATGCAAATTAGGCGATGCTCGCGTACAATGCGATATTAAATAACAGACACACGCAAACTCGCAATCTCGCTTTCAGACGAAATAAAAAGCCAAAAATGGATTTTCGTATAATTTAATGATGTTTTTCATCTTGAAGGATATGATCGCGCGTTTTCGGTCATACCTGAGACTTTTTTGAGATTCGAGAGAGAGAGAGAAGCGCAGTTTTTTTCGCGTGGGCAAAGTCGGGAGATAAACAGATTTATCGCCCTGCGGGTATTACATCGAAACTACATTTTGAAGACACCTTCGCCTTGTATTTTTTTTTTTTGAATATCATCGTTTCCTCGGCACGTCGTTATCTAACGTCCAACTTGTGCGACATTTTTCAAAATGATCACAGCTGCCTTTGATATACTCTAGATGAATTCACCAACAGGATTAATTCGACGTACGAAATAAGCAAAAAAGCGGTTTCTTTTGGAACATACACTTTATGAAGAAAAGGCGATGGACATCGAGTCGGAGCATCCGGCGAGTCGGTGATTAACGAGATAATCTCGTTCTAGATTTTGTAAAAAAGTTGGACCGAAGAGAGGTGAGATAAAAAGGTTTGGCGGACCAAGACAGAGTGGCCAAGTACGCGAGTACCCCAAAAGTTGGGTACCTTAGCTTGCCTCTCGTTATATACATTTATATTATGTATACATACATATATACATATCTATATCGATTGGTAACCTACAGAGAGCATTTGTATCGAAACCACCGCAAGGTGGTCACGGGTTTCGTGTTTCGCACACACTTCTTGGCGAAGAAACACTCGAAAAGCCACACACGAGTACGATAAGGAGGCGCTTACTCCATCTCCATTTCCTTCCCTCGCTTTTACCACCCTCCGGGGAACACCGGAGTTTACCTTGGCGGTCTAAAGTCTACTGTACGTACACCACACGTATATATGTCTACAGAGAGCAAGAGAGAGCAAGATATACCATTGAACATAACGCTACACATGCAGAGAGTACGCCAACTCCGCTCCTAATGCGGAGTAATGTTGATTTACGCTCGACGTTGGTCTCGCTCCGTTGTACAGCTGTGGAACGGTAGACCTACATAGGTTCTCTCTCTCTCTCTCTCTCTGCCTCTCTCTCTCTCTGTTGCAACAACCCTCTCTGTACAACAAACCCCCGAGCGCCCTCCTCCTGTTTTCATCCCCCGTTTCCAAAGACGACTTTGTCCCTGGCGATAATTCTTCGTGACACGAAACAGCGAACACACTCCGTGTCTGTTCAAACGGCTCACTCCGAACAAATGTATATTCCCTCTTACATCACGCTTATATCGCAACCGTTCCACGCAAACACCTTCGTGAGGACTATTCTTTTCCACAGGGAAACAGGTGGATCTTTCGAATCGCGATTTTTCCAAAAAATTAGAAAAATCTTTCCGCCGTCGGTCCAAGGTCGCAGCATCTCACTTTGCTCTCGAATAGATCCTCCGACGGATGAAAATGATGCTAAAATCGTTTCCCGAGAATCCTCAGGGAAAAGACATAGCCGAGACGTTTTTTTTCCATCCCTCCTCCAGCTCCGAGTCTCCGAAGCTGCGGTGATGCCGCGTCCTGTAATTTGCTCCGCGAGGATCCACGAACAAGTTGAATTAATCTGGACGCGCGTGCGTGCGTGCGTTGATACACGCGGAGAAACGCGATTGGGGAATGCGAAGATAAAACAAGCGGACGAAAAAGAGTGATCGGACAAGAGGGATGAAGCGAGGGGTTGGTGGATGACGCGGAGCAAAAAAGTGCGAGGAAGGATCGCTCCGAGGTGACGATGAGAGGAAATAAAGGCTCGCGGAAGTCTTTAATGGGATGAGAAACGAGGGAATCTCGTATATAGAAAACACACAATCTCTCGAGGGACATATCTCATCCGGGACCCATGGCGATTGGTCCAGAGCACACAAGCTTGCGTCTACGATGTGTATTTATGCTCCGGAGCGATGTATCCGACGAGAAAAAAAGTGCTTCGCAACGCGCGCCACGCTCTTTCCATTCGCTGATGTTTCGTCTTTATGCTTTTGCACATATACGTCTATACATAGATACATCTATATAAAATATAAACAGACGAACAAGTCGCTCTCCGTATATACTACCTGGCACGGATATACCGAAGGTGAGATACTAATTGAAACGAGAAAATTCCAAGCACATAACGCGGACAACACACGCGCTCGTTCGCGACGATTCTCGTCACGCTGCTGCAAAATACATACGTGGATTCTTCGACAACGAAAAAGGCGCAACGGTCGATCCATCGCCGAGTGTCGGATCGGGCGATTTTACGCCCTTTACCGCCTTTTACGAATCTGAATAAGCGCGTACGTTCTCAAATCCCACACGGGACTTGGAAAAGTACATTGAGAATTTTGCGCGGAGATATACGAGACAAACTCCGCGACCCTCCTCTCGTGGCGGATCACGCAAACTCGTTTCGTTTTTCAACGGTGTAAAAACGACGATAGACTCCGGGGGAGGGACGAAGGGGGTGTTTTTTTGTGGCTATACAGGCATGTCGCCCGTCCGCGGTTATCTCCTTCGCTCTTCTTTTTCTTGTTTGCTTTTGCTCGGCTGTCTTTGGCACTCGTGTTCAATGCGAAACATTATGCATATTATATGTGTGTTCATGCGACATCGCGGAAGATACGAGATCGATGGAATATCGTAGGGGTTTGCTCGCGCGTCTCGGCAAGTGCAATCGCGAAATTGCCCGGCAATAAACCTCTCTCACACGAGCCATAAAACAGGACGGACTCGTTTCTGCCGCGAGCGAACGAGACTGCCGCGCGATGCTTTGCGACCTTGAAAAAATAGGTCAACCCGCGGAACTCGTTGGGGAAAATCGTCGCGCAATTATTTTCATATTTTGCACATCTAGCCAAGTGTGAGCTCGTGAAAAACGGCTTTTTCCGACAGATTTTCGGTCTCTTCCGAGACTCTTGGACCGAATCATCCCCCGGATCGACGAAGGACCTTGAAAGCGAGGGAACCAGGAGGAAAGTGTCGCTCCGCGGAATTCGTCGTGCGAATCTAGCTTTTGGTTGGTATTTCGTCGAGTTTTGGGACACCCTGTACGTGAACTGTGCAGAAAATGCATGTTTCTTCTCACCTATGGTCATACATGGATATACGAGCCTGTGGGAGCGTGCTATGGTGTTTTGCTCGCGAGTAAACTCGCAGCAGCGTCATGCAAGACGATGCAACTCGCGCGAAGTGATTTTCAAATCGTCGAGCAAAGTAGGAGAGGAGAGAATGCGCGGGATTCGGCTCAGAGATCGCGACCAAGAGAGCGAACGATACAAATGCATCAGTTTCACGGCTCGTCGGACAAGACAACGAGATTCATGCCGTTCTGCTCATGCATGAATCAAGAACCTTTTTCCATATTTACATAACAACGCACGAGAAGCGAGAGGACCCTCGTGGAACCTCGTGGACCACAAGATCGACGTACATTCGTGTGTGTAGTTAAAGCTTTCTACCACGCGAGTGTAGTCGGTGCACTCTTCTGCTGCACCCGCGAGAAGAATAAGGAGAGGAGAGAGAGAGAGAGAGAGCAAAAAAAGAGTCCTGACAGATTGGGACTATCGCTCCTGTTCTCCGCAAGGATTTCTCCTCCCTCGGATGCTGTATGTCGATTGTCGAATTGGACGAAGGATCCTGTGAGAATGATGAAAATTTACGAACGTTTTTTCAATCCCCCAAGGAATTACCCGTTCCTCGGTGGTTTCGTAAAGAATTTTCGTGCCCTCTTTTTTTTGTTCAACGATTTATCCATTCGAACAATTTGTTTTTCCGCTAGTCAATGACGTGGACAGCAGCGTGTTCTTTGACGAACTTTACGATGAGTGTGCAGGTGAGGTTTCGCGACTGTGTGATGCATTTGCCAGGCTCGGGAGCGAAGGACGAGAAAGATGAAGTAATCCTCTCTCGTTACGGAACCGGTAAGCGCGAGCGCACCTTCACTCTCAGTTTCCACAGATCTTTGCTATTTGATAAACAACACGATCTGCTCACGCATATAACCATACGTACGAATTATATATTTCTCTCGTATGAATAATGTCGCACGTAGTTTTTGCGTCGAGAATTACAAAAACGCATCCGTCTGCGATTCATCGCGGAAAAATAAAAGAGACGCGAAATAAATGCATAAAAATACAGCTATATACCGCCAAGTCGAGCAGTCAGCACGTTGGCAAACTGCAAAACGAGACAATCGTGAAATTTCCACGAGTACAACATTGAATTACGCGGGATTACCGCGTCGCTCGCGCGCGGAATTTGTTTCGCGATGAAAAAAAAGGGATCCTTCACCATTTTGATTTTCATGCACTCCGCATGTGCGTTTGCCTCTCGTTCCGAGCGAGTTTTTCGTTTTTCGCATACGCTGCTTCTCTCGTTTTCCTTTTTTCTCATCTTCTTTTTTCGCGACTCGCTTCGGAGTTATTCGACGAGTCCTGGCGGATGAACCGCTCCGCGAGTCCTTGCTATACGAGGAATTTATATACATGTATATATAAATTACGCATACTCGTGTGTATATATATTTATAAAAATGTGCCGGGGAACCGTGAGCTCGCGAAGAAACCCGCGAGAGCTCAACGGCGAATACGACAACGACGCGGAGAGGACGCGGCGCTCGATCCTTGCTTTTATTCCGCGTGTGCCAGTGTAGTGGGCAAGGAAGGCAAGGCGTGACACGACTGCGAAGTAAAAGGAATCAGAGGCGAGCTGAGCTGAAGCAACAGCAGCAGCAGCAGCCGCAGCAGCAGCAGCAGCAGCAGCAGCAGCAGCAGCAGCAGCATAGAGTCACCCGCGCAAAGGGTGACATGCTGCCGAGCCGGTTACGCCGGGCGAGAGCGCGCGAGCGGGGAGAATCTCGCGATCGCGCCAGGCTCGCGACCGACGAGAGGCAGGTGAATATAAGCTCCTCGACCTGTGTATACTCGTACATATAACTATATACATCCACATACGTATACGCGTTTACTTATATACGCGTTTCATACCGCCTCATGCCACGCAGACTTGCACACACGCGAGAAAAACTTTGCACACGAGGAGAAAAAGTCTCTCCGGTAGACACACGCGTGCTGGATAGGCCGAGCTCATTTCTCTCCTGATCCCTTTTCTCGTGGCAGGAAAATTGTGAATTAATCGAACGTTTGATACGCTCGTTTGTAAGAATTTCGCAAAAAATCTATCAATCGGCAGTAATTAGACTTTTGTGATTCTTATTTCGAGTCCATTGAGAGACGATTGCGGTGTTTTTGTCGCGGTCGTTCGACGACGGGTATAAAGGCTTGTCTGATTTCGAGCTCGTATATACATCGAGTTTGAATGAAAATGATGTATGATTAGTTTTTGTTTAATTGATATATTACTACCTTCGTGTGCGCACTTTGGAGTGCAAAAAGAAACACAGAGATCTTGGAAAAATTGAGATTTCAATGAGAAAATAGTAATCAATCGATTGAAAATAGTAATTGAATCACTAAAAGGATTGCCATTTTTTCCCTCTTTGAGATAGATACTCCAACATGTGCTTATTCTCTCGAGAATTGTTGAGGCTTCAAAATGCCGTTTGGTTCATAGAGCTATCTTCATTTTTCGATTTTTGGCAGATTTTTAAAGTTGGACCTTCGATTTTTGCCAATTTTCCCATACATACCCCTTTGCGTTTTTTTTGCCGATTTTCAACATCGATTTTGAGGAGGAAGGAATCGAGCTATCGACATTTAACTTGCACCGTTTTTTAAGTCTACTCGAGGGCGTCTCAAAACCCCCCTAAAAAATCTATGTGCGTCAATTTGGACGAAAGTTATGATCGTTTAAAATTTGGACTTTTCGGGGTTTCTGGAAAAGTGGCTAAAAATGAGTCGAATTTTTTTTTTTCTATTTTCAATATTTCAAGGTGCCTGTCCGATCGGAAATTTTCCGCTGATTGCGAAACACGCCGGCTTTTTCTCGAAAACCCAAAATTTCAATGAGAAATCAAAAAAAAACAATGTTTGAAATTCGCCGAAAATACCAATTCGGAAAATTTTCGAATTATGTACTTTTAAATTTTCCCTATCGATGAATTACGTCAAAAAATGCGTAATTAAATAAATCGATGTGTCCAGCGAGTATAGAATTGCACGAAGAGGTGCATCCCCATTTTAATTCGATCGAACTTGATTGAAATCTTGGCCTTCGAGTTCTCCAATTACAGTGAAAATAACCAATAAAAAACTTCAACACGGGTATTATTTCCATTTTCCCACAAACGTTATTCCCCCTAATTGCTTATTACCCGTTTGAAAAATGTCATCTCAAATTCCGTCCAAAGGAGTCAAAGATAAACGATGCAATTAGTTATTGCCAAGTACGAGACATAATCGCGCGCACAGGTTCGCGTACACACGCGTATACAACTCGAACAACACTCGCGATAAAACACACACCGTCATAAACGTGTAATATACTCGGTGTAACGGAGAGGACTTCACAGAGCCGAAAGGCAGCTCTCGGATTCGTGAGCCTCACAAATTACACACCTCATTAATCATTCGTCCAACTACAAACGTTCAGCGAAGATTCTCTGGTCCCTCGTGCGTGCCGCAGTAGGACGAAAATTTTCACAAACTTCCATGCGTATGGATTCCCGTCTGGTCCAGGGGATGAGTTCCTCGCAGAGGCTGCTCTCACGCGTGAATCTCCAATGGACCTCGCGCATTTTATAAAACCGCAAAGTGCATTTAACTGCACTGTACGGTAGCTCAGAGGAGGCGTGAGCATCGAGAGATTCTTGCAGCGATTACATTGTGAGATACACACACACACACGTACGTGTACCATTTTTTTTACGTAGTATTAAAAAGACATGTTGGAACTGTGAAAGTTTCCGCTGCTCTATGCCAGAATAAACATTTATAAGAGATACCGAGAGGCAGATAGAGTACCAAATAGGAGTCTCTTATCTCTCTTTTCCTTCGCACCGAGTGCGAGATGGTTTTTTCTTCAATTTTTCCTGCCTTTCTTTTCTTTTTTGCTACTTACACAGATAAAGCCATTTGCGTTTCGCGAGCCATTATATTACCCCAACTGTCGAACGCGTCCTTAAAGTTCGCCTGTGCGAGATATTGCGTCATCGAAAAAGGCTGATTTACAACATTACGACTCGTCGACGCGGTCGTGACTGGCACGGTCCTCCCGTCGATCGCGCCTGCCGGTGAATCCAACGTTCAATTTTCCTCGTTAATTTTTCATTTACATGCTCACGATTCATCGACGATATATTCCGACACAAAATTATTCCATCCGTAATACTTTTCTTCATTCTTTACGATATTCCCAATTCGAGCCTTACTGACGAAAAAAAAACCAAGTCTCCTCCGAATCATTCTTTCGGAAGGTCCACGAAATTTGCGATTACGTTTAGAAGAATTTCCTCCGCAATTCGTAAGAAGATTAAAATGTAGCGTTCCAACTTGATGTTTTTTTTTTTTAATTCGCGATAATTCGTCGTGGCAATTTAATCGACATCGGAGATCGTAGAATATTTTCAAATAAATTCGCACACACGTACGTAAGCGAACGCGAATAAATATAATCGCCTATAATGTGCATTATCGACGGAATTGTGGCAATAAGGTGTGTGTGTGTGTGTGTGCTTCGTACTCTCTTGTGCACTTTGTATAATAAATGTGCACGTGTGTTTAACAGAGAATACGTGGAAGTGGGATGCGATATGCTCCAACGTTTAACATTGCATCGTGTGCAGAAGGAATCGACTGGAGAGACAGAGAGACCACGACAGCATTGCAAGTAGGTTACTCAAATGCAGGTCGTGCTAGAGTGCGCACTTTGTAGACACTTTTATACATCGTGTAACAGTTCCATGCCTGTGTAATTCTATCCTCGACGTATCGAAATATCATCGGTGCATCTTGAAACCGCGAATCCCGCAATTTCGTCAATTAACCAATGACCATTGTTGCAAATACGAAAAAAATTATTCGCATTACGTGAGCCAACACTCGGAGAAACTGCGATTCTCCGATTCTCTCGTAAATTCGTATCATTCGCTGAAAATCTCGCGAATATTTCGTCTTTGAAAAAACGTGAGATCTAAAATACCTTGAAACGTGTTTTCCGTACAGATTTGATTTTTTTTTGAGTAAATTACCTCAGGATAATTAGCTCAGGGTAAATTAGCGCACGAGGTTTGTTTTCTTTTTTTTTGTTCGGACGAACGGGTTTTGTAACGCTTGTGCATTTTGTTTTTTTTTTTTTTGCGTCATATATAATGGCAGCTGATAAAAAGAGGGAGGAAAAAAACCAACGAGCGAGAAATGAGAAGATGGCGGCAGAAAAAGTCTGGCCAACCGGTTGGACCGAGCGAGAATCGTCTCTGGTCTACTCTCTAAGCTCGGGCATCCCAAACGCGAAGAGGCACGGACGAGGGCCTTAAGGCGATGGAAGACCCTGTATATATGTATATATGAAACCAGGAGACGCAGCCATACCTCAACATTTTTGGATGGCCACACGCAGCATCACGGCTTCATCGCATCTCTTACAGAGTCGATTCGCCCTCGACATCTTTCTATTATCTCGCGATATAATTGGCACGAAAATATTTCGGTAATAACTTACTCGAAATCCGATCTTTGTACATTAAACTCACGATGCACAGCAACAGAGTAAAGTAGGCTGCACAAAATTGCCTTCGTAATGCGAAGCAATTTTTTCGAGACCCGGTCCCCTCCTTCGCGGTAGCTCAAACATGTTAATAACACGACATTAAAATAATTACGCAAATTGCGAGCCACACACGAGATCGGCTTTAATCCTAACTCGAATGGTGGTTTTGTAATATCAATGATCGAAGAGCCTCGGTCCAGAAGCATCGAATTTGTCGACGATTTAACAAAATCAAAAATTGACAAAATTACGTCGAAATTATCATCGAAACGGAGAGATCGTCTGTCAAAAATGTTCAACGGAACGTTGAATCAACTTTCGTTGAAACGGAAGCAAATCTTTGATTATTCAGCCGGTTGGGAGGCAAATAAAACGTTGGTACGATATTAAGGATATAATTATACAAATAAATTCGTATAATTAACGCGTTATTTAAATAAGAAATTTTGCAATTTTGATCGTCGCCGAGTGCACACAGGAACAAACCGACCCCACAAATCTCGACTGCACTCTTTTTTTCTCTCTATTATGAACATATATATTTTAGTACATTTGTAGAACGGAGTACAGTTTTGCAACCAAGTGTGTCTCGACGGTATACCCAGTGGCTTTGTGCATCCGACAATTCGAATGAAATCCACCCATGCTCGTGGTTCTTCCATATAAATACACACGTGCGAGTGCTTTCGTGTTCCGGCAGTTCAGATTTCTCTGATACAGGCACAATCGCATGCCGACGTAACCATTTCCAAGACCGTTTTAACCCTCTACCGGGATCTCTAATCCAGGTTGGAAACGTATTCCAAAGTCTACCGTACAACATGCTTGCGATCTCACAAGCTCTCGGAGCTTTTGCCGAGTTCCACACACACACAGAGGGATACGAACGACGGCGACTCCGCTGCGCTTATTGTAACGGCAATACGCGTGTTCGTACGGCAAGCTCTTCATCTCCCTTTTCCATAGGATTCTCCGAGCATTTTATCGATATAAATAATAACACAAAGGGCAGCATCATAGAACCTCTGGTTTTCGAATTTTCCTATACGAAAAAATTACTCATTTTTACACTTTTTTGCTTACATCGTCGTTGTTGCCTCCCTGATCGCATTCCATGGTGAGAACGGATTCTCCGCACTTTTCGAATCTCGCGAAGAGCATCCCCTACTGCACGAACTCTCTCCACTCTCCACTCTGGCGGTTTTCACCCGTTTCGAAGCACTTTGAGGCCTTCTTCTCTGTACCGAAATTAACGATGGCTAGACTCGATAATATCGAGCTTCAGCCTGAGAACTTTCGTCATATTCCGACGTTCGGATGCGCGAAATGGTTGACAAAATTGGATGAATAAGTGGGTTCACACGCGGAACTGTCTTTTGAGATAGGTTGGATCATGCCGAGCGGCCATAATGCACTGCCGAGCGGCAACGGCACAGAAACGAATAGGTCAGCACACACGAGGCCTCGCATAAGCGAGAATGGTGACCACTCCCCCTCTCGTTTCGACCCCCCTCGGCATCGTTGTACCGACGACCATCGACTGTACCACCACCATCCTCATCCTCGTTACTTTATATCCCCGAGAGCTGTATCTTCTCTTCACTTTACACCTACACCCACGTGTCTACATGCAACACACAAGAGGAGAGAAAGAGAGAGAGAGAGAGAGAGGAAGAGGGAGAGATTCGCTCTTTATCGTCTAGCCTCATCCTTCTTCGTCTTTCGCCATTACCACCACGTATAACCCTTTCTCTTTCGGCAACCCTCGCCTTCTCCGAGGCATCGCCGTGTGCTCACGATCGGAGCTCACCTTCATCCTCATGCCCATCCTCCTCCTTCACTTTCTCACCGGAATCGAACCTCTCGTATAATATTCAGACAGTCAAAATTTACGAAAATTCAACCCATCGACTATCAAAGTTTGCCTTTATTTTCATTGAAAATGGACGGTATAAAGGTTTTGTTTTAATAATTTTCTATGTTCGTTATAAAATCTCAGGTGCAAAAATCGTGTAAAAAGGGGTAATCCGCGACTGAAAAATCGCACGAATTATTTCGTCGGGAAAAATCTGTCGGACATGTCCGAGTTAATTGAACAACGAGCAATTGAATTCTCGGGCAATGCCGAGGAGCGATTTACACACGTTGATCAATTCCGAGGCCCGTTGTCGCGTGTGTACCTTACTCTCTCAAGGTTCCCGATTTGCAGTGGGCGATAGAACAATATGCTATATATGTACAATTACAGACATATATAAATAACCCATGTATAAAGTGATCGGAGAGAGAGAGAGATGAGAGTGGAGAGCGGAACGTCGAGCCGCCAAGTGTGTGCCGCGGTGAAGGGAAAGAACAACGGGGGCCCCCGCAAGAGCGACGTATGGCGTGCGAGATGCAACAGCGAAAAAGAGAAAGAGGATGCACCGTCGACGTAGTCTCCCCTCCCCTCTCTTCTTCTCTCTCTCCCTCTCTCACCATCCGTCTTTCTCTTGGGAACCAGTTTCATCTCTTGAACGCTTAATTAAGGTACGTCGAGGTGGAATGGGCATGCGTAAATCCGTAGCCCCAAGAGGCCAAACGAGGGAAGGCGAGGGAGTATGGGAAGAAGGAAAGAGGAGTGCACGGATGCTGCGGGAGAGAACAAGAAGAGTACGAGAGCCAGCGAGAGATATGCTGGACCATCGACGAAGCTCGCCGAGACGAGAGCGAAGACGAGGACGAAACTCGGTGCTGAGCGTATTATACGAAAAGGGAAGCTGCGTCAAAAGACGGGAGAAGAATCTTGCGTAAGAGAGACGTCGATATGGACCTCGTGCGGCTCGCGGCGTCTCGCGAACAGTCAGTTTTATTCCTCCTTCGATTATTCTCGTTCCCAATGAGAATCAACATTTTTCTACGTACATTCATCTACGATATTTGCGAGAGAAAAAAAAGGTCGAAAAGAGAAGCGACCATTTCGCTTTTCCTTATCGTCTAACGGATTTATCGCAATCACCACGACGAACCCGTTTTCTCGCTTTTTTTTCTTCTTCAGCGATACGTGCTGACCACGTGGTGTCTCTCTCTCTCTCTCAGGTTATAGCACACTTTAAGTACGCTGGACTGAGTAATTATTGTAACAACGTTTCCCCGGCAAACGCATTCGGTATTACAAAATAATAACTTTGAAACCGTCGCGTTGAGAAACGTGCACATTTCTTACGCCTCGACTCGGATTTTTTCGTTATAATCCCTCATCTTTGTGTTCAAATACGAGATTAATACACTTTCTATAATAATTTTGTAACGTTCGTAAGCACGTATTCGTAACGATAAATATGAGAAAAAAAATGGTTGATTAAAAAGTCAATTTCGAGTGAATTCGTACAAAAATTGACATTATTTTTATTCTCGCGATTAACTGAATTTCGCGTTGGAGCTCACGCGGGAAAATCCATATGCTTCTGAATTTTTTACGCGCTGGATAAGCCATTTAGGGGAATTCCCCCATAAACAGGAGTGCACCTTAACGTCGCGAGCTGGTAGACTCGAAATGACTCCGTGTGCTGTAGGCAAACTCGAAGGAACGTTACATTCGTTGTACAGGAAACGTTCCAGTCCATGATTGCCCCGTTAAAACAACAGTGCTCTAAATACACGTATGAGTGTGCATACGATCGGATAAACGCAAGATATGCGCCGCGAGATCCCTCCTGTCTCCTTCTTTCCGCATCGCTCATCCCTTATCTCGTTTCCAATTAATCTAATTGTTTTTCTATATAATATTCCTCGGATTAAAAACCTCGGAGTCAACGATGCGATTCTCTTAATTGCCTGAATCAGCGCGCGCGATTTTCGAGCACCGAGTTTGCGGGAGAAAAATGCAGGCAAAAATTGACAAATTTTTTCATCATTTTTCAAGAAAACAAGATCGAAAGGTAAAGTTTACAAAAAAAAAATCTCGAAATTGACAATTGTCAATTCATCGGAAGGACAAATCGTCGCATTTTACAAACGAATTGAATCGTGCACAGCCCGTTTGCAGGGAGAATCGTGAACAAATATACACAGTGAGGAAAAACTCACTCGTGCATGAAGCTAATTGTTTAATCAATTGCGAATTAATTTTCCTCTCATTACGGTTAAACTCATTTGCCTCGGAACAGTAGTAATTGACGATAAGTAACTCGCTCGTACAGCGTACGCGGCGCGCGGTAATTATAATTTTCGACAAGTTATCCGTTTCGTTTTATACATCGCTGATCTCTTTATGCGAATACGGAAAATTGTTTCGAGAGACGTATGTATAGCTCGTTAAAATTAGTCCAAACGGAGATGATGATAAAAATGAGGAAAAAATACGCGAACGGAATGATGATTATTATCGCTGTACGAGGGTGCGTCGAGTGCAGTGTACTTGATAAAAATACATATTTATATCCGCGAGGTAAAAAACGATGCTTGTACGCGTACGGTCGAGAATAAATGCGCGGAAAAACGAGAAAAACCTTCGTACAAATAATTGCAGGTGTCTCAGGGATCTTCAATGTTAATCAGCGACTATACGCGTCTCGTCTTTCTCTCGCTTTTACTTTTCTACCGTTTCGCACAGTTTGCATCGTATAATAGAATTTATTCAACCAACATATGGGACATTTCTGTCGAAAAATGGAGTACTTTTGAAAATTTTCGACATTTCGTAAAAGCCTACGAACACTCAACACTGGGAGTCTCAAAGAGAGATTAAAATCGACGAGGAATAAATCGCAGCGGTATTTCACCATTTAAATTTAAAAAAATGACAATTTTCAAAGAGTTTTCCGTTCAAAATTGATGATTTACACGATTTATTCCGTGAAAATGAAGAGCAAAATATTCGGCATGATTTCTATACTCAAATTTTCACAATTTGTTTTTCAACTTTGATCAAAACGGGAATTGGAGTAAAACGAGAGTCACATCGTGATCGAATCAGCGTGGAACGTCCCATACGTATTTCTTCTTTCCCCATTCGTTTTATACCTCGTTTCCTCCGTGTCCAACCCCGTTCTGGCTACGGTATTGCTGGTACACGGACTCGCGGCAATATATATATGCAAATAGGCGATCCATGCGCATGTACATATATATACGATCAACATACATTTGCCAGTTAGCGGATTGCAAAATCGTCGCTACCGAGCTCGGTTTCACGCATGAGAGAAGTGATAAAACATATTTTCTCACTGCCCTCGTACCGTACATACGTGCAAATCGAGATCTGAAACTCCAATGCAACGAACCTGCCCCCCCCACTTAACTCCTACACACCAGGAGCATTCTTCCATTTTGCAGCGATCGTGTAACGATTTATGTCTCGTCGCAAGGAACAATTACGAAGAGTAGTTTATCAGCACTTACTCACACCCCATACCCTCCGATACAGAGGCAGATCTTCCCAAAAAATCCCCATCAAAATATCGTCCAACGTGATAAAACGGTGTTTGGTGACCCCGAGGGTCGGACGGAGCAGATTTTCACGATTGAATTTTCAAAATTAGTCGTTTGTCTGGCTTTTTTTAAATTTTATCATCAAACGATTAGTATTGCGATCAATCTGTGTTTGCGTATTTACCGGAGAGTATATAAATTTCATTTTATCGCGTTACAAATTAGTGCCTCGTTCTTTCCGCGGGTTGGTTGATAAAACTCGGGATTATTAATGGATGTTACACTCTCCGAGGGTGAGATAAGCGATTCGAGATATAATTGTGAGAATCTACACATCGCACAGATCGCTGGAATACCAATGGTCTTTTCCCTCCATCCCTGTGCCCCCCCTCCTCTCGATTTTTTTTTAATTGCAGTGATATACACTCGAGAATCCTCGCGCACACTCGCACGTTCGTTTCCACCGATGTCCTTTTAAACGCAGCATTGATGAATCGTCGGATACGGTAAAGCGCACCGAGTTTATCTTTTTTCTTTCCTCTCATTCACGTCGATTCATACGAGCACGCGTTTGTAGGGATGCGCTCGCGGAATCGCGGAATGCGAGAGAGCGGCGCTTTTGCACCTACAAAGGATACGCACAGCGAGATGAAAAGGCAAAAAGGAGCGACAGAGAGAGAGAGAGAGAGAGAGGGAGAGAGAGAAATGAAAAAAAAGAACGCGATCGCGCGACTTCGCGACGATTCTCGACGCGAAGGAAAAATCTTCATAAATATTAACGTCGGTACATATAAGTGAATATAACGCGGAGTATAAAAGAGACGACGAGAGAGAGAGAGAATGACCCAGGGTTACGCACAAAGTAGCAAGAAACGTGCAACTGTAAGCTCGTCCGTGTGTGTCTGTGTGCAAACTCGTAGAGTGAGTGCGTGCGCTAGATAAACGTTGATTCCGCGAGATTAAATTCCTGCATATTTACACACGGGGGGCTTTTACAATACTGCAATGCGCAATGCTGAAACATTGTGCAAAGTTAAGCTCCATCATCGCGTACGGTATACGGCAAAGAAAAAGAGATATTAAATTTGATAAACGACATTTTCATCCGAGAGTTTAATCGCTCAATCAGTGGCGGAATCGCCGTCTCCGACGTCTTCGAATATCGATGAAATTTGAATTATTCAATACTACAATAAAGTTATTAATTATATAATTATTCCTATCGCCCGTTGTTTTATTATATCCAATTCAATTGCAAGCTTCGTGACAAAAATAAGATCGTTTATTACGTATTCTGAAAAATGTATTTTCCATCGAGGATGCCGACCTGCTACTGGGTATATAAATGTCTCCTTAATTGACTCGGCTGACAGTTATCTGACAAGTTTGTACAATTTTCTTGCGTCTCATTAACATTTACGAACTTGTGCTCATTCCCTCCATCCTCCCTCTCTCTCTCTCGTACTCGCGGACGAGAGACTTTATTTATTTGATTTTTTTTAATGCGCGCGAATGGCAGTTTGAGGGCTCCCGCCGGTTCTCGAACCTCGAAGGTATAAAAGAGAGGCCGCGAGGAACGATCACGGCTAATGCCGACTTATTATGAGAACTATCTTGATACACGTAACCAGAAGGACACACTTGGAGTCAGAGTTGGATGCTCGTAAAGTGTATCGGACAATCTACGTGTCGCATCGCGACAACTCTCGCTCAAAGTAGCCAGAGAGCGCTCACAGACACACTCACACTCACGCACACACGGATGCTGCGAGAAGACATCTCTCGCGAGCTTCTTCTGTGTACAACATTTGACTCAACGGTATTTCCGTGTGTGTATGTGTTTTAAAAAGATCTTCGACGTACATCGACACTTTAACACACGGATTCATCGCCGTACATCGTACGTCCGCTCCGAGAAGCTCCTCGCGGAGAAGATCGACGTGCGCGCAGCTTCCAACACTTCTCTTTCGCTCTTCTCTCCTCGCGGTTTGTGACATCATCTCGCGACCACCTCCATCTCCCTCGCTCTCCCATCCCTGGCTCATTTACCATTTTTTCTGGTGACTTTTTTGTTTCTTCAAACCACTCGCGTGCTGTTTTTCACGCTCCTCATTGCCGTTGCCCCTTTCTCCGACTCTCTAACGCTGCTTGAGTTTGAAGAAAAACATAATCGCAGCAGGAGCAGCAGCATCCGAGACAAATCGATGGAGCGAAGCTGAGAACGTTCGTAGCTGATAAACAGCTCCGCGGAGAGCCGGTCGACGCTCGACGGAATTAATCGTATTGATTCCAAGACCCATGGGAATGATAAATATCAGCGATGTTGGACGACCAAAGATCTTTGAGAGGACACTCGAGAAGCTGGCGTTTGCATAGGAGAAAATTGTTTGAAACTCTCGGCCTTTTTGCCTTTGAAATTTAAACGCCAACGCTGATGTTTTTCCATCGGTAGAGCATCGTATCTTTGACGAAAAAAAAACGTCGGTCCGCGAGAAATCCGCGATGAAAAAGCGCAGAGAACCACCGGGTAACAAATCGAGGATGCTCCGCTTCTTCTTCGTCTTTTTCGTTTGTTTTCTCTTTTTTCTGGATTTTGAGACGATCCTCGGATAACTAAACGCGCAAGACGACGTAAAAAAATGACGGGACTCCGGTGTTGCAGGTTTGAGTCACGAAGCGAAATACGAGATATTGTGTACGCCGCGGTGGCGAAAAAAAGAAGCCTCGAGGACGAAGAATTCGAGCAAACTGGAACCCCGAACGTGACCGCTCGCCAGGATGTCTTTTCGTGCGCTTCCCTTTTTCCCTCTCTCTCTCTCTCTCGCTCTTTCTCGTTCATCCCGTTTTTGCAAAAAAGGGAAAGAAGAGAGGAGAATCGCGAGCCAGCAAAAGGTGCGTCCTTCTAGGATAAGGAAGAGAATGCCTCCGAGAGTCGCGGAGGTTCGCGTTTGCCTTCATCTCCTCTCGCACGGTGACTCGCCTCTCGCGCGATTTTCTCGTCCGGGGACGCCGCCGTTACCGTTACGTTCTAACGCACTCGGTGTGCGTCGCTTGCACTTTTTGTGCTTTTCCTTTTATTTCCTTTCTTCCTTTTTTTTTCTTTTCTCCCGGTCTTTGCTCCACCGTATAGAAAAACGATTTTGCGAGCCTTCCCGCGTAATTTACAGTCAGATCGAGGGAGGGGACGAGGCTCGCTATGGTCAGGGTCGCCATCGAGAAAAAGCCGGAAATTTCGATGTATATTTTTGCGACCGCGAGGACTTTTACCTGCACCGCTGACTCTCCCGAGACCCAAATTTTCGCCTTGGAACGAACCCTCTGTAACAGGTGACGCAATTAAGCCGATGACCTTGCACCAAAAACATTTTCGTCGGTACTAATTCCGGAGCAAAGTAAAGCAAAACCTTCGTCGGGGGATCACTCCCCGGCGGATCTCTTTCAGTTTTGTGCAACCTCACGTTTTTCACGACCACTCGCCGTCTCGCTTCCCGACCAGAAAAAAATAGCGTGTACAAAGAAAATACCGTGGAACGTGCAAACAACATAACCTCGTGCGAGCCTCGAACGCGAGATTTATTGGAGTAAACAAAAAAGATTCCCGCCTGGACCAAGCGCATCCACCAACCGAGAAATTGATGCAACTCGAAGAATCTTTTTCCAACCAGAATAATTCTTTTAATGAATAGTTGATGGGATTCGGGGGTTGATCCTTGATCGACGAAAATATCACGCGATTCTTGTCGTTTTTTCGTCCCTTGATCGGTCGGTGGGAAAAGAATAAAATTCGTGGGAAAATTCTCTTTGCTTTTTCATTTCGCTTGAATTCGCGCGTGCAGTTGAATGTATATATTTTTAATTAAATACGCAGATAATTCAATAAAGTCATAAATTAACAAATAAAAAGAATAAAATTAATAAAAAATATTTTTTATCCTGCAAAATGTATCTTTATGACGAGTTGTCTGACGTTTTATTCGTCATGTGTAATAAATATCGATCGAGTACTCCGTTATTATCGGTAAGTTTAATTCAGTCTTTATTATCGTCGATCAAAGCCACAACATTCGGTAATTCATCTTTTTAACGTGATTCATGGTCAATGGAAAGCGGGGTAGACAAGCGACAACGTGTAAGTGCGTAAAGTTAACCGGCGGGGAAGACGGAAAGCGCGCGAATCGCGATCCGACGGCGGCCATGCCGTTATGGCGATGGAATTGGCGCATTTAAATACTCGTAAAGCTAACTCTTCGGCTTTGCGAAACGCGCGAGATGGAGAAAGATGGAAGGAATGAGAATGAGACAGAGTGCTCTGTGTGGGCCAACGGGACTGCACTCGCGTCATCGTCCCGCGCTCGCGTTTCGTGTCCTGCCTCCCGTATTATTCCGCACGCTATTTCCGCAGCGTAACTCTCACCCTCGTCGCTTTCCGCGCTCTTCCCTTTCCCCCATTTCCGATACTTTTGCCAAACTCCATAACGCGTCACGGGAAAATAAAAAATGCACATTTTCGAAAGTAAATAAATGACTTTCGTAGAAAAAAAAATTGTTTTCACGGTAAAATATTTATTATTCGAAAAGTAACATTTTTATTTGGAATTTATTTTAAAAAAGATCGCTCGAAACGTGTCTTTAACCCTCGGCGATTGTCGAATAACTTTCAGCCCCGAAAAAAATCATTGGATGTACGATCCTTCGAGGCATATTAGCGGAATAAATAAGAGATAAAATTGGGCTTCGAGTCGTCGAACTCGTGCTAACGAGCTGAGAACGTAATTACGAAATAATGTTTATATTTTGTGGAAGAAAAAAAGTGTAGTCTCTCGTGGTTGATGGGACTCTAATAAATACGTCGTTAATTATCGCTTATCAATTAATTCCTTTCGTTGAATCGTTGTTTTGAGATTGTCAGAGGAAATCTCGAGTGATTAATCAAGATAAAATATCGTTCGAAAATATTTAAAACCATTTGGGAGTCGACGATGGTCCATGGTCGAGTCGGAGTGTCTCGCATGTACGTCTCGAAAAACTATCGCGTTGCAAAAACCTGTGCTGGGGAACGATGAAAGTGGGATCAATGAAAGGTTCGCTATATATACGCGGCAACCGTTATACAGCCCGGCAAGAACGATAAATTTACGATAATTAGTGGCGTTGGACGAGACAGAAGCTCAGAGGGGGAAGAAATAAGCGGAATAGCGAGATTTAAACTTAGCCCGAGCTCCGAGATCGGTGTAAATCCCCGCACTCTCCGGGGTCGTTTCGAGAGATCTAATACCTCGCGTAACGAATCACCATGGTTACATATTATTTACAATATCATTAAAATCCTCCTCTCCGGATCTTTGAAAATTCCTAAAACGCGCAGCCTCTTCCATCTCGATTATTTCTTCTTTTTCCTTCAAACCCTGACTTTTGTTCGCCAACGACGGATAAAACGATCGGCTCGATGTCTGCGCGTTCGAGATGATTTTTTTTTCCAATCGACGATCCAATTTTTTCTCTCTTTCAAGCCTGAATTCACCGCGGTTCTTGACGATTTTATCAAACTCGGCGGGTTGCATAAATTTATCGACGCTCGCGACGTGCGAGCGCTCGCTCTCTTCTAGCGAGTCGCTAATTAATCATGATTGAGGACGTTGCACGTGCCGACAAGTGGAAACTAGAATAATTACATATCGCCCCTGACAAACGATCTCCCGGAAAATTCTTCCTTCTCGCACTCGACGTCCACCTCTCTTTCGCTCCAAAGATGATTAACCGAATGGAAAAGTTTGACGATTCGCACAAAACGCGTCCTTTTTCGTCTCATCTGGACCGCAATACGCGCCATTTGCATCCACGAGCTTTATTCGAGGGTTCGTCCTCGTTTTGCCCTTCTTTCTCCGGGTGGTTCAGCCGAGGGCGAGTTTGATCGAGAACCTCGCGCGCGAGGACGCTTCATCATGCGGCAGAGGTTTGTTAAGTTTCGGGCGTCACTTATCTCACCGCTGCGGGCCATTCTCCATGTTGGTTTTCTCTCTTTTCCAAGTGGGAGAGAGGAGCAAGAGCAAGTTGTACAGAGATAGAGATGCCGAGGAAGAGGAAAAGCGATAGGAGGACGAAGAAGAGGCGAACCTTGCGAAGAGAGTCCGTGGGGGACTCGAATGACGTAGTTGGCAAAGGGATGCAAGATTTCGCGTGAGGGGTTTGGCAAACCTGGAGGGTTGGGATCTTCTTTCTCTTCTCTTCTTCGTCTCCTTTCACCTCCGTACCTTTATCCGAGAAACCAGTCAAGAGAGGCACAAGCAGGCGTCGGGTGACGTCGCGACACCCCTCGGGGTACAACGCCGCGTACGTACATGCCGAACCACCAGCAGGAACAGCAGCAGCAGCAGGAGTGGTTCGTACCAAGTTCTCGAAAGTGTCGGGGCTAAACTGATATGAGAAACGAGCGTTTCGTGCTGCCCGTGGGGGCCCTACGAACGCTCTCATTGCGACCACCTATTCGTTATGTTACAAGGGTAGTACGTCCCAGGGTGCGTTACCCACACTATAGTTACGTTTTGACGGTACAGCAAAGAGCACACGGGCCAAGGTTCCGCTTGTACAGAACGAAGAGTGCTAAACGTGACGCGTCACCTCCGAAAACATCGCTCCGCTACTCGCGAAAACTTTTTCCTCCCGGATTTTCCGAGCAAGTAATATACGACATTTGACGAAATAAGTCAGAAACTTTGCGGAATCCGTATTCTCGCGGCTTCTTTTTTATCCCCTGTCGAAAGTTGAATCTGAACGTCTCGGGTCTGATTTGGTGTTGAAATAAATTGAGAATCTTGCGTTGGGGATGAAAAAAGAGGCTTCTCGAGGCTCGACGATCTTTCAATATTTTTTTATGCGTCGATAGTTTATTCTACGATTGGAAATCCTGCTCTGGGATTGGAGGACGTACGTGATATTGGTGTAAGGAAGAAAGAGGATGGCGAGTAGACCGACGAAGAGGACATTGGGAAATCCCCGTTTCAGTCGCGAGGAGCGAGGCGAGGGAGAGCCAAGAGCGAAGGAACGCTTATCATCGAGTGCAGCCGGCTCTCCGACCGTCGGATCCTTATTTATTGCCTCGCGCGCAGAAGCCCATCGCTTTGTACATTCGCGACTATTTCATACCGGCAATCTCAATTCCTTCCTTTCTACACAAGATTCTTCAACGATTTTTCTGCCTCGAACGTACTTCCGGTGGATCTTATCATCTGACATCCCCAACGCCTTGTTTATTCCAATATTTAATCAACGAAACATACCGATTTCGCGCATTCGAACAAAGCGAAGATAAACATGTGCTCCTTATCCAATTGAGTGATTTAATTATCGATTTTTTTTTTCGCAACCGAGTGCGGAATTGAGTCTCCACGTGACCGGCTCAAGTTCGTATTGTCGACGACGTCGTGCCACGAGAACCGAGTATTTTTGGTTTTTTGTCGAGGGGTGCATCGTTTATTGGTCCATCGATCGTGAGATGAGAGGAGAGATTTTTATTGCTCGAGATGATTCGTGAAATCGTTGATGGAGGAGAGTATGATCGGTGAAGAGAGCACGCGAAGACTCGTGTGCGCCAGGCGTTCGGCGTCCGACGGAGCATGTGCTCGAGCCAGCAAATTGGCGGGAGCATGAACTACATTGACGGTCGAGACGTCATCTCGATGTTGGACGTTTTTTTTCAACATCTCACCGAGTCGACAGGGATTGCCTCAACTTTTCGATCGATCGTACAGCGTCGTACTTCGACACTGGACCAAGGGACCGTACTCTAATGAATGGTTTGTTTTAAGCCCTCGATCCATGTCCTATCCCTGAATGATGCAAACAGCTGACTTACCGTGCTGCGGCGAAGTCGATTTTTCAGCGAAAGAGCGTTTCCGGTTGCGGAAGAAGCCTCCATTCCCTCGTCATTATGATACCGCGATGACGTTCCTGACACTCTCTTCCAATCGGTGTCCTCCCTTGGTCTCTCCCGACCTATCCTCACTTCTCGCTGCGTCGATTCGAGGACGAAATCCTCGGGGTACTTTCCACGTTCGTCGATCGAAGGAACAAAATAATAACGTCGTGGCACGATTGTTTGGAGAACGAGTGTCGCGGTCGAAAAAAAACAGAAATAAAAACAGCCGGACGATACGAGCGGTTCTTGTATCTCGAGGACACGTCGGTGAGCAACGTGGAGCACGCGTGGTATACTAATTCATACGTTGATGAACGGGAGAGCCTGAGTCGAGTACAGAGAGAGAAAAACCAGGTCGATGATGGATTTCGTTTCTCTCCGTTTGTTTTACGTAACACGAGGACAACCGCGATCGAGTTTAATGACAATGAAGCGGGAGAGGAGCGGATGCGAGATTTTTTATTTCCGGATTTTTATATACGTCCCTTTCGTCCTCTCTCTCTTTCTCTCTCCCGGGCTTGGACTCCTGTGGGACTCGCGTTACGCTCTCTCGCGGGCCAAAGCAAACTTGTCGGATGGCAATACGTGAGTTAAATGTTCACCGCGGATGGTTTACGGCCGATAGTCCCCACCATGCTCCACCACGCGGCGCTGCTTGCCGTTCTTGCCGCCGTAAACCGCGCCGCTCCTCCGTCTAGGCTATCCTCCGCGTGTGCTCGTCCCTCATGGTTCAAGTCCCCCTCCCCTCGTCCTCTTCCTACCCGCCCCCGCCGCGCGGCTACTCGCGCGAGCACACGGGTTTGCGTGAGCTGCCTCGTGACGTCGCCGGCAGGAGCGCAGGGCGGGGGAGGACGAGGAGGAGGAGGAGGAGGAGCAGGGAAAACAGTGTAGAACCCGCACTGCCGACCGACCGGGTCGCCAACGCCGGTTTCTTCTCCTCTCCGATCTCCCACCGTTGACCGGTGCGCCGGGCGGAGAGGGTCATAGATACGGAGCTGGAGCGCGAGCGAGACAATAACGAATAAACGAGATGGACGCTCCGTGTACCTGTGGTGGATGAGAATGACGCGAGATGGCCGCCGCTCGCGAAGAAGAGAGAGAGCGCTAGACGGAACGCGCGAGCAAGATGGACGGTCGGCGATTTACGGAGCCGAAGTGAGACGAATGTATCGCTCGCGAGGTTATGTCCGTGTGCGTCTCGCGACACAAACGCAGCCATTTTACGTATATAGCTGCGCACAACGCAGCCACAGAGGGATTTATATGCAAGGGCGTTGTTAATGGAAGGAGGGGTAACCGTAAGCGCGCGCGTTCCCTCGCGCGGGGCAAGAGCGGCACCGACCGAGGGTAGGGGACTCGAGAGAGAGAGAAGGAACGGAGGACGGACTGTAGGCCTCTATATGCCGTATTCCCCCTCCTTTTCCGTTCTCCCTACGTCCATGCTCGTTGTTTGCACGCATCTCGCTGCAGAGGCTCTCCTCTTCCGCCACACACACACACACACACATACACACACGATGAAATTCTCCTCTTCCGTCTCTCTTTCTCCGGATGCTTTAGTTTATTAGGCATGTAGCTTCGTCCTGCTCCACGTTCGAGCTTTCAACAGACGGCGAACGGGGCAGTCGGTGACGCAATCGAGCCACGTGATTTTTCTTCATCTCTTTTTCACTTCTCCTGTAAACCGACGCGAGGGCGGGATTCCCGAGGGTTATTTGAATTTATCGATAATATTCGGAGCATTCGGAATACTCGAAAATAATGGCGGTACCGCTGGCTTCCCGTCAACCTCTCTAACCGCATCATACGACGTAATTGATCGTTAGAAAAAAACCGCGAATCTCGGGGTCTCGAAGTATTGGTGAATTTGAAATTTCCCGCCAAAATCAGCGAGACGACGCATACGCGGGAGTCCATTGGTGAAACGAGGAGCGAGGTCTTCGTGACGCACATTAGGGTGTTTTTCGAGTTGCCTTTTTTCACTCGGGTGTTCTCCGAATTATTAGTTTATGGCCTTGAAATAATTATGTAAAAAATTTTATCAAAATTCGTCCGTCGAAAAGAATAATAGCAAAAGCAGAATCTAATTGGAATTGGATCAAACGGGAAAAGCATCGTCGTGTGTTAAGCAGGCTTTGATGGCGTTTGGAAATTTCGTTTTTTTTTTTCAAATTCCGTTCGTCGGCTACGACCCAGTGATTCGGAGCATACCCGGGTGAAAAAAGTCCACTTGGGAAGTAACGGACACCCTAATGTACATGTGCATGTCTTTGCGATCTTCTGGCTGTAGGGAGAACGCTCTTGCTCTCACTCGGAGGCTGTGCGGTTATCATCACATGCACGTGCAAGAGGATTGAGCCATTACCTGAGCCCCAGTCGCGCTCACGAACGAGCGTTATAGCTATAATTATATAGCGTCGCGATACACATCGAGTAATGGTGATTTGTTGCGTTGCTCCGAGCGCGTACCCACACACAAGTACGGAAGAGAGTACCTACATCATTACCTCTCTCTCTCTCACTCGTTGGCCCTCTCCCATGCTCCCTCCTCTTTGCAGATTTCATCCTTCTTATTTCTCGTTTATATTTCACGAGCTTTTACATCTCCTTTTCTCCCTCTTCATCTCCGCTTTACTCTCCTCTTCCGAGTCTCCTCCTCTGAAATTTTCTTCCCGTTGCCTCTCGACACAGATGCATCTGGCATCATCGGTGCGACGCGCACACACGCGCGCGCTGCAATGGAGATACGAATCTTTGATGGGCTTTTTGCAATCGTTTTATTCTCTTAATCATCGGCGGTGATGCGTTTAAAAAGAGCGTTTATTTCACGCCTGTATAATATACCGACGGTGCATTTATAAAGTAACGTGTATGTGTATATATATACGTTGGGAGATTGATGCATATAAACACTGCAGTAGCAAACAACGAATTTCATTTGTTCAACGCCTTTGCTCTTCTCTCTCTCTCTCTCTCTCTCTATCTCTCTCTTTCTCTCGTCCCCTCGGTTCCGTCACATCGTAATTCGAAGGTTTTTCTTTTTTTTTTGTAATAAATCGAGTCAACAACGGGGGGTAAAAGAGACGAGGGAAAAAACGATACTTTTATGGCTGATCGATTGATAAAAGGAGTATGATAGGATTTTAATTGAAATACACTCTCGTACGGAATGATTAGCGATTGCAGAGATTACGGCAATGTTTGCTGAATAGCGCTCTCGCCCGGGCCACTCGATTTAATTGGACGCTCGATTAAATTCATCGAACTCGCGCCGCGAATTGATTGCAACGTCAAGTTTTCGTTGCTCGCGCGTTTTTCTTTTTTGTTTTGTTTATAACGAATTCGCCATCCATCTCGGGCTTTCTCTCGCGTATATCGCGGGCCAGGTTGGCTCCTCGGATCGCCACTTTAAATTGGATCGACCAAAGCTCTCCCCCGCCCTTGCCAAATGAAACGGAGGCTGGAGGATTTTTTTTTTCCGCTATTGCATCGCGGATGCTCAGTGCGAAATTGTGTTTTTCACCGACGGCCAATTTCCACTCTGTGACGCGGTGAATTTAAAATCGCGAATCTCCGCGTTGTACTGCAAGGGTGCAGGTGGATATATATATTTTTTTCATACATATATATATATATTTATATGCATATAAATATATCTTGGCTCGCACACACTTTTTTGTATGACGCCCGAAAGCAATTCAACACCGAAAATACTTGCATCTCCTCTCGCAGGAGTGACTGCGAATTTCCCTTCTATGAGGTATTTATAAAGCACGAAAAAATTCATGAAACACTCGGGGAACAAAAATTGCATTCACTCTGCAGTGTGCACGACCCTGCAGAAAATAATTTATGTTTATTTTTCGAAATGAATAAATTTATCAAATACAAACGAAAATTGTCGTGTCTTGCTCATATTTTTTCTTTGACTTTTTTACTTTTATTTTTATAAATATTTATACTTTTGAGAAAACGTATTTTCTTCGGGGGTTGCGCGGTTTTCTTCACGAGAAACGAGGTACCGTTTTCAATTTTTGTTTTCCGGCAATGAAATTACGTTATTATGGGGCGCGTATGACGCAACGAGTGGAATCGACGTTGGACGACGATATATCGCGACGATAAATAATATCGTTCGACACAAAATCAATGAACGCTGTGAATTTCGCGCTCTCGCATTTCCTTTGTTTACCGAACACGCAAATATTCTTCGGTATTGGAATTTTCATTTTTTTTCATTACCTTGACGATGAAAAAAAAAGGACAATTTGGAGTTGATAAATTCGTCATTTTATCGCTTGATTTTGAAACTCTGATGAAATTAAATTGACAAATAAACGAGCATCACGTACAGATCAGATTCGGACAAGAATGGTTCGTCCAGTGGTCGTTGAAATTGAGCTGAAATTTATGAATGGAGATTCGCGTAAACGAATATACGTCGGGTGAAACTGAAACGTACGGATATCACGTGCTCTCGCGAACGGAGTAAACCATTGGTACGATAAAGTCCGAGTGAGTTTTGCGGAATGGTATAGCGTACAGTTTCAGGGAGGGAGAGAGGAAGAGAGAGAGAGAGAGGAGGAGAGAATGATCGCAGTTTGACGGAATGTTATTGCGGTCATAATCGTAGTGGCGCCAACAGGTGCGAGCTCGGTGAAGTCTACGTTCCAAAAGGGCGAATTACTCCCACATCTACAGGCTGATTCAGAATTTGAATTTTGTTCCACCATCGTTCGCACGATACGATTGCAGAGAAAAAAGAACGAAAAACACCGTCGTGAATGAAACATACATTTTTCAAACGTAATTGAGATGTAAATCGAATTTTCGTCGAGCTTTCGTGCTCGAGAAACTTTCGAAAAGGGTCTCTCAATATTGTGACAGCTTCACTTTCGAGTCAGCAGTGTAGTCGTTCGAAAAAGGTAAATATATAGATAGCTGGACCAGCCAGAGGGTCATCAATCTCATCCGCATGTTGAGAAGAAGCTCACGCCTTTAATACCCTAGGAAAAGTGAAAGTGTACAAGTTTGTACGCTGAAAAGCGAGGAAGAATAGAAGCTTCTCATGCACTACGTGCCAACTACCTGTCGTCGAGGAGAGGATAATTACGTCCCTGGAGACACAATTTAAGCAGGTAAAGTCCGTTCTCACTCGAGGGGTAATTTGCAACTCTTTGTACCTGGGACGTTCTTCAATATTTTGACAGCGCTTGGTGTCACTTTCAACGTGATTCGCAGCGGGTGTTGGAAATGTCTTAATCTTTTCGACCCTATAATAACCACCGACAGGTTTATACAAACATACTTATGGGCGAGGAAAACTGCGAATTTAACTCGCCACTAGAACCAACGACAAGTGCCTACCTGAAACGTGCCGAGTTGGCAAAAGGGATGAGGAAGATAAATCGGATGCTGCGTTCGTCCATTGTTGATGCTATTCAATGCTTGGCTCGAGTATAATATCCACGATGATTGCTTTCGAAGGTAATGGCCGAGACAAATGCTCATTGTGCGGAAAAGTCTCAAACTCTTTTCCGCAACGTCGTTCGCCATTCTTTATTTTTGTATTGCCAAGTCGTGGAGAACTGATTCGACAAAAGGACACCGTGAGATCCCAAATGTCCGGTATCGATGCCAGCGGCCTTTTTATCCGACTCTCACAATGAAAATACACGCGTGTCGCGTTTCCATCGATGCTGCGCGCGACGCACGGAGATTCACCGACGCTACCGCAAGGGGATGCTGCGAGCGCTCTCAACGCGCCGGCGCACATACCTGACGCCAGAGAGAGCATCTCCCCATATACGTAAGTGGCATAGCTTTCTCGCGAAACTATCGACTATCATATATGTGGATTTCTATTCGAAATCGTTCCAATTTCCACCCTCAAAATTCTTTCAATATCTCGAGCAGTCTTTGACGGGAATAATCAATTTTTCATCGTCGTTTCCATTCTTTGAGGAAAAGAAAATTCAAAAAGCAGCGGAAACTCGTGCGAGGATTGTAGAAAAAATAATAAAACGTGTTGCGAAAAATGTGGAACGAACTCTCGAAAATCCCTCGATGTTTTACGAGCTTCCCAGGCTTGGATTTATTGCCGTTTTTTCGTGCAATTTTTCCAACAACGTGGGTTTTTTTTTTGGAAATAACACGTTTCGTGTTGGGATACGCCATATGTATAAGAGGCTATATAAAGTTCGATGGGTTCGACTATTTGCCGTGACTGTCTATAAACGGCTGTATGGCGAAGACAGAAGTCGGAATAGGCTCTCTTTTGCTCTTTTCAGTTGCGGTCGTTTTACACCGTACTGTCGTTGAGACACACAGAAGTACCGCGCTTCCAAACGTGCACGCATATATCCCTCTCTCGGCCTATAACTTATATTCTCGCGCGACGCTCTTTCCCTTTATTCCTGGATCTCTCGGTCCGGGAACATCGCGAAGCTTCGGCCATTCTCTGTACATCGATTACGAGGCATATATACACACACACACACGCGATACTTGCGTTCCATAAAACGAGGAAGGAAAAAGCGACACGCACGCGATAAAATGTGTAGTTTGACATGAGCTTGAGTATCGCTTAAGAAAAAAAAAAAAAAAAAACGTTCCAACTCGAATCTCAAACGAATCTCGTTCTCGAGGCAATTCCTGATTATCATAAACATCGTTTTTCAATCGTTCGATTTTTAATTTTTATCAAACGTTGATTCAAAATTCCTGTGTTTTATTCTTTACGTAGAATTCTCGATAAAATCAGTCAAATTTCCTCTCTCTCACTTTCTTCTCGTCTTTTTCTTCCCTTCAAACTCGTATATATCTCTACAAAAGAGGATTAAAACCGACAGTTGAACGATTTTTTCGTATCGAAAAATTCTTTGAAAATAAATAACTAATCGACAGGAGAAGCTTTCGGTCTCGACAAAATTGTTTATCGACTGTAGAAATGACGATGATGCAACATTTATTACAGATTATTTTTGCAATTGTATCACAGAATTGAGATGAAAGTGATAGTCGAGTCCGTCAGAATTCAGTCGCGGTGTTCTCGAGTATCGCTTTCCTCGTGGTTGCTGCAAGTTATTGTCTACATCTGTAGGGTAAAAGAAGATCCCTCGCGGAGTATCTCACCAGCCGATCTACTTCCTTATCGCGGAATTGTCCTGGCCGCCAGTGCGGCAGTGGTTCCTTCGCAGCTTGCGCGATGAGCTTACCAGGACCGCACCGAGGAGGACGAGAGAACCAACAGGACGAGTGGGTGGATATGCTCGGAGAAGCGAGAGGGAGATCGAGATCGAGTGGCAACGGTGCGCAAGTGGAAGGAAGAAAACCCCCGGAGAACCTCGTACGTCACCCTGACGAAAAAAAAGAAAACGACCATCCACTCGAGACGTTTAATTTCCGAAGCCCTTCCGCCAGCTCCATTCACAGCATCCGAAGCTCTTGTGTACTCTCCGTACACTACCCTCTCTCTCTCTCGATTTCTTTTTCCATCCCTCTCCAACAGTCAACCGCTCTTCCATCTCACCGTCGGTACTTTCTTCTTCTTCCGTTAAATTCTCTAAATAATATATCGCAATGTACATTTATTCAATACCCTCTGCAAGGGCATTCCGTCATTCCGATGAACGGAAAATGGAAACTTTATTTATCGCAATGAAATTTGGAAAACAGGAAATTCATTTTTCTCGTATTTCCGGTGCCGGTTGATCTTGAAGTATTAATTGAATAATATAATATCATTTTCAAAACTTCCCCCACAAATCGAGGATACGTTCGTTATTTAGGCAACGAGAAGGCCGATTATTTTTTAACTTGGATAAATTTCACTGTGGCGTTATTTTTGTATTTTTTTTCTACCCTCGAACGAATTGGTAATTCTTTCTCGCGCCAGTGAGCCAGAAACTTGGCGGGGCCCGTCGTGAATTAGTCGGAAGACGTTCGTTTTCGTTGCCGAGCGTTGAACGCGGATAAAACAACCCCCGGTGTCGAGTTTGCCTCTTGTATACCGTGAACATGCTTATATACAAAATATATATACATAAACACGATCGTAGCTGCAGCCCATATACACCGCGATGTTATGTAAACGCGTAAGTCTCTTCGGAGGGTCCGGGTGTCTCGTAAATCCAGGTCTAATTCGGTAAACAGGAAACGTCTTGGATTGGCCCTCCCTCCAACGCGAGAATCTTGGCGTTAAATAGTGCGTAAGGGGTTGTAGCTGCAGAGCACCAAGGAGATGAAGCACTTTGGCGGAAAGAGATGAGCAAAGGCGAGAACGAAAGACAAAGATGACGAGAGAGAGAGAGAGAGAGAGAAACAATGAGAACACGAGCGGGATAAAGAGTACGTAAGAAGATACGATAAAGTGCGACACGCAGCCCCCCCCCCGAGGTGCTTATGCTTGTTGGCACAATTGAGCCAAGTCGTTATGGCGTCAAAAGAAAAAAATAACCAAAGCCCTTTTCCAGAGCTTTCTCAACCAAAGCACATTCATACTCGTACCCTCGCGCTTGTTATTCCTGATTTACCGTCGAACGCACATACGCGACCGTCTCGAGTCTCTTGACTGCGAGCTTTTGCGACGTTTTATGTTTGTCGAAATTTTCATGGATATACATCGCATAAAAAAGACATAATTGTACGAAGAAATACGCGTCTGACGTATATCTCGCGTTTTTTTCTGAGCTTTCGAATAAATACGGGCTCGTTTCAGTTATTTTTTAGAAATATCTACGTATTGATGGTGTAAGATTGGCAGAAGAAAAAAACATAGAAAAGGAGATGACTCTTGTGCCTTAAACTTGAATTTTTTTTTTTTTTTTTAATAATTCGTTGAATTTGATTTTAGTCGCCATGTACAAATCTCATACTTTGCACTCGGAATATTGGCCGATCGCCAGGAACGTGCTAACGCGTGTCCTTTGACTCTTTCTGCGCTGTTGCCCATCGATCTTTAATATTCCGAGCGTCATTCGTGTCCACGAGACGCGTCGCACCGAATTCTTCAGGCTGGTACGTTAAATCAGCCAGCCGAATAGAATCGAGTGATTAGTCATGTTTGGCCAGACGTTGACACAGGGAAGATGAGCCCAGCATGCGAAAATAAATCAGACAATTTTTCTCCGCGCATGTCGTAACGATTAAAAAGATATAAAGAGCAAATGAGGAGGGAAATTTGCGGTTTTAACGAAGCAATAAAAATCGAATTTAACGGGTAACAAAAACGGTCTTTCTCATACCCCCTCGACAGCGAACAAATGTCTTTCTGGCGCTCTCTTCTGTTTCCTCTCTCGTAAAACGATGCTGCGATCTCTGCGGATGCTGCTTTTTTTTCTCTCTCACTGGATCGCCCCGTGTGCGAAGGGGTGAAACATCCCCGTGTGCGCGAGCGCCCGCGTACCAACCGTATATTTTCTCATTTGCCCTCCATGTTTTAACAACTCGTCTTTTATATCGCGTATCGTACGCGCGGGTATAAAGTGACGGACGAGACCGTGCGAGCGTGTGCGGCGACAAATCACGACAGCACGCTGCTCGGACCACAGTCGCTTGACTCTCATGACCACAACGACTCGCGCGTTCATGCTCGTCTCATTCTTTTTCATTCTATTTTTTTTTGCTTTCCCTTTTCTCTTGTTCCTTCCCGCGTGAATGAAAAAGGCCGAGTACATCGTGCGAATGATGCGGAAAAATGTAAATTCCGTTTAAACCGATGGTCAATAAAAATTCGGTATTTCTCGTTCGCTTGATACTCGATTCATCGTCGAAACGAGCATTTTTTTTCGAGCAACACACGCTTTTTTAACGACAATTGTCGACCGTGTATCGCTTTTGTTCCGCTTCGAGGGAGTTTTTTTTCAACGAAAAACGAACGACCGTACAAATTCCTCACGAGGTTGAAGCTAATTAATAGCCGTTGAGGAAAAAAATTGCGGGAGACCGTAAAGAGCCTACGCGATTTCACGACGGACAAAAGCGAAGGAGGCTGCGTGCAATCTTGGTTTAAAAAAAAACTGCGGAATTTTCGCAGTGTCCTGTTCGTGGCCTCGCGGGACTTTGGACCAACATCGACGCGATGCAGTCCTCTTACGTGCCTCGAGTACTCGGACTTTGCCATCGGCGTATCATTTTATCATCGATTTGCGAAAAGTACTGATTTGCAAATTATCGAAAAATTGTTCGGATGCTTCCAGGACCGAGAACTATTTATCCAGAGACGAAAGAGGATTTCCAAGGTCATTCCTCCACCATTTTGACCCCAAGAAACGCTCTTGACCATCAGCGTATCGTTTTGTCTTCGATTAGCGAAAAGTACAAATTTGAAAATGATCGAAAAATTGTTCGGATGCTTCCAAGGGCGAGAACTATTCACCTAGAGATGAAAGTGTCTGCAGACTTCCACGATCAACCCCCTCACACATGCTGGACGATTTTCAATTATATCCTCAGAGCCGTTTCTCTTCCACCAGCGAGATAAAGTACGGAAGACAAAGCGAGGAAGAGATATGGAAGAGAGATGAAAAGATGCTGCGCATCTCCGGCATATTGCTCGCGTGAGACTGCGATATACGTATCCTCATAGCCCGAACCTTCCCCCTTGCAATATTGTACGTGGAAATATGTAAGTTCCTCGGTGGTACCACGATACACCGGGGGTTGTTCGACTGTGGCAGGCTCCAGAAGAGAAGAGCGGAGGGATGGTGCTTGGATATATATATATATAGACGGCGATGCTGCGAGAACTTCAGAGTACCGGAAGCGTGACTGATATTGCTCTTGGAACGCGCGAGAGCTATATCGTGGAAAAAAGGGAGACGACGACGCATCTCCCCAGGGTCTTCCGCACACACAACGTTCTCGCCTTTCGCTCCTCGCTTCGTCATATATATTAACAACAATAAAACTTATAATTTGCCTCGGGGCCAAAAACTCGGTGAATCCAAATTAAAATGTTAATTTATATATCCGGAGGATGAGAGAAGGGGGCGCAAAAAAATCGCCATGCAACATTGGCAACGAGATACTCTCGCGGGGATTCTCAAATTGATGGACGACTCTTTCCTCATTTCCTTCAGGATTAAAGAAAAAGTACCCTATTGTCAAACTCTGTTATTCCACTTTTGGCCTGGAATAATTCCCGCCAATTCAGGACGATAAACGCCAGTGATCTTCCACTGACTAACATGCCCACATCTCGTTGTTGATGAATTTCTTCTGGAAGATGCAAGCTCTGATGTGAGACGAGCTCGCGTACAGCGTGTGTTTGGCAAAGTTTCGCGAACGGCGAGATAAATCTTCCGCGGGGATGCTGCGAGTTCGCAAAGAGAGCCGGTTCGAGTCGGAGGAGCGAAGAAGGGAGTTTAAACACTCGGATCAGCAGGATCCCTAATGAATCCTCGCCAAGGAGGCTTATGTAGTCAACCCTCAAAGCAGCAGCCGGATCTCGACTCTCTCTCACTGCCACACGTTCTCTTGTTTCCTCCTGTTGCGATCTTGCCGCCTCTGCGTCTTCAGACTTTCGAGGATCTTCACCAGAGACGCTGCAAGTTTCGCCAGACTTGCGGCTTGTTGCGCTATCGCTCGCGGCATAAGTTTCAAGGCCCTTTATCCCGTTCTTCCACCTGACTGCAAAGCCTTTCCGTTTTCCCTGTACGATCATTCGAGCGAGCGGATTCTCGGGGCGGTTTATCCCTCCTGGAGAACGGAATTCGCTAAACTGCAACGACGTTGCACGCGAGAACCTATGGCCGAAACTGTGGAGAAGAAACGGGTCGAACCAACTATCGGAGGAAAGTTGAAGAGTCACCGCAGGATGGAACAAGAAACACGTGTTTATCCAAGGAACGAAGACGCAGTTGGACGGCCAAGTTTTCCGGGAGGGTCGATCTCCGCCCCGAACCTTGCGGTTGCCGGTGGAGAATGTAGTGTGAAAGCCCTCCGGAAGCTCTCGTAAGTGTGGGACCCCGTATTAAGAACCGCTGAGAGAACGAGAAATTTCCGTCCTACCTCGTATTCCCCGTACTTCGCGTAAGACGCTGGCCCTTTTCTCGAGTCTCCTCTCGTACGCTTCTCGCCGACCGCACCTATTCAACTTCGTTTTGCCTCAGACTGTAACACTCGGTGGACCAGCGTGAGATAAACGGTATGTGTGTGCACGTTTGACGATGGTCGCGTTATGGTAAGCCGAGAACGATTTGATGCTACCACAGGCGAACGTAATATCCACCGGCTATGAATGGCATCCGACCACCTTGTAAATATTTACGCAATATTGCAAGGATCATGTTGGCGAACTTGTGGACCATTTGATACGACGATGCTGGTAACGGATCTTTCGATTCTGGAACGCGAACTATCGTACTCTTTTTTTTTCAACAAAGCATTTTCCCTACGTCGCCATGATTCTCTGTAATCTCCGCCAACAACGAGAGATCATCCAGCATCCAGCATCCAACTTTTTTTCGCAATTCCGCCGAGAAAAAATGGAAAAACTTGGGCAAGTTCTTGCCCACACGTGTACCCAGGTACAACGCATACTCCAACGTGGTAAAAAATCGTTCGCCGGCTCTACGCGATAGCGGACGCATCGTGGACCGAAAATGCCGCGCGAGAGCTCATATACGCGAAACGGGCTCGAGTCTCTCCAGTCTGTACGAATGTTGCAAGTATATATGTAACTATACACGCAGTTTAAGCCGAGTTCTCACATGAGAAGGAGAAAGCATGTACAAAGTGGGTGCGCTGAAAAGAGAGGAGAAACAAGGAGAAAGAGGGAAAGACAGAGAGCAGGTATGGCGTGGTAGCGATGGCGGCGTGTTGGTAGCGATAAATCATGGGTTACCACATTGTAGCCCAGTAAATCATCGGACGCGGGGAACGCGAGAGCTTCCCAGCGTGAAATGAAACGAATTCATCTCTGTCAGCCCCCACCACCAGGATTTCTTCCATCCACCTCTCTCTCTCTCTCTCGCTCTCTCGTGAATATACTCGATGCGAACCATGGCGAGAGCTCTCTTTTGTTTGGCCTCTCGCTCTTTCTCACCCGCTGCTTTCAACGTATAATGTGTATGCACGTTTCTCTTTTCTGTCTTTCTCGCGTTTTCGTGTGTTCAAACCCCCCTTCATTACCCTCCATCCCGCGCGTACCATCGTCAGAGAGTCCGTCCGCGACACCCTACCGATTCGCTGCCCAACTCGCTCTCCCCCCGTCTCTGTCTTTCCCTCTGGATATTTTTTTCTCTATACTTTCCACGCACCAAACCAGGATAGGTAGAAACTAATACGGCCATACAGGTGCTGTGATTTACACATATACTCCGTTGAATTCCGAGCAAACTGTACGCGCCCTTTCTGCTCCGACACGAGAGATAATTTTTCAGCTGGACTCAACAAATACATCCCACATGGACCGGGATGTTGAAGATTCCTCCTGCGCGAGAATCTTTCCATTGCGGAATTTGCTTGCCTCAATTCGCGTTGTACGTACGATCTTGGCTCCACCCACTTCTTTACGATTATCTTATCTCGCCCCTACGCTTTTATTCGTCAATTCCCGAATACTTTTAAATGACGATTATTCGATCTTTTACGCGTTATTCTCGGGAAAAATACGGCTAACGTCTCGTTAGCTGTGTTCACGCAAGGTCGTGCGTACATCCACCATTTTATCGTTCCGTTATTGCTTTTTTTCTCAAATTTATTTGGGGGCGTTCCGTGTATTTTCGTGAAAAGGATAAACCCCGTGACGGAATGTATAATATTGAAGAATTAGATTTTTCCTTCGCCCCCGTTGTCGGATCGTCGAGATCGATGCGCCTGAGGGTTGACCATCGAATTCTTTTCAACCCCCCTCCTGCCGGGCAGGGTTAAAGCTCGAAGACGTACGTCAGTCGTGGCGCTAATGCCCTCGCCAGGCGCACACACGACGACGTTTCGCCTTTATTTATCGTAATTTGATACAGCCGAGGGAGAGATGCTGTGCCATGGTCGAAACAAAAAATTACAGGGATGCCTGAGGAAGATGAAAGCGAGGAACGGGGGTGGAGAAAAGGAGAGAGGGATGCGCCCATATACATCCGCAGCAGAGCTCAGACGCAGTCGCGCCTCCGACCTTTTCTCGCGTTCTTACATCCTCTGCCACTTGTCTCTCTTTTCTCTGTGCTCTCCTCGATCGTACAGCATCCCTCCCTCGTCTATTCATCTCCGTCCACTTCTCCCATGTTTTTGTTCATTTTTCCTTTTGTTTTTTCCCCAAGCTCTCTCGCCGGTGCAAAAAGCTCTTTTCCTCTCGTTTCCCCAACTGGAAAGTGCGTCCGAAGAGGACGCTGTACCCGAATTCTCCTCTCACGCTCGCCTTATCCGTTTCTCGACTTCCCCCGAGGTTCTTTTTTTTTCTTTCCTCTCATTCTCTATTTCTCGCCAAGTTTTTTCACCGCACTCTTTCCTTCTTTCCCTCGGCAAGATTCTATCATCTATCATATAAAATAAACAGTCAACAGTGAGGGCGCTGCCGACGCCTCTGCCGGATTAAACGTGTGGCATTTCGATGGCCTCGATCACGTACGAATAATCCTATGTGGCAACGCCATAAATCTTTGATATTGAACCCGCTCGTGCACTGCGAGCGGCTTTCTTTATTTCCTTCCCTCATTTTTTTTCCTCTCACTTTTCTTTCTCAGATGCTTCTTCGCTCGTGGAATTTTTTCATTCGTCCGAGGCGAGCCTCATGCTGAGGAAGCTGAGAATGTGATTATCAGGAATCTTTGATGATTCGTCAGTTCAACGATAGGAGGAGAAACATCGAGAGAGAGAGAGAGAGAGAGAGAGAGCGAAAAAAAGAGGGGGACGAGAAGTAAGGAAATTTATACATCAAGAAGAAGTGTTTAGCTCGTGGATTTCTTTCGTATTTTCATACACGTATATGGTGGCAAGGAGTTGGTGGATGTTTGAAATTTCTTCGTAGTCTTTTTCGGTGCTGGCAGTCCATTACGCGAATCCCATAAATCGCTCGAGGACACCTTCGCGCAATACGAGTTTACGTATACACATATATACACCCGATAAATTTCTCAGACTGAAATAACGTAGTCCACCTCATTTCGCAAATGGCATTGTATTTAAAATTGTCAAGTATTACAGAGAGTGCATTGGGAGTGCGTTCTATATAAAATACATAAAGTTCTCGTACTTACTGCGATATAATTCGATAAAGTAATGAAAAATAAGAAAGACAATCACGAGCCAGGACAGAGTTTATCACAATCTCCCGAATAATCTTTTTTATTTTCTAATAAAAAACTTTTAGTAAAAAAACTGTCATGGCCGTCTGTTGGTCTCTGGTCGAACACAAGCATCGTCCGGGCTGAAGGCCGAGGTTCCTCGCGTGTCTTCCGCCTTTCCTCGTTTCCTCATATTTTCTTTAAATGTCGAGCCAATTCTGGAGCCATTGCGCCACGACCATAACTCACTCTTGGCTCTCCTCTCAACCCTCCCATCAGTCTGTGCACGACAGGGATACCACCCCTTCTTTTGATATTTCTCGCTCCAACTTGCGTTTGACATCGAGCTGTCTTTTCTCATCCTTTCTCTTCTTCTGATTGTGGGACTGAATTTAAGAGAACCCCCCCATCCTCCTACTCACCCTTCTAGTTGTCTTCATTGCGAGCCTCTCACGCACGTTTCTCTCGCCCTCGCACACCCTCCGCGTGTCACACCCTACGAAATCCTTACTCCTCCCTTTTGCGCTCCCTTCGCGAGATCTCTCGGTCACCATTTTTTTTTTTTCGTTTCCTTTTTTGAATACTCACATGCGTCGATAGAGAACACGAATGTGCGACACACCCACGCCCACGTGTACGTTTTTAGCCGCATATAGCAGCATATTTTCTTTCGCCCGGCGATAGATTATTCGACTGTCGAAAATAACGAATAACAGGCGACGGAAAAAATCTCCCCAAGTCTCTATTTTCGCCCTTGGCCAGATACACGTTTTCCTTAATCCCACCATTTCGATCGGCAACCAATCCGTTCATCTTCGTTTCGGAGATTTCTTGGGTTCCGCATGAATCACCCAGGTTGATGTTTATCTGCCGCGTGAAATTTGGATAAATTTCCATATAGGCCTTTCCTTGCGAATGGCTTAACTTGGTCGCAAATGTGGGAATATCCGTCGGCGTAACGTTGATACACGCCGTACTGGATCGATATTAACAGCGCTTGATCTTGAGAAGGAAGGGACAAATTTTCTTCAAAATTTTAAAACTCGTTTTTTGGGGTTTTCATACTGAAATTTTGAGATTTCGATGAAATATCGGTGTGTTTTGGAATCAGCGGGAAAAAATACATCGATATAGACTGTTGCAGCAAATTTTTAAGATACAAAATTTTTGACGACTTTTCGCTGGATTGAGTTAATTCACTAAAAGGATTGCCATTTTTTCCTCCTTTGAGGTAGACGCTCCAACTTATGCTTATTCTCTTGGCAATTGTTGAGGCTTCAAAATGCCGTTTGGTTCATCGAGATATCTTCATTTTTCGATTTTTGGTTGAATTTTAAAGTCAGACCTTCGATTTTTGCCAATTTTCCCATACATACCCCTTTGCGTTTTTTTCGCCGATTTTCAACATCGATTTTGAGGGTGGAGCAATTTAGCTATCGTCATTTAACTTCCACCATTTTTCAAGTCTACTCGAGGGCGTTTCAAAACCCCCCCAAAAAATGTATGTAGCATTATTAGGAACGTAGTTACGACCATTTGAAATTTCGACTTTTCGAGGTTTCTGGAAAAGTGGCGAAAAATGAGTCAAAATCTTTTTTTTCAAATTTTCAATATTTTAATAGCCTTTTCGATCGGAAATTTTCCGCTGATCACAAAACACGCAAAGTTTTTGTCAAAAACACGAAATTTCATGGAGAAATCGCTAAAAACGTGAAAAAGAGTGTCTCGAAAATTCAAAATCGATTTTTTTTAGAGAAAGGCGGTGGTTTCTTTTACACGCAAAAATACAAGAGAGATGAGTCAGGCATTGGGAAAAGGAGAGCAAGAGAGAGATTGCACGACGTAAAAGAAGCCATCTTTCACTGTATTATTTATACAAAGTTCGAAATTGGTGCCTGGGCATGCACGGCACGCGCTCGCATCTCGGTGTTCATTCTCCACGTCGCCTCGCGCGTAGTCTTGCCTGTGTTGGTACAGAGTTCCGTCCCCATAGTTCCTCCGTCGTTTTCATCCGACACATGCGAGTTTTCAGGAGCTACGAAACGCCCTTTTTCCATAAATATACGTACGAGACCAAATAATATATTCCATCGTTGATGCCGAACGACATTTTACGAATAATTTCGTCTTTCAACCACTCAACCCGGGAACTTAAACATGGAAGAAGTTATGGAATCAAATAAACAATTTCTCGAAAAGTTTACTCCCATAGAAAAGAAATATATTCGAGAGTTACGGAACTTGGTATCGATTTATACAACAAGTATGAGTTTTTAGTTCATTTCGAAAATTCCTCACGTACATCCGTCGGTTTTGTGCATTATGGAATATTTTTCACACCTCGTATTTTTTTTATGTCCTATACAAAGTACATATTTAAGGGTGCACAGCATCCCCACTAATTTCAAAATATTTTTCATCGTTCGAATGCCCGAATATAACGAATATTTTTATCTCAAATGGTAACTAGGGTGTTTCCACATTTCGTCGTTCTTCATTCAATTGAAACGAGGAAAATCCTCAAATCGTTTTGGAAATAAAACTACCCCGGTGTTTCTGGTGTTTCTCACGTGCTGTTCGGGATTTCTCGCGAAAACAATCCCCTCTGTAACAAAGCTGCGTTACACGTACAAAGCTTTTACCGTGGAGCTTTTGTCTACATGCAAATTTCGTTGCAACGTGCGAGAAAACACAATGCGCTTAATTTTCCGTCTTCGCAGTCATTGTTTCGGAAAATCGGGAGAGCTTCTTTCGTTGCAACGAAATAAAAATTTCCACACGAACTAATTAGCGTTGTTTCGGGAAAATTGAGAGAAAAGACGAGAATCAACGGAAATGAATATCAATTTTTTTTTCACAGAGATTTCATCCATACAAGAATAACAACATGAATAAAACTGCGTAAAATAACGAAGGAAAAAGGAGAAAACGATCGAGAGGCAATAATTGGGATAAGCCCCAGCGAGGCGGTTATTCACGAGAGCAGCATCGCACAGAGTATACCGGGGTTCTGATCTCGTTTCACGCCTCAATTCTGTCACGTGAGTTTCCGGTATGCGGGGGACATTATTCTTTATTTTATTCGATTTTTTCCTTCGCCTTCTTCATTCTCTCTCGATTCGTTTCCCGTCCGAAGGGTACCGCGATAACTAGAAAACTTCTTTTCTCCTCGGGATACGAGCGACCCCGTATACCAACCCCTGAGAAGCTCCCTGCTACCCTTCTCGTTCTCGCAACTGTCGCGTGCACTCCATCCTCTTATCTTGCCTCATACACACACATTTATGTACGTATACACAAATCTTTTTACACATATACGAGTTAAGAAGAGTCGCGAGGTGTCGTGAAGCTTGCTGTTATAGTCCGCTGCTGTATATACGATGAGAAGTCTCATATCGTTTTTCTCCCTCTTCCAACCCCTTGCTCATCCCTCTCTGGTGCTCTCCCTCTCTCCCTCTCCAGTCTCGTACCTTTATCCTCTATATTCATCTCGTTCTACGAACGTGGTGCGCTTCGTAGACGCGTTCACACAAATGCGCTGTTAAAATTTTGGACACAATCTCACCATTTGTCTTGGTGGGTCCGGAAATAAATCTCCGACGGCTCAGCCGGCTAAGAAAAACGCCGCCGTGCGCTTCGCCCTCATCCCCCTTTTGCCCTACCGGCCACCTCCAAAGACGCATACGTACATACATATATACGTACGTGTATATACATCTATCTCGAATCCCTCTTTTGCCACAATCTTTCTTCCTCACTCTGCTATCTCTCCTCATCCTCCCGATCCCCTCTTCCGCTTTCTTCATGTCTCTCTTGTTTCATACTTTCCGTCTACATATACGAATGTCGGTTATAACTCTTCCTCGTTCCAAGATTTTTTTCCCCTCCTTTCGCATCTTTCCGCAAAACTACCCCTCTGTTTTGTCGAGGGCTCCAGTCTCCCCATCGTTTCCGATGTACCATCGATAAATCGCGAATATTCGTATTAACATTCCCAACGTTTCCTCCTTTTTTCGTTTTCCTCTTACACTCGGCAAGGACAGAGATAGAGAGAGAGCGTGTTATTCGCCTCACTTTGGAAAATCCCTAGAACGAACCTGAAGGCAAAATGCGATCTGTTGTGTCATCCGAACAGCGATGGACCATGAATCGAATTAAGCGAATAACTCAAAAAGCGTCGTTAAATTATTCCTACGATCATTTTAGTGTTTCAAGATCACTCGTCGCGTGAATCAACTCGCGAAATTGGAAAGTTCGCGCCTGTCGGAACGCGACGTACATGCTACTTCGCTGGGAGGAGAAAAAAAACCACGTAATCGATTTGGCGGGGTGTCTAAGGTCTTATTCTCGTCGAAGCGGCGGTGAAGGATTCGAGAGAAAGTCAATCTCGTGAATTAATCCCTCGAGAAGGTTGGACCCCGAGCACGTGCTTCTCATCCTCTTCGGAGTATAAATCAATCTCTATATCTATATAATTATCATGTATCACCTCGTTCAGCAACGACACGAATAACACGGAATATGCTGGCAACCTCGCGAACCAAAAAGTGGAACACTTTCGTATTAATATTCTCATTTAACATCCGTCAATACGCGGCGGTGCCAATGCAATTCCGATGAGCACAAAAATGTATTAATTTCACATTGACGAAATCTGCATTACGACAGCTGATATGGTATTGGAAGAGAGCGAGGCAAAAATGGCCGTCAAATCAAGAGCCATTTGCGTTACACCGAATACTATTTAATCAGCCTCCCTTTTTCTCTCTCGATGTCTCCCTCAATCTCTCATCTTTCTCCCTCCCATCTCTCGCGATCGTCGATTTACCGCTCGTGTGATTGCTCCATAGAAGCAACACGAATGAATGAACGAGTGAGCTCTCGGCGAAGAGGAGCGCGCGAAATCGATCGGCCAAACTCGAACGAGAGTGAATCGAACGAGAATGAATGAATGACAATGATGCAGTATATCAAATCGACAGCGAAGCGTGTTTTCTCCTTCCCTCTCTCTCTCTCTCTCTCCCTCGTTTGTATAACTTTTACCTGTTATACCGACGAGTATTCCACCTCGTATACCTCCATCTTCATTTTTACATACTCAATATATACACATACACATATTATATGTGTATATAAACGCGTACGTGAATTATTCGTTTGAACGCGCTAGCCGATGTACAAGTTGCGAGCATCGACGATTTCTCACGTGTTCTTTGGATACACACGCATATAGTGACCGATATATAACCTGACACACGGTTTTACTATATTTACCCATCGATGTATACATTTATATACAAATGTGTGCGCGTGTGTGTTTCCATGTGCGAGAACGATTCACCATGGGGTGTCCACACTTTGCGATGGTGTAAAAGAACAACGCCGCACTCTGTCACGAAGGTACGATACTTTTTTTTATTATTTATTTATTATCCGTGCCGTATCGGCGGTATGAAATATGAGATTTATCAAAAAAACGGATTTATGCGATTTCAATGGCGCTTTGTTCCTTTTTTTCTACCCTTTTTTTTAATCGACAGGAATTTATTCCCACTAAAACGCACACTGAACACATTTATAACCAAACGGAGTTCAATCACGTTTTTTTTGGTCTTCAACGTCAATGAACTTAATACGAATGAGTTAATTAATTTAGCAGCGGAATGGTGAGACGCGGAAGAAATTAAATTGCGGAAGACACGAGTTGGTATTAATTCCCAATTATTCCATTCGACATGGACGATGGGAAGGAAAAATTTACGTGCGACTGTGGCAGTGTATTTACATCGAAGTTTCGTTGAATACATTCGGCATTTTCCTTCATTTTCATTCGAGAGAATTATCGAAGCTGAAAACAGTTATTGCGCCACCGTTCTCGTCTATCAAACACGAGGAAAAATTGTTGAAAACGGTGAAAGGATCGAGCGAAAAAGGATAATAAGGGAGAAACGAACGAATGACAATGACGCGGTAAATCAAACCGCAAATCCGTGTTATACAAAGATTCGACGGTGTGTGTTTCCAGCGTTCATAAATCCGTATAGATATACACGCGAGCTTGAATTCTCGCTGTATCTATCTCGGATAATACGAGGTGATACAAGCTGGAAATCGGTGATTTCTCACGTGAATACCGCGATGTATGTATTACATACCAATGTGAGAAAAGATATTGCATAGTAGGAAGATCTCCGGAACGTGAAAAGAGAAAGGTAGAGGTCCAGAGAGGGAGAGAGAGAGAGGCTGCGAGTCGTTGAGAAACAAAAAAAAACGACAATAAGTCGGCAAAGTGTATAGAGCATTATAGGAGCCCGTGATGTCTTTTCGCGATTCACGATGGGGTGCCCACGCGCGACTTACACCCTTGCCGAGAAAGACACCGCGAAATACATTGCTTTTCTCTCTCACCAATGTGTATATACGTATATACATATATAAATGAATAAATGTATATATATATTCGTGTGTCGAAGAGCGAAAACGCGCGCGCATTCTGGCCCCGCCGCAACAAGACGTATGTACACGTTTTGGCCAAGCGTTTCGCGAGACGATAATTCAGAATACGCGAAGATTGTACCAGTACATGTTTATATACATAAACATATTTCGTGTTTCGATATAACCGTGTACATACGCGTGTGTGTCTATTATATACGTGCATGAGCGTACTACAGGCGTTGCTGAAGAGAGTCGGCATAAAATATGTGTCTGGTATCTTATTCTTCACCCAGTTCTTCCTTACCCGCCCCTACGTGCACGGTGAAGAAAGTTGCCGCGGAAGAGGGAGGGTTTTTTCTTTCGCGGGGCGTATCGCAGTGTGTTACACGTATCGGGATGAGCGTACGTATGCATCGGACGTTTCGTGTGAAATTGGAGCGCCTCTCTTCAAGGTTTTACCGAATAATCGTTGTATCTTCGTTTCCGGTATAATACGAAATATAATGATTACATTAATCGATGACAGGAACGAATAAATTCGTATGTTCGTATTCTCCTTTGTATTGTAAATGGGAAAAAATAAAAAAAAATCTGTTTATCGCGTCTGCGGTATTGATGAATATATTGGAAAAATGTTTTTGCCTTTTAATTTATCTAGAATATTTTTTCTTTCCACTCTAGTATTTTCCGCAGGAAACGTTGACGCTGTTTTTTTTCATGTTCTCCTTTCTTCCGCCATCTTGACATGCACGAGAAACGAGGGAATACCATAGCGAGAAATTCTCGTGGAAGCTTCATGAGTCAGTGAGCACGTATAGCTGCAAGTCCTTTTTCTTGCACGCATCGCCTTTCAGCAACGGGCAAAAACAGTTAAAGAGTGTGTGTTTTCGCTCGTCGAGAAACCTTATGTATTATCCGACCACGTATAGCGATTGTGTAATAGCATTACACACAGACACACAAATTCGCGTGTGCTTCCGGCAAAATTATTATTATTGCGATATAGAGAGCGAGCAGAAATATATATGAAGTCCAGGGAATGTGGTGGCTGTCACATTAGCGTCTAGCCTCCGGTCATCAAGAACGGACGCTTCGCTGGCTCTTTCATGCCAGAGAATGCTGCGCTCCCGCGAAAGATCGGGCGCGGTGTTACGTAAATCGACGACATTTTCTTTTCGCTTCCGTGGACTTTTTCTTCGATGTGTATGAAAACAAATATGAGTTACGACGATCGTATTATTTTATTTATTGCTATTGCCGGGATGGACAAACCGCAGACGCGGACCGTGGAATTCTCATCTTTTCTTTGCCCCTTTTTCTTTCTCTGGAATAAAATACCAATTCCCCGTTGCAGTTCCATTTCGCGCTACTTTCCTTCAAGGCCTCTGAATAACGGACCGTCATTGGGCGACCGTCAATCGCGGCGATCATTCAGTGATTTTGTGGGCCAGCGAGATAAAGATCATCGGAGAGGCATCAGGTTTACACATGGGTTATAAACCAAGTGCGCAACGGTAGCCTCGTGCCAACTCGGGTCGCTCGCGGAATGCATTGGAGAGGTGATACGTTAGCCAGGATTTGGAAGGTGAGCGGAATTTGGCTGAAGCCCGGTTAACGCATTGGATCAAGTGAGAGAAATAGAGAGAGACAGAGAGAAACTCGAACCTTATATAAGGTTCGAATGCATTACCGGCGTGGTTCTCGGCAGAGGCTGCCATGCACCCTGTAGCCCTCTTTCCATGTAATACCAGAGCGAGGGAGAAACGACGTGCGATGTGCAAGCTCTCCGGCGCGCGCGCGCGCTCTCACCCCGGAATGGAGTCGTAGGATAGCAATTTCGAGCTAGCAGTAATAAAGCACGTCTGCGCGCCGAAATCCTGATGAATGGCCGCGCTTAGGCTTGAAATGGAGAAGCGACGAGCCACTCTCGCACTTGCTCGCCCACCCCTTCAACCCTCGACCCTTCCCGCCCCGCGCCGCCATTTCCCATCTCTGTTTCGTCCTGCAGCATGCGATCATTCCCATCTTTCTCTCCTTTTCTCCTTCCATCTGTTTCTCCCTCACTCTCGTTCGTACCCTCTCCGTCCTCCTTCACCCTTTCGCTCCCTGCGATCCAAAGTGGCATATCCTCTCCTCCGCCGACTGCGTAAGCAGCACACCGATGGTCGTGAAACGCCTCATCCAGCATCCCGTGTGGTCCATGGTGCCAGTGAGTTGCCATCGTAGGGTGATAGTACCCACTCCCCCCTTTGATTTCTCGCACCCCCTTCCGTTTGACCTGCTCGAGCTGCTCAATAGTGCCAACCCCCCGTCAGTCTCTCTCTCTCTCCACGCTCTCCCGCGGTAGATACGAACTGATCTTGCGTTTGGCTTCATTTCGTACCATTCACTTCCAATATACACACGAAGTGCAGCCTCTGTATGCGTCTAAACCGATGTAGAGACGAATGCAAGCCTGCAACGGAGGGAGGAATGGAAAGGGGGACGGAAAGAGAGGAGAGCAAGCTCGTGAGCCTCGATAAATCTTCTCGTACCAAATTGAGAATGTAAAATACATGCGTCAAGTCCTGGCCATTCTTTATCTCTCTCCTTCTCGCTGTCTGTATGCAGGACATTGCCGTATAGTTCTGCACATAGGCTGGCTGGAATAGCTTCCCCCGCTGCGGAATGGCGTATGCATTTTTACATGCATGCGTGATGACAACGACTGTATTCCAGTGTCATTTGGTTCTCCTATATGTGCACACACATATCTTGTGTATATACATATCGGTATCGCAGTAACGCGCGTGAAAGCGAGAGTGTAATCGAGAGGGCGCGAATGGCAAACATATATGTATACGTTTATATACAGATATGAATGTATATAATATATATATGTATATATTATGTTTATGTGCAGCCGTTATATCGAGTCTGAACCACATTGGTCAGGTACAGCGTTTAATTTATTCGATCCGAGCCGCGAATGAACTGGTCCAGAAAGCTCGCGCGGTGATGTATCCTCTCAGCTTCCTTTTTTTTCCTCCTCCTCCTCCACTCCATCTTCCGCCGAGCAAAATTCTACCGTTACGTCGCTTTGATCCAAGCAATCTCGTATCATCGATTCGTATCTCACGTTCGTGAAGATGCATCGAACGTCGCGAATTCATCGGGACGTTCATTTCCATCTCGCGTATACGACGTTTCAGCATCAGCAAGATTTTGAACTCGCGCGTCGAAGGAGGAGCAATCGCACGCGACAAGGACCAGGTGGATTATACGTATTAGTCTCTCGACTGCGTAAGAATCTTGACAAAGCAAGGAATTGCGGAATCATCTTGTACGTGGTCCAGAGAGGAACGGAGGCTGGAGAAAGGGAGAGAGATGGCGTGAGACCGGTGAGAAGAGAAGGACAAACACTGTACCACCTTCTATACATAGCAACGACTTCTGGACCTCTAAATCAGCCTCCGTGTCGTGATTCATGGGAGGCGAGCTCTCACACCCTCCCTCTCCTCGTCTTTGCGCCCCACGAACTTCTCCAACGTGTACAGCTGCGCCATCTTCGTCGTTTTCGTTCCAAACTCTTCTCCCCGTCTCTCTCTTTCTCTCTTTTGCAAGCATCGCCACGAACGGTCCCCGTCCACCCTTCCACCCACTCGCCCTTCTTCGCGAAACACCACAGGGTTGCCCGACTCCTCTTTCCTCACACTCCCGCAACGATATCCTCCGGCAGTGACCTCCCGACGACCCTTTTACCTCTCCACAAACTTCCATCTTCTTTCGCGGCTTCTCTCCCGCATAAGGCCACTTCTGGCGATGTGTGCGTGAGCACTTTTGGAGCTTCTTCGACTCGCGTATTATACACTTGTAGATTCGTACTTTTTTGACTCGGTAACGTTATGTAGCCGCAAAGCAGCCATTGGAAGGCGTTGTCGCGTCTCTTTTTTCCGTTTTTGCCTCTGCCCTCTCTCGTTCCACTTTTTTCCACCATTTTGTAAGATGTAAATGAGACAACGTATGAGCGTTCGTTGTTTTATCGCTGGTTGATAAGCAATCCGTCATTCCGACGATGAATAAACGGTCCAACTTGCACATATGGACTCGAGAGGATATGATCTCTCCGCAAGGACTCAGTGGTCCCACACCGTTCAAGGAGTGTCGCGGATCGTACGGAGTATTGGTCCTTGACTCGCGTTCTCCAAAAAAAAAAAAAAAAAGTCCACGTCAAGGCCCGCTGTTTCGAAGATTCACGCGAGTTCCGCAGAGCCATAAATAATGCCTACAACCATGTGCAAATGTGGCTGATCGTATTTAAAAAAAATTGTTTCCCTCTTCGGTATCCGTGTAACCAATGAAGGCAAACCCTCAAAAATACGAACATCTGGAACGCCGTGGCGAAGTGTGAGAAAGAACTGTCTTCGGATCCGTATGCGCGTCGCGTTGCCGCGCGACATAACGAATGGCGACACCACGAATTATTACCATTATTACGATTTTATTTATTTTACTTTTTTTATTAACGACCTCTCGCGACGTTCGTATACAAAAACTGCCCGTCTCGTCTCGCTCGCGCCGTATTAATCGTCCGAGGAGGTGAGTGAATTCTCGCGCCCCGTCGGTGCTTTTTTCTTTTTCGTGTTTACTCACGCCTGGAAATTTACACCAAAAAGGACATCGGTACTCGAGAGTGGTTCGCTCGTGAATCGAAAGACGGAAAGGATAATACGACGGGATCCCAGGATTTCGAGATTCGCGGCGACGATTGCGAGAGATTTTCGAAAGTTTATCATACGGCTTGCTGGGAATGACACGAAATACGCGCGAGAGAGATACGGCGTGAATTAACATAAGTGAATAAATGAATGAGATGTTTGTTAAATGAATGAAAGTTGCTTCGCGAGCTTATAAATCCAACGCTCGTTTTGCGAAAATAAAAAAAAACCGTAGGAGCGAGAGGGCGGCAAAAGGAACGGTGGAATTGTATTCCACGAGGATGATATCGTGTCGGCACAAGCACGGGTCGTCCAGGACCTTCATAAAACACATCTTTACACGGAAACCATCCAGATATCCGTTAGGAGAAGGCCATTTTCGAGCTCATTGAATAGACAGCTATGATTCTATGACCGTGGAGCTTGCCAACTTTGCTGTAACTCCGAGACCTTTGAACCACCTTTATTCCCAAATTCTATAGATTTTCTTCTGGACCAGAGTCTGTACATCCACATTTCTCTCTGCGGAATTTATCATTACGCGAGGTATGTATTTATTAATCCATGACGATAATTAAAAACGCAAAATCAGAGAGGATGAATCAAACCGATTTTCGATCATTTCGTGCGATTCGATTGCTCGAAAATCGTAGAAAAATGTAATTGTCCGTGGAGTTCGAGCAGAAACGATGGGATTACGCGGAGGAGGCTCGAGGCACGAGCAACTGCGATGGCAGAGGACTTTCGTAATAATGTTGTCTTGCACGGGGCACACTGTTTTATTTTCCCGCTGCGCTCAAGAATGTAGTCTACAGTCAGGCTCAAAATTCGTTCGGACGCTGTTGCGCAACGCGATATATATGCGGATATGGCGACGGAGCAAAACCCGGTGCCCTGTTGTACAACGACGAGAAATGACTATACCGCTACGGCGACGTTGAAACCATACGAAACAGGCTGCCACGCCAAGGAGCCAAGGATACAACAAGGAACGGAGGAAAGATCGGCGCACGGTCGTGGTCGTTATTTTCTCTACCGCAGGATCGACGAACGTGAGCGCGGAGGACGGTGGCGAGACGATCGGCGAGCACCTGAGCGAGGAAACGAGTTTCCGAAAAACCGTACGATACACCTTTCCCGTATTACCTCACATTGTCACGATTATTTTCACAAAAATATCTCATTCTTTCCACATTGACAACAAACGCTGCTCTCCTCGCGAAGGTGTACTGAATTAAAGCGGATATTCATACCGCATTTTCAATGGTATCCCTTTTTTCGACTAAAATGCACATTTTCATCGATGTCGAGGTTGAAAAATCAAAATGGCGATTGCGTGTGTACCGATGCGATAGCGTTCATGTACATTAACCAGAGGCGAGTAAACGACAGTGGGCATCCGACGATCAAAACGCCGTAACCGTAGATCATACAGGGGATAACGATGGGAATTGGCTCTTGCAAATACATTAGAAGGCAGTGAGAAGGAGCACCGGAGGCTGCTTGTACGAGAGAAAGAGAGGAAAAAGGGGAGATTGGGGAAAACGAGAGCGGGAAAGTGACGCGACTCGTACTCGAGAGTTTTTCGTGGTGGTTTTCACATCCCCCCCTGCTGTTGGTACGGGCGAAATGAGATATAAGAGACGACGACTCGCAGGCAAGATCCTCCTCGTGACACGGCAAAAGAACACCAGAACCGACGTAAATGTACAGGAAGAAAGTGAAAAAAAAATGACTAAAAGAGGGAGGGAGAGAGCGAGAAGGTTAGATAAAAGTGGAAAAATCGTCAATGCGAAAAAAGGCACCCCCGCACTGTGAAGCTGCCGCCGAGATGAAGAGCGAGAGAAAGAGGACGAGACAGAGTTCTATACGTCGAGCCAAAAAGTATAAATTTCTTTAATGGCGCTAATAATTTCATATCGCATAATTTACTTACTGCGAAACGTAACGCCAGTAGCTACCAGAGGCATTAACGAGGAGCCTAATATTTATGTGGTACTCGGTCGACCGCCACCCAGATAACACCCTCGCCGCATGGTCCTCCTCCCCGACCTCACCCTCTGATGCTGTGCGACTCTACCTCTTCTTTCTTCTCCCACTTTTCTCTCTCTCTCTCTCTCTCTTTTACTCCAGCTTCTTTCTTTCCTCTCGAAGAAACGAGATAAAAAAGAATAACGAAAAAAGTCTTCATCCTCGAGGGGGAGATAGGTGGATAGGATTGGTACTTTGGTATCGCACACACACACACACACACACACACATATATATATATATATATATATAAAGATGCCTTGATTCCTATCCGAGAGCTTTGTACCCTACGCACAAAAATCCCTCGAGACCTTTCGAGAATGATCGTTTGGGCGGACGCGTGTATATATATTTATATTCGTTTGCAGAAGAAAGATGGAAAATCGAGTTCGACAGAAGGCTCTTAATCAAAATGAATTGTATTTCATTAAGATATTCCATCATTTCATCGTTGGTCCACACGCGATACGTACACGTACAGCAGGGAAGCAAAGAATTTTATTCGCCCATTGTGCATAAATAAATCGTTCGAAAATCGTACGAAATAAAACTCGATTATCAGAGTGACAAATCGAGTGTAGAATCATTCCACACGCGCTTCAACGAATGGAGGAATTAAAATGGCGAATCGGGACGAGTCGACAGACTGACGAACGTCGAATCAACAGCACCGATCGTGTTATATTTCGCGTATAATTTGAGTCTCGTGGAAAAGCGTGGAAATTCACGTTTGTTACTCCGCACATATTGTCACATGGGGAAAATGCATGCGCGAGAGAGAAACGGGGGAAAAGAGGGAGGCAAGGAGGATGAGATTAAACGGGAGAATATGCGCGAATGAAAAAGCTTAATGCACCATCATTTACCTCGATAGTGGACGAGCGGTTCTCGCGAATCGCGTGGCACGTGTTTACGCGTTCATAACGAGAGCGTGACGTGGGAGCAGCTTTGCATACCGCTAACATTGTTTCACCAATAGGATATAAAATACATCTGTATACGCACTGCGTACGATGCTCATTTTTGGTCGCACATCCCACAAGTATACTCTGATGCACAAAAGCACTGCGCTGTTGTACGTCTCGGCATGATATATTTTATTTAAACCCAATGGTCTCTGGACCATCGACGATATTCCATGGCTCTACGAAAATTACTGAAATAAAACTATTAATTTAAATTCCATTGTTCCATTATAAATAATTAGCTGTTAATAACACTTTCGCCGCGGCAAGGATGAAGAGCGAAATAGCGCTGAGATAATGTGATTGGAAAATCGAACGCGGATGCTGCGTGGGTGTGCGTCATATTGATGTGTGCTCTTTGAATCTTCATTATGCCACTGACCATTTAAAATCCCCGTGGACCGTCATTTCGCTTTATAATCTTTCAGGGTGCATAAATCTGTGTAGCACACCGATTAAATTTTACGGCGATATTCGCAGATCGTTTATCTTTCTCTTCTTTCGTTTCAAATTTATGTACACTCTGAGGAACGACAGGTATTCATCATCTTCGCGATTCAGGTAGTGACGGAGGTCCTTCGTTTGGCTGTTTTAATTGCGCAATTTTTTTTATCGACATTTCATCGTTCTTTCAGTCACGTTGAAGCGCGCAGCATCCCTGCATCTCTCTTTCTCTGACGTGCAGAAAAATCTTTATTTTTCTTTGAATTTGTCCGGCGATTGTCCGGGTGTCGAGCGATCCTTTTCTGGATGCGTCTCTTATCAAGATCGCTCGTCGTGTCGATCACGAGGCATCGGAGATAAAACCGCGATTGCTTTGATGTGTGTGTGTGGCGTGCAAACGTGGAGATAAACTCCCCTGGGAGACGATCGCCAAAGAAAGTGACCGTACACGGTTTTCTTCGACTCTGTGTATCGCATAATCGCCGTTGCCACTGCGTATGGCATCGGACACCTAAAGCGCTGAATATAATGCTACTTCTCAGTGAAAGTTTTGTTTTTGCTTGAATTTCATTGTTTTTTTTGCGTTTTCTTACTGAAATTTCGAGTTTTCGCAAAAAACTCGATGAGTTTCGTAATCAGCGGAAAATTTGCGATGGAATAGACCGTTGAACCAGCGAAAAATGAAAAAAAAAAATTCGCATCATCTTTGGTCACTTTTCCAGAATCACCGAAAAGCCGAAATTTCAAAAGGCCATAACTTTCGTCCAAATTGACATGTATAGATTTTTTGGGGGGGTTTTGAGACGCCCGCGAGTAGACTTAAAACATGGTGAAAGTTAAATGTCGATAGCTTGATTCCTTCCCCCTCAAAATCGAGGTTGAAAATCGGCGAAAAAAACGCAAAGGGGTATGTATGGGAAAATTGGCGAAAATCGATGGTTCTACTTAAAAAATCTGCCAAAAATCGAAAAATGAAGATATCGCGATGAACCAAACGGCATTTTAAAGCCTGAACAATTGACAAGAGAATAAGCACACGCTGGAGTATCTAGCTCAAAGGAGAAAAAAATGGCAGTCCTTTTAGTGAACCAACTCAATCCGGCAAAAAATGGCAAAAAATTTTGGATTTCAAAAATGATTTTTAATGGTCTATATCCATGTATTTTTTCCCGCTGATTACGAAACACACCGGTATTTCGTCGAAAACCCAATATGTCAGTCAGAAATCGCAATAATACGAGTTTTATCAGTTAATTACTATTTTCTCATTGAAATATCGAGTTTGCGGGAAAAAGTCGGTGGGTTTCGTAATCAGCGGATAATTTCCGATCGGACAAGCTCCAGAAATATTAAAAATGAGCAAAAAAACAATTTTGACTCATTTTTCGTCCTTTTTCCAGAAATCATTACGGGAAACGTACGATAAATAATACAAATATTGTATTAAATCCGCACATGTTTAATAATACGTTTAATAATGTATAGTTGGACCACATCGGCAGATGGACATTCGTATGTACGCGTCTTTTCTTACGTACGGTCCCCGTCGCACGCCCGGCGCGGTCGATTCAATTAATCAAAGGCGAGAGACGGCGCTGATTACTCCTGCGATGCACTTAGTCGCGTACATGCGATTACACGCTGTGAGATAGACAGATGATGCTACGTGTCTGTAGTTAATCTTCGGCACGTCAAAGCTCGTACCGAACGACGAGCACAAACATCGGTAAATACGCACATGTACGGACATGTCCACATAAATATATATATATATATATGAAACATTCGCGTTTGTGACTCGGACAGCAAGACGGGGACGGTGCCGGCGTGTGCAAGCTACACCGATGAGAACGAAGAAACGTGCAAGCGTCTGCGATCGATAAAAGTAAATACACACGTGTATATATATATATATATACATATATATATATATACCGTTTATTTTTCAAGAGCTATCGGTGTATTCGATATATAAGTACATCAGTCACGTTTCGCACGAATACATGCGAGATGCGTCTCATCGCAATTCCGTGCGAGTGTCGAGAGAACACGTTGAGGATGGTCCACAAAACATACGTTTATTCATCGAGCGCGGAAAGTCGTGATAAAAAAATGAAAATAAAATCATTCCGCTGTTTTGGCATTCCACGAGTATAGGTGCCTCATTTTATTTACTTTTCTTATACATATTTATCGTTAGGGGTGACGAATTTCGATACTGTTTCCAGCGGTTCGTTTATGAAACTGCCGAAACGTTGCCACGACAGCTTCTCGCGTTGTTTCAGCGCGTCTCGCCTTCATTCGTGTCTCACGTGTGTGTATATATATATATATATATATATATTGCACAGGATTCTCGCGAGACAGACCGGTAGTCAGGAAATCACGATTCGTCGTGGCGCGCAGTTTCTGTATATCGTTCGAGCAAAGCTCGTCCGTACTTTTGCTCATTGTTCCGAGAATAACTTATTGGTGACTGCATCGATCGACCATGACAGAAATAAGAAAAGAGGACAAACACTCCGAGCTGAAAAATTGACGTGCAGGCGCAGAGAACGTCTTGTTTCCTCGAAACAAAAAAAGAAGAAGGAAAAACCATCCACCGTCGCTATTTCAATGCTGAGAATCATAACGACTGTGAAATACGGGCAACTTTGGACTACCGCCGATACGAAGCAAGATCGAAATTGATTGTTTCTTTGCGTTGAAAACGGGAGATCGAAAGTTCACCAAACCTCGCCGGAGTTCTGCTCCTCCACTCGCGATATATCGCGGAATTTCCTTGAAATTTCTTCGACCAGAAATATTAGCTAATAGATATACATCGTGTGTGCATAGACGGTGAATAAAAGGGATGGAAAAACGGGAAGAGCAGGAGTACAGCAGTGACTGCAAGAGGACATAACGAAGACACAGTGTTCTTCTGGCAGAAAAAGAGAGATGAGGATGAAAAAAAAGAAAATGAGTGAAATAGACGTATGTATATATAGGTATATGTTTGCGAATAGGATGGATGGAAAAAGAGAAGGGACTGTACGAAAGAGGCAGCGGAGCGCACCGGCGCCCGAACCGGCTCCGTCGAGGCGCCGGCGTCACTTCCGCCCTCCGCCTGGTTCCCACTGTACACCGCTGTCTCTTTTTCCCTCAGCACACTTTTGCACGGTCATTTATATACGTACATTCGCCCGTGGAACTCTTTTGCCGTTGGTACCGCTGAAGCGATGGCTATGTCGAAACTTCAAACCCCCGTTTTTTTTTTCAACCCTCGCATTGCCGGCCGAATCGAGGATGGGAGAAACAGAAGGAGGTGGGCCTCTCGGTATACCGAGAAGCGATTGAACCAGACCGCTTCTCGCGGATAAAACCATCGCCAGAATTTCAAGCCGGTCCATATATACGTTTCCACTCTCCCGACTTGTACTTTCCCGACAAATAAATATAATACACGTATAACTCTCCAGCGGACGCATCCCCCTGCGATACAGCGATGGTTCTAAAGCCGACGAAACTGTCCCGGGGGTTGTTGATCCTGTCGATAGCCCGAGTGCGTGCAGCTTCCGCTAAAGATCCTTGGATAAGTTGGAAACAATAACGTTTATTCTTCTGCTGCGCTAATTTTCTCACGACCAGAGGTAAGATACAGCAAATTCGCCCATTTTCTACGTCCCATTTGGAAGAAGAAAGATCGGGTCCTCCGTGCCGTCGAACGGAGCTCCAGGTTCCAAAATATACGTCAGCCACATTCTCGGCAGTCTCTGGCCAGCAGCCATATGGAAGCTGGCAGGTGAAAATAATCTAGTATGTACGGTAATATACGTACAAAGGTGGGTTAACCTTTAAGGTTTCTGAATCTAACGGCGGTCAGGAAGTTAGCTGCTCCTACATGTACGGATATACACGGTCAACAGGGTTGGATGAAGTTCCGTAACGCGTTACGAGGATGGGGTGAGCATAGACGCTGGTACAGGATATTTATCGTAACGAGGACTTATGGGCGACAGATTTCGGAATTAGGGTATCGCGGCAAGCAGGGTCCAGTCCAGCTTCACACGCCGGAGGGTCGAGAGCCAGTGGTTCTTCGCCCGCGAGTTTCGCCGAGGCAGCACCAGGACACCTTCCTCGTTGAAGGGGGTTGTTTCTGCCGGCGGGGGTTTGGCCTTGTACCATCGAAGGTTGGTTCGCGCGAACACACCGTATCCCCGAATATAGTTGGTCCACGGGCGGGAACGATTCGTGGACCATCTCGTGGGCGCGTGGACCCACGTGATACCGCAATAATCCACGAGGATTATCCCTCGTGTTCCAGAGGGTTTCGCCACAGCCAGCAGCTATATCCTCGGGTGGCCGAGAAGAAAGAGACGAGAATCGGGCTGCGGAAGAGCGGGAGGGAAAGAGCCATCCAAAGGGACCCAAGCTGGCTGGCGAACCGAGGGAATGTTCCGATCATGCTGGGCATTGTCTAACGATATACCCGCGTATTCCTCTTCACCATTCTCACAGTTTCCACCCGTCGTTCAGCGCACATGCTAGAACGTACATAGGGGTAGGTTACATGCAGCGTGCGAATACCTAGTTTTCCGGAAACGGATGTACACCTGAACGTATATGGCCGCTTGTTTCGTATTCGACCATCTATATATACATATATATCTGAATATGTATGCATGCACGTGTATATAAATCGGGTAAACATATACGCGAATTGGTAGATGCGGCGTATATGTACTTGCAAATAGCCCGATAAATCTTTCAGGCCGATAAATCACCACACGTAAGTAGGTAAACCGATGAAAAGCCAACTGCGACTGTTATTTGGGTTACATTGCCGGAATTGCTGATTCACGGAGATATCGGAACTTCATTAAATTCAGGTAAATACTTCATTTTTTTCAAAAATCAAATACCAACCTTGTGGCATTTTTCTATTTTTGTTCATGACAAGTTTATAAAGACTCAACATTTTTGCGACACCGGAAGTCGATATAATATTACCCAACTGTACCTCTGTGTTCGTTACCTATCGGATTATCGATTACTTTGTTCGGAGGATAAAGAAGACGGACGATGAATTAAACCGAAAGAAGGGTCGCGTGTTTGGTGTCCCGTTGGCAGATCGATACGTCTATAAATCCTAATGAACCTCGACCAATATTCCGCATTCCCGTTTTCCACAATGTTTGTCTCCGCATGGAACATTCACGCGTTCCTAGGAGCAATGGACTTTATCGACGGAGACTAATGACGTATGCTAACAGAGGAGTAAAAAATTCAGAAAGATGCGGATGAGGTTGGAGGGATGAAAAAACGAGAACGACGTAGATGGACGTTGATTCTCCGTTCCACAGTTCGACGAGCGTGATTAGCGATAAATAACGAAAATCGCGAAAGATCCGATCAACGCAATTATTCCACGAAGCTATAACGAATGGAAACTGAACGCTTTTGCAGAATTTTGACAGCGCGGGCATAATCCGACTTACGTGGCTCGATCGCCTGAAAATAATCCTGGCTTTTTCTCTCTCAGTTTCTCCATAGCTGTTGGTCCACCTATCGGAATGGAGTCGTTCTCGCAATCTTAAGCGCCGTGCAACGAAGAGAAACAGTAGACGAGGAAGGGTGAGATAGATGGCGTTGTGGACGACGCGGGGTTGGTGGAGAGAATGATTCCCGTGGATTTGAGATATCTGTGTAACATCGGAGAGAAAGAGAGGCTGGAGAGTGCGAGAAAGAGGGTTGAAGAGAGAGCGCGCGATAGGAAGCAACGATGCGCATAGTGGGGGTGTGCATTGCGGATTTATTCCCGCCAACACATTCATCATGGCGGATTTAGCTGAACCCGTAACGCATGGCCATGGATATATATCTGTTACGGAGTCCCTTCCCCTTCACCTCTGCCAGGGACCATCCTCCTACCCTCCGACCCTCTTCCCACCTCGAGTATGGTCCTCTCATCCCAGCATAGCGTTCTCTCATCTCCTTCTCTCTCTCTCTTCGACTCTCTTTCTCGCTTCTCGTCGCATTCGGTATTCCGACGACGCCTCAGCTCTTTCGATGATTCCCGCTGACTCGACTTCTTTTGAGAAAAAGTAACGCTATCCTGCTGCTTCTGCCAAGGCTCGAGAGCAAGAGGAATGGCTAGTTTATTTTGTTTGCAGTTTCGATGCTCGGATATTTATGGGATAGCTCCAGAGACTTCGATGGAGGAGGGGGTCGAACATTTCGGTGAAAACATAGCGCGCATGTTCGACGAAAGGAACCCTGTTTGTTTCAGCAATTTTTAATGCCCACGGTTTTTTTTTCTTGCATCTCGGCGTTTACGGGTGAATCGCGGAAAAATAAGTCTGATCGTCTCAATCTTCGCGAGCATTAATCCTAATTCATTCGCCTGCAGTACGAATTGTCAAAGAAACATCTCAAAGTCGTGGCGAAAATGATGTCTTCCGGTACAACGAGGGAGTGTCTTTTTTCTCAGATCCGGATTGATCCGGAATGTTCGCCACCTTGAAGAAGCTTCACCAAGGGTTCTTTTATCCCTTGTTGTGCCGGAAGGAATAAAGGCTCGTCAATAATTAATATTCCCTTAGCTTAACTCACGTACAGCGATGGAATAATTGACGCAAACGAAACACACCATCGCCATTGTCGTGGAGTAGCTCTCCGTATCCGCAGCGTTCTTCAACCCTCCGTATAGAACACACCCCCACCGAGATACGATATTACCAAGGGATCGAAATAAATCAATGGCTCATCCATCTACATTTTATCCCCGCCTAGGACGAACCCTTGAACGTGTGGAGTCTTGCACACGTGTCTCACCGTCTCCGTCTTTCTTTGCGTTCTCTCTCGCTATCTTCAAAGTCATATATCGCTAATATTCCCTCCTCCACTACCCTCGCGACTTTCGAATTTCCACGTCAGCCTATCTCGGCCCTCTCCTCGCTTTTTCTTCCCGAAGAAGACACGGAGAGTCGCCTTAAATCCAATCCGAAGCTTCGGTACCATCGAGACTTCAATAGACGCAGCGTTATCGAGCCAGCGGTGGCTTTGTGCTATGAGGGATGATGGCGCGCGAGATGCCACTTTTCCAAACTCCTCGTCGCTCCCCGCGCGGTCTTCCATCTCCGCTATTCGTGCCTCATCCATATTTTACATTTATTATCATATTCGCGAGCCTCGATCGTAATTCATTCGCCTCTATCAAAATCGAAGTGAGAGCGGGTCGCAGGGGGTGGTCATAAAAAATTGGCATAAAAAAAATTTGACTGCAATCGACACGCGTGAAATTGGAGTCGGAGATGAAAGTGCTTTGATTTACATCATTGCCGATCGGACTATTGATATCTTTATGCACGTCCGACGAGCATCGTGGCTACCACGATGGTTCCTTCGGTGCAACCTCACAAATTCTTCGGAAAATTGAAATCGATTGAAATTATCATTTACAACGCCGTTCACTTTGCTTTTTTCGGGTAACTTTCCTTGTAAAGAAGCGAGGATCGATATCGGAGTAGTCTAAAACGACAGCTGTTCAATAATAACGTCGAATTATGTCTCTCGGAGTACGGTACAGAGGGGTGGCTGAAAAATACAAACACGAGAACAGGAGAAGCGAGACTCGTTGCTGTGGGGAGCAACCCCAGAGAGCTCGTTCGACTGGATCGAAAAGTCGCCTTGGTCCACCTTATTCCAGCTTCCGAAGCGAAAGGGAGAGAAACCAGCCGAGAGGATAAAACCGAGGAAAAAGTTATTCAAAAGTTCACGACGGTATTCAACATCCTCATGGCACATTGCTGTATCGTAAATTTTTCCACACTTTCCGGTTATTTGTCGGAGTTTGAATAAATTCGCCGGCTGTACGGCGAAGAGAGAAGTTTGTACTTTCGATTCCCTTCGAGTTTCCATCGGTTAGAATTTTCATGAGAGCGCCGGAGACGCCAGAATCGCGAGAGGACTACCGCGACGTCCATCTTTATAAATACGCATACGTGGGTGTTCGACCAACGCGTAGAATCAGCGGACAAGGAGACGATCGCGATTCCAACCCTCCGTGAAACTCGGGCCTAACTTGCTCGGCACTTTTTGCAAATCCAAAGTGGAACGGTCATTCGAGTACACGTAGACACCCATTGACATGTAAAAAAGGGACCGAGAAGTGAAAATAATCAAAAGACGGATGGAGAAATAAAAATGGATGCTGCGAAGAAGAATGAAAGACGCCCAAAGCGTTGAGGCTAAATCGTAGGAAAATTGAGGATGGGATGGAAAATGGAGAAACGAAGAGATGTGCACGACCCAAATCTGAAAGATGCAGAAAAGTTTGCTCGTCGATCAGCCCAGGCGGAAGGAAGGAACATCCGGATACACGATGGACCAAAGCACGAGAGAGCGAGAAAGAATTCTCCTGCCGTTTTTTCTTTCGTCCCACTATATACTTTCCTTGTTTTTCTTTCTTTCCCATTCCCTTCATGCTTTTTCTCCTTGTGTATCTTTATTCTTTCGTACAACTAGTCTCGTGAATTTCCGCGTCGTTCACAATTGCTGGCGCGTCTGTGTACGCTTATGGAAACATTCAACACACTAGAACGGGCTAGGGTGTAGTACACTGTCTCTTCGTCTGGGCCGAAAGCTCCGGAGATGTAGAGTCCAAAGTGCCAAGTTTACCTTCCACCTTGTTACACCCTTATTATTCTCCGCGTAGTAAACTTGCCACTCTTCCTCGAGTCCGTAAGGACACAAGAATCTACGTCATACGAATACAGCGTGTGTCTCATACGTCTGTACGTACACTTGATGTACAAGTGTACATCGCCCTGTGTGGTCCACTGTTTAAGTCATGACTTTTCTTGTCTCGCAGTTTGAGAGACTTTAAGCTACTTGAGAGGCAACGTGATACAACGTATACGGCGTGGATGATAAACTTTCGAGGTGGCTTTGCTACTCGTCTGCCCACATGCAATCGCGATCGATCGACCGTCGTTCGTTTGCCTTTTTTTTCTCTCATTCTCTCGTATCGGTAGATTTTTCTCAAAGATGGTCTTCAACTGGCAAACCGGAAATCAGGTTGAAACGCACGCCGATGGAACGCCGATCTAGGTGCGTAGGAATTATCGCGGGGAGAAAAAAGTTTACAGGCTATAACGTCCGACGGAACACGATCGTTTCAAAGCAGCGCGGCTGTTTTCGCGATGTCTCCTCCGTAGAGAAAATCCCAACTGCGCCGTTGGAAACGATAAAACGTGCTTGACGCCTCGAATTAGTCTCGAGTCGAGATCGAACGAGGGAGAAGTCAGTTTTTTCGCGTCCTCTTTATTTTCGTCTCTCTTTAATGCACCTGTAATGTGAACTCAAACTCGCAGAGGCGGAATCAGGATGACATTTTCTCCCTGTAGACCGCAGGTCCAATCTTGATTGCGTAGATCGGCGAGATCGACTTTGTCTCTCGTCGATTGTCCCTTTTTTCCCAACGCGGTCGAGACGCTCGTCTCGCTCGCGTTTCAACTGGTCTTACGAAAGTATCGCTCAGAGGTGAAATCTCTGCTGGAATAACAATAACGAATGAAGAGGAAAAAAACGTAACGAAAAGAGCCATAAAGAAGTATCAGAGACATCACACGTCTCACGGAAGATGTCGTTGTGCGGGGAGAACTGAAGATAAAGAGACAGATTGAAGCGAGAACAAGAGAGCGAAGCAAACACGAACTGAAACGAGATATACATCGTCCTCGATTCTAGTCGTTTCTCACGAGAATTCAACTTTACGTCCTCGTAAAGCATCGCCTGTCACGATCGTCTCGCGTCCGTTGGGCCTAAATCATTTTCCCGACAGAGGGCGAACGAAAAAGTTTCCACGAAAAGCAATGGGAATGTCTCTGTGACCTTGCTGACCTCCTCGAGAGCGAGGAAGCACGTAAAAAAAAAACGAAGGCACATTTTACCAGCCACAAGATTTCATCGTCGTCCATCGGCAAGTTTACGTATTCTCCGGCTCATCATCGAGGATTGACATCATCATTCGCTCATAAATGAAACTTGGCCAGAACAGTTCATCAAAGATGTGCAAGAGCGAGCTTGATTAAGGGGGATAAATGGGCAAAGAGACAAAAGAGAGGTTGATCCAGGCTCTTCTTCCGCTCGCCTCCATCCAGCCTGTGTGCTTCTTTTTCCTCACTTCCCCCTCGCTATCTTCAGAGTCTATCAGGCAGTAAACAGCGAGCTGCAGATAAGAACCGGAGATATATTATAGAAGCGACCATCTTGCTGGACCACTGCTGCTGCTTGTGTCGTTTGCTCCTTCCAGAGAGAGACACTACTTACGGCCAACTCTGAAAGATTCGTCGTCAGTGTGAAAGAGTACGAATGTACATGGGAGAGGATAAAAAGGAAGGGAAATTCGTGAAACTGTGTATCTTTCCCAAACAACTGGGAAAAGAGAAAGATGAGACAGAGTATGTGTGCATAGAGTCCGAAACTATATATTTCGTGCAGTCTTTTTTGGTCCTCTCCGTTCGCACGAAGCATCGACCATCCACCATTTCTCCATTGCCGACGCAGAGACCATCCCCTACCGGTTCGCCAGTTCCCATCGAGCGAACGAGTAAAAACCAGAGATTGGGTTCCGAATAGTCGATGGAGCGCTTCCCGAAGGAGTTGGTACGTTCATTCGGTCGCTGATGCTGTGTGCCGCGAACGGAAGTCAGTTTGCAAGCCAAGCATGGGCCTGCGGCGCCGTGCAACCCTCTTATTTTCCTTCTTTCGTCATCATTCTTCCGGGCAGAACTTGCTCGGTGAGGCTTCCATTCCTCCGATCTTTCCAACGAGTCTCTTTCGTTCTAACGCCCTATCGTATCTCCTCGTCGATTTGTCTTGTCTCTCCTTCGACTTCTTTCCTTCTTTGTTTCCTACTTTTATTTGATGAAATCGGTAAAATGGACCAGAATTTCTTCGGCTCTCACTCAATCTTTTTTATCAACGGAGCGGTATGCAAGAACGCTCGAGTGTTCTCTGCTGCGAGTGATTCACCGTCCATTTGCGATCGAGTCAACCCCAAAATATTTTTAACCATTCCGCGAGCAGAGTAGAGCGTGGAAGACGAAACACAGGAGGATTGTCAATTTCGGACGAACACGCGCCCGTGTTAAATTGACCTTTTCATCAACGATCGTTTCAGAGGGGTGGAGTGAAAGGGTTGAACGTCTATTTTTGTCGATATGCCCGCCTGTACGAAACTATATACGTCCGCAGTTATTACAATCGTGTCAGAAGGCATGTACCACCCTCTGTAACTGATCTGCATAACCATCATGGTCCCCCCTCGTTTCCGCTCTTTATTTTGCTCCGTATTTTCTTCTCTCCTTCGCATCCTCTCCTCTTTCTCCTTTGGTCTCCGACATCCCACGTTGCGGTGAATGGTGCTGTACCAACCACTCAATAGAGAAGAGCCTCAGCCGAATCGGCCCACCGCGAAAACGATTACGAATTAACTCGCTCTCTCTTTTTCGCGGTTGCCATTAAGTTCGGCGTTCCCCAGGGAGAAGAGTCCGCTACGGAATATGCCATGAAAAGGTGGAGAGGCCGTTACAATTATTGCGCTCTTTGTTTCGCTATCAAACCGCCTCGTACCATTTCGCACAGCTTTTTCCAACGGGGGGGGGGGGTTATAAATGTACGCGACTGTAAAGCGTGTTCCGCCATGGTCGCCGCGCGGCTCTCCATTGCCGAACGATGAGGGGTTGTCGAGAGTTTCCCCACAGCAATCAACTCTTTGCGATCTTGATCAACCAGTCATCAAACGACTATGAGCACGCCGCGGTAAATTCCCAAGTTATTCGTAATGGCTTTTATTCCTCGCTTCTATCGGTCGCCGGAGAATAGAACGCTGCTGAGTAACGCGACAACTCGAGGAAAAGATTTATGATAAAACCACCCCGTTCTAATTTTCGTGCTCCATTAAGACGCGGTACTCCAGAAGTGGTGCTCCATTTTTTTTCTACAACCTTCACCGTACTTCGTCTCGCTCGCAGATTTAAAAAAAGTGCGAAGGACGGAATTTCGGAAATTCCCGACATGAAAAAAAAGATCAATAGGTCGTTTTTTGGAAAAAAATATGTCTAAAGCGGGATACGATCGCGGCCATGAAAAAAAAAAGACGAACGGAAGACCCCTGCGTATCTGGAAAAAATAAGAGCGGTAAATGCAGAAAAGTGCTGACTCTGTGTAGTCGTGGCGTGCTTTAAATTTACGACTTGCGGTGCCTCGAGAATTCGTTCCGATCTTTCGAGAAAAAAAAAAATCGGAGCAACTTCTCTTTCTTTCTCACATGCTCGTATTTAGGGACAATGGATCATGTCGTTTTTTTTTCTTTTTCGTGCCTTCGGTTTTCTCGATGTATTTTTGTAAAAGCATCTCACGCGTAAAAGCCGAAATGGCGTGCATATTGAATGCGTGACGGAGCCGGCAGCCGCCGTTTCCGCAAACACTCGAGAGGATCGCACGGTCGCGGATACCGTTAGGTCCTGGCTGGCGATTGTCCTATTAGTGGCCAATATAGGGAAGCCTACGCGGGGGTCACGTCGTGGGTTCTCGGCACCTCGCTGTCCAGCCAAGGTTTTTACAGCATTACGCAAAAATCGTAGTCACCAACGAGGGTGCATCGGCCTAGCGAAGAAGAAAGACGAGGACGGAAACATTTCGTGTCGTGAAAATTGACCATTTTACGGCGCGGTCTGTGTATGCGTGACCCGTAAAATCGCTATACCGCGGGCCGAGACTCGAGGTCAGGACCTTCCTGAAAATTCGACCGACGATTCGGACTACCCTAAATTACACCCGTATGTAAAATCGATACATCGCTGGATACACGCTTTTGCTCTATTTCCTTAAAAGACCTGTGTTGCGTGGAATTTCTTTGCGAGGATCGCGGTAAAAAGGTTTTTCTTAGACAGGTATGTATACTCCAAGTACGGTATGACCTTGGGATTCTCGGGCAGCCTCGAGATAAGCCGCTGTGCCATCTCAAAGTATAAAAAAAATATATTCGAGAGTACAGCCAGGTGTGGGTGTTCAAAATTGAAAAAGAAATGATTTTGTAGCTCGGAACATTGCGGTTCCGTAGGAAATGCCGAAAGAAATATAAATGGACCATTGAATCAGTCACGCGACTGTTGAAACAACGAGAGGATGGGTGGGATGCTGTGTGTTTCTCGTTTCACGCGCGTATAACGATATCCAGAAAACTGGAACTTGTAATTAAGTTCTCGCTCTCGTGCCGCAGGGGGGCAGCGGACACTTTGCGGCCAATATCATCTCTAATAATTCTAATAATTCGCGGGCGAGCAACGTCGAGGCGAAAACGACTCCGTTGTCCTCCAGCCCTCGCGCCAATGATTCTCCAGCTTTGGTGGTGTGTTCTGGTATGAAGAAACGGATGGGAGAGTGAGAACGGTTTCTGGAGCGGTGCCCGTGGACCCATACATTCCGAAAGATACGCGAAAGAGATGAGAAACGAAGAGAGGAAGAGCGAGAAGACAGCAGAGGAATACGAAGAGAGGAAGCAGAAGAGACGGAGGAATAGGTCGAGACTCTTGGAACGAGGAAATAGAGGGAAGGCCAATTAGAGGGCGAAAAGATTTATCTGCGGGTAACGGGTGTTCCGATACCGAGGGGGTAAATTTTACCCTCTCGTTTCCTGTCCACTGCCTCGCTCTCTCCTTCTCCATCTCTCTCTCTCGTCACCCTTTCCTTCCATAATGCTTTCGTCCGTCGCGTCGTTTTGCCTGTATTATTCCCGCCGGTCTGGACAACCGAAACTTATTCAACAACGTGTGGACCACCGCTCGGCATATTTTATATCGAGAGGTTTAAAAAAAAAGGTTTAAAAAATCTCAATTATTACGGAAGCAATTACATTTTCGTCAAAATGGATAGCGAAGGCAAAAGAAGATGACAAATGTTTCAGGTATCCGCAGACCGTGAAATTACGCGTGTGTCCTAATTACATGGGGTATATACTTTATATATGTGTGTGTGAATCTCGCATACACGTGTAACGAATGAGCCAACGGAAATTAATTCAAGGAAATTAATGAATTATTCCGAGGGTTCTTGATGCGAAGAAGTATAAGAGACGCTACTAGCAAGGTGAATGAACGCCGACTTCCTTTTGCTGCTAATTCGCGATGAAGCGAAACCGCGGGCTGGGCGAGGAGAAGAAAGAGTACATACATTCAGGCCTTCGTGGAAAACGGCGAGATGACGACGCGTCCTCGCAAACGACCCGAGGCTCTGAATTATTTTAATAAGAACGGCTGACATCTTAACTGCTGGCATAAGCTGATCAAAGCTCCTTCTGGACCAGGTGATGCCATGCGGCGCAGGGTATTTACACACAAAACAACAAAACCGAAAGCCAGCCCGAGTATTCGCAAGAATTATAATGCATCAACGCGCGTACTCCTCTATGGGGCGTTCTATGACAGCAGCCCGATTTGATTTTGTAAATAAAAATGTTTATTTCGAGAAAAAATCGAGTAAAAATGATTTATCGAAAAATTCACAAATTTAAAACGATTCCGTGATTGATACGTATTATTATAATATCGTATAACATGTATCATACTGTGTACGATGTTATCCTAATTTATTTCATGTTTAATTATCGCCAGGAAAGGTTTTAACGAAACCTGTTCACTCCAGAGCGAATTGCAACGGAAAAAAAATCCAAAGATGGCGCGGTCGATCCTTCCTCATGAGCGGAAAGTATCGTACATGATGTATATTTGTACGTGCGGGAACGAGTTTAATTCTCGTTGAAATCTTCTCACATCGACAGTCTGGGAAACGAAAAATAAAGAAGAGACGTTGCTTCTCACCTCGCCAGAGTTCCTCACGTCGCGGGGAGCAAAGACAGCGCGCGCGTCACGGCCGACACCGCTGTGAGCGCGACGATTTTTTTCTAGACTCGCCACAGCGTATACGAAATTAGAAACTCTCGTCCAGCAATGTGAAAGAATTTTGAAAAAAAACTAGCCAATCCAGACGCGCGGATTGAGACCGAGCATCATTTTTCTGGTTCAGCTGTGCGTTCTCTGCCTCTTTGAGAGACGAGCGAGGAGGAGAGGAAAGAGAAGATCTACTCCGAGAGCGTGGGTACGTCCGCGCGCGAAGGAAATCATCTCGAGGTCGATTTTTTCCCGCAAAGTTTCATGCACGACTGCAGCAAAAGGAGACGGAGAACGAGAAAACGCAGTATAACATCTAGCGAAAAACGGATGCTGGAAGCTGATGCCGGATAAAATGCACAGGCGATAAAAATGGCGGAAAATTAGGAAAAAAAAACGAATTATTTGTTGATTGAGTCGGGTTTTTCTGCAAATAAATAATGACAATCGCGTCGTTGAGGGATGGTCGACGGAAGCTCGAAAAGGAGCAGAAAACAAGGCCTGTCGTCTTCTTCAACGAAATGTCACATGTATACGTATTATGCAACACCTTTGCCGCTCATAGAGTTTATCTTTCGTCCTTCTGCTCTTCTCCCCGCCCGATGCTTCTCATCCAGAGGCTGCGTACATATATTCGCAACCCCCTGGAAGAGAGAGCTCGCGTCCGCGCCCTTGCGCCAACAAACGTGCCCGCTTCGTTTCCGTGTTGTTACATAATACACGCTGCGGCGCGGTTACGCGGATGAGGGATGAGGTGCCGCGTTGCCTAATAACCTCCCTGCTGCCCTGCCAACCCCCTGCCGACGCAACTAACGTTGCACAAACGCGCCCTGCCTCTCTCTCTCTCTCTCTCTCTCTCTCTCTCTCTCTGTACTCTCTCATTGCACAAGAGATATAGCGTATACATAGATCTTTTGAGGAATATACTATACCAAAGCAAAAACCGTACTTGTGCACGTACCACACGCAACCAGCAGCGAGGCAACCTCTTTCTCTCATCCCTCTTCTAAATAACGGAGAAACGCCGAAGCAGCCACGTCGACGTGCGCGATATTCCGTACTCCTGATACTCATCCCTTCATCCCTGCTACGTTTCTCACCCTCTTCCGCACATTCCCGGAGAAGTAATTATATGAGGGCGTAGCACGCTACCAACACGCGCCTCGAGTGTTTCGTAACCCTCTCGTGGATCCAAACGATAAGAGAGAGAGAGAGAGAGGGAGAAGACTCGGAAGATTCATCTTGAAGAGCTCGTTTTTGATAATATTTTTCTTCCCGCACGTTTTTCAATGTCCAGTTTGGACCACGGGGATGCTGCCATTTTCTAGGTTCAGAGTTTTTCTTTCGCAACAAAGTTTGTCGAACTTGAATTATCGTCGATCACTTGTATTCCCATATGGGTCATTTCATCGAAATTTCGACTTTTTGACGTTTCTGGGAAAGTGGCGAAAAATGGGTCGAAATTTTTGGTTTTCGACAAAATACCGGTGTGTTTTGTAATCAGCGGGAAAAAATACATCGATATAGACTATTGAAAATAATTTTTGAGGTCAAACATTTTTCGCCATTTCTCACCGGATTGAGTCGATTCACTAAAAGGACTGCCATTTTTTTCCCCTTTGAGGCAGACACCCCTACTTGTGCTTATTCTCTTCGCAATTATTGAGGCTCCAAAATGCCGTTTGATTCATCGAGATATCTTCGTTTTTCGATTTTTGGCAGATTTTTTAAGTTGGACCACGGATTTTCGCCAATTTTCCCATACATACCCCTTTGCGTTTTTTTCGCCGATTTTCAACATCGATTTTGAGGGTGAAGCAATGTAGCTATCGGCATTTAACTTTCACTGTTCTTTAAGTCTACTCGCGGGCTTTTCAAAACACCCCCAAAAATGTCTGTAGCACAAATAGAACCGTAGTTATGACGATTTGAAATTTCGACTTTTCCACGATTCTGAAAAAGTGACCAAAAGTGACGAAAATTTTTTTTTTCCAATTTTCGATAATTGACCAGCCTATTTCATCGCAAATTTTCCGCCAATCACAAAACTCGTCGACATTTCTGCGAAAACTCGAAATTTCAGTAAGAAAACACAAAAAAACAGTGGTTACAGAATGCAGAATAGTTTTCCGAGCGAGACACCGAGTTTTCGATGAAAAACCAATGATTTTCGTAATCAGCGGAAAAAGATACATCGATATAGACCGTCGAATCGAATTTTAAGAATCGAATCATTTTCCGCCAAATCCTCGAACGTTAAAGCGAACTAATCGTATCGATACGTGATACCGTATGATTTTTTTCGGTAAATTCGAGAAGAAACGATATGACGACCCTCGCGATTTCTTTACTGGCACCAGTTTTCATCCTCTTTGCGTTTTCCAATGAAAATTCCTGCCAAAACTATCTTGAGAAGCTGTTGTGGAGCACGAAGGCGGTAAATCGCGGGGCTTTTTATACGACGGCATGAATATACACAAAATGTATTCTGATACGCGTATTTATCTCGCCCTAGGCGCAAGATGGAAGATTGCCATTTATTGCCCTCGAATATGTGGAATCCTCTCTCTACGCTAGGTGTGCGTTTCTATAGAAATCCAAGAGTATACCACTGGTACACGATACTCGCTGCTTTTCAGCCGTACCGCACGATGTATGTATATCTATACAAATAAAAAAAAAAAAGAGAAAAAAAGTGAGAGAGAAAGAATCGTCGGGGGTGCGCGGTGATTCACGTCGCATCGTTTCCGCCACTGCCTTCGATAAGAGCCAAGATTTTTTTCTCCGCTCCTCGTTGTTACACACTCTCGCTCTGGGAGAGGGTGGAAATTATTCGAGCCTGCGTGGAACGATATATTTTCCTCGTACATCGCGGGCTCGTTCGATGCTCCCGAGGGAACGTGAAATTGCGGCAAGGAAAAATGATTCCAAGGAAATTTGAGCAAAAAAACGAACGAAACAATCATCGATTTCGCGACTGAAAATTCAAACAACGTTCACGAAGCTATCCATCAAAGAAACCGGCAGGAAACCGACGAGAATTCGAAACCGAATTATACTCAAAAAACGATCACTAATTTCCTAACTTTTTCACAAAAAAACCCCCAAATTTCTTGATCCCTCGATTTTTTAAATTCCCATACGGGCACGTATATCAGTGAAGCGTGGGGTTGTACCGGGATTCAATTACCGCAACGTCTGCAAAGCACGCTATATTCCTGCCTACCCTCTCTTGCATTCAACCCATATATGTCTATAAATCTATAAATATATACATACATATGTACGTACAGCATATAAACAGAATAATGTGTGTAGGCGAGCGAGAAGGAAACGCCGAGTACAGAGAGGATGGTACCGGTCCTCCAATCTCTCTCCTCCTCTCTCCTTCTCGAAAGCTCTCTTCCACCGTTCCAATACCGCGCCGACAAGAACGAACAGGTGTGTGCTCTCTTTCTCTTTCTCCTCTCCCGTCTGCTGTAAATTGCAGCCCGTGTAATCCAAAGTAAAGCGGTCGTTTTATCCCCAGGCCAACCCCGAAGAACGCTGGGAGATGGATGCCAGCTACGTCTTCAGGATAATGGCTTGCGCGCTTTACGCGCGAGTCCTCCTCGTCCTATATATATATATATATATATATATTAAACCTTTATCCTGTATCATCCGGTGAGATAAAGAATCCTTCGTATACAATCTACCGGAGCTCGCCTATGTATCTCGAGAAAAACAATTACTTTTTGACGTTGAAGCATTTTTCATTCCAACGTCGCTGCGAAGCTCGAGGATCCTCCGTCACTCAAAGCTACATCGCGCAGCACACGGCGGCCGAACGTAAAAAATCGTATTTAAGGTAGTTCTATCGTTTTATCGTTTTCTTAAGATTTTGTTGAAAATTTGAATACGTATTCTTCGATGTCATATATACGTGTGTAATAAATTTTGGAAGGTTTTACCACGTGGAAGTTGAGATATTTATTGGTAAAAATCACAATTTTCGGTAGTCTCTCGTAAGAGCGCGTGTTAAAAGTTGCATTTTCATCAATGAATATCTTGGCTTCTACGTGGTGAAGCCTTCTAAAACTTTGCATACATTTTTATGCAACATCAAAGAAGATTTCTTGAGTTTTCCAAAAAAATCTTAAGAAATTTTTTTTCGCAATTTTTGTAATTATAGAGCAAGCACATATCACCTGGGATGACCGTGAATTTGGAGTATGCTGTTCTTTAGTCGATTTGCAACAACTTTTCTTATTTAACCGAAGCCCGCGAACCATTTTGTGTGTGAGAAAAACTGCAAAACAATTTCTCGATTTGAATCTAACGATAGAACTACCTTAATTCATCACGCGATAAATCTCACCCGTTCGAAAAAGCTCACCCCCCTTGCCTGACCATCGATGGAATTTTTCTGCGTTATCACGTCCGTCTGCGGATGCTGCTGGCAACCTACTTTTCAGACACTCGCGCACCGCGAATAAAAAGCTTCGAAACCCGTCAAAAGTTCATGCTGCGGAAATTCGAGCGAAGCTCTATCCGCGTATTCGTTCAATATATATATATCTATACACGACAATTCGATCGAGGAGGTACATAATTCATCGAACGTGCACCATTGTCGTTGCGAGCTTCATTAATACAAATGGCGTCTGCTGAATTTTCCCCGACCCCCACGATCCAAGCTGCATGTACACCGAAACGCGTATACATATAACCTCGTGCCGAGCGAAAACCGTCTCTCTGCACATCCCCCTTAAACTTTACCACCCCATTCCACATAAACGCGCTGTATTCTCGTGCTATTCACAAAACTTTCGGGCAAGTGTGTTGGTAAGTTTCGCGACTGTATTTGCGTTAATATCATCGAAAAATCCTGCAGCGAACTTTGAACACACACACACACACACACACGGGGACGCGCGGATGATAGCAGACGGATATAACGCGGAAAAACACATCCCCCGTTTCTCACGGGTGTATATAAATATATACACACACTCACCCCCCGATATTACACGGATGGGGTGTTTGTATTTCTCCGGCAAACATCGGGACATATTTTCCGGCGAACCTTGTCGACTTTCATGAGGTCGTCTTTTCGCAATAACATATTAATATCGCCGAGCCAGAGATCGTGAGATTCTTCTCCCGAGACTATTTTCGCCAGACAGCTTTGTCCTTGCTTTTACATACCACGGGATGTTATATACACACGTAAGTATACGATACAACACGGGGAGTTTGCTGAGAAATCTTTGGTCCTCGTCGTGGAGCTTCTGCTCCTGGAACATCCCCTGGTGGATGGACCAACTTGCGTGAAAAGACAGGACCATTGCCGGGCGAAAAGCTCAACGTTTCTCCCTCTCCCTCCCTCTCTCTCGCTCTCCTTTGCTCGTGCAAACCGTGTCCAGCCAGGGCGATGATTTTAAGCGTCGTTGAGCGAACGTCCCACGTACGATCCCCCGCGGGGATTCCCCGTTACTTTTTTTTTTCTCCCTCCTGGACCCTCCGAGGAATTGATAAAGAATAGCGGCGCAGAGGCACACGGGACATCGAGGGAAAACAAAAGCCATCGAAATGCACAACGTCGGCCGCCGGTGGTGTTTTGTATTAACGTGGTTCTATCGTTTCATTCGAATCAAAAAATTGTTTTTCGGTTTTTCTCACATACAAAATGGTTTGCTGGCTCGAGTTGAATAAGAAAAGTTGTTGCAAATCGACTAAAGAACAGCATACGTCAAATTCAAGGTCATCCAAGGTGATATGTGCTTGCTCTGTAATTACGAAAATTGCGAAAAAAATTTTCTTAAGATTTTTTTGGAAAACTCAAGAAATCTTCTTTGATGTTGCATAAAAATGTATGCAAAGTTTTAGAAGGCTTCGCCACGTTGGAGCCAAGATATTTATCGATGAAAATGCAACTTTTAACACGCGCTCTTACGAGAGACTACCGAAAATAGTGATTTTTACCAATAAATATCTCAACTTCCACGTGGTAAAACCTTCCAAAATTTATTACACACGTATATATGACATCAAAGAATACGTATTCAAATTTTCAACAAAATCTTAAGAAAACGATAAAACGATAGAACTACCTTAACGTAGTTCTATCGTTTCATTCGAATCAAAAAATTGTTTTTCGGTTTTTCTCACATTCAAAATGGTTTGCTGGCTCAAGTTAAATAAGAAAAGTTGTTGCAAATCGACTAAAGAACAGCATACGTCAAATTCAAGGTCATCCAAGGTAATATGTGCTTGCTGTATAATTACAAAAATTGCAAAAATGTTTTTCTCAAGATTTTTTTGAAAAACCGTTGAAAGCTTCTTGGATGTTGCATAAAAACGTACGCAAAGTTTTAGAAGGCTTCACCACGTTGGAGCCAAGATATTTATCGATGAAAATGCAACTTTTAACACGCGATCTTACGAGAGACTACCGAAAATTGTGATTTTCACCAATAAATATCTCAACTTCCACGTGGTAAAACCTTCCAAAATTTATTACACACGTACATATGACATCAAAGAATATGTATCCAAATTTTCAACAAAATCTTAAGAAAACGATAAAACGATAGAACTACCTTAAGCGCGCGAGAGAAGAGAGGCATGCAAGAGAGACGAGAGAGATCTCGCGTTCAACGACGGATAAACCTCTGCGGAAACGAAGCAGCTCTCCGCGACCGACGCGTTTATTCAGGTCGCTCGATACGTTAAACGACGATGCTCCTTTTGCGCCTCGTTGACTTCCCTCCGAGGACGGAATATTATTTTTTCCAAAATATAGATCAAAGCTCCGAGGAAAGCTCCGACACTCCGAGGATAACGCTCAAACGCGTTCATCATCCGATTATCGTCGAGTAAATGCACCATTTTTTTTTAAACAGCCAAAAGAGCAACGGCGAAGAAGGAAAACAGTCGAGAGCCTCGAGAAAACGGGGGAAAAAGCAAAGCAGCGATGCACCTTCGACGCGAGGAGGAAGAAAAAACGAGCGCAGGGAAAATAAAAACGAGGGCCGAGAGGAGCAAAACGCGGAAGTTTTGCGCGAGGGATTTTTGGACGACGAACGAACGCCACGACGATCTTCGCGACCGCGTGCGCGAGCGAAATAAATCACACGAGACAAGCAGTCGTATCGTTTTTCGAGTTCACTCTGTATTTATTTGCGGTTCTCTCTCTTTTTTTTTTTCATCGTTTTCCTTTTTTTTTTTTCTTCTCCAATTTTATAATCATCGTAACAAGCATAGGCAACGGCGTTCGGAACGGCAACCGCTCCCGCGTCACCTTCGTGAATTTCACCGTCTCCCACGTGGTCGCTGTGATGATAATAATAACATTAACAATAATAATAACGATAATAATAATGATAATAATAATAATCTCGACGCGGTTTATGATTTTTTCAAAATTTTATTTGTTCTTCGATCTTTCTTGTTTTTTTTTGCATTTTTTTGTTCGTTTATTATTATTTCGTTTTTTTTCTTTCATTCTCTCGTACACAATACGACAATAGGAAGCGGATGCGGCCCTGGCCGCTTTGGATACACACATCAGGATCGTGTCGGTGAATAATCAATGCTCTAATATATTACAAAACCAATCGAGAGAGACGATCGTTTCTCCATTATTTTTCCGTCATGTGGCTTTTTCGAGAAAGAAAAAAAGGAAGGAGAAGAAAAAAATTCCGTGTTTTCGCGGTGTTGTTGTTTTTTTTTTCCATCGATAGTTCCCCTCCCTCTCCGTCGTCGCGCGTTTCGCACGCTCGCACGAAAAAAAGGAAAAAAGAAAACAAGACACGGCTGACGGACGCTCGTTTACTCTCGTTGATCGCAAAATCTCTCTCTTGCGTTTGCCTCCTTCTTTTTTTCGTCTCTTCCTTTCCTCTTAATCGCCTACATTAATTACGTATATATGGTACATGGGAGCGATCATGATGCTCTCTCGGAGATCCACAAAATAAATAATCATTAACATTACAGTCCTCTTAGAAATACTGCGTTTTTTTTCTCCTCAATTTTGTTCGTTCCTCATTCTCGTCAATTGTAACTGTATCGTTTTTTCTTTTTCCTCTCGTTTCGCTCCCGCGACCCCGTCTCGGTTGCGATCGAACGAAAATAAGGTAAAAACAACAATTCGCCTTTCACACGGATTTCAGAGAGTCTTTTCTTGTTTTTTTTTCTTCTTCAATCGTCGCGCAGTCTCGTACTTAGCGGCTACTCGTATACAATCGTTAACTAGAATAAAATTACCGTTATCGCGTTAATCGCCCGCGCGATTCGTTGATCCTCGTTTTTTTTTATCGTTCCCCCCTTATCGTTATTCTTTCTCGTCAATTTTCTTTACTCCTTCGTCTCATATTCGCACAACTTTTCTCTCGGAGCACTCCGGGCTTCGCGGCAGCCGCCAGGGGCAGGTACGTACACGGTCATTTGCGTACGACGTTGGAGTTTTCCTCTCTTTCTCTCTTTTGTTTCAGACTCGCAGTTGCTCGTTTTTGTCATTCAATCTTTGAAAATTTCCCCTCGCACTCTGCGCGGAACGAGGTCATTGAAAATCCCCTTAAATAGCTTCGCACACACATATATACATATATGTATACATATATATATATTTTTTTTTTTGTCATTTATTTATACTGGTATTTGTATACTCGAATTTCAAGAAAACTCGTCGGATTTGGAAAATTCCTTCGTCGAATTTAGGGAAAAAAAAAAAACGTGCCGTTTCCCTCATTTTTCGATCTCGAGCGAGATTTCGTCGAGTCCAGAATCCCATTTTCCGGTCCATTCTGTACACGATAATAGCAACGAAACGTTCGAACATCGATCAACACACGGATATACGTTATAATCGCGTACAAATACGCGATTCGTACAGTAATAATAATAATAATATTAATAGCAATAATAATAATATTCTGCGATCGGAATGAATCGTCCTTTCGAAATTTCGTGTTTTGTTCCCTCGTCCGAGTGCCTCTTTGAATCGGCGATTTCCCCGTTTGTTTGTTTGTTTTTTTTTTTTCTTTCTTTTTTCAACGTCATTTTGCTAATTGCCTCGGACGATCGGGCGAGCCAAAGACCCGTGCGAAAGCAAGCTTCATTACGACCGTCGGACAAAATATAATCGCAAATATATATATATATATATTTATATATATATTTATAAAAAAAAATTTTAACAAAAATACATAACATCAACAGCAGTCGTTTTTTGCACAGTCGTTCGTGTTAAAACGGACGCGCTAGGCCGCTCGCAACTCTTACTGCGTCTAAGCGAATCAATAATGATAATAATAATAATAATAATTAATAAAAAAAAAAAATCAAGAACTCGATGACTTTGTACACCGATCCACTGGAAAATATTTCCTTTCTTCACCGGGATCCGAATTCTGTCGCGGACTAAACTCGCGCGGGTCTCTTTCTTACTCTCTCTCTCTCTCGCTCTCTCTCTCTCTTTCTCTCTCTCTCTCTCGCACTTTTCACTTTTTAATCTCTACACGAAAGAACATACATCTAATAAATTTCTAATCGCTTATCCCTTAGTTTTCGTAGCCTTTCACTTTTTTTATATTTATAATATTCTCGTCAATTAATTTAATTACGTATCCCGTTTATCATCGTCGTCCATTATTTTCATTGTTATTTACGTATCGTTTACACGCGGGATGGACCGAAACCGGATGCTGCGTTCGATTCAACGCCGAATCTGCGATGAAATTCCGGGTCCAAGTGACTTTGAGCACAAAATACGCTCAGAGCTCCGGAATTTCGTCGCGAATCCAGCCTCGAGTCGTCAACGTCGAGTTCCGGCACATCCGGTACATGCATAATCGTATCGACGCGCGGCCGATCGACACTCGCGTTCGCTCGTTCGAGGTCGATCCTCGGAACGACGAAACAACATAATTTATCAACGTAAAACACCCTCCGTGCGAAATTAGCACGTTTTGCACGATCCCACAATATAATAATCGATGGCGAATCACGTTTTATTTATCATTAATCAAAGTCTCATAGGAAAGATATCGGGCCGTAAAAATCACCGGCCTACAGCCGGATACTTTACTCTCTTTTTCTCTAAAGTGTCCTCGATCTCGTATCGTCTTTTGTTTCTTGCATTTTTCCTCTTTTTAATATTTTTTTTTTCTTTTTTTAACTATACGGATGCCGATGCACCACCGTGTTTATAGAAATAATTGTCTCGTTTTGTTTTTCTTTTTCTTCTTCGATGCCAGAGAAGCAACGCGGAGTTGGCTCTGTTTTTGTCGTGTTCTCTTCTTTTTTCGCAATTTTTCTCTCGCCAAATCGCGCATAATCGGACACGCGCGCGTGTGTGTATACATTTTGCGTTTTGATTCTCTCGCGAGTATCGTGTGTTTCCGGTACTTTTCATACGGGCGGGTCTATGAGGGAGGGAGAGCTTGTGTGTGTGTGTTTGTGTGTGTGTGTTGGTCACTCACCGGGCGCAGCATCCATTCGCCGCAACCCCGGATATACAGTTACATATGACTATCATCTCGCACGGACGGACGGCACGCACATCGACATCTATTTGGCATTACAGAGACGCTTGGAGCAGCCTGCCACTCACCTGAAATTAAAGGGGAAAAAGAAAAATACATAAACACCGTAAAGCATCAATTTCACGAAAGGAACCACGAAAATTAGCGTACATCGATTTTTCATGGTTTTTTTTCACGATCAACGACAACGAAGTCGTCTCCAGCTGCACTGGCGAAGGACCGAGCGCGCACGGGGAATTTTTCGGCGTTATTATCGTTTCAATTTCTAGCCGCCGTTATCTTTTATTCATATCGCGATTTTTTCTTTTTTCTTCTTCTTCAATCATCTCGAATCCACGATGGAATCTTGCCCCTCTTCCTCCGCGGCCTTCTCTCCTCCTCCCCACTCTGGAACGGGGTTGGATTATATCCCCCGTCGTGGCGAGTCTCACGTGGCGTGGCGCGCCAAACGGACCGCGACCAAATATCCTCGGCTAAAGTGGAAACCCCATTACTCATCCTTAGAGGCGAACGCGAAAAAGTTGTTTGTCCTGCATCTCTCGTTCGCGTCCCGTGTTCGAGGGTATATGGATGTTTCTGCGCGCGGGGGCGGCGTCTGGCGGCTTCGAGAACCGCCGATGGAGGACGAGGAGGAGGACGGAGAATCGGCCGTGCATATACACGTCGACGGAGTGTGTACACAGCACGCTGGGGTGGATTTTTATTTCTGCACACACGACAACGCGGAACGACGAAAAGATTCGAAACTCTTGGCAGACCCGCCTCATTTTTAGTGCCCTCGGGGCCTCGCGCCAGCTCGCCGTTCGAGGCTACAACCCCTTTCCCAAATCCAGCTCCTCGCGGAAGAAGCTTCGCGAAACTGACGAGCGTTGTTGGGTCGAACGCGGTGTGATGAAAAAAAATATACCGTCAAAAAGGGAGAGACACGAAGGAGTCACGAAAAATGAGGGAAAAACAGATAAATTCGTACGATTTATCTTTACCGTTGTTATTAAATATTTATCGTTATTATTGTTACTATCGAGTTGGAAGGATGCAGTCGACCGTCGCAAGGATTCGATCAAAGGCTACGAAAAATTCCCTCATTGACTTTACGTTCCTCCGCAGCTCCTGCAGTTTGTAGGAAGAGATCATCGGATGCTGCGTACTCTTTCAGCGTGCACTCTGGACGAAACAAAACACGCGATAAAGCCTGATGAACCGTTGTCGCGTGTCGGAAAAGATGTCGCATGACGGCCGTTATTCTCCGGTGGAAAGGGCGGAGAGATAAGGAGAGACAAACTTTTGCTGGGAGAGATAAGATGAGGGAGGATGGACCGCGAGCGGAGGCAGCACAAAGGGAACGGGAGCCGCCGGAAGGCGCCTGTACAAACATCCACGACGAATGGATTAACGCCATTAGAGCGTTCAGCTGCGCTGTATCTCGAAGCTTCGTTGGATCTACGGGAGAGAGCCTCGGAGAGAGCCTCGGAGAGAGCCTCGGAGAGAGCCTCGGAGAGAGCACGAAGAAGAGTGAGAGGAAAAGTCGAGGCAGCGATAGGTCGCGCGAAGAATTCGCGTAATAGCAGCGGTGTTTGAGCAAAGTAGCACTACTCTTGACGCTTCGTTCGACAAAGAGGGTACACGACTATCGCGGGAATGCTCTCGGCGTGTTTGTGCAGGCCCCCGAGCGCTCGCAGCTACGTACGAGCACTCGTCTCTTTAAGGCTACGTTCGCGAAATCTTGGTAAAGTTCGTACGTACAGTTTGCTCTTCGGCCTAGAGAGTACCCGAGCTTTTCTCAGACCCCCTCGCTTCTCTTTCGCGTCGAAAATACGCCCAGAAGCGCACGAGAGGCGGCGGCACAATACACTTTCCCCATTCGCGTTTTTCTCATTCCACACACACGGACCGTCTTGCCTCTCACTGCCGAAAACTCCCGCTACACGATTGCATATACTCGAGAGAGAGAAAGAATGAGAGAGAGAGGATATTCTCTCTTCTCTGAACATTTATCAGGATTTCAAGGGAGGCTAGACTTTTTAAGCCGCAATAAATTCGTTGAGGCACGAGCGAGGGGGTGCGCAGGAGGGGCTACACATCGATCCAAGAATGAGAGGAAATTCCCCCGCTTGTGTTCCGAGCATGAGGACGCTGCGGAATTGCACGAAGGAAGAAGAGGTGTCGCAACTGCCATCTTGGATAAATCAAGTGCGCCAGGACCTTCGAAATAATTGCAGAGTAATTGCGAGCCGACGAGTTGCGCAACGCGTTCGATGTTCGTTGGGGCACTTGCTGCAGCGTTTTGCGGTGATTACAGCCGGCTCGTGGAAGCGGAAAAAAGTAATTGGGAAAATTCGCGCGAGTCTCGTGTTCAAGAGCAGCGGGAGAGAGCGGTGAAAAGATATGAAGTGCCAGCGAACGCGGAGGGATCCTACGAGGTACTCCGTGGGTGAATAGTTGAGCACGAAGCGGGGTTATTATCTATCGCTCTCGTTACCACAGGTTGCTCGTAAACCGGCCGCATCAGGGGATGGGACACAGAGTCTGAACTAGGCGGAGAATATAGCATGGGAATGTAGGTGGCACACACGTACCGGAGGAATTGCCATAGGTATGCGTGGTACAGCGCGGATGCTGCGGTACAGCGAGTCAGCGAAACCCCATGGCCTCTCGAACGGAACCCCGTACGAGAAGCCACGGCGACCCCTGCCGAATATTACACACCGGAAGCGACCGCACCACACTTTTCCCCTTGATCCCGTACAGCCTCTCGCCCGCTGATACTGTCCAGGGGGTACTTGGGAAATCTCGGCGCCCTTTTATAACCAAACGGATCATCCATTTTCTCACCCTTGTTTCGTCGTTTTTTCTCTTTTTCATCTCTGACTCCCGTCTCCATTCTCTATCAATCTATCCGGCCAATCTCATCCGGGAAATACAATTGGAAAGAGATTGAATTCGTGAACGGAATACCATCTCGTTTCCAAAATCCAGTGGTGTTACCTTCCTGTTTGTACAACGTGTACACGTGTGTTTTTTCAAGATCATTACCATCTCGATGATCGAACGACGGCAGGCAGGGAGAATAATATCGGGAGAGGAAAATACATGCGCGCGAGAGAGGCAGGGAAAGGAGCGAGGATAATTGTGCAGCGACTGTGCATAATGTGAATTCCGCACGCTGCAACGATTCGCCGGAGCTGTACAGCTCAGGGTTGGATTGAGATCGAGGCGAAACTTTTTATCAGCGGCTATCGTTGCACGAGCGCGAATTGCGCGTAACCCCCGCGGGGTAACAGCGTGCTGCCTCAACAGGGGGGCCAGCGTACAAATATAAACGCAAGCGTACATTCGCGCACACGGCGGAGAGCAACGTGTGCAACTTGGGCGCGATCGGTGTATTATTCTCCATGGACCTTTCGTCTCTTTTCTTCTCGGATGCTGCAGCAACAGCGGAACCAACACTACGGCGAATCGCGCCGCACCTTCTGGCCGACCTTTCACCAACACAATGAAATATTCTCCGGCCAAGCTGCGTAGTCCGGCCAAGTCGCTGCGCCTTCTCCGAGAGTGTGTACACCTCGGGATACATACATCGGACGCGGGATACGGGGTGAACGTGCGAGAACGTGCGGTATCAGCACAGTACCAGACGACCAACACCGTGCAGCTGACGACACCGTCCCGCACACCGCCGCATCGACGTGCATACGTATTTGAGCGTGTTTGCCAAAGTGTTGGTTCACACACGAGTGTAAATATAGCATGAAACGGCTCGAGAGACTCGCGGCAGTGTCTGGCAGCGTGATAGGCGTCCGTGTGAGGCGAGGAACGGATCTAGCGAAACAGTCTGTGGCACGTACACGCGAGCGGATAGACGAATATACAGGCGTTTGCACACGGGCGTAACGCAAGAGCAGGATCGCACCGACACCATCCCGCTGGCGATACTCTGTGGCGTGTAGTTGCTGCTAGCAGCCGTTGCAGCCAGAAGCCATAAATCTTGCCAGGATATAGATGGCTCTAGTGTCGCGTGAGCTGCTGCAACCTACCCCATGCCACGCGGGGTGTTTCCCTCTTCTCTTTCTCCCCCTCGTTGAAGCCACCGATCCCCGCCTCTCAATGGCAGCCCCGCATCCGACGTTTGCAGCCGCACGAGGACTACCTATGACTCGGTACCCCACCCATTTTGGAAACACCTTCCATCTATCCCTCTCTCTCTCTCTCTCTTTGGCCATCGTTCTACGCGATCGTTGAGAACGCGCGTGGGAAAGAGATGGACGATAGGAAGGTGTCTCTTTTCGAGGATCACTGGCCGAAATTACCTGTATCCCACCATTCGGGTCCCAAGGTGGGTCGAAGTTAAGCCCGGTGGGATACGCATTTTGACGAAGAAGCGAGGCGAGTCGCGAGCGGAGCGACTGGAAACGAGAATACCTGAAACCGTACGCTCTCTCGGACTCGCGCGGGGTCCGGGACGTTTAATGAGGAGGATGAGAACATCAGCGTGGGAAGAAAAAGGAGAAAAAAAGCAACGACGTTCGTTTCACTATCTCGGAACAGCGGACAAAGTGACTGGCGCTGCGGCACGCGGGATGTGAGAAATTTTTCGACGTGTATCGTCGATCAACGGAACATACCGAGCCTACAAACTCATTTACGGAGAGATCGGACGAAACGGTGTTTAACGAACGGCGAGTCCCTCGGAAACGTCTTGATTTCTCGGTCTATAATTACCAGACCGTCCGGAGGGGAAAAACGGGGAAATTGTCGATCCCGGAGAAGTTCCTGGAACGAGAAATCGGCGTGGTGTCGTTCCCCGACGCGGAGGCACCTCCACCGTTCCTCAAAAGTGCGTGTATGGAGATTGCGGTGAAAAATAACGATACGCGCGGAGGGAACGTCGAGAAATCGCTCGAGGCGGGTGCTCCCGCGGTGTTTACACCGTCTCGTCGTTTTTATTCGCCCGAGAAAGGTGTATAGCGCGAGTGGCACAAAGAAACAAGTGAAAGAGGGAGTAAGAACGATCTCCTGGTAGACGCGGTAGAGAAATTGGGGGGGGAGAACGCGGGGGACATCCGACGCGGGCGTCTGAGGGAAATATTACTGTATCTTCTTCTTGCGCCGGTGATATCGCGTCCGTGATGCATTGCCTGAGATATTTTACAACGACTTTCGCGTATCCACTTGGCCCTCCGCTTTCGCGACGGCTGTGCATGTATACACACAGGCAGAACGAAAGATAAAGAGGAGGAGAGGAAGATGATCTTTGGTGTGTAAAAGAGATGGCGTGGGTGTGCATATCGCGCTTCATAAACACACAAGGTCGAGGATGCCACGTTTGCCAAAATGATCCTAGCTTTTTCTAGCGACTCGGCGAGCGAGGTGAATGTCGATGACGGCGTCGTTTAATCATCGGTGAATGACGAAACCCGCAATGTTTTCGCGTCAAAACGAAAAAAAGAGGTCATCTCAATGACGAACGACTTTTCAGGTATGACCTTCGACCTTCCATTAAGGCGCGTACGCGAGCGTATTCCTCGCGTCACGAGACGATTTTTCTTCGTCGCTCTCACAGCCGTTTGGAGGCGCCCTGCGGAGTGTACGCACCGGCGGGATCCTCGCGACGTGGGAGTACCAAAGAGAGTGTACCGAATAACCGGCGCGAGCCCGTGGTACGTACGAGATTGCGGCTTTTCTCTATGTACCTTCGTGGTGGAGAGAAAAAAAAAGATCGGTATATACGCCTGCACTCTCGAGAATAAAGGAGGAAGACGCGCGGGAGGCGGCAATAGCGGAGAAGACATCGAAAGATGGAGAAACGAGAGGGAAGGCAGAGAGCGTATTGCGAACTCGCGGGAGAAGATGAGACTCGCGGGAGAGGGAGCGAGGAGACGCCGATGATGAATCGACCGCCTCGACGATGCGGCTCTCTCGCTGAGGGTATATATGGCGAACCTGAAGAAAGAGTGGAAGAAGAGGCACGGAAGGAATAGGAAGAGGAAAAAAAAAGATTGACCGAAAAGAGAGGAAGATCCTCTTTGCTGGTCTGGGTTGGCCAAGTGCCCGTAGGAATTGGAGGTATATGGGGAAGAGCGAGCGCGAGGAACGTATGAAGAGAGAGAGAGAGAGAGAGAGCTGCGCAACAGCAGCCAGCAACGAGGGCAAAGAGACGGAAAAAAAGAGCATCGCGAACTTGGGGGCACTCGCGCGAGCGATGAGGGAAAGACGCGCTAGAGCGAGTCCGGTGTAACTGACTTATCTGGACGGATCGTGAGGAAGGTACGTCTCACCTCTAGCGCTCTCTTCTGGCCTCGCGTGGTACCACGTGTGTGCTGTACGCGATATACGCGCAGCGTGTAACCTCGCGATACGCCAGAGACTCGAGACGATCTTGGGAATTCGAGGAGGAAAGAAAGGTGCGAAAGATTTCATCTCGAGAGACGCGTTTCAATGAATTTTCTACTTTATTGCTTGGAAAATCATATTACATCCGACGGAATTCGTTAATCGGATCGATTGACATCAGCGGTATAAGGTCAAACTACCTCGCGCGCGAGGATATCCGCAAAAAAGGAACCAGGGTCTCTCCCCGATTTCGCGACAATCGCCTTCGCATCGAGGATACACCCCCCGCCGACCTTTTAGTCGTGTTTTTTTGACGCGCGAGACGGCGCGACTCGATTTGAGACAGCGTCGTGTTTGAGGAGGGCGAGAGGGACGCGGGATGATGGAACAAACGGTCGGAAATAAAGAAGTTCGCTCTTCTAGGTATCATCAAAGTCGCGGGCGTGTACGACCGAGTCTATGTGGAAGTTGCGTTCGCTCGGTCACGGGTAATGGTTTTACGAGCGTCAGGGGTGATATAAAGAAAATGAAAAACACTGGCGCTGCCAACATGCGCGAGCGCGCTCGTATAACTAACTACGTCCGTGTCCCGTATGCCCGTCTCTCTCTCGCAATCTTCTCTCTTGCCTTTTCCTCGGCTCTCTCGCGCTTCCGACTCGCCTCTTGGTTTTTTCTCCCCATTTCTTTCCTCCCCCCATCCCTTTCTCGATGCACACTTCGTTTCGAGCTTCCCGAGGACTCGTCCGACGCTACTCGTGCTCTTCTCCCGCTCACCCCAACGCTCTTTTCACTCTTTTGCTCTCGAGGTACACCGGAAAGCACCCCCTCTGATACCGGCCTCCGCAGAAACCCTTACTTCTCGTCCAGCCGGGTGGCTCCCCGCGGAGTGTATCACAATTAGCTCGCGCAAACTTTTCTCCCCTTCTCCCGCTCTCCTGATTCTTCACGCGCCTTTTCCCACCGCCTTACTTTCACAAGCTTCCTTTTTTCTCGCTCCCATTATATTCCGGACTCGGAAAACTCGCGGGTAAACTTTGGAAAGCTTATTTCAATATTACGGTGAATAAGGGAGGCGGACCGGGGGTGGAGAGCGGTGTATACACCGTTGTTCGGTATAACGCAAGAGTTTATTACCGCGGACCGTAGAGAGATGAAGGAAAAATGATGCTGGACCGAAACGGACGAGCGAAACTTTTTTTTTTTTCAAAGAACAATCTTCGACGCCAAAAATGGTCGTTTTTCTCTTTTCTCCGCTGTTTGTCTCCGATCTGCCTCGAGCAACGTAAAACGGAACTGGCGGGAACGAAGCGGGGCACCGAGTTTGAGAAAAATCCGCGGCAAGGAGGAGAGGAACGCCGCGAAGAGTGAGAAAAAAGAAGAAAAATCAAGCATGATTTTAGAGACACGTGTGGCGATGCACGAGAGCCGGCGAGAGGATAAGATAAAAAGAGGAAGATGCCCACGCCCGCTCACTCAAGAAATTCGCGAGACAGTCGGACGTCTAATGAGCCGACATTAAATTTAAACCGAGAAACCCTGCCGCTCCGTCGGATCTCGAGCTTGTCCGCGTTGGTAAAAGTTACGCGCCCGCGTGTGTTCGTGACGGACGAACTCTGCGCGTTGGATTCTCGCTCGCCAGAAACGAAATTACGTGTATATACATGCATGCACCGCCATAATTTATTACAGTTCATCTCACCTCGCGAGGTAGAAAGTAATCGCGACTCTCGCGTGAAACACGTTTTGTCCCGACTATTGTACAAAGTACGAACGAAAACTGATGACAAAATGCGAGGACAAAAAAGTACGAGTACATTCTTGAATTTTCGCTCGAAATAAAATAGATCGAAGGACGGTTGTGAGTCGTGAAAAATTTCTTTTCGAGACTCTCGATGTGCGAACGAGCGATCGTCGAACAACCGACGATCGTCGAGAGGCTCTCGTCGCTTCTTCTTCTTCTTCTCGGAGGTCCAGAATTCGGTGGCCGTCGGAAGCAGCGCGCGCACGCCTGGACGAGTTTGTTCGCATTCGCGGCGGCGGCTATAGAGGCGACTATGATTTTCACGCTACGGTAAACCTCGGGTGCCATTTATATGGGTGTTTATACGGCGTTGCGGGCACGCTGTTTTCCCAAGCGTTAATTGAACGTACCGGCGAGAACAGCTTCTCTAAGTAAGTGCCTCGGTGACTCGGTGATAAATTGAAGGAGCGATATTTATCGAGAGCACGTCGCGAGAGGCACAGCCGCGCGCGGCCGAGTCTCCGCGGCGAATGTTGCTCCCGAAACTATAACTTTCCCGGCCTGTTATACCCGAACAATATTCACACTGATCGCGCTTAAGCAGACGAAGATATGTGCGCGCTCAACGTGTGCAACGTGATCTATCGAGAAACAAGGGAATTCGCGCTTTTCCGTACGCGGCTCGCGCTCTGCCATTTGGTGGTCCGCACAGACGAATATAGAACCTCGTGGAATCGCTACAACGTTGAAGCAGCAAGGAAAAACTTGATGAACTCGAGCCGATTCCGCCGTCTACCGTTTTAGCAACGATTTTCAAAGGCGAACAAACATTTTGTCGAATTTCCTCCAACTTCCCGAAAAGATGAAGATGCTGTGCAGCCTCGCGGCATCTTCATCTCCGATCGAAAATTCCTCGATCGTTCGTAGTAGCTGAATCGAACGCCCTTAATGGGGAATTTACCGAGGAATATACAAACGTGTAACGAGTGGGAATCGCGGTCGTTATCTCGATGAATTTAGCGGTGAATTTTCGGCGGAGAATAAGAGATCGTCGGACGCGGGAGGGCACGGAGGAAACGTTATCTTTCCGCCGCGGAGCTATACCCGATCGTAGATAAAACTTTGATACAATGATGTACGGGAGAGTTTCTCGCTTCGGGATTTATCGTATAAATTTCCTCGGGATTCTCGAGGCCGCGATGAGATTAGACGCGGAGAAAGGGAGAAAAAAGTCGTGTATAGTTCGCGAGAACGCGCGGGCTGTCCGTGTGTAGTTCGGGCGACGAGTTCGCCTTATCGGAGCCGATAACTCGTTGAAACTCCGTATAAAGTACGGAGTATATATACGTATACATTCGTGCAGCTTGGCTCGACGCACACGCGAGTTGGAATGATGGATGTACGCCACCGTGAAACGGTGTGTAACTCGCGAGAGGCGAGTTTGCGAGAACGTTTTAAGCGACCACGAGTCCTATACGTGGATACGTATATCTGGAGCCCTTGTACGAGTTTAAACACCGGCGCTGGCACTTTGGTCACTTTGGCTTTGGTCGATCGGATTTACCCGAAAAAAACGTATCATTTTGAATTACGACGACCCTTGCACCAGCGACATCCAGGTGCCAGTCGACTTATTACATACTCTCCGTTACGCACGGAGAAAAGACGCGGAGTGGACACTCGTTGCGTGCCTACGAGCTTATATGCCCCGAACAAAAAGTCGACGGGAACCGGAAGTTGATGGAAAAAATATCGCGCGATTCTTTTCTCGTTTTTTCGCGTTTTCTTACTGAAATTTCGGGTTTCTACGAAAAACTCGTCGAGTTTTGTGATCGGCGGAAAATTTCCGATCGTACAAGCTCGTGAAAGATGAAAACTACGAAGAAAAAAAAATTCCACTCATTTTTCGCCACTTTTTCAAAAAGTCGAAATTGCGAAGACGCGTGTATTTTGTTTTTGCTCGAATTTGACAGTACGATCTCGAGTACCCATCGCTGGTGTATCCATAAAACTGAGTGTTGTGATTAATCGGGTCAATAAAGCTTGCCGCGTGATTGAATTAACAGGAGATCGAGAGAGAGAGAGAGAGAGAGAGAGAGCGGAGCACATTCGTTACCGGAATACCTACGTTTTTGCTCCGCATATCCCGCCATACATATACATGTATGTGAATTTCACCTGGTCGCACGTGCTTCCAACGTGCGTTTCGTAACGAATGCGTTTATCACAAGCGCGCACGGTTCGTATCGGTTCTCCCGTGTCTATACATGTATATAAATTCCCGGAGATTTATTCGCGATTGTAATCCAACGAGAGAATAATAACGACAAAAAATAAACCGGAAAATAAATTTCAAACAAAAAACGAAAAAAAAAAAAAAAAACCCTCTTCCAAGTGGCGTCCCTCCGTTCGCGAGAACACATTCTGTATTTATAGACGTTTCTATATGTACACACGGAATTTTAATCAAGTATACTCCACGAGCCGTGTCACCGGGGCTGTATCAAAGCTCTCGCGTGCTGTACGCAACCCCGCGAGCTCGCGTACGTACTCGCACCATTTCCGGACAATTAAACTCTTCCGCTCGTTCCATCTCCATTATATCACACACGTATCGCGTATACACATGTTTTTCTATACACGAAAATCCTCATCCCCCGCCCCCAGCCTCTATACTCTCTGGTCCATCTATGGAAAAATATTGTACTCGGGAAATGACTTTACGCGACATTAGGGACGCGCGCGCTGCTCGCGTCGATACGCCCGTACGTGACGAGGCCGATTGCGAATACGATATTACACGCATATATGGGTGTTTCCGTGTTTAATCGTCGTTTGGCGATTTTTTTCACGTTGGACGAATTTGCCGCTGCGATTTTTTGTATTCGCATACGCGTACGGATTTGTGTATCGCAACGTTGAGGAGGAACGTGAGATAATTTGGCAACGTCGCGCTTCTGGACCGCCATGATTTTTCATCTCGCTCTTGCGTGGCGGGAATCGAGGCTCTCTCGGGAGAGCAGTCGCATGGAGAAAGATGGGACGAAGGCGTGTTATGTGCCGAGTTGGAAATATCTATGCTCGAGAGGACGAGGATGGCGACAACGACAACGCGCGGGGAGACTCTGAGAGAGAGAGAGAGAGCGGGGAGAAACGAGAGAGAGGCGAGTACCGAGAGATCTAGCGGCAGACTCATCGAGGTCCAAAAATTCCATAGTGGTACAGGGGAGAGGAGAAGAAGAAAAAAAAAACGAGCGAACACGGGATTTTCTTTGTATGTTCCTGCTCGGCTGGACAATCACCTTCTTCTCTAGTCGGATACGTTTCTCGCGGGAGTTTGTCGCTGTGATTCCGCACCACAGGATGGTCCGGAGAGTGGTCCGGAGGTTCTCTCGTTCTCTCTTTGCTCATCTTTCCGTCTCTATGTATATATATATATATGTGCATATATATATGTTCAACAATGTACCGCAGACTTTAGCCAAAATTCGCCTTCGCCTCTCAGAGTCTCTCGCTGTACGAATTTCTCTCTATTTCGCGAGAGCCTTCGAGAGAGCCCCGGGGATTTCCGGACGAGTTTTTAACTCACTCTCTCGATCCCTTATTGTTGTGTAAATGCGGAGCAATGGCGCCGCCTTTCGGTGAAGCGAGCTACTCACTTTAAAATGCTAATATCGTCGTTCGCCCGAGCTTTTCGGAAGCTTCCCTCTTGCCTGCCCGCGACATTGCTCGTTTTTCTCTCCTTACGCGCGGTAACGCTAATAATACACGCTGTTCCGCCGTACGACGGAAAAGGGTTATGCCCGAAAGCATAAGGGTCGAAACGCCGACGGTGGATGAGGGCGATGAAAGTTTACTCGGAAAGTAATTAATTCGCGCTCCACCGCTGCCGAAATGGTTATTCCCCACCGCGAAATAAGGCAATGATATGATCCTTTCAACCGGAAGTCCATTACGGATTCCCGTATATCTCATAAAACTTTGGTTTTTTTCGTTGAATTTTTTTCAAAACGTCAATTCCTCGGGTAAATTTCAACGACGCGTAACTTGCCAAAATTTTTTACATATTCGTGTTTTCCAAAATTCTCGGTCAATTTGTTCTCAATTTTTTTACAAAAGAAACCACATTGTCTTTAAATTCTATGAGAAAAAATAGTTCGAGAAAGAGGAGGCGATGGCAAAATGATTTCCGAGAGGAAGAGCCATGATGCAGCATGGCGGAGAGAGATCACCATCTGCGCCTCTCGTTCGACGCGGAAAAAAACGCACGAGGCGCATTCTAGCGGGCAATCGTTCAAACTGCGAGCCTCCCCACTATCTCACGAATTTTATGTTCTCCCCCCCTCACCTCCTCTTCCGCCATATAATATACCGACGACGTTTGAATTGCCCCTACCCTGCCTCTGCTCGGCGAGACCGAGCCAAGAACGAAACGGAGTCGTGTACCCGCAAAGGCGTAGACTTTAACGATCCTCTCTCGCTTCGGAGTTGTATCGCCTAATAATGACTCTCGTAAATGTCATGATAAAATCAACAATGCCGATTTATCGTCGGTACAGTTTCGCCGCCGGGGAAGCATAATGAAAGGTCTTGAACGGCGTAATGAAGTATAATCAAAACAAATCATAAAACAGGAGAAAAGTGAGGAAGCGGAGGAGCGAAAAAAAAGAGCACTTTCAACGAGTAAACGCATCAGAGCGAACTTGTCTTTCATTGTCAAGGTTCGTGCACCCATCTTTCATTTTTCAATAGACAAACGAGTTTAGGCGCTTGATTAACCGTTTGGACGAATAGAATACGTGTAATTATCGTTACAATTGGAAGAAATTGCGATATGTGAATGAATATTAACAAATTCCGTTGAAATTATCATCGAATAAACGTCAAAACTCCAACGACTCGATTGCAGCTTTGATTGCGATCGATTCTCAGCCGAGTACACTCCGATAGAGGTTTTTGTCGTTCGGTCAAATATAAAAAGAGGCCAAAAATGTGTTTCATGGTTCATCGTTCGTACGTACGATCTGTTTAAGCACTTGATTAACCGTTTGTACGAATAGAACAAATGTAATTATCGTTACAATTGGAAGAAATTGCGATACGTGAATGAATATTATCAAATCCCGTTGAAATTACGAACTTGAAGTTTGCATCGTTGGACCTCAACGAAAAATCGAATTTCCTCAAGTGTTTACACTCAATTTTCCTGAATTTCCATTATATTTTCTATCTTTTTTCAGGAGTATCATAATTTCGAAAAATTGCTGAAAAATATTTGGCAAGTCATGGAATATTCACGATAAAGAAAAGAATTGTTGTACGTTTTGTTGGACTCCAACGATGCAAACTTCAAGCTCGTTTGAAATTATCATCGAATAAACGTCAAAACTCCAACGACTCGATTGCAGCTTTGATTGCGATCGATTCTCAGCCGAGCACACTCCGATAGAGGTTTTTGTCGGTTCAGTCAAATGTAAAAAGAGGCCAAAAATGTGTTTCACAGTTGATCGTTCGTACGTACGATCTGTTTAAGCACTTGATTAACCGTGTGTACGAATAGAACAAATGTAATAATCGTTACAATTGGAAGAAATTGCGATACGTGAATGAATATTAACAAATCCCGTTGAAATTATCATCGAATAAACGTCAAAACTCCAACGACTCGATTGCAGCTTTGATTGCGATCGATTCTCAGCCGAGTACACTCCGATGGAGGTTTTTGTCGGTTCGGTCAAATATAAAAAGACGCAAAAAATGTGTTTCACAGTTGATCGTTCGTACGTACGATCTGTAGGGATATAAAAGTGTTTTCCGCGGGGGAGGGGGTTAGGTCAGGGTCTGATTGCAGGAAGGAAGCAGTTAGGCCCGGTTAAAGTCGTTAAGCCAAAGTTTACGAGGTGTTACAGCGTGGAGCGCAACCTGTAAATCTCGAGGCGGGCGCGTGCCAGTGGCCGCCCTTGGCTTCTCGTCTGTACGAAATCGCAGCCTCGCGGGGATGAAGTCGGGCGGGGGGGAGTAGGGGTAATGGGTTACGTAACGCGTCGTATGGCAGCGGTGCGAAGGCGGCACGAGAGAGATCCACGAACGTTCGGCTGCTCTTTATGGATCGTAAACGTCTTCCTTTACAACCAATAAAGAATTCTTCATCCTTGTTTCTCACGCTCCGCATATACGCACGACGGAGCCCGTCAGCGCGTGCGAGCGAATCTCAACGTGCGGTCGACGACCGAGTCATCAATCCATCGGAGAAACTCGACATTTTTCTCGAGAGAGAGACAGAGAGAGAGAGAGAGAGATTTATCGTTGTATACGAAAAGTGTAAATCTCATTTAACGATCGAATAAAATGATAATTGACTTTATTTTGACTCGACGACCGTCGAGGTTTTATTGATCGATTTCGAGAGACGAAAAGGCTCGTAATCACCAGCGATTAAGCCTGATGCGAGTCAATATATGTCAACTTTTACGACGATATATGTATACGAGATACAACAGTTTATATATATACTACATGATTTCACACTAATTTCATAATTACAGAATACACACACGATAATAAAATAGCACACGATCGCGAACAATAATCATAAAAACGAATATGCGACTTTATTCACGGAGCATTCCCCCACCCTCGCGCGAATACTCTCCCCCTCCGGCTTCCTTGATAAATCGATAAAAATCTCCGACTATTTCATATTTCAATTTCATACTAATTTCATAATTACAGAATACACACACGATAATAAAGTAGCACACGATCGCGAACAATAATCATAAAAACGAATATGCGACTTTATTCACGGAGCATTCCCCCACCCTCGCGCGAATATTCTCCCCCTCCGGCTTCCTTGATAAATCGATAAAAATCTCCGAGAATTTGTAGCGCTATCGTCCGAGTCGCGGGGCGGAACGACTTTTACGAGAAGTTTTACTGTACAGAACCGTCGATAAAAACAAACCATAAAGCGCCAATTTACGGCGGACGATCATCGAACTACGTGAATGAAACACTTTGCGGATGTGCTTGGTGGGTAGGAGAGAAATGACGACCGGCGATATACTCGTCGAGCGCGTGCGCGCCTCGTTCGTTCGCTCCTTAAATCACAGGCGGTAATGCGATATACCGATCGAGGGCCGGTAAAACAGGTCGTTGTCGTAACGAACGAGGCGCGCGAGTAATAACAGGTCACTCGCGGAGCGCGCCAAGCGGGGAGGCTTTTGGACTTTACGCAGGAGCTGCCACCTGTCGTACGAATCGCCAATAAAGTTAGAAAAGTAGTGCGCCACGCTCTTTACCCCGGCGTAGTGATACTCGTACATCGACGATCTTCGAAGAACACGCCTTCTGTACGCACACCCCGATAGCTCGCCCTTCTCGTCACCACCACCGCCACCGCCACTCCTGTGTATACTTTAACGACGAATTAGGAAAAAAAAAAAAAAAAAAAAGCAGCAGTTCATCACGCTCGTCAGCATGAAGCAACTGCAAACCTAGACGAATCGCTCGATCGGGAATAATCATCGTACCTCTTTGCCGCCTCGATCTTTACTCACTCGATTTTGACGCTTCTTTTTTTTCCTGTATTCTCTGTTTTTCCTTCGTTAATTATACATTTGCTCCGGAATGTCGGATGCACCGAGGGTAGTCGCGTTGCGAACTACTATCACGGATCCATTATTTATATGCCCGCCCACCTGGCCACGCCCACGAAAAAAAAATCACCCACGGGGGATGAGCAGCCATAACTAAGGGCAAATGTCGTTAACGCCGCTAGATGGCGCTACTGGCACTCAATAACTCTCTCGCTCACCCCCTCTCTCTCTCACTCTCTCTTGAGCGCATTCGACGAGCGCGGAGCTCGACTTCTCCGTGCAACGAGGACCTTTATTCGGACGAGCATCGCTGCGAGACGAGATTCGATTGATACATCCGACTCTCCGGAACTTTGATCGTAAAACCGAGTGCATGCGCTTTCTTTCGTCGCTCCCTCGCCCTCATGAATTTTCCGCGATACTCCCGCAGGCGGTTTCGATGTTGTGTGTATATATATACGCGCGTCGTTAGCTATGAATTAATGGAGCGGTTTTGAATACAATGGCCTCCCCCGCCCGCCAGGCCGACGAGCGAGATTAGTCGTGGGGCTGCGGCAATGATTTCTCGAATCGTTTACGAAATCATCGTAAAGTGTACCAATTACAAATTACGCGAATAAAGCGAAACGCTCGAAATGAGCAGGAAAGTTGAATGGATTTATCGTTTTTTTTTCGCGACAATTCCCGATCGGTAAAACAGTGGATAATCGACTATAGTGGATGAGCTAGTTTCGCGATTCGATTTTTTTGAGATAATGTTCTCGAAAGAATTTAATCGCAAATACAAATCAAACGGGATGAGATCGCGTTCGTCTTTTGTTTTTTTTTTATTAGTCAGTATCGGATGAAACGTATGGAACACACATATGAGACTGCGGCAATGATTTCTCGAGTCGTTTGCGAAATCATCGTAGAGTGTACCAATTACAAATTACGCGAATAAAGCGAAACGCTCGAAATGAGCAGGAAAGTTGAATGGATTTATCGTTTTTTTTTCGCGATAATTCCCGATCGGTAAAACAGTGGATAATCGACGATAGTAGATGAGCTAGTTTCGCGATTCGATTTTTTTGAGATAATATTCTCGAAAGAATTTAATCCCAAATACGAATCAAACGGGATGAGATCGCGTTCGTCTTTTGTTTTTTTTTTATTAGTCAGTATCGGATGAAACGTATGGAACACACATATGAGACTGCGGCAATGATTTCTCGAGTCGTTTGCGAAATCATCGTAGAGTGTACCAATTACAAATTACGCGAATAAAGCGAAACGCTCGAAATGAGCAGGAAAGTTGGATGGATTTATCGTTTTTTTTTCGCGACAATTCCCGATCGGTAAAACAGTGGATAATCGACTATAGTGGATGAGCTAGTTTCGCGATTCTATATTTTCTGAGATAATGTTCTCGAAAGAATTTAATCGCAAATACAAATCAAACGGGATGAGATCGCGTTCGTCTTTTGTTTTTTTTATTAGTCAGTATCGGATGAAGCGTATGGAACACACACGCGTCCTCTCCCTTTTTCGGAGAAGCTTCTCCTGGGAATTAAAATCCGCTGTATGTATGTGCGAGGGGGCTCGAGATGGATATGCACGGTTGAGAAAATATTCCCGAGACGTATCACTTCCCTTTCGGTGGGGAACTCTCGCACGAGTTTCGCATTAATACGGTTTTTCGTCGAGAATATGTTTTACCGCGTGTGTATTTGTGTACGCTCGCGGTTGTCTCGGGCAGAAGACGAGAGAGGAGAGAGGGACCACCGTGGATCTCTCTCCGCGGCTGACTTTGCGAATGCTCGCCACGTTTCCCGTCCGACGGCCAGCAACGAAACGCACTCGTTGATGTATACGCGTGTAATAAAGAAAAACGCCGAAGTTGGCGTTATCGCGCCAACTTCGGCGAAGCGTCCAAACGACCGGAGGGAAAAAGGAAAGAAAAACGCAGAGAAAAACTGTATCAACTGTCCGACGAGGCATGGCCCGCCGAAAAGCCGTGAAAAATCGATCGAAATCGAAATTTTGATTGAATTCTCGTCAACCTTGAATCGTCCTTGAAAAATCTTTGATAAAACGACGAATTTCAATGTCGAATTGATCGATTAGCTCAAAGGGGATGAAAAAAATTCGCGAGTGGTACGAGCGCGGTGCGGTCGGACGGTGACGCGAGTACGGGAGGTTGGCGCTCGCGGTGCGATTGAAAAACGGGTTTTCACCCCGAAAACACGTCAGCGCGGGTCTCGAACGACGCCCGAAACGAGAGTGCACTTTGTTCCGAGAACGTCATTGACGAGGGCGAGCGATTTTGTCTCGTCGTTCGATGAAGTCGATCAATCGTCCAATTGGCGAGCCTCCGTTGATTTACGGGGAAGAGGAGGGAGAAAAAAGACCGGCGAGAGGAGAAGATTGCTCCTTGTTTCCCGGAGAAGCTTTTACACGGGAATGACGACAATGGGAGATCGGTCCACTAGCAACTTTTTTCCGACGAAGAATAATCGCGAAAGAAAATCAATCCCATCGTCGAAATTCCAGCAATAATAACGAGCCTTCGATCAAATCGCACAATTTTTTAAATACAAAAAAAAAACTCGCAGCGAAAAGTTTTCGAGGGATACACCGAGAAAAATAGTTTGGTTCCATCAACCAAATAGCGTATAGTAGCATAATTTTCTCTTTGAAACTATCAAATTTTTGTGTATTTCAACAAGTACATTTGTTCGACTTAATAAAACAGTTATAATTGATTCGCCTTAGTTGTATCAAACAAATTCTTTTTTAAGTGTAAATTGCAAAGAAACATTTTATTAGATTCAAACAAAAGTGATATTTCTATTCACAAGTTTTGCAAGTATCATCTACTGAACTACCTATTTCATTTAAATAAATGCTTTATTAGACCATGTAGTACTCCATTCATCAAGGATTTCGTTGTGTCAAAGAATTATTCATTTGTTTCAAATAAATCGTTTGGTAGGAGAAAAAACGCGTCATAGACAGTGTCATAGCAACACTTTCTCAATAACGACATAGCACCGCAGTATTAGTAACGACATAGCAAGACATAGCAATCCAAAAAGTGTCGTTAAATAGAATTTTATTTGAGTCAAGTAGGTCTCTTTTTTTATAAATGAATTGCGGTCGATGAAAACATTTATTTGGCGTAAAGAAACAGTTTCATTAAAAATCATTCAAACGTTTAGTATCGTCGAGATATAATGAATTTATTTGTTGGAAGCAAACAAATTATTTCACTGAAAGTCTAACAAAAGTTTGGTATGCCAAGATACAACCAAATCTTTTTTCTCAGTGTATTCGAAAAACGACGGAAGGGAAACAAACGAAAGTGAGGCGACGAGATGAAACGACGTAAAAACGTACCAACGAGTTTAGACCGAGAGAGCAATGAGGAGAGACTGTGACGAGTTTTTTGGGAGGAAAAAAAAATTCTGGCCGATCGCGAGATGCGTACAAAGCCGAGATCGTTAAAGAGCCACGGATCGAAAGACCTTCTACGTTTCGAGCGAACACTAGCGGGGATTTCTCTCCTCCGTACGGCGTATATACGAGTCCGATTCCGATACGTTGGTTGTCGTCGTTCCCGCGACTAAAATCCACCTCGAACTCACCGTAGTAAACCCCGCTATCTCCGGAATGGCCTATTACTCGGATTGCGCAACTCGATCGCAGATGGTTCGACGCGATACACACATATGTATAGTTTATATAAACTGCGGTATACCGTGTATAACGTAAGAGGCAACCTCGAGTCGATAAGTGAGTTTAATTTAATCGTACATGCGTTTGGTTCGTCGGCGAACGAGACGGAATCGCGCGAAGCAACACTTTCTCGCTCTGTGTCTCGTTGTTTTTTATTTTCTCCACACGCGTGCTCGTCTTTATCCGTTATGTCCCTCTTCGCGTTTTCTCTACGTTTTTTATTATCATTTTATACGTTTTTCAGTGTACAGAGCACATACGACACGTGTTTCGCTTCTTTCTCGATGGAATCTAATTTTCCGTGAGAGCAGCTCGCCAGGCAAAACCTGCTGCACACTCTCTACCCTCTGTCGCGCACGACGTTACATTTATCCTTGCCTCTTATCATTACGCTTGATCTTATCTCGTTTTTAATCTCATCCACATTCGAACATACAATGATATCCAGCGTTACAGCGGCAAACGAGTCAATTATCGTTGAAGAAAACGGGAGGAAAAGTCCGCGAACGTCGTCATGATGGAGGAGCCCGTTCGTGTCTCCATCTCGTGAGGTTTTATCGATCGATTCGTCGTTGAAAAATGCCTCTCTCCGCGCCAACGTCGAGCGTAAGAAACGAAAATGCGAGATGAACGAAAAAAACTCGCGCGCGCCACCGAGAATTTATGCGGAATTGCCGCGAGATCGATCGATGAACGCAACGAGATTTCTTTGACGCCGCTTCGTCCATTAAAAGGCGATAAATAAACGGACGGAGGAAATTTTCTATCGGTGAATGCACCGATATGTCCATTGCGTATTAAAATATACAATACGATCGACTCAACGACGCCATTACTCACGAATTCATGTATAAACAATTATTCAAACGGGCGGTAATGAATTAATCGACCCGAGACTCTCGACGTCTCAATCCACTCGATTTTTCCTATCCATTGCGGTCTTTCTTCGAAGCGTTTTTTTTTTACCCCTCAACATTGATGGTTTGAATTTTTTTTTTTTTAAATACAATTTCAACGACGCGGAATTCTCCCGTCGGAACGGCACTCGGTACTTTTCCATCCCGCGCGAGGAGCAAAAATTGGCAAAAAAAAAGTGACAAATCGACGAGACTGACGCGTTTGAATTTGTTTGTGAATTCGAACAAATTTCCTCTCCGCGTTTCGTTACTCATCCCGTGTGTGTGAGTGTGTGTGTGCAAGATGGCGAACATTTCCGTGAGGATAGGGGTGCCTCTCTCTCTCTCTCGCTCCCTCCGTGATTACCTCGAGGCGAACATCGGCGACGCAGCGAAATTGATCGTCGGGAACACGGTTGTTTGTGAAATTTCCATAAACGCTCGGTGGTCGATTAAATCTGCATAAAATCGCGTTCGAATCACCATCGGACGGAATCGGCATCGCAATGGCGTGCAACGTCGTTTTCGTTGCGACGATTGCGAGCGACGTATGTATACATGTGTTTCCGGAAAAAGTGACGGCAAACGAGATCAAGACACCGCCCCTCGTCTTTGAAACCGCGACGACGTCATCGAGTCGAGGGAGTCAAATATCCCGCTCCGAGAACTTCCGTTTTGTTTCTCTCGTTTCGAGGATAAACATGGCGGCGAACACGTGTGTGTCTTCCGGCACCGGGCAGCACCGCGTTTTGCGCAATGATTGATGAAACGAGGCACACACGAACGGGAGCGCGTTTTACGTACAAAACACACGAGACACTCGGGGCGAGGAAGAATTCGCGCAACACAAATCAGTCCCTGAAGGAAAACGCGATGCGAGTCGTCTCTCGTCTCCCGTCTCCCCCCCCCCCCCCCCCGCTCTTTCGAGCTCATTCACGAGCCAGGCCGTGTAACGCGTCTTTTACAAATTCGCTCCCGAGGCTCTTTTTTTTTTCATCGTTATTTCATTTTCTCCGTCTCGTCGTTGTTTTTTTTTTCCTCGCTCGGTTTTTCGCTCTTTCACTCGGCAATAAAACGCCGTAATTGAGGAGAAACTGTTCACGGGTATACGAGAGAGGATGAGTCGTCATCGCGACACGAAAAAAAACGAAAAAAAAAAAACATCTGTGAAACATCAGCCCCGATGTGAGCCGGGGAACGGCGGATATATTACAGGGAATCTTTGCGCGTTATTCGAGGAGAAAAAAATGAAATACCAACATTTTTGCTGTTTGAAAAAATGGTCGAATTGGTCGAAAACGAATTGGTCGAAAACGAGGCGAGCTTCGAACGCGCGGCGCGGAACTGCCGGGAAAAAGCGATCCTGGTGGGACGAAAAAAGGACGAGAGGAAGAGAAAACACAAAAAATGGATTTTCGTCTCAACTCTCTCGGGCGAAAGTTCCTCTCGGAGAAAGTGGCGCGTTTAAAGGCGCGAGAACCTTTTTTTTACGGTTTTATAAGCGCAAGGGTGTTCGGGTCGTGTCGCCGACGGTGCTCGGAGGGTCAATCGTATTTCTTTATTCTCTCCCTCTCTCTCTCTCTCTCTCTCTCGTTCCTTCGAAGAAGGACGAGCGCAGACCCGGACTCTGTACGAAAGAGAGCTCTAAAAAGGACAGCAAAAAAGAAGAAAAACTACCCCTGTAAAATACAAATTACACCAGAGAGGGGGAGGAGGATCGCTCATGCCGGCGATACAATTCGGCGAACGTTCGAATCTCTTTTTTTTTACCCCAAGATCCTGTTTTCTTTTTACCTGCCGTACCGGAAAAAAAAACTTTCTAAAACGCAATTGCAAGTTTCCCTCGACCGACTCCTTCCTCTCGCCGGAAACGCGGCAACGATTTTTCTCACGCTTTAAAAACAGAATCGAGATTCTTCTCTTCATTCCCATTTGTACTTTTATTTTTTTTTCATTTCGATAAAACGATACGAAACGTCGGACGTGGATGAGAACAGAGTCCGCGCGCGGGGTTTGTCGAACGCGCCGAATAGCCAATTATGCGCGCGAGGAGGAGGGCATCACGAAATTGTAACATTTCAACTTGAAACGTAAACCGCGTTACTTTGTTCTCTCGCGGATTGCTCGCGTGAGGCGCATGTGTGTGTGCGCGCGTGTTTAGGTGTATATATCATGTAGTTTGCGTATGTAGCCGTGTACGGTACGTATATACAATGGTAAGACTCTCGAACTATCTCTTTTTAGGTACGTGTTAAGCGGGAGGCGTACGCGGCCGCACGCGAATGGAATAACTTGGGGAATTATGAAGGTGAGCGCGCACCAAAGGCTCTCTCTCTCTCTCTCTCTCCGATCGCACGGTGCACACGCTCGTGCGCGGTTTAGCCTCATTAGATATACCGTCGAAAGATATCTCTCGCCGTTTGTGTTGCCCCCGGGGGCTATGGCAGCGCCGCGTGATGCGGTTTTTCGCCTACACACACACACACACACGCATGCACACCCTTGATACGAGCGACTCTCGAGTACCGCGAGAGAATACCGCGGATAGACCGGAGCGAAACGCGTCGGGGAGTTTTTCATCTCGCGAATCTTGGAGCGTCGCGTGTATAATTTGCTCCATTGTGATTACGCGAAGGGAAACACTCGGAGCTGTTGCACTTTTCGCTTTGATACCGCAGCGCTCTGGTTCTACCCGTGTAGAAATTTGATCTGGACGTCCCGACTTTAGACCGGGCCCTGGTCTGGATTTCCTTGGTTTGGCCTGGTCTTAGTTTTTAGGTAGGGGCCTGGTAAGGGGCAAATAGGGCAAATCGGGCTATTCTCGTCAATATTTCCATGTCAGAAAATGCTCATGGCCTGGTCGGGATTGCCATGAATACAATACCGAGTTCCGAGTTATATACATATACTCCCGATATGCTCGCCTTCGTTGCGCCTAACGCGCAACATTCGTTGGTAAGGCAGTGCGACAAGGGAAAAATAGAATTAAAAATATGATCTTGCTTACATTTGAATTTTATGTTTCAATTTATTCCGTGTGCTCTACTTCCTTATTTCCCTACACAAATGTGTACGATTTCATATTAAGTCTCGGGTCGGATTCCAACCGGGCTGTGGCATGGAATGACATTTGAAAACCAAGCAAGGGCCATGGCTGGGCATGGCTATTTCCCGGCTTACCGTTCCGAGCGGGTGCTGATCAGGCCCTGGTCATTTCCCGATTATTTCCCGGTGTATGGAAATCAAACCAGGCCCTGACTTATTACCCGTTACATTGCCAGCCGGATCCCGGCCTGGCTAGCCTGGCTATGCCCCGATATCAAATCGGGAAAGCCAGTACTGGGCCTGACTTGTTCCCGATCAAAATTTCTACACGGGTAACGTTCTTTTTCTCTCGTTTCGTTGGACTTTTAAACGCAACAAAACCCAAACGTTCCTCTCGTTTCGTTGTTTTCCACTCGGGCAATTGCCGGAGCAGAAAATGTGTAAATGCGATGGAAGCGCGAGTTCGAACGGAATATTTGGAATAAATTCGGTGAAACTGACCTTAGTATAGCTGTGTACATTGCGGTGCTAGGAGAGGGTGGTGTGGATTGGCGTTTGGATGATCAGGGGGGCTCCGGTGCAGGGCGTACCCCTAGTTGCCCCCGTCGGGGCCTCCGCCTCCCCCCTGCTGTTGATGCGCCGCCGCTGCTGCGGCCGCTGCGGCTTTTTGCGCCTGTGCCTGCTTCTCCTGCTCGTTCAATTCCTTGATCGCCTGTATCTCCTTTTTCAGCTTCATCCGCCGATTCTGGAACCATATTTTGATCTGTCTCTCGGTCAGGCATAGCGCGTGTGCCATTTCGATTCGCCTCCGCCTCGTCAGGTAATGATTCGTGTGGAATTCCTTCTCGAGCTCGAGCGTCTGATAGCGCGTGTACGTCTGTCGACCCCGTCTGCGCAGGCCGTTCGCACCTTGAAGCGAGAAACGAACGAATGAAAACAAAAAAAAAAAGAGAGAAAAAACACAACGCGAAACACGTTTCTGATCGGGAAAATTTCCAGATCGTCGAGATTGCGGAGGAAAAAGGAGATCCAATTAAACCGGGTTGTCTCGCCATCGACAGTCTCGAGGATTTCGTGAAATTTCAAAATTTTTTCGCAATTGCACCGCGACTGCCGCGAGACAACCGTGATTAATCGAACGAAACGTCGAGACGGCGGAGGTTCGTGAGAAACGACCATTTTTCGAACATGCTCGCATCCTTGATTCTCAATTATTGGCTGATTGACGGATGAAAAAAAAAATGATGTAGATTTAATTAAGGATAAAAATGAATATACGCGTTTTTTTTGCCCGGAGGATGAGACGGTATTTTTTGTCACATCTTTCGCGATTCGAAGCTGCGATTCACCCGTGAACGTTGGCCGATTAATCGTCAATTCATATCTGCAAACAGTGGCGCTGTTTTATATTTTTCTCTTGTGTATTTTCTCGTATAAAATCGCAGCACGTCGAGAATACGCGTATTTCTTTCTCAACGGTGTATATATAGTCGAGCACACAAGTCCGAGAGGCGGAGAGTGTCGGACGAGAAAGGTTTCACGCAGTTCCCCCCTGCGGCACGTGAGATGCTGCGTACGACATGGCCGATCTCTCGGTCAGAGCCAGTGGCGGCCGAAGCTGCGGCGACTCTCTCTCTCTCTCTTTTTTTCTCTCTTCTCGGAGCCGCCCTGCGACAACTTTCCGAATTAATTGGCCTTCGAATTCCAGGGCTTCGGAGGCCCCGAGAAGGAAAATGGCTGATGGCTCGAGGCGTTTCTATCTCTCTCTCTCTCTCTCTCTCTCTCTCTCTCTCGGCCCTCCGCATAAGCGAGAACCGAAAAAACACACGCACACCGCAGACGCATAAATCGCATTTGCGATAAAATTTTGCAAGAGAAAAGAAACGAAAGAAAAACCGCTGAAAAATAAAGGCTTTCTCACGCATTTTCGTACGAAAAAATATTCATGGATAAATACACTTGTGGAATGAAAAATTCCTCGATGAAAGTATAATTGTCTCGCGAAAAAGGTTTGATAATTCAGAGGCGATTAATTTCCATGACGTTTGACGTTTCGAGCGACTCTCCTGTACGAGCAGCGAGTCGCCGCTGCTGGTAATCTCAGCGACAGAGTACAGACGTTTCTCCGCGGTACAAGGCGAGGAATAAAGTCCGCTCGTGTACACAGGTTGCACACGAGGGGGGATAAAACGTTTGAGCAAAAGTGAGAAAGAGCGGAGAAAAAGGATCGCCGAGTACGGAAAAGCATAGAGCCGTGTAGCGCTACGAGTGACGGTATACGGTACCGTTGAACAGTCACTTGGGTGCTGTAGCGAAATAAGCTCCGTCGGGACGCGAAGCGCTCACCTTATCGGCCGTTACTGCCTCGTAAAAAGAGCCCCGTCGTCGTTTCGCCTCTGCCTCTGCGGTCCCGAACCACGCCACCGATTCTCATCCGTATTTCGCCTCATACGCGACCCTCCCGGTCGCCCTCACCCTCGGACTCTCCCGAAGAAGCTTGTGTCCACAGCGACAAGCTTTTCCCGGCAGCTTTTCCTTCCCATTCAATTCGACAAAAATCGCCATGTTTATTTCCCTACAAACGTCATTCATCCGCGGGGTTTTCGGTATTTTCCCCTTTTTTTTAAATTTATATTCCAACGCGGATCAGAGGGGTACGAGAGAACGAACGACGATTCGGACGATCATCGCGTGGGTTCGAGGGGAGAAAAAGAGGTGAAAAAAAAAAAGGAAAAAATGGGAAACCTCGATTGTTAACGGGATTAAAGCCCGTCACACTCCGATGACAAACCACCCCCACGAGGATGTGCGCTCAAACTCGTAAAATTACAGGGGAGGAAAAAATCATGGAGCGAAAAAGAAGAGTGTGAGAAAAACCGCGCGCGGGGGACTCGGCGCGGTGATAAACAATCGCGAACGTAAAAACGTGACCAGTTCGATGATTCTCGATTGGCGATCGCTCGTACACACGCCCCGTATACGTGTTGTACGAATTTGCCGCACTCGGCGCGTACGCGCGAAATTCACCGTTTTTCCAACGCCCCTCCCCCCGCCCGCTCCTCCTTCCACGAGCAAAACGAACGAACGAATGTACACACGAATCATTCTCTCAATAAACGCGTCATATTTACAATCGTATCAGCCGCAGCGATCTATTACCGGCCGAGCAGGGAGACGCGTTCTATATACGAGAAACGCATGGAAACGCGGCCGGTCAATGCAAACAAACGCCAAGTTGCGAGACGCGAGTTTTATGAGACTGCCGAGCGAAAATGCGCGCGTGCGAGAGAGAGAGGGAGGCGCGAGATGAGTCTAGTTCATATCGGCGTCATGTTTATTATCGCAACGTAATCAAGTGGACGCCGAAATCGACCCACACATCTGTACCGTTCTCCGTTTCTCCTTGCCGCGTCCTCTCGAAACAGACGCGCCGTATATCGCTATACACCCTCAACCAAACCACCCTCGTTGCTGGCTCGTCCTCCCCGCGTGATTCTCACTCCAGGTTTTCATGGTCGCGAGGCCCGGGAGTTTATGGTGTGGCGTTTATAAGGGTTATTTGTCACCCCCCCGGTGTCGCGGCGCTCGCGCGACTCGCTCGAGCATTCCGCAGCGCGACGATCCCACACGTAATATCGCTACCAGCGTCGCGGCCGAGTCTCGTCCGCCGCGGAGGTGCGGAGCGAAAAAGAGAGGGTGGCTGCTGCTCCTGCCTCCCCCCCCTCGTCTTTGGGAGCTCGCACGCACACACACGGACGTTACACACCCTCGACGATAGACTCCCGAACTTATAAATAAAAAGAGGAGGGGCTTTTCCCCAATTAAGCTACCCCTGTACGTCTCCGCAAAGCAGAAAATGTTACGCGCTCGGGCGAGTACGTTTTTCTCTCTCGTCCGACCCACACCCTGCCGGGAATGATATATCTCATTTTTTTTTACCCTGCTCCATCGCTTCACGTACTTTTATCATCGTTCTTGATATCTCCCGATGTATATACGCGTATACACGTGTATCCAACGCAAGAAACTTGGATTCTCTCGATGGAGTTGGAAAAAGTCAAACTTTTTGCGATTTCGTGTGTATATGTGTGTATATATATATATATACATATGGTCGCCCCGGAATCTCCCTTCTTCGTGGTATTTTATTTCTTCGAATCATTACTCTTTCATTCTCTCCGGTTGTTTTATTCGGGACATCTTTCTTCCAGTGGTGCGCGCAACCCCTCGGGGGAAACGCCACGCAGGGGCTCATCCACCATCGCTCGCCCTACATGTACGACCCACCTTCCTTTGCCTCTCTTATTCTCGTCGCTATATCGCTACATCTTTGCCATGCTGGTCGATGGAAGTTTCCAGAGTTTTACCGGCCTTCTTGCGGCGGTTTCAAGCAAGAGAGAGAGAGAGGGAACGCGGAAGGAGGCGTGCGTGGGCTGTTTAACCAAGGGGTGGATAAATTTAATGCCAAACTCGCGAAACGTGTTTCATCCGGATGGGTGGAAGCCACCAGCAGCCAAGACCTCTGCTTCCACGTTTGCCACAACGGGGCAGAGAAAAGTACGTGTACGTGTATGCAGGAGCTCCTCGAGAGCATTCGCGAGATCGAGAATGTTGAAAGAGGGTAAGAAGGGTGCGACGAGTCGTAGGCGCACGTTTCCTTCCACGGAGGGCACAAGAACCTCGCCGTGTTTACCGTAAGACCAGAAATGTTTCCCTCAACCCTCCTCGCACACCCCCTTCGCCCCCGTGCATTTCTTCGCGCATACTTTGCATTTTTCCTCGTCCGAAGCGCGCGACTCCCCTCCTCGACAACGAATTCCTTTCAAGAAATTATCCTCTTAGGTCGCTACATTACGACCGTGTAATTTATACGTTTCTCCTCGCCCGGGTTTGTACACGTCAACCCTCCAGTCTCCTCCCAAAGTTTAAACAGGAAATACACGTACATGGCGATGCGTTTGTACAAATTTGACGCACCAGCCAAGTCGGCCGAGTTCCAACGAGAGGAAGCGAGGGTGCGATTGTTTTTTCTCCAAAGAAATCTATAAAATCGCTCGGAAAAGGCAGCAATTCGAAAAAAACACACACACACACCCGCGCAGTGCCTCCCTCGACTTCCTTCGTCCCTGTACGCGTGTACAAGGGCGCATATACCACACCCTTAATTATATCCCGTACGTGCGTGCAGCCCGAAAAGCGGATCATACGCGGGGACCAATCAAATCAAAGTAAGTGAATTGGCCTCGAACGAGGTCTCCCCGAGGGTGAATTTGCGGCTGGTACGAAGACGATGAAATACGTCTCGCTCGAATCTCGTGCGTCTTTGTGTATCGCCCGCGCAGCAGACTTCCGGGTGACTCGCGTAATACTCCGCTGCTGCTGCTGCTGCTGTCTCGAGAATTTCGATCGAGACCGAAGCAACTGGAACCGCCAAGGTTTCCAAGACAAACGACCCTGTGGGCGATACTTCAACATCCCCGAATCCCTCCGTCTTGTTTCGCGCACGCTTCGCTCTCTGTTTTTGTTTGCCCAAGATTAGCGTACCACTGTGCCACGCGGTTATAGGGAAACGATGCGTCATTCTCCCCGTGGGAGCCTTGCCTCACGAACGACGAGTTTTCCCGCTCGCTCTCTCCGCAATTGCGGCACCCGTCGCGAGGCGTATACAAGTTTCTTGCGATGCCAATTTGTTACGGACCTCGAGATTGGCTTTCGGTTTTGGGCGCGACGGGGCAAAAGTCGGGGGATGGACCGAAAAGGGGAAACCTGGCTTTTCCGATCGAACGCTCGTATATTTACGAGCGTTTCCCAGCGATAAACATCGACTCTGATAAGGGAAACAAACGCATGTACAGACAAGTGGATTCGCATCGTTTTTGCGATAAACATCAATAGCCTCCGTGACAAATCGCGAGCGATATAAATTTGACGGTCATGACTCGGCTTATTTTTCGAAAATTGGTCGCGTCGTCGAAAGTAATTGCAACTTTACACTCTTTACAAAGAGATATCGCGTGTAATCTCTCGAGGGAAAGCGCGGAGGGTGCGAGAAGAGCGGGAGACACGCGGCGAGCGTTTAAAGCGGGCTTAAGGGAGAGTCTTTTAAATATCGATGGAACGAAAGCCGCAAAGCCTCGCACCCTCGCGGTATAATATTATACTACGAGAGAAAAGCAAGATGGTGCAGCGCGCGGAGAGCGCGAGAGGGACTTCTCTCCGAGGGTTGTTCTTACAGCTGGCCCCCGTTGCCCGGTCTGTTTCGTGCATGGCGTTGGACGCCGGGAACGCGAGAAGCTCGAGAGGGTGTCGGACCATCCCGCGAGCGTATTTATGGCGGACGGGCATTACGTCACACGATCAAGTCCGGAAAACCGTCGAGGCACGGTTTCTCGCCCTCTTTCTCTTTCTCACACTCGCGCGCTCTTCTCGTATTTTCTCAGCTCGCCTTTTGTAAAAGGTGCGCAACGCACGCAGTCAGCCGGGATCTTGGGAGCTTTAAAGCTCCCGGCTCCGCCCTTGGTTTTCTCGTTAACTCTCCGGGAGAACATGCTTCTGTACATAACTTTGTATAAAGCATATATATATACCGTGATATTATATTTTACATATACAAACGCGTACATCTGCATAAGTTATTAATTACAGTTGACTAATGCGCTCCAGCTGTGCCGCTCGCGCAGTTGGCACACAGGCAGGCGTTATCTCGGTTCGCGCTGTAACCTCGAGCGCGCTCTCTCTCTCTCTCTCTCTCTCTCTTCCGTTTCTCTTCAGCACACTTTTCCATCCTCCGAGCCTCCGAGCTCGTCCAGACGGCTCTCTTCAGGGCTGACACGGAGCGGCAAACGAGATAGCCGACGAATCCGAGATTTTATAAAATCGAGATCGTGAGTGCAAAAATATGATTTTTGGGGCGGAAAAATAGTGCGTAGGAGAATAAGAGAGAGAGACGGGAAAAGATGCAGGACGGATACGGATACAGATACGGAGAAAAGAGGAAAGAGAGCAGCTACACGGAGGCAGGGTTGAGAGAGAAAAGTGGCGCGAGGGACTCGAGGCGGTAACTCACGCCCCCGAGAGGATTACCTCTCTGCCTCCCTGCGGGAGACTCTCGTCTCTGTGTGCTCGCCGTGTGCAGAGCTCCTGGAGGATATATGCGTGCGCGTGTACCTCGAGGTGAGCTACGACCTCGCTGCTGCGTATCTACGCGTTTCTCATACCGAACGTCTCCGACTCGCGAAGGAAGGTTTGTCCCTGCTGCCCCTCTGCACACACACACACACACGGTTGGAAATGTGTGTGTGTGTGTGATATTTTACACACGTATTATGAGATCCGATACCCTCGTGTGTGACAAAATACACCAGGTACGTGAAAACGAAACCACCCCTTCGTAACCCTCCGGAGAAGAAGCTGAAAGCACGGGGGATGAGAGAGGCAAGAGCAGGAAAGGATCGCGAATTTTGTACGGAATAAAGTACACGGCGCAGGCTGCGGAAAACGCCGCGTGTTTTCTCTCGCGAACCGTTCGAAAACTCGGGATACACCGAGTTCGGGTCTCCCCCTCGAGTAATTCAAGGGTGCGCGCACGTAAGGGAGGCTGAATTCCAAGAGCCAGAGAAGCAAGACAGCGCGAGGACGAAAAGAGGGAAATTCCGAAATTATCGCAATTACGCGAGGTCTGGCGTTGGCGAAATTCGTCCGCGCGGAGTGTTACGCAACGCCGAAAAAGCACCCTCCCTCGAGAGTCTCCAGAGCGCGTATCCTCCGACGATAAAATAACACTCGGCCGAGAAATTTCGAGCCGCGGGGAGGGAAAAATTTACGGTGTCGCCGTGTGTGTATCGTCGCGGAAAGGTACGTTGAAAATTAAACGAGCGAATGTTCTCTGATCTCGATATTCGCACAAACGCGTTTGTTATAATGCACACCTTTGTGCGTTATAATAAGCTCGAGCTTAGGCGTGACGCTATAGAGATGTAAATTGCGAGCTCCGCCGCGGCGCGACTCCGGCACTTTGTATCCTCGCCCAATGGTGTGAAAATCGTCGCGTCGAAAGATTATTACCGCGGAGGTGTATATATATTTAGCTCGCGTCGAGTCGATCGCCGCGATTTTATAAAAGCAACACGCCGTTCGAGCTTCTGGTCGTTTTAACGCGATTCTACTCTGTATAAATATGTTTCGTCCACACACGCACGCGCATACGTGTGTACAACGAGAGAGAGAGAGAGAGAGAGAGCTGCATGACGACGAGAGGCTCAAAGTTACACCGCGAAGCGAGAGCAAGAATGTGTCTCGCACCGGGCGGTTCGATAGCGCGGGAGAAAAAGCACACGCGCAAAAACGTATATGAACTCGTGTGTGCGTGCTGTTTGTGCGCGTGTGTGTGCAAAAGAATGACTCTGTGCTCGCAGCTATTGCCGCAGAGCCCATAAGAAGAACGAATGGAACGTCCCTGAATAAGATATCGGCTTAACGTATATACTCGGACCTCTTTTTGCCACCGCGTGAGCAGGCTGTTGCAAGCACGCTTCCAAGATTCTACACACACGGGCGAACGTTCGTTCATAGGCGGGCCGAGTTTCAGACGGCGAGGTGTGTGCGCTCTCGCTCCGATGGTTCGAACGACGGTCCTTATAAGATTTGGCGAACGAACGAACGAACGCACGCTGCCGCGCCAGGCTTCATCCTACGTGCGCGTTTCATGTCCCACCGTTTCTTTCTTTTCACTCGCAAAGCCGGAGTACTCCGACCGCGGAGACGAGGATGGTGATTGGAAAATTCGTCGGCGTTGTTATTTTTTTTAATTACGAAATATTTCACGAATCGATCACATTTCGATCGCGTTGATTCTCGTCTTTGCTGCTTCGGTTTTTTCAAGAATTCGAGATAATTCAAGAGCGACGTTATTCTAATAATGCCCGCTGGACCATCCGCGTCTCGTCGATGTAGCCAGGGGGGAATGTGGCGAATATGCGTTACATATTCGCTGTTGCAGGAAAGACGAAATTTCCCTGCGGGCTTCGTACATCTCGCTGCTATCCGACGGTTTTTTTCCATCTTTTTCTTTTCCACCGAGTACATGTTCCACGTCGGTGGAAAAAGTTACTTTTACAAACGCGATATTGCTAATAATATATAAATGGAAACGAGAGGTGGAAGAGGAAGATGGAGGGAAAGCACCTTGCGCCGTCCGGATGACAAACGGAGCTTGAAAGTTTCCTGGACCATCACGAAAGTTCTTTTATCTCGACCCATCGTGCGCGCGCTTTTATACTCGGAGGGCAAAATATATTATTCGTGAAGAAAAAAAAGTGGATTTATGTACTCCGAGGCGAGATTAACGGTTCGGAGGATCGAGGAAAAAAGTGTAAAAAAATATCTCGACAATATTTAGTAACCATCGAATGAATCATCGAATTCGTGAGATTTCGTTTTTCTCACGAGAAATTTATTGACCTCGCGATTCGATTTTTTTCCGACCTCGGAAGTTTCATTCGCGCTCTCGATCTTCCGCTGGCACAGACAAAAAAGCCTTCAGAGTCGACGACGTTAATTTCTCCGGAGAATCTCGAGCCTCCTCAGAGGTGTGAATTTATCGAACGATCGAGAGTATCACGATCGAATCCTTTCGGAAGAAAGGGATATAAAAAAGAAAAAGGCGGAATATCAGGCAAAAACGAGAGAAAAGCGCCGGGGAGAATGATCAGTTCGATCTTTTCGTTGGTCCGCCCGTTGTCGAGAAATTCAATCGCCGGGACGCGCGTAATAATCGCAATCGCGTAATAATTATGCAAAAATCTATATGTGCGTGGTGAGAAAACCTGCGAAACGGTGAATTCCGAGTCTCCGAAAGGTGCGTGTTTGAGAAGATCGCGCAGAGGCGAATCTCGTTTCTCGAGAGCGGGATGAGAGTCGCGGGAGAGAAGGAGGAGAGGAAGACGAAGAGGACGGGATGGGAACGAGGCAAAACGAGAGGCAAAAGGAACATCTCGACGGAAGAGATGGTGGAGAAGATGGCATGCAAAGGAGGCTCTTCTGACTCTCTCCCGTCTCGTGGTCCAGAGAGAGAAGCGAGCCGGTTGTAAGGCGACACCTCTCGCTTCTCCAAATCTCTCGTTGACTCTCTCCCTCTATCTTTGCTCCTCACACGGACACACGTGCGTCTGTATACATATAAAATATCCTATATATCCGCTGCACCTTGGTCTCACCGACGAGACTTTTTATTTTCTCTCATTCATTTCACTCGGCGACCCGTGTTCGCGGGCCTCCCTCCGATTTCCGTCTCTCACGGAACGTCCCGAGTTCCCTCCGCGATCCATCTTCCCCCGGCATCTCTCTCCCGCTCATTCCCTCCCCGCGCGCCCGTTCCGCAGCATCCAGCGGGATTTTTCGCAATTTCCCCTCGCGAAAATCTCTCGATTCTCGTCACGAGTTTTCAAACTCTGCCGACCGGGATGAGAAATTTCACTCCTCCGGGAGTGAAAAGAGCGAAAGAATCTCGCCATCGGGTGAAATTACCGCGTGGAACGCGGTGAAGATTTTAAGCGAGATGAAAATGAAGGGGGCGAAGAGACGGTGCGCGCAATGGCGGTCAGAGGACATTGCCATGCAGGTGGGTATAACCCGTGTAAAACGACACACCCCCCGTAACGAAACAGGTCGTTTGTCTTACTTACACACGCACACACGTTTATAAAAAACGTGTGTGTGTGTGTGTGTGTACACGAACAGCGTACATACATATAATAAACATAAGATACATATTTGGATGCTGCCGATGGAAAAAGGCGTAAATCAAACGATTTAAAATCATACGTATATTTTTTCGGGTTAAAAGCCCTTAGCGTTTGGACGTGCGAGAAAAAAAGGCATTCGCGCAATCGCATCCACGGATTAACCCACGGAAAAACGTGTGGATTTGTGCGTATACGTGTGATGCAAAGCCGCGTTTGTGTGCACGGTGTCCCGGTCACGGAACGAGCGGACCGTGGTGGCCGGGTGAGAGCGACCCACAGCGCCGGCCAACGGCCATATATCCGCGTCCTAAAAGGAATTCCAGAATATATTTTACATATGCTTTATTGTCGCCTTATTTCCAGCTATATACGCGCGGTCCAGCAGCATCCCTTCTCTCTCTCTCTCTCTCTCTCTCTGTGAATGTTTGCCGTCGCGCTGGCTGCGGGAGAGCAGCGCAAAAGAGAAAATAAAGAAATAAACGAGAAGGACGAGGAGGTACAAAGAGGGTGCAGGGTGCAGGCAACACCGCAAGGATACACTCCGTAGAGTTCCATCGAGGTTACGCCATCAAGCAGCAGGCACACAAAAGCGGGGGAACCCCTTCCTCCTACACCGTCCGACAGGACGCGAGATGCGACCAACTCGCTCAAAGACGATCAAGAGCGGATGCTGCGCGACCCTGGATCAAATTCTATATCCCAGGATCGTCTTGCCGGTTTTCGTACAATTTTTCACAATTTCAACTTTTCGACGAGCGTTTTAGCGTTTTGCATTTTTCGACAATAACGCCTCGATCTTCGTCTCGGAGTTGAGAAATACATCTCCTCCGGATAATTCGGTAATTCCCTCGAGTTCCGTGTACCTTACTGTAAGTACAGAAGAGAGAGAGAGACTCGCTGGGCGTTCGATCTCTCTCGCTCCCTTCCGAAAGCGCTGGTACCGCGCGATACGAGCGAAAGGCAGGCCCTGGCATCGGGCCCAGGCCCCCCCGGGGCTCGGAGCGGGCCCCGCAGACTCCGAATCTGCGGGGATCATCGCGGTAGTGGGGAGAGCCGGTTCCCGAGCCTGAGAAGACGCCATCACGCTTATATACGATCCTCTCCTCTTTTTTCTCGCTCAATCTCCCTCTCGCGCTGGCTTTCCTCTCGGCCCACGGCGAAAAAACTATCATTACGCCGAAAATGGTATACCGAGAGCAGCGTGTACGTCGTTTTTTTTCATTCTCTCGAATCTCCCGGCTGCGCAATAACGGTTTCGAGGACCAACGCGTTGCAAACGGAGAAGAAAGAGAAAAAAAGAAAGAGCGCCGTATTTTCGCGAAAAATATATGCAGATCGCGATATCGAGCGAATCGTGCGCGTAATGTACATATACAAGCTTCTTATGTACACGAACGTCCATATTTAATCATCGCGAAAGAGCGGGCCGCGTTTTATGCGAAATCGAAAATTTGTGAGAAATCGAAAATTCCTTCCTCGACGTGTATGTCGATCGCGATTTTTATTGACGAAGATTAAAGCTCTCGAATTTCGCGCATACATTACATCGATCCGCTCGATCATCGCGAAAGGTACCGTTCGGCGATAAATATAAATACATATAGACAAAACATGCATTTCTCAAGAATCATATCCGTAATTATATCAAATCCGCGCCAATAAGAAACCCTTTTTTTTATTGCAATTGCAAGATCAATATTTATATACGTTTATTCGCTAATCGGCGAGGTAATCGAAAATCCACGCCGGGAATATCATATTGTGCTCGCTCGTATTGTGTATACTTTTCAGCGGAGCAGGAGAGAGATGGACCGAGTGCAAACGAGATCATTAGGGTTCTCTCGATTTCCGAATATATATATATATATATACCACACGTATGCAAACATATGTACATGGCAATGTACATATATGTATATGTATATTGCATCTACATGTACACGGCGACGATCGATATCGATTAATGGAAATCGCTCAAAATTTCTTCGTGTGCATGTATGTACGAATGGCGTGCACGGATAGAGGCGAGTGTGTGGAACGTCGGCTCTCCGGGCTCGTTAATTAACGCTGCGATAAAACGAGAAGCGTGCAATAGGAGGCTGGCGGAAGAAAAAAATTTAAAAAAAAACACACACACACACACACGCGCGCGCGGGACTCGGGAGGGGAGCATTATTCAGAGTGCCACACGGTTATGTTCGTGCCTTTCGTTTTCTCTCCTTCTCGCGCTTTCCGCAAAAATCTATTCGCGTGTTTTCGCGAACGAGCGTGCGAAATTTTGCGCTATCGCGTCTCAAAGATGTGTAAATATAAAATACACGGGTGTATACACGTTCGTGTCGCGAGTTTGAGGTGTGTGTTTTGTGGAGAATTTCTCTCGCTCTTTCGTATCGTTGCAGGGCCTCGATATTTATGTGTGTGTGTGTGTGTGCGTGTTTCGGCACGCGGGGGCGCGCAGAGGCGCGAGAAAATAATAATGAACTCGCATAAATCTGAAAAGTTAGAGCCGAACTAGTTTCAAAGACTCGGACTGCTTCATTCCTCCGATTCGAGAGACGAGAAACGTTGAGAGCGTAACTCTGCCGCGATTTAAAATACGGGATGGTCGAGCGGATTTCTCTTATTCCGTTTGTTTATTTTTTTTTTCATTCTCGCGTGCTCGAGCAGGTAGCTGCCGAAAATTCGGTGCACGGTGTGGTCGACGTTTGTTTCGTTCGTTTTTTTCCCTCTGACACACTTTGCGGATGGATTGTTCATTGTAGAAAAAAAAAAAAAAAATCTTGGTGGAGAAAAATGGGACGATAGGTTGCTTCGATATACGGGAGAAAAGATGCTTTTATCATCAGTGTTTCGATTCGTATTTCGAGAATATCTACGAGATTTAATTAACAATTTTTATTTAGTATACTGAAAGAGAGAGAGAGAGAGAGAGAGATTCAATATAGATTCCCTTTTGCAACGTTTCTGGTGGTGTTTCTTGCACCGAAGAAAAGACGAACGACGCGGCGTGGTACGAGATCTTATCGGGGGCGCAGCAGCGGCGACTGAATCATACGCTTTGTACACAGCCCTGCCTCCGTCGCCCGTTCTCCCATTCATATACCGCATATACAAGGACACGTACGTACACGTCCTCTGGATTGACTAAAATATGTTTATAAACTCGTGGAAATAACCTTGCGCGCGTGGTGCTTGTATTCGTCGTTGCAGCAGCACGAGCCAGCGGCCTACGCCTACGATTATACCTGCGAGGACATAAATACGCGTCTGTGAATTTACATACACATACGCGTATGTATATCAAACACGTACATACGCATCTTTGTCGTCCGTCGTGGCATCTCCAACGCGGCGGGATACACTCGTCTCCCCATAAACAATAAATAACGATTTGCGTACAGTTTAAACGAATTCAATCGACCCGATTTGATTCACGATATCATCTCTCCAGCGGAAGACGAATCAATTCCATCAATTTTATACGCGATTTTATTCTCCCATCCATCCTCAAAGTTGCCTCGATTCGTCGTCGGCGATAAATCCCGTTCGATATTAAAATCGTCGAGCGTTTCGAGAGCAAGATGTGAATTTTGCGCTTTTTTTCATCTCTCGCACACCTTGTGTCTCATCGTTATATCGTAGATTACGCGTGTATGCCGTGTGTGTACGTAGAGCGACGAAGATTCTAAACGAGCTTTCGAGAGTCAACTTCTCGTCGGTGTTCCCTTCGTGTGAACAAGAAGCGAGAGAGCTTCTCTGACAAGCGGTTTCTGTACATCTCTCCCTCTCTCTCTCTCTCTCTCTCTCATCCGGTGGACCACTGAGAGCAGAAAGCGTGAATATAGCGATGGCTCGGCGAGCTCCTCCGGAGCGCATGACTTACAAGTTAACGATAACGCACGGCTACCAGAGTCTTAATCAGCATAAATCATAGCGACAATGCAGCATCCTCTCTCTCTCACTTTCCCTCTTTTCATCTCCGCTGTCTCTGCCCCTCTGTACCGCAGAGCGACCTCACCTCTTCTCTCGCCGGTTGGCTGTGGAACACACGAGCCACGTATACGGTACACACCACCCAAGGCCTCTGAATCCGCTCCCTGTGGAACAACGCGCGGCAAGGACAAGTACACAGCATCCGCGGGTACAGAGAGAGCGGAGAGCGCGCCCGCGCGAGACACACTGTTCATCTCTGCGGCGAGACCCGACGTTCGTTACGTACATAATAGCCGAGACGCGTATATACGTATATCCGGATTCATCCCAGAAGAGATGAAACACCGCGGATGAGACGCAGCATCCCTATTTATCTCCAAGGACGTTCGATAATGATGAATTTCGTTGAATCTCGTCGTTTTTTCCTCTCGTAACGGTACGTTTGACAAAAAGGGCACGGAGATTCGGGCGAAAATAGAGTCTCGCGGTTTTTGGAACTCCCCTGATGGGGAAATTCCTGTAGATAATCATTGCAGCGCAAATTCGAGCTTCTATCGATGTTTATCGTTTCTTCGTGCATTTTCAATGAATATACAGTGTACAGACGCTGTGGCCATTGGGATTGCACCGAGTTATGCCTCTGGACTCTCTGAACAAACTGATCGATCGTTGCGCCTCGAGGGCTTGGATGTACGGCAACGTGCGCGCGCGCGCGCGCGCTCGTCCGCTTTTCCCGTGTATCGCATACCGTGCGTACCTGCCGCAGACTCGCATCGTTGAATTTCGCAGGACGACCGTTTCAGCCGATCCAAGAATTTTTCATTAACAAAAAAAATCATAATTTCACGCTCTAAATTTTTTAATTTTTCAAACAACCTGTTTTTATTCAATTCCAACGGCATTCTTCAATCACGTTGATCGATTCATCGTGCGTACCTGCCGCAGACTCGCATCGTTGAATTTCGCAGGACGACCGTTTCAGCCGAAACTCGATTTTTCATTAACAAAAAAAATCATAATTTCACGCTCTAAATTTTGTAATTTTTTAAACAACCTGTTTTTATTCAATTCCAACGGCATTTTTCAATCACGTTGATCGATTCATCAGTATTCTTCGGCGATTAGAAATGCCCTTTTTGCATAATTCTGTTTTATCTCTCTCTCTCTCTCGGCGACGTCGTCGAATATTTTTCAATACTCATTCCGTACGTCATCGTTAATTAGTGGCGGCTGAGGGAAGAGAGAGAGAGCATCAAGATTACCCCTGGCATATAACAACGTCGGTTAATGAATTTCAATACGTACGTTAATTAAAGATAATCGCGCTTCATCGTGTGTTTATCAAGCGACACTCGGCAACGCGGAGATTAATACAATCGCGTCCCTCTTTTTTTCCCCGCCACATGTTTCAAATACATATTTGACTCTCGTACAATGAAAAGATTTTACCGCGCAATTCGAGCGAATTCGATCGACGAATTTAACGAGAGAATCGTCGAAGAGGCTCGTGTTTGAAAAGATCGTGACGAGGCTGCGTTTTTTCTCGTGCTCTTCTCTCTCGTCGTGCGTCATTCAACATTCGAGTCACCGTCACTGTATTTGGAGCTGCTAGCAAGCGAGTTTCTCATCGGGGATCATCGTTTTCTTCTTTCTCTCTGCTCTTTTTCTCTCTTCCGAATCTTCCGATCTCGGCGTTTGAAATGTCACGAACGAAACATGGACCGCTTATACACATCCATGTACATACGTGTATGCACGTTCGATATAAAGAATTCAATCAGATAGTTAATCTTTCGATTCTGCTTTATTATGCCTCTCCTGTACGGAGGCTCAGAGTTCGTAAATACATACATGCACGTGCGGTGTAGATCGGAGATGCCTCTGGCGCACTCCCGGAAGATGGAGCGCGGTTTAATTAACCCGATACATAATAGAAGAGCCGAACGCTTTACCGAGAGGGTTAATGGAGGGTTATTGGCAACGAGCGAGCAAATTCCATCTTTTTTTCTCCCTTTGAGATTTTTCCCCCCCCCGCTATCCTCGGCGCAGCCTCTCGACTCGCGAATAAAATAGAAAATTGCCGTTGGACGTGTTTACGAATTTTCGGAAACTGAATCTCTCCTCGCGGAACATCCCCTCTTCCGCGCAGCAACGATAATCAACACCCTCGGGGGAAAAAAGTAGCGCGACGAAAATTTCGCGAGATATATCCGCGCCTCCCTCCATTTTGTCTCGTTGGTCCATGCATGTTTTTTTTTTGTCTCGTCCGTAAAAGTATAGATACCACGATACACCGTAATTGTAAACATTGGATTAATGCAAATGCGCGCTTAAAAGCTTAATTGCTTTTGATAAAGTATGGCGTGATGCTGCGCGCATCTCGCTTCCTCTCGATTGCCTCCCTCTCGTTCTCCAGTTTTTTATGCTATTTTTTTGCGTTTTGCTCGTATAGCTGATGCCCAGGATCGTCGAGGCGGAGGATCAGAAAAGGTCGGTACAACGTTGAAGGGAGATGAGCGGGAGGGGTGAGTGCGGCAAGGGATGAGAGGGAGCGGGGAGGGAGGGAGGAAGGGCATTAAATTCAAATGCATGTAAATTCATTCAAATTTATGAGAAATAGGTGGACGCGAAGCACTTACAGGCATGCAGAAAAAAAAAGAAAAGAGAGACAAGGGAGCGAGGGAGAGGGAGGGAGGAACGAAGAGGGAAGTAAAAATTAGTCCCCGCGGAGCGACGAAACTCTTTGCTCGTTTCTCGTCGCTCGTTCCAACGTCGAATTTCCTCCTCGTTTTTTTTTTCGTTTTTTTTTTCTTCTTTTTTGCATTTCATTTTTTGCTCTTCCTTTTGCTTTTATTATTTCTTTACCTCGCTTTTACGTTCTCGTTATTTTCCTTCGGCCCTTTTTTTTCTTCTCCTCTCCTCGCGGGCGCCATGTTGCGGGAGAGATCGGGCGACGAAGCACACCGAATCCACCCGGCAGGCTCTTACACTATATTTATGGTGTATACTCGTGTATCCTGAACTCCTTCTTTATATACTATAAACAGACTCTCTCCCACTCTCTCTCTCTCTCTCTCTCTCTCTCTCTCTCTCTCTCTCTCTCTCTCTCTCTTCCTCTCTCTTCGTCTCTCTTGGAATCTCGCAGCGAGGAACGTTCTCGCCACAGGAGCAAGGACCTCGAGAAAAGCTCTCGCCGTAACGTCGAAACGAAATTTATCGCGTCGCGGTATATACACGGTATATATGTATATGTATAAAAAAAAAGAGAAAAGATCAATCTCAAAAGCGAGAAGAGGAATGCGCGAAAAATGGCTTCCAGCCAAATAACCGCGAGTGCATATATACTCGCGAGGAAGACGATTTTTCTTCTCTTTTCAAACGTTTTTTTTTTACCGCGCGACAAAGCTCGAAATTTCGAACGAAACGCCAGGGAGATTCGCGTCGTTATTCATCCGACTCCAACGTGATTTTCGAGAATCGAATGATTCAAAGAAAAATTCATCAAAGATCGCCGATTTTCTCTCTTCTTTCTTTCCGAATTCGCGGATGGGAGAGCGAGAATCGACGATCGAGAAGAGATCTCTCGAGTCTGTGTATTCTTCCTTGGAAAAAAAAAAACACGCATGTCGATTATTTCGGGTTATTTTGGCTCACGGGGAAACATCATAAAAATGAAGACGTCAAAGTGAGGTCGCTGGAACCTCCCGCGGTACCGTTTGAGACCGAGAGAGCGCGATGGATGCTGCGTGGACCGCGAGAGAGACGGAGGATTCCGCTCATCGCTGTCTCGTCGACGAGACCGCGAGGGAACGCACGAGTGCGGAAGGTATACTTTGTTTCGCGGAAATATGATCGAGGAACGCGTCTTCATCGTCGAGGAAGGACTCTCCAATGGCGAGTACATCGTTCGAACGTTCGTCGCGAGCGTGCAAAAAGGACGAACGCGTAAATTCCGTTCTCGCGCACTGGGGACTCTTGAAATTATCCCCGGGTATCGTTGCGGCGCGCGGCAGCGATAACACCTAACGCGTCCAAAGCGGGACAGAGGCGCCCCCTCGGAGGATCGTTCGTATATGGTATCGGAGAGGAGCACACGACGGTAATTACGGCGTTTCGAGCGGAGATAACGCCGCGGAGATATCGAACAAATTTAAACGTCAGTATAAAGAAAAGCAGCGCGATTATACACGCGTATATGCACGCGGATGGGTCGAGCCACCGGAGATTTCTCACTGCGTCGTATTTTCCCGCCGCGAGATACAAAAATTGCGAGTGGATTTGCTTCAACGGGTTTCGGGTCTTTAAGCGCGTAACCCGCGCGCTGTGCCGCGATATGAGCACTTTACGCACTTTGCGTTGCACACGGCGTGTCGAGCCCTCGCGCATAAAGCGATTTCGCACGCTCATCGCGTTGGTCGGAGAGAGAAGGAGCGCGAGTAAACGCGCCGAGGTGAAAACTTTGCACACGCGATTTCTCGACTCTTTCCCCCGCAATCGCGCGGAGATAACGAGTCTCCTTTTCGCGTGCAAAAGATAAAAGATTCGTACAGAGTTGCACGCGCGCACGCGGCGAGCAAAGGTGAAAGAGAGACTCTTCTCTCCGGCGTATGAGTCAGAGAGCCGAGAGGCTCTGGAGGATTGTGAAAAGGAAGTGAATAAACCCAAAGACGACGATCCTCAAGGACGTCGGGTCTGAGAATCGGTAAGACACGGCGCGCTAAAGCGTGTATAATGGCGGAGGGTATTCGCGCTCGCAGGGCGCGATGAACGCGTCTGATCGTCGCTACCGCCATCAGAATGCTCGTCTCTCGGATGGGCACGGAGTTCCGAGACTCTCCGACGGTCAAAAGGACGTAACTTGAAACGTAACGAAATTTATTCGCTTATTTCGACGCTGAAAATGTTGCGAATAAATTGTGGACCATCCGGTGGCTGAACTTTAGAGAGGGAGGGAGGGAGATGTCTTTAGCCTTTTCGGTCGTACGTAAAAAAGAAGGAATGCCGCAGATGCCGCCGTTTCCGCGGACGTTTTCATTCTCCTCCTCCCTCTTTTTGCACAATCGCTGGCAATTATTCGTAGCAAGGACGGCTTGCGTTTTGCCTCGCGTGTCTCTGACAGTCGCGAAAATTTTAGCGCCCGCGAAAGTGCAACTTTTTTGCCGCGACGCAATAAGCGACCGGGATATGAAAAGGAGAGGGGTGAGGAGGGGGGCTTTTTTTCTTACAGAGGCTGAGATATTCTCGACGGTTTGCGGGATAAAGGTTACCGCGAGAGGAACGAATTTTCGTTTACGTCCGCGAGAATATGAGGGAAATAATTTAGTACACATTTCGTTTGATTTGTTTTTTGGGATTTTCGCGGCGAATTATTGACTTTTCGGTGAAATGTCGGTGTGTTTCGTAATCGGGGGGAAAAAATACATGGATGTGGAGAATTGAAAATCATTTTTGAGGTCAAAAAGTTTTTGTCATTTTTCACCGGATTGAGTTGATTCACTAAAAGGATCGCCATTTTTTTTTCCTTTGAGGTAGACGCTTCAACTTGTGCTTATTCTCTTCGCAATTGTTGAGGCTTCAAAATGCCGTTTGGTTCATCGAGATATCTTCATTTTTCGATTTTTGGCAGATTTTTCAAGTCTGACCATCGATTTTCGTCAATTTTGCCATACATACCCCTTTGCGTTTTTTTCGCCAATTTTCAACATCGATTTTGAGGGTGAAGCAATTTAGCTATCGACATTTTACTTGCACCATTTTCCAAGTCTACTCGAGAGCGTCTCAAAACCCCCCCGAAAAATCTATGTAGCACAAATAGAAACATAGTTATGGCCATTTGAAATTTCGACTTTTCGACGATTCCGGAAAAGTGGCAAAAAATGACGAAAATTTTTTTTTTCGATTTTTCAATTTTTCGAGAGCTTGTCAGATCAGAAATTTCCCGCTGATCACGAAACACACCGACTTTCTCCCGAAAACTCGATACTTCAGTGAGGAAACGTAAAAAACACTGCTCGATTTTCTACGAACGAGACATTTCGAAAAAAGCGCAAGAAACGAATGAGAACGAATTCGTCCGCGAGACGAACACGGGCTCGCATTGATTTTTTTCCCTCCAGAGTGCTCGCGGGGTATATATTTTTTCAATAAATGAATTTTTATCGCTCTGCCCATTGGAATACTAATTCCATTTTATTTTCGCTCGCACGATTGCTCAAAATACATATCGCGAAATCTCTTTAAAAGCGTGTCCATCCTGTCGGGGTCCGTTGATTACATCCTACACCGCGCGTGACGTAATCGCGAAATTGCTGACAAACGATGATGCGAAACGACGTCGCATTCCCAAGACCGTAATTATCCTTGTTTTCCTTCATCTCCGCGAGCAAATATAACGTTCGCTTCTGTGCGCATTCTCATTCCTCGTTTTTTCCTCTTTTTCATCAATCCCTACTGTATTATTCATTTTCATCTCGTTGACTTCACGTGTGCACGGACTAATCTCTGTTTGCGCGACGATCCCCGTGCACCGTTTCTTCATTATTCTCAACCTGTTCGAGAGCTACCATCGCGCCACTCCTCCCTCTCCCCCTCTGCATCTTTTCAACGGCACCTTATTTTTTCTCTTTCCTCGATCTTGGTTCAACAGTTGCCTCCTCTTTACCGAGACTCGTGAATTGCTCGCGTTTATAAGCAAGATCAGCAGAGCCTCCAACGAAAGTCCTTCTTCTCGCCAAATTGCCCGTTATTATAGCCAGGTTTCGTTTATCGATGCATCGATTCGCTCTACGTGCAACTCGCACGATATACACACACACGCAAATAAAAATATATTTATGTATATTTATATATCATCACCGACGAATCTTGGAGCATGTGCCCCTTTCACTCGATTCCTGGTGTCTGCTCGAGTTTTGCCTTGCCCCTTGCCGTTCTCTCCACGCCCTATAAAAAGCCAGCCAGCGCGACTCGAACTTTCGGCGACTCTCGGCCACGTTTGACGGCGCGAAAAAAATCAATTTTCAAATTATTTCGAAAATATACGGCGGAAGGCCGCGTATACATGGATTTCTCTCTGAAAAGGAACGGCGAATTTCATTGCGTTTTTTTTTTTTTGTTCTCCCATCATATTTGCTCGCAGCGGTATGATAATAAACCGGAGAGTGAATATTGCTTCCGGCAAGACCGTCGGCGTAATTTGAGACATGATTTTTTTGTTTTTTCGAGAGAGAGAGAGAGAGAGAGAGAGAGAGAGAGATTCTTGTTTTTTTTCTTTTCTTCCGGCGTTAATACGTACGTTGCGAGTGAACGTTTCAGGCGGTTGCACGGAGAAACTACCCGAAATGAAATGCATACTGACAGCAAATTACCGGTTATTACGAGCGTTATACGTTTATCGATAAAACGCACAGCAGACACAGACGCGCGGCGGTCGCGTTATATGCATATATTTCGGTGTTGCGCGAACGTTCATCTTCGTCCCGCGATTCTGCCCTCGTTTCACTCAACCTCTGGGATAATCTATAAATTTCCGGATAAAAGGCATTTATATATTCAACCTCGACGATCGTGCCGATCGCGAGGAAATTTTTCCACCTCCCGTTTTTCCCCCTAACGATATACGCACATTTCGAAATAATTTTATTGCCTCAAACCGCTGTGCACCGAGGAGCACTTATCCTCGATGCGAAGCTTTCATTTTGCGCTCGAATTAATGGATAAACGAACGGCGATTCGCACTGGGAAAAAGAAAAAAGGAAAAAAACAGTCTCGAAACCTCCCGTGCGTGCGTGTGCGCGAGCGTCGCACACGTGTCAACTCGAGAACTCGCGAGGAAAATCAAAAGGCGGCCGAAGATCGAGGAGAAAGAGAGAGGGGATCGTCGGGGGGAGGACAAAAAATTGAGCCCCCCGGACGAAAATAATGATGAAGGAAGTGCACGCGAGGACGCGAGAGCCGAGCCGAGCAGATATACTCTTTTGCTTTATGCGTTCGACGAAGAGAGAATGAAGCATTTACCGTACACTCGTCGTACATGTAAAAATACACACGTATGTACCACGGAGGAGGATGAAGGGCTGGAGGGGAGGGGGACAAGGGGGAGAGACGAATAAACGGCTGGACGCGCCAAAAGGAGGAGAGACCGGTGCGCGCGGGTTTCGCCGCTGTTGCCCCGCTGGAAGCAGCATCTCGAGCATGGACCAAAGGGGAACGAGGGATGCTGGAGAGATGATCGAGGCGGGCGAGTTCGGAGGAACGCCGATCGGCGTTCCTCGGCGAGAGGAGGGGAGGGTCGGGCAAGGGTAAGAGGATATCAAGAACGGACCTCCCAAGACGCGGTGAGATGGCGGATCATCATCGTCGCATCATCCGTGAGCCGAATACCGCGCAGGGAGCAGCAAGAACGAGAAGGAATGGACCAGCGCGCGTCGCTGATCTCTCTTCTCTCGCATTATGAATCTTCGGCAAGTCGATCATCCTTTCGATGTATCGCGGTGTATACCTCTTTTATCTCGTCGGACTTTTTCTCGACCAACCATGCGATCGTGCTTGTGTCGCCTTGTTTTTTTCCCTCCCCCCACCTTTTTTCGAAAGATTTTTCATCCGCCGATCGGCATCGTGCGGTTTTGTTGAAAAAATCATGTACAAAAAATGCCGATTGAAATCCGGGATCCAACGGGATGATACGCAGACACGGCGGCGAATTTACGAGCTCGCGATTTCTTTAATCGAAACACTATTAATCCGCGATGAGTTTTCAATGTTCGATGATCGCGTCCGTGTGCGCGTCTCGATCATTTTCATCGATTTCAGAGCGTGTAAACCTCGCGTATTGCTCGAAACACGAAAATTGTTTACTCCACGACCGAAACACGCGATTTGGGCGTGCATCTTCATCGATTCATCTCACGCAATCTCCCTGCTCGCGTAATGAATATCGAGAAAGAAGGAATCGTATTTACGATATTTGCGTCGCCGGTGTTTGATGGAATGAACCGAATAAATCACGCGAGGGGCTTTGATTTTCGCTGTATCTCGAAAGCACACTTTTCTCGATCGATGAAAGTTCATCGCAAGGGGGGGGAACGAGGATTTCCAATGTCCATTCGCGTGTATCGCAAGACGGCCATTTTTCTCGGGGGAACGAAGGGTCGTCGGATGCATTTGGAGCTCGGGGCTCGGGGCGTTTCTCCAGAGGCTGCTTTTTCGTAAAGATCCGCGCGTGACGATGGACGATATTGGTCCAAAACAGAGATATTAATTCTCGGGGATGTGAGAGATATTTCAGAATTTCAGCTCTTGCGGGAGCTTTATTCCCTCTTGCGCGACGTGCGTTCTCCCGGCAGGAGGAAGAGGAGAGAGATGGCCAAGCTCGTACAGCAGGCGTGCAAGGGGAGAGATAAGGCGCCGGAGCTTTCGCTCTCCGAGGCACGAACTCTCGTCGTAATCAATGGCCGACCGTGTACAGCCTGGCTGTACGCGGTGAATCGAGTCCCTTAATCGCGAGCAGCGACGACGAAAAAACGAAATGAGAAAAAAAAAAGCTGTTTCTTTACATTAATATTTTCCATTTGTATCTTTGAACGAATGAAATTCACGTTCTTCACATCCAAATGACTGGCAAACGTTTTTTTTTTCGTACCAACTTTTAACTGCAAGATCGTACGGTTTGTTACTTCGGATATATGAAATATCCATATCGCGAGGGCAATATAACCAATTGGGTGGGGAAAACCGATCAATTTTGGATTCGTCGGTATTGGCAAAGTGCAATATGTCGACAGACCGCTCCATACGTGCATAGGAAGCTCGTACGTACCAAGAGAGAGAGATAAAGAGGTATCGAAGCGACGAGACGGAAAATAAAAACGTTAGCTGGAAAGCCAGCAGAGGGAAATGGAGAAAAAACGAAGCAGCTCTGCCGATATCGTGCGAGAGAAAAAAATTGAGAGAGCAAGAGAGAGAGAAGAGGAGCAAAGGGGGATGGAAGCTGTGAGGGATGTGCCGCCGCGCATATGGCGACTACTATCTCTCTTTCCATATATACGCCTGTAACGCGCGTTGTACCCGTTTGCCGGTGCGGTGACCGCGCGTGTTATGGAAGCTTCGATGCTTTACGAGTTTTCGGGTAAATTGGCGAATTGTTAAGGCCAAAAGAGCGAGAAAAAGGGAGGGAAAGGGAGGGGGTGCTAGCTGCGAGAGGGTCTAATCAGGGGAATTGTTGGAAATGTGGGCGTTTGTTACCAAAGCGTCGAGTGGAGAAAAAAAAAGGAAAGAACGAAAAATCTCCACCGTATGGAAAACTAGGTAACTCGATACATTTTTGTTCCTCCCTTTCTCTCTCGTTTCTATTCTCGTTAACCGACTGGCTGTGTACGACTCTCGCTCGTGACCGCTTTCCGCCAGAGTTTCACATTCCAAGGGGAGGGTCGCGTGAAACCTCCCTCGAAATATATCCCCGGCGTTGTGTATCCAGACGGACGGAGATGGCCTTTTTTTCCCTTCCCCATCCGCCGGGGGGACAGCATGGCGCCCGCGCAACATCTGTCGTTCCAGTTTCGGCATCAAGCACGAATATACATAAAGCGACCGTTAAAGCAGTACGAAAGAGTCCCGGGGCAACGAATTTCATTGGTTTCTCCTTTTTGGAAATCGAGACTGTATACACAGTGCGATTTATCGTTCGCTCATCCAATTTTCGTGCATTCACAAATTTATTTCCGTCCTGCTCGCGGATGAGGGAAAAAAATGACTACTCCGGAGAAACACGACTCTGTTTCCCGACCTCTTGATGAATCAATTGTATGCGCGAGTGGAACAAACGAGAGGATAAAAAGTATAATTGAATAAAACATACGGCGCTGTTTTAATTGTCCGGTAAAACCTCGGAGAATTATCGCGCGCGGGCGAGCAGCCTCGGAACTACACACCGTGGAATATCTCGCGTCCGAGCCGTTGGCTTCTCACGCCGTATCTAGATTTGCCTTTTGTCCCTCTCCCCCCCTTCCTGCCGGCGTTATACAGCCCGATATGAATGTCTTTATTAGCAAAGACCCGTTTCTCCCTGTCCGAGCTGTCGTCGCACGGAAAGAGGGAGAAAATAAGCCGAGAAAACACAGCGTGTATCCTGGAAACTCCGAGTCAAACTGCAGAGGTCTCTCGCCGCATCCGTAATAACGAGATCTGCGCGCTCGCGAGTCTCAGGGATGCTGGACGCGAAAGCATCGCGGGAAGGAAAGCAGGAAGGTCGAGAGCGCTGTTGGGAACCTGGAGAACACTCGAGAGCAACGCGGAGAGTGTCGACCGAGAGCGAAAAGAACGAGGAAAGAAACGAACGAATGATTCAGGAGGACGCCTTCGCGTGGTCACACGATATCGAAAAGGCAAATCTCTTCGTTTCCCGTACGTCTCTTGGAGCACGGAAATAGGAGAATATTCGCGAGCTCCGATCGTCACGAACTGAGAAGCGGAAATTTCTTTTTTTTTCCTCGTTCTCGTTCTTCTCCGTTATTTTCTACAATTTCACGGAGGCCTCGTGAGGACCAACGTGGACAGCAAGAGCATCGCTGCGAGAGAGTCTTTCGCTTTTGTTCCTCGTCGTTTTTCGCGATACCGAGATTCGAGAGGATGGGAACGACGCGAGGAGCGAAAGAAATAACATCGTTAATCCTCGCAGCATCTCGCTTTGGACTCGATCATGATGATGAGTTCCATCGAGTCCAAAGCGCGTGCGTGTCTCGCCTGACAAAAGGGTTTTCTTCTCTTTCAGTGGACGTTTGTTTCTCCTTTTCTTTTTTTTTTTGCAAAAAAAAACGACAACCCACGAACGTTATTTACGGACTGGAAGAAATCGCTTCTCTCGAGAAGAGATGAGTCGAGAAGAGAGAACGCGCGAATGCCGCCTCGGCACTCGTCCGAATCAATTCCTCCCTCGTAAAAGTCGCAATTAGTGCTGCGAGCGTGTACAGCGTGTGTGTTTGAGATGAGGAGAAAAAAACGATGCTTCACTCCCATATGTGTTTCTTTGCTCCTTCTCGAATATCCTAGGCCTACCGAGGGCTACTGAGGGGATGCTAATATGAAGGAAAAATGTTGATCTCGTTCGGTGCGTTTCCGGCTGTCCATTTTGCGTCTCGGAATTTTGAATAACAACGACAGCAAAGGGTTATCCAAAAATTGGTAAAAGGGAAAAGAAATGACGAAATTATCGACGAAACTCATTTTCCGTTTTCGTTCCGTCGCTGCTGGAACAGCCTCCGTCACACGAGTGGAAGGGGCAAAAATTGAGCGATCAAAGTGATCGAGAAAGGGCGCGCGACAGAGCCGAGAGGGTGATTATATTGCGGCAGCATCAAACATGGCGAAAAGTTGGCTCTGGGGAGGGAAAGAGAAAGCCCGCGCGCGGAAGCAAAAGCACACACGGGGTACCGGAGGCTGGAGAGAGCAACCGCCAAGCCCTTAAGCCGCGGCGAGAAGTTTCCCGCTGATCCTCACCGCGGAGAATCATCACACACACACAAACACACACGAACGCAAATAAACACACCAACACGAGCGAGTTGGCTCACTCGCGCTCTCCGGGAGTGTGCAACCCCGTGCTCGGTGCTTAAGCCCTGGGATTCCCGAGTTATACCGCCGTCATGGCAGCAACCATGCACCAACGACCAGGGAGAGAGAGAGAGAGAGAGAGAGAGAGATGACTACAGCAGAGTTGCTATACACGGATGCAACTGTGGGAGTCTAGTATCGAGAGAGGGAGAGAGAGATGGTTAAATGTAAACGGAAAATTTGAGCGTGTGTTGAGGACGGAGATGCGGTATTCTATAGATGGCTGCTGCACATGGTATATCGCGTACGGCAAAAGCCGTAGGCGTTTTGCGCTCTTGCCGTCTCTCTCTCGCGATTCTACCGCAGTCCCTCTCCACTCGTTCGCACACCCCAATTTCTATTCACTACCTCCGTCGGAACTTTCCCGCCTGCGACAATCTCGTCCCTTTCGCTCCCTCGCGCGAATTCCGCGATGTATCGCTGCGCTCGAAAATCCCGCTCGGTATATTCGTTTATTCGGCTTGAGCGCTCAAATATATCCGCCGCGCGGCAGCTTGTGTCTTCTCCCTCTCGCCAATTTGCCGGACACGAATGACGGGGCAAAAAATTCAGAGTTTATATATTTATTCTTTATTATATAAAATTCTAATCGATGGACCAATTTTGAAGGTCGAATCGTTGCGGGTTCGTGCAATTCCGTCTCTCTCTCTCTCCCTCTCCCCCCGCGTTCGATACGTTTCATGGACCATTCGCCCCGTAATGTCCAGCACACCCTCCGCGCCCCGATCTCCGCCGATAACGCCGCGGCAAAGGGATCCAGCGTGCATCCGCTCTATCGCGACAAAACGATCGTTCTCCGCGGCGGGACCAGCAGTAGCCGATATTTACGGGAACCTCCGTGCGATACCGCGGAATATACCTCTATTTTCCTCGTGTATAGCGCAAAACATACACGTGCGATCTCCCGAGGAGAGCAGACTCGCGACAATGTGCGGTAACGTGCAGTTAAATCGTCGATAACGAACGTGCGTTGGGGGAGTGATTGCGCAAATGCGGAAAACACGCGAATAAACACATACACGAGTAGGAAAAAGGACTCGCGCGATCGCCTTTCATCGTACACCGCGCATAAACCGCGAATAAACGCGCTCGACCTATCGCGGAGAGGTCAAAAATCGCGGTGAATCTTCGCGACCTTCGCACGCCTCGGGATCCCACCGAATTTCGATTCCGCAGAGTTGTACCGAATTTAATCTCGAGAATACACAGCAGAGGGCGATTGTTTTTTTTCGGTCGTTCCACCTCGAGGAGGGATAATGATGCACGTACTACCGATTTTTGCGGAGAATTCACGATTGGGCAGAGTCACGGAAGTCGATACCGAGATGGATCTCTTCATGTACGGAGCGACGATCGTGTACGTACACGGAGAGTCCTCCGCGGTCGACTTCTCTCCTCCGAACGGTACATACATTCGTGCGTGCGTTTGTATGTACGTTCGGCGAGAGTTTACTGTTTCAGAGGGTCGAGAGTCAAGTCGAGGGGTCGTCATTATCGCGGTCAAACGGGGTCAGTCCAATTACGGTCCGCGGAACTCTCGGCTCCGCTCTTTTTTGCGTCTCTTTTGTTTTTCGAGGAGTACACGCGGACCAACACGTACGACGGTACGGTAATTCGCGTATGGAGCGAATGAGAGGAGAAGAAAGGAAGAGAGAGAGAGAGAAGAAGTCTCCTTGCCTCCCTCGCTCTCACGTTCATTCCGCACTCGCTAATTTTTTTGTCTCACCCCCTTAATTTCGCGGTCCCTTTCCTCAAATTCTTTCCTCCGCTCGGGCTTGCTCCACAAAAGAGACCGCTCTCCCTGCTTCATTTATACCGAATCAGCGTTGCGCACCGCGAGTTCCGCGATGGCCGATAAGACGGTTGCGAAATCTCCGCTTTTTTTTTCTGCTCTTTCTATCCCTTTGTTCCTACCGATTTCCCTCTCGCTCGCTCCGCGGATTTGCGAAATAACGCGTGTAGCTACAATTTTCGCATTCGTACGAGCGTACAGGCTGCCCTGGACGGTGAAAGTGCAGCGCACGTGTATTTTTGTACGAACGGTATTGTTCGAGTCTGTAATTGAAAGTACCAGCCCTCTGGACGGTAATTAAAAATCGGCGGTTCGCGGGGGCCTCGAGATTAATCGGGGAACGCGCGTTATCGCGCGGTCGACGGTGTACGTGCGGTGGCACGTACACTCCGTGTTGTCTGGCTGATGGAAAAAGAAAGAAAGAAAAAAGAAAAAAGAGGAAACAAAGTGAAGAAGGAAAAGAATGCAAAATACACCGCGAACGGGGCTCACCGACGCTAAGAGGCGGAAAAAGGGAGAGAGAGAGAGAGAAGGGGACGGGAGGAAAAAAAGACTGCAAGGAAAATCGCAAACAATCTGATTACATTTGCATGAGGCACCCGGCAGGTCGGACGAAATCTTGATATCTCGCGAGTGAAGCTGCGATATGGCTCGTACTCGCGCAAACACACACATACTGGAAAAGATGATACACGGATGCTGGAAAAGCGAGCCAAAGATCGAAAAAAAGAATGCCAAAGAGCGAATCGGAGTAAAGTAGATTTCGTCAAATTAAAAATTTTACGAAAGAAAAGTACGATCGACATCGACAAAAATTTAGGGACTCGGCATTTTTTTTCCGGCCACAAAAAAATGTGTATCGGAATAAAAATCGATCGCAGCTGGCTTTGATAATCAGTCTATGCGCAAGCGAAAATAAATCGTTGGAAAAACACAGAGTACCGTAAGTTTTTTCACAACGGTGGGAAACCGGAAGAAGAAAAAAGAGCGAGGCACGTAGATCGCAAAGCGTATTCACTGCTTTCTAAGCTTCATGCAAGGCAAATCGAGCCTTACTCTCTTCTCGTACTCTTGTACGACGATTCTTTTTTTCTTTTTTCCATTTTTTTTTCTCTCGCTTCACCGGCGCAAGGCGCGACCGAGTCTCCGCTGCTCCCGGATGGCTCACCTCGCCAGAGTGCGGGAGGACCTTCTGCTTGTATTTAAATTTGAAACTACAAAAGAGAGAGTGAGGGGGGGGGATGGAGAACATTCGCGCGGGCAAGCTCCGCACACTCTCTGCTTTTCTCTCGACGTTGGCGCAAAAAGATTTTCTCGCGGTGTGTTTTGCGTATAGATTTTAACGATGCCGCGTCTCGTCTCTTTCCCAAGTGCATTTGCAAACGAGGAAAGCTCGCGAATCGGCGATTCGTACACAGGGGCGTTCGATACCGAGCGAATCCTCGTCGTCTCCAACCCCAAAGAACGATTCCAGCTTAACCGAAATGGAATCGGGATAACACTTAGGCAAATTGCGCCGAGCGGAATAAATCTTTGACGAAAGATATGCCAGTTGTATTTATTCATAGGCTCCACAGAGGGCTACGCGAGTATTTAGATTTCGCGCGTGTGTGTTTCCCATGTTTTTTTTCTCCTCACCGCGAATCCGCCCGGCACGAAGGATCGATTAGCATATAAGAAAGAGAGTGGCGCACGGAGGAGCCATTATCGATTCAATTCAATCGAGTTTGCCTATCGTTTTTCCATCGTTATCGTTTCGAGCCACGGGGATTCCCCGCGTTGCGGTAAAAGTCACCGAGATGCGTAAACTCGCGCGCGGAAGCACTCGCTTCGATTGCTGGGCCATCGTTGCTGGGCAAATGAGATCAGCATCGAGAATGAATGACGAGAAGCGGAGAGAAAGAGGAGCTCGAAAATAAAAAGTGTATTCCTCAACATTTTTCAGTCTTCCGGGTGAGACTAATGGCTCCCGAAATCCCCGAGGTTATTTCATCTCTCCGAGCGGGGAGTTATCGCGGATTCGGGATGCTGCGAGAAGATCGAACGGCGCATCGACGCGAGGGGATTGCGTTTTTCATAAAATCGTGAGCCACGTGCGCGAGGGTGTCCGACAGTCACGTAAGAACCGTCGGAGCGATTTTCCCCGGGGGTTTTCGGCGTCCGGAGCGGTCCGATGGATCTCTCCGTGGAACTCGGGAGAAAACGGCGGAAAATGGACTCTGCGTAAATCTTGTTTCGGGGCGCCATCACGCGCGGGACGTGAATTTATTCCCGGGATACAAAACGCCCGTCCCATTTCCCACATGTGATGCGAAATACGGGAGAGAATCCAATATCTTGCGGTTTTGTCGGTGGGAAAGAACGGGCTTCCGTGTACGTGCCGGCGAGAAGACTTTGCGTGGTAATTAAAGTGTGTGCGAGGCACATGTCGTTTCCGGGGGAATCCGCCGAGGGATAACTCGCGGTGGGGCAGCAGATCGGTTGTTGCAGGAGCAACGGCGGCGGCGGGTCCATTGGGATTTCCAATATCGTGTATGTCCGGTGTTGTGGAATTGCCCGGGAACTGCCGCTGGAACTCGAGCTTCGATCCTCCACCACCAGTCGCACATAGATCGTATATAGATGAACCCTCAAGGGCGATGGGGTGATGTATCGGCCAATAAACTGACGCGACATCCGACGCCCGAAATGGCCGTAAAATCGACGCCATTATTGGATCAGTCTCTGCGAGATGCTCGGAAAGAGTGCAGTCCCTGGGGTGGAAAGTATTCGCGTCGGCGAAATCCGATTGGATTCGAGAGGGAGGTGAATTCTTTGGCGCGTAAAGAAAGGCGGGAACGTCAGGAAAAAAACGCCATCAGCGTGACGAGTTTCCTCGATGGATTCTAATGAGCAAACGATAAAAGAGCTCGATTGCTCTTCTTTTTCCAGCCGGAAATGGCACTTTTCTCGAGTCTTTTTTGCCGCGCGAATGGTAATATCGTTCGGTTTGCGAGTCCTCCGAGAATTACAGCAGCGCGGGTGCTTTGATGATCGAAGAATCATCCAGCATCCAATTATCCCCGATTGCGCGGGAGCAAAGTCGGACAAATGACGACTGAGGGATTATTCACGGGGCGAATGATGGTCCTCGAGGAAACTTATCGACGATCGCGTCTAATTGATCGTCCTGGAAGAATTAATGACTCTTGGACATTGATCGATCGATTGATCGATCGATCGGTTCTCGCGGGATGAGACAAAAAGTGCCTGCCACTCGTGGAACCGAAGAACGCGAGTGCAAGTGCGAGGAGCGCACTTGCACGAGGGAAAAGTCCGCAAACGGTCTCCCGGTTTGTCTCGTTTTCCTTCCGGGTCTTGAAATTGACGGAGCGTCGAGAAAGCGTCGCGATATTTACCGTACACGGTATAAAAACACCGTGCGGTACAGCGAGGAGGTCTCGTCGGTCGCGATCTCGAGAAAAAAGAAGGAAAAAAAAAGGAGAAGAAACTACGATGAACCCCGGAACGCTCCCGAGGCATTTCGACCCCTCATAAATCGCCCGGCTCTCCCTAAAACCCGAGAGCTCCCTGCCCGCAACTATACACGGTTCTCCATCTTCTTCCGTGTCTCTATGCTTTTTTTGTTCCTTTTTTTTCGTACAGCCTCGTTCGCGACAGTCTCTCCGTTAAAGGAAGAACTCTCCCGGGTTGGTTCGTCGGGACATTGGTGAAAGTTACGGAAACAATGCGGGGAACGCGATGTGTATACGAAACGCAAGAGGAGGAAGAAGAAGAAGAAGATGAGGGGAGGAAAAAACGAAGGGTAGTTGGCACGGAGAAGGAAATAAAAAAAGGAGCGTAACTAACGGGGGAAAGTAGAAAGTTGAGAAAAGTCCATTGAAACTGCTAAAAAGTCGAGAATGCGCCGCGTCGATCGTCGAAGAGGGAAGGAAAAAGCAGAATAATCACCAGCCGTCTCGAATCTCGTTTGTTTTTACCTTCGGGCGGCAGGAAAAGTCCGAGTTTATTATTTTTCTTCGATCCGAATTGAGAACGGTCAGGGCTGCGATCGAAGAAGTACACCCTCCGCACAGGTACGCGAACGTTGCCGCCGAATATAATGGAACGGGCACGAACGGACGTGACCTACAAAAAGTCCGGGGGTGGTAAAAACCCGTGCCGGCGAACAATGAACTCGCCAACGACGCGGGTCTCCGCCGGAGGGTGCTGGAAAGGGGTTGGTTTTCACACACTCGGCGCGACCCCGTTTTTTGCCACTAAAAACTTGTGAATGGTCAGGAATACGAGCGAAAGAGGAAGAAACTCCGAGGCATATCCTTTGCTCGGTTTACAGGGAAAACCCGTGAAGTTTATATCAGGTGTGGTGTGTGTGTGTGATGTCAGCGACGGGACGACACACCCGGAGCGAGAGGCAACCCTTTGGCCCCGCCGCCGAGGATTCGCATTGTGGCCCCTCCGTCCGCTCCCCTCCGAGGTGGAGCGAGCATCGCTTTACCGTGCAATCGTAATTCAAACGTTCAGAGCGCAGCTATCCCCGAGAGCATTTTCATATCTCCGTATATCGGGTCCGGCTGTTGCCCGGAGAGAAGCACGAGACAGCCCGGAGTCGGGGGCGCCCGAGGAAAGAAACGGCAAAGCGGGAACGTATGGAAGGGAATTACTCTGTACAAAGGTGCTTTTGCGAGTGTGCGTGTGTGTGTGGGTGTTTATAAGCGTACGATATTAATATATGCTCCGATGGAAATAAACAAAGATCGCAGGCTGCTCCGCGGAGCGCGACACAAAATTGCCAACGATCGTTAATCGCGAGTCTTTCGCCGCGGAGCACGTTTCTAAGCTCGTAAAGTGTTCGGGGGGGTCCCGAGGCGGATAATTCATCTCTGTGGTTGTGTAAAAACGTTGCATGTGCATTTACGACGGAGACGGCTGGAAGAAAAGTACGCGAAAGGGCTCGCGACTGAACGCATGAAAGATCGCGACGGGGAATGACGAAGGGTGGAAGAAACTAGAAGCGAGAGAGACAAAGATGTTGTTGCAGCGCGTAGGGAGATGCTGGAGGCTGTGGAAGTGAAATGTTCTCTTTCTCCTCCTCGTCCGCTTTTTTTTAAATTCGCTTCTCTCGCACCCTCGAAAGGTGCGAGCTGTTAAAGACGGAAGAACGCAAATTGATGAACTTTGGTGGTGGATAATGGACTCTGGCTGGCAAGACCGTCATCTCGGCGTCGGGAGAACACTTTATTCGATGATCTTTCCATTACGGCGGCCATGAAGCCCGTCGCGCATGAATCGATGATTTATTCGTGCGAGGTAGAATGGGAAGGGCTCGGAGACACGAGCAGAAGAGCTCGTTGGATTCCATCATCGTATTACGGGTTGTAAAACCGTCGGGATGACCGGAAGGCGAGTCTGCGTTCGAGCTGTCTCCGTCTCTCTCTCCCGTCGGCGAAAAGCCAGCTCTTTTGCGATCGCTGGTGGTATCGGGTGACACGAGAAGAGTCGCGACTTTCGGCCCTTCGGCGCTCGGGCTTTCGCGTCGTTTTGTACGAGCGCAAACGCGCTGGCGATGCGCACGTACACGTGTGCGCAAAACCAGTCGAGCAACGAGGAAGGAACGTCGAAAAAAGTACTCGCGAGACGAGCCTAAAAGTTTTGAGATACCTGCTGCACGAGTGTGGCCAGGAGGCACGCAATACGCGCGCAATGTCATGTGGCGGAGCTGTTGGCGGACGTCGGATGAAGAAAATAAATAAATAATCGATGACCAGCGGCGCAGTGGCGATTCGCAGCGTGTATCTTCTTGCCGGCTGCCATAGCCACACTGCGAGAAGCTTCCCTGAAGCGCAACGTCCCCTCTGCTGCTCGTGATGCTGCTGCTGCTGCTGCTGCTGCTGGCCTTTTTCTCTTCCCATCACGAGCGAGGGGTCTCCTCGCGAATGCTCACCGCGCGGCTCGAAACCCAATTAAGAAATGTTTCGTCCGCGTCCCGGTTAAGGGTACGAGAGGATGCTGAAGAAGCCGAGGAGCAAGAGGAAGAGCAGGAAGGAGCAGCCTGGCGAGGAGGGAAAAAGAAAGGTCGACGTGGACGAGAACGCCAAGTGGAAGCGGAGAAATAACAAGTCGAGGATCAAGTCAAAGCGGCAATAAGAGGACGATTTCACAGAGAGAACGATCGCCATCGCAGCCTCTTCTTCTCCTTCTCGTCCTCCTTCTTTTTCTCCCTTTCGCTTCGCGTGTATCGAAACTGCATGAAAAAGCCATCGAGTACCGCGAGCTCTCGCCGAGATCCGACGACCGTCGCGCGTTTCTATACCGCGATATATCGGGAATAAAACGAACGCGTCGGATCAAATCCCGGATGAAATGCAGTTTTACACGTACGGTCCTTGTCCCGTCTTGTCGACAAAGGGGCGGGGGGGGGGGGGGGGGGGCAGGGTTGAGGGAGAGAAAAATTGAGAGCAGGTATATCATACACCGGGAACGACGTTATTATACAAAGCGCTCGTTCTCGCGGGCGCGGCATATTCGCGAACGCCCCAGCGCGAACACGGCAGCTGTTTGAGAGAGCAAATTAGTAGCCGGCGCGTGATTGGCCAGTTGCCGCCCCGTCGATATCGCAAAAAGGGCTACGGACATGCCGTCTTCGCGGGAACGGCGCGTTCCGTCTCTCGTAGAAACATCGACGAACCCCCCGTACGCGTATACGAGAGCCGCGAGAGAAATCAGAGGGCTCGACGAAGGAAAAAGAGGTAGAACGCGCGTCGTATGTCTATATACACGGATTGGACGCTAGGAAGATCGCAATTTACTCCCGATATCTTTATGCCGGGATTTATGATCAGATAATCATCGGAGGGATGTTCCGGCATTTTTTTTCACGGTCAAATTATTATTATTTATACACACGGAGAGAGAGAGAGAGAGAGAGAGGGATACGCGGAGAGAAACGGCGAGTGGCTTTGTATAGACGAATCTACCCACCCTTTTTTTTTTTCCTCTCCATACCCCGTCGCTTCGGACATCAATTAAATCTCCGGAGAGTCTTCATAACCGCATCCTCGATTATAACCCTCTCGCAAATGACTCTATTATCGATTTTCGTTGCCCCGCGCGTATACAAAGGCATCTAACCTCCCCCTCGCGGGGGAGGAGGGTCGGAGATCGCAATGTCCCGAGATGCCTTGAAATCTCAATGAAACCTTGACACAGAAAGAGGGGAAATTGCGAAGAATCGCGAGAGGGGCTCGCGTGTATGAGAAAAATGTCGATTTTGCCGCATGTTTCGCGACTAGCCGATTAATCCCGTTTGCGGCGAATCTCGGAGGCAATTAACCGAGGAAATTTCATGGGGCACGAGAGGCGGCGGATTAACCGCAGCGATCGAGGAGAGATCGAACGTCACGGAAGTCACGGAGCGAGGCCGCTGCCTCCCGTGTGCACGGAAAACGCGGGGTGCGCGCACGATTCTCCTCGGTGAATCCGCGCGCGCGCGCGCGCGAGTTTCTCTTCAAGCGACTTGTGATCTGCCTATCTATAGGCGCGCTCGATACCGCATCAATAAGGGGGATGGAGGAGAGGAATAGAGAACGGGTCTGCCGGCTCGCGGTGTACATCGCCGATGTTAATCCCATTGGCGATTCGAATCCCATGCGATGAGTCCGTTCACCGGTCGATGAGACTCTCGGCGGCGCGTTCCCCGTGTGTGTTCCCCGTACACCCAATGTCCCACGCTGTACATGTATTACCGGGGTACCTCTTTCTCTCGGTGAGCGCGCACACACGGCGCGTTTCAGCAGCCCGCACGGACGCTCGGTAAATCCTCACTAGCTGCCGCCGTCACGGAGGCTCGAACGAGCGAGATCCTACGCGGCTAACGGAGGAGCAGCGAGTACCAGAGCCAGTCTCGTCGCTGTATACATTGTACGCTCGTGCATGTATTTGCCGCTAGTATTTACTCGTTTGCCAGCCAGGATATACGTATATCGCTTCTTCGTGTATTCCCTCTTGATTTTCTGCCCGGTTCTTCCACGTACCACCATCCTCTCCGCGCCTATACCTCTCCAGCCTCCTCTCGCTCGAATCACCATTTTCTCCTCAACCGTATACACGCCACCGTGTGTTGCAGCGTTCGGGTTGCACGACGAGAGGGAAAATAGGAGGCTTCGAGATCCCTCGAGATCCTTTCGTCGCGGTGTTTGCAACGCGGAACACCGCGATCGTTCGCGAGCTATCGTCACCGCGTGTTACGCTCGTGCTTTTCTTTTCCTCGACTCTCCTCGCGCTGCTGTACTCGCGGACGTCGAGGACTGCACACAACGTCCCGGAGTTATGCACGTCACGGCGGAGATGGCGATCTGCCGAGCTTCATCGTGGAAATTAACGTTCGATTTTTTCTTTTTTTTTTTCATGTCTTTAGAACCAACGGTTTATCGCGCAAGCGGGAAATTCCATGGTCGTGACGCGAGAGTTTGGACGATTTTGGGCTTTTCTCTCTTTTTTTCCAATCGCGAGGGAGATTCGGCGTTGGAGATTTAACTTTTTCTCGATCCCCCCCCCATTTTCTCCATTTGTTTGAGCTGTTTTTCTCTCGTTTTTCCTCTGATTCTTCTCAGTCTCTGTATTTAATGTTATCGCGTATGCATCGTGAATTCGATTAGTCACACCCGAGACTGGGTTCTCGCACAGGTATACGCGATACGAGAATTGTGTCGTCCGGGCACGAGGACATTTTGTACTCTGCTGTTACCCGGGACGCGAATAAGGCGGTGGTGAGGGGCTTTCTTGTTTAAACGATCAATAAAGCAGACAACGACGATTCAACGATATTTCGCAATCTACCTCAAAGGGGAAAAAATCGCAATCCTTTGATACGAATTTTATTGTTAAATTATCATTTTCTCATTGAAATTTCGAGTTTTCGGAAAAAAGTCGGCGTGGTTCGTAATCAGCGGGAAATTTCCGATCGAATGGGGCTTTGAAAAGTTGGAAATTTGAAAAAAAAAATTTCGGCCCACTTTTGGCCACTTTTCCCAAATCGTCGAAAAGTCGAAATTTCAAATGGTCATAACTACGTTTCTATTCGTGCTATATAGATTTTTTGGGGGGGTTTTGAGACGCTCTCGAGTAGACTTGAAGAATGGCGCAAGTTACATCCCGATAGCTAGATTCCTTCACCCTCAAAATCGATGTTGAAAATCGACGAAAAAAACGCAAAGGGGTATGTATGGGAAAATTGGCGAAAATCGATGGTCAGACTTTAAAAATCTGCCAAAAATCGAAAAATGAAGATATCCTCATGAACCAAACGGCATTTTGAAGCCTCAACAATTGCGAAGAGAACAAGCACATGTTGGAGTGTCTATCTCACAGGAGAAAAAAATGGCAAGCATTTCAGTGAACCAACTCAATCCGGCAAAAATGTCGAAAAATTTTGGATTTCGAAAATGATTTTAAATGGTCTATATCGATGTATTTTTTCCCGCTGATCACGAAACACACCGATATTTCGTCGAAAACTTAATATTTGAGTCCGAAAATGCAATAATACGAATTTTATCAATTAATAATTATTTTCTCATTGAAATATCGAGTTTTCGGAAAAAACTCGGCGTGTTTCGTAATCAGCGGAAAATTTCCGATCGGGTAAGCTCTTGAAACATTGAAAAACATTTTTTTTTAATTTCGTCCCATTTTCGAATAGCTATCGCTAGTATTTTTTGATGCTCGCATCGACGTTGATTTTTTTGCAGTTTGTCTCGGTGCTTGAGGACGTACGGCAGGCATTATTCTCTGTACTCGATTATTTCGAATAATCACACCTTCCAAAAGTTTTGAAAAAATTGTTGCAAAAACGATACTGACAAAAAGAATTTTTTTTCAAACACGTATTCTCAATAAATATCCCCCACGTTTCCAAGTGTCTCCAGTTTTACCAAAATTCATGTGTATATTCGAAAAAATGAATAAATTCGTTCAGCACGAAGAGAAATAAATAAATAAATTAAATTAATCAAACGAGTGTATGATAAGTATATTTCGTGTGTCAGTTACTCACTCGCACAGTCGCCTCTCAACAAACCTCGCCGTAAAAGTGAACAAAACGCAGTGAAAAATCATCCAACTTTCGTCGGTGGCTTACCTGAAACAGAAAATGAAAAAAACCAACGATATCGTTAAGGAAGAAAGAATAAAATCGGTGAAACTGCGATAATCGAATGTGATGCTGAATTACAAAGAATCAACGGCAATGAGCGATAAAAAGCAAGCGTCTATTTGTTCGATAATGAATAAAGCTGCAGATACGATACGCGCTAAAACAGAGGCGAAAGATTCTCATGTCCGCGGAAGCAAAGTGCACAGCTGCTCCGGATCGTCATTGTCGAAGGATGGAAGATGAAAAAAAGATGAAAAAAAGATGAAAAAAGACGAAGACCGACAACGACGATCTCGCGAAACTTTTACAGCCCGAGTAAAAAGCCAATAATAATACGTGTAACGATGCGCCTCGCTCGCGAGGAACGAAATTGCGTCGGACGAGCGCGGGCAGAGGCGCGAGGAGGGATGCGCGAACGGCGGACAAGAGAGAAATAAATGAGAGCGAGGGAAAATTGCGATGCGACAACGAGTGAATAAGCGAGAAAGGCGTAAGAGAAAAGCTTTCGTCCTGCGGACGAGTCTCGCGCGTGTGTGTATACAGGAGAGGGCGTAAAAGGCTGGAAAAAAGAGGCATCTCAACAAACTCCTTTTACCGGCGTGTATATTCCGCGAACGTGTTTTTATTTATTCTCGCATCATCGCTTAATCGCGCCGCGAAAGTGTCCCGTCCAAGTGCACTTTTTGTCGCAACCCCGTCGAGCGTACAGAGACGGCTTTTTCAGGACGCGAACGCGGCGGCGGCGGCGGCGACGATTTCACGAAGAGGGCGACGACGATACCATTTCTGGCTGGAAATGGCAGTCCGCACGTGCAAAAGAGCCTTCGCGCGATGCCCAGGCGCGGCGTAACGATGGAAAAACAAAAAAAAAACCACGGCGATCTCGAGAAATCGCAACGATCCTCGTAACCGTTGGATTCCACTCGTCCACGTACGATCGAATTTTTCAAAATTTCTTCAGAGCCTGACAAAACTTTTGTACTCGATTCTTCGCAAGGTGAAAATCGGTTAGACCGGAAGTCGGCGGATTCGACAAACAGACACTGCCGCCAGGATGTATATCCGTTTCGAGCTTTTGCCAAAAACGCAGAGGGAGCCAAACTCGCGAGAATCGTCTTGGAATGCTCGCGTTAATTAAGAGGAATGATTAATCTCGAGACAGGTGCGTATAGGTGCGATGAGGTGCGCCAACCGCGACGATTCCCACAAGTACGGGAGACAAAGTGGCACAATGAGAGCGAGAAAGGAAAATGAAAAAAAAAACCTGTGGGCAAGTAGGAAAGAAGGGGACCGACTGCCTTGCGAAAACCAGCTACAAGGGGCCACCACGTGTTCCGGCAGGGGGGGGGGAAAAAGTGGCCGAGTGCGCCAGAGTGTCGTCCTGCGATGACGATGACGACGACGATGATGCCGCGAGTGGAACAAGTGGATACGAAACTCGAGCTCGTCCGGGGTCTCGCCATCGCGTCGGTCAACCCGGTGCTGTCGCTCGGCGCGCGATTCGCGAGTTCTCCCGGGATCAGCGTTGGTTTCTTTCGAGCGCCGCCGCGCAGCCTCGCGTTTAACGAAGCGGGACGCGCTGTCGGCGTTCCACGGTGAGAAAAAGTTGAACGAGCTCCGGTCGAGGATGGGCAAAGGAGCGAAAGAAAAAACGGCAACGTGGACGGTTGATATGCCGATGGGCGGGAGGAGAATTCGACGGCGGGCCAACGCGACTGGCGGGAAAGAACGTACGCGCGGTACGCGCGGTATAAACGGAAAAGATGAAAAAGAGACGCGGAGTGACGAAGGTATCACACACGGATCCGTGTGGTACCGCCGCGCAGGATGCTGGAGGGAACGAGAGAGAACGGAGGACGAGAGAAAACGAGAGCAAGGAACTCGCTCGGATGCTCGGAGGATGAACGGCCCAAAGAAATAGCCCTCTCTGTTTCGCAGGAGCGGCGGTACGGCTGCAGCAGCCAGGCGGGGAATCGAAAAGACGGCAAAAGCAGAGTGTTTCATCGACGGGGTTTTGAGCGCGCATCCAAGCGCATATGAGGAAGAAAAGGTGGAGAGGAAAAAAGAAACGAGTCCAAAGAGGGGTGGGGCCCCAGAGGCCGGAGCTAATGGGACGCAATTAAACGATTGGTATCAAAGGAGCGCCGCGGTATGGACACGCGGGAATGTCGCGAACTATAAGGGCCGCCGCGTCGTATTCGTCGGAGAAATCGCGAGGCGAAACGCCTCGCCGTACGACGCGGATACCGCGAGAGCTGCTCTCCGATGGTCGCGCGAGCAATGGCCAAGAGACCCCGCGTATCAGCACACGGGGGGACTCTCTTCTCTGCCCTCGCGTTTCTATACTATACCGCGGCGTTTTGATTACGTGGGTACGCGCGGGGACACGGCGAATGAACCCAGCCGTGAGCCGAGATGTATAAACTCAGAGTCGGAAGAAAAAGAGAGAGAGAGAGAGAGAGAGAGAGAGGGAAGGTTGTTGAACACAGCCACAGGCGAGGGACCCTTCTAGAAAAATCTCGGCCACGTCCAATTCCATCTCATTAGCGAGGAAACGGCAGCTGATGCTTGTCTCCGCGGGGTGAGCGCGCGCGGGGGTTTTGGCGCAAGAAGAAGGAGCCTTCGGTAGCCATGTATGGAACCGGTCTCTTCTCGTGGTCTCTTTGGCCAATCGTGTGTACGTAGAGAGCGCGAGGAGACGCTCCTCGGAAACAGAGAGGAACGAGAAGGAGTAAAACCCCATCGCTACCCATCGAGCTACCCAATGTCGAACGTACGGTCGCGCAGAGTCCGGTGCGAGAATAACGTCGGTATACCGGGTGTCTATTTCCACCCTGTATGGACCACACGCGGGATGACGATCAGCGGGAGGCTGTCGGTCGGATTCGGCTGGAATTCACCGAATGCCGAGTGTCAAAAAGCCCGGAGAGCGTTCAATCGCGAGCCCCCCTGGTCTTTTTGTCTTTAAATTCGCGCAATTATTGTCGCCCGTGTGCGAACGTATATCGGACACCCGGGGACGCCTTTCGCTCCGTCCTTTCGATCCTCCCTGTATGGGATTGTACATGTACGAGAGATGGCGACGGCGGAGGAGATGCACGGATAAGACACGCCGTTTTACCACACCTGGTCGAGAAATCGCGTGTATACGGTGTATACGCGCGCGAGCGCGGACAGTGCGCGCACCGAGAGGATTAATGCGCGAGATTCTAGTCGCTGACTACTGCCGCGACTCTGGTTGATTTTTTTTTTTCTTCACGGTTCCCGTACGTGTATAATGCATTCGGCATCGCATAGAGAGGCAATGCCGCACGATCGCGATTCTCACGACTTTATATGTACTCGACGAGAGAGAGAGAGAGAGAGAGAGAGAGATGGAGAGAAACTCGTCGAATTTCCATGCTTTGGCAGTGTCGAGCGCGGTCTGTTGATACACTTTCGAGCCGATCAAACTATGCGATACTTTTTACAGGGTAAAAAAGCGGCATGTGTATTTATAACCTCGGTCGTAAGCATAGACACCCCGTAAGTCATTCGGGCGGCTCATTTCGATGCCCTTACGCTCGCGCATGTCGCCGCGCGGTTCTTCAAAAGCTAAGAATAGGCAATGCCGGAGAAGGTGGCCACAGCATCCGTGGTACATGCGGACATACACGGATCGAGACAAAGCCAGCTCGTTAGTACTCGAATCGTCCAAGGGGAATACGCGAGAGAGCAAAGATTTTCTCTTCCTTCCTCTCTCTCTCTCTCTCTCTCTCTATCGATTTTTAGTCAACCATCGAGCGAGCACGGACCAACATCCTGCTTGGCAAAACGTTTGTCCATGCGGAACCCCGCTTGTGTGCTCGATACGTCGCGGTGGTGCGCGCCACGCAGGCTCTGCCGTGGCGAGTACAGCAGAGAGAAGATCGCCGTGTGGGCAACGACTCTTGGATGCACATGTACGTGTACTCGGACACGCTTTCGGGACCGTGGGTCGCAGCAGCCGAGATCTCGCGTTCATGCAACTTTAATAACGACCAGAGCAGGCCGAGTGTGCTCCGAGTTACCACGGGTAATTGCCTCCGAGGGAAGAAAAAGAAATGGGAGAAGAAGAGAGACGAGAGGTTTCCGAGCAAAGATCGATTACCGGACTGTAACGTTAATAACATTGATCATAATCCGTTTAAAGCGAAAGAGAGAGAGAAAACGCGATATTTCGCGCCGAGATCGCTCGCGGATTTACCGACGATCGAGCATCGGTGAGAGGAACGGCGAGGCGAACGGGAGCCAGAATCCTCGGGGTAGGCCACCACCGCGGATTCCAAACGCTGGACCGCGCACGGTCCGTATAATCCGGTCGATATAATTCGAGCGCGTTTGGCTCAACGGGATCGGCGAGAGCCGGAGGAGAGCCGGAGGAGAGCCGGAGGAGAGCCGGAGGAGAGCCGGAGGAGAGCCGGAGGAGAGCCGGAGGAGAGGAGAAATTGCGTGACTGATGGAATCGCCGGCTCTTTTCCGCCTCTTTTTCTCTCTTCAATCTCGGTGCATGTGCAGAAGCCGAGCGCGCGAGGGGCTCTCTCTCTCTCTCTCGAGAGTGTGAGAAATATCGAAGATAAGCCCGCGGTTGTGTGACCAGAGACGCGCGCTCTTATCGCGATGTTCCCCGCGAGCTTTACGGCGCGAGTTTGCTTCCACGGCGATAGCATCGTCGTCGCGGACGTCTCCTCGTTATTGATCATACGGCACATGCGCGAAAGAAAATTGCATCTCGCTGTGAAATAATCGATTTAATTCGAAGCAACTCGGCAAAAGAAATAAAGTTTAATGAACGTCTCGCGACGCGGACCTTCATTTTCGATTTTCACTCATCGTCCCTCGATCAATACGGCGAATTCAGAAAAACAAGATCGAACCGATCGCTCGTCTCCGGCCGAGTCGCTGCTGGAGACGCGGCACGGATTTGTCATTTTTTTTCTCTTTTTTTTTCTTCATACGCAACACGCACGACCGATAACATCGATCGCGAAACGCCGAACCAAGTTCGACCGAGAGAGAACATTCGCGGCGCGATCGAACGCGAAAACGAGCTTGTAATTTATGTCGTAGAATTTGCAGAAACGTTTCAAGTTGATTCGTACTTGAATCGTGCTATTATCCGGCCATTAATTTATTTTATCCCGATTATCCATCGGGGACTTTGAAAAAAAATGTAAACGATCGATTACGGATTCGTATGTGATTTCGCTGACTTAACGAGCCGCGGATTGTTGGTTTTTTCTAAACGCGACTCGATCGTTCAACGACTAAACGTCACGAACGGTGAATTAAAATCGACGGAGAGAGAGAGAGAGAGAGAGAGAGCGGGAGGGGGGAGAAATTGCGTGGAAAATTTAATTACAAAGGCAAAACCAGTCCGTTTGCTTTTCACGCGTGGTTATATCGCGATACGATGAAAGACTTCACGGGTGGCTAGAGATAACGAGATCTATGTACTCGATGTTATCTATCCGCAAGACGGCAATTTCCTGATAATTATTAATCGCCGATATCCATTTTAATGAAGAAATTACCAACACACGGCTGAATCACAGCCTCGAACGTTTATTATTCGTGCGTATTAAAACGATTCCGTCATTGAAGTAAACATACGCGTTTACAAGCTTGTAATCACGCGGAGCTTTGTTGTTTTTCGCGCGTACGAGCGGAAAACGTCGCAGCTGCGGGAGCAAAACGATTTCACATCGTCGAGATCGACATTTCGCTAAAAAAAAAACAAAATTCCCGCGTTATTCAAACGCATTACACAATTTTGTCAGATATTTCAACCCCTCAACGAGCAGGGAGTATCGAGAAAATTATCTCACGAGAAACGACGGAAAAATCGTTTTTATACACGAGCAGCGTCGTAGGAGAGAAGAATGAAAAAAAAAACACGAAATTTTGGGACCTCGAACTCGCGCGGATGTTTCCGAGCGAGTCATCGACGCCCGGACGTTTCCGTACCGTGTTTCGTGAGGCAAAAGCGAGCGGCATGTGGTCCCGCAAGAATGTATCACGAAATCCACGATTTTAAGTTTCCTCGTCACGTTGCGGCAGTTCCGCGACCGTAGCCCGAGTACGACGCGAAAAAGCGCCCCCCCACACACACGACAACGTTGGACTCGGTTATTGGCTTTTTCGCCTTCGAGGCTCAAAGTTTTTCACTACAAATGGCATAACTGTGATCTTGGATACCAGCGTATATCCTTCCCATCGGGATATCGTACGTTCCTCAAGCTCTCGATGCATTAGAATATAAATACAAACGATATTATTATACGACGCGATCGCAGAGCCGTACGAGAAATTCGTGCGTCACGATAACTCCATTTCGCGTTCCCTCTGCTTTATTTTTCTCCCTTTTTCCTACCCTCGTATCGTAGCTCCGCCTTTTCGTGATATAAAATGGCGAAAGATCGATGGAAATACGAGAACGGATTGGGATATTCAACATCGACGATGGAAGAAGACGTAGCTCGCGCGAGATGCGTTTTGCAGCGCGGAAGATCGAGTACCGAGCGCCGCAACGAACGCTGCTGGTTTCGAGCCCACGCACGCGCGGTCCCGCGCAACCGGGGCGATTTTTTTTACGCGACGGGAGGTAAAATGCCGATACATTTGTGTCTGTGTGTGTGTGTGTGTGTGTGTGTTTTCGTGCAGCCAAAGTACGTGTACGCGTTCTTGCGAGCTTGTAAGATTCCACTCGCTCTCTCGCTCGCTGAATAATGCCCCAAAGACTGAATTATCGGCTTATTAATGCCGATCGCTTCATTAAATGTCCGCGAACTTTTCTTACCCGTGTTATACTCATCGATACGTGTGTTCTATACGTAGCGATGTACGTGTATATAGAGGCAAGTCGCGGACGAGCGCGCACGAAGCTCGATCGTGAATTCCGTCTCTGCACGCTGCCGCGCGCCGGTACAGGTTTATATCTTTTTCATTCTTCATCATCTTTTTCGCGTCCTCCTTTTTTCAATCTCTCTGCCCCCCTTCGTCCTTACTTTTTTCTCAGCTGCGACCACGTCGAGCGATCTCTGCGTTTTCTTTTCTTTTCTTCTCTTTTTTTTTTCATCAACGACGAGAGAAAATGAGGAGAGAAAGAGGAAGAAAAAACGGGGAGAACGAGGCCGATGTATATACGCGGATCACTCTCGCCGGGGCGAGTCGATTTTTTCTTCTCCGATCGATACGATCGTCCGTTCGCGATAATTATCTCTGTGGCGATCGGAAAGGGGATAAAGAGAGAGATTTTTCTCACGTTGTTACGCGGGTGACAAATTTGCGAAAACGGTGAATTCGAGGCTTTCCTTGCTCAAAACCGATGAAACAACAAAGCTCCAGCGGAAATGAGAAGAATCGTAAGATCCGTCGTCGCGGTTTCACGGGGGATCCCCCAAAGGGTCACTGATACGCGAATACCTTAGGGTGGCTCGAAACCTTCGCAATTTTTCATCCCACCCTCGAGTAACGCGGAAAAATTCGTTTTTAAACACTGGAATGTTACCGGCGATCGATAAAAGCGACCGTCGGTGCGGGGTGATTAATTTTTCGGGACATCGAGAAGAAAAACCGTCCTTTTTGCCTACCCTAACGCGCGCACACGTCGAATATACCCGGAGGAAAGATGAAAAAGGAACTGCGAAAAGGCGAAAAATGCGGAGAACGAGAGAGGAGGAGGAGGAGGAGGAAAGGACGGAGGACGAGGGTACGAAAGAAACGAGCGAGTGTAGAGTGCAGAAAGGGAAGAGTTCGTATACGGACATGGCTCTTGGAGTTGCACGCTCTCTCCTCCATCTTTCCATCTCTCTCTCTTTTGCCAGGACGAGTTTATGCGATTTTTACACTCGATCTGATTTTTTGGCGGCGTGCGGCTCTTGCCTTCTCTCTCTCTCGCTTTTTTCTTGCGTTTCGAGCTTGTTTGTTTATATATACACATAAACACGTATGAGAAACAGAGAGGGCAAGTGTCTCTGCTCTCGCTCGGGACTGGAGAGACAGATATATGTCCCCACGGTGTACAAGAGAGCCCTCTGGTCGCGCGTATAAAGACATCGAGGCAGAGCCAACTAGAATTCCTCATCCCATACGCTCGCCCTCTCTCTCGTCTCTGGACCGAGAATGGCGCACACACGGGCACACATTGATCTTCTCGCTCCGTGTTCCTTCTTATCCCCCCCCCCCCCCTGCCCCGCCAATGTTGGCAACTACAAGATGCAACCCTCTCTTTGCTCTCGCTTCTTCCTTTGTTCATTCCCTCCTCCTCGTCCTCCTCTGCCGTGACTTTTTGTTTTCATCTCCCTTCATTTCGTACGGAATTGCGCAACCGTGATTTTCCCTCTCAGCGATACTCGGCGGTTATTGCTTTTCTCTCCAATATTTATCTTTTCTAATTTGAGTGAAAAACTTTTTGCGTTCTCTTTGAAAAATCGACGAGAGAGCTCTCGCGGGGTACGAGGAGCCGGCCGCCGAGAGAGGATCAAACTCGCGCGTATACACATGGCAGATCCGGTATAAGATCGAAGATGAAGAGAAAGATGAGGAGAAGGAGCGGGAGGAGGTGGGGGGAAGGCAAAGGGCCTCGCCCATAACCGGTTATCGTCTTCTCCCTTGCTCCGCGAGTCCTCTCGTCACTCGGACGTATATCCAGCTCTCTTTGTAATTCCCTCGCAGCCAACCCGCGAGTATCCCGCGCTGGTTTGTCCGGTTGAGAAAAAATCTCGGCCAAATCGACTCGATATACACGCGAAACGCTCGATCGATCCTCGCGGATATCGATACGCGGCCGGGGATCGTTTCGCTCCCCCCCCTCACCTCATTCCCTCTCCCGATAATAGATAAACATTTCCAGAACAACCCTCCTGCAAACTCCCGACAATCCCAATCCGCGATTGGCAATTTTGCAGCGAGGAGCCCGCTGAAATTGCCTACCCGCGCGAATCACGTGGAAAATCCAATTTGCAAAAAGTCTATTATTTCCAACATCGCCGGAAGCATTCGCCGGATGCTGTAAAATCCAACCTGTTACCGCGCGGGGCTTGAAATCTCAAAACGCCACCGATAAAAATGTTCTCACGATCCCGACACCCAGCGACTGAGATATCCCGCGCGCGTCAGTTCGCCGGTGCTGGAATCCTCGGGTTTCGCGATATTCAACGGCTCGAAATTCCTCGCCGAGAGGAGGACGCTCGAGAGACGAATCGACCATGTGCGCCAAGAGGGAAAACCGAGATGATTTCATTAGGCGACCTGTTTTCGTCTTAATTTTCTCGATTTCTCTCTCCCGACGAGGAATCGACGAGTGTCCTTTCTCGATTCAACGCCAGCGAGGTTAGATACCCGACGCGAATCTGCATGGGCGAGCCGAGAAAGACGAGGAGAATTCTTCCTTCCGCCGAACGCCTTTTCCGTCCTCCTCCTCCTCCTCCGAGAGAGAGAGAGAGAGAGAGAGGGAGAGAACGAGAGAGAGAGAAGAGCCCACGATCAGCAGAGGCTGCTCTCAAGCGCCTTTTATATTTATACACATGCACACCGATATTGCATAAACTCGTATGCACCTTCTTACGTACACGCAAAGTATATACAAAAGGGCAGCAGCAGCAGCAGCAGCAACGCCGCTCTCGGTCCACGAGGAGCAAGCGCGCGCGCGTGTGTGGGTCGTTTCCGTGTCTGTGGGAGGACCGAGAGAGCCTCGAGAGAGCCTCGAGAGAGAGAAAGCAGGATGGAGATTAAAGGAGGAGCGGAAAAGGGAGGCAAAGAGTTTAAAGAAGAACGCTGGAACAGCATCCACTCATCACGCGGCGTGTAGCCGCTTTTACATAAGCGACCATGCCGCCCGGCGGCGAGACCGAACGCTTTTACAACTCAATGCGCCCTGAGAGAAGAGCTCAGCCTCTCTTTCGCCTCTTTGCGATCTTCGCCTCCTCTCCCCTCCCTGCCCCTGTCCCTGTCTCTCACTGCTCTTCCTCCTCGACGTCTCTTTTCCTTCTCGCTCGTTCTTTACATTCGCGAATCCCCGAGTGGCCCTTGCAAGCCCCTCGCGAATATAAGTTTCGCCGTACGCGAAACATTCGGTATTATGTACCTATATATGTATATATATATGTATATCATCCATGTACATGTACGTATATCGAGTGCAGCTTCATTCTCGGAGCATTTATATATTCACGCGATGTTTGCGCTCATTCACGTTTCGCATGATGTACAAGCCGTACGCACGTGAATATTTACACGCTCGAGGATTTATACTTTTGTACCGACGTCTCTGTATATACGTATATACACGGGGGGTGGGCTTATAGACGTATAACGTCCGGGAGATCATGAACATACTCGCGGCGTGCCCACGCCATCCGAGACAAAAATGGACACGTTGCTTCTTCCCGGGGAGGTACGGGAAGACGCGACATTTTCTCGTGCTCGTACTTTGTCGATTTATCGACGGAGATTCGTCGTGAATCATCGCTGAACGATGATTTTTCGTTTGGAGGAAAAACATTGCAACGGGGGTTTTTTTTTTTTTTTTTTGGACGGAAGAAAATACCCGGAAAATTCTGACGACACTTTCGAGGCTCTCGACGTGCTGGGGTTTGGTTTTTTTTTCTCTTTTTTTCTCTTCGCAAGCTGTGACACGAGGGGCGACCTTTCGAGGAAGAATCGATCGTGTCTCTGAGCCCGAAACGTATTCGGCTGAAAGTACGCGTATGAGGAAAAAGAAGGGAGAAGAGGATGGCACTTTTCTCTCCCCAGTTGTCCCGTTATCCAGGGCGGTTTCCCCAAAATTGATTTCCAAGACTGGGCTCTTCGCGATTCAACCCTGGACGTGTGTAATATCGAGAGGAAAAGGTTCGTGTGCCATTTTGGCGAGGGAACGATAATGGAAAATGAGGACCGAGAGACGAAAAAATTCTTATCTCGGAGAGATGGAGAGTCTTTCGTATCTGTTTCAGACCGCCTCGCGCTTTTCGCGAACGACTCTCGCGACCCTCTTTTTCTTTCCATCTCGTTTCGGTTTTCCTCGACGAGCCTACTTTTCCTCTCGAATTCTCCCGTACGTCGGGACGATTTATTCCACTTTGCCTCGTTCTTTTCGTTGATTGCGCAGCACAGCAAGGGCTCGACGGGGTTTACCGAGATAAATGGTTCGATTATATCTGCCGAATCGATGAAAAACATACGATACGTTTGAATGATTTTTCATTGAAGCTGGTTCATCATTTTGAATCTCTCCAACTACGAAATTCGTTATACTCTATAAATGCACGATTTAAGGTAGTTCTATCGTTAGATTCAAATCGAGAAATTGTTTTGCAGTTTTTCTCACATACAAAATGGTTCGCGGGCTTCAGTTAAATAAGAAAAGTTGTTGCAAATCGACTAAAGAACAGCATACTCCAAATTCACGGTCATCCCAGGTGATATGTGCTTGCTCTATAATTACAAAAATTGCGAAAAAAATGTTCTTAAGATTTTTTTGGAAAACTCAAGAAATCTTCTTTGATGTTGCATAAAAATGTATGCAAAGTTTTAGAAGGCTTCACCACGTAGAAGCCAAGATATTCATTGATGAAAATGCAACTTTTAACACGCGCTCTTACGAGAGACTACCGAAAATAGTGATTTTTACCAATAAATATCTCAACTTCCACGTGGTAAAACCTTCCAAAATTTATTACACACGTATATATGACATCAAAGAATACGTATTCAAATTTTCAACAAAATCTTAAGAAAACGATAAAACGATAGAACTACCTTAAGGGGCTAAAAAAATGCCGTCTCGCGAATCCTCGAGACTGCCAAGTTTTCGACCGATGCAACCTCGAAAAAATCATTTCATCTCGTGATCCAAGAGTTTTTTTATGATTTCTAAATATAATTGTACCGATGGGGATGAAAAATAAAACGAAAATCGACGATGCTGTTATGGTCCATTGCAAAAAAATGGTAAAAAAATCTGGAGAAGCGTGAAAAATTTGAAATGATGCATAAACACGTGGTATATGTGCGTGTAAATGCCGCACATGTACAAACGAGTCGAGAGCAATTCAGCATGACCGCAATCACTTTGAGTTCCGCCTGCGCGCGGATCAATCTTTCAATTAAATGCAAGATTTACGATCCATCGTGCCTTGAGCTCATAACCGAGAGCCCTCGGTTATTTCGCTGCTACCGCAAGCTTTGCAAGAAACTTCTCTTTCTCAATCTGTATACTTATAGCTAAACGGGCTCACCGACTGTAAGGGAGTGGAGCTGGAACATAAACAGCTCTCTTGAGCACTCGATAACGCTGCTCGGCCTCCTGGACGCAGTGGGTGAAATTTAATACCGATGGACGCATTGACTACTGATTATTATCCTCGATATTGAGACGGGAAAGAGGGACCTGAGAAATATGACGTCGATGCTCGCCGTTCCTCTCATTTTCCACGTTTCAAAAGCTGCATTTATCGCTCGGACTTTTTCGAAATACGGAACGGTTTTATTATTTCCGAAGATTGATTGAAAAACTCTCATTTCGAAAAGTCGTCATTGAAATTTTATGAATTACGTCGAGGAACGTATTAAGCCGGTTTTTCGAGTTTAATTTTCGAAAAATTTCGAAATTAAGCGGTTTTTCGATTTTTCCCGTCGACGAATTACATCGGAAGCGTTATTGCACTTATCGAAAATCGCGTTATCGAGGAATATCGACGATTGATCGATGGAAAAAAACGCGAGCTGTGGAAAGGAAAAGTTTGACCGCGCAATGTCAGCGATGTCGGTTGCGTATCGCTGCCGGGAGCCGACGGAGCGCGTATAAAGCACACCCGGGCGGTGCGACCTCGCTATTTTCGCCCTTTTGTTTTACGATCTCTCGCTCTCTCCCTCTCCCTCTCCCTCTCTCTCTCTCTCTCTCTCTCTCTCTCTCCTCGTACTCTCGACCGTGAATACCGCAAATTTCTTTCGCCATGTTTACACGCTGCGTACACCCCTCGAGGGCAGTTTTAATCGTCGCGAGCTTCAATTTGTAAAAAAACAAATCGGGGGTGCAATTATTGCGAAAAAAAACACGTCTCCTTCAATCTCCTTTCGCCAAACAAAAATCGAATTAAAAAAAACGTCGTTTCAACGTGATTTTCCCGCAAAAATTCAAAAGAACGAGAGAGACAGGGGGGGAATTGACGGTGCGAGAGTAAAAAAAGGGGAAAAAGTCGGCAAAAGCAAATGTCGAAAAAAGAAAAAAGACCGTCCGCCGCTGTGCCAGCTTGCGTAAGGTCACGGGCGACGGTAATTTTCGTAATAATACGCGCGGTTGCCGCCGTACGGTGGATGGATGTATTTACAGCCGGTGGCTCGTTTCGCTCTCGCACCTTCAATTATTCATCGACGCTGAAGCGAATTGTTTACGAAACGCGTCATTAAGGAGATGCTTAAAACGTCTCCGAGTGCGGGTACGATAATTGCGCCATGCCTGGTTTATAAACACACGTGTATGCATGTATATACACTTGCGCGGATATTTGTTCAGTTTAATACGGCAGCAGCAGGAGCTCGAACGAGCGATCGAGGCGTATCCCCTCGTACTGTCGCGCATCACGCGAACTTTTTACACAAACGCGAGCACACACACGCACACACACACACACACACACACGATCTCCCGTGAGCGAGCACCTTGTTAGAAATTACGATATCCTCATTAACGTGCTTGGCTCGTTTAATCGGCAGCGTTAACAGGATTGGGAGAGGAGAAAAAAAAAACTGACAGAAACGCGGAGGGGAGGAAGGAGAAAGTCTTTTCGAACTCGAGATGTATCGTATATCTTACGCGACGAAAATAATCGGCGAAACATTTCCATAATTCGGCGCGTCGGGAGACTCGATGGATCGAAATTTCGATTTTCAGGTAATAATGTTTTTGGAAATAGTGAAAAATCGTAAAATGCTCGAGATTGAAAAAAAAGGTATCGTTTTTTTGATAATATATATGTAGATGATGTTATTTGCATCGCTTGAGAGTGAAATAGAAAAAAAAGGGATCAATTTTAGTAAATATTTTGTTTTACGAACCAATCTTGATACAACGGGGCGAGAAGGCCGCCCTCCTCTCCGTGAGAGGCGTCGTTGCTGCGAACGTCTTTATTCCCGACCTTCGCAGATCGCCGAGTTTCTTTGATTGATAAACACAACGGGGTTAGCAGGACGAACGGGAGAGAGCGAGAGAGAGGGAGAGAGAGGGAAAAAACACTCGGACGTTTCGCTCTGCGAACAAAAGCGGAACGAACGACAGGTCGAACGGGAGTGAAATAAAGACAAAAAGACGAAAGAAAACATGAAAATAAAAACCTTCAAAGCATCCGAGGAATGAATCTATTGGAGTGGTCTCGTTGTCGGGCTGTCGAGCTCGGAATCGCGGTGAACGATAGACGAGAAAAATGTTTCAGCGCGATGCACGAGAAATTCACAAAACACAATAAAAAAAAAGCATAAAAAACACGTGGGGAAAGGAGTCAAGATGGCGACGGGCTTCGTCTCTGATGTCCGTCTGCGTCTCTCTCCCTCTTCCTCGTACAACAGCAACGTAGCTGGAGAGAGAGAGAGAGAGAGAGCCATCTTTTTCTCATCTCGAAACGTCAAAAAATTGCTCGAGTCTCTCCGAATTTTCGGCGATAATTTTCCGCGAGGTTAAACGTCGAGAATCGCGATCACACCGACGACATAACTCGTCCTTCGAAACACTCGTCAACATGTTTTCTTCGCGGTTAAACGTTGATTTTTTTCCGTTCGGCGAGTCGCGATGCGAAAAAAAGCGAGCGAGTTCACTCGTGACGTGTGCCGGGAAGCGCGGACAGGCAGCAGCCATGTTGCTTCGGTGGCTCCCCCACTCCTGTGCGCGGGCAACGCTGCGAAGCGCCTCGCTCAGTCTGTCTCTCTCTCTCTCTGCGTGCGAGGTGTGTCGAGTGTTGATAATAATAGTGGGGCTCGCTCACGCAACGCGACGGCGACTCGACGACAGAGGGCGTTCGAGTGAAACAACAAACATGCACGAGACGGAGAGAGAAAGAATGACATAAATTGGTGAATGTTCTCGCAAATGAAACCTTACTTTCGAACGAAAAAAAGGGGAATGTGTTTGTGAAATGCCATTGACAATGACTCGGAATGATACATCTGTATTGCAGCGGTAAAAACATCGAGAGAACATGCAAATAATAAGACTGTCGTTAACGTAAGAAATATCTCATTTATTTCGAAAGGAGATTAAATTTCGAAAATATCGCAACGCGCGTAATTACAGTGAAATGAAAAAAAAAAGCCACTCTTACGAGTAATTACGCGCTGCGAATTGGAAAAGTTTGAGGCGGAACGAGTTTGAAATTATTCACCGGTCGCTTGACTAGCGCGGTCCGTATATCGCGTTCGTGTGTGCGCGGATGAGTGTGCGCGAGCGGTTTTTTTTTCCTTTGCTTCTCGTAGCCCACGTAGCATAAACACGTTACTGTTGAATCTCGCGGGAACTCGACAGACTGGTGGCAAACACAGGGTCGAGGGGGGGGATGAAAGGAGAAGAAAAAAAGCAGAGAGAGTAATGGCGTCCATTAATTTATCTCTCCATATATACATACGCGTTTTGTACGATTTATGCTGTGGTCTTTGCCGGACAGTCAATTACATTATTTTCTTTTAAATACACTCTCGGTAATCTACGATCAAACGTTCGTCACACAATCGTCGTCAGTAAAGACTCTTCGACGAAGATAAAGAAAGGCTCACTCCACGATGATCGATGACGATTTTTCTCTCAAAATAATCATCGACATGCAAAAACGCAGGAAAAAGCTTCGGTGTTTTCTGACATTGCCGCTCGACTTTTTTTCGTTCGATCGCGCAGTCTCCGTAGCCTCGCCGCCATGCTCGCCGAGTTCGGGCGCGCTCGGCGCTCGCTCGTGCGTCTTCGCGCCTGCCGGGAGAGCCCGGCCCCCTCCCCCACACGCCACACACGCGAGCACGTTTCGCGAAGTTTCTCGAAGATTCGCGGCAAAAAAAAACGCGGTTGAAGAAAAAACACGAACGAAATATCAAGCGCAAGCAGCGAGAGGCGAGAAATTGGTAATTTCGATGGACGGAGCGTTCGTTTTTGCTCCATTTTGGTTATCGACGAGCCCAGAGCGAACGAAATCAGCCCGAGAACGCGAGGAAGGTCGCCGACGAGGACGTTCTCACGTCGCGAGGGGAGACGCGTGGAAAAAAAGAAAGGTAAGGAACGAACGGCGGCCATGTTGCCTCGTCGAGAATTACCAAAATAATCACGAATAATCGTAATACTGATAACCAAAATGCGCAACGGCTGAAAATCGAAAAAAGCGTACATCTTTTTTCGCGCGCATCCTGCGAACTGTAGCTTTTGTTTATTCCATTATTTCTCTCGAATAAAAATATACGCGCGACCTGTGGTGGTATCTTTGCGTCTCCGCGCGGATTTATCCGTCGAGTCTTCGCTCTCGTTCCTCGTATATCTCATTCGTACAATTAATGGAGAGGGCATTATAACCGCACCAACGGGACGAGTGATAAAGCGGCTAAAAGCTTTTTTTCGTTTGAATTCTCACAACCTAGATGTCTCTTGGTGCGGTCAAAGAAATTTCAGTGGTTCTCTCTCTCTCCCCCTCTCTCTCTCTCTCCCTCGTGGTGGTGATCAGCGGCAATCGAACAAAGTTTTTTTGCCATTGCCGAGGAGTCGCGGTATTGACCTTGAGTGTGTCCAAACACACATGTGCACATGTACACACATATACGTACAAAAAATATGAAAAAACACATGAAATAAGTAAGAATAAATAATACCTCAAGGTGTTTTCGGCAACATTTTTCTTTGCAAACTCTTGTAAATACTCGTACAGACGTGTACATGTATGTATATACCATTACTCGTACAAGAGAGAGAGAGAGAGAGAGAGAGAGATGGAATCGTCGCGCAATAAATATTCCTCGCGTGCTGCCCCCGCGTCAAAGAATTTCCGTATACGAGAGCCCTCTGATGGTGCGGGCCAGTCTTACAGGCTCGTAAATACACAGCCAACAACTTTGTTCCATCCACCGAGAGGAAGGAGCACATGCATATAGACCAAAAGATAGCAAGAGAGAGAGAGAGAATCATTTTTGTGCCGTCTCTCATTCGGCTACATTCTCTTCAACGTCTTTTACAATGTAGAGAGAAAATTTCGCGTGCGTCACCCGCGAAACGTGTGTGTCCAGGCGTGTCTTTAATCTCCCTCCTCTTCTCTTCCTCTCTCTCTCTCTCTCTTTTTCTACCGTCTTACGAGACCGGAATCGTAAAGCCCGTCTCTCAAAACGTTGCTTGAATTTTCGGCAAGGCCACGCGATCCAATCTGCACAAACAAAACACCGAAAGACTCCGTAGCTTCGTAAAGTTTCGACTGTGTCGCGCAAAGTGTCTCCGTTCTCACTTTTTCCCAGTCGCGAAACTAATCGCCATCATCATTTTTATGATCAACAATAATTATTCACGTAAAACGAAAACAAAAGTAGCCCTTGTATCGAGGAAAAACAAAAAACTAGTAACGAGAGTCGCGCGTATTTATTTAACGAAGCTCGCACCGCTTTCGCGTGCAGCAATGAGGACAGCAGCGCGCTAATTTACGCCAAGTCGAGCAATAAATATCGGCTCCTCTCGCTTCTATGGAGAATACAGTCGCGAAACGCGAGAATTATGCGCCTTCTCGCGTAACATATACATATATACATTTAACGAGATGTATATGTATATACATATACAAGTATATACAACGAGAAAAGGGAATAAGAGAGAAGATGCGAACGTATGTAGAAATCCCGGAGACTATACAGAATGAAACGTAGGGGCAGCGGAGGGCCGCAGCGCCGCTCGCGGTAACGAAGGAGAAGCAACAAAAGGAGAGAAAGTGCGTTTGGCGTTTATTCGACGCGCAAAGGAAATTCCGTGTCGCGAATAAACGACTGTTGGATTTTTCAAAACCGTTTTTATATTCATTTTTTTTTGGTCATAAAAATGCGGATAAAAATCGTTCGTAATTGCCGCGGCGATTCTTTATTTTTCCGATACGAATTTTCATCGAGAGGCAAGAATTTTGGAACGCCGTCGACGCGAAATGCCCCATACATGTGATGTACAACTTTTGTACATGAAATATGCATGTAAATACTAAATTTGTTGTATATATATAGTATATTGTCTTCCGTTATCTATATGTTTATATGCATATACATAAATTCGTACTTGGGTATATAATAACGCGGGCAGGAGTGGAAAGAAGAGAGAACAGAGGCATACGCGCGTACGTAAGCCAGCAAAGGACACACGGAAGGAACAGTAGCCGTAGCGCCGGTTAATTAGGGTTTAAGTTTATGAGGTGCGGGCGAGCTCGATCCCCAGCCTCCTTCTCTCTTTTTCCAACCCGCAAAATCCTGCCCGTTATACTGCGTACAAAAGCCCTCCGCACTGTGTCCTAACCCCGGCTTGCGCGGTGCCAAGACTTTGTCTCGTTCGCCAGAAACCAGCAGGCCACCTCAACCCCGTTCTCCGCACTCGTAGTTTAGAAACAGAGAGGGAGAGAGAGAGAGAGAGACGAAGCTTCTCGTCTTTGCCGCAGCAGAGTCCACTTGTTATACCGTTTGCCATTTCTTTCACTCCTCGTTTTCACCTAAGCGGTTCTCGCTCTTTCATTTTTTCTCCCTTTTTTTTTCTCAGCAAAACTTTATTTCCTGCATATTTCGTAAATGCAAATTTGTTGAATTTGAAAAATCAAATTTGTCGCAAGAGTCCCCGCGGATTCTCGGATGTAACGAATATTTTTTTCGGCATTTTTTTTTTTTTTTTAATGATTTAAATTCAATCGATCGCACGATTGCTCAACTCGCGTGGAATTTTAATGCATCGGGCGTAGGCACGTTCGCCGTTGGGAACTTGGCCTCGAGGCGATTCGCGAAAACTTTGCCCGAGCTTCAAAAATAATACGCGTGCACGAACGCGCGAGTCTATAATCGTTTCGTTTCCGGCTGCAAACAAACGAGCGTCTCTCGCGTCTACTCTCGGAAAGTCGGTCTGGCGGAGCGGAGCTTGGTAATTTCGTCGACAAAAAGAAATGTGTGCACATTGAATCGATCGTTTGTCCTATTTATTATTTTCATTCGATCGATAATTTCGATAAATATAGAAAAAAAAAAAACAAACCAACGTACGACGGATGAAAAAAAAGCACGCAATCGGGTGAAATTTCTTTTGCGTCGTAGATTCGATCGAATCGATGCAAAAGTCGGGATGCGCAAAAAAAAAGATCGGAGCGAGCGAGAAGTCTCGAGGAAATAGAGATTGGCGAGTTTAAAGGAATTTATAAGAGCAAAAATCGTATCTCGCGCGCATCGCGGAGGAGCTTCGCGTGCGCTTGTGACTTCCTTGAATCGAGCTTGTCCTTATACATTTTTTATTTTTTATTTCTCCGCTCTTCCCTACCTCAATGCCGCAGCCTCTTCTCGCCCGCGATATCGCTTTGGAATCTTTGTCGCGAGGGATTTCACGGCGTATGTACTCTCGGCCTCCTCGCGTGTTGCCATGTCACTGTTCCTCGAACCTCCTCTGCAGCTACCACGTTGTACAATCTCTCCTTTTTCCCCATCCTCACTCGCTCTTTTTCTCGCGCTCTCTTCCAAAGCAGAAAAATTCCATCTTTCGATCCAAAATAATTACATCTCCGATATCGATTTTACTATATTTCGCGAGAGCAAGTACGTTCGATTTTTTTTCTTCCAATAAGAGTTGAAATACAGAGAGAGAGAGAGAAAAAGAACGGTCAAGACTGTAAAATAGAGTGTCCGTGTAATTGAATCGCGCCGATGATTTTCGCAATTAAGCTCGATTATTCGCTGGTCCATGGTAGCCAGCTTCCGCCCTCGTTTCGACTCTCTCGATCTCCATTCCGCGTACGCACACACCCCTTTTTGTACTCGTCGTTTTCTCTCTCGCGTTTTCCCCTTCCGAGCATTTTCGAAGAGACTTTCTCCCCCCCCTCACCCCTATGGTTTACGGTCGCGACTCGGCCACCCTTCTTCCGCGCTTTAACGGCCCACGAGATCACGGCTCTTTCTCCCTCTCTCTCTCTGAGCCTCCGGCTCGCCCGAGCCGAATTTTATTGCCGCACCCTTGCGCGGGGGGGTTGTTCAGGAATGGGCAACATTTTCGAAAAGTGGGTTCACCGGAGACAAAACTAATTACAACGTCCGATGAACCGTGGCTCGATTAATTGCGGCGTTTCCTTCGCGCATACGCATCTTGTTTATCTCTCTTGTGTAATTCGGTAATTCGACTCTCTCGCGAACCTTTTTTTTCACTCTGAGAAAAGAAAATATCAATTTGATCTCGAACGAAGATGCCGACGACGATAAAAACGCAGAATCTCATTAACGTCATTACGTCGTACGGGGTGAAGTAAAAAAGTCTATTCAAACGAATCGAAATATCGTCGAATGGAATTTATTCGTGATGCGATTGGTGGAAGATCATATTTATTGTCAAGACGCTGCGATTCCATCTCTCTTGTACCAGACGCGATATCACGCGAGATATCGATTACTTGTTTCATAGGAGGACAAAAAAGTACCGCAACAACTTCCAAGTCCCATGATCCTTCGTCTCTTCGTCCTTAAACTCGCCCTACCTAAGAATCTCCAATTAAAACATTCCTCCGCGCGCAACCAGCGCAGTGTCTGCACGTTTGTATTATTTCTCGTGACGACGTGCCGAAAAAACGAGGCAAACACACGCGAGGCCGGAAATACATCGAGAGCGGAGCCTATGATGAAACCGTTTTGCTCGAGAATGTTTTTTTTTCCACCCTTGCGTTACATTTTCAATCAGATACATCGACAGTCGTAACGTCTTGCAAGGACCGGCGAATAATACGTTTTAACGGCAAACTTACATGGGACTGTGTATTCAGAGACACGCAAACACGCGATCCTTGAATTTCGTATAAATAAGTAAACAGGCAGATTCAGAATGAAATTTCACGTCGAAAAGTATCGGGTCACTTTTCGATCCGACGTACCAGCGCTCTGTTACGAGGGACCAAAGTTGGGCCAATGAGAGGCGCGCGATTCGGCACGCCCCCCTCAACTTTATTCCCTCATAACTGATCGCCGGTTGGTCGGATCGAAAAATTTCCTTATACTTTTCGATTTGGAATTTCATCCCGAATTCGATCGTCCGTTAATAACGTCAAGTTGCGGCAGATCCTTGGCGCGCGAATATCAATGCCGCGAGGATTCACGCCAGCTGTTTCACGGTTTTGTTGAGCAGACGGAATCTCGCCTTTTCGTTCGTGTCCCTCTTTCTTCGCTCGTTATTCCGCAAATGCACGAGTGAAATCGACAAAGCACAACACATTGTGGTGCTCACTGTATCTGTATCTTCCTCGAGCAGCATACGAGTCTTTCTATATCTGTTTCCAGCACTGATGAAACGTGTGTAGTATTGTGTAGACAAAGTTTACGGATGCAGATTGGCCAGATATAACTTATAGTGTGCCCGCTTCCCTCCTATTTCTCCCTCGCCAGACCAAACCTTCGTGAATCCATTTCACGAGGATTTATAGCACCACAAACTCTCGTGTTTCTCACTCGTTCGAGAATGTACATACGATACATTTGAATTTTCACCTTTATCTCGCTCGTTCTCAATTTTTTCCTTATACCTCTCTCCACGGTCTTTGAACCCCGCTCGTCGAAATACCCGCGACTTTTTCTTCCAAATTTTTCCCCTCTCTTCATCGAACGTACAGCGTAAATTTCAAAATGTTCCAAATTGTTTGCAAAGTATTTAAAAAATGTCGCGACTTTTTCACTCTATTTTCCTTCTTTTCGAAAAGCATCGCTCGGATTTCTCGCTGCGAGAAATCCAGACATTATTTCTGGTTCACGGTTCGTGTACTCGTCGCCGTGGGCAATAAACAAAATGTGACCGCGAGAGCACGACCGTAGCGAAAGATTCTTACCGCAATGGTCCAAATATAGGGCAAACAAATATCCCGACCCCCCGCTAGGGCAAAAATGACAACAGGCAGGTAAGAATTGAGGCCTCGGCGCACCGAACCGATACCAAACGACCTGCTTCTTCCGCGTGTCTCATTTGAATAATAGACAAACATCGATCAGTCTCGGAGAGTCGCCGGAAGCATTCCTCCTCCAAGTTGCTAAAAAAATTCGACTTTTTTTTCCGAAATTGAAAAATAATGCCAAAAATTCGCCGCTAATATCGCCGAGTGAGGGAAAATGACCTGAAAATTCGATCGGACTCGCTGCTGCTCTCCGCGACATTCCGAAACTTTCACTCTGCGACTGTTTTTTTTTTCTCCTTGATTGTCCCTTCGATCCGACGAAAAAAAGACGGAGAAAGTGACGATTCCCGGCAAACTTTCACCCAAAGACCCCGTGACGAAGGTCCGCTTTTACTTTTTTTCTTCTTCCCCTCCGTTTTTTTCCTTTTTTTACAACCCCCCTCGAGTTTACGTGATCTCGCCTAACCCCCGAGATATCCCGCGATCCCCGGTACTCTGTGGAGTGCAGTAAAAAAAAGAAAGTCACCGAAACGCCCGGAGAAAAGTCCACAGTGTGCCTTCGCTCTCTGGGTGACCATAAAAAAAGTCAAAGTCGCGTAAAAGAATCTTTTGTGCTTGTTCGTTCTCTCTTTCCTCCTCGGGACGGAGCGGAAAGACAAAAAGGAAAAAATAGAAAGCTAAAAAAGAACTTTCACGATAATTGGACTTTTGGGTTTTTTGGGGGGGAAAAACCGTTTATGTTTTTCGAAGCACGTATATGGCCGGGCGAGCCGAGGCTCGAGGGTAGAATTCGTCGCGAGACTGAGATTATTTCGAAGCACGTTCGTGCGACGCTCGAGAAAATAAAATTATAATCGCGATATTCGATAAGAGAATTTCCAAAAATTTCAGCAATTAATTATTGAACTTTACAATTTCATAATTACACGGTATTATTTCATTCTTCGAAAAAATGATTTTTCGATTTTTGCGATAAATAAAACTACCGGAAATTTCGATCTTTGCTCGTCAATTTTTCATGAAACAATCGAGACACCGAGGCTTTTTTGACTCTCGTTTTTAATTCCAATCTCCTTCTCTTTGATACAATTCGCGAGTGGAGAGAAGGAGAGACGCGGAGCGGAGAGAAACGAGAGGCAAAACGGAGGATGCGACAATATCCGGCGCCCCGGCGTCCGACAACTGATAACGCGAAGAGGGATGTTTATGCGTCCGCGGTATTCACGTAACGTCGCGGGGGCCCTTTCTCTTCCTCTGCCTCTCGTTCTCTCGCCCTCCCTCTGCAGTCGGAGAACGCGAGAACCCTTTTGAAGGATTTAGGAAAAAATTATCATCGCGACAGCTCGTCGTTCATAAAATAAAAACGGAAATTGTCTCCTCGTCAGAGGGAACCTCGTTCGTAGACAAATATTCCGATTTCCTTCAATTTTTTTTTTTTTTTTACTTATTTACCATTCAACGATACGGAGATCCGACAAACACGAACAGGGCGAGTAACGGACGACCGCGGTTATTAGCCCGCGAGATAAATCGAAAAAACATTTCGTTATAAAAATGTTTTATTTTTCCGCCTCTTTTCGCTGCAATAAACTTGTCTTGTTTTTTTGCTTTATTTCTCGTTCACGAACGTTCCATCGTATCTCTATGCAAATAGAGTGGAGAAAATATTCGCTTCCGCAGAGGCAGAGGGAGAGAGTATAAGAGAGGAAAAAAAAGGGAGGCACGGGAGACGGGGAGGATTTCGTAATTTAAAGGAAACGTACAAGGGTGCGTCGATGCGGAGAGGTGGTTTATCTCAACGTAGATAAATGTTGAGAGAAGACTGGAGGGAGGAGCGAGGCGAGTTTAAGTTGAAGAAAAATAAAAAAAAACGAGGAAGAAGAAGAAGGGAGGAGAGTTTCAGAAAAAAAATGCGTATTCCACCCCAAGATCGAAACTCTATTTATCTTTCTCCCTCTTTTCCCTGCTGAATGTGCATACATCGTTTTATACTGGAAATAATTCACGAGCTTATAAAACGCGCCGCCATTGCTCTTCAACGCGGAATCCCGTACGAGTACACGCGCGCGTTACTCGAGATAACATCCCTTCGATTTCACGCGGATGCAGTCTCGAGAAGGACGTCGCGTAAAATACGATTCTGCAGTAAAAAAAAGGCGATAGAAAAATTGAAAAAAAAAAAACAAGAGAAATCGTGTATTTATTCGCGTAAAAGTTGGATGACTTTTGCAGAAAAAAGACGCGAAGAGTCAGGGAGACGTTTGTATCCTTTTTTCTTTCGAAAAAAATCATTAACGAGCGAGAGTCGGACTGGAATTCTTCATTGAGCGGAAATGGCGAGATTCGAGGGTAGATTTGGCGAGAGGAGAACGAATGAGAAGGCGAGAGACGGATTATCCGTATCGAATGATGGAACGGAGAGAAACGTGCGCCTGAAACTCGCAGATAGGGAGATACGAGATGAGTACGAAAAGAGAATCGGAGGAGAAAGAAAAGTGGATGGAGGAGCGAGCTCCGGAGACGGTGAGTGTTTCTTCGCGGGGGATGTTGCTCCGTTCCTGGGTAAAGTTCCTGGTACATACAGCAGTTATATGTCTGGACGAAGGGATGGTCGGGAGGGTGAAGTTTGGGCGTGAACGGAGAATGCCGAGAGCGATAGAGAGAAAATGAGACGAGAGAGGAGGGATGCTGGATGGGAAGGACTCGAGGCGAATTTCTCTTTCGTTTCTCTACGTTCGCACAGACGTCCGACCGTTGATCTACGACTCCCTCGCGCGTTATCTATATCTGTGTGTGTGTGTAGAGTTTCGAAACACTCTGGGACAAAAGTTTGCGCAAAGGAGAAAAGATGACGGATTGATTTTCAGCCTGAAATAATTCACTAAAAAAACGAAGGACATTGAAGTTGACGGAGGAAAAAAAAATCATTCCAGCCACGAATCATTGCGACACCGTGGATGGGGAATGAAAACTCTGCCGGAGGAGCTAACAATTTTTCCCCGTTGCCAAAGTTTTACCTCGGAGTGTATACACAAATAAATGTAAATAAAGAGATGCGAGGCGATAAAGTTGCGGGAGATGGTATAACTTTTGTCTTATCCCGCGGCTCAACGCGATCTTTCACACACCAGCGTACGGGAGAATGCCGCGTTTTTCGGATAAAAAGATCGCGAATAGCCGCGAGAAAAACGAAGAAACGAGGGAAAATGTAGACTCGCGGGAAAAAGAAAATAAATGTGTATTGTATATGTATATATTCGTATTCACGATGAATATTACCGCACCTGGGCGTTTTGTATACAGTCGGGGAAAATGGAAAGCCTTGTTTTTCTTTTCTTCTCTCTTCTTCCGTATACATGTAGGATGCTCGAGAGAAGTCCCGCTGCGGGAAGAGCTGCAGGTCGGGCTCCCGAGCGAGGAAAACTCGCGACCAACCCCTCGTGAAAATGCGAGGGAAAGGGGAGACGAAAAAGTGGAAGGGAGCGATCGTTCTCTCTGCCGTGCGAGAGAACGGTTAACGCAGCCATTTCACGCCTCGAGAAACATTCCCCAAACCCCCTCTTCGCCAGTCTCTTCTTGCACGTACTTTCCCTCCTTCGTCGCTTTTGCCTCGCACGTGAAATACCGTGCCGAATCTCACCCCCACCCCGGGTGCCCAAACACCCCCTAACGCGGGGCGTTTCTTCACGAATTTTCCTTCCTTTTGGCCTTTTTCTCATCGATCTTTCGAAATATTTCAAAGCTTCGAAATGAGCTCGGAAACAAACGGAGAATATACGAGTCAAAATTCGGCCGAAATTATTTTTTTTCCAAACGACATTCGTCGTCCGATCGACTTGGGAATTTGATGAAAAAATCGTTTGCTCGAATCCACGCGATATTTATCGCGAAATCCACTTTCCCAATGCGCTAATGCCGTGTGAAAGAGCCCACGTGGGTTGCATGCGTAACGTCCGCGGTGGGGAAAAGAAATAAATTCGGAATAAAAAAATAGGAAAAATGTATACGACTCGCGCGAAAGACCGCTGCTGGAAAATCGATATTTGACGAGGCTCTTTGCGGATGGCGCGGTTTCGGAATTTCGCGCTGGTCTCTTCTCATCCCTCGCGGCAATTTCTGTTTCGTGTCTTTTCCACCCTGCCAGTGTGCTGCATTATACATATATCTATTTACATTTACATGTACAAAACCCGTATATATATATATATATACGTGTATATATAAAAGACGTAGATCAATGCGCAGTTGATCCCGATTTTTACGACAGGCCCGGTGGTGCTCGTAAATTCCTCCTGGACGATCTCGTTTGCCCTCGATTCTTTCTCGCTTATTCTCTCTCCTTCTCCATTTCCATCATCCCTTATTTCATCCCCCCGGTCCCACACGAGTCTTTTAGCGGTCGAAGCATTTTTGTCTCCCCCAAAATTGCCCGTAGGTCTCGTAAAAATCGCGCGCGACTTATTTTTATTATGACATTTAATCCCGAACGTGAAATTTCATTTCCATCCCCATTTTTCGTACTCTCCGCCGTGGTATTTCGAGAGAAAACAACGACATTAAGAAAATTGGAAATTAGCGTGCAAAATAATCTTGGATTCCCGCGTAATTTCGAATTATTCAGAATTTCCACCATTTTTTTCTTTTTCAACCCCCTCGATCCTTCCACCCCCTTTTCTCATGGACGTGGGCGTGAGATACGATTCGTGGGTTATCGACGAGGTCACTGACGAAATCGAGAGCGAGGCACTCGTGAAAAATCTCACGGGATGAGATATTGAGGAAAAAAGATGGAAAGCGATGGTTGGCTATCATCTGCCGCATACGTCGCGCGCCGAAAGCTCATCGCGGGGAGAGAAAATAATGGGCGGCAACCGCAGCAAAGCGGAGAGCACGTACGAGTATTCTGGCAAATGTCAAAGCTGATGCCAAATGCTCCGGTCTCTCTTTCTACCCCAATTTCGCCGCCAGGCACACAGCACACCCTCTCTCCTCCTTTCGTTGCCCCAAAACCACCCCCGTCGCGCGCACGAACCTTCATCTTTTTTTCTCGCTCTCGCGCGGCGTCTCCCGTCGGACAGCCAATATTTATCGATCATCCCCCAGAGGCATCGTGCCTCCCGAGTACAAACCCTCCCCCAGCCACCCCCTGTATGTTGGCAAATGCGAGAAAAACTCTCTTGGAAAAACGAGAGGAGCATAAAAGGGACTGAGGTTGAGAGAGAGAGCGAGAGAGAGAGAGAGAGAAAAAAGGAGAAAACACCCAGAAAAGCAAAAAAAAAACAACGGACGAAGAAACGAGCGCAGCTGTTTTCTCCCGACTCCATTACCCGAGTCTCTCGGTCCGTTCTTTTTTTTTTCTCTTTTTCGAGGGAAAAACTCATCCCTCTTGTTGTTCCCGCATCTCTCCCGTCTCGATCAAACTCGTCGTCGAGTTTCTCCTTTTCGGAATTTACGCTCAAAGCCACGAGACCCCTTGGCGGGCAAAATTCGTCCCTCGAATTTAGAGCATTCGCCTCCTCTTCTCTCTTTGCGTCTCGAAACGTTTCCCTCCGAGTCGAGCCAAAGAGGGGTCGAAAAATCGCAGGGGATTCCTCGGGAGAAGATTTCTTTCGAATCCACGCGACAATTTTGGGGATGAAATCTGCTCGCCCCGCGAATACCCACGCGTTTTTGTGTATACCATCCATGTACATAATACATAACGCGTAAAAAATGAAAGATTCAGTGTGCAAGTCGAAAAAAATAAACCCCTCCTTGCTACTAAATTCTCATGAATTTAAATCTCCAATTTTATGTGGGGCGATGTGATATTTTAAACAGATCAGCGTGTGTATATTTTTGCCGTACCTTTCCGCCTCGATTACAGCGTCAGCCGCGGGAGTAATAAAATATCACGAGATACGGCATTCAAGAAAACACGAGCGAAAACATACGCCGGAAATCGAAAAAAAAAAAACGAAACATCCATTTTTCTTCATTTTTCCGATCCTTCCGCGTTTCGAAAATTCACGTCGTTTTATTTTATTTCGCTCAAAAACATTTCCCCCCGATTCGCGCCATGTCACCTCGACGCTGATTTTTTCGCGCACCCTCGAGGATCGCCTTTCGAAATTTTCCTCTCGTTCTTCGTCTCATCGCGCGCAACTTTTCTCGTATACTTTCTTCGCCAGGGAGGAAGGGGGGGAATGAAAAAAACGGAAGAAAATAATTTTGCAAAAAAGCAGAACTCACCTTGCAACCATGTCCAATGCGGCTTAGGCATATCATCCTTACCTGCAACACAAAGAGGCAATATTTTCAACTCTATACTCGAAACAAAATAAAATTCGGTAATGACAAAAATAAAATAATAATGAGATAACAGTAACGAAAAGCGTCGGACTATTTTCTTGCGAGCAACATCGCGAAATCGTGATGGCGATATAACGTCAGGGCGAGAGAGAGAGAGAGAGAGAGAGAGAGGGAAAAAGAAAGTACACGTTAGATAGGGGTGTATTTGCGCGTTCGGCTATCGGTTCAATGTTCGCGCGGACTCTCTCGCACCCATCCGGAGAGGAAGGCGCCGCGGGCCGCCAAATGATCCAGAACACCGGTGGGAATTGGTTTAGCGGCGATGGAGCGCAGCTACCCACCGGGACTCGCACTCCGACTATAACTCTGACCCCACGCCGACCTGACGTACGACCCGTTCGGTAGTTGGTTGCACATCAGCCGACCAGAGTACACGATACAGCACGCGCGACAAACAAATACCCACTCAAATTCGACGTTCCCTCGCAAGACTCGAATCCGAGTCCCTCGATCGAAGCAACAAAGATACTCGTGAATATTTTCAACCGATTCCGAACGAAAAAAAACATCTCGAGAGGCAAAATCATCGAAAAAAGCGCGTCCGTACGCTGGGAGTATAAAACAGAGAACGGTTATTGCTTTTCGATTGGGAAGGCGCGCAAAGACGGAAGATATGGCGTGCAGAGCCGCGGTGACTGCGGTTATTAGATTATTGGCGCGTATCGACAGCTCCGTCGCTCGTAACGCGTACGGCGGAAATGACAGATAGGTCCGCCGAAAGGGCGCATGTTTTTCGCGCCGAGAGCGGTTTTGCGGCATTCCGCGTGGAAGCCGCCCGACATCTTTCGGACATATGAGAAACATCGATAAACGCACAGTCACGGACGTGCGCGTGTGTGTACGCATGGAGAACCGATGGGAAATCGAGGGTTTCGCGCAAAGTCTCTTCCAGCGTCCGCACGGGGCTCTCTGATATATACACGTGTATGAGCAACCGCATCGGCGGTCGGACCTATATGCGAATAGACGAGTAGTCTCGATGGAAAATCGGTAGGCAGGAGGCTGTGTACGGAGCGAGAGAATACACGGGATATAAACTACGAGTGTGTGTGTATACATATATTTACTGCAGAGATGGTCCAGCAGGAGGGATGAAACAGCATCGATGGTGTCGCAACTGTGGGCGAGGCGAGGGGGGGGACGAGGCGAGGGTAAAATGAGGAAGGGATGGACAAAATGGGGATACCGTGATAACGATAACGTACGATCGGCATTAGCTGGCGGCTTGCTGCCGCTGATGGATGCGCTAATTATCAGCAAGCAGGAGTTACAGTGCTTTGCTTCGTCTTCCATGTGTAGGCCTGCTGTACCGCGCTCGGGCTCGTCCGTGTGTTTGCGCGCGTGTGTCCGAGCGTCGCGAGCGCTTTTGCCGCATCGGGCTCTGATTATTCCCGAAAGCAGCAGCCCTCTCGACGGGGATACCGCGATTTTTCGACTCTCCCGATAATTCGAGAGTGTAAACGAAGAATCATCGTCGGAGATTCCACCGTCCGATATCTCGAATTCGCGTGAAAAATCGTCGACGCGGTATGCGGAATTTCACCGTGTATTTGTGTAGAATTTAGCGCAGAGACCGCCAGAGTTCGCGGTCTGAGAGCCCTGGACAGCCACGGGGGTTGCCGCTGGCTGTTCTAAACCCACCCTGTAGCGAAACACGCGACCAAAAGCACGCGTGCAACACGGCGGACGAGCAAAGCGCAGCACTATCGTATGCGAGAGGATATCGACTATGGTTTAACTCTGGACCGTGCAAGTCGGTGATGCAACGTGATTGGGTAAAGAGAAAGCGAGAAAGAAAGAGGAGAGCGAGAGAGAGAGAGAGAGAGAGAGTTGCGAGTCCGCCCGTAATGAACATGGCGCTGGTTTATTTAATGGGGAAATTCGGTGGCGCCATAAAGCTCGAAGAAGAGCGAGGGACGAACGAGAGAGATAAATACATATATATGCATTACATAAACCGGTACATGGAAAGACAGAGAAGCTGCGGATAGGCGAGAGATCGTGGATACACACGGCATCTCTATGGTGAGAGTATATATGCAAGCCTGAAACCTATTAAATTTATGTTTTCGGTTTACCCGCACTGACGGATCGCAATACGCGGCTGTGCAGCTCTCTCTCTCTCTCTCTCTCTTCGATATATCGAGCAATACTCGCTGTTTATCCGATCGGTATATAGCCTGGTATAATCCGCACGCGTATATATACATTTATACATACACACGCCTATACGTGTATATATAGGCTGTTCAAAAACTGGATGCTGCCGATTTAACGCTGCATCGGGAATAAAATTCAAAGTCGAAAAGCGCCCTTCGATCCGACGAATTCCGGTTGATTTTCCACCGTGAATTATCGCGATTCGTCATTCGAAATGTGCTTTTTCGCCTCTGAATGAAGATGTGAAAACTCTCTCTCTTCGATATATCGAGCAATACTCGCTGCTTATCCGATCGGTATATAGCCCGGTATAATCCGCACGCGTATATATACATTTACATACACAAGCATATACTATAGTGTATATAGGCTGTTCAAAAACTGGATGCTGCCGATTTAACGCTACACCGGAAATAAAATTCAAAGTCGAGAAGCGTCCTTCGATCCGACGAATTCCGGTTGATTTTCCACCGTGAATTATCGCGATTCGTCATTCGAAATGTGCTTTTTCGCCTCTGAATGAAGATGTGAAAACTCTCTCTCTTCGATATATCGAGCAATACTCGCTGCTTATCCGATCGGTATATAGCCCGGTATAATCCGCACGCGTATATATACATTTACATACACAAGCATATACTATAGTGTATATAGGCTGTTCAAAAACTGGATGCTGCCGATTTAACGCTACACCGGAAATAAAATTCAAAGTCGAGAAGCGTCCTTCGATCCGACGAATTCCGGTTGATTTTCCACCGTGAATTATCGCGATTCGTCATTCGAAATGTGCTTTTTCGCCTCTGAATGAAAATGTTCCTCTATGCCTCGCAGCAGGAGGAAATTTATGTATGTTATTATTTATCATCGTTTTGTGGAATTATTATTTTTTTTTTTTTTTGAAAATGTACCAATCTGTCTGGATCGGGGTCGACTCGAGAGAAGAGTAGTTTTGTGCGCGCGCGAGTCTCTTTCGATGACGGACGGTGCGCGCAACGTCAGCGCGTAATCACACGCGTTTCTGGACGCGTCTCGCGTGGTCGTGTGTGCCACGTGTGTACGTTTATCGCACATGGATAGCTCGCGTTTCGAAAATTCATGAGTTCATACGTGGGATCACGGATTACGAGCGATCGCGCGCGTACACCGTCATCGCGATTCCATATTCGCTCATCCGTTAAACATTTGTACATCAACCGATGCATAAATCGTATTCCGATCAATCGTGCATTCATCCCGCGACTCGTAAATCATCACACTCGTGATTTCGCACACGTTGGTTTTTTCGGAAAAGTCAATTTGGGAATTCCAAAGTCACGCGAATGCAGACAAGAGGAAGATTTTACGAGAATAATCGTAGCTCGTAATTGTTGTAGATAATTGTAGATTAAACAATCGAGGATGAGTGAGAAGAGATCTCGCAAGCCATCTTTTTGAATTATGGGAAACTCCGATGGTAATGGCGGATGGGATTCACGAGAAAACCGGAAACCCTGAAATTCTCCGCTGGGATGCTGCGTGGTCCATCGAAAAAAATTGTATCCTCGAGTTTCTTTTCCAGCCTCTAATCTCCTTCGTTCGATGTCGCGATTTTTCGCGATGTATTCGATCGCAGAGCGTTTAATTCAGCGGAGAGTAGTATCGCGATTTCATGAGCATTATAGAACGGGAGGTGTGTAAGAATGGCGAAACTCTTCGTTTTCTCCCTTTCTCGAAAGACCTCTGATTACCAAATTTTCCCCTCGACCTTAATTCACCGATGTAATTGCTCTCCCGAAATTCCCTCGGCTAGGGGGGTGGCGCGAGAGAAGGGGGAAGAACCCTCGTCCCACCCTTGAGAATTCAAGACACACCCTTGATATCGTTTGTCAGCATAAGGGAGAGTGAAGTCTCGTTCGCTTTTGAGCCTCCTCTGGAACGAGATTCCCAACCCGTCGCTCGAGGACGAGACACGTAGAGGAATTATTTTCAACCCTCGAAACCTTCGGTTGCGCGGACACCGCGTGCGCGCTTCGTTTCCAACCCGCAACCTTCTACATCTCGTCTTTTCTCGAGGAATTTCTCGAATTTCGTCTTTAAACGCGCGCTTCGCAGCCCCTCCCTTCATCGCTCGCACTTCCTCGATGTTTAAACGATCGCGGGAGCGAAAAAAAAAAACGATAAATTGGAAAACCGAACGACGGTTATTTGCGCGATTAGCAATGAGAGCGAAAGCGAAAACTGACGTTAAAACGGGAGCACGTGCGAGCCAAAACGTTATTCTTGCTTTTCCTCCTTGCCCCTCTCTCTCTCTCTCTCTCTCTCTCTCGTTTTCTGTCAATGTTTGTCAAGTGATCACGTCTCGGCAGCTATATGTTTACGAAATATCGAGGGCGGCCGATTTCCAACGCTGAACGCGTAAATTTTGCGTGTTGCACGCGGAAATCGTTTCTTATGTCATCGTCGCGAGCGTTGACGAGGCTCCAGGCGTTATAACGTTATTACGCGACGCTGTATTCGGTGTTCGTGCGCTATGCAAAAACACGGAGCGCTCGAACGCGCCTGTTTCAAGCGCCTCTATCCCCGAATCGTATTTTCAAGTTATATTTAACCAAGTTGAGGCTATATTCAAGCAAAGACACGGCACGGATGAATAACAACAACAACTGAATAACGTACGACTGTTTTTTTGCGTTTTCTCACTGAAATATCGAGTTTTCGGGAGAAAGTCGGTGTGTTTCGTGATCAGCGGGAAATTTCCGATCAGACTAGCTCTCGAAAGATTGAAACATCGAAAAAAAAAATTTTCGTCATTTTTGGCCACTTTTCCGGAATCGTCGAAAAGTCGAAATTTCAAATGGCCATAACTACGTTTCTATTCGTGCTACATAGATTTTTTGGGGGGGTTTTGAGACGCTCTCGAGTAGACTTGGACAATGGTGCAAGTAAAATGTCGATAGCTAAATTGCTTCACCCTCAAAATCGATGTTGAAAATCGGCGAAAAAAACGCAAAGGGGTATGTATGGGAAAATTGGCGAAAATCGATGGTCCAACTTGAAAAATCTGCCAAAAATCGAAAAATCAAGATATCCACATGAACCAAACGGCATTTCGAAGCCTCAACAGTTGCGAAGAGAATAAGCACAAGTTGGAGCGTCTACCTCGAAGGGAGAAAAAATGGCAAACATTTTAGTGAACCAACTAAATCCGGCGAAAAATGACGAAAAATTTTCGATTTCAAAAACGATTTTCAATTCTCCACATCCATGTATTTTTTCCCGCTGATTACGAAAAACACCGGTATTTCATCGAAAACTCCCTAATTCAATGCGAAATTCCAAAAAAACCGATCTCACAAAGTACTTTCAATTATTTTTCAATTAAATAAAAAATCAAACAAATAAAAAGAAAGCGAGAGCGTCTTGGTACCAACGAGAAGCTTCACGCTAAAATTGCAAAACGAGAGAGAAATAAATCTCAGAATCTACAATGAAAACAAAACGTATACAGTTAAAACGACGTTTGGCTCTGGGCGAGTGGATAAAAGAAATTGCCGAGACTCGAAGAACGAAACGTTTTCGCGGTCCGGACTCGAACCTCAAACTGTATTTATGTATACATATATTCCGTGCCGTACCGTGCGCGCGGAGGAGGAGGGCGCGTCGAGCAAAACGCGAATGAGGAGAAATGAATAAAACGCCGTACACGCATTTTCGATAAAATCCGTGTGGTGGCGCGCGCGAGTGTGTCGGTCCAACGTGGAATAAAAGGAGCAGACGCAGTACGTCATCGGTTACATTCGCGGGGTCGATATAATTTTGGCACGCGATTTCGCGACCCTTTTTCCCCTCCCCTTCACCCCCCCCCCTCCTCCCTTTTTCCTCATATATATTCGCATACCTTTGTCCATAATCTCGCATTCTTGAAATTCACAAAAATATGGAAATATAAAGTCGGCGCATGTACTCGCATACAAGTATAAAAGTATAAGCGAGTAAAGTAGAAAAATGTAGTTGCTCTCTCGCGAATGTACTCGGAGGAGCTCGATAAAGATTGCTTTTGTACGACACACGCACACACGCACACATTTTTTCACCTACGTACGTAAACGTGTGTCGCGAGCATTGAACGTTATGTACCGAGCATTCCATCTTTTTCTCGTCGCTCTCTCTCTCGCTCTCTTTTTTTTTTGCACTTGCACATCGCGTTGGAAGGAAAAGTGTATTATGCCCGTGGAGAACGACGTCCCGGTGTATATAAAAGTCGGTTTACTTTACTTTTACGTATAGTCGAGCGAACGTCCAACGAGGGATGGAAAAAAGAGAGTAGAGAGAAACGCGGAGGGTCGGGGAGAAGAGATAGGGGTAGAAAAAGATGGAGAGATACAGTAATAACGTTGGAGAGGAGATGAAACGCTGTGGCGTCAGCTACTGCCGTCAGAAAAGCTTCGAGAGAATGGGCAGGGTGAGGGGGATGAAAAGAGGGCGGAAAAGAGGAAAGCGGAAAGCTCGATCTCTCTCTGGCTCTCTCTGTTGGCTCTGGGCGAGTTCCGACGGGGTTGAACACAGTCAGCCAGGCTGTAGACAACCCCTTTGCTCCGCACGCTCTCTCCTTCTCTCCTGGAGCACACTATCGTCCACTCGATCTTGTTTTTCTTTTTTTTTTTGGCCTCCTTTTAACCGTCGTACTATACGGCGAGGGAAAAGAGTATAAAAGCAGAGCCGCGATACACGCGAGAGAACGACGGATGTCACGCTGCAAAAGCGAGACGCGATACAGACTCGCGGAGAGTGCATAGAAATATTCTTAAAAGCATCCGTTTTGCGATACCGCGCGGAACGTTCTTTTCTTCGAGCTTCAGGGGCCTCGATCTTCCCGCGGGGTGGTTACGCGTCTCGGAAAGTTGCACGAGCGCATGCACTTGGGCATTTCGGAGCCTCGTCTCCGTCTGGACCACGGAGATTCTCGAGCGAACGAGGCGTTGAAATAAAAATTCATGCACGCGACGACACGTTGCCGAGTCGCTTTGAGCCTGTTTGGAATCTTTCTCCCAGGCTCCTCGAGAATTTCGTTACTGATGAGAATCAGAGGGGGGAAAATGGGCCAGCATCAATTTTTCTTGACTCTCGACGCGCGCGTGTGCATCGGAGATATTCGAGGGAGGCTCGAGGGAGCTACCCTTTCGTTGGAGCTCGCGGTTGTTTCAAAGTTCTCGTCGCTGCCAGGGGTTGATATTTCCGGTACGTCTCAAGAGTCCTCCTCGTTTCTTCGCCTTTCTCGCGACTCCCCTGAGAATTTGTCTCGAATACAGGGTGTAATCATCGAAATGTTGAAGCCGAGCTTCCGTGGAATTAATCGCGACCCCCATGGACGAAACAATGTTTAATTAAACGCGACTGACGAGCTCACACATTTTTCATGACTTCCATAAAAATATTATTCGTGACGCAAAATTCGCAATCACTTTTATATACGAGAGAACATACTTCTCCTCGTCGAAGGAGGGATTTGTACAATACGCTGTACAAAGAGAATCCTGCGAGGCCTTTAATTCCCTTGAAGCATCGTTCGCGTTAGCTACCATCAGCATCACCGCCATTACAGGGTCTCTCCGGTGCCTCTGCGCTCTCGTTGCAATTAGCGATGTAAATGCCACGGGGGTTAGTTAGTTGGCGCGTTGGCAAGAGCCTCCAACGAGATTTCAAACGAGAAGGGCAAGGGACAAAGGCATGTTTTCAGAGAGAGAGAGAGGATTCGCTTGTGGGTGGGCGCATTCGCCAGCGAGATAACGGACCTCCCAGGCGAGCGATCATCTCAACCGCGAGAGTTGATAACGCGACGCGGAAACATCGATGCCCGGGACACGATCTTTTGTCTCTCGCAGCTTTTTCTTCCCGCAACTTTGAGCAACATCGCGCCTCTCTTTCCGACACCTCGAAAAACCTCGTCGAGGAACGCGTGAATTTTTGAAAAACCATATTCGTCGTTCCACGTTTTATCGCTTCCGGTTCCGTGGGGAATTCTTTCGACGCGAGGAGAAAGAAACAGGAGGGAAAAGCTGAACGAAACGAATTCCAAACTCTCCGCTTCGATGTGTCCGTGCGACGGTGTGTGGGTTTTTTTCGTCGAGCTTGTAACTCACGACGACATCGAGCCGAGAGCAATGAAGAAACTTTTGAGCTCTGTAAATCCTAACGGAGACGCGATACGTGGTCGATCACGGCACTTAAGGCACGGAGATAAAACCGTCCGCTCTTTGAACCATTACGTATATACTATATATACTTTTCAGTACATATGTATATATATACACCCGCGAATATCACGACGAGAGTACGCTAACGAGGCTGAAACGCGACGACAACTACGACGACAAACCGTTTTCGTCGTCTTTTCCACGCGGTGCTCGAGCCTGTACTACGATCTTTCGAGACCCTTGCTTGGAAAAAAAAAAAAAAAAAAAAACGACGGAGAGAAAAAATGTCAACGGTTTCGTGATCCGCCACGGGTAAAACCACCGTGAGAGCTCGTCCTCTCTTTTCATTCGCGAAGAATCTCTCTCGCGTTCGTCTCGCCGAGGCGACGTTTACCATTCGATGCCGCAAAGTGGCTCGAACGCGTCCTTAAGGCAGAGCGAATTCGTGAGAGGTACCCCGCCGCCGCAGCCATCGTCGCAGCGCGCGACGACGAGGAGCGTACGGCACAGGTAATGGCCGCAGGGGTGGTTCCCGCTGCCAATGACCTGCCCCTCGTTTCGACTTTTCTTTTTTCGGCTCAGCTGTCGTATCGCCTCGTCTCTCCGCTTCTCCCCCCTGACGGAGGAGTCTCCGAGACGGGCGACCGTAATTCTCTCGCATCCGCTCTTCCATTGGACGCTCGACGTTCGCTCGATTTTCTCTTCGAAAAGAAAAATGTCACTTTCGCCTTTTTTTTTTTTTCAAACATCGTATTCGTGCTCTCGCCCGTGCGAGTCTGAATTAAATCGCGGGAACAGTTTGATAATGAACGCGTAAATTGAATGGGATCGTACGAGCCGTGACTAACTCGCGTAATGCCTTCCATCTTGAACCAACGAGCGACGTAATAATCGGGCATGTGCGCGTAATTTTCTCCCTCTCTCTCGCGCGCTCTTTTTCAACAGAGATTCGCGCGAGGATACGTCCGAATGTAAAACCGTGTTTCGTGAGACGATGCGGTAAAATCGTTCCGTGCGCCGCGAATGACAGCCGAGAGACCGAGCAAAGGGGGGAAATTAAGCGATTCCGAACGGTTTATAAACGCTGGGCTTGCCATCGTAATAAAACGATCGTTTTTTCCCCTCGGTCGTTTCTCTCTCTCTCCCTCTCTCTCTCTCGGTCCCTCCTCCGTGCACCATCGACCATGGTGCTCGTTTTCCCCTTCACCCACAAAGTATACTCTGAGTAAGAGGCGCGACAGGATTCGCCTTTATCGACTGACAATTCGGTAGTCCGTTGAGCCTCGGTTCCCCTCCGTGCGCGTTTCGCCACACAGAGTTCAGATGGCGCTAGAGTCCCTGGACCCTGCCGGGCCCGTGTTCCAGCGCCACGTGCGTCGTGACCCTCCTCTCGTGCTCCTCGCGAGTCGTGTCATGTTCGTTTCTCGACGACGAAAATTCCTCTCGATGGTTTTATCGCAAAATTCAAAGAAACTTCCGGAAATAACCAACGAGAAACGGCGATTTGTCAAATTTTGAAAAAACTTTGCGACTTTTGGAAATTAATATGCATCACAGACTTTATTCAGCAATTTATCTCTCAAACAGGAATAACACGAGCGAAAATCGTGCGAAACCAGCGCCGCTCTCTTGCGCCGATAATGCCACCCTCGATTCCCACCCCGACATGAAAAATTACATTTTTTTTCAATGTCAGCCGAAAAACAGCCTCTCGTTCCCCGTCCGGGGTACGACGATACGCGAGTGGGGAAAGATCAGCGGGAAGATTAGGCCATAAAAACTCGAGTTATTCGACGAAATGTCTTCCGGTCGTTGGATCCTTAATGGCCGCTAAAAACGAGGGCAAAACGCTTCGCGGTTCAGGGTCACGTACCGGGTGTGACTCGATCATTTTTCCTCCAACGTTGCGTGTATTCGCGAGATTCTCTCGTCGCGCTCCGCCGACGGATATTTTTCGTCGCTATCGACTGGCTGTTTTCACTGACTTTTTTTTTCTCCTCCTCGGTTCGTGCCAAGATGACGAAAAAAAAAAAGAGAGTCGCGAGGGGAGGATGCCACTCGCGACAAAATTAGTCCGCCGCTAAGCGATATACGCTTTGCATTATTTTTGGTTCGGGCGTGCGAGACACGCTCGATCCTCGTTTTCTCTCCTTCGCACACATTTTCTCTCGCGCGCGACCTCGCCCGCCCGCCCGACACGAGCGACCGTAACTTTTCGAGGGTCCCGAGAGCGACTCGTCCGTGGCGTGACGCTGCGCGCGCCCATACGGTGACTCGCTCTCACGCATTCCGAAAGGAAAAAAGAAAAAAAGGAGGAGGCAAAAGATAACCGACGATTCGACTCCCCCCTTCGCCGTCCAACTCGCCGTCATTTTCCACAAAGAAACCCCGGATCGGTGCGCGTCTCTTCGTTTTCTATTTTCACTTTTATGGCTTTCAAGAGGGAGAGAAAGAGAGAAAAAAAAACAGTGTAAAATAACACTCGTATTGTGGCAAAAGACGGAGACGGAAAAGGTTGTTAAACTTTCGTCCGATCGTCATTCGTGCGAAAGATCGATGATGAAAAAAAGCATCCGTGAAGCCTCGTCCTCGTATATTCACGGGAGAGGCGAAAAAAGCTCGTTGCTCCTTAAATTTATTCAAACGATTTCAAGTGGACGCTGTGAAGCGCTTCTCCTCTCCGATCAGGGTCACCGGTGTGTGTCTTCTCAATGCGTATCCATAAAATCATCCGTATACGTATAAAGAGAATGAGAGAAAGAGAGAGAGAGACAGTTTGGGTATTGCCGAAACCCTGACCTTCCGCACGCGCGATTCGAGAGCGTCGGCCTGGAGTAGTAGCCTCTCTCTCGCTCTCTCTCTCTCTCGTGGGTCTCCCGCACACGCCCCAGCTCGAGCTTTTGATGTACGTACATTACACTTCCTCTTTCTCCATTATCTATATTTCTCACTTCCTCTCTCTCCCTCACTCTCTCTCTTACTGTCCCATGTACCGATACACCGCGCAGAAATATTCACCCTTTGCAAAGTGATCGCTCCAGGGTTACCCTCCCGTGGCTATGAGCGCTGAATGAATGAGGCCATTAACAAACGCCCTGGTACACGTACTATATTTCACGTACAATACATGTATACGTGTGTACGCGTATAAATATCTTTTGTACATGTTTTAACAACGTATATAGCCACTAGACATGAATGTATGCGTTGATACTCCGTCAGCAGACTTGTAGATCTCTCTTATCTCGCACGCATCCTTTCCTCCGTTCTCTTTTTTTCTCCTCCACCTCTCTCTCCCCCTCTCTCTTGCTCTTGACGAGGGGGGATGACGATATTTCGGATAAACACTCGCTTATACAGAGAAGACAGCAGTTTGCCAAGATTTTAATCAGACGTCACATTACATAACCCTTAAAGATAGTTTAGCTCGTAACGCGTGTGCACGTGCATAAAATCGCAATTGCTTTCGGGAGCCTATCGATCTCGCCGCTCAAAGGACAAAAAAAACGCGCGTTTATCGTCTTCACCGCGCGATAATCCTCTCCTCTGGTGTATTTCTCTGCCGTAAACGTTTGTTTTTTTAATCCAATTTTGCGATAAATTTTGCCATGTTTGATTGAAAAATTCTTCGACCTTATTTATTTTCCTTTTTCATTTTGTTTTTTCCAAGCCGAAATCTCGGCGTTCGCAGAGGGATGAAAAAGCGACAAACGGGGGGGGGGAAGAAACAATTCAGTTTCGTGAATGAACTCGTCCGAGTCCGGTTGCGGAAAACTTTACAGAGAAATAAAACGACGAGGGACGATATCGCGCTCGCTCGCTCTCGCACTCGAGGCGCGCACAATCTAGAGAAACGCGTTTTATATCGCTCGTAATTCCTTATTACGCGTCCGATACTCTCCGGTCGAGCAACTCCCGTAGACGCCCGTCGATGTACATCGACGCTCCATGGACCATTCCATGGCGACTCGGAAAAACTGACGGACGATTCGTCCACCGAGGAATATTTCCGAAAAACCGCCTCAATCTCTCGGGACGAACGAAAAATGACAAAAACATCGAAAAAAATCGACATTCCCGCTTTCACAATACAGAGGGAAATTTTGAAAATTTATCCGACGAAAGAAAAGTCCTCTCCGATGTATCCATAAAAATTTCAGTCGATAAAGAAAAAAAAACGCGAGCTAAAGTGCTTGAAATGAAAAAAAACATCGATTTCCGCATGGAACGCCCCATATATACTTTTATACCCATCGATACACGTGTAAGGGCAACCTTGGCTCGCTCGGTGTGTACGTTAAAAGTGTTCCGCGGCGCTGTGTATATCGAAAGGGAATTCACGCGAGACAAGCGTTAAAGCTTGGGATATAATGTTCGTACTTGCAACAGAGGCACGAAATATAATTGTATACACGTGCAATAAACACGAGTAAATAATCAAGAACATGTGGTACAACGTGTGTACTCTTACGGGGCGAGTAAGACGGCTGTGAGAGTACATTTCGAATGAAAAAACTCACACACAAACACACACACACACAGCTGTGTATATTATCCGCTCGCAAATCATCGCGAGATTCATCACCGGCTGCTGCCGCAATTATACACGGCGAGGATTCGTTTAAATTCGATAAATAAAATCCACCATTAATTCCGTCGTTACGGCATATATCCCCCGCGGGAATGCGTGAACAATCGGCAGCACGAAGCAACGTGCAAACTCGGCCGTTTTGTGTACACACGATCGCGGCAACGATTTCCGCGAGAGGACCCGACGCGAGATGAGATTCTCAGCAACGTCGAGATGAAAAAGCCTCCGGGAATTTAATCGTTTGCGATTGAAAAAAAAAAACATGCAATTTTAGCTCTTCACCCGGGAATTGTAATTCCTCGCGCGCAGCTCGTGAAGCTTCGCGCGCGATTCTCCACAAATTTTCGAAATCTCCCCCGTGAAAGATGGAACGATAATAAACTCGCGAGTGCAGCGGAGACGGCGGAGATTTACAGACTGTCCGCGATACGTCGCTTGAACGGCGACGAGGCACGGGCGACACTCGCGCCTATAAACTCGGCGAGTCGTTGAAGAAATCCGGCGTTTTACGCAAAGTAATGAGACACCGCGAGCTCGCGCGGGCAACGACAACGAGAGAGACGGAGCGACGAGTCCTTTGATGTCGGACTTTGGCCACGACGACATCGCGAGCTTCTGTCGTACAACGACGGACCTCCCGCCCTTCCCCCCTCGCAGCCCCTATAAACAAGGGTTGCTCGAAAGAAATGGCAATAATTTACGGCAAACGCGTCGTCGTGGGGGCTATGCGGACGATCGCGTGTCACTGCGCCGCTCGCCGCGTATACGGGCCATTCCACTCTGAAAGACTCGCTTATTCTTCTTCGATGATGACATTTTTTTTTCGATTTTGAAAAACGATCCGTTCATCGCGAAAATAACGTCTTCGATCGGTGACCTTTCTCGATATTTTCGGTCAACTTCGGAAAATAAGAGGTCATCGAGATCAAAGCTCTCGAGCACTCGGAACGCCCCATACATTGCTCGTACATTTACGTGTATGCGCGAGGCTGGCCCATTTCCTTGGACTTTACGTGCGCGTTTCGTTACGTACGTCTCTATACGGTTGTAAATATATACACTCGAACTTGTCTCCATCCCCCATCGGTGCTTTGACCCCGAGTGCCCGACGACGAGGAGCTAAACGAAGCTCCGATATAAAACTTGATCAAATCCTCGGTGTACCTTCCCCGCTCGGAATTCCGCGACAAATGCGTCGTTGAAGGAAACAAAAATGATCCCGAAATTAGCAACTTTGTCGGTAAACAAACGGCAGTCTTCGGGACGAATGAACTCGAGGGTGAAAAAAAAATTCTCCTCCGAATCAAACTCGAATGTCGAGGATGGAAATTTTTGAACAATGTTGATTTTCTTGCCTCGGTAATCGATCGAGTTTGTCGTTCGAGGCACCCAAGCTGTACAGGCGACTTTATGCAAATCGAAATCGCGCGCAGGTGCGAGATACGAGCTTTCCCAGCGCATTTCTCGAGCAACTTTGTTGCACTTTCATTGCGAAAACGACGTACAAATTTGCATCGTCGTCACGCTTGATTACACGTCTTTACTCCACGTATTCCCGGTTAGCGATAATTTCAAGGCCGAGCGTACAAAGATCGGACGCCGATAGTCCCGTTGAGGGAAAATTAAGAGTCAGCAAAACGCTCTCGGCCGTCGCAAATCTTTCATCTCATTTTTCCGATTTTTTTCGCCTCGAAAACCGCGTCCATCAATCACGCACGCCTTTACGCATCAATTGCTCGCGAATTTGCATTCGTAATTCGCTCGTAAATCAGCGGGAAACGCAAATTCTCGTCGATCCAATTCGCGTTTTCGTCTCAATGACGAATTACGTCACAAAATATCGCGGACAACTCTGTTCGGATGGAGGAAAAGTCCGAAATGCTCCGTGATAACGATTTTGTTGACAGTCGCTCCGAATATTTATCGCGAAAATCGCAACAGCCGGAAAAACGAAAAAAAAACTCGTTTCCGTTGTAAACAGGTGTCCGTTGCGCGTAATTATGGTAAACGCGCCGTACATCGTTACACTCAGGTGGTCGACATAAGTATTTGGGTAACTGAAAATTACGCACCGGCGTGCACGACTCCGAGCACGGATCGCGTATAATGAACGAGGAGAGAAGAAAAAAAACGAGAGAAAAAAAAACGAGGGTGTTCGTTCTCGCGATTCGAGCTCCGTGCATCGAGAGATCTCGACTCGGAAATTCCGCAAAACGCACTCGCCGGTGTGTACTATAGATGTACACATTTTTTTTCTCCTTTTTTTCTCGTATTATCAGATACGATTCATTCAAACTGGCGTTTGTTGGGCAAAACGAGGATAAGGCACTTTCTCCTCTCTCATTCTCTCTCTCTCTCTCCCCCCTCCCCTTATTTCTCGTTTACAGCGCAAACTTTAATAATTCGTCGTATCACTCGCGCTCGAGCCATCATCTCGCGTGTTTCTCCTCGCCTCTGCATAACGAGCCTCCTGCTCCGCACGCTTGATACTAATGATTACTATTGCGTATGCATATTTCATGCGATGGAAAAATGAATAATAAAATCCGACGAGATTGTTGATTTCCACGTGTATAATAAGAGTCTGAGAAACGTAGACCAAGTTTTCGTACTCGAGATACTTTGATGACGGGACGATAGAGGCGGCAATTAACGATGATTAATCGAGTTCACAAAGCGTTCACTCGGCTTGTTTACTTTGCATTTGAGATTGAGCCTTCTTGAGCAAAAAAAAAGTTCACTCTCATCTCCGTCCTTGTTCCTTTGGCGGGGGGGGGTTCAAAAATTTCTGTAAAAAGTGTATTCCAAAAACAAGCCTGGACATTAATTCGCGTCGCCGTCAGAAATTTGTACCACGAGGGACGTGGCGTGTTTGGTCGGCCTGAGAATTTTTCGTGAATCATATATTCACAAGTGTACACCACGTAAAATAGTACATCGACGTTTATTCATACACTCGTGTGTTCTCGCTCTCGGCATGGGTGCCATACACGCGGGGCCCGAAATCCGGGGTGGTCCAGCAAGTTTAAACAAGAGAGGAATGCAACATAACAGGAATAGTCCCTCTAGTCTCGTTCTTATTATCATTGTTGTTATTATTTTATTTTTCCTTGCTCTCGGTCGGCCGTTCCGAGAGGCCTTATAGCCTAATGGAGGACCAGAGATATACGTAGAGAGAAGAGGGTAAGAGGGGCTGCCGAGAGGAGAAGAGGAGAGAGGCGGAGAGGAGGGTGCAGAGAGAAGAGGCCCCGATGCGAAGAGACGCAGCAGCAGCAGCGCAGGAGGCTGGAGCGATCTCTCGCTCCTCGGATCCGGATCGATTCTCTCGAAAGCGAGAGAGAGAGAGAGAGAGAGAGAGAAATCAATGTTGCGAGGAGAGAGAAAGAACGATAGATGCAAAGAGGAGGAGAAAGAGGTGGAAAGCGCGGTGGGGAGCGGAAAAGGGCGAGGGGAGAGGGATGGGGTCCAGAACCTGAGGCCCACATATGCGTGTAACGCCATGCATCATCCTTGGCTCTTTCGTTGGAGAAAGCAAAGGCCACCGCGGGGTGCGTTACCTTACCTCCTTTGCCTAAAAGATATATACATTTTTTCGTTTCTTCTTCTTCTTCTTTTTTTTGTTTCTCCTCTCTCTCTCTCTCTCTCTGTCTCTCGAGCGCCCACGAGGCCCGTACAGCACAGAGGACGTTCCACTCGCGACGATCGAGACCGAGTTAATTCATCGTTTAAAACAGCTCAGAATGAAACACACACACACGGGGACAATTTCTGGTCTACAATGTCAAGTCCATGTTCAGCGTAGACTCAAAGTACTTTGAGAATCTCGGGCATACACCGTTGCTGGTGTTTATTTATTTTTTTTCGTGTTGTTCCTCCGGAAAGCGACCTTTTCTCGCGAATTTCGATTCCTGTCGTTTTCAGAGTGAATGTTTCACGATTCACGGGTATTTACGGGAGAGAGTGTTTGACGGGATGGAATGCGATCTCGATCGAGTTTATACGGTGATTATACGGATGTATAAATGTAATAGAGGGCGCCGCATATGCTCGAAACGCGAATGATAGCAGAGTCGCGAGAGAGCGCGAGAGAGAAGACGATCTCTGCGGAGTCTGCGAGAGTATGTTGGCAGTGGGAGGGGGGAGCAGGGGATCTCAGCGTGGTACCATCCGGGGATCGGGTAATGAGACGGCCCCCGACCAAGAGGACTCTTCGATAGCCCCGAAGCGCCCCGTTATGCTCGCCTCCTTCTTCTTTTTCTTCCTCCTCTTCATCTCCTCTTCATCTTCTCGTACTTCATCTTCGTCCTCTTGTCCATAGGAATATCCACTGTGCGGCTCATAACGAACCGCGATTATTCATTGCCGAGGAACAAAAGGGCGTAACGAAGCCGACTCGAACCTTGGAAGCTTCGTTCGTCGCGCCATTTTTTTCCTTCGACTTTGACTCTGGTGTGCAACCGTTCGCTGGCTGCTGCCTGCGGACTCTTTTTTTTTTTCTTTTTTTTTTTCTTGTACAGAGTCTCTCTCCCCCTCTCTCTCTCTCTCTCTCTCGTAACGATTTGCTCTCGGTCACCTCGAGTGCAACAATACCGATTCGACGCGACGCTTCTTCTCTTTTTCACGTTTGATTCACGCACGTATCAACATGCAGAATTTATTTGATCAAAGCTCGTGGGATTCACGTTGAAATTATCCCCCCATCGACCGGTTTATTTTTCGCGATTTACGAGGTGTTTGTTCTCACTCGGCTTGCATCAAATTGCACTTAAGTTTGGAAAAAGAATCCGTGGATCATCGTGAAAGAAAAGAGGAATCGAAGGTCTGGAAGGGAGGCTGAGAGAAAAGAGAATTCTGGCGAAATGAAGGGAGGAAAAAAAAGGCGAGTAAGCGGCGTCGGGCGAGAGAGGTAAATCGCGACTGGACCGCGGGAAGCTGCAGTCAATATTGTGACTCAAAAGAGTAACGTTCGTGTCGCGAGTACATACAGGCTGTTCCAGAACAGGCTCCGCTGTTTTTTTTTTTTTTTTTTTCATTCTAAATCAAATTTAAAGGAGAAGCGATGGAACTCCCCCATCTCGCCAAATTGTGCAATAAAATTCGATGAACGGTACGAAACAAACGTCGAACACGAATGAACAACGCCTGATATAAATCAAGGATTCATGAATACAAAACGAATCATAATTCATTCGTCGTTTGTTCGTTCAATTATTACGATTACGTCAATTTTACGATGAATTTCTGCGAGAAGCATCTTTTTTTTTTCATTTTTTTTTTTTTTTTCGACAAGTTGAAGTTTCTTCTTCGCCGTGGTGTGTGTGTCGGTGGCGTTCGTACGATCGCGGACTGAGATATCGCGTGGCGAACCGGGCGATGAAGCGGCGCGGTTCGCAAACCTGCCGAGCGACTCTTCGTCCGAGGAAGAGAAGCCCGTAGCGAGACCCTCCCCGTGTAGCGGAGTTATACATTGTAATAATAATAATAACAACAGCAAGTGAAGCAGAAAGGGCCGAGCATCATCTTTGCACGTGAGCCCGAATGCTGGGACGAAGCGGATCGCGGTGAGAAAAAAACCACGAAATTCTGCGGTCGAAATATTCGCACATCGGTCAAGGTCATTCCGGTCGAATCTAAGCGGTCTCGAATCGAAAAAAAGTGCAATGTAGGTCAGAGGCATCGACTCGCGTCAACGAGATTCGGACTCGTCGGAAAAAATGTAACAGACGTGTTTCGTATTTTTTTCCTTGAAACGCTCGAGAGATACAAGGGCGTTGGGGTCGAATGTACCGTGTAGAACGGAAGGTTTTGGGGTTGAGACGCGGGGAGCCCATTCAGGGCCATTTTCCTCAGATTTAGTGGGCACACAGAAGACCGCGTGAGCGTGTGCTGATAATGCTACTTCGACCGGAGCACAGCAGACTCTCCTCCGTGAATTCTCGACTAAATACAAGAGTGTATATGTATGAGTATAAACGTACGAGGCGAGTACCGTACATGCGCCCCTCGCGCGCTCTCTCCGACACCTTCGGCAGACCCCAGGATGGAAAATGTAGCTTCGAGCCCTCCTAAATTACACTGATTTTTCTACTCGTCTTTTTTCTCCCTCGCCACGAATTAATTCACACCCTTTCTCCTCGTGGCCCATTTTCACGAATATCGCGGGTGCGAGGGTGTGTACATTCGCTGAAATTTCATCCTCGCGTTTCAGCGGGAAGGGATGTTTTTTTTTTTCAAATTTCTTTTAAATTTCTCTCAAATCGCTCTCCACTCGCGTCTGTCGAAAATTTCTTTGCAAAACGAAACGTCACCGCGATCCAGTTGCGATAATAAAAAAAAGAAAAAAGATTGAGCGATAATATTCCATTCGGCACGAGAGCGTGCGCGACTTTAACGAGCCAGAGACGAGGGAAAAGGAAAATGCGGTCTTAATTCGCGATTATTTCGCGCACTCGGCAATCTTCGTCAATTCCGTCAAGTGCCAAAGCTTTTTATTATAGACATTACCGCGTTTTTGCCTTTTATTATAGAGCGCGAACGGCCTGCTTCTCTCTCTCTCTTTTTCTTCCTACCGCACCGGCGCGAACGAGTCATTTTTTACGCTCGTTCGTTTCGATCGTTAGCGCGAGACTGTTTCGAGGCGACATTGCGGTACTCTTGTACGTCTCTCAGCGACATTGCCTTTATTTTAACCAATATACCATGCTGTTTGAAGAGAGAGAGAGAGAGAGAGAGAGAGAGGGACGAGAAGGAGATCAAGGCCTCGAGTGGCGTTCGAGCGATATCGGTGGGTGCAATTCGCGAGAGGCGGCAATTATGCAAACGGGGAGGCACGAACGGAACTCTCAACATCCTCGGATTAAGGGGTTGATGCTGAAAGCAGCGTCCATCTCAAGGTTTGAGAAAAAAACGGTTGCAGCTGCACGTGAAAACGAGACACATCTGACGAGAGTGGGAGAGGAATAAAAACGCGCAATTTCCTCATTTCTAAAAGCATCAATCGATCATTGAGAGCGAGAGGCACTTTGAAAATTCGCTGTTGTACGAAAAAAAAAAAAAAAATGGTATCAAAGAGAAAAAAGCGTCAAAACGAGACAAAAGTTTCCACGAAGAGCATGGGCGGGTTACGGGGGATTCCACCATCGAGCGGTCAGCGGGGTACGCGGTGACGACCCGGCATGGGGCTGACCGAGCGAAAGAGAAAGGTTCGGTAAAGAGCAGCGGACAAAAGAGGCACGGCGAGAGAGAGCGGATGCTGCGTACGAGAAGAGAACGAGGGAGAAGAAAAAAAAGGCCAAAGCGCAGTGGAAAAATATCGCGAGAGAAATAAAGAGCGAGAGGGGGGACGAAAAAAACAAAGGCAAGAGAGCATTAAAGCCGAGCCAGTGATGGACGTACTCCACCGGCGCGTCCCGGACTCTCTCACCGACCGCCCAATACAACTCGCAGGGTAGGGGTCTCTCTCTTCCGAATGGCATTCGAATTCTCCGCGCGCGATAGATATCGCCGATTTCTTTTTTTTCTCCCTCGTTTTCGCGCAGGTGCGCGCTTCTCCCGCGCGTGCGAAACACCGCGTCATATACACACAAGACGAGCGGGAATAAAAATATATACGGGCGGTGACACAAACGATCGATTGTCACGCGTGCGAGGCTTTTATGCGGATTTTGCGTTGCATGAATCTTCCCCCAAATACCAATTTCATTCTCTCTCGATTCGATGCTTCGCGAAACGAAACGAGAAACAAAAAGCCCCGCGCGAATTCGTTATAGAATCAAACACGGAATACGCGCTTCGGGGACCTTTCGATCAATCGAAACACAAATATCGCACATCGCGGAATCGCCGCCGCTCTTTTTATTCCGGCGAACGTCGATCAAACGCGATTTCCACGCCCGCGCGCGCGCGACTATAAAAATTCCTGTTCCGTCGAGCGCCTCTTTTTGCTCGCGATATTTTTTATTTATTCATTTTCTTTCTTTTTTTTTTCCACTCGAATTTCATTTTTCACTCTGACGGTGTTTTCACCGCCGAGATCCTTTCGGAGGCTGGGCGCGCGCGCGACCTCCTCCGCTCTCCTCGTCCACCCTCCCTCGTGGTGCATATGCCGGGGCATCGGTATAAGCACGAATTGAATACCGGGCTGTTGTGGCTCGCTATGTAAATCAGGTGCCGGAGTATACTTCTTTTCGTCGGGCTCCAGCTCGTAAATCCATCCTCGGAGCGTTTTACAATATTTATGCGAAGAATCCGCGTGCCATCCGAGCGAACAGCGACCGCGAGTCGCGGATTCGAGGTACGCACCACGAGAGGCTGTGTTTTTCGACCTGACGAGCTCGAATTTCGGTTTTTTCTCCACTTTTATTTCACTCTCTCTCATCTCCGATTTTCATCTCTCTTTCTCACTTTGTTTTTTTCTTCATTTTCTCCGGCGTTACGATTCCCTCGTACCGCGAGAGATTTCGCGCAGGAAAAGTGTCTCACGAGCGAGATCGGCGAACAGGGAGAACACGCCCTGGCTGGACCGCCTTATCTTAATGGAGTTTCGACTCGAGGATACGGCGGAGCGAGAATCTTCTCTTTTGAAAATTCTTCGCGAGTCTGTCCGTGCCCGCGAGTGTCTTTTCATCTCTTCGACTCTCGCGCCCGGATAAATCGTCCCGTGTTACACTCGCGGGTCTTTCCCAACGGGAACGAGGAAGCTCGTGGAAAAGAAATACATTTTTGTTGAAAAAAAGGAGAAAAAAAAGACACACCAAGCGATGCCGAGCGGCGGAGCATAACGAGGATCGTGACCTCGCGTAATTCGATTCCTCCTCCGATTCTCCTACCCGCGAATCGATATTTTCACGTACACGAGATCGATGTGTGCGTGAATACAAATATCGTTCGGCAAACCGGAGACCGTAGCGGAAGATCCGAGATCCTCTCTCGTCGGTGAAGGTCGCAGCCTCCGCTTTTACCTACGCGAGGGAACGTATAAATATAGAGAACTCGAAAAGGGAGATGAGAAAAAAAATTGGAGAATCTCCAGAGATGAATGATGCTCCAAAAGAGGCGTCGGGTAATCGATCGCTCTTTAAATTATTTCCAATCTCCGAGTGTCTCAACGACCACGAGAGGTTCGAGTGGCCGAGAGCGAGACGAGAGTTTGTTTATGCACAATTTGTTTATCTTATTGTTCATGAAATTGTTGAAAAAGTCGTTTATTATTGCACGAAAAAAAAATGAAAAGATAAACGCAAGAGCGGTGACGAAAAAAACGAAACGAAAAAAGATACGCGAGGTCTATTAGCATACGATTGGCAACGTCCATCTCGGTGCACCCCAACGTGTTGCCCGCCGACTTTGTCGTATCTTTACTCCGACCATGTTTATGCTCGTGTTCGAACGCTGTTCCGCACTGTAAAACGCGCGCACGCGCCCCTCGAGAATGACCGAGAAAAGAACGAAGAGCGAAGAGAGAGAGAGAGAGAAATGAGGGAAAAGATTTCTTCTCTCGCGCATCGCACGAGGGAGAATACAGAGAGAGAGAGAGAGAGAGAGAGAGACAAAACGTTGCAACTTGAACGCACTCGAGTGACACGCGCGACTGCCAACACCTTGATGCGCGACACGCGTGTATATCCGTCTCGATATTTTTTTTTTCTCGGGTTCGATACTCGCGGGAATTCGCGAAAAATTGACGCCCCCTCGATGTTTTTTTCTGTTGTCGTAGAATTTTTTTTTTTCCCCTTTTTCAGCGCAAAGTTTATCCGGTTTTAGAAAAAAACAAAGTCGCCACGTGGTGTCTCGTCCCGCGAACCTCCGCGAGAGGGCTCTCTTATCCGCTCGCGTAAAATAACTTTGCACCGCTGTGCATCTCCGGTTGAATCTCCACCGAGACGGTAACTGCACTGCGGGCTTCGAGTCACCGCGAGAGAGAGAGAGAAGGGGAGAATTAATCGACTTTGCAGAGACCACTTGTTTGAATGAATTCAATCGAAACTCGTGAGCCGAAATCGAATTTAAGTTCGCAATTGAATTCGCTTCTTTTTGTTCTCCGGAGAACGCGGAATTGAACGAATATTCAATGACGTTTGACGAATATCGGGTGAAAAAAGTGCGAGACGCGAGAAATTGCATCTTATTATATTTATTTGTGAAAACGCGGAGGGGGGAAGGGATTTTATCTCGTCATTATGACGTAGTCTGAGATTACGCGCGGTCGCGAAAATTACGCGGTAAGAAGCCGAAACGAATGTATAAAGATCATCCGGGGATGATGATTTCCGTGATAACTCGAGGAGGAAGATGAATAAAATACGAATCGCCCGTGGGGGCGATTTTCAACTTTCAGCCTCGCGTAAAGTTGATGCCGCACGTGACACAAAAAATAATAAGAAATCCTTCTTTTTTTTCCCGTTATTATCGCTGGATTATATTTCCATTCGCGGAGATTGCCCTTCGGGGGACGAGGGATTTCGTCTCGCCGCGCTTTGACAAATTGCCACAATTTTCTCACGATGCGGAAGAAAAATGTTTGGGAAAAAGGGCGATTCAGAGCTTTTTCGTTTTTCGTTTTTCGTTGCACGAATCGCTGATTATTTTGGTGGGAAATTAACGAATTTCGGATTTTTATGTCAAAGCGAGAGAGGGAAGGAGGAGTTTACGAATTTTCGAGCGAATTTACACGGCTATGGGTATCGCCGTATATATTTTTTGGCCCATAAACAGCCAAAGGATGGCCCATTGCCTAACTGGCTTAAATTTCCCGAAGAACTTTGCTTTCCTCTGCAATTTGTACGTAAATAAATCCCGCGTAGTTTATAACGTAATCCGGATCGTCCCTCTATCTCGTGAATCGTCTCTTTCTCACTTTTCATCAGTTTCCCCCTCTCGGATTCTCAAATACGTTATACGATTTTCGCTCCGGTAAATCAGGAGCTACGTCGACAGCGGGCTTTAGTCGTGAATTGCCGTCTAACGCGCGTCGCGACACATCGAACGCTGAAATATTTTCGCGAGACGCGCAGAGCCGGCATACAAAAGGGGGGGAGAAGAATATTTTTCGAAAAAAAAGAAACGAGACGAGTGGGAAAAATATCGGTGGGCAACGATGAAAAAATTAATCGAGTCTCGTGAGGCGGAGCAGGGTCCACTGAGGAACAAACGAAATTCCAGAAAAAAAAAAAATGGTAGAAACGGCACGGAACGTATCCGCGTTTGCGGCCTGCGAGCATGATTTTGAAAAAGCGCGGAGGAGAACGAAGGAGAGAAGGAAACGAGAAAATCTCAGAGACGTCCGACCTGGCCGATCCCCGGTGCGGGTCTCGGGCTCGGAACCTCGCCGCAACCTGGTACTTTTCTTTCGAGCAAATTCCAAGTTTCACGGAAGAAGATTACCGGGTGCGGAGAGCCACGGAAGGATGGGATATGCGCGAAAGAGGGATGAAAAAGAAAGAAAAAAATGGTAAATAAATAAATAAAAATCAAGGATGGAGAAGAAGAGACGAAGCTCTTGTTCCTCATTTTTTCTCGTGATGAAGACAAAGTTTATCTCCGGCTTATCACGGAGTCTGGCATTAGAGCGATCTCCCTCGTCTCGGGAAAGAGCGCCGGAGAGCTTTAGATCCGGTCAATCGACCGCCTCTCCCTCTCTCTCTCTCGTTACGTCTATTACAATGATTTGCGAATCGGGGAATAAAACGCAAAGAGGAAGTTTGCAGAAGGGAGAAAAAGACGGAAGAGTTCTCGACCGATATTGAAAAAAAAAAAAAAACGACCTGCACAACATCTCGCGATGGACGATGTATACCATCGGAGCTTGTTTACGAGAAGACGGAGATGGATGGGAGCGTGAGAGGCGAGAACGTATATACTCTCGTTGGCTGTAATTCGATGACTCTCGCGGTACATGCGCCGAGTAATGAGCTATCGACGATATGAATAACAATTTCGCGCTTCACGTGACTCGCGCACCAGACCGAAGGAACAACAAGTCCTTTTCCTGCTTCCACGAGCCTCTCGACTTCCGGTACGGGAGAATTTACAAAACAAATACGATAAATATTGCGATTTTCATGAAAGTTTGAGGGAAAAAAAAACTTTCTATTCATCATACGAGCTCTATGGAAATCGTTGGGAAAATTCGGCAAAAGTAGGAAATTTGTTTGGAAAAAAACCACGCAAAGCATTGCGATTTTATGGGAATAACGAAAAAAAGTTCGAAAGACCGACTTTGACACTGTTGATTTTTTTTTATTTGCAAATTCGTCGGTGGGGAAATTTGTGTTTTGGAATATGAAGCATTTTTCGTGTATCGGGAGGAAAAGAAAATGGTGCTTCCGAGCCCAGAGGGAAAGGCAGGGGAATTTTCTTTTATGGCCGCGCGTCAGCGTCTCCATCGATCTTTCGCCGTCCGTCGGCACGGGACGACGCGTTGGTGCTCGCTTTTCGTCGTGTTTTCTTGAATCTCCTCTGCTCAATTATTCACCGTTATAATCGTCGGTGAAGCAAAATCAATTTTTTCTGCATTGCGGAAAAATCCATTAATCAATCGAATTTGTCATTAATTTCTCGTAATAAACGGTTGAAATACAAATTTATTAAAGCTTCAATGAAACAAATGTGTATTGAAAAAAGACGAATCTACGAAAATGGAAAAAACAAAGTTTTTTTTTCATAAATATAAAGTTGAGAGAAAGAAATAATCGTTGAAAATTAAACGAACGAAAAGCGAGATTATCGAGAAAGTGTTTTATTTACGCCGCACATTCAGCCTGAGATTTAATAAGTTTCGCGATAAATTTCTCCCTCGATGCATAAATCACGGAGATTTTTAGCTCGCGCCGTACACTTTGGACATTACACGATAATAATTACACAATTTTTCCATTACTTTTCCACGGCAATATGCACAGCAGTGTGTATTCCCTTTTGTTCAAACGCGGACTCTCCACAGGCGTGCGGAGAGCCTCCATCTTTCTTCGCATCATCGCGCAGCATCTTTCGTATCCTCTCTTCTCCTTCTCTGCCTCTATCTCTCTCCCGACTAGCTGTACATATTCTTTCTTCGAGGCCCACCCACGGCACCATTACATAAGCGAGCTCGAGATGCTCGAATGAGAGACGATCCTGGGATACTCTCAACCGCGAGGGCTTGTACGAGAGACGCGTGGAAGAAACTCGAGAGATGAAAAGATGGATAAAGAAATTTATCATCGCGGACGAATTTCGCTGTCGATAAAGATATCTCAGCGTTGCATTTCCCCGATCATCGATGAATCAAAGTTGATCGATGTTTGACGAAATCTCGTCCGGCAAAACTCGTTTAATTCCCCGCGCATCTTCACAAATCCGAAGAAAAAAACACTCTCCGCTACGGCAAGCTTCGACGCACTTTCGCGGGAACAAGACGCGACTATACGCCGATTCTTCCGTTTCCCATTTCGCCCCCGGAAATATTGAACGGCGCGAGAGCGGAATATCCGAATTCTCGATCCGCGTGTGTCTGGCCGACAGCGGCGGAGGGGGAATCAAGGGGGTTGACACCGTCGATTGAATTATTTCTCGCCCGATCGTTATCTCCGCGAGGCATCGACGGATTCTGGCGACGAACGAGGATTTACCGCCGCGACCTTTCTCCTCCACGCTGGGAGGAGAAGGGGAACGCGAGGCTGCGCCGGCGGGTGGTTAAAGCCTCGATGGATTGACGGGATCCGTTCTTTCGCGGAAGATCTCGCTTTGACAAAAAGGAAAAAAAAGAGCGAAAAAAAAGATCGTCCCCGCGACGAAAATTTTCGAGCGAAGAGAAAAAGAACGAAAGGCGATCTCGATCGATCCTCGAAACACTCGCTCGGCTCGAATTTGACGGAGAAAACGGACGATGAGGCGGGTGAATGTGAAAAAAAAAAAAACGCGAGACGAAAAATTGGCGCGTGTTAAACGCGATCGTAGCACCGCGGTGGTTTCTTCCTGACTGACCAAAGACTCCTCTCGGGCCCTCTCTGTGATCGACGAGACGAGAGAGACGAAAAAAGAGGAGAAAAAAAAATGGAAAAAGGAGAATGAAATAATAAATTCAGAGAGCCGAAAGGAACGCGAGGAGAGGCGAAGGTTCACGGCTTATGACTGCCCGAGGGCCAAGATCCGACTAGACTCCGGCATCTCGTCCGTTGTAACCTCTGTATGGTTTAACGTTTATGATGTATATATACCTATGTGTATATATATATATATACACGAGTGTACGTCAGGTTGAAAACGTCGTAATAACATCCATGAGCGACTGCAGTCGCGGAGGTAAAAAGGTAACAGTTGCGCTCCTTTTTCCCCCCTCTCCGGTCTCTTCGACGGGCTTTTTCGAGACTCCGTCGTCTCGTTTCCGCATTATGCGCGTTTTACGACGTTTCATACCCTCGCACACAGGTTTGAAAAAATCTAACGGTACGTCATCGATGGCCGGTGCGGGGGCTGTAAAGCGTTTATTGGCACCGGTCGGCGCAAGGCGGCGGGAGCACCGAAGGTTCCCGCGGAATCCGGCCGAGAGACATATGGGGCGTTTCGTGTAAAATCTACCCAAATACAGTTTTCAAGCTCGTTGAAAAGAAAATCGTGAAAATGACCTGTTTTTTTTTCCTCGTTATTGTTGTTACAATCGTTCGTTTGAAAAATCTACCCGGTGTGGCAACCGACAAACTCGCAATTGCGGGCATGGGATTTTTTTTTCTTCGCGAAAATAAATAATCTCGGTGATTTCTCGTTGGTGTTTTTTTTTTTCGATCGAGTGGGCTCGGCACGCGTTTAAGGAGTCGTTGAATTACCTCCGAGACTTGATATTAAGTATGTATTACGCGTTTGGATGTACGCGCATTTGATGGTGTGCACGATTGTCTCGCCAACGAGCGGGGACTTTGCCGAAAAACACCGGCGGCGGTATCTTTCTCGCGATGTAACAGAACCTCGGAGAGACGAACGACAAACGTGTGCCCCCTCACTGAAAACGTAGCACACCCGAGTTTTATTGCACCCGCGCTGTGTTGTACGTAGTCCGAAGAGCCAAATTACGAGCTCATCTCGCTTCACTTCCTTCCATGTCGTTTTTTTTTCCTCTCTCCTCTTCCATCCTTTGTTCGCCGTTTCTCTCTCTCTCTCTCTCTCTCGCTCTCGCGTACCTTCCTCGGCAATATAGCAACCTCGAAATACTCACGTTCGCGTCACGATTTATTGCCGAATCGCCCGGAGGTGCAAGTGCAAGGAAAACGACTCTGTGCGCCAGGCCAGCACCGCCGGGCCAGATATTCCTATGCTAATAAACGTTTTGCTTCAAACGTCACGACTTTTTCGTCTCTTAACGAATGTCCGTTATGCAGTCGCGCTTCGTTATAAATGTTTTATATGCCCGTCGGTGCGACGGGTTCTCTTGTTTTCTCTCCGTTTTCGGCTTCGATAATTGTTTATCGGGGAAACTTTAATGGACCGATCGACGGACGAGGATGAATGCCTTTTCTGTATAGATTTTCTTTCGTCGGGATTTTAAAATTTAAAAACGCGGATTAGATCGTAAATGTATTCCGCAGAGGACCAATTTTGCAGCCTCGATTATGCAATAAAAATACGCCGCGGGTTCAACACCGGGAGTAATAATAGTCCCGGCGCGAAACGCGCTGCGGTAAATCGCGAGCCGTTGACAGGGAAGACGTAATTATTCATCTCGCGGACGAGCGAGATGATCGTCGGGTCGAAAGATTATTTTCGTCGAATTTCCGTTTCTTTTGACGTGAAAATCCATTTTTCAAATATCACGAGGATTTTGCTGAATATTTTGCTGAAAAAAGAATGAAATTCCTCACGCGATACGGACGTTTCGAACAAATCGCGTCTACTTTCGATGAAAAACGTTTTTTTCTCTCCCGATCTCTCGCAATGTGTCTCTTTCGATGATTGCTCTCGTTTGCCGCTCACGCGGTGCTTTCCCGCGACGTGTCATTACGTCAGGGCCGTTCGCCAATTTGTCCGCGTTACGCATTAATTTCCCTCAGTTGCTCGCGTCGAGTCTTTTGCAATGAAATTATTGCTCCATCATCGAGAATATCCGTTTCGATGCAGCGTTGAAAAGCCAATCGATCTCGAACCTATTTCTATCTCGCGATGCAAATGCAAACAGCGATATGCACTGCGTGAAGCTGCGGATCGATACGAGATTTAAATTTTCAAAAAAAAAAAAACAAAAAATTTCGATTCGCCGCCGTTCTCAACGAGGATAATCGCGGACCAACGCATTTCCGGATCGCAGAGCCACGCGATCGGCATACTTTCGTACCCGTGGAGCTCCCATGCTGGACCGCGACCGCTTCGTTTCATCCCTTCTTTTTTTTTCGCATCCTCCGTCCTTCTCTTCCTTTCGCTTCTATTTCAAGGTCGAAGAAGATGCGAAAAAAATGAAGCAGACGTTGAGAAGATGAGAAAAAAAGGAGCGCGCGAGGGGTGCGAGGCGGAAAATAAATTGCGAGGGAGAGAGTTACCGGCAAACAAAACGCTATCGCTCCTGAGACGCGCATCTCGTAAATTGCTCCGGCTAATGGCTCGACATTCGGCTCTCTTCTTTCATACCGTGTGCGCTGCTGCTGCTGCCTGCCTCCGAGTGCGTATGCCCTTTATTTCTTCCGCTGTTGCAGCAGCTTTTATCCCGTACAGGCCCCCGAACGTGCGTCCGCATCTCGCGACTTTTCTTCACGCTTTTCGCGAAATTCCCTCGCTTTTCCTCTCTCGTTCTTCGTAGACGGCGCTAGTGTCAAATGTATTCACCGGGTAGACCGCAGAGGCCTTTATTGCAAAACCTGTTCATTATCTCTCGCAATTCCCCGACAATTATCCGCCGTTTGTCATATCGCCATCATAATTATGACAAGAAAAAAACGAGAGACTCGATAACCTCATGGCTATTCATAGTTTCGTGCTGTATTTTTTCACGCGACGTGTGTGTGTACGATATTTTTGTCGTTCGAATTGAACGTGACGGGCACTTTTCTCGGATGATTTTTTCGCGTATGTACGGTTTTGAAAATCGATGGATTTTCTTTGAAATCGTCGTGGACGTTCGCCGCCGGCGGTCGGATGATCCTCGAGGATCGTGAATGAATGGTGAAGGTTTATATTTGTTTATTTTTGCTCGATCCAGCGCCCCGGGACTCGATGCATCGCGCGGTACGGCGCAAAGTTTACGAGTAGCAAAACGCGATCGCGGCGGGCCTCCGCTTCGTCGCGTCAAACGAGGCGCGCTTAATCGCTGGCGGACAATACGCGCGCGAGAAGCGACCACCGGGCAATCTCCTCGTTTTTCACTCTCCGCATGTCCATATACGTAATCGCGGGTATATCGTCGTTTGCCCTCTCGCTCTCGCCTCCGTCGCCTGTATGTCGATGTTGAACGACCCTGGCGGGATGCAGCGCGCGCGATGAATGCGTAATTCTCGCACTTTGCGAGTCTCCGCATCGACAAACACTCGCGCACGTACATGGAATTGTACCGCGATTGCGCGCAAGGTTCTGAAATTTTATTTACTTCTTCTCGCGCGGTTGGAAAAACCCGAAAAACTATTCCAACTCGAGGGACAACGGTTTTTCGGCGTTTTCTTACTGAAGTTTCGAGTTTTCGGGAAAAAGTCGGTGTGCTTCGTAATCAGCGGGAAATTTCCGATCGGATAGGCTAGTGAAATATTGAAAATTCGAAAAAAAAAATTTCGGCTCATTTCGGGCCACTTTTACAGAATCGTCGAAAAGTCGGAATTTCAAATGGTCATAACTACGTTTCTATTTGTGCTACAGACATTTTTCGGGGGGGTTTGGAGACGCTCTCGAGTAGACTTAGAAAATGGTGTAAGTACAATGTCGATAGCTGAATTGCTTCCCCCTCAAAATCGATGTTGAAAATCAGCGAAAAAAACGCAAAGGGGTATGTATGGGAAAACTGGCAAAAATCGGTGGTCCGACTTAAAAAATCTGCCAAAAATCGAAAAATGAAGATATCCTCATGAACCAAACGGCATTTCGAAGCCTCAACAATTGCAAAGAGAACAAGCACAAGTTGGAGCGTCCACTTCAAGAAACAAAAAAATGGCAAGCATTTTTCCCAACCAACTCGATTCGGCAAAAAATGACGAAAAATGTTCGCTTCAAAAAATTAAATTAAATCGTGCACATCGATGTATTTTTTCCCTCTGCTTACGAAACACGTCGATATTTCATCGAAAACTCAATATTTTAGTCCGAAATCGCGATAAAACGAATTATACACACGAGCCCTGAATTTTCCGAAAATGACGATCTCAATTATCGTGAGAAAAGGTTTGCGGTCACGGTGTGTCATGCGACTGGGAGGAACCGGTAGAGATCGACCCTGTACACTGATCTACCTGTCGCTCTCGGAGCAGGTTCTCGCTATTATGTACTTTGACCGGTCGAGCCGCACCGGCACCCAACCGAGAATGCCATCTATACATCTATATGTATATAAAATACACTCTCTCTAAACAGGATATAATACCAGCCAAAGGCGTCGAGGATTATTCATGATCGGGGTCAAAGGGTAAATAGAAGTGCACAAATAGGAATGTAAAGACCGAGAATGGAAGATGGAGAAGTAAATTACCTTGGCGCCTCCTTTGCTATACGCAAACTATATACATACTATGCACAAATGTCTGTATATATATATATATATATATATTTAACCTGAGGTGGAAGAAAACATACACTCAACATCGACGCAAACTTGCACCTTGGTATACCGACTCTCGCCAGGATCTCTTCGAGTTTATCTCGCGTAATCGGTTTTAAGGTAGCAGCCGCGAGTCCTCGCTCGAACGTGCCGGCACATGTACATATACATATATATATATAGCTATACACATACGCCCCTGCTCGGCTACCAACTTGCGACTTTTCGCATCAACTCGATATCAAAGACGATACTGACACCGGGAGTTTGCTCTTTGTCTACGTGTGCTTACGTGCGAGTATAAAAATATCGAAAAAGACGCGCGAGGGGTATGGAATCTCGTCGATAAACGCGATATTCGTTTTTAAAATACACTTTCCCACGGGGATTTCCTCTTCGAGTCATCGTGAAAAAAGAAGGGTCAACAAAAAGTTTAATCGATCCAAGGGCGCGCAAGGCGATTGGCTGTCTCGAATTTCTCAGAGACACGACCGACGCATCTCGCGTCGGTATCGCGATAATGAGCGAGTGGTCAAATTGCACGCGTGTGTTTGTATATATGGTTGAAGCGTAAGATATCAGGGTGGCAGGTGTTGCTCGTAATGGCCGCTTGAACGGGGCGGCGAATGCTCGTTTCACACAGAGCGTCTTTGCCGGCCTCTCATCGTTCATGGCGCTCGCAGACGTTACGCATACTGAACACACTCCTCGCATGCACGTTGCCGTAAAAACAAAGATACCGAGAGAGAGAGAGAGAGAGAGAGAAAAAGCGCTAACGGCCTCGAAGAGTTACGAGAACGTTGAGCGTCTGAAACTCATCGGTGTCGACTCTAATTGCAAATGAATGAACGTTCAATTAACGAGTTTCGTCGAAAAAAACAAAAAAAACAAAAGCTCGGATCGAAGAATCGGCAAATTTCAACATTTTCGCGTATATTTGGCGTGAATATCGTTAATTGCGAGGAAGGATCGATTAATTTGTGAAATATCAAATCGTTCGGCTGTCGATAATTATTCGTCCCTCGTCGGATTTCGAGACCGGAGATATTAATAGCCTTTGAAGCAAATTGCGTGTGTCGAGTGTGTTTTTTTTCCTCCCTTTTTTTTTTAATACCTGTATGTGAGCTGTGGAGGGAACGAGCGGGTTCTCTTTTATTCCCGGCGATTTTATCGGTGGGCACTAATTGAATACGGGCTACTACCGCGACGCTAGGCTGCACTTTGCAAGCGCATGCCATGGCGTTTGGCAAAAAAGACGGAAGAATAATAATAAAATAATGATACCATACGTGTGCGAACGAGGGCAACTTTTGAGGGAATTTCTCCCGGCCATCGCGGATGTTGACGCGAGAACGAAATTATTCAGCGTCGTGTATAATTGGACGCGACGCGTACGTTTTTCACTCTCGAATTACGCGATACACGAAAATTTATCGCCGATAAAAATCGATCATTTCGTTCGATAGAAATTACATTTCCGCTAATTGATCGAAGCAGCGCGTCGATTGAAATTTTATCAAGATTTATTCTCCTTTTTCTTTTGGCGATATTTTCAATCAATCGCGTCAAAATTGATCCGGAATTTATCGAATTTTGTCATCGCTCCGGTAATTAATGAAATTTCTCGACGAATAAATTAACAAGATATCATTTTCATCGTCCTTCGGCATTAGATTTATTTCCGCACTCTCCGTAAATTCCTTCGAGAGCAATGCTTTTTTCCGTATCTCAAGTGCCAGTGGAGAGTATCGAGTGCACGTGTATTTCATGTGTTTCACACGGATGGAGATGAGAATTTCTTCTTCCTCCAGCAACGACTTAATTGATAGCACGAGCTTAATTGATAGGGAGCACACGAGGCTAGGGAGAGAGAGAGAGAGAGAGAGAGAGAGACGCGCGGAAAGAGAGAAATAGAAGAGAGTGAACGAGCTCTCGGAGACGGTACACAGAGGATGAATCTCGAGGTTTGCGTTTGCATATACACGCGTATTAATGTCTCGCGCGATGTTATACCCGACTTTTTACATTGAGAGAGAGAGAGAGAGAGGGCGAGAGAGAGAGAGAATAAAAGTTGGCGGCGGGACGAGACATAACTCTTTGCCGCATGAAATTTGCAAAACGGCCACAGATAGCAAACGAGTACAGAGTCGTGTATATGCGATTGCAAGGGAGAAAGAGAGGACCGTGTAGCTCTCGGAGCCTCGTACATGCGAACAGCTCGTCCATCAAACCGAGCGGAGAGAGAGAACGTTGCATCGTGATCGGGCAAACACACAAACACGCACAGATATACACGCGAAAAATTATTCAACGAGTGGGCAAGGGAGAGGGAGAGAGCAAATAAGAGTCGACCGTACGAAAGAAAAAAGATGGAAAACAACGCGCGTGTATGTGGAAAATGAAAGACGCGGCGAAGGAACGAGGAAGAACGGAGAGAGAGAGAGAATTTTCGGCCCGCGCGCGCGACATCTCGACGCGCGAACGTGCAAACCGCGGTTAACCGCGAGCTCTGTTTCGCTCTTTTGTTTTCGCGTTTGAGATGAAAATAAATAGACGCGGACGAGAGCTCGCGAGCCCTTTTATCGTCCGCTATCCATATCCGCCCGCGGTGCTTCACGCGTTCGTAACGGCTGTACGGATCGTCACCGCGACGTTTATACGCTTTTACGTTGTGCACTCGAAAACGATTATGCACTGTAGCCCTCGCGGTGGAATTTCAAGCTCGTGAAAAACCGAGGAAAAATAAAATAATTGGAACTGAAACAGTTTCGTCATCCGGTTGCATCAGCGGCTGAAACAAAATGTGCCGAGAGGAAGAATCCCCTCGGACCTCTCCCGAAGGAATTTTCTCTCCTCTCAAATTTCCCAGTTTTCTATGAATTTTAATATCGAGTAAAATCCTCGTTCCGGAGTGTAAATTTGACGCTAAATTTCAGGCGCTCGTAGATAATGTACACGAGGGATCGAAGCGGGAATGACGCGAGGAAACAACGAAAATGGCACGTCGGAAACTCGGCTGCCCGTTAAAACTTCGAGTTGAATCAACCTTTGCGCGCGAGTGTCGATAGACCTCTTCCCTCGTCTTTCCCCTCGCGTTAACGGCCGCGAGCAATTAAGATAAGAAAACTGGCTCAATTTCCCTCGGCGTGTTATTTTCGTCACGACGCTTCGTTCCTGACCATTAATTCTCTCTCTCTCTCTCTCTCTCCTCTGCCGTACAAAGTATACGCGATCGACGGTCAGGTGAAAGCCCACGAAAAAAAGACGCCTCCTTAATTCGATTCAATTTATTTATCCGATTATCCGAGATAAGCAAAAAAAAACAATCATGATAATAATAACAATGCTAAAACAAAAGAAATCCTTCGTTCCGTCGATAAAAGTATCGGCATTTCCGACCGTCGTTCCTACGATGGGAAAACAATCGAAAAAAAAAAAAAAAAACGTCACCGCGATCTTTTTTCCCGCAGTGATTCGCGCGCTGTATGGCAAATACCTACTCCACGCGCTGTACGTATCAAGCGACTGTATAAAAGCTGCACGTGAGTTTGTATACATGTATATCGCGGAATCGAGAAAGGCGAGTCGAAGGAAGACTTTGGGTGGGAAGTAAACGACCCAAGCAGCGATTTCGTTGTCGTAAACGTCAGCGTTACGGTTACAGTGGCTGTTCGTTGCTGGTTTATATATCGAACGAGGTTACTCCCCGAGGTACGTAACACCTACTGGAACCGTCGCGTGGAGTAGCAAAACCCGTACTATATACATGCATATATGTGTATATATGTATGTATATAGCACCTATAACACGTGTATATATACATACAACTCCGATACCGTTTGGTCGCTCGACGAGTATCGAGCCTCGTGCTCCGCAACATCTTCCACGTGAGCATCGCGCGGGAATGTTTTCCTTCCTTTTTTCTTCCTTCAAACTCGCGCGGAAACCTCCGCCACTCGCATTTACCACAAGGTACTCGAGGTTTTGCATGCAACTTTGAGATATTTTTGGAAAAATACGTTTTTTCAAAATGCACTTTTCGCGAATGAAATATTCCCTTCGAATGGGGGGGAAAAGTTTTTTTCAAGATGAAACGTGTGATTTCAGGCTCTGGCGGCATCCAGCATCCACGCGACTCGTGGATTTGGGATGAAATCATTGGGATATCGCGATGGTGGGATAATTTTTGAAAATACTGATTACAAATGTCGATAATAAAGGTACGATGTGTTTTTCGTTTTTGAAATTTATACCCGTGGATTCTCTCCTCATCCATCCTCTGTATTTACTCCCAATTGCAGCAAAACGAACGACGTACCGTCTCTCTTTACGAAAGCAGGTAAATCAAATGAATTATTGCGCGATGTACAAGCTGTATCGCTGCTTGTTATCGTCGCTGTTCCCGTTTGTCGTTTTCTGGCTCTTTAAATGTCCATTTGAGTAAGAAGATAAAAGGAACGCTCGGTGTATTTTTTTTTCCACTTTCGTCCCCCAGTTTTGGGAAAATAATGGGAAAATCAGCGGGACTCTGTACAGATAAGATTTTTACAGAAAAAAAAAGCCAACGCGCTGCATCTCCGAACCCTCTAATTACCCCGCGGAATGTTCCGTGTCTCTTTCGCCGAGTCGAGGCACTTTCGGAACGCGCGCACCCCCTTCGTCTCTTTTCACCCCGTCGGGGGTGGTGTGAGAGCGTTAATAAACCCCGAAACTGCACAGCAGCATCTGCGCGAGGAACTCGTCGGTGAAAGTGATGTACGCGCGAAAATTCGTCCCCGAGACAACTCGGAGAATTCTATCGCGCAATTTCGTGAAATTTACGCTCTAAAGACTCTCCGAACTCTTCGAGCGCGCGTTCGACGCTTCCGGGGGACGAAATTTACACCCCGAGCGTTATTTAACGGAAATACGACGGTGAGTTCGAGCGAGAATATATCGAGCCGAGTTCGTTATTTTTTCGTCTCTTCGTCCAACGAATTAACGTTGATTCGTTTCGATTTTAATACCTATAAATGTGCGTGTTTATGTATATATTTATTTATATATTTCCTACATATATATTTAGAACGGAATGCACAGCCGCACGTACGATTCATTGAAGCGTATAATCTCAAACTCGTCGAGAGTACGGCTCGTTTAAACCTTGACATTATATATAGCGCCGCGGTTGTATATCGTACGACTGGATTTTAACGTGTGGGTTTCACACTCCCGGGTCCCCTGTACAAACACACTTTTATATATGTATATATGTATATTTAGAATATATTAATTTGCCCATATCGATGTATCTTTACGATGTTTATACGTCGGTGCAAGTACATGTACGTGTCATCGGCAAAGGAAGAATGAAATATGCAGTTTAGATACCAGCTGGATGCTGTCACCTGCATCGACTGCCAAAGTATAACATAATCATCGTCGACGAAATTATCATCGCGAGCTGCGCGTATCAATGCACCGTTCGATTCGATTTTCGAGAAAATCACGGAGCGTAAATAAAATCCCGCGTTCCTCGCGGGCCGTGCGTTCGAACGTTTCACGAAATGCGCACGATTCCACCGATCACTCCGGCCGAATGAATCATTGACTCGCGATCTCTCGGCAGCGCCAAACGAGTTTGCGAAACCTGTTTTATCGTACGTGAAAATTCCGAGTCTCGATTTTCCCTCAAACTTGTCATCTATACGAACGTTGAAAATGCGCAACGCGGTAATTTGATTGATTTTTTTTTTTCGAAATTCTTTTTTATCAGTCAACGTTGCAACTGACGGTGTTGGAAGCTTTGGAAAGACGAATTATGGAATTGTATAACGGTACAGACGAGGCATGGAAGAAAAGTACACACAAATTTCCTCTCCGTCTCTCTCTCTCTCTCTCTCTCTCTCTTGGTAATTTCGTCAGAGCTGTATACAAAAGTCTCCTCTCCTCTCTTCCCATTATATCCAACATTACCAGACGATTTTACACGCACTTGACTCCATTCTCTCTCATCCCTCGCCCGTAAAACATTGCAGTTTATCTCCCGCTCCCCGTCTCTCGCTTCCACTCACGTTGGGACACATTTTATCGCATTCGCGAGAGCGAAGGGCACGAATAATACACACGCGAAAACGATTTATAGCTAGAGAGAAAAGCACCGATTGCTCGATGGTCCAACTTTGCGTGCTACCCTATGTCGTTTTTCTCGCTCCACGTGCTCGCTCAGGTAACCAATGTGTCATACAGTGTATATAACGCGAGACAGTACGTGTTCGGGATAGGAGTAATAATTCTCGGGGACTTTTCGCGAATCAAAGTCCTTATAAAATAGAAATAGAGAGAGAGAGAGAGAGAGAGAGAGAGAGAGGGAGGGAAAAGAGCGAGGGGTCGTCGAAGGAGCTTCTGGCACGCGAGGGTCGTTCGTACACGAAAAGGCGTGACCCCGAGGTCTCGTATTTATTTATTTATTTATTATACTCGCATTATCGCCGAGATCCTCGATATTGCCAATGGCGAAGGGGAACGAACGCGGAGACGAGGAAGCTCGAAACGCAATGAAGACACAAAATAGAGACGTTTTTTTTTTCCTCCTCCGGAGATCCACTCGAGCCAAAGACAGATGTCACTGCTCGAGCGGCTCTCGTCGTCGAATACGTCGATATTAAGGGGTCTTTTACTCTCACCAGGGGGTCGCGTTAAAGCCGTACGATTCGGAACGAATTTTCTCGTTCAGAGAGAGACTCGATTGAAAAAGAATGAATCTCCTTTGCCCGAAAAGAAGAGCATCAACTTGCCACAAATTTGTTTCGTTTGTATTTTTTTGCTTCTTTCCGGCCAAGTGATTAAATCAGAAGGAGATCGAAGCTTGCCCCTCCCGCCGTCGTTCAAGCCGTTAGTTCATCCGAGACTCGATCGTTTATACCCGCTGGTGATACATACATGTATAGATGGCACGTCGAATGCAAATTGGATCTCCGCGTAGCCTCCGGGACCACGTGCTTTGGTCCCGGTGCATCTACATCTACCCTTGCCCGACAAACGCTCCGCGCTCCTTCCTCAGCTTCTTTCGCTCCATATTCTCCGCCGCATACAACACGTAATACCAATACCAATATACATAATCGCACCGAGAGACTCGAGTTCATTTCGTCCGTCTCCCTCTTCGCTCGCCCGTCTCGATCTCTCATCTTCCGCCGCGCGATAATAATTCATTCCGACGATTACGATAATCGCTCGGACGAGTCGCGAGGGCGCGAGGGCGCGAGGGCGCGAGGCCGGACGGATGGAAGAAACTACGAGTCCGCTGGTGGAGCAGCGAGCACGCGCGGACGACTCACCTGCAATAGCCATCCAGGGATAGAAGGTATGGTTGCCGGTCGGTTGTTGGTGAAGCTGAGTGGCGACCGGTTGGCTCGCGCTCGAGTTGAGGCTGCAGGTGTTCCACGAGGACGCGAGGGACCTCGAGGAACCGTTGTTGCCCGGACTCGACGCCGGATCGCCTCCCACGAGGCCACCGTAGCTACCGACCCTCGTGCCCTCCGGTGTACACGCTGACGGTCTCACCACCGGATTGCTCTGTCCGTTCGGCGCCGAGCTAGCGCTCTGCCAAACGTCCTTGGCCGCTGCCATGACAGCGGCGTAACCGTTCTGATGGACCGCCGCGGCAGCTGCAGCGGCTGCCGCTTGCTCCTGCTGTTTGCAATCTTTGCCGGCGTTGCTCGAGTACGAGGAGGTCGTGTGTCCGGTTGCCTCCGGCGTCGACGAGTACAGTTTACACGCGGTCGCAACGCTAGCGTCGTACGGCGAGTCCTGCGGTGGTCTCGTGTTCGTCCCACCGCCAGGATGGATGCCGAGACTGCCGGAGGTGTGATGATGATGCTGCGTCGATGCGTAGGGCGACATGCCGAGACCCAGGGGAAAACTCCGATAGGCGGCTGCGGTAGCGGGATCGTGATGCTGTCCCGCCGCGCCGCTCTGATGATGATGGCTTCCGTAGAAGCCACCCGCGCTCTGCTCAAAGTACGAGTTCATCGTTATCCCGGGTATCTTGAAGAGCACTTTTTCTTACTTGGGCACTTTGCGGCGCACTCAAAAACAACGACGATTACGGCGGCGTGATCGGTGCGCGTCCCTCTCTCGTCTCGTTTGGATTCGTTCTTTCGATCGACAATCACCCGGTGTGACTTTTGTCTTTCGACCTTGGGGGATCGATCGAAGCTGGACGATTTTCACAGGATCGTCAGAGTCATCGGTGAACCGATAATCCTTGCGGTCGTACCCCGCGCACTCGGAGGTGGGGATTCCTTGCGGTGTCAATAGGCCTTGGGATCCTGACTCGTGCTCTCGGGGCAGCTCATGACGCCCGACTGACTTTATGGCCAGCCCCTCTCTCTCTCTCTCTCTCTCTCTTCTTTCTCTCGGTCCCCCCTTCCTCTTTCTCTTCTCGGACCGTCCCGTAGTCCTTTTTTTCTCTCCACACAACGCACAAACACACACACGCGCGCACTCGAACCCCACTCCTTCAGTTTCTATGTACGCCTGGCGATGTTTGGTCTATCCTCCTCTCTCGGTCAGGTACTCGCGCGCCTCCGTAAATAAAAGCCAACGAGGTTTGTGGACCACTGATCGTGATGACACCACCTCGAGTGGTCCCGAGAATTCTGACGACCCGTGACCGACGAACGATCGTTAAAGGCTTCAAACGACGCAATAAAAATCAGCGTTTACCCGCGATGATCGTAAAACCCCATCGGTTTGCTACCAAAGTTGCCACCGGCTACTTTTATTTTCCTTTTTCTCTCTCTCTCTCCGGTACCGCCAAAGTTAAAGACTCGATTTCGATCGAGCACGCGTTTCGCTTGGTCGGTGCACGACGAGGCACTCTTTGCTCTCTCTCTCTCTCTCTCTCGTGTCACTCTCTATCGCTTCCAAGGAAGATTCAGCACGATTTAATCACAGAAACAAAAAAAAACAGAAAACAAAAAGTCTCCCACGATGTATGTTTCTTCTCGAACGAATCTCTATCGCACCGTCTCTCGCTCTCGATGCCAATGTCACTTTTTCGTCATACCGGCGATGTTTGGAGAACGGAAGAAAAAAACAATGACGAAGATCGTGAAATTTGTTCAACGAAAATTTCTTCTCCTCTTCGTACGATCGTGAAAAGTCTCTGTTGCAATGAGGATAAAAACTAAAAACAAAGATGCGCGAGATGAAAATTCAATCTCTGGCAATCTCTCTCCTTCCTCCTCGATATCTCAGCCTCGCTCTGGGGTCTTCACTGCACTAGCACTCTCTCGGGTGATGATGATACGACGATGACGGTGTATCAGATACAAGTACCGAAGTGGATCGTAACGAGCCCACGGTATGCCAGTGCGGTGGTCCACGGCACACTACTGCTTTTCTCCCGCCCCGTGTACCGCCACTCTCTGTACCGCCGTTCGTCTCCCGACTGTTTCTCACCTTCTCTCTCTCTCTCTCTCTCTCTCTCGACGGTTCTCTCGCTACCAGAGCCTCGTTTTCCCCTAACTCACTCGCACGTTCTTCGCGATCTCTCTATCTTTCCCACTCACGATTTCTCTCACTCCCACTCTCGCGTTAACCTCATCGGCCGCGTGCGCGCGCGCGCGCTCTCGTTCGTGCTCGTTTTTTCTCTCTCGCTCTCGTGCCGATGAACGCGCTTATGCACAAGGCGGACCACGACTGGAGAGCTATGGTCTCCCTCTGTGAGAGAGACGCCAACACGACGAGGAGTCTGTGTGTGTGTGTGTGTGTGTGTGCGTGTGTGCAAACGAGCACCGCACGATTGTTCCCCTCTCCGTCTCGCACGAGCGTGGACTCGTGCACTCCCACCCTCGATGCTCTCTCGCTCTCCGTCTCTCAGCGGGGTTTCGATATTCCTGCCTCTCCTCTTTCTCTCTCTCTCTCTCTCGCTAGTTTTTTTTCCCACCCCCTTAAACCCACTGAATTCCTCCCCCCTTGACCCGCGTCTCGCGCGCGCTCGTCCCCTCTCTTTTTCTCTTTCACATGCGAGCCGTGCAGCTCGGACTCCGCACCATCTCCGCACCGCATTCTCCCTTCATGCTCTCGCAAAGCTCGCTCCAGCTCGTGGCCCTCTCGCGAGCGTTCCGGTAACTCAACGACGTGCCGCCGGATTAAATTCGGTAGAGCCTCGCTCTCCCTACTTTTCCGTCATCCCTGCTTGCCTGTGTGATTATGTGCGTGTCTGTGTGTGTGTGTGTGCACACATGATCTTCCTCGCTCTGCAAAAGTATCGCGAGAGCGTGAGAGAAAGAGAGATGAAAGAGAGGCAGCGAGCATACCGAGACTGTATCGAGACGGGAAACCAAAGCGTGCGAGACAAAGAGGGATATCGGAGGACGTGGAAAAGCTCCCAAGGCGGTGGAAGAGAGAGCGATGTTTCGTTCCGTCTCTCTCCCATCCTCCCTCTCTCTCTCGCTCGTCGCTCGTTCTCTCTCGCTCCCATTGCGGAGAAGAGCCGTAAACGCGAGCATAAAGAGTGGGGAATGGAGGGTTTTGCGCTTAAGGACCAATCAGAATTGAATTCGTCACGAGCGCGCAACGGCCGCGCGTTAAACTCTACCTACGCTCGGCGAAAGTAGTTCCAAAGTTGCCCGAAACGACGCCCATAGAGCCTCAAGGACCGCCCACGATTTCCCCTACCTTTGAAGTTTCGCGCGAAACTACGTATACCCCCGAGTTTGCCGTACACCGCGCGCTTTCAGAGAGCCTCCATGCGAAGTGCCCAGCGTCCGTCCGGTCCAGCATACCACCAGATTGCGCGTATAGAGGATCTCGCGCGTGCCAGCTGTATCATCTCTCTCTCTCTCTCTCTCTCTCTTCCATCATTTGACCTTTTCTCGGACAACTTTTTCCCCGAGTTTTCTTTTCCCTCTCGTTCCACGAAAAAAAAAATCTACCTCGTTTGTCCTCGGACAATTTCTTCATTTGCCCTCGAAACCTTCATCTTTGTTCCTCTCGCGTTTCACGCTCTCCCGCAACGTCTTTTCTCATCTCCGTAGGCGCCCGGAGAGGAGGATGGTACGCCGGAGGTGGGGGGGACATACATCACGTTCGAGATGAACTCGAATGCCTCGTGTTCTCGGAAGACGGATTAGCCAATGAGCTCCCGCGCCCCTCGAACGAGCCATCGGCCAGATGAGCAGCTCTCTGGCGCTCCTCGACTGATACTGCAGCGCCACCTCTTGACCAACCGCTGAACCAAAGCCTGCACACCCGTTCCAACGCTCAAACTGCGAGGACCTCGAAACTTTCGCCGTACACTCGCTGGGTACTGGGTACGATCATCTCATTGTCGTGCTGGGAATCAAAGTTCGCGGTTTGAGCTTCGATTCCCAATTCCCAATTTCTCAAACGTTTCAACGAACGAACGGTAAAACTGTTCGATCTTTCAATGTATTTCCTTCAAAATCAGCCTTTCCCGCGTGAGATCGACAAATCTCACAAAAAATCTCTCGTCTCGCCGGTGAAAGCTCATTTATCCCGGCGAGATTAATCACCGCGCGATGATCGAGCGATACGCCGCGCGATCCTGTAGAAGAGACACCCACGCTCGACGGTGAAAAAAGAAAAGAAGCGCACGAAAAAAAAAAAAACATCGATAAAACACAGAGTGTGTCGCGTGGGTACATCAACCGGTCCTGAGGACGTTGAAGAAAACCGCGAAAGATCGAGGGACGGGGGGGGGGGGGGGGGGGGGGGTAAGAAACAATCTCCGCAGCGGCGTTGAACGCGATGGCACATAAAATTCTCGTTTCCAAACGATTATCGGGCAATGAAAATAAGGAGCCGAGTCTCGGTCTCGTATCTGGCACGAGTTGATCGCGATGCTTCTGCGGCACACGGCTCAGCATCCTCAGCGCGTCACATACGAGAGCAAAATCCGGTTTTCCTCCGGCGCGAAATACTTTTGCCCCGCAGAAGCCGACTACCGTGGAGAATTTGACTCTTGTCTTTTTTTCTTTTTGTTTTGAAAAAAAGAAAAGGTTCATTGCGAATAAAGAAAACACAACAATACGGAGGAAAGGTGTATACGGTGTTGATGATGATGATGATGATGATGATGATGATGACGATGGCGATGACGATAATGATAACGACGTTCGTCGTTGCCTTTGTCGCGTTCTTTCGCGTTTCCGAAAAAGAAGACGAAAAACAGGGGAGAAAAAAAAATGCAAGCTTGCGCGCGGGGTGGTAACCGGTCGTACGACCCGATATAGCCAATCGCAGGCAGATAAAATATATGTATATATATGCTGATTTGTACGGAAATTCTCGTATTTTCAATGTTGAAAAAAAGAATGAAAAGATCGAGCTCGTCTTTGGTCGACTCTGATCTTTCAACGTAGGCATTTGACGCTCTTTCCGTTATCGTAAATGCTTTTACGAGAGACTTCCCTTTTTATGCTTTACCGCGGCCAATTACATGGTCATACAATTAAAAAGTCGTAAATGCGAAATGTGTATGTGCGAGAGGGAAGGAAAAAAGGAGGAAAAAACGAGAGGCAAGTCGCAGCGCGTACGTGTGTTTGTGTTTTTGTGTGTGTGTGTGTGTATAAACGGCGGTATCTGAGTGTTTATTGGGATGTAAATGTCGTTGGATTATCGCCCCCGCGGTTCGCACCTCGTAAATTATTCCGTAACGAGCCGAGTAATGCCCGTCATAAGCTGCTCTCTCTGGCCGGCTGGCCATTTGCGTCCGCTTTCTCTCCCTCTCACTCTCTCGCTCTCTCTCTCTCTCTCTCTCTCTCTCTCTCTCTCTCTCTCTCTCTCTCTCTCTCTCTCCGACCCTTTCTACCTCACGTCCGGCACATCCTCCTTCGTACTCTCTTGCAACCCCCTTAATGCACACACAACCTCATTCGCGATATCACAAATGTTTTTGCGCTTTTTCACCCGCTCGTACCCGGTCGAGAGGCGAATAAAAGCTGAACCAGCGGACGTAAATCGGTAAGACGCTGATTCAATAACGAAAGATTGAGAATTTACGATACGAACGAGATTCGGCATCGCGTGAACACGCGCCGACGTTGATTTTATCGCCAATTTGAATTTGATACGTTTTTTCATAAACGCTCGAGCCTCAACGATCGTCGGAATGGAAATGAGCGGGGAAATAAAAATGACAGGAGGGATAAATTCGTCCGTTTATGGCGTAGATTGTTTGTTTGAGAGTTTGAGATGATGGCGGGTGTGAACGATTAAGGAGGCGTTTATTAATCTGTATAGAGATGCTGCGACATAATGGCATATAAAACGATGATACACAGTGTCTGATGTGCGAAGAGTCTTGGCCGTGATCGCACGATTATGCGAGATCCAACGGCATATATGCTTCAACAGTCATTGATGAGATGGAGAGAGACGAGAGAGAGAGAGAGAGAGAGAAGCGTGTGAGAAAGAGAAGGCGGATCGCGCGGTGTGCTCCGACAGGTGGCAGGCAGTTTGCTCGATAATCATGACGGTAGTAAACTCGGGTTTTATGACCACTTGAACAGAATCGTAAAAGTCAGGGACTTTAAGCCCCCGCGTGCGCCTCGGCAAAAGCGTCGTCCAAGACCACGACTACGACGAGCAAAAGCGTCGGTGGTTCGACGTGGGGCGCGTGTCGCTTACGGGAAAGCGAGAAAGAGGTAGAGACAGACAGACGGTGGGTTTCGTCGTTTTCACGGTCGTCGTCCAACTCGCAAAAGGATACGCGACAGGGTGTCGGATGCGCGTGTAGAGGGAAAAATGTTGCCTCTTTTTAGTTTTGTTTGGAAACTTTGTCTCGAAAGAGCGTTGAAAATAATTTGGTTCTCGTGAGTAATTTTTGAAAAACTCGCGATTAAAGGGATTTATTCGTCCGAATTTATAGAGCTCACGAGCAAAGATATTTTCGGTGGCTGTGAAAGAATTTTAATCACTCGTCGACTCTGCTGGAGCTGTTTCATCTTTCCGAGATCACAACGAGAAAGGTTTTTCTTTCCGCGTCTGCATACGCGCTTTGAGCGCGCGGTACAGTCGCGATGTTTGCGCCTCGAGAGGGATTATATTTACCAGCGTATATTCCGCGTCCAACAACATGTGGAACGCCGAGAGAAAAATGATGTCCGAGACAAAAAGAAGCAAATAATTCAGCGCGGAGAACATTACGGACGAAGAGAGAGAGAGAGAGAGAGGGAGGGAGGGATGAAATTCAAAGGGGGAGCGAGCCATTACACACACACACGGTGGCCTGAAAACGACGATCGATGATGGACGTTGACTGTCGGGTGTTTCGAATCGAGTCCCGAGGGAACAAGTGTCTCGGTGCTGCTGACGAGGGTGGGGCTCGTCAAAAAAGGGGGAGAAGGAATTTTGGGGAGTGAGGAGAGACGATTGGGCGCGGTAAAGGATCTGAAGATGCAAAAAAAATGAACAGTACGAGGGGGGACCGGCGCGGAACCTGCCAAACGAGCGAGAAGAAAAAAAACGAGAAAACAAAAATGTAAAGATGGAAAGACGAGAGAGAGAGAAGGAGAGAGAATAATGGGACCAAGAGGAGCGATGAGATGAAAAAAAAGAAAGGGTGGAAGAGAATGAGCGAGAGGGAGAGGTGGGAGGGGTGAGAAGTGAGACGACGAAAGGGCCATTGCACCCGCGACGAGTGTGTAGCAAAAATCTGCACTCTACAACACACCCGAAACCATCAGGGTCCATTCTTCATTGCCGAAAGTCGACGCCGGGCGTCGCGACGCCACGTCTCGCGTTCTGCCTTCCTCCCCCTCCGATTCTCATCTTTTTCTCCCTCCCTGCTTGTTTTTTCTTTTCCCTCGCCATCTCTCGGTACACACGAGGATTCCAAGGTAATCGCCGAAGATGATGAAATTCGCAATAAAACCGAAAACACAGCGCTGGACCACTTTTTATCTCCGCACTTTCTATCCCCGCGACGTTGCATCGCCGGCTGAGAGACATTCGGGGGATCAATCAGCGGCGTTTCCCGGGACGTTGAAAATCCCATAAGCGCCTGCGTGCTATATACGTACAACACGCGCGATATTTTTCGCAAAGTTTTTTGAATTCGTGATTTTTACGGGGGAAACTTTCTCCCCCGTGCTTCCACGCCGGTCCTCCGATGATATCCTTTTTTTCCGAGTTTCCATAATATTATAAAAGAGCGGTTGGGCAAAGTTTAGGGCAGAGTTTCGAGGGATCAATGTTACGGCGTGAATGATTTTTTTTTTATTTCGTCGTTTGAATACAAAGTACGTGATTTTTTTTACACAGAAATACCGACACTCGCACATGCAAATTTTGACTTTTGAACAATTTATTCGTCGGCTGCGGATCGGTCGTTAGCTTCTTTCGCATTTCGCGATCGCTGACGATCGAAATTTGCCAAATTGTTGAAGAAAAAAAAAGAAGCTCCACGGAAATATCGATTTTCGCCTCGCTTCTCGTGGAAGAAGAAGAGCGCGCGCCGCTCACAGCTTCCACACGGAGGAAGCGACCCGTGGAAGTAATTCCTTTTGCCATCTGGCGGTTGAACGTCGCATCCTCGCGGTGTTTTCTGCCGCTGCTGCATCCTACTACCTCGTCGTTCCGCACAGGATAAAACCTCGACATTTTCGCGCGGTCGATACTCAAATTCTCTCTTTTTCATCGTACGAAACACACCGGACAACGGCAAAACCGCGTTTGGAACGCTGTGCGCGTCGCGTTATCGTCTTTGAAATTATCAGCAATTTCATTGTTTTTTTTTTCACTCGCGCGAAGCGAGAATTTTTCGAGAAAAATCTGCAATAACAAAACACGAGGGAAGAAGTGTAAAAAAAAAGGAGATGAATGGACAAATGATCGAGTGAATAAATATAAAGGAAACGAAGGTATCGAGCCGTCCTTTTCGATGATGGAGTAATGATAACGCTTTCGAGTCCTTCGGGATGAGACAGGAGTGGCGGATATTAATGATGGAGCACTCAGTGGCCATTCGGCGTGTATGTATAATGAATAATTTTGCCCGGGAGTTTCTCTCGAGACTCGAGCGCAGAGTCAACCCCGCGAGACGTTTAAATTCGTCTCTCTCTCTCTCTCGAGAATCCTCCTGCCGCGCTCGATCCATGCCGGCTATAACGTTCAACCGTGAGGGTAATTGCCGAGCAATTTATTTAAACGCGAGTTTAAAACTCGTTAGGAGAGCGGAGAGAACGCGGAATACGTGTGTGCGGAACGCGCGATGGTCGAGGGCCCCCCTCGGGGTAAGCCAAGGCCTACCTTACCGGTCGCTAGCCCATTAAACCGCTGCAGGCCCCGCCGTGCCTCCTGCAATTTTATCCCGTCAACGATTCGACGCGGTCTCATCCGCGAGCGCAGCAGCCGATAGCCATCGAACGAAATTCGGCACGAACGCGAGCTCCTCTTTTTTTTCATCCATCTCCCCTTTAATTTATTCTCACTCTGCGATATTTTCACCGGAGCGAGTTTGTTGCTTCGTAAATTTTCCAAACGTCGAAAAATCGACGTTCGTAATGACAAAATTAATTTACCACGAGGGAATAAATAAACGTCCAAGCGAAATGGTCGATTAAGGGCGTTGCTGAGAACTACCGTTTGCAATCGCTCCTGTTGAATCAATACGAGATGCATTGAGGTGTATACATGTATACATGTATATCTATAAACATTGAGAAACAAGGCGGAATGCTCCGAGAGACGCGGGGAGAAAATACGTTTTGATAAGAATCGTTGAATCGCGAGACGCGCACCGGTAACGCGAACGGACGATGTACACGAGTAACTCGCAGACTCGATGCGGGTTTCGCTTCCTCGAGGAGCTCACGATTGCGAAGGGGTGTTGCGGCGGGCGATTGGTAGTAAAGGGCATAATAATGGGTACTTTGGCGCTATGGGCATCTCTCCGCAGCCTCCGCTTCGTGTGTTTTATCCGCGTGAAGGAACGAGAGAGAGAAAACGACGTGAAAGCTCGGGAATGAATGAGTGGCAGTTTGCATGTAAACAAACAAGTATCAATGCATCTAAATTGAAACATAAAACGGAACGAATGAGCTCGTAAATACCCGGGCTTTAATGGCAGGGTGTGTGCGCTACGAAAGCTGTATCGCTTTAGGCCCGTTGAGATTCTTTTCCGCTCTACACTTTCTCTTTCTTTCATCCACGCACGGATACGACGAAAAGTGAACGAGAAGAAAAAAACGATTCGAAAAAACACACACCGTAACGTCGATTCGGATTTTCGTGAAAATCCATCTGCCGAATTCTCTCGCGACTCTCACAGCACGGGTTTGCAGTCATTTTCATCGGAATTTTGAGTCGATCGATGCCAAACGCTCGTACGCAAGAAAATGTTCATAAATATCGCTAAATTGCGAGAAATCCAAAAAAAAAAACAATAATTACCTCGACGTCGTTGATGGAGCCTCGAATTTCTTGCACCGGAAATACTCCGACGGGTTGCAGTCCGCTCCGACGATTTTTGCATCCACCCATCGTCGACGCTGAAAGCACACATTTTTCCGATCGAATATTCCAAAGTAAACAATCGAAAAACAAGAGCAACAGGGGGGGTATGCGGTTTCGACATCGGATATGGAAATTGTGAGAAAATATTTTTGTCGACAGAACCATGGGAGGCTTGTTCGCGATCTTGCTCGCGAAAGAGATTATTCACTCTTCTTTTTTTTATTAGAGCGAATTCCACGTTTAATCGTCCCGAGTAGAGACAAACGATTACGATGTTTTCCGTACAGCGCGAGATTCAGAGTTCCTCAAACGAACTGTTGATACATGTTATCCATGATCCGTGTACGAGGAAACACTGTAAATCCATTCAGCCGATTTATTTTACGACTTTTCCATGAGCTACATGCGGCAGTAATTCATCGATAAATTGCGACATGTGCCTCGTGCAAAACGAGGGAAGACAGGGGAGAAAGCGAGAGACGTATCACGAGCGAGACGAAACGGGAATAGAAAGATAAGAGACAAAATCAGCTATGCGAGTTATGTCCAACTTTGTACAAGTATAAAGCGGGGGGCCCATTGAAGCGTGAGACACACGCTATGATGGGACATTGAATAAAGAACGATTGATTCCGCCCACGTACAATGACGCTGCTGTTTGCCAAAGCCAGACTGAACTATGGTGGTCCTTGTTCTCAGGCACAAAAGCCCAACGTGAATATACCACGAGCGTACGATAACCAATCGGTTTCTGATGACATTGATATTCCGAGCGCCGGAGACGAGTCGGGAATTCTCCGAGAATTTGGAACGCCTTTGCGCTCGTTTTTATCGTCGAAAATATTCGGGGATACACTGGGACTCGCGATCGCACGATTATTCGGATGCTTTCAGGACCGAGAACTGTTTACCCAGAGATGAAAGGACATTTCCAAGATCTTTCTCCCACTCTTTTGACCTCAATTTGAAGTTATGGCCGCGTGAAATTTCGGCTTTTTGAAACAGTGGCCTCAAATGTGGCGCTTTTGACTTGTGCATCGGTCGAAAACACCGAGTTCCATAGCCTCAAAATCGATGGAGTTTCATTTTACGCGGAAAGGCGTCATAATTATCATACTGCAGCACAAACTTGGCACTCTCGAGGGTTCGTATTCCGAACTCTCCATTCCGAATCATTTGTAATTCCGAAAGAAAACAGAAATCTTTTCCATGCCTCTTTCCAACGTTTTAAATCATTTTTACCTCAAAGTAGCTCAGTCTCTAGTCGCAAGGAGATTCAATGGACGCGCGACATTGTCGCTGGTGTCGAAAAGCTCGGGCATTTATGTAATACGCGTCTCGAAAAGTATCGTCCTTTTCGGTCGGTGAAAAAAGAAAAAAAAAAAAGAATCTATGGAAAAGGAGGGAAATGGGGTGAGCGAGGAAGGAGCGTCAGTGAATATTTTGCTGTTACGTAACAAAGGATATCGCAGGTAGAAATCGATAGGCCCAACAGGATTCCGTGTACCAAAACGAGAGGATAAACTCGCGGTAAACTCGCGGAGAGCGAGAGAAGGACAGAAATGGAGAATCATGCGCGTAATAACGACAATGCAAAGTCGTAGTTCAAGACTTCCAGCAGGGCGAGAGAGATCGGCCACAAGCTCGAATCGAGAGTACACACACGAGAGCCCACACTCTCCTCCTCAGTCAACTGTACAGTGAGTATACACGACACGGATTTGCAATTCAAACGTCCATTCTGCGGTACAATACGTATAAATCCAGCAAGTACGCTGCTATTGCGCTTTTGCCTGGGGGGTCGCGGCGGTCCAGGCTCGAGGAGATGAGACGAGAGATGAGAGAGGAAAAGATGGAGAAACACAGTGTGCGCGTGTTGCGAAGGGACCGAAAGGGGAGACGGGAGAGGACCTCGGGAGCAAAAGGAGAAAAAATAAGAAATAACAGGGCAGGGGGGGGGAGAGAATCTCGAAGAGAAGGGTAGAAAACTGCAAGAGACTAGATATAATCGTTTGCACGCGCGTGTGTCGCATAAATTCGGATCTTTCTGGCCTCGATCGAGAGAATAATGAGATCATTGTTCGCGATGAAAAGAATCATGCACGCACACACGAGGATAAATATAAAACGTCGGAGACTGCGGACTCTCGACGATTCTCGCTCAGAGATGCTGCGTCGCTGTGCATAATGAGAAATTCAGCGATACGCGGCGTTTCGCTGCGGAAAATAAAAACGAGGGTAACAACCGATAAATGCGGGGAACGGGAATACGGTATGCTCGGGATATCGCAGTCGTCCCCTTCGGCGAAGACGAGTCCGCGAGAAGGAAGAAGGGAAAGAATGAGGGATGTCTTTATCGGCGTATTTTATCGAGATGTACTTTTCTCGGGAGACGTCGTCTTCCTCCTCGTCGTTCCTTTGGATTCTACCGCAGTCGCGTGTGGAAATGATGCAATCGAAAAGCTTCTTTTCGTCGTTGAATCACATGCGCGCGTACGTCTGGACCAAAATTATCGTGAAGATGGCGATACCACGTGGCGAACGAGACGAAAAAAAGAGCGCTCGAGCTCGCCACATGTCGCGACCGCCAGGAGAGCGAGTAAAAATATCCACGTTTCGTTCTGCATCCTAGAAAATGACGAGCGAGTTTCTCGGAAACGAGAGAAGAATCAGAGGCATAGGTGTGGTCATTAGATAATTAAATCGTTCGTCCGGAGGATGGACGGCGCTGCGACGGTTGCGCAACGAATGTAAAGAGCGAGAGACTCGTTTTTTTTTTTTTTCTCGTCGTAAAGCTTTTCAAAGCTGGACTCTTTGATTTCTCTCCAAGGTCATGAGAACGACGAGGGGTTACGATTGAAAGGGCAAAACCTCGCCGCGCGGGCTCTCTCTCTCTCTCGTAAATTCTTTTCGTCGCGGACGATGGAACCTTCCTTTCGCCTTTCTTCCTTTCTTTCCATCTTTCTTTTTTTTTTTCCACCGTGAACCAGATACAAAAGGAGTGAAGAATGTCTTTATTAAATGCCGCTTCGCGGCGCCCGGTCCCGTCGAATCCTCCGCAAAGTTTCCCATGGCGAGAATCATGGCCGGCCCTTTTTCTATTTTTTACTCTCGTTCGTCCGGAAGGAGGCTGCTGCGAATCGCCTCGAAGCTCGTTCAAAGATGGATGCTTTCGTCCCTGGTGGTCGAGTCTTTCTCCTCCAGGGTACGCAATGTTAGGGGAGGGTGGGGACACACCTTCCGATCGGATAGAAAAAGAGGGCAGGGTCCTCGGGGCTGCGAATCCTCTCCGAGGCGAACTCGATTCTCCGCCCGATGTTGCTCCTATTTTTCGTGAAATTCTTTCACCGAGGGGAAAGAAAGAGAGCCATCATCATCATCGACCGTTTTCTCGATGACCATTTCTCTTATTTCCAATTGTACACAAATAAATATTTCTTCACGCTCTTGACCTTGGGTAGCATTGGCTGACGGAAAAAATAAAGAGGACGAGTGCGAGGAATATCGACGGAGCGCGTGACGTACGATCGTCGTGGGTGAAAAGTCTTTGGGTATGATGTACCGATCGTTCCGTTCGGGGTCACGTCGTACGTTCGCGCGTTCGACGCCGCGTTTCTTTTTTTTCTTTTTTTCTTTTTTACCAATGGCTAAATATAGCCGACGGTTATACCACGGGATATTCAACGTGTAACGACGTCGAGTGTGTTCGTTAGACACGGCGGTAATTCACGAGATGAGAACCCGCCAGGTTCCTTCCCTCTCTCCTCGAAAAACGCGCGATTTCACCAGCTACCAGCACTGGAATAATCTCCAAGATTTCTATGATTCACGGCGATTCGCGCGAGTCAGGTGGACATACGCGCAAAGTTTATAATAAAAGATGAAAAACGACGCAAAAGTCGAGTCGCCCGACGGCACTTTCATCATCGTCTCAAGCGTGTCGTCTCTTTTGCTCGCGAAAGAGCAAAGCATCCCGCAATCCGGAAATATCTTTCGCGCAGCGAGACTCTCCGTACGTACGGTAATACTCGTGCGCGTGTTTCTCGTTTTGCGGACTCGAAGGACGGATTAGCGTCGCGGTTTCGCAATAAGCGGGCGATTGCGCTGCCAGCGGGTTAAAACTCAACGGCGAAATCCCCTCGTGCTGCGGGAAAACTCTCGAGGAATGATAAAGCCCGCGGAACACAACGCGAATATCCCGACTAGAAATTTGTCTGTGGTTTCGTTAAGGTCCTGATCAGGTCAGACATATCCCACATGTGGTCCTGATGTGGCAACCCGGTGTGGACCTAACTCGGTCTGTAACGCAGTGACACTTGGGGTCCTTATCGGGTGAATCCGACTAGGTCCTTTCAAGGTAACATTGACAGTACCTGATACATTTAATATTTCATCCCGCATGCAAGCGATAATATTTTATTCAATAAATCGTAGACAACGAACAATGTAAATTTTCTTTCAATTATTTATTAATTTTATCAAATAATTTTGCCTTAGAAGAAACTTTTTTTAAAATTGAAATTACATTCGTTTATAATACTAAATTTGTGTCGCTGCTCTTATTTGAATGAACATAAAACAAAAAACAGTTCGAATTTTTGGCGCGCACAAAGTTTTGTAGGTTGAAAATAAAAATAAAAAAACATGTTTTATCAAAAACTTATCGAATACAATTTACGCAAGTTTGTCGAATGAAGAATGAAAATATTATTAAAAACATTTTCTGACGCACAGGAACTTTTGTTTTTCAAAATAAAAAAAAAACGTGTTTTATTCAAAAAATTGTAAAATAAAATGTACTTTTATTGGGGCTTTAATTAGAAGCTTATTTGATGCCAGAATCTTTTTTTTGCAAATAAAAAAAATGTTTTGATTTGATTGAACGCGGGCCCTTCTATTCGTTGTGTGAGTTCACACTGCGCATTTTGCCAATCTTTCATGGCTCTTATCCGGTCATACTGATTAAAACCTGACTTGGTTTGCACTCAGATGGACCTCATGAAAACCTTATCGAGTTCATCGTGTCTAGGTTAGCCACGGATGGACCTTGCAAGTTCCTTATAAAGAATACCTAGTGTGGATAACCTTGACTCCACCGGATATGGTCCATACATAAATTCAAGATAACCTGATGAAATTTCTAGTCGGGATATTTAACGCGCCCTCTCACGGTGTACCAAACGGAGGATTATATTCTTGTCCCTCTGTGGTCGTCGAGAGAACTATCCGGCGATTAAAAAGAGAACGAGAGAGTAAATCCACCCCTGTCGTCCCGGGATTTGAGACAAAAACGCAGCGGAGATTCAAACGTCGCTAACGAGAGAGAGAGAAAGAGAGAGAGAGGGAGAGAACGAGAGATACGGTGTGGGAACCGCGGGCGAGGAACGAGAGGAGCAGGCGAAAAGTGGGTGATGAATAATGCATGAAACGCGCGTTTTTCCCCGTACACGGTTCTCTGCCTTTCTTCTCACCTCCTCTTCATTTTTTTCGCCATTTTTCCTCTCGTTTCCGCTCGTGCTCGTCTCTCGAACATCATCAGGCCCTCTCCCTTCATCTCCCTTGTATTTTATTTCGCGCGTGTGCGCACTTTGGAGAACGCACGAGCGCGAGCGACGCTCGTAGCGCGGCGTTCTCAAAGCGATCCTCTTATTACGCATTTATATCTCTCGTTCTTGTGATTGCGTCGTCGGAATCGCGATTCCCGTGTCTCTTAACGTCGATGATAAACCCATTTTTCCCTCGTTCGGTCGGCACACCGCGTGTAATTACGAGTCGCCTCTGTCGTTGTCGTGTCTCTCGCGTCAAGCCTGGACATTCGCGTGTACACTCCTGTATATTAATTGCTCATCATTTTCGCAAATAGCTCGAAATCACGCGTTTGCCGATTGAATGAACGATTGACTCGAAATGACGAAACCGAACAATCCGTAATCACAGTGATCTTCAATTACGCCAAGACGGCTATTTGCCTCGTTGCGGTCGTAATGTTTTCCGCGATCGAGCAAAACTACCGGCTTCCGCGGCGAACGAAACGGCGAAAAATTATCCGCTCGAGCTTCTGATTAGAGTCGTTTAACGGCCGATTTGTTTTCTCATTCCGTTCTATTCGTCTCTCGAATTTTATTCGCTTTTAAACGCGCGTCTTCTCGCGCGTTCGAGCTGCACCTGGACGTTGTAAAATTAATTCTACGCTCTTCGGAGTATACACTTCTCGAATATGCGCTCGCTGCCGCATATCCGCTGTAGGTACACCACCGAATGAGCTACACGAGGGAACTCGAGAGACTCCGCTGCTGATCAGGAGAGTCGAAAAAAGGAGCAAAGTCGGCGGGCATTCGCGAGTTTTTTGACCGTCGGCGGACGAAACGGCGGAGCGTCTGCCTTTTTTTTCCTCTCTCGCTTCCATTTTCCGCGCGCCGTTGCATAATTTTCAATTATCTCCAGCGCCGTTTTTATGGTCTAATTATTATTTTTTATGCGAGCTCGAGAGCACACGAGACGCTTCGTGGGTGAGAAGCATCGCGCGAGTGTACCCTCGTCGCGCGTTTTCGCGTGTGAGTGATCGAAATGTAGGCTGGCGATTACGAAAAGTGGCTCTTGCGCGCCCGAACACTCGGCGGGCCGAGGGAGCACGCGCGCTTTAATCATCGGCGTCTCGCGATTATAACGCGAAATAATATATATTTATACACGAATATCGTGTGTTTATGACACGATGAGACATTTCAGCCATTTTTTTTTTTCCATTTGATTTTCCAATCGAAAATAATAACCCTCGTGACCGTCGTGCGCGTTATCTCGACAACGATTGTGACAATAATAATAAGGGAATAATGACAAGGATAATAACAACAGTAGCAAAGTGAAAATACATCGGTGGCGCTCGCGAGCCCCGCATGTTTCTTATCAATTCCAGCTGTCTTATCAAGCGAGCGTCAAGACGCGCATGCGAAAGACTCTCTTGATGAATCGCGCTCGAGTATAGATGTAATAAATTTATCGTGTACCAAGCTCGTATGAAACATTGTTGAGCAAAGTATGAGCGTTAATTACTTTCGTGCATCCGAGCCGAGTCGCTGGCACGCAACTTTGAGTTACGGACTCGCGCTCCTCGTTAAGCGTCGAGTTAAGCGTACGAACGAGAAAATCGTTCGCTCACGTGATTCCCGCTCCGAAAACTCGAACGATGCTTATTTATCACCGTCCCGCGAACTTTGAAAAAAAAAAGTAGTCAATGGACAATGGTGAGAATGATTTAAGAGCTCGTTTTATCTAAATTACCGTGGATCGTCGCGCGATAATTGCTGTATTGAATATTCATTCGGGGAAAAAAATTAACGCGGGCAATTGTTTATGACACGAGTGTAAAACGCGTATCTGTACCGTAATTGATATTTTTATGGTTGAAAATGGCGTTTACGACGGTTTCTTTTTTTCGTTTTCGAACGGCGACGATTTTCGTAAAACGTCGACACCGTCGCTCTCGCGAGGCCTCGCGAGTGGCTGGCTCTGTCTCGAATGGAGCGCGACAGCTGTACCGCAGCCACACACGACACAGACGGGGCCGATATCTAATCGACTTTTCTGACGGCGCGACGAGCACACTGCTCGCTTATCGTACGAGAGTCAATCCCGAGAATCGTCGCCAAGTTGAAGAAGGCGGAGCGAAAATTTGACGCGCGACTCGAAACGAGGGAGCAATTCGAAACATTATTTTCCAAGTTTGAAAAAATCTCTGATGAAAAAAAAAAACGGTCTCCGTAACGAGGAAGTAAGAACAGAGTCAACGCGCGGTGTCGCAAAAGTACGGTCGTCCGGAGGACGTGAATCATCGCTTCTTCCCTACCTGTATAATGGCGTGTTCTTTTTTCAATCATATATATATATATAGTCATCTTTTCAACCGCTGGCCGTACACGCGAGCTTCGGGCACGCTACGAGCGAAAAACAAAACATCGATTATCAAAGTACGAGAGAGGTCGTCGCGCGCACGAGTTTGAGAAGCTTTTAACGAGCCGCCGTACGCGCTAGTGTGCGCGCGGTATCGTATTTCGTGGTTGTGCCCGCTCGGCACGAGGGACGAGTATCGTCGGGTCGAAGGAACACGGAGCAAGACCAGAAATCGAGGCGGAATAAGAAGAAGAAGCTTCCAAGGGCGAAGGAACGATACGAGGCGGAAAGATGGCGGTGGAGAAGAGCGTATCGATGTGTACATGTATATACATATATACGGTATACAGGAACAAGAGGGTGGCCACGCTGCTGCTGCTGCTGCATCGTACAGAGCGCATACCTCGCGAGTGAGCCCCCCCCCCTTCCCTTCTCGCTCTCAAGAGCCCTCAGGGCCATAAGTAACGTCTCCTTAAATTATGACCTATCTTATCTCACGGTTACTTATGCGCCTCGGCGTATGTTTATGCCGGGACGAACGTGAAACATTTCGGCGTGTCCCTCTCGCGGCTCGCGATCGGATCACTGACCGAGCCTCGCCCCGAGCTCCCCACACGCCGACATGCGATGCTCGTGTAAATACACGTGTGTGTACACGTTTTTAACGTGCATCACTCAAGGATCGATGGAGAACGAGAAAAAAGATTCTCCGTCGTTTTTCAATGACGAATGTTTTTTTTTTTTTTTTTTATATTATAATCGATAGTTAGGAGAATTGTTTCGAATAATCGGTGGATGTTTTATTATCGAGACAATTTCGTCGATAATTGGCTGGAAAAAAAATGCTCGAAAGCGTATACCGCGTCGAGTTTTCTCTCTTTTTCGCTTCGTCGCCCAGCAAACTCGACGAAATTAATTTCAAGTGAGCAGTTTCGCTCGTTGTCGAGTTTTTGTGCTTTCTTTATTCTTGTTTTATTTACATGTTATAGATTCGGTTCAAGTATACATAAAAATGGCGTTTGTGTCGTAAATGCGGTGTACGGGAGGGAAAAGGGGCCATTTTTGGGACAGCCATAATGGCATCGTTGATCGAGGGCGGTTCTCGCTCAGGTAGTCTCCGCAGAGTCGTCTTCCAACGACAAACGCGACGCTCGCGAATCCATATACCTGCGACTTGAGAGACGGACCTTTTTCTCCCCGCTCCGGCCGAGCACGTCGCGAGACGCGGCGAATCGAAGAGACTCTGAGGTTGCATTCGCGCGAACGAGATACGCCCCTTTGACGGTGAGTCTCGCAACGTCGTATGCAAATCGCCAGGCCCGAGTGTAGCCATTAGCCACCCATCTTATTAAGGTGAAATACCCTTCTCTCGCTCTCGTTCTCGTGCTGAAATACAGCTCTTTGCGAAAAGAGCAATCGCGGTGTCACAGCTTCCGAAAAATCTCGACTCCTCGCTGGAATCTTGCTCGACTCTATACGCACGACAGTTTTCCATATACTATCGAAGAAAACAACACCGAATAATTCAGTGACTGTACATGATAAATTATCGATTACGAGTGATTAAAATGATTGCGCGAACAAGGCTTTATCCTCTTCTTATCCTCTTGGGATTTTTTCTGTTTTTTCTTCTCGACGTCCGACGCAAACGAGCCGCTTTTAGCACAGAGAGCACGGTAGCAGGTACTCGTCGCGAGGTCGTTTATAATTATGTTTCTCCCTCGTATATATTCGCGCCTTAATGTCCAGCGCGGACGAGAGAGAGAGAGAGAGAGAGAGAGATGAAATTGAGAGATTTTTCTGCATACCTAGTTAACGCTGTGTGAAACAGATAGAATGGCTCGGCGTGCATGCGATCGTCGCGAGATGGAGCTCGCTCTTCGAGAGCGCATTAACGACGACGCGACGGTACGATAACCCCTACGGGGGCGACTAACAAGTGCAACGCGCCGATATCCCTCGGCCTTTTAGATCGAACTGATAAGCTTCGAGCTTTGCTGGCGCATGAGCTCGTGCGCCAACACTGAGAGAGAGAGAGAGAGAGAGAGAGAGAGGATTTATTCACCGAGAAAAAATTTGTTGCATTTTTGGCTCAACTTTTGAGCTCCCCCCGAGGAATTATGTACACGCACGGTACAACGTTCGGCAAGATACGTCGAAAAATAAGACGTATCGGACGAGAGCTTCGTGGTTTTGAAAATTTCAGAATTTTTTTTTCTCTGGGATTTTTCTCGCAGCTTCGTCTTGGAAAATGGTCTCTTTTGCAGTTTTATGGGAAAAGTTAATAATAACGATATTAATGTACATATTTGATGTAAATTATCGAATCTCCGAAAATTTTAGGATGCCCATTGGATTGCAAAATGCGATAGTATTTTTAGAGTGAAATTTAGTCGAAAAAAAAAGGACAAAAGGGTCGTAGAAAGGGCTGACGACTTCTTCTTTGTCCGAGCGAGATACTGCGCGGCGTATCCAGGGGGCGAAGAGAAAATTCGGAGAAACGTCTCGGCCGGATGTGATGAGATATCCCCGGTTTTCGACCAAACGCGATGAGAGAAACGTACGAGAAACGGAGCAGAGGCGCGCGCCAGAGAAACTCCCAAGACATTGAGGATAAAAACGGCATTCCACGCGGTTTCTACGATCTAACGAATCTCGCAGTGCCAAAGTAAACAGAAACGAGAGCCAGTGAATATTAAGGGGGGGATAAGACACTTTGGCACGAAAAAAATGTCCATCATCGCGTAATGGCTGTTAACCAAACACAGAGTCGCGATTTTCATCGCGATTCGATGACGTATTTTACTCACAAAGTGCTCGAATCCGCACACAACCATAGAGAGATTCGTTCGAGTCGCAACAATCATTATACGAGCTCTGTTGCATCGCGAATAATTCGATATTAATTTCGTGAATAATCACTTTCCTCTCGATAAATTATACACGACATACGCCCTCATGGCGGTTAGTAAATAAGTTAACGCAAACACGGCGAGAATATAACTCGCGATGCTTAGGATGAGTTTCCACCCTCGTGTCTTTGACTCTGTGCTGCTTCTGCCTGGGGGATTTCATCAAGTGCGGGTTCATCGAGGCCAGAGCGAGGCTTCGGGGAATGCGAGCTCTTGGCATCCGCAAAGACCCGCGAGCGATAGTCGAGCCAAGAGAGTCGGAGAAGAAGAGAAACTTTTCTCTCTCTCTCTCTCTCTCTTGGACTAAAAGATCACGGGGACAATCCGCCCTCTGAGAATACCGAGATCGGACGACACGCTGTTGCAAAAAAAAATAAATAAAAAATTTAAGTAAAATAAAAAAAAAAGCGAAACGCGTCCTCTATCGGATCTTTCCGTCCCTTCGCGTTACCTTCTTATTTCAGTATCACGTATGGGACTCTGAGAACGAAGGAGAGGAGAGTCCCTTTGCTCGCGAAAAGCTCTTTGTCCTTTTCTCTCCGATCGACCCTTTTCCTTCGTTTTTCTCCTCTCGTTGGCTCTTCCCTTTCGTCTTCGTTTCGAGATATCGAGGAGCAACCTCGGCATTATTCGTTCTCCTTCCTCTGCGGACCTCGCCTCTTCCTTCACTCCACCTTCTCCCCTCGCAAAAGGGCATCTCCCTTTTTCATTTCGCGGGCTTGTACATCGTCGCGCCACGGGATTCTACCCGAGACCATCCTTCTTTCTCCCTTTTTCTTTCGTTTGTTGTTTCCTACTTTTTTCGTTGGATTCTGCGTCCACTCGGTCATCTCTCTTTCCCTCCATCTTTTTCTACCTTCTTCTCTCTCTCTACCTTTCTCGCATTCTCGCGTTTTTCTCCATGTCCACCTCCTACACACACGCACACACATACACGCGCGAGAATAGAATGGGAAAGAGGACACAGCCTCCATGTGGAGCGTACCAAGTTTGCCTCCTTTGGTTCTTTTTTAGGGTCATCCTTCCAGCATCCTAACCCCCTCCTCTCTCTCTCTCTCTTACTTCTCCTCCACCTTCGTTCCACTCGAGCGTTTCTTGTTCCCGTATGGATGCGAAAGAGGTCCTCGCGTGGACATGCCCGGCAGAATGAAGGCGCAGGAACGACGCTCTTTGCTGATTAAATACCCAGATCCACTCCGGGAGATAGTTCTTGTTTGGATGAAGCAATTCCAGCCGGTTTTTCTTACGATATCTCGCGCCAGCAACCATCTCCCGGGGATAAACCTTGTGTATACATATATATACATATATGCGCGAGGTTTCGTTCGTGCTCGACTCGAAACTTTGAGGAGAAAACGAACGAGAACGAACACACACACACACACACACGTACACAAACACATACAGACACGAATAAAATATACATATGTACGATTCTTATATACAACTATCCAGTATACATGGTCTGTGTTTTTTCCATCGTTCCTTCGTACATTCATCGCATACATACGCGTAGGATAAAACTTTCGAGGCAACATTCGCGGCGTCTCGCGGTGCATCTCGACGATAATTTTGATTCGGCCGCGAATCAAAATCAGCCATCGTTGTCGCGGATGGGAAATGAATTTCGACGCGAAATAATCGATTTTTTTTTTTGCTTTTTCCCGCGACGTACGTGTTTGAAAATGAGGAGAAAAACAGCAGCGATAACGCGATCGTCTTTTCCCGAGGATGAGAGGACGTTCTTTGACTTTTCAGTAGCCATTTATGTTTGTTTATTTGCATCTCGGTTCGCGCTCTTTTATCGCTTCTTTCGATCGATATACACTCGATCATTGATGAATCTTTGCTGCAGATTTATCGTGTATGGTCCATTATCTCTTTCCCTCGTTCTCGAACACACGCGAACGAAAACGTACCGCGTTCTCGGCGCTCGATTATGATTCACATACGTACGAGTATCGTGCTTCGTAACGCAAACCGGATATTTAATCGAAGATCTAATCTGCACCGCGGAGAGTACGTTGAATTTATCATCGAGGAGGCCTGCATTATGCATGAGGAGAGAATCGGGCGCATGAGAAAGGCGCATTTTTTTTCTCGCTCTTTTCCTCCACGAATTTCTACCGATGCAGGAAGCGAAGGAGGAATGAAGAGAGAAAATGATCGTTTCGAGCGCAAGATCGGAATTGACGATCACTCGATTTATTATTCATATTCGCGTCGGGCATTTTCGTCGCTCGCGTCTTTTTCCTCTTCCCCGCTTTTTTTTGGTAAAACATTGTAGGACATTTCAAAAAAGGTGACTTTTTTTTTGAGCTTGAGAAACTCGGCGAGTTTCGTTGGATGCTGCGAGACGCTCGATTCTCGCAATGACATTCCGTGGTCCGAAGGATGCCAGAAATAAATGCGTGATTTTTCTGCGCGATATTTATTAATATCCGTACGTTTATCCTCGGGCGAAACGAGAGGGAAAAAGAATATATACTGATGCAATGTTTATATCGTCAGACAGGGAGACAAAAGAATCTTCTCCTTTCGCTTACACGTCGACGCTGCCGCAACATTTTCGAGAGGGTTTTGTTCCGAGTTAAATATAACTCGCGGCAGCATTCGGAATATCACGGGAAATGATCTATTTATTTCGGATGCTGCGGGAGCGATCTCCGATGGGACGCCCGAGTGAATGAAAACTCCGCGCTTGCTTTGATAACTCGGTTTAGATCGCGATATCGCGGCGGAATTATGGCTGCAAAAACCCCCGCGAGCACGACGAGTCATGAAAATTCTTGACCCTTTGTTGCGCGCGGAAATTATCGCGCGATATGCAGTCTGGAATTCTCCGCTCGCGACGCGTGGGCAGTTGATAAAACGATGGGAGAATGTGCGGTAATTCACGCGCCCGGATTCTCCAAGCGATATTCAATTAAGGTCCGCTCGACGTGTGTACGGTCACATCGCGACCGAGTGAAAATTGAATTTGGAAAATTTCGTTAGTTTTCTTTGAACTAGAAAAAATGTATCGACTGAATTATTTATCCTTCGTTGAATTCGTCAAACGTGTTTTCTTTTAAATGAAAAATACATTTTGCCCAAATTGACGATGGAAAATCATAATCAGCGAAGATTTATTTCAAGGCAAAGAGGTTTTTCAGTTTTTCTCTGATCTTTGAGGAATAATATTCCCGACGTCTTATTGTTCGTCGGGAAGCGATTGGAGCCGAGAGAGAGAGAGATGCAAAAATCGAGGCTCTCGAGGCTTGTTCATCGTTGAAAAGTTGCGTCGTCAATTAAGGTCCGCTCGACGTCGTGCGGACCTCGTGCGGACCTCGTGATTTTTTTCAACTAGAAAAAATGTATCGACTGAATTATTTATCCTTCGTTGAATTCGTCAAACGTGTTTTCTTTTCAATGAAAAATACATTTTGCCCAAATTGACGATGGAAAATCATAATCAGCGAAGATTTATTTCAAGGCAAAGAGGTTTTTCAGTTTTTCTCTGATCTTTGAGGAAGAGAGAGAGACGCAAAAATCGAGGCTCTCGAGGCTCTCTATCGTTGAAAAATTGCGTCGGGAGAGTGTGTATTTTCACACACTCGTCAAAAATGATGTCAAAAAACGAGGAAAAAATACCTGAACGATGGCGTCAGCCGACTTTTCTTTCAACGAGAAAAAACGTATCGACTGAATTATTTATCCTTCGTTGAATTCGTCAAACGTGTTTTCTTTCAAATAAAAAATACATTTTGGCCAAATTGACGATGGAAAATCATAATCAGCGAAGATTTATTTCAAGGCAAAGAGGTTTTTCAGTTTTTCTCTGATCTTTGAGGAATAATATTCCCGACGTCTTATTGTTCGTCGGGAAGCGATTGGAGCCGAGAGAGAGAGATGCAAAAATCGAGGCTCTCGAGGCTGTTCATCGTTGAAAAGTTGCGTCGGACGAGTGTGTATTTTCATTCGCTCGTCAAAAATGATGTCAAAAACGAGGAAAAAAAAATACCTGAATTATGGCGTCAGCCGACGGCCGGGGTCGCGTACGAGCGACGTTTTCCCCATAGCCCTTAACGCGTTGGTCCATCGAGCGCGGTGCTCGCATCGAACGAACCGAGAGAGCGCGCTGTTGGCGCGGCGCACTGACTCACGTGGTGTAATCCAAGATGGCCGCCTAGCCTTGGGCGTGGCCGACGGAGTATCACACATTATCGCGCCGGTTTCATTATTATCCTCTGATTTCTTTTTTTTTCTCGCCCGCATCGTTCGATAAAACGTACATTGCGATTAAAACACCTCGATTACACGTTTTCGTCACTCCCGAGACAAATTTTTCATCCGACGCGAAACGTCATTTCGCGATTTTCGAAGACAGCCGCGAGAGTTGCGACGTGCCGTAAGCCACCGTAAGAGCGGCCATCTTGGCACATATTTACCCCTCCACCGAGAGTCTCTTTCCCATCTCCCCCGTCCCTCTCTCTCTCTCTCTCTCGGCAGTTTCTCACTCTGTTTCTCCGGCGCAAAGATACCCCGTCGCGCGGTCCATCCTTGTTGCGGCAGCCTCCGCCGGGTTCTTTCCCTATCATGCCGCGCCTCGTCTCCGAAACTCCGCCATTCTCGAAAACTACCTTCCCTCTCTCTCTCTCTCGCTCTAGACCGAAAATACAGAACGAAAACAGCCATCGAAACGACGATTAATTCGTTTTTCTGCAGATTAACGCGGATCGCAGTGTTGATCAACGATGATACGGGGAAAAAAAAAATCTTTTTTTTCCCGAGGCCAAAGTTTCTACGGGGCATCGGGAGGAGCCATTCCCAGTCGTAACGAGCAGTATCTATTGATTTTTCACCCCACTAACTTCGAGGCATCCCCTGAAACTTTCGTGCTCGCTAAACTATGATTTCCTTTTTTTTTTCATGGCTATTTCATCTCGTTGCGAGAGCCATTTTTTCCGACGATTTTTCGTAGAAAAACACGAGCGATTCCTAAGAGAGATCAATGAAAAACCCGCGCTCATCATCCCCAAAATTACACTCAAAAATAGGACCTCGTCTTTGTTCTCATCTTCCTCTCGTCCTGCGAAACGCGCAACGGTCAGAGTTTCCCTTCCTGCTCGTTTATAGCGCGCGCGGTTATATTACCCGCATCTATCGCGCGCTCAAACGTTTTCATCGTTGCACGGAAGCTTTTTTTTTTTATTTTTGGTGTTTCTCGCTTCGCGAATCTCGTGGAAAAAAACGAGGAGGAACGATGCTCGTTGTGTTCAGCGCCGTACGAGGAGACAACTGTGTTGATGCGGTTAAAAATACCTCGCTATGCGGGTAAGTACACGCGAGAGAATGAGAAAAAAGCTTGGGCATTTACTTTGAGCTCGGAGAGCCTCGTCGGCTCTGAGAGATCGCCCCTGTATTTTTCTCTCCCTGTATATACGCATCTTTGAATTACCGTATGAATTTACGTGCGCTTGTATCGCGCGAAAAATACACGCATAAACGATGACGAATGCAATCGCGGTGGGGATTATTCTCACACGGACATTTTGCCTCGAGTGTGCGCTTCGCCAGTTTATGAGACGAGGCTCGCGCAGGATTTGCCCGTCGGCATGAAAATTCAGCAGCTACCCTAAAAAAAAAAACGATCATCATCGCGTAACGCGGTACTCTAAAATTTTCATCAAATTTACTATCGATTTTTCATTCCCGGAACTTTAGAGTATCCAATCAATTCGGCTATGAGAAGTCTTCCCGACAAAGTATACTCATTTCCGGTAGGAAAATAATTTTCATCCAAAATTCCTACTTTCAGCGAATTATTTTTTAATTTCTCCCTGAAATTTCGAATATAACCAGTTTTGACAAAAGTTTACAGTGTCGGTCGAGTATTTTATCGTAAGAAAATGTATATCGTGAAAGGAAAAGAATTCGTTCGTTTGAAATATGAATTTTTCGCAACGCCAGGGGTTCGCTGTCAGTGTCGCGTCGCAGAGAGAAACGCGAGTCCCGAACGATTGTAAAATGGGACGGAAATTATCTTCAATGCGCGTTTATCGACGCATCGCTGTAATTATACTGTACAGCATGGTAAGACAGTCACACACAGTCACGGTGGAACAAAGTTGCACGGTAACTGCAGACAAAAATCGACCTACTCGTCGTGGAAAACCATGTTGCACTCGACTAATCAATACCCGGACGTCCTCTGTTAATTTCAAACTATCTAAATGAGTCTAAAAACGCGGCAATCATGAAAATTATTATAATGAAAGTTAAGGACCGGCTTGCAGAGTCGCGAGAAATTAGTCACACCTCGAGTCACAATCGTCGGTTACAGCGCGAACCCGCAACCGTAATTATCATTCGCGGTGAAGGCATTTACGGTGAGAAATAGCGAGACGATTGAAGAAAAACAAACAAGCGACGGCTAACCATCTCTCTTAATTATCTTTATCTCGACAATCTTAAACATCGCCATTCCGAAATACCTCGAGTCCGAGGTTTTTTTAGAGCCAACTTTTCGATTCTTTCGAATCGAATTATCGTGGATTCTCCGCGAATAGCGATGTTTTCCCACAAAAGTATCGTAAAGACGAGATACCCGAAAGAGGAGAAATTTCGAGACGAAACTCGGTTGAGATCGAGAGAGAAGTTTGAGGCTGATAAATTATCGCGTTCCGCCCGACGAATCGAAATGAATTCGTACGTTTTTATCGTCTCGCGAGAGAGCTCCTTCTCTTCTTTCAATCGCTCGAGACAGCACTTTTTTCATTAATCGTTGATGATTAATGTAGCTTAGCGCGAGATTGAAACATGTCGTTCGTCACGTACGGAGTGTTAAAATAGCGGGATGTGTGAAATTGCGAATCGATGTTGTAACGCGCGAGATCGTTCGGGATGAATGCTCGTGCGCTGGCTTTGAACGAGGGTCGAAAAACTCATCGTTTCGAGTACATTACAATTAGAAGAGACGCTGCGAGAGAGAGAGAGAGAGGAAAAGAGCGAGAGAGGTGGCGAGAGAGAGAAAGAGAGAGGGAGAGATTTAACGCTGCGAATGTGTATTCGAACGATAAGCGTGACATTTGTTATACGCTCATGCTGTAGAGAAACGACAAGATACGCTGTACTGCCACGGCGTTGCAATAACATTAATTTATTCCATCGTATATAGAATCAAAAAGAGAGAGAGAGAGAGAGAAAGAGAGAGAGAGAGAGAGAGGGAGAAATTCATAACACTGTACAGTAAATTGGCATCGTGTACAGATGTATCGGTTACAGGATACACAAAACTAATTCGATACGCATTTCAAATAATTAATTGACGTACCGAGCAAATAGTGTGTATACTCCAACGACCGCGGTACACACACGTGTATCCACGAACAGTACGTGGGACCCTGATATATTCTTATTAATCGTCGCGAAAATGAAATCCGCGAGGTAATTAATTATTATTCCCCGAGCGTGATTTGCATAGCTCGTGTGTAAATATAAATTAGTGTCCGACGTTGCGCATGTTTCGAATCTCAACACTGTGCTGAAAACTGTGAGAAGACCCTCGAGCATGGATCTTTGGAAATCTGCTCCGCTGCTCCATTAAACAGAGACAGAGAGGGAGAAAGAGAGAGTCTATAAAATTTTAGATACGAGAGGATTGAATCTCTCTTTTCGTCAATTTTCGAAAAACCCTCGAATGGTCTTGTAATAACGCGATTTTTCAAAAAGAACAATCACGATGGATAATTATACCGCGAAATCGAAATGCGTTTGGAGGAACGGAGAATTGAAGCGAAAAAAAAACTGCCTCGGTTTGGAGCATCGCGCGATCGAACGAAGCTTTTTTAATCCTCCAAACTTGACACTCTGTGAATCGCCGGGGTTCGAGTAAACCGCGCGGGTGTAATACCGAGACGCGAGAATAAATGCCATTCTGCAACGAAGCAATATCCTCTATCGTAAACACGAGCGCCGTAATATACATGTACACACACGTTTGTACGTGAACATATACATGTATGTAGACATAGATATAGATAGATGTATAAAAAGGAAAAGGTATGGAGGTTGGCCATTTTCGTTTTTCGTTCACGAGAGCGTTTCTCCATTAACCCGCCGCGGACGTGGTCCTTTTCAGACTTACTGCATATTGATCCCATCGATCTGCTTTTGCGCCCTTAAACCTGTGGCTTCTCTCGCGAGCTCGCGTTATCTCCCTCTCTCTCTCTCTCTCTCTCTCTCTCTCTCTTTTTCATCGCGTTCTCTCGTCCGATTCACGAGGCCGAAAAGCTCCGAGCACGGAAATGGACTCGAGGAAGAACGTCCGAGAGAGCCGAGATTATCGCGAAGCGCTGACGAGCGAGCGAGAAAAAGCCTCTGGCGGAGCAGAATCCCGCGCGAGTTCTACCCACGCGCGCAACAAAGTAGACAGAGCAGCGCACGGGGGAAAGGGTCGAAAAGAAATGACGCTGGGACTCGCGAGATATAAAACCGGCGAGAGAGCAACGCTTCTATATAATACACGATCATTTCGCACTCTAAATGCGTTGTATCTCGAGCCTATAAAACGCATAAAATGTCGCGTAAGTATCTGCCCCCGCGCGTTGTCTCGATGCTATTCTCTCTCCCGCGTCAAGTGCATACACGAAGCGATATGGCAAAATATAACGCAGGGAGGAGGGAAAAAGACGACGAGGAACAAGAGGAGAATGAGAAGATAAACAAAAGTCGCGAGTCGCAAATAAAAAAAAAAAAACAAAACAAAACCGAGAGAGAAAAGTGAGCAGTATGCTGCGACGATTCTCGATTGTTTTTATTCTCTCGATACTCGGCGGCGAGAGAAATTCACCCGGCGGCCATTTTGTCTCGTTTCTTCGCACATCCCTTTTTTTTTTCGTCCTTCGTCAGAATTTTCACCTCTTTTTCCTCGTCAAACTTCGCCTGTACCGTCATATTTCCCGTACTGTAAACACCGTCAATCTCTCAGAGTACCTACGAACTCGTTCGTATACACAAACACTTTATATATTCTCGCCTTTTAGCTCGGTCTCGACGACTCACGTGCCGCAGCGGTCCAATAAAAACTCGCCTTTGTTTGATAGCCCGACTAAATCGACCTGCCAACCCCCTAATGCGTCATTACTGTCGGTCTTTACTGCCGACTCGTATCATTTCACTTAGGTTTATATTGATATGGCCGACCGAGCTCCCGAGCGAGCTCCCGAGCGAGCTCCCGACCTCGTCCAACGCTCAAAACGGCATACTTTCCTCCAAGGAAGCCACCGGGCGCGCTTCCCACCACCGCGAACGCCCATTGGCCGTATTATTGTGTATTAAATATACGCATACACGTATATATTAATATATTCAATTTTATACGCGAATTCCGGCCCGCCTGGATCTTTCGCTTCGTCGGCTCTTTGCTTCTCCCTTCGTAATCTCCCGTTTCCGGCATATACTCGGATTACGCGACTCCGTCGTCGCGATTTTTATTTACTTTTTTTTTCCTCGTCGTTGACCAAGATTTTCCCGCTGGTGTTTGCCGAGTTTCCCCCCCGTCGAGAGGAAGATTTCTCTTTTATCGACCCTCGAGAGATCGTACGGCTGATTATTTTGTGTTTTGTTTTTTTTTGAAAGCCAAACACGACGATAATCGTTGTACGAATTACGCGGGTGATTCGAGAAGTTTCGCGAGAGCAACGAAGAGATTCGTCGAACGGTCGATTTGTTCTTTTTTTTCTTTTTTTTTCCGTTTTGGTCCAGCCGAAATGGATGCTGGGATATTTATATACTCGTCTTTCGTGTTGGTATCAAAATTGCTCACCCGTACGGTAGATCCATCGCGCGTCGAGAAAATTAAAACGAAAAACTTGGTGAACTCACTGCCCGAACGGTCGGAAGCAAACTAAACTGTCGGACGCGATTTAACCCCACGCTAGAGGAGGCCCTCACGAGCAAAAGTCTTCCTTCTCATCCTTTATACAACCCGACCAGCCTCGTCCTTCAAGGCCCAAACGTTTATCCGGACAACGCCAAGAGACGAGAAAAAAAAAAAAAGAAGAATATTGCTGGTAAAAAAAGACACGTTCGAAAGAAGGGCCTGAAAGTGGCTATTTGTGGCCTATTGCGAGGTCACGACGTTTGCCTCAACGAACGCTTCGTGTATGCCAGAAGAGTTCTAGCTGCGGGATAAGAGTCATCGGAGCCCCGGTGTGTTTCGTCTTTTGGCAAAGGGAAGAGGGGGGGGGGGAGGGGGCGAGGAAGCGAGAAGCCCCGCGGTAAACTCGGCACGTAAAAAGACTCGAGGAATAACGCAGGTTGCGCGTCTCTAACCCTCTGCCCCCGAGTTATATGACCCTTTACGAGCGTTTGCCGAAAAAAAAAAAAAAAAAAATACACCCGCAATAAAAATGAAGAAAAAAAACGGGCCGCTAGGCCTCAGGGTCACCCCGTTAAAAATGCGTTTACTTTTTTGCTTCTCCGAGCGGACACGGCGTGGACCCCGGTCCTTTAACAACCCTTGAGATCCCCGGGAATGACCTGCGCGAAGTCGAAAAGCCGCACTGTTGCAGGAAACGCCGATGACCGCGACGAAATACATTTCGTCGCCTCACTTTTTAAGGGACAACCTTGAAGGTCCTCGTGGCTCACATAGAGCTCGCTCCTGCTCGGGAAACATTGAATTACGCAGGGTCGACACGATCGAAACTCCGACTATGCTTTCCATCTCGAAAATGTTTGTCAAAATTATTCGTAGAATTTCTGTTGTTCCTGTTGTTGTTAAAAATGGCTATGGTTGAGAAATTTTCAAAAATTACTATTAAATTGATTTGTTTAAAAAAAAAATAGTCGATTTGTCTAATGAGCGAAGAAATATCGTCGAGAGATTGTCCGAAACTTGGCGAATATAAAAAAAAAACGAAACTCGCTATCCAATTCGTATTTTACGTGTTTGCGGGAAATGAAAATTTGCCGGTCAGGTTGGCAATTCTCAGGTCAGACCGTGCGAGACCCCCGTTCGCAAGTGCGAAAAAATTGCCGAGTGTGACGATGCAGCCCACGTCGTAAAACCCACACAGAGCGCCTGGAGCACGAGGGATCACCCCGTTAAACGCTTTTTTAACTCGAATACCCCTGGACCCAGGGGTCGTACGTAACAACCCTTGAGACCTCCGAGTTACCGAATTCACGTGCACGAGGACGGCAACATAAAAAAGCCACACTGTTGCAGGAAACCGGAGGATACAACGGTGTCCATTGTCGCTCGATCTTTTTTTTACCTTTTTTACCGCGTCCTTGGCGTTGGCCTTGAAATTCCTCATCGCGTTATATTGCGATCGAAAAAAAAGAGAAAAAACCAAAAAGCCAAAACACCCGCGGTGCGACACCGTGCTTCATTCTGGGGGAGGGTGCAAGGTTATTATCGCTCGGTAAATGAGAAGCTACGACAGCCTGCACCCCTCGTTGAAGACCGTTCGACGTCCTTGACGTTCCCCATCGATATAAAATTGAGTACAGCTTCAATCGCTTCTTTTTTTTCTGCCGAGGCAACGAAATTTTTGGCCCACAGGTAAAAACTTCCTAAACGGTAAAAAAGAGACGATTTTTTTTTCCTTTTTTTTCGTCATTTTGCTCAGTGCCGGTTCAGTCAGTCTCGCGACGGGTCTCGTACGTATCGCGTTCGTCAAAAAAAAAATATCCTGCAGTGTGACCTACTATTTCCGATCGCCGATTGATTATACTCAAACGCGAAATCACTCGTGAGTCGACGAATTCGCCTCCCTTCGTCGTTAAACTCCCAACTTTCGAAAAGTGCGATACCAGCGAAATTAATACATTTTTTTGAATCATCGATAATAAAGTTCACGGTGTGACAAATTGTATCAACATTTACAACCCTCAGGAGAGATCGTAAAATGCTCAACTTTCAGTGAGGCAAACGAACTTGTCGAGCAATTGTAACGGGAAACTTTTGTCGCGCGACAAAAGTCCTACAAGACCTCGTTTAGAATTCATACGACACATTATATACATATATACATATACACCAAACTTTATTCGTCCGAAGAATCATCATGTATTATTCATCATCAGTCTTTGAGAAAATAATACTGCAAAAATGTTCTCCTTCTTCTCTCGGAGAATCCCATTTCAATAATACACGTTCTCGGGGGCTTTGCGAATTATCAACATGTCGTTTGCGGCATAATTTGCGTGAGAACTCGTTAAAGCGTGTGTATATACAGCATGTGAGAAAGAGAAAACGAAAGGAAGAAAATTCGCGGACGATTCATCAATCAAAATGATGGGGCAGTGCCATTCAGCGATTGGACGTATGCAGCACGCGACAGCAATGAGCAAACGAGACTATGTGCGCTTAAACACACGTATGTGGGCATATATAAAGACATTTCATTTATAAATAACATGCGTGCTGAAAGTCATGGGTAATTGAATCGCCAAGTCGCCTCCTCTCTCTCTCAGTGTTTCAATTAATTATTACCTACTCTCCGCCTGTATAAACACACTCGTTTACATTACAATTGTACGGTAGCCGACCTGTATGGCAAACTCGTACACGCGCACACGTGTATTCTACATACCGCGAGTTTCTTAGTGCGCTTTGCGTAATAACAGACGTCTCATTACGATTCGTTTGGTCCCAACTGCGGCGTCTTTTCCCCTGCGGTCTCGTGGCGGACGTAATGGATAACTCTATTCGTTTCTTCTCCTCGGCAAACTCTTCGTACCATCATGGACACCCCGCATTTTAAAAGTACTTCCCTTCGGAACGGTGTACTTAAATTCCAGCTGATGCCACTCGTCACGGACGATTTACCTTTTTGTTTCGTCCAACTTTGCCTCGTCGATTCTCTTTACTTATTTCGCAAATAAATATCACGAGATCTCCTCCGATCCGTTTCATCTTTGTTTCATCCATGAAAATGAGAATATTCATTGACGGAAAATGATTTTCATGATTTTCATCGCGATGTTTGTATTTGAGAATTCGTGTCCTCTGTTTGTTCGAACATCAAGTATGAAATCGTCGTGCGAGGTTTGCTCGACGAAGCACTTGGAGTAGACGGTTATCGCGCGTGACTCTGGTACGCGAGATGATGGCATTCATCCTCTCCTCTTTGTGTACATTTATTCGTACGTACGCTAAACACATATCGTATGTCGAGACTATATCCGAAACGTGGACATTCGTATCGAACAGTGCCCGCAGCATCCCTCCCGTGTGTATAGATCTCGATTTCCGTGGGTTGGTCCACTATACATCGAGGCATTTTCGTTCGAGAGTTTGGTCCATTGCGAGAGAATCCGTCGGTGCGTTTGCCGCTGCCTATATACACCATTATACGTATATATAGTCGTGGCTTCTGATCAGCTCAATGTTCGAACGATGCTGCATGCTCTCTCTCCCTCTTATTCTCTATTTATATCTTTCCATCCCTCTCCGACTTTTCGTGTAACGCACACTCGCATCGAGGCGTTGTAACTAACCGGATTCCGGGACAGCAATGGCGACCGTAACACACACGGTTTACACGCGGTGTATATATGGGCTGTATATGGGGGATACATACGAGCTCATATCCACGAGCAAACTGTACACCAGCCAAATGGACGCGGCAATAACGGCCCGTTAACGCTAATTCGCGAAATTCTGATTGACGATGAGCGCAGAGGGATGCAAGAGGGAGGCCGAGAGGGGCGCTCGTGCATTCGTATCCGTGTACCACCGTGGATGAAACTTTGCCAACCCTTGTATGTTTATGTATTCGATACGGACATATACATATATGTATTACCGATAAGTTCAACTTTTGTCTCGCTCTCTCGTTCTCCGCTGTATCCTCTTCGACCACCCCCTCGCAGCGGATGCTGTGCACACCCTTTGCAAACGGACGCGTACGTGTATACGTTATTCGTCCATGGAAAATGCGCAGTAACGGTACGACGACGTGCGGGGGAACGAAACGGTCATGAGTCTTTCTTATATCGCCGGAATGGATGGAAATCATGGATCTTGGATGGGTTACTATATGTATATACTTGTATTAGAGACAGTCCGAATTCGGTATAACTGTCAAATTCAAGCGAAAACAAAATACGCGCGCGTCAGAAAGCAAAAGGTAGTTGCGAGCCTTTGAAATTTCGACTTTTTGAGGTTTCTGGAAAAGTGGCTGAAAATGTGGCAATTTTTTTTCTTCGAATTTCCGGTCTTGCAGGAGTTTATCCGATGGGAATATTCCAGCTGATCCCGGAATATTCCGGAATATCGATATTTCAATGAGAAAATAGTAATTAATTGATAAAATTGCGGTTATTGCGTTTTCGGGCCGAAATATTGGATTATTGATGGAATATCGGTGTGTTTCGTAATCAGCGGGAAAAAATACATCGAAATACTCTGTTTAAAATAGTTTTTGAGATCAAAAATTTTTCAACATTTTTTGCCGGATTGGGTTGGTTCACTAAAATGCTTGCCATTTTTTTTCTAATTGAGTTGGACACTCCGGCTCATGCTTATTCTCTTTGAGATCGTATACCGTTTAAAATGCCGTTTGGTTCATGTGGATATGTTGATTTTTCGATTTTTGGCAAAATTTTAAAGACGGACCATCGATTTTTGCCAATTTTTCCATACATACCCCTTTGCGTTTTTTTCGCTGATTTTCAACCTCGATTTTGACGGGGGAGGAATCGAGCTATCGACATTTAACTTTCACCATTCTCTAAGTCTACTCGAGAGCTTTTCAAAACACCCCCAAAAAATCTATGTAGCATGATCCAAAACGTAGTTACGGCCTTTTGAAATTCCGACTTTTTGACGATTCTGGAAAAGTGGCAAAAAATGACGAAAAATTTTTTTTTACCAATTTTCGATAAATCAACAGCTTGTTCCATCGCAAACTTTCAGTTTGAAATTTCAGTAAGAAAACGCAAAAAAACAGTCAATTTCAGGCAAAAACAAAACATACGCGCGCGTCGGAAAACAAACGAAATTGTGTCACGAAATTTATTCTCCTTCCACCGACGAATAAGGGGACGAATAAAACGACAACAATCGCGCGATATTTTTACGATTAACCATCAACTTCCGAACCCCATCGACTTTTTATTACAAGGATATGGTCGTTGTTGCTCGTGTACATTCGTACATGTGGACGTTATTGATCGGTCCTGTTCCATCTACGATCTGAAAAATGTACTTTCCGGAGAAACTACTCAATCTTCGTTAGACACACACTGGCGAAGGCGGTATTGTTAAAAGCGAGGAAAATTGGAAAGCTTTCGTCGTAATCTCATTTAAAAGTAATGTACAAGTCCGCTCCTCCTTTTATCCCGTTTGATTTTCGTTGGCCGAGAATATAGGATAGATTTGTAGGAATATTCAACGGAATTACAAATTCCAGATTATTTTTGGAAAAAGATAAAAGTCATCACTTTTAATAAAATCAAGTATCGCTTTGTTTTAACGCGCAAATTCGTCTATGGTATTGACTGCCGCCTCCATTTTCTTTTTCATCAGAAAAAATGGGAAAACTTTGTTTCCCCTCCCCTAATCTTGACGTGACGTTGCATCATGGGGTGACGATCGGCGTAGACTTGGTCGAACGAAATTTATTGCGGAAAATCCCATGAAACGCGTTCTCCTCTCTTTTCCTCTCTCCTTTTTTTCCACGCAGATTATATATATTTGCCGTATACTTTCTGTTTATTTCTCCATGTTTCTCTTCTTACTAAAATCTCCTTTATTTTTTTCCCTCCTATCCCTCTCGCTGCTTTCGACTCCATACAGTAAATCGAGCCTGGGATAGAAGCGGCTGATTTATCACTGCTGCTGGGCTCGGTCCAGCCCCTCGTACGTTCTCAGGACCCTCGAAAACTCGTTCGATCAACCCCCTATGGTCCATGGTTTCTAGATCAAGTCGCTTGATACACGCTATAGGAAACGCCTACATACGACCTAAGAAAATATATACGCGGTATACAGATATGATTTCGTAAAAGGAAACAAAAATTCAAGCATTTTTTTTATCGACTGTATTCACCCGTATCAACTGTATTTCTGTTTTACATTGTTTCGAATGGTCCATCATTCAGAGAGAGGGAAGAAAATTATGATTGGATTTTTATTTTATTTTAAAAATAAAAATAAAGACAAATTCTCGACAATTTTTTGACAGAAAACCATCTCGCTCCCGAGTACTCCAAAATGATCCGCGATACGCTCGGTACGTTTAATTTCCTTGAAAATTACAGTGATCGCGACAGCGATAAAAATATTCGACTTTGTAACACAAAACGTTCGTTTTCTGATAATCGCCACGAGGCTGCTTTGAGATTTGCGGAGGGGCTGAAATTCCATTAGAGAAACGTTATACTAACGCGAAACACAGTAAAAAATGATTCAAGCCGACCCGCAGCAGTTGGAAACACTCGCTACCCCCCTATTCGAGCTACGGAGGTCGAGACTATTTGCATTTCTTTCGGCTTCATCTCGTATCTCGCGCGGGTGAGGCGGATTCTTCTTCTCATTTTTTCCTTCGACATTACGCAAGAATTTCTCGAGGGGGAATCAAAGAATTCGTCCCTCCCCGGCGTGGAGAACTCACAGTCTCGAGCTTATCCGACGCGCGGAGGGTGCAGGGGCCATCTTTAATATTTTTCATCTCCCATCTCTAACGATCTTACAGTGGGGTGACACCGCTGCGGGGTTAAGAGTGATAAATTTTACCCGAGACAACGAAGAAAAAAAAAGGGAGAAAATTCGGTGGAAAAGCAAGGCCAAAAAGTGATTAATCGTCGTGTCCGAAAAGTCTCTCGATCACTTTGTTGGAATCAACGTTATGGCTCTTCCGTTTTGATGATGAGATCATCGAATTGCTTTAAGTGAATTCTCGAAGCAAGGTGGGGAGGCTGGGGGTATATATCGGGTCAGGGAGTTGCCGTAACGAAATTGACGTTGATCGCGTGCGTCGGAGGCATTCCAATTAAAGTAGCGCGTCCGTTCGAGTGCAATTTCGCTGCTTATTTATAGTCGTTCAATTATCGCCCGCAGAAACAGCATCGGCTCGCTCAATGATCGTTCCGGCCGCTCGTGAACACCGCGTACAACGTGTGTTCGCCGATGCTCTTTTTTCTTCATTTTTGTTCCATCGAATGTACACGACTATCGCGGCATTCGGATGACCTTTGTTATTAGTTCTTGCCCGGCTAGGCTGAATTAAACATTTTTTCAAGAGTACGAGTGTAATTCCGCTCTCGATTTTATCAGCTACGCCAGGGGTATTGAATAACCAATCGATCGCCATAAGTGATGTTATTTCATCGATTATCGTCGGTCTTTAATTTCTTATTAATTTTTTTTTAACTCAACTTTCGGATGTTCGAAGTTTGGCTCAAAGATTTGCCGAGACGTCGTACGCTTTGAAAAAACAGTGCGCAAAAACGCCAAGAGAGAAAGATCGAAAAATGTCCAGCTGATGGACCGGCTGAAAGACTCGTTGGACGAGTCCGCCATCTTGATCTCACGGAGACTCGCCTCTCTCGCGGGATGAGCGTTTTTCAGAGCCGACGCCGTAATTCCTCGCGTTGGAATTTAAAATCGAACAAAGTTCCGCCATCGCCTCGAAATTTCCAGCGAGCAAAAAGAAAAAAACGTCACTGGCGAATACGTCAAGTTCGCGAGACGGTGACGTTGTTTCTTTTTTTTTCGCATCTGTCGCGACGTTCAGCCGAGACGCCGGGAGAGAATTAAGTTCTTCGATCGGACTCTTCGAGAGAAATCAGTATTTGTCAGCCTCGCGGAAGAAGAAATCAGGATGATAAGATCTCGTGAGAGAAAAAGAAGAGAAAAAAAAATGCAATTAATTCGCGTGGCGAGCCATAGGGAGCCGCGCGCGGTATACCCTCGCGGTCTTTCGCGTGTAACCGGCAATTTTGGGATTGCCGCCGGCTGCAGATTAGGACCGGAGCGAGCTCGGCGTATAGAATTGTGCGCGCGGCGCGAAAGAGCTTTGTGCTTCGATATTCTCCTTTCCACATACATATATATATATATACCGATGTGCAAATGTGTGTATATATAAATATTCTATATATACGACATAGCTGGTGGCGAGAGCACGACCCCATCGTGCCGAATATTGCTGGATAAGAGACCGGACCCAATTAAAACGATAATAACAAGCCCCAGCATCCCGAACAAAAACGAGAATCGTGCGATTTTCTCCGCGGTACGTACACACGCGCGTATCTCCCGCCGTTGTCATTTCTCACCGCCGCCGCCGACGGCAAACCGAAAAGCGAGCCTCGTCGCGAGTAAAGCCACGAAAAGTTCGATACTCTCCGAGGGATTCATTTTCTCCTCCAATCGCCTTTCATTCGTAATATTCAAAGATGGCACACACGTGTTTATTTTCACATAATCGTAAAATCAAAATGGAATACGACGCGAAGAGGCACAAGTTTACGAAACGAGCCACGCGATATGGCCACTCGATCAAACGTGATCGCAATTACAATCTCGATGCTTTCACGCTTTTTCGTCTCCTTTTCTTTCTCGAATCTGTACGCGGAGAACGCCGAGAGTCATCAAAGAATACGGTAATTCGACCAGCTTTTTTCTTTTCTGTTTCTGTTTATTTTTTCTTTTTTTCGAATCGATAAATTATCGAAACGTTTCTTTTTGTTCGTTCTTCATCCGTCCAGTCCATTTTGCCTTTGATTGAAATGCACCTCCGCGTTTTTCCCATTAGCCATCGCTAACGATTATATCCTCGCGTGTGGGAAAAATTCTATCGCCCGATTGTCTCGCACCGTTGCCGATACTTTGTGATCGCGAGACGCGCCCTCACGTATCTTTGACGATCTCGCGGGGATGAGTACACTCTCGTGTAACGCGGGGAAAATTTGAAAAACGTGTACGCCGGGTTACGAACGAAAAAAAAAACGGATCCGACGGAAGTATCGATGCGGTTCACGTCCTCCGAGCTCCCGAGTAGGGTTTATTTTTTTATTCGAATAATCGCCTGTTTATTCCGGCTCGCGGCTTTGCGACCGTTCCGCAGGGCTCGTTCTACGCGAGTAACGCCTTTTTTTCAAAATTCATTCACGCCATCGCCGTCGGAGGGAGAAAACATCATCCGTTGATGAAATTTTCGTCGTCGGCGTGCCTCCCGACGGAAGACGAGGACGCACACGAGCGAATCGCGGAACGAAGGAAAATTCATCGATTCTCAATTCGGCGAGTGTGTAATTTATTCTGAAAAATATTCAAGTCTTAAAGGCGTCAGCTTTGATTCGATCTTAAATATTTTCCTCCTCAAACGGACAGTTTACTGTGATTCGAGCGATAATTTAGCCGTGAATCAATGGAACTTTGGATGGGATTTTTCCGGTCCAAAGATTATTCGCTGTGATTTTTTTCTCGTCAAACGGAATTTTTTGAAATTACCGCTGCAACTGGAATGGGCAAAGTGACGCGCGAAATGGGCAAGGCCCGGAGGATGAAAAATCAGTGATGAGCAAGAAAAGCTTCTCGGTTCTCTTCGTACGGACGATCTTTGCGGCTTCCTCGAGTTATTCTCGTCCTCTCTCACCTGTATTCCACCATACGCTACCCTCTCCCGTGGCTAACCGTGTCGAACCACGTTTCTCGAAAGCATTAATCACGCCAAGAGTCAACCGCGCGCAGTCCACCATACACATCCACCACGTTTATTCATGCATTATTTCGTTTCGTCCGCTTAGTTTTATACGCTTGTGTTTTTTATTCACGATTTTTATCCCTTTTATACGACTTTTCAAACTTTATGTACATTTAAGTTACACGATACGTGGTAGCTGTATCGTACTCGCGCGATCACGCACAGGCCACGAAAAAAAAAGGAAATGAAAATACGAAGGAACTTTTTTTTCTTCTTCCTCGATCTTTTTTTCTTCTCCCTCGGATCTCTCCTCGATCCACCTGCGAACTCGTTAGCGTCGGAATTTCTATCGCCCACCTCTCTGTCCACGGCAACTCGAGGTCTCGAATAACAAAATCAACGCGCTAACGAAAACACGATTTTTTTTTTCCCAATCTTTTCGTCAAAATAATTCATCGGGGAAAACTCGAAACGAAAAACGAAACGAAGAGCGAATTATCGATCGGAATTGTCGACGATGGCTCAAAGCATCAGTGGCTTGATTTTTTAAAAAAATCTTCAAGCCGCGATTAGCCTCTCAGCACGGTACATTGGACGAGTTCCGGAAGCGCCATTTTTCTTTTTCCTCCAGCGTGCGAAGGAAAAAAATGGCCTCGTTGAGAGCTTTGGGTGCACGCTTTCAGCGGGACTATTATTTTCTCGTTCTTCTCGAGGAAAAATCCGAGGAATCGAACGATATTTCTCAAAAAAAAAATAGATAATTCAAGAAAAAGTTTCACAATCTTTCCGACCGGAAATTCGACTCTTGTACGAATTTTTATACATGATTTTTCCTCCGCGAGAAATTCCGACATGACAGAGTTCATTTGCTGGACCATTCTAACGACATAGATATGCGTCGTATAGACGTCATTGGTATAATAACGAACGAAGAGAGCGAGAGAAGCCCGCGTTGGTACAACTCTGCTTTCACGATGAATAATTCAAAGCCGCGAAGCTGCGCTCTTTTGCGCGCGGTGTCTCCGCGGCACATTGTACACGGACGGGCGAGAGAACACATACAATAATGGCCTCCCATCTCCCTCCTGTGTTCATGTATATATCGATATCTCGTTTCGCACTTTTTTCGCGCGGAGCTCCGAGCATCGGAGCTCGGCGAGTATAAGCTCTCTCCTCTCTGTACCACGGGGTGGAATCGCACGACGACAACGACGACGAGAGCCATGTGGAAGGAGTATATAAGCATTCCTGCACGCATTTGCTCACGCGATTATAAATCTTTTCCACAGGAGGGCGGGAGGGCTTTCCTATACAGTATTAGCTCGTACCACGGTTATATATACGTATATAAACGCTTAAAAAATACTCGAATGTTATACGCCAATGAGGCCCAGGGATGAGATACGAGCTCTTGCTTTATTATATTGGCTTTGTCGCTGTTTCTCGCGAGTTGCAAAAAAAAAAAGAAAAAACGCCGTAATAAACGATATAAGAGAGAAAGAGACAATTCGTTATGTTTAATTCACTTGGAAACCTCGGCGGTATTTCTCACCGATAATTCCCGCGCGAGATATCCCAGCGATTAAAAGCCGAAGGTTTTTTTAAATCAATTTTCACGCTCGTTAATAACGTCGTTCGGAAACTCAATCCCGAGGCTCGAAAAAGTGCAATGAGGAATGGAAAAATCTTGGTTTTTCGAACGTCGACGATGCGCGACGCACATTGATGACGTACGATGACGAAAGCTCGATGATTATCGCGTTTAATCAGCCGAGTGTGTCCGTATCTACTCGCAGGCGAGGTAGATTTGCGCCGAGAACCTCTTGATACGTACGAAAATCCGACGGGTACACGAGGATCGGTCGTTCCGCGAAATCAGCGTTTTATCCGCACGAAGCGCAGGGAGAAGGAAAACATCGCGCACAGGAGAGATGAGCGTGCACGATACGTATGAACGCGGTGTACATATGACGTTGAAGAGGGTCAGTAGCGATCGTAATTTCTCGTTGGTCATGTATGATAGAGGCAAGAGAGAGAGAGAGTGAGGGAGAGGTAAAATTCAAGCAAAAGCTTGAGACCAAAGTGGTGTTTCTCGCGTGGTCGAAGGTAAGCCCGGATCATATTCTTAACGAGAGTGCTTTACGAGTTGGAAGGTCCTTTATCTACGGCGGCGTTGCGTTGCGTTGGCGTTATCCGAGCTCAAACGCAAAGGTGAGTCGTTCTCTACATATCACACACACACACACACACACAAACACACGCATATATATGGATAAAAGCGTTAATGTTGGTAGTGAGAATGATAGGTGGGCAGTAAAAGGGAAAAGAGCGGGTAAAAGATCGCGTCGCGTCTGGTCGCGGATCGAGGGAGGGCGAGGAAACGCAAGAAGGGAAAAAAACGTTCTTGATGTATTTCGCACTTAGCCACGCCACATGCCGTGTGCCATTCTTGTTCCTCACTATATACACTGTACTATATAGGTGTATGTTATATATACTCTTGCACGTATTTTTACATAGTACGTCAACGTATCCGTGCAACGTGTGAGATGCTGTGCTTCACAGGCCCACGGGCTTTTTCCTCGGACTTTCTGCGGTCGGAAAGAATATCATCTTGCGGAGCCTGTAACCTCGCTCTTTATGTCCCTTGTACCGCGTCCATGTACGGTCCCGTTGGGCATGTGTACACGTACAACGTCCGTTTGGACAAGTCGGTACGAATGTACCGAGGAAAAGAAAAAAAAAAGAAGAAAAATGTCGACCATTCCGGTGAGAGACACCATTTCTTCTCGTTCGTTATTCATTGATCAATCGATGCGTAAATAGCGACGGTGAAATTGGTGAAAATGACGTTGAACGTCTTTATCGAGATATTATTTTTTCTCTGGGCTTGAGATAATTGTTTCGATGGATATTTTGTTGCGTAACGCTGTGAGAGGACCGTTTTCCGGCCCTCGGCTATCAAACCTCGTTTGTGTGTGATAGTTGTCTCCCTTTGTAGGGCTGTTCATTACGAAATAGTCCGCGGGAATGGGGCTTGCCACATGTCTGTGTGCTCTTCACGAGGCGCAAAGGGTGCGGGATATAAATTTGTCGATCGCTTCTGGCTCTCTTCTAATTGGTATCGCAAAGGGGTCGTGTGGATGTAAGAAGGATGGAAAAAGGACGAAATGTTGTATACCGACATTTTTACCGTTACTTATCGCGCCATTAATACCAACTTTGTGCTCATTTTCGTTGTGTATTTCAGAGCGAATTTATCTAATGAACACATCGAGACAATAATCGATCCTCGTACTCCATCGTTTTTTAAAAACACGAATTTCCCAACGAAATGCAATCTCAGCGTCGTTCCAATCAACTTTTATCCCGCTTTTTTTTGTTCCCTCTGAAAATTCTTCTACAACGAATAAAAAATCGCCCCTCGAATCTTTTCATTTCTTCTTCCTTCGAGTATGATCTCGCAACGGTGCCGATACAACGGGGCTTAGACACCCCGTTTTCAAGATGAAATTTCGTCCTCCTCCTCCTCCTCCTCTGTTTTCTCTCTCTCTCTCTCATCGGGATTTTACTTATTCTCCCGCGAATCCCAGGGGGTTGCAAGCTGTAAATCTCACAGCGAGGTTTAAGAACGCTTCCCCGGAGATCGTTCACACCGTTTCTTTTTTTCCCGCGCACGTGCAAACGACGGATAAGATCCCTTTGGCACTTGAGGGTCTTTCGGTTGTACAGGCTTGTGCTCGCGAGCTAATTTGCATTTACCCACGGCCAATAGAAGTGCTCTTTGCAGATAGAAAGACGAGCCTATTCTTGTGTAAATATACACATATATATGTATATATATATATATACATATATACACCGGGTCGTCTCGTCCCGTGTAAGATCGTCGATCTCTCGTTTCAAACGCACTTCTCGGAGGCTGTGGTATACAAGAGCGTACGTCGATGAATCTACGCAAATGTTTGCCTCGCGCTATATTTTCTTCCTCTGTATCTTCTCTCGAGACCGGACAATCATTTGTATACAAGCGTTTACACATATTTATATACATACACCCTCCGAGTCTCGTGCATGGACCATGCTCGCCTGAAATATCGCTGAAAAAGGGAAAGAGGGTGGATACGAGGAGGCAGATGGGAAGATCGCTGGACCAAAGAGGCAAACTCGGATGCTGCGCGTCGAACGTACTCCTTTCTTCCTCCGTCCATCTCACTTTTTTCTTTTTCTCATCGACGGAACATCGTCGCGTGGTACACGAGAGGAAAACACTCTCGAGGGATTTTTTTTTCGCGCCGATCTCGAAAAACCGAGTTGCGAAGATACTCCAAGGGAGGGGGGGGGGGAACTCTCCGCTCGAGGTAAGTTTGAAGAGGCACTGGAGGTACATACCCTCTTCGTTCTCGTGCTCTTGTACCTTCGTTATCCACTCTCCATTTATCTTTCAATGTGCATGGTTATGTTTGTACGTGTATGTATATATATATTTATACATGGATATGTACATAAGTTGGCGATTCTTTTTTTCGAAAACCCCGCCTGCCTCCTCGTCCGCTCTGCGCTCGTCGCGTCGAGATTTCTCCTTGTAACTGGAGATCCACGAACGCCATTATGTACACACACGCTGGAGGTACATCTTCGAGAGATCGTACGATGGTCCACGGACCATCACCCCGGGATCCACATTTGTCACGCTGTTTTTCATATCGCGCGGTAGAATCTCTCGATTTTTTGCGAAAAGTTTTCATTTTTCATTTTCCATCAAAGCAATTCTATTTTCCAAAATAATATCGATCGCTCGGACGGTAGCTGTGTTGAAACGGGATTATTCTGAGGAACAGTAAATTTTCGCTCGTGAAAAATCGAGTGTCGATCTGTACCGAGACAGAGGGCCCCCGGACGTTGAAGAATCTGTGACAAGCGGAGACTTTATACCTCCTAATACCGGGATAACACTGGAAGGACCAAGAGGGGTCGCTTTACGAGGCAATAAAACGACGTTGCGAGACACGGAAGAAAAATAGAGAAGAGCCACAGAAACTCAAGAAGCGTGAGGCTGACACACACGCCTTATGCGGTCTCGCTCGCGTCTGCGACGTTTTTTACGTGCATACGTACGACTCCTCGGTGGTACACGTATATGTACGTACATACACGTGTACCTGAAGGTGTGTTATACCGGTGCAAACTCGCCGACTGCCACTTGGTATAATGGATTCACACGGCTATAAAATTAGAGGCTCGGACAAATTTACGGCCCGTATATACGCCCGTTATTCGTCTCCAGCATGCTCGTAACGAGTATAAGCGAGAGCGAGAGTTATACACACGAAGAGAGTTTCAAATATACCTATATGTGGAGGAGCCTACAAAGAAGATTTGATGGGCAGGGCGCGTGCCATCGAGAGGAGCAAGTGATTTCTCGAGAAGAAATCTCGCACGGTTCAATGCGGTGTGTATTATAGATCGTACAGCCTCTTTACACCCGGTAACGTCGCACTAAAACGTTTGTGAAGATGCTGCAGTCGTTTTACTCCCGTCTGCTTTCTCTCGATATCGCGCATGACGGATAAACACGGAATTTGTTTAATCGTTTCTGCTCCATCCGGCTAATCACTTTTACGAAGGTTTTTTTACACCGTGAAATTTTTATCCTCAGATCGACCGCTTGTACTTTTGAGATGAATCACGTTGAATTTCTCGTCTAGACTCGGATAAACACCTTGTTCTCCGTTGCACCGTAAGAATAATAATGATAATAACATGTCATTCGGAAGGATTATAATAGACTCGTTTTGGCGGTCTTATTAAGACCTAAATTGGAAGCTCGAGCGCGTGATGGTAGCGTCTCTCTCTCTCTCTCTCTCTCTCTCGACGCGGTGAAAACAAAGATATAAAGACGACGGAGCTGAGAAAGAAAGATGTAGCCTTGGAAAGGGAGAAAAAGCATACATATACATTATATACGGTACATGGGGATGATGGTGGTGCATTGGGTGAAGCGCAAGGCATTATGGCCGCCACCAACACGCCCGAGAGGAAAGAACGACGACGATTCACCGAGTTTTGGGGGGTTGAGGCTCCGCCGAGCCTGCAGCATCCCTCGCATCTGTACCTTCGGATCTAACGTTGGGATGGGGTCGAGGTCGTTCATCTTCCTCCCCCCTCCCCCTCCGCCACCATCTTCTTACCGCGTATTCCTCTCTTTTGCCGTGAGCTTCCTCGGTAACGTCCTCGTAACCCCACCCCTCTCTCCATCTTTCTCTCTCGCGTCCCCAAGTTTACTCCACCTCTCCTCGTTTCACCAAACTTCTCCACGTGCCTTTATATACCTTTCCTTCCAAGGGGGAAGACCCTTCCGCGACTCTTCCATCTCTGTTTTTCTCATTCTCCCTCTGTTCGCCGTGTATTTCCCGCGCTTGCACAAACTCCACACAAAATTGACATTATTCTTCTCCCTCGCGAGATACCGTCGACTCGGAAATATATTTCGCCGGCTTTTTCGCGAATCTCTCATCCTGTTTTCGCGTCTCGAGTGCCGAATTTTCGAACGTCCATCCAGCCCTCATCCCCCTCTTGTATCGATGACACATTCGTCGGGGAAAATATTTTTCAAAATATTTCGGTATTTTCGAAATCGCCGCTCGCGAAATTTTCGTTCGTTTTCTTGTTTTTGTTTTCGAAAATTACACCGTCAGATCGCTACTCTCTCGAGCTGCACCTCTCCGAGTTAACCGCCATTATTCCTTCACTTCATTCTCTGCCCATTTTCTCGGCTCGTTATTATTCAGACCGCGAGAGACCTCTCTCGTTTCTGACGAGAGAGAGACACACACACACACACACACGTGCACACTTAATCCCACGTTTGATTTATCCGAGGCATGTGCGTGCGTGCGCGCGCGTTGTCTTCTCCGCGCTTCGGTAGATCTGGATTATCTGACATCATCTGCATATTTACGAGCCAGCCTCTTTCTCTCTCGTTTTCCTTTCCCACCACCCGCGAAAATTCTTCTCTTTCCGTCATCTCTCTCGTGCTCCGTGCATGCATATATATTACGTCAGTTGCCCTCGATTCTTTGTCGTTTGCTCGCGCTACTCCGCGGTAGCTTATTATTCTTGCACACCTCGTTCTTGATACACCGGATTCAGGAGAGAGGAGAGGCAGGAGGAGATGAGAGGAGAGAGATTGTCCTCGCGTAGGACGTATTGCTCGGTACGTCTGCCATCAAACGAGACGAGCAAAAACCCACGTAAGAAACCGCAACATGCAAAATTCGAGAGTCCTTTCGCATCGAAAAATCGTTACAATTTCGATTTTTTTCCGAACCAGCGATATTTAAGCGTCAATATACGCACGAGACCTTGTATGATCTTATCCCACGTGACAATCGAGCGTCTCACGGGTGTTGATGAATATATAAATTCCAAATCACGACGGGATTGTTAAAACTCGTGAATTTTGCGGCGGAAAGGGTCGAAACGCTCGTTCTTACGTAGAGTCTCTTGCGTGTATAATAATAATAATAATAATAATAACGAAAATCTACGCGAAAAGTCCGAGCCGTCCCGGAGAGGATCGAGTCCAGTCGCACGTCCTCTCGGAGCGCACATACGCGATACTGCAAAGAGGAAGGAAAGAAGGGGGTAAAAGAGCTTAGTAGATTTTACGAACGAGCGCAAAACCGCCCCCGCAGAACCCAATCACGTTTGCGGATGAGTAACGCGTGCATTCGAAACCAATCTGCGTCGGGGCGAACTAAATTGGAATCAGCCAGCGGTGTTGCCTGTATATATATACACATGTGTATACATTTAGTTACATTTGTTGTATACGAGCATTACATACAGTACATCGCGGTGTTGAGCTCCAACTTGGAGCCCTTGGTATATACATTTGTGTACATGCATATATACATACACGAGCGTATATATGCCTGATGTATTTTTCACGCTTCGACGAAACAACGAGAGATTCTCTTCGTAAAAATATATGTATACGCTACGATGATTCATACGTATTTCCTCGAGCCATACAAATCTCACACGCGGTCCAGCAATGGCTCGAATATAAAAATAACGAGAAAAAAAGAAAAAGCCGGAAAAAAAAGGAGAGCGACGATAAATTCAGCGCGTTGCTCGAACTCTGCGATAAAGTACAGTCTATGACGGAAGCCGACGGTTATTACGACCAGCAGCGACATCTTTAATTTTCAATTGTGTCCGCCGGACGCGTACCCTTCGCAATTTGCAGAATAAAAGAAAATGAATTTTTCGACCAATTGCGTCATGTACCCACGCCCGTGGACCAGTCCGACAGATAGCGAAAGAAATATATTAAAATGAAGCGCACCTTCGTGTTTTCAATTTTCTCTACGAGAGCGCGACTTGCGCTCCCTAGCGCCGATGAGAAATAATAAAAAAAGATAAATCACGTTGAATAATCTTCTCCGACCACAAATTTCCACTCCACGTGTGCAATTTGCTCGAGTATTAATAATTTCCTCGCTTTTTCCGCCCCCCCCCCCCCCCCCTCGGTCCGCGTAAAATCGATTCGCGCTGTTGTATACCGTCCGAGTTTTTTCGCGCGTCGGCGCTTAAATGCAATAATTTCGAGGCAACGCACACGCGGCGCCAAGAGAAACTCGCGCGTGAACGCTCGAGCGAAGATGAAAGAGGAGAGCGTTTATAAGGATCGAAAAAAAAAAGCGAAGAATTTGCGCATCCGGAGCGCGTTAGTTCCGCGAAAAAGATAAATCGCTCTCCCCGTCTCGATAATTTATCTCGGCGAGCCGAGCATCATTCGGCGTTGATCGGATATAAAACACTCACCTGCGCGCCATCGACGCACCGATCGCTGATTATTTCTCGCGATTTGCCAAAGGCTCGTATACATATACGGAATCGCGTTTTCAATGAGACACCAGAGGGCGCTCGATATCCTCCCGAGATCGATGAGCAAATTGCCTACTCATCGCGTAATAGTCGGTACGTGACGCGCGTTAACTCCGCACCGAGTCAACGTATCGCGCGTTTCGTTCGGACGTAAATTTCTCTCTCGTGAACGAATCAAACAAATAACTCGCGTTTGCATCCAACGAGTAATTCACTTTTTTCATTTCCGGCAGAATGAAGCGATAAAGTAAGCGTTCTCGAGATATTCAACGAATTATCGAAGACCGGATATGACCACCGTTGAATTCGCATAAATATATTAATTATACGAATTTCGTGCAACCACGATTTTTCGTATTTTTACGTGTAAATGTTTAAAACTGTTTTTTTTTCACAAATAAAGTATTCCGGCTCGAGAAACCGTTCGATGTTTTCCCCTCTGCATTTTTCTACCGATATATTTATGGATTCACATTTACCGCAATATCTTCGAAAAAAGCTACGTGCAAACACACGGAAACTGAGCGTTCGAGCGAGAGAGAGAGAGAGAGAGAGAGGATGTTATCGCGCGTATCATCAATCAGCGTTGGCCCGTTATTTTCCAGTTGGTTTTCCACCTGCAATGGCGCGCAGTTTAGTCAACATTCGGAAGCCATATCATTTTATCACGGTCATTCAAACCCCATTGGCCGTGCAGCGGAGATACCACACGTATCTGTGTATGCATGTACCGGTGGAAAAAAAATATATATAATCGCATGTCTGTTTGTTTGCGAATTCGAGCGCCCTACGTACAAAAAGGCTGAACGTGGAAAATATCCCGAGGGTTTTTTAAATTCCATCTTTCGATCTTTCCACTTCCGATTCCTCCATCGTGGGTATACTCAAAATCTCACCCGCGCCTTTAATCACTCAAAGACGAGACGGACAAGATCGAAACGGGGTCAAATATCAATTACAGCCAAAAATAAAGCAGGAAAAATCAGTGCCTACCGACGGGAAGTTGCTCGTTCCAGAGTGCACGTCGCGGTACCTCGTTGCAGAAAAAAGCATTCTCTCGCGATAGGATTTTTCATGACGAATTATATCCATAAAAATGTGATAATTATATAGTTCGATATCGATCGAGCTCTCGTTGATGAAAAGCTTTCCTGCAGCATTTTTAATTAACCGTCACCGTTAGAGGTAACGTCATTTCCATACGAGACCCGAAGATGCGCAATTACAGATATACATTACGCGAGATAACAGACTGATGAATAAACGCTTGAAAAATCGTACGCTGAACGTTTTTTTTTTGTTTTTGGTCCACGACAAAATAAATCTCGTAGAATCGATTCTCACAGAATTACGCGACGGGTATGTAAATCTCGTTCGCGTTTGAAAGCCAGAGCGCGGCGTTCCCTTCGTGCTTCGTGTCTGCCTTCTGCAATAATTTCTGCGGAACGGCAATTATGAAAAAATAAAAAAATAAAAAAAAGTACATCTCTCGACGCACATCGATTGACATCCGACACGCTTATCCTCTCTCCGAGTCTCGGCCTTGCCGCGCTAATTTATTCACGAGTGCCAAGAGATTTTTTTGTACCGCTTATCAATTTTACATCGGGGAGAGAAAAAAAATTCAATTTTTCCACTTTTTTTTTGTTTTTTTCGTAACGATAATTCTCCGCGTATTGCAGAGCCTCGGGGAGCGTCGTGCTATAACGGGATGACGATATTTATGGCATATTATGCAAATGTGCTGCGAATATTCGCGCAAAAAAAAATCTCGATTCGTTCAAACGCAAATGAATTTCGTGCATGGATAAAGCGGCGTTCGTTGCCTCGCGATATTTGTACATTCGCTCGGAAATATCTGATTGAAAATCGGCGGTGAAATTGGTGGAGACTTTCTTTGGAATAAAAGAGATAAAACGCCGACACCAGCGATGACGTTACGCGCAATTTTTAATAAAATGATTCCACGCTCGTTTGATCAGCAGCGCGCGGATATACGAGCTCGAGGGGCACGCCACAAAGGAGCTGCTGCGGCTGGTTACGTAAGACGTTTTTCTCGTTCGTTCCCCGTACAGCCTGCGGTTTGCGGCTGTTGCCGGATGATGAGATCCGAATGGCCGAGCCATACGTATAAAAGCGAGCGTTATGCTACTATAGAATTTCTCAAATCGGCCATTATACCGTGGTGGTAACGGGGGACCTCGCTGCAGAGAGAAACAGAGATACAGGGAGTTGATTCTGTGGAGGCTCCTTCCAAGGTCGACTCGTCGGGCTGCCCAAAGCCAGAGAGAGAGAGAGAGAGAGAGAGAGAACTGAAAAACTGCTTCTTCTCGATGTTCCTCACGAGGAAGGGGGGGGGAGGAAGAGCACGAAGGAAGCAGAATGGGTCCTGCGGTCTCCCACACCGAGTCTCGAGTGTCCCGCACGAGCACTCACACGTGCACGGCCATCGAAAATTGAAAACTGGTTGTAGATTCGAAGCTTTGAGACGCGTTGGTGGTGGCGTTGCCTCCAAACAGAGTGAAAGATAAAGAACGAGGTAGAGAGAGAGAGCAAACAGTTTCGAGGTCTGGAACGGCTCGTAAGGAGAGCCTATCGATAGCCGGTACAAGCTTAAACGTCATTAAGGGGACAGGCTATGGCCTGTTGGTCTATTGAGAGGCGTATCTCGAAGATACTCTCTCTCTCTCTCGCGTTTTTATCCCCAAATTGTACCTCTCGTGGGCTGTTTTACGAGCGTCTCGAACAAGCGGTGGCCAGGAAAAAAAAACGAGAAAGATGAACGTGCGAATAGCCATTCATTGAACCGTGTCATCACTCTATTTATTCGTGTTGAAAAATAAAAAGACGCGCGAGAATGCACGTCTTGTATCTTTTTATATTCCTCGATGATTGCCAACGTGCCGAATTTACGATACGATTGTTAATGGATTTTATTGGTATTGACGATATGTTCCTTGATACGGATACTGTTAAATGTATATTAGGCGGGATTTAATGGCGTGTTTCTCGTACGTTTCACGAGGGAAAATACATTAGGACCGCCGTGCGATTTCCCGAGCCGCACGTCGACCCTCCGCTCGGAGACACATCGGGACCCTACGGAATTCTCACCCTAAAAAACGATTTACGAGCTTGTCCCGTTCACCCAAGCTCACTAGCGGATGAATTCGTGTCTACGTCATTTTCGTAAATGCGCTTATCGAGAAGAACCTCGCATTCGTCTTTGGCAAAGTCCACGCAGCATCTCTGATCTGCTCGAGATGATTCTTCGAGATTCGAGATTTTCTTTGAAAAAACGCGGGATTCGACCTCCACCCCGTTTGCCGGAGCAGCCCCAATGTCGCCGAGTGGCGTCCTTCCTGTGCCCGACAAACGATCCTGACGGTAATTCAACGTTTGATGCCGAATGCTGTTCGGGATTGGTCCGGTGAATGGAACGAGTTTGGAAAGGGTGTACGATTGAGAAAGAAGCAGGAAGCAAAGTGGGTGGAACTATGGTGGATAAATTTAGAAACTCGAATATCCCGCTGAAGCAAGGATGAGATGAAAGAGAGAGAATTGCGAGATTCAGAGCGGAAACCGGACGCGGATCTTCCGAGAGAGCTCTCTGTACGTCGTTACGTTATAGTTGCCCGACGGGCGTTGACGACTTGCCACGTCAGCGGGAGCCATTCACCCTTATGTTTCTTTTTCCCGTTCTCACAAGCGTGCCTCTTCGCTTCGTCCCTTCCTCTCTCGTGCCATCTTCTTTTTTCCGACGAGATCCTCCTTTTTTTCTCCTCTCATCGAAAGGGTCGTAAAACAGCCAATCTGACGTGCATATTTTCATGTTTATTCGCGGTGCACGCTCTCACCGCTGGTATCACGTGACTGGCTTTGAAGAAATGATAAATCGCATCCATTCGCGTGGAAAATCACGTTGCGCCATTGACGAGAGATCGTCGTCAATGGACCATTTCGAGGCACGTCCATCATCGAACCGTGAAGCTCTCCTCTGGTAGCACGTTTCCGGCATACCGTTATTGGTCTTTTCCCGTCTTTGGTCCATTATTGAATCGAAGCGTGTTGGCTTTTTGTGAGCGTGAGAAAGAGCACGGATCATCGGTGGAATTTTTGGCAAACGGATGAAACCATTTTTTGCAATATTATCGATATATTTTCTCGCGCGTCGCTCGCTTCAGCATCGCACACGATGGAAAAATACGTAGGAGAGCTCAAGGATGAAGCCAGAAGGAAAGAATTCAACTTCTTGATTAAAAGCAAACGACCATCGTCTCGATATCCACCTAGGGGTTAAAAGGGGAGGGTTAACAGTGCGATCCGAGAGCAGCGGATCCGCCTGGTCTAACGGCGTCACTGACTAAGCTCGAATCGCCCGAGCGTGAAAAACGAACCGCCGCGGGCTATCGGAAATTTCGAAAATCTTGGCTCTCTCCCTGCTGTGTGTGTCTTGACGCCATATACGATATATACATTCCCCAGGACGGAAACCAAAGAGAATAAAGTGGGAAAAAAACGCAAAGCTTTTTTACTCCGCTCTGTGTGTGTGTGTCTCTGTTTGTGTGTATATATATAGATGGTTCGCCGCTATGGGCAAACGCCGGAGAGGTGATATTTGCGCGAGCCAAACGACGCAAATAGAGAACAAACAGTGCGAGTGCGAGAATATACACACTCGTACGGCGGAGAAATCGACGGAAGGAGAGAGAGGGAAGAGCAGCGGAAGTAAAGGAGGAAAATGGCGATGGAGAGCAAACGATAGAGACGAAAATAGAAAGAGATCGAGAGAACGATGGTCGCGTGGGTTGGGGGGGTCACGGAAAAAGGAGGAAATGGCGCGCGTTACGGAGAAATGGCGCGGAAACCGGGGATAGTGACGAGCAATGGGCTGCTCCGACTCCCGAACCGAAAACTCGAACCCAGCAGCAGCATCCCTGTAAAGAGCGCGGTTATCTATGTATATAAATGTTTCTTTCTCTCTCGCTCTCCTCGTGCCCCTTTTTTTCCTGCTTCTCCCGCACACGGCGTATCCCCTTTACTGGACCATTTTTCTCTCTCTCCCTCCCCCGTTCTCCTCGAGCCATTATTCCAATGGTTTTTCTTCAACTTTTTCTTCGACGCTCATTTTCCCTTCATTCCACTTATTCGCTAGATCGTCGGCGAGAGAATACAAAGAAACACGTATATCTATAGATCGCATTATCGATGGAATTTATAAACGTACGTGCACTCGCCCGCCTTTTCGTGTATGTATTCGCGAAGGTTTACAAACACGGAATGGATAAATATAGGAAAATGCTGAGAAAGGACATCCCTGGAGCGGCTCTCTTTTTTTTTTTCATCCCTTTCGTGGCAACCCGAAGCAGAAATACTCGTGCGAAAGAGAAAAGATGCTGTATATAGTCGAGGATCGTTCACGTCCGCCATTTTAAATGCCGTCGTCCGAATCGAGAGACGTTTGGACGCGTGGAATTTCTATCTCATGCACCGTTACTCTGCCCTGCACGACGAGGCAGAGGGAAAGAAAAAAAAAACAAAAGACAAAAACCTCTAAAGGCCGCCTGCTCCCAATGGACCGCAAGAAACGATTCGAAATATTTGCCAGCGAGGCGAACGCACTTTTTTTCTCGTTCGTCTCGTGCTCGCCCGCCGTCTCTCGCCAACCTCGAGTTCGTGACACTGTAATACACAGCGCCACGCTGTTTTCAACCCTCTGCTCGCAGTTGCCAATGAGGGAAAAAAAAAACAGACGGAAGAAAGATGGGAGAGGGCTGCGTTGGAAAACCTTGGCGAACTAATCGCCCTCGAGAAACGGTCTCTCTGTTTATCAGGCTCCTCCGGGTTTTCTGAATTAAACGATCTCCTCGTGTCTCCCTTTTCCTGTCAGAATCACCCTTCGGACTACGATTCAAGGACAATTTTCACGAAATTTAACCTCAATTTGAAAAAACAACGAGAAAAATGTTGGGTACATTTTTCTCATCTTGGAAAACATGACTTTCCGTTGGCGGAAATGAATTTTACGATTTTTTAAATTTATGACGATTTATCGCCGAATTAAAAATGAAAATGTTTCTTCTCCAAGAAAAACGTCGAACGAAATTCGCCTCTGTACCGGCCTAAAGGTGTGCGCTTTAACGCCGCTATCGGCATCTACCGGGATTCGCTGAAACTTTGAACGACGAAAGTCGATGTTTCTCAGTCGCGGCATCGCGTTTTGCCTCTGGATGGACATCGAGGAGGAGAGAGTAGGTCAGTTATTTCGCGAGACGTCGAACAGGTCCGAGAGTGTGGAGTAAAGGGCTTGGCTCGTTGGGCAATTTTATTTCATCAAAGTGAAATAAAACGAGATACGTGATTGCCGATTAGTCGGCGGATCTCGCTCTCTGTCTATAATTCGAGCTGCTTCAGGAAGGTTCGTACCACGTATGGGGAATTGAAGTTGGCGCGTTGTTAGAGCGGTGTCTCGCTCGTTTAAAGTTCTCGCTGCTGCTATTCTCGCGATATATAAACATAAACATACACACACGGGCGTCTCGTTCACGGTGTAATATAATGAGCGAGGCGATAGATTAAATTAAGATTGCCGCCCGTAGAATGAGCCAATTATGAATTAATTGCCGCAGGTCCTAACGTCGGTAGCATTATTAGAGACTTAATATCCGATTATGTCTTAACAACGTATCAGCAACAGCCAAGGGCTATCCCGATGCGCAACCGGCGTTTTTACCCTTTTTTCTTTACACTCGTTGATGAGACTCGGCCTCGTGAGCGTGTGCGTAAGCTCCGAGCGTGCACTGCAGGTTTTTTCACTGCATTTTTGAATGCAGGTGTCGATGTTGCTCGCTGGGTTCTCAAATTAATCGTCGCTTGTTTCAATTGATAATTAACATTTTAATGTTCCTTTTTTTTCTTTCTTTTTAATCCTTTTTCCATTGTTGATGGGATATAAAAACTGAACAATTAATAAATGAGATAACGATGCTATTCTCGTTCGAAATAATCATTTGCGCGGCATACGATATGCATAAATTTGCATAATCGACTTTAATATTATTTTCACCGTCCGAACTTTTGTGTTTCGAAGTGTTTGGCATGTTTTCGACGGACGTTCACCAATTGCGGATGAATACACGTGAAAATACGAGTTTTATTTTCGAAATTCCAATGAGAATGGTGAAAAAGAAAAATCTTTTGAATTCGGCAGCGATTTTCACTCTAAATTTTGAGTTTTCGATTAAATATCGACGTGTTTCGTAATCAGCGGGAAAAAATACATCGATATGGGTTGTTAAAATGAATTTTTAGAATCCAATATTTTTTGCCATTTTTTGCCAAAACGAGTTTGTCCACTAAAATGCTTGCCGTTTTTTTTCTAATCGAGTTGGACACTCCGGCTTATGTTTATTCTCTTTGAGATCGTATACCCTTTAAAATGCCGTTTGGTTCATCAAGATATATTGATTTTTCGATTTTTGGCAGATTTTTAAAGTTTGACCATCGATTTTTGCCAATTTTCCCATACATACCCCTTTGCGTTGTTTTCGCCGATTTTCAACATCGATTTTCAGGGTGAAGGAATCTAGCTATCGACATTTAACTTGCACCATTCTCCAAGTCTACTCGAGGGCTTTCCAAAACCCCCCCAAAAAATATCTGTAGGTTAATTAGAACGAAAGTTATGGCCATTCGAAATTCCGACTTTTCGGGGATTCCGGAAAAGTGGCAAAAAATGGGGTAAACATTTTTTTTTCCAATTTTCAATATTTCAAGATCCTATTCGATCGGAAATTTTCCACCGATTGCGAAACACACCGACTTTTTTCCGAAAAGTCGAAATTCTAACTAGAAAACGAAAAAAAAGCATTAATCATTCACTTTGATCAATTTTTCAGGATTTTCGGGACTTGCTCTCCGTCCGGGATGAAGTCGCCGAGAAGTACGAGGAAGAAGACGAACGAGACTACAAGCCGCACGAAGGTTACATGGGAAAAGGGTCGCGTGTATTTTTTTTTCCGACAATTTACTCGCCATCTCATCACCCTCGTCAGAAACTCTGTATATATTTCCTATCGCCAGCTGATGAAAAAATATCCGCAAAAATTGGCCAAGAAAAAAAATGCAAAAATAACTGTGCCGTCATACGGTTATAACCGTTGACGGAGCAACGTCCGAACGCCATCCATCGAAATGGTCGTCGCGCAGACAGCCCAGATTTAACGGAACTTCCTCGACATCATTGTTGTAATTCTCAAACTTTTATTGCCTCGTCTCCGAGATCCAGTCACGTCCTTTTTCTCTCTCTCTCTCTCTCTCTCTACGGTTTTCTATAATAATAATGTACCGTTGAGCTCCCCATTTTTTCTTCTCCGTTCATTTTTTATGGCAACACGAACGGGTGCCCGTTGACTTTTACAACGAGACGAATACTACGACGACTCGTTTATGGCACTATGCCGAGGTTGAAGGGATCGTAAAAAAAAAAAAAAAAAGACGGAAAGAAAGAGAGGAAGGAAGAGAAAAAAAAGCTTCCCTGTAAATGCGGAAGGTCAGGAAATCCTCTCATCTCGCACCATACTTACGAGTCTCCGTGCGTACCCATAGAGTCTCTCGGCTCATGCGAACTGCGCGATTCCGGCGAATTATTTCGCAAGGGAGCGGCGCTCGGCGATGAAGCGGACGGAAAAAATGGGGGAAAAACATCGATACGCCTCCTCGTAAAAATCAAATCTATTTTACCTTGGACTCTGCGCTCTCTCGCGGGAAAAATAATAAAACACTCGAAAGGAATATTTTCTCTCTGGCTTTGGGAATAAAAAATCCGCGATCCAAGATTCGAGATAAACGCGAGAGGGACATGTGTATCTGCACTGAGACGAGGCCGCACGTATTCCGCACGAGAATTAAGATCCGCGGGTTGCACGTGTACGATACGCTTCTTTTTCTCTTTCTCTCGCTTTCCGGACGTGTCATATTCCAGATGGAAACTGGAAAACGTGGCCGCAATTACGGTGACCCAGAAACTCGGGTCACGAAAGATTTTCCCCGAGTTTAGACGTCGACGCGAGAGTGAACATTTTTATTTCCACGTTAAATAATAAACCTTAGTCTCGAGAGGGGGCGCTCTGTGATAACCAAAAATTTCACCGTTTTCCGGTCCTAATAAAGTCCGCTGAAAAATCGCCTTCGCGTTCGACGTCGACGAAATAAACGGACTTGTTTTTTCCGCGATATCTTCCTCTCTTCCGCTCTTTATTACGACTCCTGTTGAGAATCGTCGATAAACGTCTCGATATCGCCATTTTCTCTCCCGTTGAATCGTCCATTTCGTGGAGAAAATACCTTCCCCCCCTCCCTTCCATTCTCCCGATCGTTCAGCGACCGCGCAAACATCGCGGTGTGAACTCGAGCGTGCTCTCGCAGTTGCATTATTTATGAATCACGTGCGGCGGGTAAAGCAGAAGCTCCCTGAGATTTCAGCTGTGCCGCCGCAGCAACAACATAGGGTGAAACGTTTATCGGCGAGGACGGAATGGATGGATAGAGATATCCTCGCCGTCGGCTCCGCAAATTGTTCGGGAACCTGCATGCACGAGTGTGCGTACGGGAAAGACGATCGACACGACCCCTCGGACGACTGAGCGACGAAAATTTAATTTAAACAATTTTATGTTCCAATTCCAAAAATATCAAACATTTTCATTAATATTATCGATTATCCGGATGTTACGATCGAAAAGATCATGCGGAAAAGCAGGTGAGTGAAGATTAAAATTGAAACCGTTTGATTCGAAAAAAACACTTTGATCAATTACGAGTACGTGCCAGCATGGTGTGAATATACGTACGACATTGAGCATGCAAGTTTGAATAACGAAAAAAAGATGAATTTCGATAATTCGTTAAACCGAAACGTGCATGCACGTAAAAAAAAGAGATACAAAAGCAACGCTGTACACAGATATGTAGGATTTTGTATTCCCGATCTTTAGTCGCTGCGAGAGTATAGAATGAGCAGTGAGGTAGTAAGATGAGCGTACACGAGGTTCCAGCGCCCATTGGCTGCCTCAGCAATGGCCTATTTCGCTCGAGAGTACGACCCATTCTGTATTAAAGGGTCGTCTTTTTCCGAGCCTTTTCCTTCTTGTAAACATACATATATCGACTATATCACAGTCTCGACCTACTCTGTGGATGTACACACACATTTGTACACAAGCAGAAACGCAAAAGGTGTAGAGATTTTCTTGCTCCTCCACTCGAACGTTTTTTTTTCAATTCCCTTCTCTCGTCAACTCTTTTTTAATCGACTCGATATCGATGGGAACAAAAAATGGGGAATACTAAAAAACGAATATTTAATCGATGTTTCATCGCGATTTCGTGGGTATCGATTATCGTCGCGCAGGATGGACCTCGAATTGGCAATTTGTCAAACGACCGATGTTCCAAAAAGCCACACGCTGCTTTCGCGTACACGTTCGCTCCCCGCGAAACCAAAAATTAATAATTTCGCAAAATGTTTACACGGACACGTGGGAAGCTGTGGGGCAGGCTCAAGTAGCCTTAGTTATTTCCATGAAGGGTCGCGGGCTTGTGGGAAAGAATATCGATATTCTCTCGCCCTCTCGTTCCATCGTTCTCGTTCATTTTGTACATCGAGCCTCGCGCGGTGTACACCGCCCCATTTTGTCCCGAAATTTCGCAAATAGCATCAGCGTACGTCTCTCGTTTCGCGCGTATTATATGCACCGAGACTCGCCGCACTTTATGTGAAACATTATCCCAACATTACCTGGTCATACACGGTCCACTTCGGGCTACATCCTGACCCTGCTTTTGCTTCTCTCTCTCCCTCTCTCTCTCTCCCTCTTTTTGACGAGCCACACGTGGACCACACAGGGAAAACACCTCCGAGAGCCTTCGATTCTTGGACGTCCGTTAACCGAGTCGCGTATCTACCCACCTATAAACACAAATGTAAACGAATATGACATTCCGAGTAATCCGCAGAGTTCGAGATGATTAATCATCCGCGGTTACCGTCGGTCGACGGTTAATTAATCAGATATCCGCGCTGCGAAATTAGCGAATCAGTTTCTCTCCCTTTCTCTCTCTCTCTCTCTCTCTCTGGTAATAAACTTGGATCACTGCCAGTTGCGGGTGCGTAATTAATCCATCGCCGGTGTCACGAAAATCCACCAGGATCGTTGTGTGACATACGTGTGTGTTGCAGAGAGAGAGAGAGAGAGAGAGAGAGAGAACGTGATCTGACGGACGAAACGTCATACTGATTTGCTGCTGGGTGTACGATAAATCGCGAGCATTTCCCTCCCCCCTGCAAATGTCACATCCGCGATGTTGTCGATGATTAAACGAATCAATCACCGCGTGTGTGTGAAAGCGTAATATTCAAAAAAAATGTTCAAAATCATCGTCCCTACTCGACGGTGAAACACCGTAAAACTCTTGATCGTATACATTCAATTTTGTATTTACGACGAAGGAATATATCGCATCGGAGGAGCGGGGTCGAGATGAAGACGTGAATTACTCGTGAATCCCACACGTAAACGGGCGAAGCGCTTTATTACGATCGCGTAATGGAGGAACGCGCTTCTCTCCATATTTATTAGTTCTAGCTTGAAATAAAAAAAAAAGAATCCGCCGCATTTTTCATGCGACGGAGATGATGCTTTTTTTCGAGTGAATTCACGAGTCTGGGCTCGCGCGGTCCATGCGAGCGGTACAATATCAACGAGTTATTGGTCCATTAACATAACGCGAAATGGGCACTCACGGACGTGTTAATTCTCCTCTTGCCGTCCTCTTGCCGGGTATATCGGTAACGAAATTCGTTATGGGATGGCCCGAGCTACAAAAAAAAAAGCTCGTATCTCACGGTCTAGCCTGGCGCGATCGTGTTCGGCGGTGTATTGCACGCGATATACCGCGGAAATTCCTCTTGCTTCGGCTCATTTGCCATACACGGAGCTGCACGGGGACTCTACCCCTAGAGTGGAAATACCACTTTTTGAATGTACGAAATATAAACGACGGCGGGTAAAAAAAGAAAAAAAAAAAAACAACGGATAATCATCGATGCTGTTTCAACAGCGACGTAATTCACGAGAGTCTTTTCGTCACGCGCGGATTAAGCGAGACGTTAAAATTCCAAAGAGTGGAAGGAAAAAAATAAAGACAAAAGCTCGACTCGGGTCGCGACGTTGGTTTCATCCCCCGTTGAAAACTCGATAACCGCTCAATCATCACGCCTGTCGCGCGTATATATACCGACCATACTTTTTTTATTTTCATGAGCAAAGATAAAAAAAAGTCAAGTGTATATATCGGTATATATGTAGGCATGGCTGAGGGACGGCAGAGGCAAGCGCAACGACGCGGCAATAACGTAGATGACGCAGTGTGTCTCGGTCGTGTTTGCAGGACACTCGGTATAACGTGGAATAGCTTCTGTATAGTTTTAGGGATAGTTTCGAGGAGGATGAGCCCATCGTGGTGTTACGAGGGGACGATGGGGAAGGAGGCTGCCTCCCCTTCCGTCCTGGCGAAAACGGGAGAGTTGGCGCTGTCCTGGATAAAGTTTCGTATACGTGCGATTAAAGTAGAACGGAAACACGCTCGGTGTACAAAGCAAAAAGGGATAAACGAAGATGGCTGCGAATGCCGGTTCCACGGGGGATGACAAGGGCCGGGGGGGGGATGGGAATGAACTCAAAGTCAGTAGGAAAGGGCGACGCGACGATGCGGGCTATATTCGGTGGTGCTCGCGGAGGGCAAACAAGGGGTTACTACGGCAGTAGCGAGGATAGTTGAGGGGCGCATGAGCACCACTTTTATTGATTCCGTAACTGCCGCCATGACTGCCGGGCGCCACGCTATGTGGGTGGAGTGTGTACAGCACAGCGCGGAGAAACGGTGTGGGGAATGGCGCGCGCGGACGATCCCCGGGAACGGGGAAATGGCTGGCGGCTGTCAGAGGGCGCGAGAGAGACGGAGAGACGACGATGAGCCTGGAGATGGAAGAGGAGCGGGAGAGAGAGGGAGAGAAAAAAAAGCACGGTGCTGGGAGAGGCTGATGGGGTGGAAACTCTGCGGAGATAAAAAGGAACGAGGGTCGGTATACGCTGTCGGGAGGTAGTGTGGCGGTATGGAAGATGAGAGTTTGGGGCTGTAACATTGCTGTATACATGTGTGTATACATATATATTATGGATGCTGGTACGTTAGCTACTCCGAAAGAGAGAGAGAGAGAGAGAGGGAGGGCTGAAAGTCCTTTTCCATCGTCAATTTTGTATAACTGTACCCAGCATCATCATTTTCTTTTTTTCTTCCTCTTTGCGCAAGATATCAACATATCTTATTGCAAAGAAAAATACACAACTGAAATATGAATAAATTTACGGTGGCCGGAAAGAAGCTGCGGTAATGTTCCACTGCCAGACACACAGAGAGGCAGACACACACCGCGTTCCGGTGTAGATTTTTTCTCATTTCCCAGCAGCACTGAAAGCTATAACGTCCCATCGGGAATTTTTCACATTGTCCGCGGGACGGAGAATATCATCCGCCGCGTACGTGGATACTCGCGGAGAGTACCGTGTATCATGTATACAAAAGTTGAAACACTGATTTTAATCAAGTTCCATCCTATGTGTATTTACGGAAAATGCTCCGTGGTCCTCCGTGCGGGGGATTAACCGGCAGGAGATCGCGGACCTCATCTCGCCCAAGGGATTGCGCTCTTATCCAACGATTAATGGTAGGGTGCTCTTTCACATTGGTCCGGCGTTCGATGCGAAAGGGGTTGCCAACGAGAGGGATGCACGCTGATAATTAAGCCCCTTGATCTACGAGCATTTCGCGAGTTCGCTCGTTATCTCCCGGGTATCCTCGCGCTCATCCCATCGACCGTTTGGGTATTATCAAAGCTCCGAGTTTCGGGTGTATGTACGAGCAAAATTTGGCAGCAGGGGCAGCCTATAGCCATCTCTCGACACAATGCCGTACCCTACTTTCTCCGTCTGTCTGTCCATCTTTCATCCTCGCTCTCTCTCTGGCCTCGGATAGCCGTCGTGTACGCTAGTTCGCGAGCTCGAGACCTCGGCGGAGGTCGACGTTCAACGGTCCAACATTTCCCGTCTCCAACCCTCTCCCCATCCCTTTATCGCGCGCGGTCTCTCCCTCTGTACCATATATTTCTCGCAACTCCATCATCCCTTTTTCTCGCTCGCTCGCTTCTCTCCTCGTCGTGCCCACGCATCGATCCACACAACTCCTTTACGCTCGGGCTGCTTTATCCTTTCAACCGCTACATTCGCCCGTCTCCTCGCCCGTGCCTCCCTCCTTTACCCGCTCTCGCTCTTCCAGAGACTGTCTGCTTTATTGTCCGGAGCTGCTCCATCGAGGGTGCATCGCCCATTCCCGCTGCCTTTTAATTGAGACATAAATAAGGTTTGTTTGGCTTTGCCCAACCCGCGAGTATCCTCATCGACCAAAACGGAAAAGGGGCAGGCGTTACAGCGAGCCGGAGGAATCAAGTCGCCGATGGCACTTTGTCCCAGCGTGCGGAGAGCAAACGTGAAATATAATTTAGCAACTCGGAATCATCGCTTCGTTAAATTTAATTTTAATTTATGTACGACGATTGCGAGTTTGTCCCACGTGTACTTTGCAAACGATGCAGCAGCTCGAAAGTCGATGATGAATGAAACGCGGAGAAAAAGATCGCGAAATATCATTATCACGCTTTCCATTTCAGCGATAATTCACGGTGGAAAACAGAGAGAAGGAAAGGAAAAAGAGGCAGAAGAATCGCTTTTACGACCACCCACGTGAAATCACATTATTTGCACTCGTTTTTTCCTCTCCCGCGAATTCTTTCCCTCCGTGCAATCGCTATTTTCTCCTGTTATACCGTGTGCACTCGCGAAGCGAGAGCAATTCAAAGCGAACACGTTGAATTACGAGAGTCAACGTTTAACGATCGGACGACGGGAATCTCACGGCGTAACTAATCCCGCGAGAGAGGGGTCCACAAAGCAGAGAGAGAAAGAGAGAAAACTCCCTATCTCGCGAGCATACGGCTCGCAGTGATATGTGCGAGTAGGCGTGCGTGTACGTCGAGCGAGCGTAGGCGAGTTGGAAAAAGCGGAGAAACGATCGAGTCCCGGGATCCAACGAGGACTGGCGAATCCACGAAAGAGAGAAAAAATAAAAAGAAACACACGCCGCATGGCGAGGAAAAAAAGCGAGATAAAGAAGGAAACAGGAGAGAATGAGAGATATAATAGTAAAATAATGCTGCCGGGAGAACGAGAGATCTCTCGGTGAGTCCCGTGTGCTAGTAAGATCGTAATTCTCGTTGGTCCAGGTATCTCGCGAGACTTACGAGCAACCTTTTGTACGACCGCGACGATAGGGTGCAGCAGCAGCGGTGTGGGGTATGGCGGACCGTGTGGCAGGGGACTTATACTCTCCTGGTACAAGTTAATCCACGAGACTCGTATCGTTGTGGACCAGTCATTGCTTATACATACAATTATAGATATGTATACATGTATACACTGTTCACATCCGTATATACTCGAGCACGGTAGATTTCGTTGCGAATATTCCCGCGTGTAGGTTTTTCGACGATGCCTCGTCGCTCTCGCGCTTCTACTTTTTTTCTTCTTCGTTTTCATCCTCGTTCTACGTATTGTATCTCGTTTTCCATGGCCTCTGCCGACTTTACGTAGTTTTCGTATAATTCTCTCCACCCCGTTCGTTCGCCTTTTTTTCCATACCCTTTTCGCCTCGAAATACAAACAACGGCGTGGCTCGGGCGTTTGAAAACCCATGGTGCACTTGTGGGTTATCGAAAAACTCACACCACCTGGAAAAACCGGCAACGGCGCTCCGGGCAGAGTATAAAGGTCCCGTTCGTCACCTCGCGGCTTAATCTCGCCTCTCATTAATGCCAATGTGAAACCCGAGAATATACCAGGAGAGCTGGAGTTTGGGTCCATTCTTTTCGCGGTGATTCGACGTGCTCGAATGTTCCAATCGTTCCGTGTCCTACCACTGTTGTATCTCTTTTGGTTACAACCTCGTTCACGCGCGTTCGACAATTTTGTGGATTTTTTTTCAACCAACTTGAAAAACGTCTTTTTCCTCCTTCTTTTTCACGAAAATTCAGATTCTCCAGTCCTCCTGATTTTCCCTCGAAAATCCAAGGTGACGTGATCAGAATCATCCCGATCGGATTTTTCGTCTCCAGAGAGGCTGTAGAGAGCATCGACAGCATCGAGAATTCCCTCATATCGCGTAAGAAAGATTCGTGCTGCGTTTTTCATCGATAAAAAAATGAATTTTTATTTCCGGAAGCCCGAACGTCGCTGGAACGGTGCTCACATGATTTTCGGATGCTTGATGTAACGACGATGTCGAGCCAAGCGTTCTCGCAATATCGAGACTCATCGTACGTCTCTCCTACCTGCTGTCTACAATGTTGCTCCCCATTTCCCTCGCACCGACGCTGGCGTTGGTACTTTCGAGTGAAGATTTTCGGCAAGACGATGGAAACTGGCTATTGCCGAAGTATATATCAGGGTTACCGCGATATAAAGAGGCTTTGCCCGTCGTATAAATACCCGACTGGATCTTCATTACCTGCGAGGGGAAGCTGTTTTTTTTTTTCTTTCCGAGCTTTCCTAACCCATCGCTGGACCGATGGAGAAGGGCGCGTGGATGCTGCGTGGTTATTCCCGCTACCGTTCGCGCACGAGAGGCACGGAGGAGAGCCAAAACGACCGTCGTCTCTCCTGGAATACGTTAGACGTGTGACGTACGCCCCGACGGGCAATAACCGCGAGTCGTCGTTACTTGCGGTTTCGGCTGAAAAACATACGGGAAAACCGGCGAACAGCGGCCGTAACTACGGATCTTCCGTAATGCTAATTTATTGCGTTCCATCGAACGACGTCGGGGAACGACGGTGACGTTAACTGTGTCTAACGGGAAGACGCGAAAGCTCGGAAAGCTATGGAAAAACGAGAGTTACAGCTAAATACACAAGCTTGTGGTACTTTTGCACTCGTACCCAGCATGCTTCAGACGGAGTAACAAGGATAAATTCCGTGTCTCCCGCGACTCGTCGAGTCTCCGCCCCTTTCGCGGGACGTTAACGTATAAGATTCACGGACACGCAGCATACCCCGTGGAAACTTTTCTCATTTCCGATCGACTGAGATCCCTCCTACGGTGCGGAGGCTCACTGCAGCGATCCGCGGGCTCTTATCGCCAAGTGAGTCTCGCTTCGACATTTTCTCCGTGTCGTCTTTGACAACGAATTATAACCCTTCGGATCCCCGGCTGGAAGTTTACGCCTCGAGCCACCGAGGACTCGCTACTGGGTACGCAAATACGCGGTGCAATCAAGACACACCAACGTAAATTTAAATCATTTTCTCGCAGAGTTTATTGATCGTTGGAAAAAGTAATAACGCAAGTGGCGAAGGATGTAAGACACTAATTGCACTAGAAATTGGCGATAAACCTCGTGATTTCGTTTTTTCTCAAATTCCTGCCTCTTCCAATTAGCCCGGCTTGATCGCGCGGATACGAGTGGGAAATTCAGCGCTGGCATTCGAGTATGAAACGGCAGTCGCGCGGGTGCCTTGCATATCTCTGTGAGATCCCGAAGGAGTCCTGGCAAAGTCGAGAGAAGCGACGTTTCCGTTGAAAAACCTCCGAGAAGAAAAGCAAAAAAAAAAAAAAAGAATCTAAAGGAGTACACCTTCTTGGCTGTATAGGACGGTTGCTTTTGCCTTTTGTAAAAGGGAGATGCTGTGGTGGAACTGAGAGACGTTGGAAAAGAGAACGAAGGAAAGAACGAAAGAAGTACCAAGGATAGGCAAGATGGTGGGCGGTGGATGTATGTCGAGCACGTAGCCGCGGGGATTGCCTCGATGTGCCATAGAGGCAATCATGCTGGCAATGCGGAGGCCCATCTAGTCGCCTTACTCGCCGCCCGCATATTCCTATTTAACCCCATCTTCCTCTTCAACCCTCTCTCCTTCTCCAACCCTTACACACTACATCCCGCGTCTACTCTCAGTTTCCCAACTCGTTTCCATCGTTTGCCTCTTCTTCCCCCTCCCCCCCAGTTCTTCCCCACAGCATCTCGCACCGATCTTCACGATTGCGAGTACTTTTTCTGAAATCTCCGACATCGACTCGCGTGTGCCATCTTCAATTTCCCGAATATCCCCGCAGCGAAGCGGGGTAAACGTTTTTCAGCCCATGGAGATCGCGCGCTCGTCACGCGATGTGTTTTTCGTGATTTTTCTTCCGCCCGGACCGTCTTATCAATTAAAAGACGGTGGAATTTCCGAGGAGAAATCGCGCGGGAATGAAGATTCCAAGCACGATTCGCTATAAAAATCTACGAGAAAGGGGTGTTGTAATATTGCAATGATACGCGAGCCCATCTCTTTTCTCAAAGTGCAAACGTGCTGGAATCCTCGCGTTTCGGGATATCACGAGATATTCGCGAAAGTTATCGGGGGTTTTACCGAAAGGCGAGGAGTGAATTATTCCGCGGAATGGCTCGCATGAATCTCTCGTAACTGCGTCGGTTGTCGAGCGCCACTGCGAGTATCGCAACAATGGAGAATCAAGTGAGTCACGTTGCGCTCGACTCGTTCGTTTTTATGAAATTCCGTGTAAAGCGTCGTTCGAGATGCTTGCATCGGACTGTGCCGGTTGAATCGGGAAAAATCAACGTCACGGCGATAAATACGGTGGAATAAAGATCAACATGGCGGATATACGATGGCGTCATAAATAGCGTTTCATTACAGAGAGCGTGGGCAAATGCGGAGGTGCTGCTCCTGCGGCAACGCGCGGAGGCTCGAGTATCAGCGGCATTCAAAGTACTCGAGGGGAGCGAGGACGCGGGACGGAGGGAAGAGAGCGGTGTATCTCGCGCGTGGATTCAAGAGCCGAGCCACTCGAGCACGGAAGAGGAACAAAAACTCCCCCTGGAGGAGGATGTTGCATTAATATTTATACGAGGGTAAGAGCGCGCGCGGGAGGGAGTGGAACTCTTTACTGGCTCGCGAGAGGGGTTGGCGCGGGTTCAGCCGTCGAGAAGGCTCCGCTAGTGAGGTGAACGGGAACGAAATGAAATGCAAATGCTTTAACGAGCCACTGAGGGACTGCCTTTCAGACTCGAGAGGTTGATCTGCCTCCGTCTCTCGCTCACGAGTCTGTACCTCGCCGCTTTCTCATCAACGACCTCGTCACCGCATTACGGTACGTTCCGCTCATCCGGAACGACCGTCGGATGCCCCGAGACTCTCGGCATCTCGCCGTAATTCCCGCGATACGTTCGCGGCTTCGAGTTTTCGTATAATGAAAATATACACGTATTTACGCGAGATCCACGAGTACGCGAATTATTTGCGTATAGATTAGATTTTTTTCAGGCTACTAGAGCATGCAATTATTATACTTTGTGCATACAAATATATACGCGTGTACGCGTACGTAGTGTATAATTAAAAGCATCCGCGAAGCGTTCCCCGCAAGAAGAGCCGAGTGTAATTGAGCGTATCGTAATTTTCGCAAATTGCCCGCCTCCTCTTTCTCGCCGGTAAACAGTGTATAAAGCACATATCGGGTAATCAATTATCCGGGCTTTGACGCCTACCGCAGAGTCCGTCGTATCACAATGAATATTATTTATGATTTCTCCTGCGTGTCCCGCGAACGTTGTCCGCGAAGCGTTCAATTTAATTAAACAAGCCCGCTTTTTAACGACGTATCCTCCCTTTATTCGCGCTTATTCCACAGCGCTCTCGTACGAGCGTTATATCCGCTGAAGAAACGAGGCTCGTTCGTTAATTACGAGGCTCACGGTCTATCCGTCGCTGGGAGAAAGCTTGGCAAAAAGTGCATCGTTGTGCCTAGAAAATGTCCTCTTTGCTGCAACATTTGTTCCCGGGGCGGATTAACGTCTCTTTGCGCAAAACGGTACGTTGCGCCACTGGTGCTCGTTTGCCGAAAGCAGAGGCCATACGCCGCCTTCTCTGCTGAGTACGCCCGTGCGATAGGCAAACGTTTGTTATTTGTTATTTCTCCGGCGGGATTGCGAAAAGGGTAGAGAAGCTCTTGGCGGGGGTGGAAGGAAAGGTTTAGCACGGCCGTTATACAGATCACGTGGCGATTGGATTCCACGTCGGAGTGCGCAGAGACGGAGATGAAACGTATGGGCGATAAATTGAGCGAGGGAGTGAAATGAGAGCGAGAGATGAAGAGAGACGGAGGCGGAGAGGAGAGTTTACAGCCTCGTCTTTTACCAACACGCTTGGCTCTTTCGATCTCGCTCTGCCGGATGCTGGGGGGCGGGGGCAAACCGGGAGGGTTACACAACCCTCACAAATCCGAGTCCAACTCTACAGCTTTCATTATAAATCCGACCCACCCTCCCCTAGCGAAACGCAGAGGTCCCGAACAAGACCCTAACTTTCAACCCTCCAAGGGCAACCCTCATGGTGGTAGAAGCAGCGTATACAGCGGACGAGAGGAAGGTTCTTCCGAGTCGCTCTTCTTTTTCGCTGGCGATCCACCTTACCCTTCGACCAGAGGGGTATTCCACCACCCCAGCGCAAAGAAAACATCGCGAATGTGTTTTTCAATTTGGGCCGGTGCCAGTTGGAAGCTCTCGCGCGTTTTTACATCGAATCTTGGGGAAGAATGTGATCGGATCAATGCTCCCGTTCCACCATCTTGCTTTGTCCTTTTTTTACAAAAAGTTGTCACAAGCGAAGAGAGATGAAATTTCCTGTGATAAAAATTGCTTTCCTCCGTGAATCGTACTGCCGATCGATGACACTCGAGTTTGATCGGATCTGCCGCTGCGCCGGACGATGATCGCGGATAATCACGAAGGACCCCATTCGAACGTCACAAAATCCGGAGCAGCCTCCGAGAGTTGGACCAAGTTGGAACAATCGATCGAAATTCCGTATGGCTCTTGGCTAATCGTGCATTCTTGGCGAGCGAGTTAAATCGGCGAGTCTTGCATCCAGAACGAATGCCGAAGCACGCGCTCTTCTTCTTTGCGGGCATTATTCTCGTGAGCTCGCGGGGAAACGTGCCCCTTTGCCGTTCCAGCGGCGGAGATGTGCTCTCGGCAGAGGGATTTCTCAAACGAGCCAAGTATGCGGCGGTATAGTGCGCGGCGGCCGGGCATTAACGTTCGAGTCTCGACGTTCTACACACGTCGAGACATGTGCAGGGGAAGAGAGGAGGGCGGATGAGTACAGAAAGCACAGGGGTAAAGTTCGCGAGTGCGCTTTCCAATTTGGTTCGTTGCCAGTCGGTCTCTGCTGCGGCGGAGGCCATATGCGAGAGACGAAACGCGAGAGGGAGTCGCGAGCGGCACACACGGATCGTAACGCATTTTAATATCTGTTCCCGAAAGCCGACGGGTACCCTCGGAGAGTTGGCCTCGTGGATGATTTAAACTCTGTACAAGATGCTCTCTCTCTCCTCCTTCCGTTCACTTTTCTCAGAGGCGCGTCTCATGGACCGAAAGTACGGGAGAAATAAGCGAATAAGGGGGAGGACTTTGCTCGGCAATTCGAGTTGCGCCGACGTCGTGATCCTCCGTACTGGAGTTCGATGGCACAGGGTGGAAAGCACCGGATGCCGGTAACTGCGTCTTACCTACTTTGTTCGAGAGTGGAGCAAGACGCGGGTACACGGAAAGCGGCTATGCTTATTTTTCACGCTCCTGATTTACGAGTGCGGAACACGTGTTTCACCTCCGCTAATCCGACTCGGTCCGCACCGCGCCGTTTATGCACGGAATATCCAGCATCCAGCACTTGCCGTACGGCTCCAGATGTCGCTACACGCTCAAACGAGCCTGTGACCGCAAGACGACCGCGGAGATCGTCTTCGAGAGAGTTTCAACCGTGCGTCGATCGAGTACGAGTATAGCATCCTGTACGAGAACAGCATCAAACCTGCATCTCGGTCAGTTGGCTACGTCTATCGGTAAAACAGGTTTGCAAAGAATGCAATAACATCGCGGGTCGGGATGAGTCGCAAGATTGACGCGAGTCACGACTGCTGGGAGATGGGTGCAACTCGAAAGAACCGCGTATAAAATCGCGTGAAATAATCGCGAGGGGCAACAGGCTCTCTCACATATACCTGTCTCGTCCGCTTCCAGTGTTTGCGCGCTGTGCTCGCAGAAACAGACATCATTGTTACGAGTTGCCGGTTGTCGAGTGTTCTCCCCCGATACCGGTAGTGTGTGACGTTAACCGGCAGAAAGACCGAAAGAGGAAGGGAAAGGGGGGCGGGGGAGACGGGAGAGATGAGGGACGGAATACTCTCTACGAGTGAAACCGGCTGGCTCGCACACCGACGCCAACCGTAATGGCACGGTACTAAAACCAAATGGGTCATTTGATTCGTAAGCGATATCTCCCTTACGAGAGATGAATCTGTATGTGTGTGTGTACCTGCGAGAGCCGCGGGCGGGCCACGCGCTTTCCGTACCACATACAGCCGTGGAATACAGCTATTGCGAAAATATACAATGTTCCGATACCAAGGGCCATCAACGGGAGCGAAACACCCTTTTGATGCTGGGGTACCCTCCTCTCTCTCTCTCTCTCTCTCTCTCGGTATGATCTGTCGTGACGGTGCAGCAATATGAACCTACCTGCTATTATCGATTGCATTCCCCTATCATTGCGCTCTCCGGCATAGGACAAAGTACGGCAAAGCAGCAACATTATCCCTTCTAATTGAGTTACACATCCGGTAATACGATAATTCACATCAAAGTACTCAAAATGACGGTAATACTTCGTCCGAAGGATTTTTCTCGCTCACGACAATGTTTCGAATTCGGTCGGGTCACTCTGGAATTTTTGCCACACCGTGGAATTTGTGGTCCATTCGAAGATACCCCGATCTTTGGTCGTCTTAATTCTCAATCTCCGAGGGAGTTGGTGCAAATCCGAAATCACGCGGGAAGCTGAGAATCTCGTGCACATATCAGGTCTAATCGGCATTCGCAGACAATTCCCTAATTCGGTTTGACCCCCTACTCGCTTTCTGACTTCAACGATAGTTGACGAGGCTTAGCGAACCCTATAATGTCGCTGTCCTCCCCACCTACCCCCTGTGACGATACAGCACACACGAGAAACGCCCCGTTCCACCGCAGTAACGCGGTGTTTATCGGGCCGTATACTTCGGCCACCAACCCCTCCGCGCCCCCGTCGCCGGAAGCGGAGAGCCCGGCATCGCTCGCCAGTGGCTTTCATTGCTGCTCTCGCTTGAACACTATCCATGCACGAAGGTTATACTACTCGTAATCCCCCTACTTCTGTCCTGGCTATCATGACCACCATTCGTTACCCCGTTACTGCAATTCCACCAAGATCTCTCGAGCCATTTGGGGATAGCCGTGCACACTCGACTGGCTCGCATAGACACACGGTGCACGTGCGCGAGAAAAGTTTTTCCAAGATTTTCACGAAAAACTGCCACTGCGATGTAGTAAACATCACGCATATCGGTCCATCGTTTTTAACTCTGAATGCTCAAAACGCCTGTGGAGGAATCTAGTCACAATTTGTTTTTTTTTTATGGATTTACTGAGCTTTGAAAAAGATACTTGGAAAAATACAGAGTTTATTTCGAAATTTTGAGTTTTCAGGAAAAAGTCGGTGTGTTTCGTAATCAGCGGAAAATTTGCGATCGAATAGGCTTCTGAGATATTGAAAATTGAAAAAAAAAAAATTTACCCCATTTTTTGCTATTTTTCCGGAATCTCCGAAAAGTCGAAATTTCAAATGGCCATAACTTTCGTTCTAATTAACCTACAGATATTTTTGGGGGGTGTTTTGAGACGCTCTCGGGTAGACTTAGAGAATGGTGGAAGTTAAATGTCGATAGCTAGATTCCTTCACCCTGAAAATCGATGTTGAAAATCGGCGAAAAAAACGCAAAGGGGTATGTATGGGAAAATTGGCAAAAATCGATGGCCCGTCTTTAAAATTCTGCCAAAAATCGAAAAATCAAGATATCCACACAAACCAAACGGCATTTTAAAGGGTATACGATCTCAAAGAGAATAAGCATAAGCCGGAGTGTCCAACTCAATTAGAAAAAAAATGGCAAGCATTTTAGTGAACCAACTCGATCTAGCGACAAACGGCAAAAAATGTTGGATCGTAAAAATGATTTTTATCGGTCTATATCGATGTATTTTTTCCCGCTGATTACGAAAAAAGCCAGTACTTTATCGAAAACTCGATAATTCAGTGCGAAAATCTCGAAAAACGAAACTAATCACCTCGGTCGGTGAAAAGTGAGGCTGCTTTTGTATAATCACATCATTAGAGAGAACGTTCGAGTACCAATCGGTCGGGCGATAATTCGAGACTCCACGATCGCGACGGTAAATGTTTCAGGAGCGGAGCATTCTAGTAGAACGAGTCGAGCAGCAGGTTACCGACGCGACTGTAATAAGTCGCCGGGCAGCTTATCGCCGAGGATCGATGCTTAACGAACCTTCGTTTGTGTCGACCACGACACAAACGAGCAAGCTTGAATTTTCGTATCTTCAACCAATCGGAATTTGCTCATTCTTTAATTGATCGACACGTTTGTTCGTATTTTTTCCTTTCTAGCGGCGAATCTCGAGAGAATTCCTGAAAAAATCAATTACCCTCAGCTGGGACAAGTCAAATTTCAACGCGTCGTTTCTGCAAATGGTATTCGTCGCGATGATTCGTCACAAATCGACGCAACGAAACTGCACGATAACGCGCTGATATTTCGTTTATTCATCGCGCTCCGGAGGGCGGACGACGAGTGAGAATAAATTCTCTCGCGGATGTTTATCGCGCCCGAGAGTGCAGTGTGCGTAACGCCGTTAAATTTCTCGCACGGGACGTTTGTCCGCGTTCATCAGTGAGGCTGCACGAGCTCACCGGAGAGCAAATGATCGTCGGGCCATTGCGAGCGGGTAAATAATCGGAATTTCAAATTCGACGACGACGTACATCGAAATATCGCGGCTGTCCTCCTGTTTGTATATTCCAAGCTGGCGAACGATGGCCACTCTAAAAATTCTCTCTGATGTATCAACGAAATTTGATGAAAATTCGCTGAAATTCCCAGGATTGTCCGAGCCTCGGCGTACGTAAAACAACGGGAACTCCGAAAACGTATAAACTCGACGAGGAAACGCGAGATCGAGGGAAAATTCTCGTCATCTTCTCACGTACGAGTCCCCGGGCGCCCTTTCGACCCTGGCGCGAGAGAGGTTTCTTCATGCGCGTCCACGCTCACTGAAACCCGCGTAACACGCATTTTTATCAAACGTTACGAGGCCCCGAACGAGCTTGGATGAAAACCAATATCTTACAGTCGCATGGGAATTCACCCTCCGAATTCTCATCCTCCTTCTCGCTCTCTCATTCAGACGCTGAATTTTTCCTTGCCCCCTGTACACTCTCGTGTATTTTCCATGTTCATGCCTCCCTTACCCTTTTCCATCGCGAATGAGAGTGAAACAGTCGTTTCTCTCTCCGGACTCGTTCTCGAAATTCCCGTAGATTCAGTGGCTTGGAAAAAATTAATTCGCGCCACGTTCGAAATTACTCGCATTCGTACTCGCTCGTAATATTATCCAATAATCGCTCGTCTCCATTTTGTACCGATAATTGCGTTTTACCTGTGTGACTAACGGAAGCGCCATCTCTCGGGTAAACACTGGTACTTTCGTGAAATATGCAAATGGCGCGTTACGGAAAATCCGCTGCAGAGGAGACAAGCGTGGAGAAAGACGGAAGAAAGTATACGAGTTGTCACCAACGGCGTTCTCCCACCGACGGCGGGGATTTAAACTCGAGCGTGGAAAGCTTAAACAAAGCTCTCAATTTATTGGATGAAAATACTCTCGTGAACTGCGAGTTTCCAAGCTACTTTTACTGTAAAAAAAGAAGACGAAGAGAGAGAGAGAGAGAGAGGGAAAACGCGATAACCCTCTCGTGCAAAACTTGCCGTTGAATTTGAAACTGCGAAGCGCTCGGATTAACGCTTTTCTATCTCTCCGCTTCGAGTCGAAGCTGCCGCAGTCCCTTTCGGTTCTCTTTCAACAATTTCCGCGGGGACTCGTAGCGGCGCGTTTCTATATTCATCCAGCGCCTCTCGCGTCTCGAATCTCTCCTTCCGTTCTCTCTCCCTCTGCGCACGTACGCGCGGCAAACGGTCGAAAAGCAGCATTCCCTGAAACAACAAATCTTCTTTGTAGAAGAAAAGTTGGAGAGGATTCACCAGGGGGCCCGGGGTATTCGCTATTCATGAGGACGATAAAAATAAAAAGAAAAAAAGAGAGCCTCGTTGTCGCACGAGCGCGCAAGTGTTCCTCCATCTCTTTGTACGTCCGCGTTTGCGTGTATCCGCGTCGTCGCGACGTTCCTTCGAACGAGCGAGAAAAATCTCGTATACGCGCGTCGAAAGAGCCAGCGCAACCGGAAATTCGTGGAACTTTGACCGAGAGAAAGAGAGAAGGATCCAAAACGACCGGATAACTCCGCCGAGGCTCATGCGGCAATCTCCGAGAGGATCTCGCGCGATATAACGAAAGAAAACTCGAAGCTTCCGGGTTTTATGCGTTTCAACGCCGTAAACAAAAACAAAACACGGATTAAACAGCGCAATAACGCATTTGTCCCTGGTGGATGTGATTAAAACGAGACGGAGTAATTTTCACCGACTTTAACGTCACCTTGTTCGCAGTGGTACTTTCCGCGAGAGGAGGAATAAAACAGGGATGCTGCGAGTAGCAAACAGCAAAGATCGTGAATTGCGCCAGTCATTTCGAGGTGAAACGAAGGGGTAGATTCGCGAGGGTATACTTTATAACCGCGCGATATTGAGTATACTCTGGTTCGCTCGGTGAACAAGCGATGGGGGATTCCGCAGGTTCATCAATCGTCGTTTGCAATAAAACGGAAAGAACGCGAGCGGGTTACGGTGGCGGAGAAAAATAGACCACCAGCTATTTCGCTTCGTTCTACGAGACCGCCATGGAGATGCTGCGATGATATTTTCGTCCCCCGAGTCGCCGTTTTCCACCCTCTGTACCGTAGATTCAACCCCCTCGCGGGCAGCATCCGCAGCCATGTGTATTTATACGTATTATATACCGCGCTAATGGTACACCGTATAAAAACAGTATATACGTAAAAATACATACGCAGCACGTACATAGGAGTAAGAGCATCGTGGACTCGATACATCGGCGTTTCCTTCGGTCCACCTCCGTCTCCGCCGTCTCGCTTCCGTTCCGCCCTCTCTCGGGCACTTTTCCTCTCGCGAAACGAATAAACAACGTGTACACTCGCTCGCTGCACTCTGCACATACAATTATCGTTATAATCGTATTTTTGCTGGAAAGCTCGCGAGACGCGGGAGGTCCATGATGCTGCGAAAGCGCTCCATCGAGAGAGTCGAGCGGAGGGAAGAGGAGGAAGCAGAAACGGGAGGCGGTAAAATGAGAAGAAAAAAAAGATGGAAGAGTTCGGAGTTGCGGGAAATTCTGCCGCGGGGAATTTGAGAAAATGCGAAAATGCGAACCGCTCTTTCGCTACGTATAGACGATGCCTCGAGGGCATCAACGGGGTATAGACGTATACCCCGTTTGGGGGGATGGAAATACCACCAGCCCCCGGGATCTTTCTCCGGGATGAGGGAAAAAAGAGGCTTTTTTCCAGCTTCCTTTGTACTCCTCCCACGATTCGCTTCGTTTCGCTCTCGTGTGTCCGTCCGAGAACACGGACCGTCCCCTTTCGGTCTGAATAATGCCCCGAAAACGCCGAGGCATCACTGAAAATACCCGCCGCCGCCCTCTGCGGCAGCTACATTTTTCATCGATGTATATTCTTCAGGGTAGCTCGTGATGAAGTCGGTTAACGGATACTGAATTTTTCATATCCCATACATAATGGAAACGCGAGAGAACAGCAGGACGATGAAGACTCGAGTAAGAAAAGCAGGGTCTGGATGGTCCGGTACTTAATCGATCGATATTGATTAAATTTACAATGCCATTGATCGGGAGGCGAGCTCGTCGATGTAAAAGACTTGGAAAATATTAAGGAGGCTGAATTTATGCACCTCGTCGTCGAGATTCTTAATATTCAACCGTGAAAAACGGATTTCTGCTCGAGACACCGACAAAGAAGGTAGGTAGGCTCCGCGAGAGTCCCCGAAAAATTAATATCCATAATTCACTACCCCCCAGCCGTATCCATAAAACCGAATGGCCTCTTAATTACACGTGAAAACTTTAAACGGCGAGTCCTAAACATCGAAAACTCGGGACCCGGGTCACTCGCGTAATGTTTTTCGCGTCGCTGTTTTTTTCCTTCCTCTTCTTCGTTCGAGCGCACCCGAAGCTTCCGCTTCGGGTGCAGCACGAGAAGAATTGTCCCGGGGCGTTTGCGGAGTTAACGTTTCTGAAACTCGACGATCCAGGGTCGGGCGCTATCGAAGCGATAGCGGAAGGAAAAAAAAACGGGAGAAGAAAAAGCGGTGGTAAAAAGTGGAGGGGGGAATAAAGAAAAGAAACAGAGGAGGATCGGAGAGTAGACTGTGACGAGGTATAAGAGGAGAAGGAGGTAAAGCGACGAGCGAAAAAAGGCCAAAAGTTGAAACCGAGAAGGAAAATGTTAGTATAGGAAGAAACGACGTGAGGTATACGGACGATGAGGAAAAAGAGAAGCTGAGAAAGATAGGCAAAGAGCCGGAGCTCCCGTAGTCGTCGTATAGCGCGCGCGTGAATCGCGAGCGCGGAACGGAGAACCGGGCTCCCGACGTCGTTGCTCGGGATGGGGGTAATGGCAGTCTTGGAATTGCGTTATCAATCTCCGTAACCCCGCGGTTCTCCGCCTCTCCCCGCGCCATCTCGCGTCGTTTTCCTCGGTCTTGAACGAGAATTCACCGAGAGAGCCCTGCGGCGCTCTTCGTCTCTCGTCTCGACTCCATTTCGTCGGGCTGCCGGCAGCCCCCGGGATCCGCAACCTCCGGTTCACGGTCCGGAACCATCCCCTCGGCGGGCCGACGGAAAACCACCCCCGTCAAACACGGAGCTTCCGCGCAAGTCGACTTTTTCTCTCCCTCTCGACTTCCTCTTTGCTTTTGCTCTTTTCGAAACGGCACTGCCGAAGATATAAACATATATTCCGACGCTCCAGTCGCATACAACTCGACGTTTTATACAAGCTCTCTGTACATTCATGGAGAGCGCCGCAACGAGCACCGTCGGTGGAAAAATATAGGCGAGTTTTTGGAACGTTCCACCGTCCGAAGAATGTATACGTATATCGCTGACACGCCGTTATAACACGCCATATATGCGCCGAGAAGAGCTAACGTTCCGCGTAGAAACGCACCACCAAAGATTTTTATCATCCGTGTGAGTATGTACCAATACCAATCAGGCGGAAAGTGAGGATATACGTAGCGTACAGTATGTATATATAACTAGAAGAAGCAGAGGAACGTCCGCCAATAGGACAGCGAGGGAAAAAGTTTCACCGCGAGATGTAGGCGTACACGTACGAGGTAGCGAGGTAGTCTAGTCTCGCCATAACCGCACGCTCATACACCGACCACGCCGCTACCGATACAGCGTTTGCCAAAAACTCCTTATTGCATTTTATATTATACATTTATTTCCGTTCCACCACGGCATGCCGCAAGCCCAAAAGATCCCGCGACTTTGCACGAAAACTGCGGCGAGTGTAACCAAAGCAAAAATTGCAAACCCCAGCAAAATACTCGTCTCGATCGAACTTTTTTTCTCCTCCACCTCTTGGTCCATCTTCATCTTCCTCCTTCGTATTTCCCACCCCTCTCTCGTTTCTCGCTGTGCTTTTGAAAAGGAGCCAGACGAGAAACGCATCTCTTTCTCTCGTGCGACATACCGCAATGGACTTGGACGTTTGCTCGAATTTTCGCCGACCGCTGACTGGAATCGTCTCCGTTACGGTGCCATCGCGTTATTAGCACTCACGCCGATTGAACCTAATAATCATCCCCCTGACTAAAGACCCTCCCAACCCCTGCTTCCGAGAGGCAACCGCGACTCTTTGTTTACGACTCCTGCGGTAAGGAAACTTCAAGATTTCGCAATGCGTTCCAATCGCTTGGTCATCATTTTCCATTCCTCCAAGAGGACAAGATTCGAATCCTCGACGATATTTCAAGAGCTATCGGATGGAAATTGGAATTTCCCGGATAAATCTTTCGTTACGTTGAGATAAATACATTTCGGGATACGTGCTTTTTTCCAACCTTTGTCCCTTTTCCACACTCTCGATTTTGATGTTTCGTTCGGGAATAAAGGAACGAAAACAAGCCGGAATGGGGAGGGAGCGGGAAAACTGGCTCTCGGGAAGGTCCGCGAGAAAATAGCGAGTGCACACTCGGCCTGTTGGTCTCCCGAGGAGGAAGAGAGCACAGCAAAGTCGATACCGTATCGCTTTCACGGAGACCCAAAGGTTACCGAATCGTTTCGAGACTATCTTAATGGCCGGATAGATCGTTCGATACTATGGTCGAGTCGTAAAGGCTATTGCTCCGGCCTCTTTCCTCTCGGAGCCCTCGAATCGCATCTCCGCGGCAAATACAGCGACAGCGATCCCCTCGTAGCTCGAAGAGTCACCCCCAATCCCTTCTGCTCCTTTCCAACAGCGTCAGCGACTGCACGACAGCACTGGCACAATCCTTACCTCCCGAAGAAGTCACGAGCTTTGCGCGCCACCCAGCGGGAACGCCAGACACTCGGAGTGTCCGTACACGTCAGCCACGAGAGAATCCAAAATCCAACAATCGACATCGCCATCCTCTCATTTTCTACCGTCTACCAGCTCTGTCCTACGCACCCCACTTATTTTCCCCGAGCTTCATGACGCGTTCTCCGCGTTCGCAGGCGCAATTACGATTTACGATAAACGAGAGCGACTCTGCTCGAGTATATCGGCCAGTTAATAATTCATTAGGCGCTCCTCTCCCCAGAGCCCTCGTCCATGAAAGACCGACATCGCAAAGAGGGCGCCTCGGTCATTCCCGAGATGAATCGTGTTGATTATCGGAAAACGTGGTCGTCGAAATTATTCAACGACTCGATCGTGTGATGCCTTTTTTCCTTCTCGTCGCAGAGTCTTTTTCGATGTTTGAAACGAAATTGTGTAACTCGTCGCCTTTTTTTTCTCTTCTCCGAGTATTTTACAAGATAATAGAAAATTCATGTTGATGAAATTTACGGGCCGTGTAACGCGCAAGTCGAAGGGGACCACAGAGAGCCAGCTCTAATGTTCTCGTACTCTCGGCATCGGTGTGACATTAATACGCGGCCGAACAACCGGGCTACGGCGTGTAACTTAATTAAAGCAACGACGCGGAGAGGACCCCAGGGCGACCACGGTTCTGCGGCTTCTACAATTCCTATACCCCGTGGCAGGGTATATAAAATGAGTTTCCCTATATCCGTGCGACGGTACCTCGACCGCGGACGGCAGCATCCGTGCGGCGACGGTTTTCTCTCTCTCTCTCTCTCTCCCGCCTCCTCTCTTCTCTCCTTTACTGTGCAAATGCAATGGCGGCGACCGAAATTGTATTTGCGGCTCTTTCTCTTCACGAACGACGGGCTTCCTTCCGGTTCGATCTACTTTGGTCCTTGGGCGCATAAAATTTCAAAAGAAACGAGTATCGGGATAAAAAGGAAGCAAAATTTGCGGCGAATAAAGATGATTTATGGATCAGGATGACGAGACGTGTGCTGCAGGATATTCATACCGGGAGAAGACGAGCGGAAGATCACGGTCGTTGGAAATGGTCGTGCTTGTAGAATCGAGCTCGTCCGGCAATACGCATAACTGGCCGATTAAAAGTAACGACCGAGGCGTAAACTTGATTTACGGGCAATCGCGGGACCGCGTGGCCACCGACGCTCTCGATATGCTTGTAAATATGAATACATGTATATATAGCCGAAAAGTATATCCAGACGAAACTGTAGAGGTCGGGAGGATGGCGGCGTGTGCGGCTTCTCCCCGCTCGACCCTGTCATTCAAATAGGTGTCAACAGCAATCGCTTTTACGAGATACTTATTAATTGTTACGACGCTTTTACGACGGCATAAAAGTACGCGAGACTGCCGCGATATCCAGAGGAAGGGTAAGAAGCATGCAGAGAGAGAGAGAGATGGCTGGGGGCGTATGTGAAAGAGAATAAAAAACAGCGAGAGGAGAAGAAAGAGACGAGGATCAACGTACAGTCGGACGAGAACCTCTTGGTAATGGGAAACACCTCGATGGATTATATTACCCATTCGAGGCATCGTGAAACTCGACATTAGAACAATATTTACACACGAGCCTCCGCGGACTCTGTAAATCCCGATGGAAATGTGAGATTCGGGAGAAAGCTCGAAAAACACGAGGTTTTGTTTGGTGAAGAAGAAAAAAGAACGAAGGATAATGCGACAAGCACAAACAGCGAATGAGAGGATATACGACGGAGCGACGAATCGTTTCCGGCGGCTGTGCATCGAGAACGGAGACCACACGCGAGAGGCTGACGCTCTGCACGCGAGCGCGACGTATTGCATACTCACCAGGGGCCGATAGCTCCCCGACACTCGCTCTTTCGATCGAATTAACGTTCGAGCATCAAAATTGAATTTCCTCGATTAATCGCGACGATTAAAATTCATTGATCCGTTTTGCATCAAATATTACTTTTCCAACGATTTTGATGAAAAAAAAATGACATTGCCGCGATAAAATACTCGCCGTGGAGCATCTTCGTCCTTTCGCTCGAAGACAAAGATTGGATTTTGTCATTAGACGAGCATCAAGCACAACTTTAGCGCCCTGATAATAGCGCACGAAATACAGGAGCGAGAACGGTGGGAAAAAAAATTAGATGGCGACTTAAATTATGTGGGCGTTGAGATGAGGATTCGTGAGGAGAATCGCGCTGGGATGGTCTGTCGGGAAGGGTCCAACTTGGCTTTGGATAATGGCTATGGGAAAAGGGGGATGGAGGAGGGAGAGAGGGAGAGGAAAAGACCGAGAGGCGATGGTAATGCGAAAACGGCACTGGCGAGAGTAAAGAAGAGTTTTTCTTTTCCCTCCGGGCTTTCCGATCCCTCTTTCGCCTCCTTATCCTTTTTTTTCTTCTCGACTCGTACACCCCGAATCCCGCACCCGACCATCAACCCCTATCACGAAAGCGGCACGGCGCTGCTTATCTTTCCACTAAATCCAGCGATTTTAATACGCGTTCTCTCGGCAATTTCAGTCCGAGCTATATACGCATTACTCCAAGGTGCTCGTTCTCTCGCCTATTTCTCTCCGAGAATTCTTTCCCGCTTTTATACCCCCAGGGCAAAGCTTAGGATGTATACATGTATTCACCCTCGGAGAATTGATGCGCGCAAGTTGCTCCACCCTCTGTTTTCCCTCTTCCTCCAGGCTCGCTTTTATTTTTACAGTTTCGTTTAAAAAAAAGCGTTATTTCGCACGTGAATGCACGATATACGTATACGTGTGGCTTTTTTTTCAATTTTAACCCACGTTTCGGAAGTTTGAGGTAAGAAAAGACGATGAATTAGTGACGAGATGAGAAATATGGGTTTTTTTTCAGGAAGGAACGCTTTTTTTGAAAAAATCATCAAAGTAGGATGTCGCGAAATTCACTCGGATTTGATTCATCGAAGGGTACGTGTACGACGCAGTTTCCCACAAGCGGCCTTGTATACACGCGCAAATACGTTCCGCGTAGAGACAGACTGCTGCGAGGAGAAGTTTGGTAAGGGATGGCCACCCTCTTTTCTCGCGGGAAGCCATTATACCTCGTGAGGGAAGGTTAGAAAAAAAGCTTGTAAATAAAAATATACGCAGGGACAAGAATGGGATCGACCGTGAGTGCGTTTGTGTCTTTGGCCTTCTCCGCACTTTGCGGTCGAACTAACCCTCGCGCGATTACATACATAAATTTATACGAGAGCATCAAGACGACGGATAAAAGTCAATTTCTCTCGACAGTCATTTTCGTCGTTTCCTCGCCCATTAAAATCGCATAATCGCTGCGATTTCTATTTCTCCATTTGCAATAATTCACATGGGCGTGCTGGAGGACAGCAGCAGCATCTCCCATTCCGTCGAAGAATCCTCGTCGTTGCGTCGGGATTAATAAATAAACGAGGGGATAAAAAATGAGTCATCGAAGGTCAAGATATAAGATTATTAAAATGTAACGTCGGGCATTAATTCTCTCGGCAACCGTTCGCCGAAGAGAACAGGTAAAAAGCCATAATTAAGATGTCTCTCGCGAGGCACGGTACAAGAAAGAGGTGACCCAGGCTATAAATTTGACGGATTCCCACGTTGGGGTCCTCGAGAACGAAAAAAGAATGACAAAAAAAGAATCTTTTTGAACAAACAGAGTCCCGGTGAGCACTTTTGCTTTATACACGCGCACATGTACACGGAAAACGCGTCGCATATTCATACATTCAGCCCGGTCGAGCATCATTTAATCACGTGGCAAGAAGGAGCTCGCTGTTTGTCCGCGGATGGCGTATCGCCGTCGTCTTTGTCGCAGTCGCGCGATATAAATTCGGCCTGGCGGAGCAATGATTCGCCCCGACCGCGCGGCTGCGAAATGAAAAAGGAGAGAGAGAGGATCCTCGAGGCCTCCTCTCTCAGGGTCACAAAGTTACGGAGGGAGATGCTGCCGAACACGCAGCATCCACAGGGTGAGAGATAAGCGAGGGGAGAAAATAAAACGAAGGGTAGGAGATGAGACGGAAGAGGAGAAATCGAAACGCGAGGAAGAATAAGGAGCAGGAGGAGGAGGAGGAGAGCGAAAGGGGAAGAGATGGATGAGTTTGAGAGTGAGATGAAGATAAGAAGGACACGCGGTCGTGCGGCAGGTAGGCGAGGTGATAAATATGATTTTTGTGTGAAACCGGCTGTGCGCGAAGCGTATTCCAACCGGACTCGATCTCCACCAGGGGTGGTCCTTCGTTCTCGTACGTCACTCGAGAGAGAATCTCTCCGTGTCCCTGAGCTCCTCCTTTCCCCCTTCGTCTCTCGTACACGGTCACCGGGACGAAAAATCGAAACGGGAGAGGACACTCGTTCGCGCCGAGGGTTTTACAGATTCGTACTTTCTTTTCGCAGCATCCCCTCGAGATCGTACGTTAGAGAAGCTCGGTGTGGAAGCGAGACAAAAGGAGGATCCGGTTGTCCTAACCTCGAGCTCGCCCTCTCGTCGGCGCACATCTTAATCTAGATGCTGTTCTTCCATCGCAGCAACATCCTCTCTTTTGTCTTGTTTTTCTTCTCAACTCTGGGATCCTTTCCCCATTTTGCCTTGGCTCTCGCGGACAACCCCCTTTGATATTGCCTCATCTTACCGAAAACGCGACCCGGTAATCTCGAGCATCGCGATGAAAAAGAGGGAACGCATTTCGCCAAGAGTGTCCCCTTCTCCCTGAATGGGGGTGCGGTTTTTCTTTTTTTTTTTTGCCTCTCTGATCTCCTCTCTCTCTCGCGAAATGAAACTTTTGTACGAGCGTTTATCCCAAAAGCTAGACTCAAAAACCTGTGACTAGACTCTTGTGACTTTTCGAGAGGTCTTTGACCTTCCCGCGTCTTCGATGTTGACATCGACAGTCACTCGTTTCCGATCGCTGGATTCGTCTTTTGTATTTTTCTCGACACGCTCAACGAGCTCTTCATGACCGAAAACCGGCGATTCGCTCGTCTCGAGACACTCAATTCTCGGCGAACGGTTTCTATCGAATGGCAACGGGTATGAACAAAGGAGAACGTGTATATTCAGCCTGCCCTCGCGGTACTTCGTATGCGTCGTGTACTCACAAAGACGAGTATCTTAACGGCGTGTACGGTGAGCGTACAACGAGAGGCGGAATCGTCGCTTCGCCAGGATTTGAAAGGACGACGAGTGACCGAGCGGTCACGTCCGATCAAACGACCATCTCTCACCGGTTTCTCTCGAGAACCCTTTGTTCGCGGTAAACACATGGGAAACGAGCGATTAATCGTCGCCTCGATACACGATTTTTCAACCATTTTGGAATAATTCAATGTCTCGCTTCGGCGGGCGACTGTACGACTGCACAAAAGTCTCTCAAAGTGCATAATAAAAATGTTAGGCAGGCCGTAAAAAGGTGCTTCAAGTACAATTTAGAAAGACATTTCCCGTCGAGTTAATGCCATCGCGTACAACCGTAAAAACGCGCGTGTGCTTCCGGACAAAAGTGAGTTGACGACGTTTACCGTCGCGAAGGATCGTCTCGGTAGCTTGTAATTAAAAGAGAGGAGAGGATAAGGCGAACCGCGCGCGCGCGCGATAGGGGTACGCGTATATTTCTCGCCAAGTTTCGCCTTTATCTATTCCACAGCGGGAAACTGGAATGGCGAGCGACAATCGCGCTGGCAGCCACGAGAGAGAGAGAGAGAGAGAGAGAGCACGAAGCGCCCGCGCGATGAGTGTCTCTCATCCCCAATGAGGTACCGTCGCGAGATTTACGGAGGCTGGTATAAACATCGGTGGAGATTACGCGGGAGAGTTCGCTCCAAGTTTTAACGAGATTCCCTCAGCGCTGCGTCGCCGACATTATCAAATAATTGAGTGGTGTAACTCTCGCAAGAGGCTGTGTGTGCCATTACCGCCGAGCGGAAGATCCTCGAGATCGTGGAATTAACTCCTTCTCCGCCCATTTTGAATCGCTACTTTGAAAACGATCTTTACCTCCCCCCCCCTTCCTCCCTCTCGTCGTCTCGTTCGTCCTCTCTCTCCTCCCTCCAGCGGCCTCGCAAATGGACCACCCAAAAGTTCCCTCTCGTTCTCATTTAGCGAAAAATTCCACTCTGAGCGTGCGCGTATTAATTCGAAAGTCTTCATCAATCTATATTCCTTATAAAGCCTCGAATAAAATCGCAACGGATATTAACGAAGGCGGATTTACGGAGGACAGCTTTCGACGGTATACAGGGTGAGCTGCGAGATACGGAACGCGAGAACGTCACGCAGGGTTGGGTTTCGCAAAGTATCCTCGCGTTTGATGATTTCTGAAGGTCAAGCAAGGTTCTTTTCTCAATTCTCAAAATCAGTGAGCGATCTTGTTGGAAACTGTTGAGGAACTGAGCCGGATTCCTCGCAGAGATCGTGAATCACATCGGCATGGATCCAGGCGATCCATGGCGATGTCCAGGAGTCCAGGCGACGGTTTTCATTGCACTTTTTTGTCCAAGGGCGAGTGGATCGAGTCTGGCGAATACCCTCGAGACTCGCGTTCTCCCCCTTTTGTCACCCGGTGACAAGTGGAAAATGGGCCCAGGTCGGAACGATATTGTAACGAAGGACACGGTGGCGAGGGGGTGAAAGGGGTCGTAAGATGGAAGAAGAGAATCGGGATGCATGTGCACGAACGCGCGTCGTTCGTCGGTGGTGGTAAGAGAGAAAAGAGAGGAAGGTGGATCTGAAATAAACAAGCCGACGGTAATGCGACCGTACATCTCCGGAAAAGATTAAACAGTTAATAAGAATAAGAGTCCCGTGGAGTCTCCTCTCGTGTGTGCACCGGGGGGTGTCCCTCCTCCCTCTCGTACCAGCATCAACCGTCGCGTACCACTACCATCTCGGCTATCTCCACAAGCTTATAAGCGAAGCGGAATTCCCGCGAGTTGCCTCTTCACCGACGTTCTCGCCACCCTCGCGCCCTCTCGAGTATTTATATACATTTATGTATATATACATATGTACACATGGGTTGCACACGCATATAAAGCGGGGTGAGAGGAAGGGGTTTCTCCCTGGGATGGTTGGAGGGAAATGGCGGCCATCTTTCCCGCTGGCTCCTCTCGAGAACCAATCGCCTCTCTCCAGCGGACGTTAAGGCGGCAACTCCCGCTGAAGAATTGCCTCTGCCAACGTTAGACACATTTTTCTCGCTTTTCCTTTTATTCCCGCCGACGGTGAGCGCGGGCCCGCGGAGGAGCTCTCCTTTTTTCCTCTCTCTCTCTCTCTCGCTCTCTCCGTATACCTTTTTGCCCTTTTCACCGGTTCTCTCCTGTACCTTTTCCACCGTCTCGTCCTTCGTCGTGTGCGCACAAACCCCGAGGAATCTTCTCTCTTTCTCCGCACTTTCATCTCCCTCGCATGGACCACTGATGCTGTGCTCCGTCTTTCTCCTTTCTTCGTCGGTTTCGCATCGTTCGTATTCTTTGTTCCGTACGGAATAACATTGTCCTCTTTGCCAGACCTTATACCCAACCCCACCCGGAAAGAACATCGTTTGTACCGAGTGCGGACGGCGCAAGGGTAGTTTTTTTATACACATATATATACACCTCTATATAATTACACTCTATACACGCGGGGGGATATAATGGTGTTCATCTCCGCGAAGTGAGCTCCATCGAGATCGCGCGGCAGGTGGCTGACCTTAATAACGACGAGAGAGCGGAGCGCATAACGAAAGAATGAAAAAAAAAAGATCCTCAGGGGTGTGGAAAGGATGTGAAATAAAAAATGGCGATGTCGAATGAGAAAACGCGTCTTGGTGATTCGACGTGTCTCTCGTTGTGGAGAGCTTGGCGCGTGTGAGAATTACCGCTCGCTTCGTACGCACAATGCGCAACGACGAAAATGCCTATCCCTCTTTTCTCTGCCTGTGTGTACGCAGTGGATGGACGAGATTTACGCGAGAAAAAGAAAAAGAATTTCTTCCGAAAGACTCTCGTCCGGGATCGTCGCGTTCACCAGCGAGGAAGAAGGGTCGCGGATCTAAGGTCAATGGATGCTGCATGAGTGCATCATTCATTTGTCACACGTGTGCGATTGTTCCGCAGGTATCGTGCGAACTGGCGGAGCCATCTCTCCTCTCCTCTCTCCCTCGAAAGTTTTTCAAACTTTCTTCGGCAGCGTCAGAAAAGCTTTTGTGGCTGGTATATTGAGTCCTCGAGATGATATGCGAGCGTACCATACGTGTCAGGCTACTTTGTAAAGCCGAGATGACGAGCGTCATCATAAAAACGTACGTGCATTGAATCGAACGCGTACACACGCACTTTTGGCTTGACTAATGATACTTTTTCCCCCATTGAACGCCGAGTGAAAATATCTCGAAGGGAATCTGAGGGAAATGGCGGAAGAGGCATGTAAAATGGCTCTTCGGTATGGCGGTTTTATTCACATTTTACGAGTTGTTTTGCCCACCGGCGCGGGACATTTCCAATTCATGAAAGAGCTCCCTGTTCGTTCTCGCTTCGAGTGTATATGTGTATAAAGAATCCAGAGCTCTTTCAAATACCAAAACGACGTTCTTCTATTCTAAATGGCATTGGCAACAAAAAAAATACCATGTATCGATAATTTCGGGAAAAATATGTGTCTGGGCATGAAAATGTTTTACCCAAGAGCGGAGAAGGACGGCGGTGCGATCGGAAGCTGTCAACTTTTTTATGCGCCTGTAATTCGGGTAGTTTTAATCGGTAAATATTTACTTTCGATATTCAAATATACTGATTTTAATCGTGACCAAACAAATACTGTACAGTGCATTACGAAAAAAAATTTATTGTATTTTGAAAAAGTGTAATTACCCACGTTGAAAAATGTAAAATGTGAAAAATGTCTCTGCACAAAGTACGTTTCTTCTCAAGCCTTGTATCTCTACGGGACGATGCGTAATAAAGACACGATGCAACAATGTACCGTGGATAACTGTTATATTCCATCTTTTCGACATTCTCGGCCTATTAGCGATTATGAGAACGATCATTGGGCAAGTGGGTACGTAAATGTCGAGTCCTTTTACCGTCTAGTGACGGTAGTGATGTATCATGAAAATGTTTTACCCAAGAGCGGAGAAAGACGGTGGTGCGCTCGGAAGCTGTCATCTTTTTTATGCGCCTGTAATTCGGGTTGTTAATCGGTAAATGTTTGCTTTCGATATTCAAATATAAAGATTATAATCGTGACCAAACAAATACTGTACAGTGCATTACGAAAAAAAATTTATTGTATTTTGAAAAAGTGTAATTACCCACGTTGAAAAATGCACAATGTGAAAAATGTCTCTGCACAAAGTAGGTTTCTTCTCAAGCCTGGTATCTCTACGGGGCGATGCGTAATAAAGACACGATGCAACAATGTACCGTGGATAATTGTTATATTCCATCTTTTCGACATTGTCGGCCTATTAGCGATTATGAGAACGATCATTGGGCAAGTGGGTACGTAAATGTCGAGTCCTTTTACCGTCTAGGGTGCTCGGCACTCGGGGAAAGCCCCAGACTGGTCTTTATAGTTCTCTCGAGCGTTCGCGTTCGTGCTACCGGGCTTCTCTTTCTTCTTCCCTTTGGATATACCGACGAGACCGTGTGCCACGATCGTCAAAGTCTTTTACGATCGAGTAACGGGATTTAAAGTGACGATGAGGCAACCTCGAGGTACTCACTCGATCCTTCAATGGCCTCGTAAATGTAACTGATGACATTCTCAGATATAAACACTCGCACACACACGAACACACCATGATTTTTTGCTTCACACTCGCGGAGCTCCCGTGCGTCATTCACTCAACGCGATAAGACTGGAACAAAATGTAAGTCAACCTGCACGGTCTTTACGACGTCGTAAAAAAAGGAGAAAAAAAAATGCAAGTTTTTATCGATGAAAATCAGAAGAGGGAGACACATTGGGGAATTAATAAAGCTCGAATGGGATATTGCGGTTTATGGATGTCACGTTTTAGTGCGCTGAAAGCTTATTGGCGATTAATCAAGTCCGCGTGGATCAAAGCGGTGTTTAATGGCCCGTAAAATTACCGGTTTTATTAATCGCGTATCGCTCGTACATAATTCATAACGGAGATAAAACCTTTAGCGGCTTTTCTCCGTAAAAGTTTCGCAGACGATAATAAAAAGTTCGCGCCCTGGGAACGTACGAGGTGGCGCCATCCGACGGTTCGCTGAAGCTTCGACGGATTTACGGTCCTGCTTTAGATTCTCCTACATGTTTCACTCTCGGGAATTTCAACGATCGATTTCCGTAAAAAAAAAAAACGACATTCGGTTAATATAAAATAAATAACGGAGAAAAGTCCAAGGGCCCTCTTCGCGTTATATCACCTCGGATTTCAGAGCGCAAAAGCTTTAATACCGACGGTGGGATCTCGAGCAGAAATTCGCAGCACCATCTATGAGCAGGATCGTCGAACCGTCGGTGCGAGTACAGGAAGCCCCTTGGCTTGGAGGGTAACAGAGGGGACGAACCGAACGCCAGATGGTCAAAATCCTCTCGTCTTTTCTCGCACTCGAAAGATTCTTTCGCCGGAAATCCAGCGCGAAAGAGAGCGTGGATTTACGATCGAATTAAAACTGACAATTATCGTTATGGTTTCCGTCATATAAGGAGGTAACAGATAATAAATTTGACCGTAAAACCGCGTTAAACTATATAGTCGTGGCATGTATATGTATATATATATATATATACAGCGTGGTAAGGGTCCGGGGATGAGTTTAGTGTCGAGTCGCGTGCAGAGGCAGAACGCTCGTTAAAAACAGCCGTAAACCGACGTAACCGTCAGTCGTGCGCTGCCGCCGCAGGTCAGCCACACATCGCGCGCAGCATCTGTGCCCAATCTCTCGCTGACGGGAGAAGAAAAAGGTGATAAATTTATTCGCCAACTTTGCCATGACAATAAATGCGAATTTGCGAAATGGTCGATAATTTATTCGTCTCGTGTTCGTTTACCGATGAAATGACGAAACTCGTCGGCGACAGTGACTTATGGTCCGTCGGTAATCCAGAGATAACGCTCCAATTGTTATCTCCGTGTCAAAAATTGACAATTACCTATAGCTGGTCGTTTTTTTTTTCGCAGACGCGCGTATCAACTCTCGGTCAAGGTCATTTCCTATAATACGGAATAAACCTGCTCATTTAGTTTCCCAAACGCCCGTTAGGTCGAGGCACCGTTGGATTCCCACGGGAAGTAGAAAATGCACTCGTGGGCAGAGACGTTCAATTTTTTCTCTCCCAGCTGCTTCGCTATCGAGCAAAAGACAAACGAGGATCAATATTTTCGAAATTCCCGGACAAACGACTCGTACGTCGTTCACGAAAATTTCCCACTTCCGGTAGCATCATTTCGAATCAATCGGGATTGATGCATTTTTTTTCTTTTTTTTTTTTTTTGGTTCGAGACGCTCCAATTTTTTCCCCGTGAAATAAATCTCCCTCTCTCCTTCTCCAATAAGCGCAACGAGAATTGCAGCATCCGCAGTTGCGGGTGTCGTTCCTACGGGCATTTCACCCTTAGCGGACACCTTCGATTAGCTAAATATAGATTTACCGCTCGAGTCGTACGAGCACTCGGGACAAAATCAAACAAAATGCAATTAGAGACACAGCAACGTCAGGGGCTTCGGATGAAATCTCGCTTTCCGCAAACGAACGATTCGCAAACGCCGCGAATAAACAAATAAATATGTGGCCTTTTTCGAATCCACGTCGATTGATGTTCGACGTTCGGAGCTTCGTTTGATTCGCGTAGTGATTTAATTTCAGCCAATGGTCGCAGAGTGATGGCCGTCGAGGGAGAGACGGTTCACGGTGATTCTGGTAGATGGCGCTAGTGCCGGGCGCCATAAATCGTCGTGGGATTCCCGCCCATTGGGCGCTGAGAGGCGGTGCTTGGGATCTCTGCCACTCGGTTGTTCCCCCCACCCCCTCGACCATCGACGATCGCTGTTTCTCCCTCTTGCTCCATAAAATGATCCCACCGAGTCGTTTTCCCCCCCCCTCCTGGCTTCATCGCCACTCGTCTCTCTCTCTATCTCTCCGTCTCTATCCGTTTCGGTAAAATCTCGCAGTCTTCCTCTTTGTCTCGCTCCAGCGTCGAGTCCCGCGGAGAGGAGCTCTCTCCGATGGACGCGCCACCATCACACGGTCATCTTCATAAATGCGTGAAGAGCCTCGCGAAATGGTATCGAGGCTAATTTAAGCTTCGCGCACACGAGTGATACACCGTTTGTTTATCGCTTGTTCAAACGCTTTGGATTAAATATAAAATGTTGACGAGCTTATTGGAGTCTCCTCCTGGAGTATAAGCTCCGAGCTAGACTGCATGGCGCGCGCTTCGAATCTCGACAGACGATGACGACGAATACCTCTTTTTTCTCACGGCGTCACGCAAATTCTCCGGACATCACGTAGATAAAAATCTACGATTCGAAAACACGTTTATCGCGCTCTCTTTTTTCAAGAAAATTATCTTCAATCAAAAGCATCTTTGCGAAGCAAATCAGAGTGAATTTGCTTTTTCAAATTCCCTCAAATTACGAAAATCGATGTATCTCTTACGAGGCAATGTTTTCAGCTGGAAATACACCGCTGTAGCGAATAAACGCGAGGAGATTCGACGAGATAACGTCTCGTGTTTCGCGGGGAATAAAGTGGCGATATCTCGCCCGTAATAAAATTAACAGTATCATTAGAAATACCAAGGAGGCATTTGCAATATTTCACACAAGCGGGAGATAACGCGGGGCAGCATCGCGAACGCGGTCCAAAATGCCCGGAAAGACAAAACAGCGCAGCGGACGCAGCATCTCATTTTCTCGAATCCTCCGTCCGCTCCTCTCTCTCTCCTCCTCCTCCTCCTCGTCTCTCGTACGACGTACGAATGGGGCCTGTATATATTCGAGTCACAATATTTTCGTAGAAATTGTGTTTATAGGAATAATAAAACGTATTCGTCCCCCAGGGAAATATAGACCTTTAGTCCGCAGAGTCGCGAGTTGGATTGCGCGTTTCTTCTCCTCGCAGCCTCCGTGGATGCTGCGTGGATGCTGCGGCGTGTGTGTGCTACGATGCTGGGGCGAGGATATATAACGCTACACACGCTACTAAAGAGATCAATACGCCATCGCGCGCGGACCGACCTCTCTCCGTATACATCCGTACTTCTCCTCACTCTTTTTCTCTCCTTTTCCTCATCCTCCCGCTCCTAACGTTCCTACGTAAATTGACGAGATGCGATGCCACTTCTCTATCTATATTCTGAATCTTCATGTACCGTAATATTACCTACACGTATACATACACACAAATGGACAAAATATACACCATCGGGTGTACTTTGTACAGCCGTCATATCGCGACCAAATGGATGGTGTGACCACGAAAATTCTCTCGCTGCACGTACCATAAAACGATGGAAAGAGTTTTGCGGATAAATTCACCATTATGGAACAAGAGAGCCATTTCGCGATCCGATGAATCTTCTCGCGGCAATTCCCGAGGAAAATATAAGCGCGATCTTCGTGTATATATTCCCAGGAGAATTATCCAGCACACAGAGGCGAAAGCGATTCGATATATCGAACGGCAGAGATCTTTCGCAAATTAGAAGAGACGGGGCAAAAAGAAACATCGAGGAATTTCGCCATGGTCAGGGGGGGGGGGCTGACATAACGTACATTTTATTCCTTTCCTAATTCCCATCAGCTGCGGCAATGGTCTTTTTTTTTTTTTTATTTGCTAGTCTTTGCGTTCACCCACCGCGGGGTCTCGTGCTGGGGTACCCGGGGAACATATTTAACGCGGAGAGCACGAGAATACAAAATTTATAATGAAATTAAGACGACGGGGTCGCACCGGAGGAAACAGCCCGGCTGGAGAACAAAAAGTTGGCATGCGCGCGAGCGTATATATCTTTATATACACGTGGATATATACACGTTGGAGAAGAAAGCACCACGCGGCGGCGTCGCGACGCGTACCGTCGCAATCGAGCCAGAAAGAGAGAGGGAGGAAAAAAAGGCATTAGCTGGCAAAAGCGTTTTTTATCCAGAGAGCTAATCTCGTCGGGCACGCTGCTGCTCTTACAAATTTCTTCCCTCTGCATATTGGGATGAGAGTATCCGACTGATTAGTTGTATTTCATGATCGTTGTACTGATTATTCTCCTCGGAAAAGCCGATGATTCGCGCGACGTCAGAAGTCGATCGATCGTATCGAAGACTCTTCTCGTCGCAGGATTCTTTTTCTTTCTTTTTCCCGAATCTTTCGTCGAGACGATTCCATCAAGAGCGACGCGCGCATAATTGAAACACAAAGATATCGCGGGAGCTGATAATGAAATAAAACGGGGCAGAAATGCTGTCCACAGTCGGATGATAATTTATGCGAGATATTAAAGAAATTTATCGAAAGATACGGGCGTAAATGTGGAAAGAAAAAACGTCACATGCGCGTCTCATCGCAGCTGCTCCAGAATGGCGTGCGTGCTTTCCTACACTGGCACGTGTTTAGTGGCGGCGCAGCTTTATTATACATACGGCGCATATGTACATACTTACATACACAATACAACGTGCCAGTACAGGGCAATAAATGGTATCGGCTGGAATGGATGTTTTCGTGCTTTTACGACTCGCTTATTATGAATACAAAGTGTCAGATGTATAAAAAGCCCCCGCTAAAAAGACCACGCGAATTACTCGGCGTAATCTCCTCTCTCTCTCTCTCTCTCTCTCACTCTTAAATCTTGCACTCTCGCCATCTTTCTCTCCCTCGCTGCAGCGACGCGGTGTTTGCCGTGCTCGAGTGTGCGAAATCCCGATAAATATCTCCTGAATGAATTTTGATCGGTGTTTGCTCACCGCCGCGATTCCCCGTATATATATAGATGTATTCCCTCGATTCACAGAGTCATTATTCATTCGACTAATCACACTCTCCGGTGTTATCTCCGAGGGCGCATTCGGGCAAGATTACAGCGCGAAGCGTCAAGAATAAAACGAGGCAGTGATAAATCAAGAATCTCGCGGATCGCGAATTTTATTACGAGCAGTTCCTCCATACGACTCTTCTCGAGTGTGTTTCGCGATATTACCGCGGTTTAATGATCAATTAAAAAAATGTTACGGCTCTTTCTTCGCGAGGAACCGAGATTTATCATTTTTTTTCGTCCCTCGTCGATTCTCGTGGGAAAAAAGCCTCCGCGAGAACTCTTTCCGTCCTTCGTTCACCGGCAACATCTGCATATCGCTGTTTTTCGATTGGAAAAAAAGCGACAAGGAATGAAAATGAAAAAAGCATCATTTTTCCTCGATAAAGTATTTTATTATTTCTTCGCGAAACGCGGCGATGTTCCCTCCACTCGAATTACGATTCCGCAGACTTTAATAAGTAAATAACCGTTTGATAATGAGAGAAGGGGAGGAGGGTCGGATGTTAACGTTCGATTAGCATGAATTTCGTCAAGCCACCGAGTCGTTTCTAATTAAGTAACACAAGAAGTGAACAACGATATTGGCAAAGTTGGGGCCCTTCTTTTTTTTTTCTTTTCTCACCTCTCTCTCCCTCCCTCCGTTCAATCTCATCTTCTGGCTTTTATCGCTAATGTAAAGCATCTCGAGATACAATTACGTTTTGCAGTACTCTCTCGAGTGGCTTCTCGTGTCTCGTAAGCTCTCGTGTATAATATATAAAACGTTACCGATAAGTCGCGTGGGCATGTGTTCGTCCGAAAGAGACTGCTCCGACGACGAACGCGTACGTACATCCTCGACGCGGCGCACTTGTATACGTGGATATCCGCGTGTAAACGTACATGCATACGTTGATAGTTTATTTACGGGGGTCTCGACTCTGCCGTAATCGCCCATCGAATCGGCTGTCTAATGCCAGCGTTAAATGTTTATGATACGCGAGGAGGGACGAGAAGAATGAGAAGAGAGGAAAAAAAAACATCTTCGAGTACACACAGGAGTACAGAGAAACGCCGCGACGTTCCATCTTTGCCGCCGGCGATATGCATTTTTATCCTCTTCTCCAAACTTCCCGCGTCCGCTCGCAGGCCCTTCATGGATACATCGAGGGCAAATATGATTTTTCAACGACTCAATCTTGCCCGTCGTGTTTTCCCGCAGCGTTTTATCAAACTCGCCGAGTTTGGGAAATTCCTTTTTTTTTCGCGAGGGAGGGAAGCGCGAGGGAAATGATTTTGCTCCGAGGCTGGGAAATTCTTCGAGAGTAAAAATTTGAGTCGAGGCTTTGCGCGATATTCCTGCGTAGTTATAATTAGCTCTCTGTACTGTTGCGTCACTCGGAAAAACGACAAACGCGTGACGTGACTTTTGCTAACTTCCCTGACGTAATTTACATGCGCGGGAGAGGCTGAAAAGCCGCGAAGAGAGGAAATCCGTGAGGTCTTTGTGCAGCTGAGCGCACGCGGGACAAAACGCGCAATTTGCTCTCGACAAGCTCGCTTGTTCAGTCGCGAGAGAAACTCTCTCGTGAGATATATATTTATATATAAACGAATGGGCGAAGAAAATATCGTTGCTAAAACTCGGTGCGTTGCACGCGTCGCCACGTTTAATCGTTTCGTGTTTTACTTAAACTGCGAAAAATTGTTGAAAAATACGAAAACACCCTTCGAAATTTTTCTACGAAATTGTAAATTTACGTAATCCAAGATTTTTATTCGCACTACAAGACAATCTCGGGATTTTTCACGGCACGTTGCGGTCGACATAAAGTCGTTGAAAAAACAGAATTTAACCGCATCAACGTAGCATGAATTTTCCTACTGCGGAATTTGTTTTTTTTTTTTGGACACTTGGAAAGTAGATTCACATTTTCGTCACTCAGAATTGGGACTTTTCACGTTTTTCCGTATTCGTAGACGGAAAAATTCACTCCGGAGGGATTATCAAAAAAGCACGTGAGAATCTTGACCGAATCGAGGTGGAAAAGTGTTTCTCAAAATCGCACGAGACCGTCGAACGAATTGTCGTGTACTGAACTCGTTGCCGTTGACACAGCCGAGGTGTGCTTTCACCGTTCGCGCGGGAGAAAGCCTTTCCCCGACGGCGAAGAGAAAAATACGGTGAAGAACTCGACGTCGAAGAAGGGTAGCGCGTACCGAAAGCCAGAAGGGTGCTCAAAGGCTGCAACTTTCACCGATACGTCCTGCTCTCCAAAAAAAGAAAAAAAAACGTCCTTTTTTTACGACACCATAGGTAAACGTTTTATTAGAGGGGTTGAGACTTTCCAACTTTCTATATTTTCCCTTTTTTCACACCGACCCTAATTCCCAGCAAAAACGAGCATCTTCACGAACGACCATTACAAACGTGAGAAAAGGAGCCTCGATCTCGATCAAACTCGCAAATTCGATTTCGATTAAAAAACGATGGAAAGAAAGACGAAACTTTTCGTCGCTGTCGAGCTCGTTCCGCAACGAGATCGAGCAATTTTTGCCATCAAACGGCCGAGCCGAGCGACGAGCGGAGAGAAGGAAAAAAAGCGAGAAAATAAATAAATAATATTTGATCCGGGAAAAGGGTAGATCTCGGGGCGAATGGGGAAGACGGTTCGTATTATATTTATACCTCGGTGATACGAGTTATAACAGCGTAGGCGTTCGTATAAAGCCCCCATGTATCCGAGAGAAAGAGGGACGGGACGTGGAAGAGGGAAACAAAAAAACGTGCTCAGGTATTTTTCCTCTTTGCCTTCTCGCGAGATATACAAGATGTGACTCGAGAAAAAGAGACCTACAACCGCGTGTCTCGGTGTTTTCGACATCGGGGATGTGCCATACACGTTCGTATCTATGTATCAGCTCAGCCCGTGGTGATGTAGCGTGGGAGAGACGTACCGAGAACGATGGAGATTCCTCTGGACGAAGAAAAAGAAAAAAGAACGAAAAAAACACAAAGTGACAATCGTACGCGATCCTAATAACTTTTGCCCGGATGCTTCGATACTTTGCGATCTGCGATCCAATTAAAAGACCCGTTTTCTCGTGAATTCGACGATTTCGGGATGAGCCCCGAATCGGAAATAAACATCGATAAACACAATATCGAAAAATTGAAATACGAAGATCGATGGATTTCAGACACATCCTCTGAGATTCGCTTCGATCGAGAGATCACGTGGGAAATACTATTCTAATTTTACGAGCCATCGAGGAAGACCGTTATTTTCTTCATGCTGACCCTCATATGGCCACGCTTGTAATTAAATACTTTGAGATGCGGCTTTTTATCTTTCAATGGTCCAGCGGGACGTGTCGGGCAAAGTTGAGAAACGTGATACGTCCCAATACCACGTGTTTGTGTGTGCGTACGTATGTATATCGCGTGGAGACATGATTCTTTGAGTCTGAGAGAGGAAAGTCGAGAGGGGCAATGAAGAATCAAGCGCGGAGAGTCGGATGGTGTAAGAACTCGAGGAGGAGACTGTCGTATCTCGCTCCTTTTTCATCTCTGTTTCAAAGTGGGCTCTTTGCGACACTTTCTTGTCACGAAAATGAGTGAACGGAGGGAAGCGAGTGTCCGAAAGAGAGGAGGAAGAATTTCTCTGCGTGTCTGCGCGCATAAGTGAGAATGACGACGAGTACATCGTTGTCTCTTTCGTCCCGAGATTGTCGTCCCTTGAATTTACGTTTGCATCCCTGTAAACCGGCCAGTGAATTCTTATCTGCTGCGTCTCATCGTTAGATTATTCCCTCGGTTATCGCCACCGTTGTATGCACTTGGACGACCTCTGGAATTCTCAGATTGCCCATTCTTCCGCTGCTGATTTTTACGAATATCGATCTCGAAGGAGGGAAACATAAATTTTCCTCATTTATTTGAAATTCCATTTTTAACATTTCCCCATTCTTCGATCTGTCACTGAAGATATAATCCATATCCATATCCACACAAATGTAAACGTAAAGTGCAACAAAAATGCGCGATATTATATATTTTGAATATAAAAAAAGATTATGGGTTTCGAAATTGTTTTCTACAGAGGGTGAAAATATTTTTCACCGACTTTTCGAAACAAGCCGGATAAGAATGGATTTCTCTTTTTCCTCGTCTTTCAGTTGCAGGGAACGTTGGAGTAAAAATGTAAGGATCGCGAGCGGAGGGTCGGATTTTTGCGAAAGACGGTGATGACGGGTGGAAATCGATCGTGAATAAAACTGTGCAGCTCGTTTTCGGCTTTCATTCGCGCGACGATATTCCTCCGTCGACTCTCATCGGAATCCGAGCTTTTTTTTCTCGTCTTTATCCCGAGGATCGACGGAAAAGTGGCGAGAGGCGCACGGCGCGTATGGACCATTCGGATGAGCGAACGGTGCGCGGAGGATCGTAAAAGGAATTTATAGATAAGCGAGGAAGTAAAAGAGCGAGGCAAATTTCTCCGGCAAATTTTCACCTTCCGCAGTGTCTCTCACGCCGTACGATTATTTCGGAACATTCGGTTAACGCGTATCGATATATTCAATCGACGATCGATCGAATAAAATTCCAAAGCCCGGGGAAACGCTCAAACTCTCGTTCCCTTCGTTTCACGCTGGTATCTTTCAACTTTTTCACGACTTTCGTGCATCCTCGTGTTTACAACACGCTCGTCAAAAAAAAAGACCTCGAAATTTTGTATCCCCTCTACTTGACGATTTATCGTTTCTCTTTGCCGAATAAAGCGCATGGGAGGGAGATGATCCGAGTCCCGGGATGACAAGAGGTCGATGTGTGCTTGAAATCTTAACGACGTTTGATGCCCCTGTGGGAATAAAGGAAAAGGAGCAGCGGCGGAGAGGACGAGGGAGGAAGAATATAAAAGAATAAAACAGGTAGTGTTGACGTAAGTGTAACGATGATATGCCACGCGTTGGACAAATGGTATCACCGGTTCCCCTCCATATTTGAAATCCCATATATATTTCCCCGGGAAAAAACCCCTCGGGGAATTTCTAGATCTCCGGGCTCTCTTCTTCTTCTCTTCTTTTTTTTTTCTTCTCTATTCCTCTCGGATGCTTTCACTATGCAGCACACAGCGTGGAACACATTGGACACTGTGTGTATACAAGTATACCAAAGGGCCGTTGGTTCGGCCCAGGTTCAGTCGCCTCCGCCTTTCGCTCCTTTTTATCCGGGGATGCTGGAGCGCGGTAGGTCCATTGGCGAAACCAATAAGTAAACGCGGAACAGGCTCTAGTGAGTCCCGGTAGAGAGGGAAAGCTCCGGAGAGAAAGACGACCGGAATGAGGTAAGAAAAAAAGAAAAGGAGCGGGATGAACGGGAGAAGAAAAACGATTCAGGACACGAAGAGGCAGCGGAAGAAGGTCCGACGGTAGGAGAAAAACGAAAAGAAAAAAAAAGAGGAGCACGAGAGATAAAGGAGCGGAGCTCCGAGATATATGTACGTTGGCTCTCTCTCTCATCTCGTGTGTGCCACCGAGTCTCTGTTTTAGTCGCGCATCGGCCGTAGATTGTACGTTAGTGGACCCCCATCGTATCTTTGCGACGCATTAATATTTTACACACATCGCTTACCGGAGGGAGAAGCGAAGAGGATTACCAATGGTGCTCGTTCACCATGAAAATATAAAGGAGAAGAGAGAAAAAGCGCGAGAGCGCGAATCGCGAAGCTATACGAGTTCTATTGTTTCAGCGGGCTCTGGAATCGCTCGGGAAGCCTCCCGGACGATAAATCGAACGTGAGATCTCTCTCTTTTTCGCGAAAAGAAAAACCTTCGACTCGATTCATCTCGAGTTCATCTCGAGGTGATCAGCTGACGTCTCGCTGCTCGACGAATTTTTGATTTTCTCCGACTACCAGAAAAAAAATCGACGATGCTCATCGATCATCGAGCGAAAAGGGGCAATTTCGTTAATCTTTCCTCTCGTTTTTATCCGTTCTTTTGTTAAATTCCGAGGTCGTAGGACGACGCCTCGCCCATTCGAGTCCATTACGATCCCCATATCGGATTATTCAACGATATTCTCAGCGTCGATATCTTCCACCCGTCTCTTTCCTCTCTCTCTCTCTCTCTCTCTCTCTCTCTCTCTTTCTGCTTGAACGAGAAAATAATAAGATATCGGAAATAATGACGAACGTTCCGAGAAGAGGAAGAAAAAAAAAATCTAAACTTACCGGGACGATTATTTCGAAGGATAAATGAGGTTTCAAGGATTCCTAATGGGATCGTCCGAGGAGAGGCAATTAACGGTTGTTATATACGGTTATAAAGTTAGATCATTGCGTGAGTTACTCGCGCTGGATTTATTTAAAGCCAATAGCGTATTTACGCCGAGAATCAGCGATCGTTTGCGTTTCTCGAGATCGATGAGCGCATGAATATTTATCATATTCGCAAATCGGCGATGTTTTCTTCGGTAAAAACCGACAAAGACATTCTCGCTGAATAAATTCAGCATTATGGAACGGGATATTGATTCGAGAGACAAACCGATGACCCTATCTATAAAATCACTTTTTTTTCTCCTCCATCCGTCACGCGATGAACCGAACTTCCCCGTTGAAGATACCGACAGAACTGACTCGTGAAATGAACGAAAAAAGAAAGTCACGAAATGCAGCATTATCCAGCCTTACGACCACCCAACCTCGTGACAGCAATACGAGGCACTTATGTCGTGTTTGCGTTATTAAACGAAGCAACTCTGCGGAAAGAGCCGCAGACTGCAGCATCCGGGATGCATATGCAGTAGTGAAAATGTGTATGGGGGAGAGAGTAGAAAAAAAATAACGAGGAAAAAAAACGGCAAAGAAAGAAGCAGAGAAGTGTGTTCGGATGGAAGAGCACGTGCGGGCTGGTCCAGGAATGTCCGAATGCAGCAAGGCTTCTTGCAGACTCTGAAAAAAAAAGCTACGCGCGAGATTACCTCTCGTGCACTTTGAGTCTTTTGTTTTCGTTATTTTTCTTTTCCGCAAGCTCGACTCCCGCAACTTTCTTGGAAAATAATTCATCATTTTTCTTTTCCTAGCCCAGTAAATTATCGAATGGATCCGAGTATTTTAGCAAGAACACGAGGATATTCGGAATGTACTTGGCCTTGGAAGATCGAAGGAAATTGGGTGAAAAACTGGGGGAGATTCGAGATGTTTGTCTCGCACTTTGAGGATCAACGATGCTAAAAGACTCGTCGAATTTCATGCCTCCGACTCTCGATCGCGGACAGGAAAGACGGTCCGAGCACGAGGACGTGATCGCAAGCTTGATTCTACCCGGCGAGGAAACGAAATCTCGCGGTGCGAAAATTTGTACGATTCTCACGTAAATTACGCACGAAAAGCGAGGGAGTATAAAAAAATGAATGAAATTATTATTTTTGCCGCGCGCCTGTCTTCGATCGCGCGACATAAATATGAAAAAGCGTATGTGATTCAGCCTGAAATATATTTTCTCGGGAGAAGGGAGGAAAAAAAACGTGTACAGTTTTCTTCTCCGCTCGGCAATTTTCAAACGACAGTGCGATTGACCTCAAAGGAGCGTGACACAGTCAGTGGCCCTGGCGATTCATCCCTCGGTCTTCCCGTGCGAAACAAGCGCGCAAAGATCGTACCAATGACTGTGTCATGTGCGAACAGTCATTTTTTCGCAAGGTGGAAATATATATTTGCCCAGCTGGGTTCGAAGAGTCGTGCTCGACATCGGTTGTCCGATGTTACGTTTTTTTTTCCTTCTCTGTTTTACGGGTCTTTCATCACCCACTCGCGGGATCGTAAATTTTGCCAGAGCCATTCGTAACCCCTCTCGCAGCCTCCCTCTTCCTCGCGGAGTCTGCGCGCTCTCTCGATCTCTCTCGTGCATGCGAAACACGTTAATACACTGTAATTTCGTGGCATTTTTCATACGCGTTATGTTTCTCCGCACGGCGAAATTTAACGTTTCCACACACACGTTGCGTTATTCGTCGTGTGCAATGTCCACGGTGGCTTTTCGCTGCACACAGTGTTTTTTTTTTTCATCTCACTCGCGCGAGGCTTCAAGGAACTCTTCGAGTCTCCTCGAGGTCCTGCCAGTTGCTCGAACGTCGCTCGTACGTGATTGGAAGAACGTGAACAAGTGTCGATCTGTTTCCCAGTGAGAGAGAGGGAGAGAGATGAGAAACGAGATAAACAGCCATCTGCTTATTCTCGGTCCATATTAATCATTTATTTCACCGCGAGGGTACATAAACGCGGCTCTCTCTGTCGGTTCTCACTTGCATTCGGTTCATGGGTGGTGGATATGAAAAAAAAACACTCGGCACTGTTTTAAGGAAGTAAGAATTTTTTTCCACTGGATTGCGGTTTTTCGCGATTGAAATTCGTAAGAATGAGATGTTTCAATGTGAATATCGTATTTTTGGACAATAACGAGAACGAAAAACCGTCGAAAACGTCGACTAAAGATATCGCCATTTTTCTATTGAAATATTTTCATCGTGACGCTTTTGGAGGCACGAAAAAATCAGCTTCGATCTTGAAGCTCCGCAACTTGGCGTATTGGTTATTGATGCGAGGGGGAAAAAATTGAAACAACCGCAATTTATGTCGACTGGGGACTCCTGCTGGGGTAGGAAAAAGCGTGCGGTATATCGGGACTCTCCTCGGGGTTTGGTAATCGCGTGTAACAGACCGCGCGGTAATAATCCCAAGTGTCCGAGAGACACGTTTCGTCGCTCGTTTTCCATCGACGAAAACCAAGAGTTTTCGCATATAATAATACACGTAAAACAGGAAAGGGTGTGTATACGCGAGCATGCACTTGGCGTTACTTCGCGGAATGTAATCCAGAAGCGGAAGCACACGCGCGGGGATATACACACACGCGGAGCGACCGCTTCCATTTCAATGTTCCGCTCTTCCGGGCGTAAAAGTGGCGAAAATAGTATCTGGCGGTTGTGAAAGTGGCCCCTATGTTGTAGATTCAGCGTTAGAAGGGAGAGTGAGCCGTCGCGAGGGTGCTGGTGCTGGAAAAGAGGTTGCAGCTATTTCGCGAAATATATAAAAACACACGTACGAAGAAACGCGAGTGTACGCGGCGCTCGCACTCTCTCGATCCTCTTTACCGCACGCTCTTTTTCACCGGCGATGCTCTCGGTATCGTGATTGGAAAGGATTTCCGGAAACGTTGCGAAATTGCACACGTAAACGCGCCGGAGAGCATCCGCTACCCCGATAAGAGCGGAGAGCTCGTTTTCCCTCGGAGAAGGGAAAAAACTGAGCCTCGAGAAAATCACCCCGCGGGTCTACCTATATATATATATTATGTATATACTTGATATAATATTATCAAGTGATGCAGGGGGGATAAAGGGTGTAATCCGGACGATTTAACCCGCAAAATGTCATCAGCAACGTTCTTTTCACCGCTCTAACCAGCCAGCGATACATCGACGGATAAATCGTGACCGTAGATTCACGGGTGAATAAACGTGGTTGTTCATTAACGCTAGTGCGTTTCGACGGACGAGAAATTAACTGAAATACGTATTCCGATCGTCGGAATAATTATTCTCGCCGGGAGCGATGCTCTTACGACGATTCGCTATTACGGTGGGAAGAAAAAAAAGAAAAAAAAAACGTTTCGGGGAAATAAAGAGCAATGGTGGATGTTTTAATTTATGGTACGCTTTTATTTCGTTTGTATATCATAGATATAGCTTATGAGTATAATTCTACATCAAATGGTTTTTTTTTTTTTTTTTTTTCGAAAAAATGGATACATTTACATTCATTGTCAATAGTTAACTGCCCCCCTCGTCATCCTCCCTCTTTTCGCTCGCGTTTCACAATCTCGCCCGCGAAAAATTCACTCCACCCTCCCTCTTCGTCTTGCTTTTCATTTCTCTCGATCTCTTTCACTCTAGTCCCTGTGGTAATACTAAATGTTGCGTTTGTGTGCGCGCGTGTGTGAGTGTGTGTGTTTTTTCTCATTCAATATTCGGCAGACGCGAGATCAATCGCCGATTTTTACAGACGTTCTCTCTTCTCCGTCTTCGTGGCTTTGTGTTTATTATTTCCGTCGCACTTTTCGTTTAAAACTTATTCATTTAACGTTACGTCTTAACAGGGGTAGTTCGGTATTGTAGGACAGCTACGCTCTCTTATTATTTATAATTAATAGTTGTTACATTTAATTATGCGAACGCGTGCGATAATTTTCGTCATCTTTTTTCATTTTCGTGTACTATTATTATTATTATTCTTTTTTTTTTTTTTCAATGCTTTTGTCAGTTTGTTTTTTACTCGAGTAGTTCATTCTCGCACTCTCTCTCTCTCTCTTTCTCTCTCTCGTTCATCTCGCGCGTTAAATTCATTATTACTACAATAGTCATATGTTAATATGTACATCGAGAATTCATGAAGTTGAACGGACGAGTCGGAAAGTTTGTTCCTCGCTCGTCGGAGAGGGGGTAGATAAGGTATAATAGCAAAGACAAACACGTAAGACGAATCTGCACGCTGGACAGAAATATTGATTTTTTTTTCGCTTTTTTGTTTTTTTCGTTTTTAATATTTTTATTCCCTCCCACTTTGATCCTTTTCATCCGTAATTCGAATCAACGGCAAAATATTTCTCAACTGTCTTTCTTTAAATTCGCTCCGTTTGCTCCTATCGAAACGACATTTTCACCGGGTATTTATCGATAATCAGATTTGGCGATTAAAAAAGACGAAAGTTTCATCGACTCTGCGTAAAAAACGTGGCAAAGCGATCATTTTAGTCTCGGGACGATTTTGAAACGCGGTCGCTCGAGAATAGAAAAAAAAAGAGAAAAAAAAAACAAGGAAAAATTCAAACGCAGCCGCGAGGCCAACGCGAATTTTTCACGCGTCTCGAATCTGCGCCTGCAACCTCGCTTTTTACAAATTACAACGAAACTTAAACAAAAATATATGCTCAACGGAACTATAATGAGAAAAAGGAAGAAATACTTTTAGATATGGCTCGAGAATCATTCACTGATAATCAATGAAGGAGAAGAAACGAAACGCCAACGATCCCCGGAGTGAGGACAACTGGATATACTAAATATATATATTTACATCTAAATATATATATATAGCGAAGCGAGATCTCAGTGACGGAAAGGTTCGCGCTCGTCCTTTTTCTCATTCGATTCAATCATTTATTCGTTCAATTTGTTTTCAGACAATAAATTCGCGTCAAGAAGGACACAGCTGCCGGTGAAAAAAAACAAACGGAAGAATTTTTCATTCATAAATATCGGCTCGCCATTTTTCACGGCCTGTAGTTGCTAAATTTTACTTGTTTATTTTAACGAGCCCGCGTGAGTATCGCGAGAATTATATTACAACCGGTCATTTGGCAAGAAACGAAAGGGATTTATCTTTTTTTTTTCTTCTTCGTTAGTCTTTCGACTATAGAAGCATATATAGCATATCCGATTAAACGACGCGCGATAAATACTTTATTCGACGCGATTAAATAATATCTCAATTAACAATGACGAGTTTTAGTTACGTATATGTGTATTTTTTTGTTTAATTCTCCCCCCCCCCCATTTCGTTATTGTTTCGTTAATTCATCATTATTTCGCTCATCGTTGAATCAACCGAGACCGCGATGGCTTATTATCATTATTACGTTTCGAAAATTCACGACTGTCAGACTGGAGACCGAACGCGCGAAATCACGAACGACTTTTCCGAGCTCGTGAGATATTCGTGAAAAGTTTGAAAAGGGCGAGTACAAAAACAAAAAAAAGAGGGATAAGAATCGAGGCGATAAACGATGGGCAAACTACACTGGTGTTTAATTCGCGATGATAATAATAATAATTGAAAAAAAATGAAGATTCGCTCGTCACTCTTTCCAGTCTCTCGCGAGAGTTGCGTAAAATTGGAAGAAAAATAAAAACAAGTGCGAATGAAAGAGAAAGAAAAATCGCTAATACGTAAAATTAAACAGTTTTCATAAATAAACAATGTATCTATCAGCAATGAAAATACAATAACAAACAAATTTATTTTTCTCTCTCTCTTCCTCTGTGCATCAAAGTTTGCATGCTTCTTGCGTTTTAACAGAGCGAATATTGATCGCTCTGATGTTTCTTTTAAATAATCAATGGGTTTTACGTGTCTAATTCACTGGAATACGTTGACGGGTCGATTTTCATTAATAGTACATATTATCGACAGCCGAGTGCGGAGATCCGTGCTAATTTTTTTCGTGCTCGCTGCTACTAAAAAAACGAGCCATTTTACGTACGGTTTTGTTCCTTTTTCGCTAGACTTGTCTTCGTTTTAAATAGATTCGTTCTTTTTTTTTCATTCATTCGTCATCGCGTACATCGTTCGCGATCGTAACGTCAAAATCGTCCAAGTGCTCGGTCAAGACGGCTTCGACGTCCGCACCGAGTCACCCTAATTCGGATGTGAGAAGTTCTCATCGCTGCAATTCCAGAATGAAACGAAAGGAAATTGCAAAGAACGGAGACGAAAAAAACGGCTGGTTTTTTTCCACTTTTCCGACAAACTCACCCGTTTTCTTTCCTTATTTCTTTCTTTTTTGTGTTTTTCACGTCAAGTTTAAATAGCGAGTTTGGCAAGTCGGGCACGTTGTACTATTTCCTACTGACGCATGGCGCATTCGTGTCAATCAAAGTGTGTATATGATATTTTTAACTAATCGCTTAATTCGGCTACGGCTTACGTATTAATATCCACTTTGATATAATACAATTATTATTAATAATGTTCTCTTAAATCTACTGCGAGATATACATGATGGAGGAAAATGGGATCGAGGCAAAAAAATTGAGGGAAGGGAGGAGGAAAACGTCTCGTAGGCGTTTCACAAGCGGTTTTCGTTCGTTTTGAAAAATTCACCTGATATGGTTACGCCTCTCTGTATACACGAACTAGCGATTAATTTGAAAAAAACAAATCCGTCCGAGTGTCGGTCACGCCAGCCGAGACCGATCGAGAGAAACCTCGAGTTTTTCCTCGCTTCTCCATTAAATACCATTCTCTCCACTAATTACTACTTCCGTTTCATTTTCCAGCTAAATTAAACTCGAAATTTCATCTCGGCGCCAGTCTTTTTCCAATTTTTCCATCCGATGAACAAATTTCATTGACAAAACACGACGCGAAAAAATTATCTTTACTTTTTTAGAGCACGTTCACCCGACCGTTAATTAAAAATTACTCTTACAACAACGATGTCGAACAATCGGAAAAATCGATGTTCTTGTTTTTTCGAAAAACTTTAATGAAAAAGACAAAAAAAAAACGACAAACATGAACGATAATAACTAGAAGGTTTTCTTTTCGATCTTTTTTTCTTTCTTTAAAGACGTCATTCTTGTCGACGAAAAGTTCATCCGCGTGCGAAAGATACCCTCTTCGAGGGTAGTCTCGATCGAGCGTCAAGGACACCTCAATTTGACGAAAAATGAAGGAAAACCGAATAGTGGGAATAACGAGGGTCCGCGGTTAATGATACCTTAAAAACGGGGGTCATATAACACGAAACGCGAATGGAAAACAGTAGGGTCGTTGACGCGCAAAAGTTGCATCTCGTCGCGTAAAGCTTTCTACAATTATAGTCATACGCTCCGCGAATTTTTTTTACTTTTTTCGCAACAACGTTGCGTTCTCCCGAAAGTCGTTGTCTCATTCGTAAAGCATCGCCGACTTCAGCCTCATCTAATTTTGCCGTATACATTTTGCCGTGGGATTTTTCGTTTCTCCTTTTTTTTTTGAAAATCGCGGTACTACAGACGCTCTGCGGATCACACTCTTTGACATCGTTTTGTTGAATAATTATCGTCGTTAATTTTTCAACGAGATTGAAAGAAAAAGCTACCGACATAACTGAGGATACCCGGAGCAAAAATGATGCTCGCTTTTGCGTACGATTATTTTTACGCAACGGAGCACAAGCGGCAAACTTTATTGAGAATTTTTTTCTTCCTTCCATCATCAAGAGGCAACACGTCGTTGGCAGAATGACTGGAAATAGAGGCTTTTCGAAAAAAAATTTCGGACCGAAGAAAAAAGGACGAGAATCGCGAGGTTTGTCGATTTTGAGGAGAATTTTTGGAATCAAGCAGCTAGTGAAACACGCAGGGGACGATTTGAAAAATACTAATTTCTGTGCGATTGGCGAGTATTTCAAGGAAGACTTTCAATTTTTTATGAAAAAGAGGGGGGATAATTTCTTAATAAATAACTCGTAAATTAACGTACGGAAAATCCTGTATGTATTTCACGAGCTGCAATCAAGTAGGATTCAGAGTCGCGTCTTTGATCTCTTGCTCGACTAATTTTATCGTTAAATCGCCGATTCTTCGATCCGAAAAAAAATGTGGAAAAGAAACGCCTATTTTTCGTAATTTACAGCCGTGTTACCCCTCAATTTGGCTTTTCTCGATTTATTTGATATATTATATTAATATATAATATTTATACGTAATATTTATCAGCTACTTTTCCGTACGTACGCGTTCAGCAGGGTATTTATAGAACTGGAGAGTATTACTTTATTCGTTTGTCAATTTTTTTCAAAATCTGACCCAATTGACAGCCAGACGTCGCTCGAATGATCATTATTTTTAATATCGATCGAGTTGAGAATTCTCTGTTGTTTACACTCTTTCGTTCGTTGAATTTATCAAAGTACATTACGCTTAGATCGTACGGTTTAAAAATTGTGTATTTTTTTTTCTTCATCATTCACACTCGGTATCCTCATTTATTTTCTCTCTCTCTCTCTCTCTCTCTCTCTATCTTGTTTTTCCCAAAAACGTTTCCGCACGGAATACTCGTTACACGAACGTTTTTTTTCTCCCTTCAATTTCCTCGATAACATACGGACAGCCTAAATATTGTTTTTATATCTTTAATTTGTAATAGTTTCATTCAGCCTCGGACGAGTCCTGTTCCCTGAAAAACTGGGGGCTATTTTCGTTAATATACCACATGTACGTGCGCGCAAAATAATTGAATTCGCGGGTCTGGAATTTTCCTTCAAGTTTCTGTTTTTTCTTCTTTTTTCATCAAATTTTCACACAAAATCGACATTTTCGACGTTTGTTTCAGGCAAAGAATTGACGCAGACAGGAGATCAGGATGCAAGACGCGTCCAAGCTCGCGAGGGAAAAATAGACGATTATTCAATACGATTTTTCATTTTTCCTCTCATCAACTTCATTGTAATTATTATTTTCAAAAGTTTTCCTTTGCTCTCTTTCAAGTAGATGTGGGAGAAATATAATGTAGTTTGGGAATTTTCATATCAACAACAGGGTTTCTACGACTACGAAAAAATGTCTACCCTGACACCAAATTACGTATTTCATGTACTAAGAGTGAGATACTCGTCCAGGTATGTTTTTTCTTCTTGCCCGAAAATAATATCCACGTTTTTCGCTTGTTTCTTTTTCATCGGAAAATAACGCGAGAAATCATTCCAACGACGGCGAAATGAGAATCGAAGAAAAGAAAAGAAAAATTCGGTTCAAGTTCGGATGAGCCGGACGATGAATTCGAGCGGAGAAAGGAGGAAACGAAAAACACGACCAAAACGTAAAACACCATTCCGAGGAATAAAAATCGACATTTCGTCAGAAAATTCGAATAATAATAATAATAATAATAAATAAACTGACTACGAACCGACCAACTCGAAAATACAACGAGACAACACATATCGCGATAAATCACTCAACGAAGAAACGATAAGAAAAAATAAACAACACAAACACTCGGCGTGTTGGCAAAGAGAATGAAAACGGCGTGAATTATTTTTTTTCAATTTTTTCTCGTTAAATTCTTCATTTTTTTTTTTTTCTCGTGTCTTACAACGCGGGCGGAAACGTTGCAAGATTGGACTTGGAGGGACTGTGCTTGATACAAATTGATGTATCGATTGATTTTTTTTTTCCTTCTTCAGAGTCATATTTTTCTTCCTTTGCCTTCTTCGTTATTACGTATCTTTGACGCACACGGTTTTTCGTGGCACTTTGGAATCCTTTCGAGATCCTCAATCCGTCTCGCTTGTTTCCCATCTTTTTTTTCTTCGCTGCGCTGGTCGGATATCCGACGTTTCACCGTGTATTATTATTATTATATTGCACATGAGCGGGCTCGCGCTTTCACACGTGTATCTGCTGCGTGTGTGTACGTGTACGGATTTACGTATGGATTTCATCGAAAGTTTATTCGAAAACGAAAAACGAATATGTGCAGCTTTAATTTATCTTTGATTTCGATAAATCGATAAATTATCGCATCTGAATTGAATATCATTGGAATTTCGTATTCCTCTTCTTCTTCCACCGAAATCTATATGGGGACGAAAAATCTTGTGAGTGCGTGTGTGTGTGTTTTTTTGTGTGAATTTTGCTTTTGTTTTTCTTTTGTCTTTTTTTACGGTCTATTAAAATCGTGTTTTCGGGCGATATGGGCCGGCGCGATACATCGATGTCATTCTCCGCGGTGCTGTCTCGCCTCTCCTCGGGGATGACGAAGAGCGGTCCACCTTGGAGAGAAAGAGAAGGAGAGAACGAGCCCGTTTCTTTCTTCTTTCTTCTTTTCATTTTTTTCGTCGTTTTTTTACACTGGTAAGACACTCCGCGTTCGTACGATCGCGAGTAACCCTCGCTGCTCTCGTCTCGACGAGACTTTGCGCACTTTTTTTTTCTCCCGCGTTTCGAGAGTCACGAGGACGTTTATTCGTTTCGTGCCAACTTTGTTCATTTTTTTTTCTTTGTTCACTCGACGCACGTTTGCTCGCGCGCGTCAGTGACGAGACCGATTCCGCGGCATCTCTCGAAGGATAAAAAAAACAAACAAAAACAAATCACCGGGAAACTCTCTCCGTCCGTCGTTTTTTCTCTTTCGAAGCGTTTCACGCGACTCGTCAACGAAAGTGCACGCACAGTATTGTGCGTACATGTTACATACGTACGACAGCATGTCAATTATCGTGACATCAGTGTTCGTCGTTTTTTTTCTCTCTCCGACTCCCTCTCCTCTGAATTTCACGACTATGACACTCGGGACTGGATTGTTCTTTTCAAAAAAAAAAAAAAAACAAAAAACAAAAAATCTCGACGTAACGTCAGTGAGCACCTATATATTCGTCAGTCTTCGCGCGAGAATGTTTATCATTTCATTGCTCGAAAAAATCGCAAATTTCACCCTCCCCCCTCCCCCCCCCCCCCCCCCCCATCCCCTACCCCTGGAGACGCGCAATGGGCATCTTGGCAGTTTTTTTTTCAACCGTCAGTGTCGCCTCCGCCTCGTCAATCTCGGAGAGTCTCTCGACGAAAAAACGAACGACATCGCGCGCATCGTCCTTCGTTTCGCTTTCGTCCGAAAATTCTGCGACAATCACTTCCGGTCTCTCGTACAGCGTCGCTCGTTTCGCCGCGTTTTTCTTCCTCCTCTTCTTCTTCCCTTTAAAAAATACATTCTAAGAATCAGTCAGGCGGTGGCTGTCCGGGAACCGGGAGCCAATATGGCGGCTGCGATCCACGGGCATCCGGGTGTAAGTACGTAGTCGAGGGTTTAACTTTGAATCTCGCGCTCTTTCGCGCGCAATTTTTTTCTTCCTCTCGCTCCGTTTCGCCGCTCGTGCTTTTTTTCCTCCATTCTCCATCGGCCCTCGGAACGTTCGAACGCTTTTTTCCCTCATCTCCAGACTCCGCGACGTGACCTTCCCCCTCCCCTTGAGTCTCGTTCGTTCGTCCGTGCTCCCGGTGTTGGTGTTTTTCCTCGCGTTTTTTTCTTCTCTTTCGCGCGATTTACATCCAAGGATTCACAGGAAGGAGGAGGCGGAGGAGAAGAAGGAGGAGGAGGGGAAGAGGGCTCGTCCCCACGTCGTTCTCGTGGCCTCCTATGTTGGCACCTTGCTGACGGCTTTGAGAAGATCGCTCTGCGCCTTGTCCAGGCCACTGACGTGATGCTGCTGATGCTGCAACGCCGCGTTCTGCTGCTCCTGATGCATCTTTGCCTGCTTCTCAGCCTGCTGCTTCTTCATCATGTCCTGCTCCTCCCTCTCCCGTCTCGCCTGCTCGTTTATCTCCTTGACCGCCCGCAGTTCCTTCTTCAGCTTCATTCGCCGATTTTGAAACCATATTTTAATCTGACGCTCGGTGAGACAGAGCGCGTGTGCGATCTCTATTCGTCGTCGTCTCGTTAAATAATGATTAAAGTGAAACTCCTTCTCGAGCTCGAGCGTCTGGAATCTCGTGTACGTTTGTCTACCCCGGCGCCTCGGACATCCGTTGGGGCCTGGAACACGAAAATCTGATATCAATTATAACAATCGTGGGCCTTCAGCGTTTTGTCTTTGGTGATTCACGCGCGGGGGTTCATTATCGTCGCGAAAAATCCCGCGGTTTCAGAACAAAGCGGTACGCGAAAGCACGATTTTCAGACTTTTTTTCGCGTTCGTTTGGAAAACGGTGATTCGCCTTTTTTTTCGGAGAGAGTGCGCCGAATCGCTCGACCGGAGTCTTTCCTCTTGTAAAAAAAAAAAAAAAAAAAACGCTTCGCACCCTCGCACGAATCTCAACTCTCTCTTTTCACTCCCTTCGCTTTCTCCGGCGACAAAGGGCAAACGAGATCTCGAGGATGGTCGGTTTATTGCGGGGGTTGAGTCGCAGGATGCGTTTCCGGGTCCGCGAGTGCACGACGACGAGAAGAAAGAGGAAGGGAGAGAAGAGAGAAAGTGAAAGCCGAAAAAAGTTGAAATAACACTGTCGACCGTTATTCGACACCCCGGTCATGGAGAAAACCCTTTCCCGAAGAGAGGACGAGAAGAAATGTGAAAGAAAAAACGAAACATTGATTCCGTTTTTTTTTTTTTGAGAAAACTCGACTCCGCCAGCGGCGGACTTTCTCCGCGGTCGAGTCAGAGTCGTAAAAACTTCCGACACGGTCGACCACCGAGCATTGGCACGGCTATTTGCTCCTATGTTTTTTACCCCTCAGCCGCGTCATTTTATGGTGTTTAGGTAGCTGTCTGTATAAACGTCAACGCGTAATTCGCTCCGTCAGGTAACATTTTTTTCCCTCTTTTTTTTCTTCTCGCATCATCGCTTCGAGTCTCGAGGAAAAAAACCAGGAGTTTCGGTAAAAAGTGTGCATCTCCGAATGACGAAAAGACGGCGAGGGAAAAAGAAGAAAACGATCCACGAGGAGCTTGGAAAATTTGCAAAAATCCATCGGGAAAACGCGTCGACGTCGGAAACGGATATTATTCGAATTTCATCAAATATTCTCCGGTGGAACGAGCGCTAGTTTGAATAAATTTCCTCAAGATCGACCGACGAATTAGCTGTGGACGAGGTGTGCGAATTTTTTGCAACGCCAGCGTCGATCGAAATCGCTCGATCGTTCGCCGTCTGGGTACGCCAAGCGACTGGGAACAATTTCAATGGCGTTGCGAGGATATAATTGAATTTCCTCGCGCGGAGGTGAATCGAGCACCAGGAGGGGAGTGAAAAGTCGGGAGTGTCGAGGCGACACACCGTCGACGGCGTGACGAGCATAAAACCCATTTCCTTCGTTCGAATTTCACGCTCGCTTTCATTTTTTTATTCATCCCGATCGCTCTCTCGTCGCGGCGCATATATGCGTAATGTCAATTTTTTCGTCCAGGAGGCGTAACGCACCGCAGCGTGGGATCGTTAGGCGGGAATTCTCGAGGAGTTTGACGTGTTTCGCGTAAACTCGTACGATCGACGGTTTAACCGAGCGGAGACGGGCGAGACGAAGGAATAAATAAACGCGGAGAGGTGTCAAAGTGTCTCGATGCTGAAGGATCTTGGCTGGCGCGAGGGAGATTGATTTACGCGCTGAGAAACGACACAGAGTGCCAAATCGACGCGCCTTCTTTTCTCGCCGTTTTCTCGCCCCTCCTCGTAGCACCGAGGCATTCATTCACGTATTTTCCAACGTACATGAGCGGTCAACGGAAAAAGAGGTGAAAAAAGACGATCGGCCGGATGAATATGCGATTGGAATAAACGAATTTCGTTATTTCGCAGATTCGGTGGTACTCGGGTGGAGGCACATCCGAGAGGAAAACACGGGATGATGCTTGTTTCGCGCGACGAAACTACTCGACTCCGCCTTACGGTCATTCGACGGAAACAGGACGGTGGTTAAATATTCATGAAGTAAAACTACCTGTCGAGTTATTCCCTCTCGTTAAATGTGCCTGTAAATGAATAATCGTCCGTTACGAAAGGTCGACTGGCGAATGTAACGAGGAGAAGCTCGTTCGTCGAACGAAAAATCGTTCATCCGCGGGTTTGTCGATTATCGCGAATACAGCAGAGTATCGACGCAGTAAAGAGTAGATTTATTTTTTAGACGGATAACGGACGAGTCGGAACATGACTGGATGCTGCGGAAGACGCGTTGTCTCGGGGAATGTGGAGAATCTTGATATTAAATTCTTATTATTATTATTTTGTTGCAAGGATGAGAAAGACGGGAATCAACGTGTTTTTCGTTGGCGGTTTTTGCTCTACGAACGAATCGCCTTTTTCCCACCGCTGTCGGTGTACAAGGATGGCTCGCGCTCTCATATACCAACCGCGTTCATTCTATACGGTGAATGGGGTGCTGGCCAGGTCGCCCGGGGTGGAATCCCACCGCCAGCATAGCTTCGTCGACAGGGGTGGAAAGTTGGCTCGAGCTCGCGAAGGGTGGGCTCGTGGGTTACCTTGGCAACGACTTGGAGCAGGGATTGCCCGAGAGAGCGAGAGAGAGAGGGAGAGAGAAAACCATTTCGTCCTGCTGACGGCGTATCACGCGCCAGCCGAAACCCTTGGCTTCCGACACTCGAGCTTCCTTCCCATGGACGTCGTGCAAGCGCTTTTCGCTTTCCGCCGAGAGCATACCAACTACCATCCCCCGAGAGTCGCGTCTCTGTGTGCGTACTTTGAAACCCGTCCACACAGTACACGTAGAGTCTCGCCGAGAAAAACGGCGGGAATCGCCCTGTACGACCGCGTGATGGCGGATTTTTACGTCCTTTGGATGCTCAACGCTCCGAGGAAGATTTTACCGTTGCACGTACACGAAAAATGTGTAGCCCGCCGAAAGGGTGATGCGGAGGGTCTGCGAGGAAGCACCGAGAGCGCGAGAAACAAACACCCTCTCTTTTATACGTAAATATAGCCCGTGCGGTATCGAAGCAACCGAGCCATTACGGTGGAAGAAAGTTCACGGTGTTATTGGCCTAACGCGAGATTTATACGGCTCGCTATGGATGCTGGACCGCCCTGCGGGAGAGCACGCGAGCGTCGTACGCAAAAATCGTACGTCTTTGCACGATTGGCGCGAGCCTTTTCCGGCCCTCGTGAATCCGAGTGGATTCTACGTGTTTACATATGCATATTACGCGTACGATGTACAGAAACATAACACACGTCGCGTAATGCGAATATTTCTCTTTTCTCGGGTCATTTAAGCCGGTCGGAGCTTGTCCGAATTTGTTCTTTTTCGAATCCTACGATTTCGCCCTTGTGGCAGTTTGGAGGAAAGTCTCGACATTTTTTCTGCCCCATTCGTCCTATTTTTCGGAAGATGAAATAGCGAGATAGCTTCCGGATCAAAATAGCGATGAAAAGGATGTCCTGATGGAGTTCAACGATAGTGTGGTTTTGTCAGAGTCGCCGGGACCGATCATAGTTTCCTGGTGAACGGGATTACGACGAGCCTTTGTCTAATTGCTTCATCAAAAGTTCGACTCGATTTTCGTTTGGTCTGGTTCGTCGATAAAGTTACAACCTCGTCGATTTCGGAATTTCCGTCATCGCTGGTTCGATTTTTCGCAACGGTGCGCAACCAAAATTCGGAATAAATCAAGATGACCCTCGCATCCTCGGGAACTGCTCTCGGAGATACGATCGCGGCTCGCAAGAGTCCCCGAGAGATATTTGGAGCGACGATAAACTGCCTCCGCAAACGCGGTTAACGTCTGGACCAGTTTGTCCGTTTTTCATCCTTTCAACGACTTTCCCGCGTCTGTAAGTGCCTCTCCGAGCAGCCTGTTCCAACGTTGGTCCACCCAACTTTTTCTTTTCACAATTTCTCCTCCAATTCACAATATCTCAAGTGACGACCGGATCGGAAATCACAAAACACACCGACCTTTCCGCGAAAACTCGAAATTTCAACAAGAAAATACAAGAAAAAACCGTTGTTTCAATCAAGTCGGCAGCAGCACCTCAATTTTTAATGCAATTCAACGAACAGAACGAAAAAAAAAGGACAACAATCGTGCGATATTTTTCCGATCGAGTATCAACTTCCGGTCTCCATCAACTTTTTATTACAAGGATCAACTTTATGCCTTTTTTCTCACCTTCTCGTAATGCGCGAAGGCAAACTCAGCCGAGGGGTAAGATATTATGCTATTGTGTGTGTTTTTTTTTATGTCATTTCCAATCGTTATTGTCCAACTTGCGTGTGATTTCCTTCGTTTTGTTTTTTTTGCCATCGCTATTTCGTGGATGGAGGGATCCGTAACGATACGAGCGGAACAAGTGTTTGCGCGAGCCTGTATTCGTGGTTCTCCGCGAGAAACACGGCGTCGGGATCGCTCGAGAGCGGCAGAGTCTGACAGAGAGGAAGGACGGAGGGGATATACAGCGAATGCTCGTAAATCTCGAAGAGCGATTAAACGTCAGAACAGCTCGCATGAGGGTCCACCGCGGTTCTCTGTGCGTATGGATCCCGACACGTCAAGCGTGTAAAAGTGTATATACATATACGGTATTTCGGTCCACGCAGAATCCGGGCTTGGACCAACGCCGCTCCTCCGTTCATCCGCCATCATCTCTCCTCTCCCAGCCTCATCCCCGATGCGGTCGCAAAACAATAACGCGATTTTAACGGTCGTTTAAAGCCGTTCCGCCGGATATTTATATACACTGACGTTTTATCGAGACGGAGAGACGAAATAAAAATACATAAACAAGAAGAAGACGATGACACGATCGATAAAAATGATAATTCGAATGATTCGTTTTTTTTTGCCCGGGAGGGCAACTTTATTTCCCCTGAATTTCGCAGAGACATTGAACTCTGCGGAAAATTCAGTAACATCGAGGCGAAGATCGGCGATAAACGGCTGTTATATTCGAGCCACGACAAGTGCGTGATACAAAACGCAGTTGCGAGCCATAGTCACGCTGTGCACACACGCGATATCGTTCGTATACCCGCGAGATAATTCAATCGAGCATTAAGGATAACGTAATCGAGGGTCTACTGTATATCGGCGAATCTCTCGTTTAAGGGGGATACGATTTAATCGTAACCCGTTTCCGCGTACCGTTCCATGTTTCTGTGTACGCCGAGTATACTCACGTGTACGATGTATATAACGATTTGAAGAGCATAATTATCAGCAAAGAGCGTCGCGCTCACAATTGTCGCTAATGAACTTTGCGGCTCTTCTCGAAGAGGCTCAACACCCGTGTATATACGACCAAACGTATTTCGTATTTTACCAAATGCTTTTGACATCTCGGGGGAATTCTCGTAATCATCAAAACCAGGCAAGTTTTTACCCTCGCAACGATCGGAAATTATTCACCTTTGCAGGAGTGAATTTCTGCAAAAGAGGAACTGCAGCGAGAAAATTGTGCAAATTATCAACGCGAGACCGCGATGGTCGTCTCGTGACGAATCAACGTCGAGGAGCTCACGTAATTCAAGCTCCGTTTTTTTTCGTACTTGTTTACGGCGCGGAAAAGCCGCCGACGACCACCGCGTGTCTATGTGCACCTTGTGGGGACTGGAGGGAAAATAATTTTCGAGCTTTATTACACTCGCCGGGATAAATTCTTCCACGGAGGCCCTAGGGAATTAATTAACGCTAAATAGTCATGTTTTCAGACGGGATAATTACGTCGATGTAACGTACTAATTATATTCCCATGCCTATAGGTGGTTGAACTTTTGTTTACAATTGAACGAAACGAGAAAAAAAAATGGACAGTCTGTGGAAAAATGTCTGCCACACGTGGAAAAATATTTGCAGAAGAAACAACGATGCGATTTTCGTTGAAATTAACGCTGTTTTTTTTTGCCCAGAATTTATTAGAAATTCAAGATTACCCTTGACGCGGAGCACTCCGAAGATGCGCATTTATCAAAGGTGTAATTAAATTGCGAATTTATTTCAGCAGAGTTTTACAGCCGTGCGGGAAATCGAGAGGGGATTAATCGGTACTACAGCCGCTAATTAAATTTCCGATAATCGAGAAGCGTTCCCGATTCGAAGGTAGATTATTGAGAAATTGAACTTGTAATTGTGCATAAAGATGCTCGAAGGCAGGGAGAAGCGTGTTCATCCTCACGAGGTCGTTTTAACGAGCTGCAATTCGCGTAATCTTTATTTCAATAAACTGTCGGAAAAAACCGCGTAATTATCGACGTAAAGATTTCTCCGTCGTGCGAGATGAAAAGTATCTTCGTGAAAGAAAACGTGAAAATTAATCATCACCCGACGACAGCCCGAGAGCCATGATTCGTCCTACGAGAAATAATACGTCGGTGAAATCTTTTAGTCACCTGTCGGCGAGTCGATAAAGCACGAACTCGAGCTTTATATTCGCGGCGGTATACGAGAAGAAGAGAGAAAAGTTCAGAGAGCGCGTCGGAAGTGTATTATTCATGAAAAACACCATGTTGGGTCGTGCAACGTCGTCGTACGAGAGGATTATACTCGCGAGTGCGAGTACATCGCGGAGGGAGGAAGATAAACTACCGAGGCGAGAGGAAAATGTTAGCATATGGCGTGCCGTTGAACAGCTCAGGATCGATCTGCCCCGCGGAATCTGCATCTTTCGAGAAGGAGATAAAAATTATTGCAACAATTCTTCTTTTGTTTTCATTTCGTATTTCTTCCCCCATTCTCCTTCCACCTCGATCGACTTTTTTTTTTCCTTTTTCTTTCTCTCGTTGCTCGGACCAAAGATCTCCCCAGCGAAAGTCGAACGTTTTTTTTTCTTCTTCCTTCTCGACACAGCCTCTCGTTCGAATGGTCCGCAGTGACCCGAGAGAGGGATCCGACGAGAGGAGGAGGGGGAATCGCGTCTCGCCGCAGGTCGTGGCCACGTCGTATCTTCCATCTTCTCTTTCTTTTGCTTTCGTTCCTTCGCAGTCATCCCACATCCCATACCTCTTTCCTCTCTTATCTCTCTCGGCCTCTCCATCCCCCCCCGCCCCCCTCCCCCCGCTCATCTCGGCAACGGCGTCTGCGTTTTTCAACCGAATCGCAGCGAGTTTTATTCCACCGCGTGGCAGCGGTGGCTTGAAATTAAGCCGTTTTGAGATATTTATGAATGGATCTCTGCAGCAAATACGAGGATGATGCTTTTCCTCTCTTTCCCTCTCACTTTTACGCTTTTTGCTCTCGGTTTGCGTGTGTGTGTGTTTTTTTTCCCTGTTTTTGCCGAGGCAAACAAAGAGATATCCATGAAGAATAACGCCTGGCCGTATCTCTCTTTTCTTCTCGATTCGCGAAACGTGGCCGTACACACAGATATTGTATATTATTCATCCTGGCACCCTGGGAAGTTGATTTTTTGTCGTTTTCTTCGGAAATTTCGAGGGCAAACGAAGAGCAGAAAAACGCGGTCGAATTTTCAGAGCCCGTTGCTCAGATTCGAGCGCGATTCTCCGTGCGTATTTTATTACATGTTACCGACGAGAGACGAGACGATTCGGGATAACGCCGTATGGAATATACATCGGAGAATAATGTAGACGCACAGCAGGATCGTAAAAATAACGTTAAAGTCACTGGGAACTCTGAACATTCACGGTCAGGTTATGGTCCATATATGTATATAGACATAAAGTATATAGGCATGTCTATATAATAATACACAAAGTGCGATGTGTGGCGCACGACGCCTAGTGTGTAACACTTGTCCTGGACCTCTCTCACTCCTCTTTTTTACAGCGATTCGTATAAACGTCGCGGTATAAAAGCACTCTTGCTCATCTCCCTCCATCTCTCTCGCGCTGTTTCGTTTGGAGCGGACGATAAAATTCGACACTAATTGAGTGCGAATATCCTCGTAATATTTGGAATAACAATTATACAATAATGCTCTTTCGACTGATCATAAATGGAACGAGACAAAAAAGAGAGAAGAGAGAGAAGCGAGAGAGAGAGAGAGAGAGTTGAGGAAAAAATTGAGAGAACCACTTTGCAGAGTTTTCGACGATATGTAGAATTCGACCGACCGTAAATTAGCGATCGCCCGGAGTTTGCCACAGGAATGGGGACGGATCTGGCCAACTTTTCGGTAAAAAAAAAGCTTTTTTTCAATCGGTTCAACATTGAGTCACTCGAGTATACAATGCCCTCGCGCTGTTTGAATATATTCGATATCGAGATCACTCTTTTTTGGTCAATTTCGAGACGGAATTTCCCGTGTACGCGCGAGATGCTCTCTCCCGTAAATTTCTCACCGCGAGAGCTTCGCACATCGAGAATAAGCGCTATCTGCGTTGGTTTTTTTTTCTCCTCGAGCCAGCGGACCGAGAGGAGGGAGTAGGGAATATTTTACCGCGTTAATCTCGCGCGTCACCAAGATCAATGGGTATAATAATTATTGTCGCGAGTATAGAGTTCGCGAGAGCAAATCTGTGCAACGACGAAAAAGGAAGAGGGAATCTTTATACTCTCGCAGAGTCTCCTACGTGCGCGTACACGTGTGTGCACGTACGCCAAGGATCACATATCGCCTTTGTACGCTCGAGTGTCGGCCTCTCGCGTTTAATACCAATCCTCGCGAGTTTACCGCAGCCTCCAGCGAAAACGGATAACTCAGATTAGTGAATCCATTAAATATATACGCGCAAGGCCTGTAGTATCGCGTTTTAACTTTAATCTAAGCGAAATATTCCGCGAGAGGGAGGATATTTAAATGGCGTACGCTTCGATGTACGAAACGACGGGTTATACAGAGGGTGAATACGACACGATTCGTACGTCGAAGATTTCGAAATTTTCCGGATAAACCGTGGACAAACATCGTGGAAAAGTTTGCAAAAAAAATGGCCATTTTGCAACTTGCAAAATCGACGCTGCTCGAGATGACGATGACAGATTGGATTTTCGAGAATTTCACGTGGAACGGCCCATACATGAGGATCCGCGTGTATTATACCTGGGCGTATATTTGTAATCGGATGCTGTTGGTATATACCGGATGGCAATAAAGGATTCCAACGAGGATGAATGGCGAAGAGGGGGGGAGGGACGTTCGCATACTCCATTGTCCTCGGTGGAATTCAAACGCCATTCGCAAGGGTGACTCCCATTATACCCCTTATATATGGACGCCGAGCTCGTGCAAACAGTAGGAGGAGTATTTACCCTCGATTACACGGGTGCCTCCGTAAGACGGATTGAATTAATGCATTATTTTGTTGATCAAATTACTCGTCATTGACCCAATATTCCATTCAATCGGTCCAGTCAATTTGGGAGATTGCGAATTCGGATTAAAACCGATTGACGGATCAAGATGGAGAAAATAAATCGAAAGAAAGTCGAGAAAACACATCGGTACAGGGGAGTGTGCTGCGGCGCTCGTGCGAGCGGTAACTTTGAATAGAAAAGCAATTTATCGCAGAGATGGAGAGAGAGAGAGGGGGGCGAGAGGCAGAGGCGACCGTAACAATCGGGTAGTACAATTCCAGAACGGTTCATAAAGTTTTTTTTATTGCCTCTCGCGCAGTATGGGGTACTCTGGCGATCGGCACATATGTATGTTGTCTATATACGTATATATACGGCACATATGTATGTTGTGTATATACGTGTATCCGCGCGCAATATGCACCTATATAAATTCCGTACTAAAATCGAAGCAGAGCGAGCCGACTACGCGCGTAAGCGAGCCAAGGGCTTACTCGCGAAACCCTCTGATCTCTCTCGATCTTTTCCCTCAGATCGCAAACACACGGCGCTTTTCGCACCGTGTTGAAAGCCGTGTACATCTCGTGTACATTCGTCCTTGTTCTCGCGTGTACATCCGCGACCATCTTGGGTTACCGGCGTGCGCCTCGGAAAATAAACCATCGAATCTGGTGGATGCGCCATGAAAAGCCTCCAACAACACGAAAGTGACGGAGGAAATAAGAATATTCGCGTTTTATCTTCAATCCCTCGAGATAAATGTTATGTAGGGAAAAACCTCCCCCGAAAACATCCCCCTCGACAGCAGCGCGATGCTCTCGAGGACGTATATAAGGTACACAATACGGGCGAATTAAATTTTAATTCAAGAACAAAGGATGACATATTGAAACGATGTTGCCCCTGGCGAATGTCTGAAACACGATCTCACTCACCCTCTTAGGGGGTGCGCGCGCGTTGGGACCGAGGGTGCGTTGCGAAAACGGGGCAAAAAGTCGAAAGACCGGAGAAACTCCGCTTGAACTTTGCATCAACGGAGGAGAGAGAAAAAGGGAGTGAGAAAAAGAGAGCGAGCTCGGACTGCGAAGAGGGTTGCAACCCTCTGGCGCACACAGCAATGGCCGCTCTGTTACCGAGACGCCCTCGTGAACTCTCCACCCTGCGTGGCGCGCACGACGGCGAGCCATTTCGCGGAACCCCGAGGCTCTAATTACGGCCCTCCTCTCTTTACCCTCCGCTCCTTATTTCCACCGCCGTATTTTCCATCACCCCTACCGGTAGTCGTTACATGCAAATGCCACACCGTGCCTCTGGCTCTCCTTCGTTTTTCCCCCCGTAGACTCGCCTCGTGCTTCCTCGCTTCTTTTTTTTCCCCGTCTCTCTCTCGAAAAAAACCCTCGCGCTCCATCATCCACCCACGTTCTCGCCCGCTCGTGGCGTTTTTCGTCGTTTTTTTCTTCTTCCCTCCTTTTTTTTATTCAGCAATAAAAAGCACTACTGGCCGTCCAAAATTAAGGATACCACACCGCGGCGTCTCTCTGCGTGCGCGATATTGGAATTTTGCCAATAAAGTCGTTTCACCCGACGCTGCTCCGTGTACCTTCTTCTTTTTCCCTCGCTTTTGTTTCTTTTTCTTTTTCCTTGTGTTCTCGAGCGCAAATATGGCAGCCACGAGAGACGCCGGCAGAGCGGATGAGAGAGCGAAAAAAAGAATCTCTCGGGAGATCGAATGGTTAATCCACTCGCGCACGACCTGTCGCATTTATTTACGATATCGCGTTATTCTTCGCCCACCGGATACACGAGCGAATCCATGTCCCGACGCGAATTTAATGCCTCGCGAATGCTCGTGGACGATGTGTTTTTTTTTGAGCTCGAGATAACACGTCGCGAAATGGATTGTACTCAATTATCATTAAATCAGCGGCTGCTGGTAAATCAGCGATCGTGAATAACGAGACGCGGGAGTGCATAAACCAGGAGAGTACGTTATCTCTCGAGATTGGGGGTGTCGGCGAGATGTATCGTCGTTGGGGAAACAAAAGATGCGTGATGATACTTTACGGTATGGAAAATCTTTGCTCTTTTGTTCGCTCACCCTATTTTTTCCTGTCGCGTGATATCGAGGCTGTACGTGTGTATATGGACGTGTATATTATCGCGAGACCCGCGCGAGAAAACCCGCACATAATGTTTAATCAGAGCACGTTGCGGCTTTACGATATTAGTCGGAGGCTGCGCGGTCCAGAGGGAGGAAACTCCCTCTTGCGGCGCCGTGTACGAAACAACATCCACCTTTGAGTCTCCATTCAGGCATCGCACACGCGAGAGACTTTTTATACTTTTTGCTGCCATTCTCAGGGCGCTCTGAATCGGAGACGAGCGGAAAATCTCAGGACGTTTGTATAACGTTGCTTCACGATTTTTCTCGCGTCGAAAACGTCGCGTCAGAGTCTCTTTCAATTTCGACTTTGATATTTACGAATTTTCGCCAAATTCGAATTTCTCCTCGCTCCTCCATTTTCTTATCGGTCTTGCCGAGCTCGAAGCCTTTTTTTTTCATCGACGTTCACACTCGTGCGAGGTTCGCTCGCGTTTATCAACCGCACCTTCTCGGAAACGAGGCTGAAAATATCGCGTGAAAAAAAAAAGGGGAAAGGCGCGAACGATCGAAGAGCCGAAAGTTACGACCACTCTGGCCGGCGAAGATTCTTCGATGCGACCAAACTGCCCTCCGCTGCAGTCCCGCGCAAACGACTCAATTTCTTTTTTTCGAGCTTTCCGAAAGAGCCGAGAAGAGCGCTGTAAATTCGCGCGACTGTCGCGCTCTTTTTTCCCTCGCGGTTTATTTCGTCGTTCGGCGAGTAAAACGATCGTTCATCGCTCCTTCTCTCGCGGTCCGACAGAGCGCGTAGGTCGCGTTAACGTTCAACGGAGACACACGCGACCCACTCTTCAATTGAACGCGATCTTCATTTTGTACGTTCGCGTCGTAAATCATTCCGCCTCCGACAGCTCTATTGAGTTCAAGGCGCAATCGCGCGCGGGAGAACCCCGCGTGTTCTCCTCGCCGCGAGCGTCCTGATTTCAGAGACCTAAATTCATTAAAATTGTTTAATTCGACGTTTAAACCTGGCACGCATAGATCGAGTAAGGAAATTCAATAAAGTTCAAGTTTTGCTTTTCCTGGAGAAATCTTTTATCGGGTTCACCGTTATTTAAAAAAAAAAAATTATAATAATCAACAGCCCGCGGCGATAAAAATAGACAATTGCCTCGACCCGCGAACGAGCCTCTCGATTCTCTCTGCTCCTTCTCGAGGTTCCTGCGCGAGCAATCATACTCCTTATGATTCTCGATGCTAATTGACGCAACATTCTTATACCGAGGAGAAAAAGGAAAAATGTGCTATGGAAATTGCAGCAACGATAACATCGCGGAGAGTCTCGTAGAGCCTGTGATCTTTATTCGGTATCGAAGATATACGCAACAAATTGTTATTACGAGTATAGATAGGAAATATTCACGGTTGAACGGAGCATCGCCGGCTCCCACTCTCTGATCTCTCGGTATCGCGGATCCGCAGACTCCGTGTACCTCTCTCGTTCGACCAAAGTGAGTAAACGCCGGGTCCAGAAGTCATCGTGAAATTTTCCGGTTCGCCGCGCACAGATGCGCTCTCTCTTTCTGCCGGGCTTACGTGTAGGAAGAAAAACACTCAATGAACGGAAAGAGGACTGAGGAAGAGAAAAGGAGAAGAAAGAAATGAGAGAGAGGGAGAAAAAAAAGAGCGGAGAGAATCACTGGAGAAACGAGCGAGGGAAAAGAAAAACGGGGAAAAGGAAGTCAAGAGGTGGATCGTTACGAGGCTATTTCATCGAAAGGTACGATCATAGCCAATGCAAGATTCTTATAGCGTAAGCGCAAGAAAGGCTCTTTATTCTCGTTCTTTTCCTATCGAATTGAGACTTTTTCCCTCCCCCTTCTCTCTCTCGCTCTCTCTCTCTCTCTCTCTCTCTATAAGCAGCCTCGGGATCGCAGAGACGATATCGTCTCGAATGGTTGAGAAAAAATCACCTGTGCGAGAAAAACTCTCTATAGATACTGGCTTTTTTTTTCTAAAAAATGAGGAGGAAAAAGTACGAGAGTATGTACATGGGAAAGAGATAAATGGGATGAGAGTAGTCTGCTGTTGAGACAAACATATAATAAAAGCAGTAAGATAAAAGCACTCCTGTGGGAGTACCGAAGCGTTGGGCATCCCTGATGTAGCTGCGGATGCTGCGAGAGGAATCGCGAGTGTACACACGATCGGACACCGGTATGTGTATGTTCATGTGTGCACGCTTGCACACATCGACGAAGGTGTATGCGCCGAACAAAGGGGAATTTGGCGCGCATGCGTTCCACGACTTTGTACCTCCGGTAACGATTCCAACCCCTGGTTTTAACCCGCCTCCCTTCATCTCTATATATACCGCCTGCAGTATTATATACAAGTACATATACCGTCTATATATCTAAATGTATATACACATAAATGTACATGGATGTCCTCCTATACGAAATAACGAGAATATGTGTAACTGCCAACTGCACAGCGCTATGGTGCGAGCTTCACCCTTCCTTCCGCCTCCCAAACTACCCTCGTACCGGCAGGGATAATTCCAAGGGAATATTAATTCGCCACGATTCGAAATCATGCGGCCATGATTCTTCTCACATTTCATATCGATTTCAAAGTATCTCCTTCGATCGGGAAATTGTTGAGAATGTCGGGAGTATTTGACTCGGAAGATGAGACAAAAAAAGTGATGATCCAAAGACACAGATACCACGAATTTTGGGGGTACGTGCAGAGATCTCCTCTCGTACGCGTAAACTCTCGGATGTGCATGTGCAGGTGGATTACGCGATCTGCATGATCGCGCGAAGGTTACTGACTCACGAGAGGAAAGCCCCGCAACACGGCAGTGTTAATCCGGAGCTGTGAATCGAGGCGCGACAAAACCACCCGCAGACTCCGAGAGGGAGGCTGCGAAGATTGTCTCCGTGTCGGAGACTGTCTGTGTATTCACACCGGCGTACGAATACGTGTGTGTATTCGGTGTGGTGTTTTTTTTTGTCTTTTTACACTCGTGTGAGAGAGAACGTATGCGCAAAAACGACACTGACGGAGAATCCAGCATAGGCCGAGAGATGCCAGCGCAGATCGGGGGAGGTCGCTTCGGGCGAACTCATGTGTGTGTGTGTGTGTGTCGTTGGTCCTCTCGACCGCGGGTGCACGCTTACAAAAGCTGGAAAATGGAGGCTTTAGTTTTTATCGTGGGATAAAGCCGTGATAAGCTATATCGAGAGAAAGAGAGCGAGCTCGGGGAGGAACTTCGGTGCGAAAAAAGGACGGAACAAGAGTGAGAGAAGAATAAAAAGAGAGCGAACGGACCACCGACGTTTTGCAGCGAGATATCCCGCTGCGAGAGAGACGACTGAATCCCCCCTCTCACATATGCGCGCGCGATACGTATATGTGCGTTTGGCTCATTTTTTTCTTGTTTTTTTTAATTATTTTTCACCGGCGGAAGCTTTCGTATGGCACACGTTTTTTTCCATTTTTTTTTTTTTCTTTCAAACATCCTTTCGAGCGAAAAATTGCATCGTGAGTCGTCGCCCCGTGGGTTTTTTCTGGCATCTCCGTATGATTGTAAATCTACGATTTCTTTCAAGTCAGAAACGGGCCTGCTCAAGTTATTCCCGTACGCTTTTTTTTTTCAACTAGCTCAGACACGCGCTGCACCCCCTTCGTCCGCGGATATTTCGCGTGTCGTCAACGTTGAATCAACAACGCAAATCACCTCTGGAATGGACAACGATAAACATATCGCAAATTGGGCATTGCCTATATTCGGATTTTTCGAGAACGAAAAAATGTCTCGAATAACTTGCACAAATTATTCCATCAATGCTGTAAAAAATCTGTCTCGAGGAAATTAATTTATAAATAATGTAATGTTGCAAAAAAAAGCTGGATGGAATATTTTATCGATATTATTGAAACATCGCGTATTTATCGCTGTTTTTATATTCTCAAAAATGTATACTGTTTTCTTGTGGGATATACGATCGAGTCACGCGAGAAGATCAGTCGCCACGCTCGTACGCAAGATCGTTTTCGCTAACGATCGTCATACACGATAAAGGAAAACCGTATGATGCGTCTCGCGAGTCTCGTGGTCCTCGAAGCACCCTCGTACGAGCTTCGTGTGTACAAGCGTAATTTCAGGGATCCTCCGTGTACACCTTGCCAGAGTACAAAACAAGTCCACAGGGTATATCGTCCTCGAGGTCTATTACCCATCGTTTCTCATCGGGGGAAATGACGAGCAACGATATCCACACCCGCGTCCATCCATCGTACATACACAGGCGCAAAGTTTAACGGCTGTTAACGCGGCAATTCCATCGGCAGTTGCGGCGGCGATCTTTCAGAGTGGCACTCGAGGACGCGGGGGAATTAGCGACAGAGGGAAAAACCGAGTTTAAGAGCTGCGTGGAAAATTGTGTCGTACGAATGCTGTACGTCATCAAGGACTCTGATGATGGCCGATTCAACACCCCACGAGCGCTGCTCGAGATGAACATGGGTCCGGAATATACAAGGGCTCATCTCGCGAATGATTCCCGAGAAACCGTGTCGCTTTATGTGCCCTTTTGTAAGCTGGGACGCCAGCTGGAGACGAAGCTCGGCGGAACGCGAGAGGGAAAGATATGGAACTTTGGATGCTGGATGAAAGGGAGAGAAGAGATGGAATGGACACGGTAGTACCATTTGGTACTGGCTGTGTACGTATATAATATACATTCGTCCGCGTGTGTCTTTCTCTCTCTCTCTTTCTCGACCGTAGTCCGCGCGAGAGAGCCCTTGGGACGAAGAGGAAGAACAGAGCGTGAAAGCAGCAGCCCTACGGACTTTTCGTACGAGAGAAAAAGTCCAGAGACTGCACGGAATTCTGGACCAAACCCCGCCCTTGAACGCTAAACCCTCCTGGTCTCTGCGACTTCCCTCCCCTGTACGTCCGCTCCCTTTGATCCCTTCTCTTCGATGTACCTCACCCTTGGCAGCCTCCCTCTTTCTCATCCAACCTCGCTGTCTATTTTTATATACGTGTATATGTACGTAGACGATCGTTTCGAATCAACAAGGCGTACATCGAGTCTGCGCCGACATGGTATACAGCCATGACGTTTCTTCTCGGCGTTTTAGCCGTGGATCCTTAATATATGTATGCTCACGCCTCTGAATCTATATATATATATATAAAACTGTGCCGTCTCTTGCCCCTATACAGTCGGGGAGCTAAAGGTCTATATCGCGCACCGTCAAACCTCCCCGAATTGCTCGTCGTCGTGTTATGCAAACGGCCGCATTTGTTACGATAGTAGCCGCAAGGGGCTCGTTCCCTCGCTACCCCAGCAGTCGCGCCACACTCTTTCCTTCAATCTCTGTATACAGATATATATAAAAGTAGACTATACGTAGATTTGTATATTTGTATATTTGTGTATATGAGAGGGGTGTGTGCATACATATAAAAGATGCGAGGGTGTTGAACGGAGAAAAATGTAGAAATTTTGCAAGAATTTAAAGGACATCGCGTCAAGCCTTCTCTCTCTCACTCTCTCTCTTTTATCTATCGACGATTTTTCGGTGACTCGAGTCTCGCGTTTATTTTGGCAGCAAGCGCGGCTACGATGAAACGACTAGGATGTCTCGTCGTCTCGGCTGTTATATTTGACGTCATCGTTCTCATCCCTTTCCGTTTTTTTTTTCTTTTATCCCCTTACCATCCTCAATCTTTCGTCTCGTTTTCTCGTCAATCGTTTCAGCCTTCTCGCTCGTATCGCCAATTTATACAAACGCATGTATACAAACTTACGCGTGTATACACTCGCGCAGCGTATATATATTCTCGCTCTTTTTCTCGCCAAAGTTTCTCACCGTCCCGTCATTCCCGTCTACACTTTTTCCATTTGTCTCTGTGGCTTCTCCGCGCCATTGACGCTCCTCGGACTCTTTCAAACGAGTCCGAAAGTCGGCGCGATCTTATTCACCGCACGTTTCATACACACTCGTGGAATTGCTCGGAAAATTGAATTTGCGAGGCGAAAAAAAACAATCACATCCGAGAGTGAGAATCTCCGTGAATGCGCTTTTTTTTTTTGCGGTAAGAAACCACCGGCGCAATTGATGGGGAAATTACGCACGATTTTCAAAGTTGCTGCGCTCTACTCGTTGTATCATGCGAAAATAATTCAGCCTCTTGTGTTTATTTTCGCGTGGGTGAATCAGCGTTTAATATACGATTTCCCGGGTTAATTAATTGAATTAACCGTTGTACGCTCGAGTACCCGCGATTCGCTGGATTTGCAAATTTTTCACACGACGAAAAGCGTCGATGTCTGACGCAACAAATTTCGCCGACGAATTCGAGCGACTCTGTGAGAAAGTCGCTGATTTCTCGGTCATTATTTTTGCTCACCATACGTAATTCTCATTCGTTCGTGTTATGACGTTTGAAAGTGAATTTACATAAACCGTAAATAGCGAAGTAGGGAAAAATATATGAATGAAATTTTCGATCAACGAGGGTGGAACGATGCCAATATCCGTTTCGCGACTGCCGACGGAACAAACGAGTTACGATTTGAGATACAATTTTGTGATTTATAAGAAAGGCGAAAGACCAAACGCGAGAAACATGAAAAACATTCTCTCGATCGTCGGGATTATTTATTATTCTCCGATTTACGACGGACGATATTAATTTCGTCTATTTTTAGCCACCCTTTCATCTATTTTCGGCCATGCGTTTTTTCTCAACATTCACACCGAAGTTTGACTGCTGTTTGGAGAATCTTTGGGGGGTTTAAAAAAAGTTAATTTCTTGATTTATTTTGAAAAATTATCTTCAAACGTGTCCGAGCTCGGGAATACGGAAAAATCGCGTTCGCGCGAGTCAGTGAGATACGTACGCGAGAAACGTGGAGGAGGAGTGGAAAAACACGAGTACGGGAGAAAGATTGTGAGCTCGACGAGGGAGAGAGAGAGAGAGAGAGAGAGAGAGAGATGCGAGAACGAGGCGATTAAGAATATACAACGGCGAATAAATTGTAACGTTCGTTACAGACTGGCTGCCTTCAGCAGCAGTGCTTGAGCCTATAATACATGTAATATAAATTAAGGTCGTTATCAAGCTCGTTAAACGAGGTAGCCAGGGAGAAGTCGTGCCAAATGCGTGGGATGTTATATATAATGTAGGATAAAGGGTTTCGCAAAAGTTTTTTTCCATATGTTTAAAAACGGAAATACAAGAGGGAGAGAGAGAGAAAGATCGAAGAGGACTTTCATCTCGGTGATATCGACACTCGACTCATTGTGAGAGAAACGACAACTTTTTGATTGAGAAAATTTCATCGTTGTGTCAAAGTTTAGTGCCGAAAGCACTTTGAAAGAATGTACGAACGTCCCCGGACTCTCTCTCGAGATAATCTCTCGTAGAGGAACATTAAAAAAATTACAGGATAAAAAATATATCGCCGAATAATGACGCATCGACCTACCGGAGAATTTATTTGTATTTCTCTCAATTCGTCTCCGTAGATCATCCAGATGCACTCGGATCTTTCCACTGGCTCGTTCCAGCAAAGGTAAATATAAATACGAGCAAAACGTCCATCGAGCCTCTCACGTGAGAGTGCCCTGAGAAAATTCACTATGGCGAACGTCGAGGAGCCCCCATTGCTGCTGCAATCGTTTTGTTCGGCCATAATGCTTCAAACACACACACACACACACACACATATATGTATATACATATCCTGTATAGAAGCAAGCCCGAAGGGGAACCATGGACAGATAATGACCGCAATATAATTACACTAAATTGGCGAGGCTGGTGCGCACGAGTTGCACGATATAATAATTGCACACTTCCAGTTACACGAGTATCTACAATGGCGAATAAGTACTGACAATAATGGCTAAAAAAAAAGCCAGAGGATAAAAACAACGAAGCACGAGGAGGGAGGAGGAACAATGAAATTGCGGTACCACCGTTTTTCTGTCCATTTTTTTTCTTTTACCTTTTTCAGCAACAACGCATAATTATTAAATCCCGAGGTAACGAACGACGTGAAACGGGAGAAAAACTCGAATTTCGACGTTCTCTCGTCGCTCCGATTCGAGAAAAAAATTCCAGCCGACGACTTGACGAAAAAAAATGTTACGCGTCGGAAATTTCGCGTTTTCCTCGATTATTGCAAAAAAAAACGTTGCAATCGTGTATTTACCGCATTTTTCACTCTCCGCAATGCGAGATTACGCGGCTCTGGATTTTTCGAAGAAAATCAAAGTACGACTGAATTTTACAAAGCCTATCCTCCACTTTGAGATAACTCTCTCTCGAGAGAGAGGGAGAGAGAGAGTCGTCTGCTTTCACCCTGTCTCAAAAGTCATGCCTTGATTTACAAACTCGTTGCTGCAAAAGGCGAAAAGAAAAAAAATAGACATGTCCGAACCTTCGTGCTTTCCCGGAGTTTCTTTTTTTTTTTGCGCCCTTTCTCGCATCAGGTAAAATTTTATTGCGACCCTTTGGCGGAGAGCGCACGGAAAGCGTGTACTCGCGGTCACGACGAGGAGAAAAAAAAACTGACAAAGGGTACGAGAGAAAGTTTCGTCGAGTTGATGACGGTGTAAAAAAAAGAAGAAAAAAGTGGAAAGAAAGGAACAAAAAAAGGAAGAGTTTCTCCTCTGCGTGAAGATCGGGGAAAAAAATGCATCGCGGAGCATGCTCGTCGAGGATGATCGGGTTGCGTCAACTTTCTAAAAACGGAGGCTTTATTTCTCGCCAAAGCCTCGACTCGCTTCGGTCTCTCTTTTTCCTTCGCGACATATTTCTCCCGAACGAATCTCCGCGTGTCGAGCAAAGTTGGAGACAAATTTGTCGAGATAAATTCGGAATCATCATTTTCATCAAATTCGATCGAAAAATCCTCGTGCTCCGCGCGGCCTGAATTTTAACCGATAAATCTGATTCAAAGGCACGAATAGCAAACAAGAGCCAAAGTCGTTTGTGATGCTACGATGGACGTTGCTCTTAATTTTCGTATTCACGGAATTTTTGAGAAAAATGGTGGCGGCACTCTTCAAATTGGACGAAAATTGGGCAAAATTTGGGAAGGGGAGAGAGAGAGCGGTGACGAGAGATGACGCAAGGTGGTTTTCCGGACTCGTCGGGATCTTCGGTCGTATACGACGTCTGCGGCACGCGACAACACGCGGGTTATACCCGCCTCGCACATTGCCCCCACCATGCGAACTCTCGTTCTCGGTCGCTTCGTATGACCATAAAATAAACGTTTAGGGTGGTGGCACACGGGCGAAGGCAGACACACACGAACCTGGCGGAACATAAACACTTATATAACGGCAATTAAACTGCTTTTAAGGCCCCATAAAACTGCAGTTTCAATAATCTCTGTGACAACACGATCCTGACCTGACCGCGGGCCACCTTTCGGTGTATACTTTTCCTTTTCCTTTTTGCTCTAGGTATTCGCGTTATACCTACTAACACACTTTTTCGCGAACGTCCTCAAAGGACACGCCGACTTTTTCGTCATTCGAGAATTTCACTCGAATCTGGTCGAGACATCTGGACCAGGACATCTTTCGCACTGTGCGACGTTGGAAAGCTCGACAACGGTCGTTTTTTTTTTTTTTGATAAATTTTTCAAAAGGCGACACGTTTTTCCATCATCTTTTCCGAAATAATACGCCATCGGCCTTCGCACCCTTCATCCTCCCTCCGGCTGCGATACAGCCACGAGTGACGAAAAATACGACGACGAGATATCGCTGATTGGCTACGGACACTTTGGGGGCCAGTTTTCGGCACAGTTTGTCCCACCGAAAATTCATGTCGCACGTTTAAAGGAAGAAGAAGACCCTTCTCGAAGAAGACTCGAATTAGCTTTATACTACTCGAACTTTAACGTCCTTTAACGAAGGGCTGCGACGAATAAACTATTGCAGCCGCACTCGTGAATGCGGACCGTCCAAAGACCCCGGGAATGTGAGTGAGCAGCGAGGAAAGATTCAACGGGGGAAAAAAAAAAAAAAAAAAAATCGAGAAAGAACGTCCGAACGTTGGAGAACGCGACACCCGGCAGCCATCATCGAATGCTAATGAGGGTTTTGCTGGTCGTGAGCGCTTTTAGAGGTCGGACAGACGGAATCCCCGGTTCATTCTCGTTTTGTTCGCGGTATGTGCGTATGCGGACGGAGTAGAGAGACAGAGAGGGAGAGAGAGAGAGAGAGAGCCCTCAATGGCAAGGATCGGACTGATTATAAATTATGCATTATTTCCGTTGCGGTTCGGAGACACCGTCACGTTACGACATACGAGGCCGAAAAAAGGATATGAAGAATCCGAACGTATACATCCGCCAGACGTTTATAACGCTGACCTTGGATTTCGTTTTGGCGCGCGCGTATCCGACCTTGAAGCACATCGTGAAAATCACTCCCCTCGAGACTCTGCTTCCGTTTCGCGCGTTTTGTCCCGCGAAACTGCGTCTTCCCTGCCGAAGACAGGCCGACCATCATACGGGGGATAATCTATCGTTTCGCGTTCGGGCACAGCATCCTCCCGCGCTCTTCGACCCTCTCCGATGTGCCATCTCCCGAAATGTCCACTTTCGAGATGTTTTCGGGGCTTGAAATCGTTGGATCTGTCGGTAAAACGAGGATAAACTCGTCCTTGATGTTCAGGCAAAATTTGAGCATCCCGTGTCTCCTTTTTACGGGACCAAAGAGTTTATCGACGAGCGTTTACGTAAGGTTACTCGACAATCGTCCTCTTTTTCACGCCGATCTTACCGACATTTTCTACAAACGGCTCGCGTACTACCGTTATCGTAATTACAATAAATTTTCATCGAAGGGACGTAAATCAGACTCTCGACGCGTTTCTCCGACGATAAAAAACCGTACGTTGAATCTTGCGGTGTCGTTTCAAGGACCGCGGGAGATGCTGCAACGACGAGAGAGGCCGGTTTGGTCCAGCGGAGGAGAACAAAGAAGAATCGGAGGGGGGGAAGAATGAAAAATCGTCACGTGTGAAATACGTCGAGTAGTTTTTGCGGTCGAGTCGCGCAGGATGAGAGAAAAATGAGCGTTTTTCAGGAGTGAGATAAATAAATAAGGGAAATGATCGTGTTGCGGACGCGAGAGCGTAATGGGCGCCCGAGAGGTTAATGGGAACACCGCGAAGCGAGAGAAGCCGCCATCCTGCGCGGATATAACGCAGCCAGCGTCTATACACATAGACACCATTTTCTGCACTTACACATACATTTATATCCATCGTGATAAAAGCTCGAGAATGCCATTATGCAAATAAGGGGTAAGGACATGGCGCCTTTCCTCTCTCTTTTCATTATATTCGCGTATTATAACTCCCTCATGGTGTCTCGATTAAAATTTCGCTTCTTCAACGAGTCAATAACGACGTTTGTAAATTTGAATTTACCCCTTTTTCTAATTAATCTTCGAGCTCGTGAGATACTTCGGCGTACTTTCGTGATTCGAAACTGAAAGATTTTTCATGGAAAAATTCGATGATTCGAGGTGTATTGGCGTTTTATTGGTGACCTTGAGATTTTCGTCGGGCCCTCGTTCTCTACATAAATTGGTTTACAAGGATCAGGTGTATGCGGTCTCGTCAATGAAGACGCTCAAAGCTCTACATCGAAGGACGTAATGATTTTACGAGGGCGACCTGCGGAAGCGTTTTCACCTTTCTCTCTCGCCCTCTCTGTGACTCTCGTCATCGTAACTAGACCCAATATGTGCTCCGAGGTTACCTCACGGTACATATTTTGCTTCTGCTCCAAGACACCGGACTCGAGACTCGATCTCTTGGTGTGCGCCCTGTCTCGAGGGAAGCCATCACTGAACAGCTCGTGGAATTCGAACTTTGACCGAACGCTGGAGCAGCTTAGAACGGAATAATTACGCCCAGTCTCGTCACTTTTACGAGCAACTCGTTCACACTTCTTCGTTGCGATATCTCGTCATTTTTCGCTGTATTTTCAAAATTTTTTAAAATTGTTTTTCGCGGAATAGCCGGTAGATTTCGTAATCGTTTTCAGTTTTTTTTTAATTTGACGGATACCGATAATTTCGACAGATTAAATCACATAAAAAAGTGAGGCTCAGCAACGCAATGGGGCGTGCGAACGCGTTACCCATCCCTGGTATTAACGAAAGTCGACGTCAAACGTTCGTCGACTCGCGACACGTTACAACGTACAATTAACGATATACACGTACCAATTTGTCGTCGACGTTCGTTCGGTCGTACGCGAAGGTGAACGTGTGAAAAAAAAAGGACAGAGCCAATTCGAAACAAAGCGTCGGTCGACTAACCGGCGCCAATCATCGAGCGTAGAAAGAGAAGAAGAATAAAACTGCCGCCGCCGTCTTGGACTTGAATTATCAAGTGGCCAACGTAGGTCGAGCTCCGCATTGTCTCAAAGGGAGCTCGAACAATCGTGCAGACACACAGATAAGGCGTACAGAGTCGAGGGATTCTCTTGCGCAACGTCGAACGCGTCGCGCAATCGAGAATATTCCTCCGGACGAGTCGAGTACACTCGCGGTGAAGAAAAACAAAAAGAATAACGCCAGAGAGAACGATCGAACGAAAGAACCATCGCCAAATCTTAATTGGCTTTAATTGTCATTTACCGTGGCCATTGTGTGCAAGCAAGTGCTCGTACCATTAAGAGATAAGCAGCCGGAATAAAGACTCTTCTTTTACCCGCACCGTCTCTCTCTCGACTTCATATTCAACGTACATGTAAGCGTATAACGTGTATTTACTTTACGAGAACGACGACAGGCACTACCGACCGAGCAAACGCGTCTCTCGCGTGCTCCGAAAGCCCAAGTACATTAGCATGTATCGTGTCTCTGCGTCGCGGTCTTACACCCTCACATCGCACACTAGCGTTTCTCCAAAAGACTCTTCCGAGGCTCCTCGTCGATGTGTGAACACGGAGAAAAAGTGTCTCATCAAGATCTCAAGAAACAACGTGTAAAAATGTCCTCTGTGCGATATCTACGTGGAAAAATGGATTTTTTTCTTTGAGCGACCCAAATCAGAGTCGTGTTCATCGATGGGGAGATTTAATCGAATAAAAAGTGTGGGAAGATAGATCGAGCGATCATGGTCTCTTTGTTGAAAATATTTCTCGATCGATTATGCAAAATGAATAAAAAAAAAAGAGAGAGGAATTTTGAACAACGTGAAAACACGAAAGTTCAAAGCGGCGGATCTGCAATCGTCCTCCGGCTCGCGTATGCGCATATACACGCGAACGAATGAACGTATTCGTGAATATATATTTCGTGCGATATTAATAATGCCAATTATATCGAAATCCCGTAGCTAAGCGCGGTTCTGGGTGGCCCGAGAGTTCGTTCCCTGCCGCTCGCGATACTACACGGAGGATTAAATCGAGAGGAACTCTGGCGCGGCAAAGCACTCTCTTTTTCTCTCTGGCGGGCGAAAATGTGGTAGCCACATGTGCCGAGAACGAGAAGGCTGCCCCAAAGTGAATTTTCTCCCTCTCCTTTCCCTCTTTTTTTTCCTCCACAGGGCGATACATTGCCCTCCAGCCGCTCGTTGCCTCTCGTTGCCTCTCGTTCTCTTCGGGCGGCCATTTTGAAGTGCACTAACCAATATCGACTCCTAAATTCGTCACTTAACGTCACGCACGATATGGACTCGAAAAAAAAAACGAATGAGACAAAAAAAAAGAGAGAGAAAAGATACACACCCTACGGTAACAACGCGGTACATATTTATCTTTAATTACAGACGCGACTGCGCGTAATTATTATCGATATTTAGCATCGCGATAAGGGAGGATTTCGTGTAATAACGTGCGATAAAAATCAATTTTTACTCACCGCATACGACTCTGTCGAAGGGGCTTATCCAGTCTGTAAGGATAAAAAAAAAAGAGAGAGAGAGACGAAAATTAGTATGTTTGCATTATTTCTTCAATTTCAACCGTGGGGAACAACGGGAGGTAATTGGACGTTGGAAAATAACATTGGCTACGTAGTTTTAGTGTAATACCCGTATATACAAACTGTCGCAAGGGGAAAAAGACACGGGGGGGGGGGGGCTCAGGGTGCAGAGGTTAGGGGTGGACGTGCATTAGCTTCATTCGTGTGCGACACACACACCCACACACACAGCATGCATAAACGAGAATTCACGAAACGGAAAACGCGTGCTCGTCCGTGGGAGAAAGGGTAACGGCCGGAAAGAAGGATCCGGCGCCGTTGACTTTCGCTGGTCCGCCGTGCCTATCACAAAACGGAGACGCAATTAGAAAGCCAGACGAGAGAGAGATTAGGAGTTCCAACGAGAGCGTACACCAAAGCCCGGAGAAGGAGTAAAACAGCGAGAGAGAGAGAGAAGGAGAAGAGAGCTCCGTGCCGGCGGTAATTTCTGCAACCACGCGCGTGTACCAAACGGGGTGGAAGTTTCGCGAGCTGATATACAGCATATACCGCGTGTGCGTATGCATCAGACCGTAGGGGCTGTTAAAGTTTTTTTTCGGGAAAATGAATCCCCGGGCCACGCGATGTTTACGGATATTTGCAGTCGCGATGTTAATTCCCGCAACCGGAAGTGGAAATTGCGATTATACACGTTAATTCGATAACAAAGTAGGATATTCGCTGATGAAAAGACCGTGCCTCGATTTTATCAAGAGTCGGTATAATTAACGAGGGAAGATTTTACGCGGCGAGGCGTCGGTATCGACCCTGGCTGATTATCCGGAAGCTACCAAGCCGGGATAGCGCTCGAGTTACCGTTACAATTTAATCTCTATCGATTTCTCAGTGACGCGACTTCCGCAATTTTCGTCATCAGGCTAGACCGGTCTGCTGCTTACGTGCTTCATCGTTGGACCGCGAGAGGCGCGTCGTTCCCGTCAACTTTTCATCGGATATGAAAATTCTAGCTGACGAACGCGGAGGCACGCGCGAAAATTCACGAGGTTTTTCGAAAGTGCGAGGCTCACGAACGGGCGAAATGACATTTTCCGTAATGACCAGTACGTTGACCCTCGCGAGGACAACCGCCGCGAGCTTGCGGGACGAACGTCGGTAGAGTTAAGAGCGCGAGAAGAAATTGCCGCGACCCGACTCGGTGCGTAACCCAGCGGAAGACACACGACTCGCGGTGAAAAGTTCCGTCGGCAGCAGAGCCGAGGACCGCCAGAATCATCGTTCGCTTTTCAGGCGCGCGAGTCCGGCAATAGCTCTTCTCTCTGTTCCATTAATAGCATCATCTAGCGGACGCATCACGAGTCAGGAATTCGCGCGACCAGCGAAAGGCGCTTTGGTGCCCGAACGTCCGATTTACCGTTAAAGTTTACGCGATCGCGGAGTGATGTATCGCGGCTTGTACTCGTCCGCGCGATGACGCGGAAGAAGGGAGCGTCCTTCGCGAACGGTCGAGAGTCCCCCCGTACCCCGAGAGATTAAGCGTGTCTTTGTGACCCGTGACATCGCAATGTCGCGCGCCGAGAAGTTAGTGAGGCGCGTACCGACGGCCCGGGGACCAGTGCGACGGGAAAACATTGTCATAAATATCACACCAAGTTCTCTCGAGCTTTCACGCGCTCGTTAGAAGCGGACTCGCGGGATAAAAGCCATGCGATCACTCAAAAGGAGGGATTAATTCAGCAAGATCCAACGAGGGAAACGACGCTACAGCGTTTATAATTAAACAATAACCATTGTAATCACCGCAACGACCGTTATTACGATCGCTCGGATTATCAAAGCATAATCCAACCCTCGTCGGAATCTCGATGAATTAATGAGCCGTCCGGCGATTCACCGGACCGTGAATCGCCCAACGAGCTTAACGAGTTCACGGTGTGTACGTTTCCGAGGATGGGAGAATAACGCGAAGGCGATGGCTTCCGCGTTACGCCCGGGGACGCGACATGCAGCGAGCGACGGATCGGGTGTTTGACGTTCCTCGTGCTTTTGGCTCGGACGGGAGCATTCCCAAGAGGATACCCAAGGGTGATGATGCGAAAGGTAATGCGAGACTCACCTGTGATGGACATCCAGGGGTATCTCGGTATGTCCGGTATACCGGGTTGTCCGGGATTGGTAGGTTGCTGGCAGGAGGTCAGAGGATCAACGACGCCCGAGGCAGCTGCCGCTTGATGGTAGAATTGCGCCGCCGCCGCCATGGAAGCCGACGCCGCTGATACAGCGGAGGATGCCGACGCCGAGGACACGAGTCCACCCGGGGTACCGCCGTTCTGATGATGATGGCTGAGCGTGTAGTTGACCATGGGATCGCTCGAGCTGGGGGCAACGTTGCCCGTGAGGCTGGCCGTGTAACGGCAGGATTTGTCGCCGGTCGCGGCGTCGACGGCCGCGGCGGCCGCCAGCGCCGCGCTCGATGCTGCCGACGAGCCGAAACCCGGTACCATCGACGACGTGGCACCGAAAGCAGCGGCGGCAACCGCCTGCTGCTGCTGATGATGATGATGCGCCGCTGCGGCGGACACGTAGGGATACATGCTGGATGCTGTTCTAGCGGCGGGTGACGTGGACGCCGAACTGCCCGAGTGCTGCGGACTCGAGCCCGTCGGACTCGGTGAACTGTGCTGGGCGTAATTCGCGGCGGCAGCTGCTACGGCAGCGGCCGATAAGCTCGATTCGAGACTCGACGCTGAGCCCGGACCGCCCGAACAAGCCTGTACCGCGCTCGAATTTCCTGCACTTGCGAACAATTGCTGATGATGAAATTGCTGATGATACTTCGGTAGCATACTATCGATTATGAATTTCGAACTCATTGCTGGACGGCACGAGCGCGATGTTGATCACTGTGCCGCTCGTCGGCGGGGACACACGGCGGGGGGAGGGGGGAGCAGCGCAGGTACCCGGAGGCTGTCATTAACGCACGATGCACCGACGACGAAAGGGTCCACCCTCGAGATTCGCCATCGTCGCCCTCGTTCTTCCCCTTTTATTCGTTTTCTCTCTCTCTCTCTCTCTCCCCCTCTTCTTTCTTCAAAGACTCGTCAATTTTTCTCTCGATGAAATTTCACAGTTTCGTTAACGCATCCACCGCACTGTTGACGTCTCGATACTTCCGAATCACGAAATCATCGATGATTACAAAAAAACAAAAAACAAGAACAACATACAAGCAAGCACCTTTCGTTTCTTCTCGCGTACGTAATTATTGTACACGAGTATCACACTCTTGTTCAACGCAGCCACGGGGTTTCTCGTGTTCCAGGTGCGAATTGCACCCGGTACTCGCGTCGTTTTCCAGCGTGGAGCTCGACGCACCGCTTCCAAAGCCACAGTAGTGAGAACACGGTGGTGAGGAGACCCCCTCCTCGCCGATACCCTGATCCACGTTGCGACCGCGAAGACGTCTCTCCCTCTCCGCGACAACTGGGTCTATGCCGCTGGCTCTCTTTATCGCTTTACCCTCACTCGATGTTGCTTTCTTTCTCCCGACCACCTTTCTTCTCTTTCTTTCCCTCTCTCTCTCTCTCTCTCTCTCTCTATCTCTCTCTGCGGTGCTCTTCCTCTCGCCGAAAGCACATTTTGTACTCGTCTTCCACTTGTTTTGCTCCTTCCGCTCCGAGTGATGTTCGCGTCTCTTTATTATCACTTACGCAATGGATACATCACACGGTGTGATGACAACTTTGGTACGGCAACGTGGACTCGAATAAAGTATCGCTTCTTTCACCATTCAACAATCGAGCGTGTCATTTCCTTCGAAACTGCGCACCCCGGTTCCCTCGCGGTGTGTTTCCTCGATAGCGAGTCGCGAGAGTCCCGTATCTCCTCGCGTAATTCCCGTTAATTGGCGTTTGAGCGGCGGTGCAACGAGTACATGTAAAGAGGCAATAAGAGGAGGAATAACGAGGCTCGCGTAGCACGATTAAAAGAGAAACTCGCGCGGCGATGTGTGCCGCGTTAAAAAGCTCGAAATCGTCGAGTCAGCTGTAGCAGCAGCAGCAGCAGCAGCTGTTTTGTCACACACGCACTGACTGATTCGGAATTACGACGACGGTGGCCGAGCGACAGCAAAACGGGAGAGAAAAAAAGTGATGCTTTTATTCCCGTTGTGTTTACAACGTCGGTAATAAATATGACGGACGGTGTTTTTACGGTGGTGTGTGCGACGCGCGTCTCGGAGCGTCGTCTTCTTCTTCGTGGATATGAAAACACGATGGGGAAACGGTAAAACGGCCACGAGAGAAGGAAAACGCACGGGTATGTTTGAGAAGAACACGGGGCGCGCGCGTCAGGGCCTGTCAGGTGTTAGAAGCCGTTTCTTTGCGTACTTCTCGGATAGTCGACGAATCCTTTATGGGCCATGCATGAAGGTACTATAGCCCCCTATCCCGAACGCCGCGTACTACACACCACAGCCAGCTAAATGTAACCCCTTACAATAATGGCGCCGCTTGTCTCTCGACGGGCAATCCCCCCTCTCCGGCAACTACTGGCACAGCTGGTAAACAGAGCCCGCCAATGGCTTCGCGTCCTTACGAACCACCGACCAATCCCGTTGAAGCTAGGCGCGCCAAGATGAATGGGTCTCCGTGGTGTGCTGCGTTCGCTCGCTCGCACCCTCGCTCTTCCCTCCTCGCTCTCGCCTTCTCCCTCGCTCTCCGTCGATCTGTACCATCTCCCGCTCGCGCGCGGGCTCTGCCAGCCTCGCTCTGTTTTCGTCTTTCGCACACGGTCTTTGGGATCCTTTGAATTCCCGTAGCCAAAGAGCGCAAAGGACCGAATGGAGCACGAGCGAGATGACGCTACTCTGTGCCCTCTCTGTTGGATACACAGCCGTCTCTGATGAGTCAGTTCGGCTCACTCGTTCATTTACTCCTCTCCCTCTCTCTCTCACTCTCTCTCTCTCGCCTTGTCGTTCTCCCTACGGTCTGTGCCGCCACCACGGCTGTTTCTACTGCTGCCGCCGTCGCTGGCGATCCCAAACAGAGGTGGTGCGTTATACACTCGGCGCTCTGCACACGCCGTCACGACTGCGGCGCTCGGAGCCTCTCTTCTCGGTGCGCTCCTCGAACTCTGCCGTTTCTCTACGCTCCCTTTTCTCCGTCCGCGTTCTCTCTCCTTTCCCTCGCACACCCTCACGCGCCGGTAATACCTCCTCTGCACGAGCGAGCTCATGACGATTCCGCATTCGTATATACTCACTCGTCACTATTGCTCCTCCGCCGCTCTGCAGTAACGCGTTCATTTTCTCCACCGAAAACACGACTCGTTGCGTTAGTGTTGCGAGTCGTTTCGCGTCAAAACGCAGCACGCGAGCGATACCGAGCCCTCTCTCGCGACTATGCGGGGTTCTACCTACTTTGGCGCGATGATTCTCGCGACAAAAGACCGTTTCGCGTTCCGACCGCGTTCGTTCGCGTTGCACACACCCAGCCGTAAAGTTTCTTTCATGCGGAATTCAACGTCGCGCAGTTGCTCTATCCGTTCTCTCCTCCGTGCAACCCCGTTTGCCTCAACGCCGCGGCTCCCACCGCAATTCGCCTCATCTTTTATGCAGTCAGACTCTCCGTACGCTCGCGATCGTTGTATACACACCGCGTTCCCGGTGACGTCCTTGAGAGCAGAGCCGGCCGGACAAGCCGTCACTCCGACAGACCCAGCACCGCAATAAAAAGTCACTCTGGTCCGCGCGACTCTAATCGCCGCGGTAATCGTATTTTACTTTCCATTCCGTTTATTCGTCCGTTTCTTTTATTACAACAGCGTCTCCATAGCTCAGCGAGATAGTCGTGTGTTTTTCGGGCCTCCCGCGAGGAATCCTTTTTTACTTTATTACCCCTTTGCTTTCCATACATTTTTCCTACTTCTCGATGGCTTCTCGCGATCCTTTCCCCAACCAACCCCCACCCCCCCTTCTCTTCTTATTTTTCTCTCATTTCCTCTCGTTCGTAGATCCGCCGAATCTCGATGTTGTTATTCTCCTTTTCATCCCTCTCGTCGTCGTCTCTCTTCTCGTCTCCCGTTTTTTCTTTTCTCTCTTTGTATTTTTTGCACAGCATCCAGACTCGGGGAACATTCGCCGCTCGCTCTTCTAGCTCTCTCTCTCTCTCGGCCTTATCTCTTCGAGTCCCGTCCTGCTCTTTTTGCTGCCTTTTTTCCCTCTCACTTTTCTCTCCGTCACTCCTCGTGTCCTCTTCTCGTTCGTCGCTTCCTTCTCGCTCTCGCATCTCGATCTCTTCTCAGTCCGATCCACGGTGGCAGCACCAACGGCCCACCCGATGCTCTCGCGAATCTTCGACTCCTCTCGCGCTTCTCTTTCTCGCACGCCCGCAGCTTCCCACCGGCATCTGCCAGGGTCCGTACGAACGCGACTCAATTCTCGAATATCTCTCGTCTCCTCGTTTTTCTCTCCGACTCTCGACTCGTCCCTTTCATTTCCATCTCTTATCCTCTTCGCGTACACCGTCTGGCATTTCGCGCACCTCTCGAACACCGATCTTTCGACGATTCTTCCTTCCACCGACAGCACGTCACGTTTCCAAGCGATATTACAACGTTTCCGCCGCGTACTCGATAATCGTCGGAATTCACGAGATTCTCACCAGCAAAGTTGGTTTGATTTAATTTTCAAAGATATTTCGCGGCGCAAAGTTGTCGCGATTTTTTTTAAGCAACAATGCGAAATTTACCCCTAGCATGTATATTCCATTGTTCGAGAAAAATATCAACATTCCGAGATCCACTTTTGTAATTCTTCCGAATTACAATAGTGGTCCTCTGTTTTTTCCCTTCATAATACATGTATATATATGTATATCTAATTTTTCTTATTTTTCAGAGATAAAAGTATTTGCCCGGTGGGAGAAGACTCTCGAGATCTTGGCAAACTCGTCCCTATTGGAATATATCGAAGCGTCTTCCCCGCTCGGCAGGGCCGCCGAAGCATCAAGCACTCACTCCCATTTATTTAAGGGGTAGGGGAAAAGCCTGCGAGGAAGAAAGAGCGAGAGTCGTGTGTGTATACATAGATATATATATATATACACAAATATGGAGTCAAAAAGTGGCTCGCAGAGGCAGCAGCAACGTCTCGGTGGCTGAAAGGGAAGAGCAAGTGGGACATTCGTCGTGGGTCGGGGAAAGGGAGGGGTCCGGAGAAAGTCGGGGGATGAGGAAAAACAAGGGGCGGGTAAAAACCTTCCCTTGTCGAGAAAAGACTCTCGATCTCTTCCATCCTCGAGATATTCCCCCTTATGATGTGGCCAGCCCCATTTTTAATACCCACTTTTGCCAGACTCTCTCCACAACAATTCACCGGGCAAATTGTTCGAAAATTTTCTCAACGACGATACAGGGATAAATTATTCTTGCCGAATCACGGTGAAGCAAAAGGAGACGAAAAAAAACCTGCCAAAGAGCGGAGGGTTGCAGTGTACGCGCGGGAGCGGAAAATCCTCTCCCGAGGGTGAAATACATACATTTTTCTCCAAATAATAACGAAAGGCCCGCTTCGCTTTTTCTTCATTATTATTTGAACGTTTTTTCACGCTCGTCGCGTTTCAATAATTAATGCCGACATTCGTCCGTCGAAGGTACGAGAATTACATCCTAGTTAAATCGTGCAGAATCGACTCACCGTTCGATGCTCGAATCGCTCTGAAACAGAAAAAAAAATCTTCGTTTTAATCCAGTTAATGCAATAAGAGTATAATCGCGTTTATTCGCGGATTTCGTGTCGCGTAAATCAACCGGACAAAATGGAATTTTCGAGGTGGACTCGGTAAAAAAAAAAGCCTCTCCGCGGGCGAGCACTGTACGTCGTCGAGAACTGACGGAGGAACGCGCGCGAGAGATTCTTCTTGAAGAAAAAAAATAAATAACGAATGTCGAAGAAACAGGCGTGGCCCTCAGGTGGTATTGAAAAAAAATGTCTCAGAGTCTCTGGAGAACTCTCCATGCATAATATACGAAGATAAATGCTTTCCATCTCATCTCTTACGAGCCCACTCTTTGATGCTACTTTTTTCTCCATCTTTCAAAGAATATATGCATAATAAATTGCCCAAAATGGAAAACTTCGTTTCTACGTTCGACTGCGAAACTTGCCCTCCTCGACGCCCCGGAAAATTGCCCCTCGATAAAGCGAGAAACAATGTGAGAAAAAATCTGCCTGAATTCTTTGTGTCTCGAGAGCTCGTAGGGGAAAGTCTGACGTTCGATTTTTATTGGCAAATACATGGCAAATACGTTTAGGGAGATGACACAAAAAAGGGGTTGTGTGTACATATTTCCGCAACGCTGCAATTGGCGAATAAATGAAAAATGAGTGCACGACCCATCTCGGAGATAAAAAAAAAGTACCAAAGGGTAGAATTTACTCAAACAGGATGTGCGAGGCTTCTCCATGGCCGAGGGACGTTTCATCCGAGCTTCTTCCATTCGCGATTCGATGCATAATTCTTTTGTTGTATAATTCAAGACCGAGAATTCAGCGAAAATGCGAGAGAGACGAAAAGATGGCGCTAGAGCGCCGACTCGTATCTCTCTCGCTTTTTTTCCCCTTTATCCTTTCTCGTTCGACGATTTATCGCGAATCTTGGACTCCCCTCGTCACGCCCAGGAGTCTCGGTGCTCTGATCCTTCGGGCGATGCTTTTTTCCTTTTCTCCTTTCTCTTTCCGTCTCCCAGCCGTGCGCCAGCGTGTGTGTAAGCCAAAACTTTGATCACGCACACGTACACGGGCAAAACGTACGAGCCATCTGGAAGTTTCGGTGAAGGTAGAACGTACGAGAGCCCGAAGAAGGGAAAAAAGTTGTATACGACTTGGCATATCGATTTGAAAAAAAAAAAAAAAACAAACAAAAAAGGGCGCGAGCTTCTTTGCTTTCAATGATAAATCGTCTTTATTACGTTCTTCCTTCCATCGCTGGAGTTTATTACATGTTTTGAATCTCTGCCTCGGACTAGTTTCCAATGTCATTTGATGTTTAAAAAAAGAGAGAGACAGAGTGAGAGAAACCAGCAATGATTGGATAAAAAGGAAGACCGAAGCCAACAAACGATGGCAGAGGCAAATTACGTAGATCTGAAACGAGAAAACTTTTGCAGGATGGTGCAACGCCCTGAGGAATCGTCACCTCTTCGGAAAGACAGAGAGAGAGAAAATAGAAAAGAAAAAGTGCAAAACTTCCTCAGCCTTATACGTGTCTGTCAGTTACGTGACACATACGTCATTCGAATCCTTCTCGTTGCAAATTCTCGGCACGTGAATCTTCATGCAACCTACCGCAGGTACGCCAAATCCGCCAATCCCCTCTCCTTTTTCAGTTCCTCGCGTTTTACCAGCTCGGAATCGAATATAGATCGTACGAAAAATGATTTTCAATGGACGAAACTTTGCCTCGTAATCATTTGGAGAATTCGAGACAATTTTTCAAGCAACGATATTTTGGATAATTTCGCGGTTGGACGATGGTTTTCGCGTTTAAAGGTTTATTGCTCTCCGAGCCTGCTGAATTTTAGTGGCGCTCTTTGGAACAATACGTCAATTCCGACTGATTTTCCGAGGCAATAAAATGTTGTTTTATCGTCATTTGGATGGCTTTTGAAACGAGTCGGTGGACGCGTGTGACCTATAGGAGATGTGTGATTTGTCGCTGGACCAGAATCTCTTGCTCTCTCTCTCTCCCACGAGCCTCTGTCGGATAAACCGACGGGGAGAGGACGAAAAATGAGAGTCGGAGATACTCGAATCAGTGTGGGTGCTGTGCGTGAGAGAGGGAGACGGTTCGATCGAAAGTGCCGTGGTCAGAGATGCGAGCTCTGGATAACAAGTGTCCAGGCTCGAGAAATCTTTTTGGAATTTCGAGGATCCCCGGCGTTCTCCCTTTCTTACGGTTTTTCTCTCATTTTTTTCTCTTTTCGTTGGTTCGTTCGTGAAAGATTTCGAGAGTTTCAGGCTGATGAAGAAGAGTCGAGGGAGAAAAAAAAAAAGAGCGAAGGAACGAGTCAGAGACGAGAAAAAGAGAGAAACTCGCGGTGAGATTCGAGAGAGGCTGGATCGTTCCTAAGGCGGAATCGCTCCAGGCTCATCGAAAGAGAGAGAGAAAGAGAGAGAGAGAGAGAATTCAGGGAGACGCCCTGAACGAGCTTCCCAAAAGAGACACCGAGAGCGCCATCTTCTTGACGACATCGGCAACCTTTCCGCCTCGTTCTCCTTCCCTCTCTCGTCTCATCATCTTCCTTTCTCTCTTATCAACGCCACTTTCCCCCCTCGTTTGCGATCCAAAAAGGCTTTTGCCGGCCGTTGTCTCCGATCAGCAAACGAGGAATTTTACGACATCCGGAAAAATCGACCGGCATAAGCGTATCCGGTAATGTCGTTATTATCCTTCACCTGCCACACCGTTTTTCTCGTTCTTTTTCCGTTCGCACGATTATTACGATCATATCGTGAAAAGTGCAATAATAGCCATGACAATATTCGAAACACCAGCGCGAATGAAGACTCCGCATTCGTCGAGGAGGCGAGCGGAGGAATCGTAGGTCGGAAACTCGGGGGTATTCAAAATTTTACGAGCATTTTAAACGCATCTGTTGCACGATTCTCGGCAAAAGAGACGAGGATGGCTGTAGACCGGGCGAACGCGGTGAACACCGAGAGAAACGCCTCGGGAGATTCTCGAGAGTGTGTTTCGAGACGGGGCAATGAATCAAAGTCAACAATTTGCTTCGTGTCCGCGAGAAGAAACGACTCGTCCGCGTACGTGTGAGAGCGGCTATGGAGAGAAAAGACTGGGTAAAACGAAGAAGAAAAAAAAGGATGAAGCAGCGAGAATGCAGACTCGACATCTCGACAGCGATAGCCTCGTTATTTGAATAAAATCGCGTAAACCTTGTAAACCGCGCGTATGTGCGTGTGGGAGGCGAAAGCGTGTATCGAGCGAACGAATCAATCAAGAGATAGCGCGAGATGGACTTTGCCCCTCGGAGGAGGAGGAGGAGTGTATAAAACTCGGTTTTTCAAGATTTTTCATCTTTTATCCCTCCCCGCACAATTTTATTTATTGCCACTCTGGTTTTATCAACTCGCTGTTAAAAACACGGCGAATCTCGTCGTCATCCTGGACCGAAATGTACCGGTGCGATTCGCCGATTTACCGACCGCGCAACGCAGATTCTCAGGTAAAGAAATCCGCTGCGCTCCGACGAATACCTGGAGGCTGGCGCGTGCGATTTTGATCCGTCGATGGTACGTTACCTACGATTATAACGCACGCTCGAGACATCGAGCCAGTGGGATACGAGAAAATAAAAATAAATTGGAGAGAAAAACGTTTTTTTCCAAACGGCAGTCTTTTTTTTCGGTTGATATTTTTGAAAATCGTGAGTGACGTTGAACGTTTTTTTTTTCCGATAACGAGAGGTCAGAGATTTTTTCCGGATTTTCCCGGAGGATGCTCTGTCGAATTCGCTCGTAAAAAAACAGAGATGCATCCGAGAGAGGCTGCGCCGAATTGGAGCTCTCGCGGTTCAACACCCCGACGATTTCTTATTCGCGAGATAGAACGCTGATTGCGGACGATCGCGGGAGACGCGACCGGAAGCGCGCGACTTTGTCACAGAGTTGACAATAATACGACCATCGCGGAAGGGTTCTCACGGTTTTCCACCTCATCCTCTTTTATATCCCTCTCTCTTCTCCCGCGACTGACGAGGCAACGATAAGAGCTCCGATCTTCCTCGTGCCATTACCATTCGCCGGAGAGTTCGATCTTCTCGCTCGTCGTTGAAATTTTTAAGAATCGAGAAACGAGAGATAAGAGATTCGAAGAAAGAAAATTCTCGACGATATCCGCCGATGATTTTCGTGGGATAAAAATTTCCAGAGGAATAAACTAATTCGGCCAACGACGCAGTCGGTGAATAAATGAAACGAAGGGAAACTTTGTTGAAACTTGGGTATTCAAAAAAAAAATCGCTCTTTTATTATTGAAATTACAATCGGTTTGTAAAATCGTTAAAAGTCCATATTCAACGATCGAAATTGAATCGGTGTAAACGAATTAGCCGTCGTCCCGAGTTGTCGCATTTATTGCGCAAACAAGTGCGATTAAACACGCGGAAATCCGTGTGAATATTCATGCGGATTAAAGCGCGAGACCCAATCGGAGTTTCAAAGTTCAACGAGTGCTGTAAATATATTACGAGGCGAGAACACTTCCGGAAGTCGTCGGTGACGAGCCTCTGGCTGTTCGACTCCGATATTCCTCGTGTTTCCTTCGTTCGTTCGAGAGGATGCTTTTGGCACGTGCGAAGAGAGAGAGAGAAACACAATAACACCGGGAATCCTGCTGCTCGAGGCTCGAAATGACGCAGCGACGTTAATCTCGTCACTGAATACTTTTAGGAGGAACAGAGAGGAGAGAGAAAGAGAGAGAGAGAGAGAGGAATTTAGCGACAGTGTCGGAAGAGCGCGAAAACCATTGCCTCCACACCGGCCACTTAAACAGCATCAGCTGAGCGGACTTGTGACTCGATGCGTTTTATCGCTGCTTTACGTCGGTTTATTGCGCCATCAAAGCATAAAATGCCCCGCGCTCTCGGGCTCTCTCTCGCCTATCGTTGATTTCCTCTCTCCAGAACGCTCCGCGTGTACGCGTGGGTACATCCCCCTCCTCCCTTCGCTGCCTCCCCCCTCTCGCTTAAACTTTAAAACTACACCTTTCCCATCTGACATCGCGCGACCTGCGATTTTTTCGCAACGGGAACTGTCGATGCATTCCTTCGCGGTCGAACGAATGCGCATAATTATCTCGTAGAATTTTCCTTTCATCCTTCTCTTTTTTTCCAGAACACGTTTAAATAAATAATGAGCGTACTTGAACGTCAGTTTGATATTCAAACTATAGACATTTTCAGAGCACAAAGTTCTCCCACAATTATCGTAATTATCGCGGCAGCGTGGAAATAATCGCGGATTTTTTTTTTACGAGATTTCGTTTCGATAAACAGCGAGCGGTTGAACGTTGACTTTGCGCTTTTGTTGCAACGTCCCAACGTTATTTGTCCTCTGTTTTGACGATTTTTCTTTTTTTTTCAGTATTGCACAGCTGGAGTACGACAGTTTCTACAATTATTATAATTGTTGGGTACAGTATGCCTCGGTTATCAATTTATAATCACCGGAAAACGCGTTGTCGTCGGCAAATTTACTCTTCCTCTTTGTTTTCGATTTTTGCAGCACAGAAGCAACCGCGCGGTATTTTTTTTTGTTTCCCAAAGAGCATCCCGACAGTACCGTGTCCTCCGCTTTTCTAATTTTGGAATTGGAGTTGTAAAAATAAATTGTTGAATAGGAATATAGTGGTCGCGGGGTTTCTGCCACATGGACTCGGCGAGGGAGAGGGTGGTCGTCGCAGAGCCCTCCGGACGAGGGCGGAGGTTAGCGCGAAGCTCTCAGCTTTCTCGTGGAAATCAATAAACGCTCAACAGCGATGTAGACTGCAGCCATCTCTCTCTCTCTCTCTCTCTTTCTCTCGTTCAATCTCTGTATTTCTCAAATCATGAAGACATTTTACTCGGTAAATTCTTTCGTGTGGGACTTTTTTTTAATCATTCAGGCGATGTTAAAATTGCGACAATATTTATGGACCGAGATAATCATCCGCGATGATGAAAAATTTGAAAATAAAAATGTTCGATGAGATAATTCAGTCGGGAATGCAACGAAAATTCCGCGTGAATTTCCGTGCGAAAGGGGAAAAGGGATGATCGTGAAAAATGTTGCATCCCGCAGGGTGAGTCGCGAAACCGCGTGGCGACATCTGACGTAGGGTTGCCGAACCGCATTGCACACGCAAGAGCATCGGGCAACCCTCGTGGGTTCTCGAGCGCGACCCTCCTGCAACACCGACCGTACCGAAACCCTCCCTTCGCTCCCGCATCCCCGACGGCGAAAACTAGCCTCGCCAAAATATTTCGGCGGTCGAATATACCCTCGGCGGTAAATAGTTCCCTGAAACGACGCCAGGGTAACGAAATCTTCAGCGATGAATTTTCCCTACATCGATCGTAGAATTTTTCAATTGATTTTCGTGACTTTTTCCTCTTGCTTCAAACGTGAATTTTAGGTGAAATCGAGTCGTTTGTTGCAAATTTTTACTATCGACGATAAAAATGATCATAGAAACGGTGAGTTTGAGAAAAAATGGCGAAAATCTCGATAAAATTAAGATTCTGTATTTATAAATAATAATAACAATAATTTTTAATATTCTTAGAATTATTCACTAGGAGAAAACTTTGAAACTAAAAAAATAGGTGAGCGATTTTCATTGCGAGTCAAATCTGCCGTTTTTTTCAGTGAAATGGGCATTAAAAAACGTTAATTAATAAAGCGCAGAATCCGTCACTGCAACGATCCTGAAAAATCTCTGAGCGGCGTGCAAAAGTCCGGACCGCTTCGACGAGGGTCGTGACATCTCTCGATACACGGCGGAAAGTCGAGGGTGTGACGCGATCGACAATGCAGTTCGTCTGCTGCATCCGGTTTGTGCCACCCTTACCCTCTATCGGAGAGGCATCTACCCTTATTTATGGGAGAAGAGCACCGTTAAAACTACGTCCGTAAACCACGGTTGTTAAATTCGAAAAAAAGAAACGTACGATCGAGCCGGCGTGAGCGAGCGAAAAACGAGGGTGGATTCACCGAGACACTCTTTTCATTCAGAAAAACTTGCACGCCCACTCGTGACCCCAAAATCACGAGCGTGTTCTCGTTTTTATATCGCGGTTATTTTTTCTCCCCTCTTTTTGCAGATTCACTCTCGTAGCTTTTTAAATCTGCGAGAGCGAAAAGAGGAAAATGAGAAACTGCAAGCTTTTCCGGCGCATATACACGAACGTGACTCTAGAGTCCTTCTTCGTCTTCGATACCTTCGTAAGCATTACCCTCAGGGACTTTCCTCGTAATAAAACAGTAAAGCGTAAAAAAGAAGATTTTTTTCTTCGGGTACAGTCATTGGAAGGGTACGGTAGAGAAAAGAAGAAGAAGAGGTGCGGAAAGACACAGAGCGAGCGAGTGAGGAAATGCGAAATAAAGGACTCTGTGAATGTACGGAAGGGTTGGTAGTGGCGGTTCGCCTTGGAGAGCCATTCCCACCGACCCCGTGTGGTCAGAGCTGATTTTCTCCATCCCCAGACTCCCATCGTGGTCCTGCTGTTGCTGCTTTGTACTTTTGTCGTTCGGTGGACCACACTCCACCTTGGAATGCACCGAGATTCCGTCTGTGGTTCGTACACGGAGGGATATACATGTGGCTATCGATGACTCTAAACCGAAAGGACGTCGGAAGCAATATAGCACACGTGCTGGACTCGCATTTCCCTACTGACCCCTACTGACCAAGTTGAACAGCATCTTAATAACTCCGAGGCGATTCGGACAAATGTGATTCGGTAAATATGCTTTTTGCCACGAGGTTCGCGCTGAAAACGGTAGTGGGGATGGATCGTGTGTCGCCTACGTGGAAAATGAACGGGGACCACCGACCTGATCGCGAGTATACGTACAATCGTATACATATACGTTCGTATAAATGGTCGCCGTGAAGGTTCACCGAATGCCATATGAATGCATGCATATTCCAGCTCTGCCATATACATACAAATGTATATGCAATTGCTTTTACGAATGTATGTATGAATAAATATAATATACATGCACATATCCTGCTGCATATCTATATATGTATGTACATGATATTGTATATATTATAGTATATGTTACACGTATACAATGTGGACATGGAAGAGAGAGGCGCGAGGGAACGCTTGTGGGATTTCCACCGCTCCCTCTCGTGCGTCCCCCGTGCACGACTGCATCCTGCATTCACGGCGATTCGTTTCGGTATTGAATGCCGAGACTCGCGCCATTTTGAATGCGGGAAAATGACGCGATATGAATTCAACGCTCTCGCTCATGTGCGAGCACCGATGGCGATCGGTGTGTGAAAGGAAAATGGAAACGAGAGCCCTTCGGCAATCTCCGATATTTTACATGTTTATGCAAAGGATCAAGAGGAATAAAACGTTATCTGCATTATTCTACATTCGAGGGTATTTCGTCGGTTTTTTTTTTATTTCGAACGGTAGCTCATATCTGAGCTTCTGGGGCGATCGGTATCTCACGACTGTACGTACTTTGAGCTAAGGTCGACGCAGCGGGAAAATTCACCGCAAGGAAGGGAAGTCTCTGTTTTTCTTTTTTTTTTTTTGGAAATGCTAGGAGTGACGTACATGTGGCGTAGTTTCCTGGAGAATTATGGCTTTTTCGTTTCGTTTCGTTTCGTTTGTTCGTGCATTTTTGTATTTCTGGTATTGTTTTAATTTCGAGGGTGGAAAAAAAGGTGACATTCGTGGGTGTGGATGAATTGGCGTCCGTAAAATCGTTTACTTTCTCATGATGCAGTGATTAATCGTCGTGCTATTTGCAACGCTCCGACAACTAGTCGTGCCTGTAAATACCGCGATATCGCAAAGTCTGTACTACACGCTGGTCGTAAATAGCTGTTGCACATACGTGTACACCGTATGTATATGTATATACGTAATATATCAGGATGCGTGCAAAAACCTCGTTTTTCATTCAAGCTATATACTTTGCTGCATTTTAGTACGAGTTAAGCGATTACACGAGGGTCTACGACCTTTTAAAATGATTTTTTTCACGTACTCATTAGACTTATCTCGCTGTTCTGTGATACGTGAATATCTGAAATAAAAGTAGCTTTGAGCACTTGTATCGACAATCGGGAGATGTATCTTTGTTGTAAAAATGGTTGAATTTTGATTACAATTTTTGAATAGCTTGAAAAACTCGGTTGTACGCTGAGAAACTTTGAAAAAAAATTTCATCACCAGTTGGGGACGTTTTTTCGAATTTTGGCGAGGAATTATCGAGTTTTCGATGAAATATCGGTGTGTTTCGTAATCAGCGGGAAAAAATACATCGATATAGAAGATTGAAAATAATTTTTGAAGGCAAACATTTTTCGTCCTTTTTTGCCGGATTGAGTTGGTACACTAAAATGGTTGCCATTTTTTTTCTACTCGAGATAGGCACCCCGACATGTGCTCATTTTCTTCGCAATTGTTGAAGCTTCAAAATGCCGTTTGGTTTGTGTGGATATCTTGATTTTTCGATTTTTGGCAGAATTTTAAAGACGGACCATCGATTTTTGCCAATTTTCCCATACATACCCCTTTGCGTTTTTTTCGCTGATTTTCAACATCGATTTTGAGGGGGAAGGAATCGAGCTATCGACATTTCACTTCCACCATTCTCTAAGTCTACTCGAGAGCGTCTCAAAACCCCCCCAAGAAACCTATGTACGTCAATTTGAACGAAAGTTATGGGCATCTGAAATTTAGACTTTTCGGGGATTCCGGAAAAGTGGCTAAAAAAGGGGTCCAAATTTTTTTTTTCAATTTTCAATATTTCAATCGTCTATTCGATCGGAAATTTTCCGCTGATTACGAAACACACCGAGTTTTTTTCGAAAAATCTAAATTTCAATAGGGAAAAGTCAAAAAAGGCATATTGTGTCTTCTCGAAAATTCCAATTCCAAATTTTCAGGACGGTCGACGTTTCCATTTTCCCTAATGACTAATTATGACGAAAAAGCGTTTGCAGCGTTGCGTGTCAAACCTCACTATTCCCCGAATATCCACGATTCTATTAGTTCTGCGAGCTCTCGGCAGTTTAATGAGCTCGCAGGCCTCTCGGACGTACCGAAATATCTTACAACAAGATGCACAAACGTATCTCACCAAAAGTCTTTTTCTCTTTACTCCACGAAAGCCGAATCGTGGTATGTAATTATATTTTCAACCTCATATTCGTTCGCGTGATGAGAGACACTCAAACAGCTCCCGACGCATTATTTTTTGACATTGACAAATTACCAAAGTCAGGCCTACGAATATTGGAACGACCTTCGATGAAATTCAATTAACCCCGATAGTATTATCCCCGATGAATTTTTATTCAGGCATCGAAACAACGATTCGAATGAAAAACAGAAAAGATCGAAACAACACTTGATCGTCTCCAAATTCTCCATCCTGACAGAAAGAGACAGAAAGAAAGACAAGGGAAACAAGAAAAACCCCAACCAGATGACGTAACCCATGTTTACTCCGACATAGAAATCGAATGGTGTGTCTGTATCGGCGTTTGAGAGTCGAGCCACGCACTTTGATAAGGTTGAGAATCCCTGTGGATTTACGATGCCGGTTGGAGGGATGATTACTCGCGATTGCCGTATAATGCACGGCCTTGTGTCGTAAAGCGACACTGCCACGAGGATAAGGATGAAAAACGAGCAACCTTATATATACATACATCCATTCACGCCGGTATATAAACACATGTGTGTGTGTGTGTATGCGTCTAAGTCTGCTGCTCGTCCGTCTCTCACACATAAACATCTCCGAGAGCGGAGAGAAAAAAAATGGAAGATTTCGTCGATGGCCCACTGGCCCTCTCGCGACGTCGAGCATGAAGCAGGGCCCAGGCACGAAGATACGCCGAAAAAAGTATATATAAATACACATACGATGCAAAAGGATGAACATGTATCTCGCGGAAAGAATAAAATTGTCGTGATTGTCGCTCATAAAAAATAAACATTCGTTACATTTTTATCGCTCGAAAATGTCACACTTTAATGAAATTTATCTCGCAAACGGGTTTGTATCGAATAATGAAGAAAAAGTGTTTAAAAGATCGAAGAGAGATGAAGAACAATCCGACGACTTTGTCCACGACATGTAGTTTTACGTGGATCATTTTTTTACCAATTTTCAAAAACGACAATGTCGTCGGAAGATGGTTTGGTCTTTTTCCCAGCTCGACACGAAGATGTATAATCGCTGTCGACTCTCGCCTGATTTTATTCGACTCACACGCGTGCACGCGCGTCGAAGAATCGTGAGGAATTTTAAAGATCCTTCCTCCCCTTTTCAAGGCTCTTTTCACAAAGTCACGACCACTTTTACACCGTAGATACCCATGGGTGAGGAGACAAAATAGTCACACCGAACGTTATCTCCATTTCGGTGGAGTGACTTTGTGACGAGCGACGACGAGAGTAGCATGATGACGATTGACGAGTACACCGGATGCTGCGAGCGCAGTGGGCGGAGGAAAAGAGTCGGCCAAAATGGTCGGAGAGAAAGAATCGAGCAAGGAGGGACAGGAGGGACATTCGTTCGTACGTGAGAGTTTGAGAACGAAGATTTCTTGTTTACAATCCACGGCACAAGGGCAAAATTCAAATTTGGAACCCTCGTTACGTCGGACGAGCACATCTCGTGGTTCTGGCAAAAAAAAATCAATCGAGGAACGAGAAGACTGAGAGACGAATTTCGAGGTGAATTAAAGAAGGCTTTTCTCGCCCTCCGACACCTGGAGATGTCTCACAGGTGGTGCAAACGCGCGGTGCTTTTCGTGTCTCTCGTTTTTACGGTTACAGACAGAGAAGATTGAAGATGGAGACGAGATGGAGAGGGATACGAGCAATGAAACGAGATGAAGAAACGTGTCAAGGCTTCGTCGACAAAGTCGCCGGGGAGAGGGGAGAAGAGGCACACTCTGCGAGATCCTAAATTTAATTCAATTGAATCAAACTGTGAGCCAGACGTCGTAAGTGCCACAGAGAGGGAGAGAGAGAACGAGGGGTTCTAAAACGGTCGAGAATACGTAACGCGAGGGATACTCGGCGTCGCTCTTCTCGACGAAAGAAATTTTCGAAAAATGCTTCTTTCGAAAAATCACATGTTCTCTTAGTATCCCGCTGAATCTCACGCGGGAACGACAAATTTCATTTCATCGTTGAACATATTGTTTTAACGCGTAATTAAATCCGTGGGGTTAATGCTCGAATTGTAATCGTCCGTCGCACAAAAGCGAGTCGGCAAACACGCGGAATGTTGAAAATGTGCTTGCGCAAGGTCAGGGGAGAAAATGGTTGTCCAACGAGCGCGAGAATCCTCGTGCTTCCGTTCCCTCGCCGAGGCTCTTCATTCTGACAGACAACGCCTCTCTTCACGGTTCGCGAGATCTTTCGACGTTATTATTCAAATCGAATGACATTTTTCGAAATTAAAACCGATCGTCTTTATTCGTCATGCATTTTTAATAATCCGTTCAACTCGCACGGGAAGGGGCGTAAAAAATTACATTTGAATATGGAAATTGGAACGAAATAAACTTCATGTAATTATAATAATTTCGAATTAATTCGAACGTTGAATTATTTTTCTCTTCACTAAGAAATTTCCTTACTTTTCATTCGTGTATTGTAGAAATGGGAATTATTTAGGCATGAAAAACGACATTCTAACGGAAGAAAAAGAGATGCAAAAACTGAGGATCGAGACTGCATTATCTCAAGGGGGGTGGAAGAGAAAAACGAAAAACAATCTACGGTCTACATTGTGGACTTTTTGAGTCGGTTGAGGTTGGGCGTGGTGCGTGAACCACCCCTAGGTTATCCCCCAGCGTTCTCACCCTCGTATTCGTTCCTCTCGACTGGAGCGAGCGCCCAGCATCCGGCGATCTGCGCTATCTCGCTCATCTCCTTTCCCTCGCTGTTTTTCTCGCTCCCTTTTGCTCCGACACATGCACGCCTCACGGATATACATTTATACGTGTATTCTCCGTCCTTCTATCTCCCTCGTAGGACGGTAAAGCCGAGAAAGCCCCAGCGTAGTGCCGGTTGGTCGATACTTCGGGGTCGCGCGGTATGGAGCGCTCCTTGTCCGCGTCGCGTTTGCCGTCGGCGCGTCGCGACGTCAGAATTTTCAACGTCATCATGGCCGCCACCGAAAATCAGTGATAAACTTCAAAAGCCATTTGGACACGCTCTCATCGCGAGGGGAGGAACGAACAAACAAAAACGGTGAGTTTAGAACCGTAGACTCGTCATCTTTGTTTTATTTTTTCGAACGGTTTGTATTTTTTTCCCGACGGGGGAGAGAGAAAAAAAAAACGTGTCAAGGCGAATTATTTTTGACTCTCAATGCTCGTAAGAATTTTCACGTAAGAGATTGGAATCATTTTTTTTTTTTTTTGGAAATGGAATATTAATATCGTTTCGCGAAAATGAAAAAAAAATTCATTTTCTATGAATAAAGTGAAAAAGACGATGGATAAGGATTCCTCATCTTACGGTAAGATAATTAACGAAAAATTGGGCTATTTACGTACGAGTCGGCAAAGTTTAGATTACTCCGGAAATTTGTCGAAGATGCGAAACAATTCGTTCGTTGAATCGACGACGAATCAATGAAAATTGATTCGAGAGAGCGTCAACGCTCGAGCGTAATCCCAGAAACGTTCGAGTGCGTTTCTTTGTCTCTTCAAAGTCTCGTACTCGTATGTACATCTGCCGATCAGCGGACAAGCGAGAGGCAGAAGAGGAGATGAAAATTTGCTGTCGGACTGCGGTAGTCGCGAGAAGCAAGAAGAGAGAAAAAGAAAAAAAAACCGAGCAGATACACAGAAGGAAACAAGAGTGTCGGAGTCGTACAGAGCAAATTGACACTCGTGTCGTTGCCGGCGAGAGGAGAAATAAATCACGTTTCCGCGTCGGCTCGCGAGTATTCAGCGCGCCGCGATTCGCTCCTCGGCGCTTCTCTGCACTTTTCACGTACACCGAAATGACGCTGTGAAACATACGCGAGAGGGAAGGATGAGGAGGCGGAATAAGAGGGATAAAAGATGAAAAAGAAGAAGCGGCAGGAACAGAAGAGAGAAACAGCAGAAGGAGGAGTCAAGTTGTTTATTTGATGGCGCCATAAAAGGCCTCTTTACGTTTATCTCCCGTTTAAAACGCTCCCATAAAACCGGCGACTGCACACACAAACCATCAAATACGCATAAATCATCTCGCGAAACGGTCGCGGGAGCTATCCTCCTCGCTCGCGCGAGTTCGCCGGCTCGGCTGCTCGCGGACGCGAGCGAGAACATCGGCGCACTTCGCGTGTTATGTCCTCCCCCCTCCTCTATGCCGCCTCACCCACCGCTGCGATATATAGCTTGCCGAAAATTTCACACGCGGCGAACCACGGAAAGATCTTCGACCACGGTCGACACATTTTCGCGATACGAGATATAGTTACATGCTGTACGTACATTACGTACTCGCTTCGGTCTCGCGCGCGCGCACACTCGACAGAGCTTCGAGAGCCTCGGGTATTGCGGGAATGATGAAAAATATATCGAGACAAAAAAAAAACACCGATGATAGCGTTGATAATCAACGTCATTCGGCTACGTTCGTTAAACCGAGTTTAATTATTTATATCGTTATATCTTGTAATTTAATTATTTCATTTTAATTATACACCTTTGTGTATTTATATCGTAAAATGTGTACATGACGTTCCACGTCCCGGAAATTCGGCGACTGTTTTTTTTTTTAATAAGACTGATTTTTAAACATAAAACGGATACATCCGTCGGAATATCTCGTGTATTTATTCTCAAAGGGATGCAAGTCGCGCGTTTTGGGAAATTATCTTTCACCGTGGGGAGTGTATCGCTACTTTGACGTAACGTGACTTTGATGACTTCCGGCCAACGGTATCACGGGCACGAATAAACGTAAAGAGCAGTAAAAGTATTATTACCGCGCAATGATGGTAAATGAGTTATGCAGTAAAAGAAATTAAAATTGAATGAAATTTAATTTTATCGCTGATTATTCTCGACTCTTGTCGACACTTTTGCTTGTTTCCCTGATACATCGCGTATCGATTGGTAATATTAAAAAAAAAAAAACGTTATTCGTTCGAGTGCACGTCCGCACGTTGAGCGATACTGCCGAAAAGTGACGAGATCTTTCCTCCTTCGAGTCTCCGATTTTGAGCCTGAAGCGCTCGTCAGGTGCAGGGTTGAGGAGAGAAGAAAAAAAAAAGGTGCGTGGCCTCGGCAAGGAGGCAGTAAAGAGTAAAAGAGCGAGGAGGCAGCAACCCTTCTCGCGATCTTCTCGGCCGTCAATCTTGGCGTTGCTTTTTGTCCGGCGCACTATGTATATTACCTATCGAACATGACCTCGCTGCTTTGTACATCCCCGCTCAGGTAAGAAAAGTCGAAATTAGTATGACCTCGAGGAGTCTCGTCGTCGCGAGTGCAGCGCGAAGACGGCGTAAAAAAAGGTAAAAAAAAAAGAAGAAAGGCGGGATAAACTCTTTTTTTCCCTTCTTTTTCGAGTCTCATTTTCAGGTAAACGCGGTCGTCGGAGAATAAGGAAAAAAGTCGCTGGATATGACCTTCGTAAAGTCGTCAGCGCGGTGGCAACCCTTCTTTCCTCGTCTTCTGTATCGTCAATTTTTCTTCTCCTTCTCTCTTTCTTCATTTTTTTGAAGCTCACGCGGCCTTGAGTCAAAACCCTTGTGCGGGCTCTCCCGAGGGTGCCGGAAAACTGTTCCCACCGACGCGAAGAATATCCTTTCGCGAGGAAAAAGGCGAAGGAACGAAATAAAAAATTATGGAGGAATATCCTTCGCGTACATTCCGCAAAATGAGCAAGGGAAAGGGGGGCGAGAAGGAACATTATCGCGCTCGTTCACTCTGTGGGCGGTTGTGGGTAAAATAATATCGAGAATTTATTTGTTATAATATTATCGGGATTTTTTTCGATCTTTGCCTCCTGCTCTCTCTCGCTCTCTCCCACCTTTTCTCTCTCGCGTGTGTTCCGGAATTAAATTGGTCCCGGGGCAAAATTTATCCGACTCTATAATGCGCCTCTTCTCCTTCTCGTTTTCTTACTCCGTACTGGCTCTCGTGCAGGCACATCGCGAGACGCGAACCCTGAAGATCCTTCCCCATCGCGCTCTCGCGTATACATATTTTCACTGCCCGGGGTATGATATTCATTTGCGCGCTTCGTTAAAACTTTGCCAAAGTCCCTTATGCCCGCTATCTCCCCGTCGATTCAATTATTTTTCTCGATAAAAAAAAAAGAAACGAAAATTGCGAGTGCGCTCGTTCAACCTCTGATTCGCCTCGAAATTAAATCGTCCATTTGATATCTCAATCAGCACGATCAATTTCGGTAATTTAAAGTCGTTTAATATTTTTGACGATAAAATGCGACAACGAATTTTCAGTCTACAAAGATGCACGAATATTTTCTTAATACGCGTCGTGTATATTTTATCAACATTATTGTCATATAAATGTAAGGTTTAAGCAACACGTCGGGGCATTTTTTTTATTCGATTAAAATACTTCGATACTTGACAAATATTTTATTTCTACTTGGGTAAATAATGAGGGACGTGATAAATAGTGCAATGATGCAATTTATCGCGAGGTGCAAAAATACGGAAGTTTCGCCGGGATTATCGACAAAGAGGCGAAAAACCGAGCGTGCAACCGCGTCGAAGGTCATCCACCTTCGTTGCCCGTTTTTCAATATGCGTGAAGAAAGAAAAAAACAGTGTGGGTCGACCGGAAAAGGGTTGTTTTATGCGTTTTGGGGACTCTCGTCGGTTCGGAGCTCTTCGTGCGTGTAAAACCTTGCTCATTTTTTACTGCTCGACTGGTCAAGGTCGCAGCCTTGGTTTAACGTCCCCACAGCCGCAATCAACCCTTCTTTCCGGTCTTTCCGAGCTCGAGGAACACGCCGAGGACCCCGTCGCGAGGACGTCACCTCTCGCATCTCGACACTCTGAAATTGTCGTCTCTTCGAAGGGTTAAAAACCCTGAAAAACCGCGTGCACGTCAAGAATTACACGAACAAACCTTTTTTTTTCTCGCACCCTTCTCCATTTTTTTCCTCGTCTACCTGCGACGGCCGGAGGTATTGCCGGAAGTTTTTTTTTACGAGGTCTTCGTGCTTACGGCTTTGGACGTAAACACAGGCATTACTCCCAAGAGAGAGAGAGAGAGAGAGAGAGAGAGACGACGTTGACTTGAATGTACACGAGAAAGAAGACCCCCTTAAGGATAACTGCAGAGACCTTGTGGACCGTCGTAAAGGGGTGTAATCAGCCCCTCGACTACGGTGGACCAGACCTTGACTCTAATGTCTCTCACCCTGGTCCATCCACCCCCTCTTTTACTCTTTACTCATAAAATGTACAATTTCCCCTTTGAATCCTTCCTCTTCCTCCTCTCTCTTTTTTTTTTTGCTTCTCATCTTTTTCCCTCTTTCCTAAAGTGTTTTTTTTCCGTCTCGGTTCCTCTCGTCGTCGTCTTACACACCCGCAGCTTTTTGAACTCTGATCTTCGCCATTTCAAGGCGTATATATATTTTTTACGTATATCTATACACCGGCGGCTCTCTTTTCTCGTTGGACTCTTTCACGCGTTCTGCCCTCCCTAACATCCGACTTGTCTCTGGCCCACTGTCATTCACGTCTCGAAACTTGTCTACGAAACAGCTCCCCGTCTGGTTTCGCGCGAAAGATTCGCGCGCGTATTCATTATCGCCATGTTAATTATCAATCTTCCCCGCGGTTCCAATGACGTTTTACAATCTTCGTTATAAATTTTTCGTCTCTCCCGCCGACGTCGCATTCGCGCTTGTGTCCACGGTGTTGGTGCCGCGAGGAGAACTGGTTGTCGAGAATGTGGTGGAGCCACGTGTTATCCGGCTCGACGTCATCGCGACGCATGTGTGCGGAAGTAACGTGCGTGTGCGTCCACACATGTACACACATGTATGGGCTATTCGATACAAAATGGCCAAATTTTCATCGTAAAAAAAGGACTCTCGGAAGGCACGTTCGTTGATTAACTTTTTTTCCACGTTCCAAAGTACATAGCAGAAATGAAGTGCGATAATTCGTGTATTTAATCAAGTCTGTATTTCGTGATCGTGATTTTATGGACATCGTCATTTTGCGCGAGTGTTTTCGACGCCTTTTTTTCCGCGTCGCGCGTGCGTGTCCGTTTCCGGAGGATTTACATTCTTCACTGTGAATTTCATCTTGCACCGGTCCATCTTCGATAATCTCGTATTGCCCGAAAATGACGAGGTTTATATCCGTATACGCGCGAGCGCGCGTGTGTGTATATAATCGCGTATACGCGTTGGGGCGAATGGAGAGAAGCGAGCGCAGCCAGTGAGGAGACGAACGAACAGCCGGTAGGTAGGAGACTCGATAATCGACCCATGCCCACAGACTCCCGGTGGCCATTTTGAATTCGTGCTCTCGGTTCTGCTCTCGCTGCGCCCCGGTCGTCGCATTCCCCCCCTCTCCCTTTCTCAAATTCTATCTCCATACGCGTAACGTATCGCGAAGAGGCAAAAACGACAATGGCAATCAACGATCGAAAGTCCAAAACCGTCTCGTCGTTGCTCGAATCTTCGTTTTTCATTTTTTCTTTTTTATCCACCGGACGTTCCAGCCAGGCATCTCCGATTTTTTTTCAGAGATGGAATTGAGGAAATTTGTTCAACGAACGTACGAATATTTACGTCAAAAGTACGACGGAAAATACTCGACAAAGTTTTCAAATAAAGCAAACGATACTGCGATTTTTTAATTTCATTAGAAATTTTTTTTTTCCGCGAGTGATTCGCCGAGAAAATTCGGGATGCGTCCAAAGGTCTTCATCTCTGACGACGATGGGAAAAAAGCGATATACCGAGAACGACGATGGCTCTCGAGTTTTTCGCGGTGCATTCGCCGACTCGTCGTTTCTCTCGAATTTACACTCGTTGGAGAAAAAATCCGTCGTTTTATTTTCACTTGTTCTCAGCTCCCGGGGCTGTCGGAGTCTCTTCGAGGAGACGTTTTTCTTCTCGGCTAAGCGATTGCGTATAACCTCGATATGAGGAGAAAAAAAACGCTCGGTTTTCCTTCGCTCTCGGATGCTGCAGGCTGAAACGTGAGCTACCGAAAGAATTCGAGAGTTTATACACCGACCATCAGCGTTATAGCTTTGGCTTCAACGAGCTCGTCCGGCTACCGAGTATAGATGCTGTGAGAGACGTTTTTTTTTTCTCTCTTCATCTCGGTATTATTATTGTTGAGACTTTTTTTTCCCCTCGGTGTTTAAACCACCCGTGCATTAGCGTTTCTCTCCTCCTTCGTGGAGCAATAATCTTCCCGCTGTTGCACTTTTGCTACGCTGTATATGGACCGTTGAGCGTTATTCCGGCAACGACTTAACGAGCTGTTGCGATCGTTCGCCCGCGAAAGTTTTTCCTTCGATTTCTCCTTTCCACGCTAGAATTCATTCGAATCTGTCTTTTTTTTCCTCCTTCTCGTTCCGAGCAACGAGATACTTTGCTGGACTCTTTGCGATCTCGAGTTTTTTTTTTCATTCCGCCTAATACACCGTTCGGACGGGAGATAAATGTGGAAGATAACGGGTACGAATTTTTTTCATTCTTCGTTACTGGAAATTATTCATCAGAGATGAAAAATTCCGCTCGCCCTCGGAGTAAACGGAAAAAAGCGCGCGCGGACACGGCGATCCGTGCGATATTTCCGCGTCGCGCGCGACGATCCTCTACCGTCGGGGTGAAAAAAGAAACTTGCCCATCAGAAAAAAGAAAAAGGCGGAAGAAGGAAAAAGAAAATCGCTGAGCAACAATTTTCAAAAATTGTTCACTTGGAAGATCGGAATACGATATTAATTATAATTATCGTTAAATATCTCTGGACGATTATGCATCCGTTTTATATTATTAAAACGTGAATTTAACAGCGCCGTTACGGAGCTCGAGCACGTCCTACAAAAATATTATCCCAGCATCCGCGAGAGTCTATAAAAAGTGATAAAAAACATTGATATACAAACGCGAACCGCGATTATTCACGAGCGTGATTATCAGGCTCCGACGATTCATTGAATTTAGCGTTACGAATGTTTCGCCTTCCCGTTAAATTTATTCAACAATATTATTTCCTACGTACGCTCCGTCCGATAAGATTACGCGCGCTCGCACGGCGCTCAGCGGATTTGTAAAAATCCGTACTTTACGCACTTTCGAGAGTCTCGTTGACGCGAAGGGGAAAAAAAAATTTGCAAAACGCAATGACCAAAGTGCGCATTGATATCGCCAGCGATAAATTGTACAATAATACAAAGTACATAAATAAAAGATAATCAACGAGCGGTATATCGCGAGATTATCAATCGATTGCATTCAATTAGTGTTTAATGTTGGCTCGGAATTGCAAATTACGTTCGATGTAAATCGTTACGTGTATCGCCACGTACGAGTGCGTGTACATACACGTATTTCATGTACAATTATGGCGCATGGGGCGTATGGATTTCCCGCTTGATCAGCGAGCGGAGGATGCTGCGGTCCATGGAGAGATCTTTGGACCGCGAGGGCCAACGGCTCGTATACACAGTCACGCGGATTATATCTTTGCAGTGCGTGCGAAAGGAGCGTGTTTATGAATAAAGTGGCTCGTATATACCGTTTGGTACACGAGAGTCGTGTGTCTCCTCTTAAACAATGGGCAATTTATTTCTCTCGCAAGACCGAGGCAGATATTTCGAGGATCGGATATTTCGATACGTTTCGCCTTTTCCACAGAACGGAGAACCGACTCCGAGAGAGAGAGAGAGAGCTGAAGAGGTAGCTGGAGAAAATCAGCCATATTTGCTCGAAATACTCGAGTATACATTTGTGTGTGTGTGTGTGAGTGTATATATATAAATACATACATGTATAAAGCCCGTTGGCCGAACGAAAGACGCTTCGGTCACGCCTTTCTCTCTCCGCCGCCATACGAAACTTCGTGGATTCCTCTCACGGCTGTATCAATTTCGTTCTCTCATCTTACTCTCGTGAAACTCGCGTCTCGTGCTCGGCAAAATAATCGCGCGTGAAAACGCGAAAAATTCGTCATGAGAAACGCGGATGATAAATTTACAAAACGCGAGCTTTTATATATTTACGACGACGACGTCGACAATTTCAAAGCGGCGGCGGAAGAGCATCGTCGAAATCCGCGCGATATTCCTCAATCATCGAAATTTTAATCCTCGTTGTTATTTCACCTTTTTCGACGACTCTACGATTTTTCACTCGCTCCTTTTTCCTTCGTTTTCGCTTCTCCGCAAAGCGGTACGAGTCGCGAACGTACCGTGAGAAAAATCCAGGCGCCATAACACACTCTATACGAACGTATATTCCGCGTAAACGACCGCAGCGTCGAGGGATTTAATGCGGCGGCTGTAAAGTCTGAGAGTTCGGAGCGAGCGCAGCGAGAGTTAGAAACGGAAAATATATGTATATGCATGTTCGTACGCGGGGAGAGAGAGTTTGTTCGTTGCACCGATGTGCGCGACGGCCGTTGCATAATTTATGCCTTCCCGTGCATGTACCTTGTGTACGTACATGCACGCACACATGCACACAAATGTACGTACATCCCTATGCATATACATAATTAAAGGCACAAACGCGAGACATCGCAGCTTTCAAGTTTAAACCTCGAGACGTCTATCGTCCGGAGTAACTATTTTAACGAGTGTGTTAAAATTGAGAAAATTGTTTACACAAATTTGTATCGATAATCGACAGCGAAACGCGGGAGGAAGAGTCGGGGTGAAAACGATACCGCTGTAAACACTCGTTGAAATAATTCAGCAAAAACGATGATGACGAAAAATTGGAAAATTCTCGTTCGTACCTCGAGAGACTCGGTGCAAGAAACGTTCATTTACTTTTTCATTTTCTCCGCGCGTATAACGATCTTATATTCGGAATAAAAACGACTCGTGTTACGTTTATGCGTTTATTTATTTTTTTTATCGTCGTGTAGCGAAATTGTGTCACGTCACACGTGAGATATCGACGCGAACGACGTTGCATGACGGTCGGAGCGGCTGTTTATCGCGCGATATCGTCGTATTGTACGTCGTGTGTGCGAAAAAAAATGTGTATTTATGCAGGTAGATCGGGGTAATGCGTTATTGGCCGATTTAAGAGCGCGTTGAGCAACGATTCAACCGGCGATAGATCGGCCAAGTTACGATTGCTCTGTACAGGAATATCGCATACTCGTTGTCTCTCTCTCTAGAGTCCTCTCATCGATATACAAACCGCAATCACGAAACCCCGACGCAGAGCACGCTCGCATGTGGATTACTAATTCCTTAATCCTCCGGGATATCTGCGCACTGCATTCTCCGAGTCTCTGCCAACTCGTCAATGGCCTCAAGCATGTTTATATATAATCTCCTTCTTCTCCTTCTTCTTCTTCGTGTTCTCCCCTTTTTTCTCTACTTTTTTTTCGCTATCTCGAGGTCGATATACCCCGAGGATTATTCCCGTATCTCCGAACGAGGATGGTCCGAGAAAAAATGCAAAAATGAATCCGCCAATTTTATTGCAAGTTCCCTCGCTTGATTTCTTCATTATTGTCTTTTTTCTTTCCTCTCGTGAATCTTAATTCCATCGGATTAAAATACATTTATTCGCGAACGAGTTTTCGGTATTTTTTCTACATTTGTTTAATTATGTTAAACGCGTCGTATAAATGTTAGACAAACGCGCGTCTTCTCCAGTGCCAAAAGGGGATAACAAAGAGAAACATGGGAGAAATTTTCCGCATTTTCCGCAAGTTTGAGGTAGTACCATTTTTTTTATTGCGCAATGAAAAAAAATGATCTCCGATTAAACGAGTAATTACCCCTCTCCGCTACGCGTATGCCTCGATGGCAGGCCTCCGTTTCTCGAGAATCGCACGGGAAGTATATAAAAATGAAAAAAGAAAAAAAAATGTGAGATCGACGATCGAGAATCCTCGGAGTTTAACGACTCCCGGTTGTGTCTCGCGCGCACTCCGAAACTCTGAAATCCGTTTCTAGGTAGGTTAATTTATAACGGTTTGCAGTTTTTTTTTCCTTTTTTTTTTGGAATTTCAATCACACCGTGTTGCACACTGTATGGACTTTTGCCTCGGTGTAACAGTAATTACCATCCAGAGGGTCCGCGTTAACCATAAAATCACTAGGTTTAAATCGCTTTATACATGGAAATAGATGGATATATATATATATATACATGTTTTTGAGAGCAACAGCCACTTTTAATGACGCGAGACGTTGATCTCAAAAGTCGTGGAAGCGCAGAGCAGGCCGCTGGACTTGGCAAGCGGACTCTTCGGTCCATTAGCCTCTAAATGCTCTTTTCCGTTGACACTTTTGTCACACGAATCTTGTTTTCGTTTCAATTCGCCTCACAGCGATCATGAGCCTAAATCAGAAAACAGTGACAATTGAACGAGACGAAAAAAAGAGAAGAAAGATGGGCAACGTTGAAACCCACGCGGCCAACGTGTGTTATTTTACATCGTTAGCTGTACAAAGACTCTTTGGTGTACAATCGTTTTTGAAGTGAACAGATCCAACCACGAATATGTACATCAATTCCTCGACAGAAGACTAGAAAACTTTACGAACCGTCGAGAGTCGACGATCGTTTCGAAAAGTTCTCTGCACTCCATTTATTCATTTTTTTTATATTTAAGATAGCAAAATACAATCAATGTCGATGCAAGAATAGCAAAGACACGTACGAGATGAATTTCCTTCAATCTGCAAAGGAGCCCCCGTTTTTCGGTCTTTATTGTGAGCATTTGTGAAAGATCGAAAAAGCGGGTCAAGGATTGTAATGAGAGTAATAATGACTCGATCATAAGGTCGAGTACCTGACGAGGAAAAGGACACACTTTGAGAATGATTTTATTGCCCTCGATGGTGCGGAGGACGGTGAAGAGTCGACGGTACAATAAAACTGCCGGAATATCGGGAGTCGCTTTGGAATAATGAGGGATTCCATCCTGGGCGTTGACGCTGGGGACGAGCAGCGGATGATGATAATTGTGGTACGTTCGGGCGGTATATAATACTCAGAGGTCAGCTATGAGCCATGAAAGAGGGACGGAAAGAGAGGATGAAAAGAGAGAGAAATTACCAGGAGAGCAAACAGGAGAGTTTGAAACATTGACGCATCGGACACTCGTCGTTGCAATGCCGCTGTGAAAGTCGCTAAATGCATACGCGTATCGGCATACATATTCGAGGCTTACTCGATTCTTGCATTACCGCGATTCCGTCCAATGGACCTCGTAAATAATTCAGCCGACAATTAGTGTGCAGCAGCAGCAGCAGCAGCAGCAGCAGCGTTAACGAAAGCCCAGAGGGTAGCTTCGAAGGGTCTGCTAAATGTGTACAGCAGCGGTGGAGGAAACGCACGAGAGGCAAGGTTGTACACTACACGCGCAATCCCACAATTCATCCTACAACCCCTGGCCGCGTTTTACTCTCAATATATGCTCTCGTGTGCGTTTCCAGCATCATAACGGAATGCGAGATGTGCTTCCATATTTTAAGGGGGCCGCCGCGTCGTTGCCACCGCGATTCCAATATGGAATTTGCGCGATTCGTAATCGTCGGACGCGAGAGGGCTCTCGGATCGATGCGCACGCGTGTATATCGATGATTTTCAATGGAAAGTCCCTGTGTATGTATATACATATGTAGAATACGATATTATAACCGTGACTGGCCTGCAAGATGGGAGTTATTACGATCGGGACGACTCGTACACCCTGGGGAGAATATCGAATGGAATTGTGAGCGATTACGCCGCGCGATATACACATAGATATTACGTACACGTACGAAATGATGCTATATCGCGGTACCTTACGATGATATAATGATGAAAATTGCCGTTCGATCGGTACGAGCTTGTATCACCGCGGGGATAAAGATGTCGAAATCGACAATGCGGACGGTCGCCGTCGTCTCGATTTATTCACCGAGAGAAAAATGGAGCTTCTCCATTCCAGAAGGAACGATTATCGTTGTTTCTTCGTTGATCACGCGACGAATGATTTTTTTTCGACAAAAATGTTGAAAAAAAATGAATAAAAATTTAACGATCGATCGAGGCTGATGTTGCCTTTTCTTCTCTCGACGCTCGATAATCCGCGATGATTTTAACGAGCGACGTTAATCGCCACGTTTTTATCGATTTCTCGCGTGACAATTTACGCACATGACGCGCGAAATCTAATGGAGATTTCCAACTTTTGCCCTTCTCCCCCGCGCGACAATCGTGTCCAAGTGGAATTAGCGGTTTATTTATTTGCCACGAGTACATTCTCGTGTCTCTTGGAGGCGCGAGCGAGCGAAACTCGAATTCCTTGCACTCTTGTGCATATATTTGTGCGAAGAAGGCGCGATGGTCCAGTGGGAAAAAAAGAAGCGGAGAAACGTCGATGTTTCGAGGCGCTGATTCGTAAGGAAGTTCGTATACGATTCGCTCGAAGGCACAGTCGTTTTTATGGCTCTCACCAAGAATAAACCGTGTATACATCGTTAACTGACGTCATCTAACGAATCGTGTATTAATACAGTATTTATAGGTTTTTCTCCCACTCGATCTTTTCCTCTTCTCTCTCTCTCTCTCTCTCTCTCTCTCGTCATCTTCCATGGGCGATCTTGCAATAAGCTCGTAAAACCTCCGACGTGAAACCGATAAATTTAGAGAGCACACACTCTCGCGTGCGTCTCGCCAAAGCTGGATGTTTTCCATAACGATCGTGGATCAAGTCAGCATCCAATGATCGTCAATCAACCCTTGAAAAAAAAAAAAAGAGGAAGGTTGGGGCATTGCGATAATTATACACAATTTCTCGATGCTAATCTCGAGTCACAATGAGGCTTTTTGTGCGCGCGTGTCTCTTTTTTCCTTCCGAGTCGCTGGGATATTTGCATAATTTATGATTTTCTTCGTTATTACGAAAGATGGAAGAAAAGTCGTTCGACGAGCTGGGGCGTACAACAAACGCGGTCTCGATTTTTGTAAAAACCTCAATTGTACGATTCGGCAAATCCCGACCGCTTCATCCGGCGATTTTGCTCGTGTTTTACCGGCGAGGGAATAGAGTTACAAGCAATAAGAAGCTCGTACCGTCGCTATTACCGACCACCGCGCGTGCAAAGCCCGCGACACTACTGGCGCGACCATCATCCAGATACGGACATTTTTATTTTTCCCTTCGATATTTAAACCGCTACGCTTCGTCTCTTTTTTTTTCATTGAAAATAATACAGTGTATACATGTATGTAATGAAAAATATAAATACCGTGGAAAAAAAAAAAATAGAGTCCGTGAATCGGCGGAGGCGGCAAAGACCGGATTGCACGTCGGTGCAAATAAGGATTGGGTGTGTTGTATGCATAAAGGAAAAAGGAGCAAAGTATCGGTGCGGAGGGCGAACCCGACTGCGGTGTTTATCCGCCGTACGTGTATCCGGATATATATACGTGTACGAGAGCACTTATATACCCTCGCCTCATTCTTTTTCTCTCGGTCCTCGTTGTTTCTTTTCCCCGTACTTCGGCATCTTAGCCGGTCTCTTAAATCCCGTAACTTAACAAAGTAACGACGAGAGTTGCGTCGAGGCCCTCTTCTTGCCAAGAGCCTCGGAATATATAGTGCCGTGGTAGCGGAGCTCGCGCAAGCGAAATGGGCAATCGCGGGCCGAGAAGGAGAGAGAGGGAATGGACGAAAAATTATAAAAAAAAAAAAAAAAGAAAAGAGAGAGAATACGAGAACGAGAGAGGGATCTTTAGGTGTGTCTGCATTAAAAAGCAAAAGAAAAAAAAAGACAGAGGAAAGGAAGGTCGAGAAATCTCTCGCGTGTTCTCGCGCGGGAACGTAACACCGCGCGCGCAGTCGGCTCGCACACAAAGGAGCGCGCGAGTGTGCGAGGGATGCGACTGCGATTCGCGCAAACGATTCCCCGACCCGAGGGATATCCAGGATAAAAGGTCGAGAGGTCTTTGCGATGTCCGCGTCAAAAAAAAAATGGACGAAAGGGCCGAATATACGAGGAACGAAAATAATAAGGAAGCGGGAAACGCTGTATGTATAAAACGGAGGAAGAAATAAAGTAGAAATGATAATACAAGAGAAAAGAGACAAAGGGAGATGCGCAAGATGGCTGCGGAGATTCGAGAGGGACGCGGAGGGAAACGCGGCGTGGAAGGGGAAAATGGCGTCGAGAGAGAGCTCCGGTGAAATGAAGCTTTTGTCAAACCGTGTCGGATGTACAATTTGCGTATACTTTTCGAGCTTGGAACGGGCAAAAGTTTACCTCGCAAAGTTTACAGACGAGAGACAGTAAAAAAAAACGAAAATTGCATCAAGACACTCGCGTACGTCTCGTTGCAGAGGCGAACAGCACGCACGTTCGTCGCGTTTCGCACTTTCGCGATTTTTCTCGCTGCGTCTCGCCTCTTTGGCGATTTCTGCAAATCGCCGCGTCTCGGGGTCATCTTGATCGACGTCGACTCGGCGAGAATCGCGCGGAAGTTATTCGAGCCGTGCAACCCGTGTACCGTTGCTTTGCCCGAAAAGAATTTTTCGGCCGCGGTGCGCGTCTTTCGTCGAACGATAAAAATGCGAGTCGACGTACTTTTCGCCGCGCCACATCGAGCCTTCCGAACAAGGGATGAAAACGTATGAAAAAGAAGGGATAAAACGACGAGTTTATCCAGCGGAACAGAGTGTTTTTTTTCTATCAAAATAAACTGAGCTCAGCCTCGAGTCGATGAGAGGAGCGAGATTAAGCTGGGAAAAGGAGGAGCGAAGAATAATGCGGAGGAAATCGTCTCTCTTTCTCTCGGGTGTAGTATTTCGTGCATGGTTCCTCCTGTTCTCCGTACGTTACCATATTCGAGTGGAAGAGAGTGAAAAAAAAAGACAGCGGCTATGTACGCGTTTTCTTATCTCTCCATCTCTCTTTCGCTCGATCCTCAGGTGAAAACAGAGAGAGGAGGGACTTTGTCTGCATATAAAGTGGATGGAAAATGAGCCGGACAAAGTCCCGGGGTTCTCCGGTCCGGGTAGAAACGGAGCGGGATGCACCGCGTAGAACGAGATGCTCGAGTCTTTTTGCATCTCGAACGAGTCGCTCTGCTCCATGCGGCACACACTCGCGAGTCAGGTACGAACATTTTCCATCGTGTGCATAGATACAGGCACACTTTGCGTACTCGCGCAGGAACGAAATAACCCGTATAGCAAGCGCGCATAATACGATCTTCCGTATCGCGAAGAGGAGCGTAGATAGTCGACGAGAGGCGAGATGAGAGTATATAGTACATTGTCCGTGCACATCTTTGGACACTTTGTACGTATGAACAATAGAATCCAAGAGAGCATGGAGGATTCACTCTCGAACGGTCCAGAGCGTATGGATGCTGCGTCCCTCTCCCTGATTAAATCTCCATTCATTTACCCCGTCAATTCGCACTTACTTCCGGTTATTGCAGCTCTAAAAATAAAAATGTGCCGTTTCGTTCGAGAGATTCTCATTTTGACGGGGCTTTTGAATTTAACCGTCGAGTTGAGCGCCAAAATCGCGGAGAAGCGAAATATCCAAGGGTTCATTCGACATGGAATGTCCTGTACATGTTGTACAGGAACTTTGCAAAATATATGTAGCGAGTTTTGTGTACGTTGCATGTTCTTTATATACAGATACAAAATTGGATTTTGTATGTATATTCGAGTACATAAACGGAACTTGGATGCTGTATGTAAAAGGCTGCATATAGCCAAAGCCTTGTGTACGTTAGGTTTTATGTAACAAAAGATTGGTACGTGTATATACGGGTATATAAAGATCGAGACATTGCTGGGTAAAAGGGGGTTGGTTATCGGACGCGCAGGGTGCTCTCAATGGCTGCACAATTTTCAACTTTTGCCATCGTCTCACGCCGGAGGATGGAAAATGGAGAATCGTCCCTACAGACTCGCGGTATACCGGGGCGCGGGAGGAGCATCCGGGATGACGCGAGAGAGAAAGACGAAAACCGAGAGAGCTCTAAATCCCTTTTCCTCGCAAAGCTTCCGGCGCGCGACCGGAAGCTCCTCTTGCCGTGCTTTCAGAAAGCAGCACTCCAACTTGGCGCATGAATAGAAGCACATTTTTACCCTTTTTTCCGCTATATAATTTTATCATTATTATCATAGATACGCATTCATACACGTACGGAATTTCGCAAGATTTTCAATTTTCTCCATCTTCATAGCTGCAAGTTTTGTAGAATAAAATTTAACGACCGGAAAAAAAATTTCGCGAAAAGTTGCATCAGTCTGGGATTTTCCTCACGAGAAAAATTCATACAAAAAAAATTTCCTTCATCACGACGACGAATATCGTAAAGTTTTTTGATAATTTTTTTTTCCGTCGTGCCATTCATGCGCTTATCGCGAAATGTTGAGCGCTCTGTTTGTCACGAGTATAACGATGTATTTCGCACTTGTCCTCCGCAACGAGCCTGAAAACGTGGTCGTCAGGAGCCTTCTTCCGACCGAGTATATCGCGCGAGGAGGATGATATCGAGTCGAAAGCGGTACGTATAGGAAGAAAATACGGCAAAGTGTGTATGTGTTTTACGTGGGTTTGTGCCGAACCATCAAAGTCGCTATAAATTAACAGGACGGCTTCCTCGTTCCCGGGGATCGTTAAGTCCGCGCGTGTGTCCCGCAGCACACCGCGCGGGCTTTGCGTCGTCAATCATGTCACTGTAAGACGTTTCGCGTGTGAATCGAAGGAAGCCCAGTGTTTTCTTCGATATACGCACGGCAAACAGCGACCGTTTCCGTTCGTTCTCTCCTCGTTTTCTCGAATCAAACAATGACTCGTGTCCCCATATCCCTCTAGCGTGTTTATCAGACTTTAATTCAATACGAGGAACATTTTCATCGACGAGATTCGTTCGTTTTTCGGAAAGGAAAATTGTTCTTGAAACTCGTTTCATCCCAGCTTCGCTCGCCCGTTCATCTCCGCGGAGAGGGTGAGAATTTCGTCCCCCGGAGCCAGATGCTTTCGACGACTCCGACGAGCCACCCCCTCCTGTCACGTCTGTTGTTAACGCGCCATCTCAAACGTAGAGAAATCACGACGGGGAGGCCTCCAGGGGAAGCGAGGTGAAGATTCGCCGTGGCGACTGAAGGAAGATTTTCAAAATCTCTTCAGATTCGAGACGTTCAAGCGTATCGAACGATTTCACGTTTTTCATCATTTCTGAAGAATACGTAGAATATACACGACAATTTTCATACAATTTTCCCTCGTTTAACCTTTTGACCCTTTTCGTGCTGAATTTCAAACGTCATTTCCGGTTATACTCTCTCGGTACTTTCATGAACGGTGGAACGCGGGTTTAGTTGACATTTTCCGGATTAGAGGGCAGGATCCGCACCGTCCGGAGGTTTGGATAACGCGCGAGATCCGATGGGCAATTGGGGTTTAATGGAACGTGCAGTTCCGCCCGAGAAACTACATCCGCGCACGAACTTACGCGGAGACTATGTTTCCGAAAAGCTAACGGAGCAAAGTCAATGTTACGTACCGAATCGAGCTTTAAAAGCATTTTTTCAAAAAATCCATGTACCAAAATTTTCATTTTCAAAACAGTGTGTACGTTTTCCCACAGACAACAAAGTCTAATGCAACAACGATGGGATTGCCCACAACTTTGTATCACCGTGAAAAATCAACGATATTTCCCTTCAGAGTAGAAAATGTGATTTTTTCCTCTTCGAGATAAATTGAAGATATACGTAAAAACGACACGTGCGCACGTACCGGAATCGAATTCACCGCAGCGCGGATAATCTCGTCAGCGGAGACTTTGAAAATCCGGATGGATGGTTATCGTTCAAAAGTAATATGTCGAATCGAGTCCAGACGTACAGATTGTGTCGAGTTCACGAATGCGTATACGTATCTGCATTTCCAATCGATGTACGTGTCGGTCTCTCCGTCGAAAAGCTTTCGAAAGCTTTCCGAGCTTTAGTCGTGTGTGTTTTACGGCGTTAAATAACGCAACCGTGTATAGATGGGAAAAAAAAGCAGCGAAAAAGGAACGATAGCTTCGATGGGTAAAATTTTTCGAAAAAAAGCGAGACTCGCCCGCGATCCCTGAAGAATACGCCCGACACTGGCCCACTGAATTTCCATGTTTATCGAGTTTCAGCGAAAGAAAAAGTATGGCCGTAAAGTATGAAATTTTACCTGTCCGGGAACAAAAGGGACGCCCTTTTTCAACCTGGAATGTACCTTGTATATATTTATATATAGTGTGCATGTATATATACGTTCGTCGCGATCGAGCAACTCGCCCGCGGGAAATGGAGCAGAGTGGCCGTAAAAGTTGCTATCACAGACACGAGATAACGACGATACCGTTAGCGGCTATCCCGGCAATCGTATATAGGAATACTTTTCTCTCCTTTCCTCCCTTCCGTCTCTCCGTCTCTTTATCTCTCAAGCTCCAAGTAAAATCGGATTCGGATAAATCCTCGCAAGCTTTCCCCCCGGCCTTCTCCTACTTTATACCCATGTACACGTATGCTGCGCACATGAGCATATACGTGTATATGTTACATACTAAAACGACATTTCCCAACCCTCCTCATCATGGAATTCCCTTTTGCTGAAACGTAGCGTTCGCCGTCTATCGACGAGAATTTTTTTTATTCTTTTTTTTTTTCAACAATGTCGAGATTTTCGTACGTTATCTCTCGGCCGTTTGATATTTCGTACGCGAGTGTATGTATTCACGTACAAATATCTCGCTTTTCCTGTACACCGCAGATAAGGAAACGAGAGGTAAAATTATTTTCTCCCGACGTCTTTTATTAATTTTTTTCCGTTTTTTTTTTCATTTGTCCTGCGCCAAGTGGCGCGGAAATAGGGGAATTAAAAGCGCACGAGGGAAACTCGAAATTCGTATGTGCAGATGGGTGAGGAAAAAATGGTGTTTGTCCGCCTTTTGTCCCACCGTCACGGTTTTTCTCCATCTCTCTCTCGCTCTTACATTTAACATTTTTGAATATTCGATCCAGCGGAATATGCAAATTAGAACGAATCTACGAGGAGAAGCGTTTCTCGCTGTACCTCTCGGAGATTTTGAACGTTCGAGAGGAGCTCAGCGAGCTTATAGAGAATTGTTCGCGTTGACGCAAATTTCCAGAGAATATTCAGACCATTGAGAAAGGCTGGAAGCAAAAGGGTTGACGAAACGATGGGGTCGAGAGGTGGAACATCGTGGAAATGGAAAAATCAGGGGAGAGAGGGAGAGAGAATAGTCGAGAGGTGGAAGGTAATCCTCTCGACGCCTACGGCATAGATTGTGGGAGGTCGGAACGCGAGAGACTGTCGGAGAGGAAATGAAATAAAATAAGGATGCAAGGAAAGAAAAAAAAAGAAAGTAACCAAGCGCGGAGATAAAAGAAGAAATAAAGAGAGATGGAGAAAAAGCGAGTAGCAAACGTGTCGGCTTTGAGGGTGCTCGTGTGTTACACGCAAATGTATATACACAAGTATATACTTGTATGCATTTATTATATACAATACATATGATAAAGGAAACTTGTTGTATGTTTACAGCGTATATGCATAAAAGTGTCTGCTGGCTTTGCGTGCTCAATGCGGTATATCGAAGCCGATCAATACCCATAGGAGGCGAGACCACGCGGTTGGAACGGAAGAAACTCGCAGGCTCGATCGTCCCGTATTTCTGAAACGTGAGTCTCTCATTTTCTCGTTAAAAAAAGAAAAAAGAAATCACGATAAATTACAAGGAAGCGTTTGGTCTGGCGTTTGTTTTTTTTTTCACGTATACTTTATTTTGAACACGAACGTTTCGGACACAGTCTGCCCAATTTTTTGGGGGAAACGACGAACAAAAATTCGTCGCTAAACACGGATTCCGCGAGATGAATCGTCGTTTGAAGACCATTTAAATTATAATGGCAAAAGTGGCGGCGAATCGGAGACGTGATTCGCGAAAAATAGATATCGCCGAGGGAAGATTTACAAGCTCACAAATTTTTCCGCAAAGCCTCCTTCTCTCCCGCCCCAACGAGCAAAGAACGCAATAAAAGTACTTGATAATTGGTGCATACGAAAGCATCATGGCCGAACGAGGCGGGGCTCCCTTCGTGCTTACGTACGGAGGTCGTAATGGGGGTGTAAGAGAGAAAGAGAACAAAAGAGGGGGGACAAACCTGTATAGGGAGCAGGAGCAGGATAAAATAGTCCAGACTGAAAAGGGAAGAGAGAGAGAAAGATCGAAGGACCGGTGAGCTTAACCTCGAAAGAGAAGCCGACCTTCCAATTTCCGAGGATTTCACCAACGACCATCGCCCTCCCTCTCAGTCCCCACTTTTCTCGTTTTTCACCTCGTCTCCCTCGTCATCTCGCCGTTCAAATGAAAATTACATCCATCGATCTTTGAGCAAAAAAAAAATATAACTAATCGTACACGTTTTTCGTCGCGATAAAAATGATTTTTTATTCTCCTTCATCACTGCTCGTCGAAATGAAGAAAATTAGACGAAGAACAGAGTGTGCACGGTCCATAAAGGCTCAACCCTCTGGCCATTGTTGCGTTTACGAAAAGTAGGAAAAGGGAGGGAAGAGATGATATAAAGACCAAGTGTATCGGCGCCGTGGGATCGCCCATTCCACGTGACCACATCGACGCTTCGGTCGAGGGCATTGTTCGCACAGGGTCTCTCTCCGGAGAGGCTTTCATATCCGCTCTTATCCGACTCGTGTGTTTTTCTCTCGATATCCGAGCGTGGAACACCACCGAGCGGAGTAACCTCGAATCGTCGAGGGGATAATACGACCGCTGCTCGGGTCATCGAGAAAACTCGGAGGCGACAATGCGCGGAGTCGAGTGAAGAGTGCTGCCATCCCGTGGGAAAGGGCTGAACCTCCCACGGTCCGAACGGAGGAACCAAAGCGCCAGAGGGCGCTCAGCGGAGGAGCGGGAAAATAAACTTGAAAAAAATCACACGAAAGAGTGCGAAATCACGTGGTGGAGCGTAAAGGGGTGAAAAAATAGAGAAACTCGCGATATCGCTTTGAATATCAGAGTTCGCGAACCCCTCGTCGAGACACATTGCTCTTGAATAATAAAGATAAGACGAAACAGGTGATAAAATATCGGTGGCAAAAAGAGAGAAAAAATTCGCCGTCTTTTTCGTATCTGTGCGGCCTTCTCCGATATCGAGGCTCTCTCTCTCTCGAGACACTCTTCCGGTGTCATATTTGTCGGCTCAATTTTTCCGTATGTTTTTCCCTTTCGTATCATCACTTTTTATGCCTCTCTTCGGGCGTAATTCAGGCAAACAAAAGGGCACGACTCTACGTGACCATGCACGGCAAAATCGTCCGTGTTACGCTCTTTTATTCTCTGAAACAGTCGATTTACAGGACACTTTTATTTCCACGTTTCGTATCATTCTCCCGTCCGTGAGAATGAAAAGGATCGCGCCGGTCTCTGTGTGGACGTGTATTCATGCGAGCACACTCGTGCGCCGTCCACGGTTTTACACGTTTGCGACCACATGGAATATTCATCGACCGTAGGAATAAAAAGAGTGTCTATGGAAATACGTTTTTCTCCTCCGCATCGCGTATATACATGTATGTTTCTTCTATCAAATTGCGTGTAGGTTGGACCTCTCGTGTATACTCGTCGAGGATACGAGCCAAGACACTTTTACGCTCAATTGCATTCGAGACCACCGTGCGCACACTCGAGGGTGGCGAACAAAGTGTTCGGACGAACAAACAAAAATCCTTTTTCCCACAGATTAAAAAAAAAAAAAAAGAGCCACCGAGACGGGGAATTTTGACCCTTATTTTTCGTAAATATATCCGAAGCTTGGAAAAAAAAAAAAGAAAAAAATTAATGCTACGAAATTAATCCTTAATTGCGCGCGATCGCGTCGCCTTCGTTTCTCGTCGTACTCTCGAGTCGGATGCGTGTACACGAGTGTATACATTTAAAACACACAATATACGTTAAACACGGAGGAAAAAAAACGGCGAGGTTGCACGGTCTTTCATCCCCCCGAATCACGTGATTTAAAAGAAGAAAAAATCGCGACAGCACGTACTCGAGGCGAAAAATCTGCAAATTTCTCTCGTTACTTTTTTCCTTAAAATCGTACTTACAAGTAAAACGAAACGTCCTCGCTACGAGCGAGGAATACAGACACTTGCATTTACTTCGATTACGGATGTTTCGAGATGAGTGTAAATAGCTCTCGTAACGGCCGAGGCGATTCCCGATTCTTGTCGGTGTACAAAGATAAATAAGAGGGGAAAAAAAAAGACGAAAAGCATCCTACGTGCAATACCAATGACGGAATGTACGGTCGAACGAGCCTCGTAATAACCAAAGTGAAATATCTTTGAGATTCAAGGAATATATATAATGTACACGCACGAGAAATGTGCGTCATACGAGGCTCTTTATTTCGAGTTTAAAAAAGAAGTACCACATGTATACACATATATCTGAGCTTATCTTCTCTCTACTATGGAATTTACTTGATATTACCGTTCCTATTGACCGTATCATGTTCATCCTAGTGTCCATGTCCGCAGCATCCAGTCTTATATCTTACGAGACGGGCGAGAGTATATTCAACGTCTCGTGGCCGGCACCCTCATAGCGCTCATTAGTACTTTTTATCATTTTTCATTTCCTCGATTTTATTCTCTCAGCGGAGCGACTCGCCCGAGCAATGAGGAAGATGCTCTCGCCGGTAAAACGGATGCTGCATTCTTTCTCTCGCACTCTTGGGGCAGCATCAGCGATACCGTTGCTAACTTTAATGATCAAAGATCATAACAGCCTCAATAAAAATAATAATATCAATAACGACAATAATAACAATAACCGACCTCGGAATAATACCGCGATATCAAATGTGGAGTACGATTTAAGAACATCTCGTCCCGTTTTGGTCCACCCGTAATCTTACCTGTCTCGCCTCATGTGGATAAACCTCGGAGATTATGAAAAAATGAAATGAAAAAAAAAGGAAAAAGGTGAATATATATGTATATATGTGGACGAATATATTGCGAAATAACCGGATAACCCGGGGGAGAAAGACCACGCGTTGCATTCACGAAATAAGATATTATAATCTTGCTCGGGGTTATAAATATTATTGCGGCGACGCCTGCATTACCGCGAGGCATCGTAAAGACGGTGGACGTGTTGCCCCGGGGTCCAGCTACTCAACCCCGAGACGTCGTTGCTTCTGTCGTTGCTACTCTCTGAAGCTTCGTTTTCTTTCTTTCTCTCTCTCTCTCTCTCTCTCTCACTCGATCTTTCTCGTGATCTCTCCATGCAACAAAATACAGAGTGAAAAAGCTCTTGAAAGTCTGTGCGAATCTCCGCTTCACCGATACAGAGATGCACGAACATTCACGCGACCAGAGGGTAAAAGTTGAGCCGAGAGCCGGTGGATACATCTCGGCCGAAACATTTCAGAGATCCTCTTCTGGCCCTCCTCCTCCCGCCTCCTCCTCAATCTCACTTTTCCTCGTTACTTTAATACGTCCTTCTGATAAAAAGTTGATGGGTTCCGGAAGTTGATCCTTGATCGAAAAAATATCGCGCGATCGCGCACGATTTAAATAACAATTGGTTTTTTGCGTTTTCTTGGCGAAATTTCGAGTTTTCGGGAAAAAGTCGGTGTGTTTCGTAATCAGCGGAAAATTTCCGATCGGATAGGCTAGTGAAATATTGAAAATTTGAAAAAAAAAATTTCGGCTCATTTCGGGTTTCCAGAATCGTCGAAAAGTCGGAATTTCAAATGGTCATAACTACGTTTCTATTTGTGGTACAGACATTTTTTGGGGGGTTTTTGAGACGCTCTCGAGTAGACTTGAAGAATGGTGAAAGTTAAATGTCGATAGCTTGATTCCTTCACCCTCAAAATTCACGTTGAAAATCCGCGAAAAAAACGCAAAGGGGTATGTATGGGAAAATTGGCGAAAATCGATGGTCCAACTTAAAAAATCTGCCAAAAATCGAAAAATCAAGATATCTACATGAACCAAACGGCATTTCGAAGCCTTAACCATCGCCAAGACTATAAGCACAAGTTTGGCTGTCTACCTCAAAGGGGTAGAAAATGGCAAACATTTTAGTGAACCAACTCATTTCGGCAAAAAATGGCGAAAATTTTTCGATTTCCAAAATTCGATTAAACAGTCGATATCGATGTATTTTGCCCCGCTGATTACGAAAATCACCGATATTTCATCGAAAACTCTATAATTCAATGCAAAATTGCAAAAAAACCAATCTAATCAAATAGTTGCAATGTTCTTTGTTGGAGGCTGCATCAAGGAGCGAATCTTTGTCGTTCTCGCGGTAAGCCAGGTGGAAAAATAATCAACGGATAAAACAAGCCAGGAAAATATAATCAAAGGACCCTCGGACGACGGGCGAGAGACGGGGATAGTCGGGGGGATAATATCGAGATGAATTAGAGTTCATTAACTCGAGCTATGCTAATGTCATCGAGCATACATGGATATTGCGGTGCTTATATTGTTATTATTATTGTTATTATCGTTATTTTTATGCACCCATTAAGAATGCCCGACAGATAATCCAGTTTTTTCGAATTCTTTTTCCACGTCCTGGACTGTAGCATTTAACAATCTCATTTACATCTGCACTTCGTTACAACTGCATTAAAATTGAGGGGAGGAGGAAAAGAAATGATTTCGCAAGGTATATATTCCGTAGGTTAACCGTACCCAAGATCTCTGCGTCATGCGATTCGAGATAAACATTTATATAGTATGACTTTTGTGAGAGGAAATTTAATTTGAAAAAAAAGGGGAATATCACTCCGATGGATCTCGGAGTTGACGATGATAATTGAGACCCTTTATTTTCTCATGAGCGTTGTGCTTGCATTTTTCACTGTACATTTTTTTCCCCTCCTCTCGACACACCGATCTGCATTAAGATTATTACATCGAATAAACAAATTTGGTATTGCCTCATCCGCGTGGAACATCTTTTGTACTGAAACAAAGTGGATATACCGCGCGGAGCTTCCACGATGTATATAGCGTCCTGAAATTATGTTTTTTTTTTACTCTGTGCGCTCATCGCTATTTCGCGTAGCGTAGCGCGTTGGATGCCGGAGCGTGCTTTTTTGCCTATCTCGCCGTGAAATGAGACTGCGGCCCAGGTTCTCTCCCGACTCGTCTTTCCCCCCATCTCGCTCGTTCTTTTATCTAGCCTCTCACTCTCTTCCCCTCTATCCCTCTTCCGTCCTTTTCTCTCTCTCATCCTCCCCACCATTTTTCCCTCGGTTTTCTTCCTTTTTCTCACCCCAACGAAAACCAGACCCACGCCCGTTTTCCATCGGTTTTTCCCCTTCCCAGTTTCACCAACACCTTTACCATTTTCATCAGAAATCTGCCTCTCTCTCTCTCTCTTTTTTTTATCTCGTGCGCGCACCCTCCACACTCTCTATCGCATTTTTTTGTTACTCTCGACCGAGCCATACGACCGAGCTAATATCATCTCCGCGTGTATTTGCGTTCCTCCTCCTCCCTCCCTCCTCCGTGTACTTTTACGTATCGTTATCTCGCTCTTACACACAATTGGACAGGAGCAATCGACTGTACGTGTGTTTGCTCGTTCTCTCTTGCTCTCTCGCGGTTCAACGCTCGCTTACACAGTTGCCGCTGCGCTCTGGGGTATATACATACTCGCCCCACCTCAAAACCACCGAGAATACATATTTTACAGACATTTCATGATGGCCGCCGCGCATCTGTGCGAACCTGTCTGGTACAGCACTGCTGCTGCTGCTGCTGCTGCTGCTGCTGCTGCTGCTCCTGCTGCTGCTGGGGATTGTGCATGCTCTTACTCTCTTGCTCTTTGCTTGCTTTACCCAGAACCGTGGCACGGTGAGGTTTCCTCCTTTCACGAATTAGCCATAGCGCATTCAGCGCCTCTCCATGGCGAGAAAGAACGTTCATACGCTGGACCAGCAACGCTCACTCGATCGAGCCATTTTACCTTCGCTCTCCCCCCTCCCACTTTTTCCTTTCCACCGACATCGTATACAGGGCGATTCAAAGAAAACACGATTTCCTACATTACCTCATCGCGAAAAAATACTTCACAATTGCCAAAAAAAAAATCCAAATATACATATTTTGTTAAATTCAACAAAAGACGTAAAATATTGTACATTCTCGATGTCTCTCGATCTCTCCGTTCGGATGTGTCATTTGGGAGCTGATTATCACTGGAAGAAAGAAAAGGTCCATGGCGAGCGGAAATAAAAGTCTCGTGGTGTGCGCAACGTTTCCGGCAGCCACGTATATCCTCCCATAGTACACCAAGATCGGAATGTTTCGTAATTTGGTGGTTTGCGAGTCGATATCGCATCGCGAAGATCGGATATGGTATAAGAATGAGCGACATGCGAGAGACGTATAGAAAACGGGAGGGAAAAGTACGAGCGTACGGTCGTATAACGGACGAGGTACTATTCTCGAAACATCGGACTGCCGGAATATAACCACGGAACATAACCATTTTAGCATTCGACGATTGAATCGTATACGCGAAAGAGATGTGTCTTACACGTCACTTTTGAGCAAACACGTGCGTAAACATAGACACACGGGCGATGCATATACGACTCATCTATATTTCATCAAAGTATTCTAGTGTCTATAAAGTCGGCACTTGTTTTGCCCAAAGAAACGTCTGTATATTACGATATGATTAATACATAAAGAAATATTACATCTCCACGTCGTTGCTTCACCGCTTGCCTCGGTAACGCGTGACGAGCCTTCAACGATATATTTCTGTCTATAGCTCGAGTGTATGTATATACATATATAGATACACATGCAGCAGAAGCAGCAGAAGCAGCAAGCAGCATCCCGATACTCGAGGATAGCGAGATAAATCTTTCGCGATCTCTTCGCCTCGCGTCGTCGCAGCATCCGCGAGATGCCGAACGGCTGTATATTCTCGCTGAAACGCTACCGAAATTACCCACGTAATTGCGTAATGAGCCCTCCTGTGTGTATTGCGGGAATAAAGCCGGTCAGATCGCGTCTTCCCGGGTAGAAATTGCCTTAGATATGCCTGATCAGGATCAGGACCTGATCAGTATGTATCAGGGGCAAACCTAATACACAATGCCTGACGTGGGCCTGACGTGGGCCTGACCGTTACGCCATAATTTTGCCGTAATACGTCCGTAGCAATGCATCCCTTCTAGGGCCCCGCTCAGGCTCACCGTAATACGGCCGTAACAGGGCTTACCTCGAAGGGCCCCTGTAAGGCTCGCCGTAATATGGCCGTAAAAATGCTTGCCTTAAAAGTGCCCCTCTAAGGCTCGCCGTAATATAGCCATATGATATAATATATATATGTAACAAATCCTTTATGGCCCTCGCTACGCAGCGCTCCCTTCCATGGCCCACATGTAAATATATATATATCGCTTAACATTTAAATATATATCGACACAGCACGCTTGTGCACATATATATACATATGTGCATTATTAATTGTAGGATTTAGGAATATATACAGTGTTTTTAAACAAACGTTTAACTCAAAACTTTATCTACATAATTGATATTTATTGATGAAGAAGAGGCATTACATAGATTTTTATCCTACCTATATCATTACAAATTTTCATGCATACCATTTTAGATGCGACATCTTGTAGAGAACATGTTTTTTCTACGTTTGTTTTTTTTACTTTCCACATCTGAAGGGTTTTTGAGTTGAATGGATATTCATATATCGATTTTTCCGGACTTAAAAGCTTTCCTGCAATCTGTACAGCATTATGTCGATGTTCGTGTTGCGAAATATACATAGTATTAATTTCCAAAATTTCATTACTGTAAAGCAAAACGATATTGTCTGGAGGTTTGATCGTCAAAATCGATGTTTTGTATACAAGCTTTTTTATTAGCGTAATACCTCCTACACCCGCTGTTTGTGCCTTACGCAAGATATCTACTGTCGGTGGTACTACGATTTTACATGCATCGACACTGAAAATTTCATGAAAACGACGCGATATTTGTGACAGTGGTTGATTACCGCTACGAACCATTTTTTTTATTTTTCCGAGAGCATTTTCGAATGGAAACGCTGTAACTCTACTAAGAGAACACTCCATGTTTTTGACATCATCAGCTAAGTGAATCAGTGAATGCATATTTAATACGTGACACTGAATTCCATAATATTTTTTAGCCAACAGTACAAACGTTGTAAGATAAATTTTCGCGTGTTCATTAAACTGTAATGCAAATTCCGAACACAATATTCTGCACCCAGCATGGAAAAGCATGAAGTGTTGGTACAACTCGTGTGATAGAACTTTTTTTAGAACCACTGGAGATAAATACAATAAAAAAAACCGGAATTCAGTTGCTTTCCATTTCGCAATATCAGTGAGGGATCTTGTTGTACGTTGAAAATCTTGCGGAACTTGTGATTGCAACTCAAGTAAGCACTGCGTTAAACGAACTTTATTTTGTTGGCTTAATTTTACTTTTCGATGTCCACTTATCCAATAATCCAAAAATTTTTTCATTATTCCGAGACAGCAGAGGTGCATGAAGTCCAGTGTGAAATGATCGATCATGTTCAGTTGTGGTATTGCAGTCAATGGTGAGATGAGTGTATGATGTTGGGGTTGCTCTTGTCGACGGAAGCTGTCGTCTGTTCTGAGGTCGCAATTTGTAGGCACATAGACAGTGCGATTATCATACCTTTCTCCTGATACAGTACAACGCTCACACGCATAATACCCGCCATGATTTTTAATACACTTGATGAATGAGCGAGCGGGTCTATCGCACGTAAAACATTTTATGCGAATTGTAAATACTTCGTCGTTTATTGTAATTCCCTCCTGTAGAAGACTTGTTATCTCGTCGATGAATTTTTCAAAATATTTTCTTACGTCACGAGGCTTTTGATTTCCTATGTAGATTGCCACTGGGAATGCTGCATAAACGTCCGGTTCGAAATCAATTTTGCACAATATTGGCCAAAGTTGCTGATTACTCGATTTAAACAGAGGTATTCCATCGATGTTGAATTGCAGGTATAAAACTTTTTCCTCGTGTATGTTCGTGTTTACGGCTGTTTGAATATAAGTAGCGATTCCAAAATATATAAAATTACCATCAACATCACCACCGCCATCCTTAAATTGTTCAATTTCGTATGTAGCTGATGTTGTATTCAGAAAAGTCTTCGACGATTTTGGTAGCTGTGGAAGTAATCTTTTCCGAAGGATTCCTAGGAGAGAATCTAAATGTGTATGCGGAATTTTAACGTTTATTGCCCACTTTCGCAATTCCAGAATTTCATCATATTCTTCTTCAATGTCTTCTCCATGACAGCCAGCATTTTCATCTTCCGTCTCATATTCCATCGCAGAGTTTCCGGTGATAGATTCTTCTTCGGTGACTTGATTTTCATCGATCAGCACTTCTTCGCTGTCTACATTATCATCGCTGTCTACAATATAGTTTCGCTGTCTACATTCATCATGATCACCAAAATCGATTTCGCTGCCCTTGTCTAAGTCGCTGTGCGGTTCAATTTCACCAAAATCATTGTCACTTGCTGAAGATTCACCACTGCTCGATTTCAAATTTTGAATTGGCAAGTCATGCTGTTTGCTCTGCGAACTTCCTACAGATACTGCGCTAGTACTTGGCTGATTCTCATCTGTAATTATCCAATTATATATTTTGAAAAAAACATTTTAAGTTAGAGAATATATTTTTAAAATAGCTACGTGACTTTGAAATCCAAAAAAAATTATTACTTTTGAAATCTTTCTTTTTCAGACAACATATTTTTGTTAACATTCACAATTGAGAATATATATATATGTTTTTTACATATCTTCGTTACAACGTTTTGAATGACACCAAAAATATAAATTATCATTATTTGTGTTGTAACGTTGTGATACCATATCGCTGTGAACCAAAAATGTGAGTTTAACGTGTCGCTGCAATGCCAAAAATATGAATTTATATTATTACAGTAATACCAAACATTCAATACTTTTTCGTACTCAACAATTGTACAATACCAGTACCAAAAATATAAGTTTCTGGTTATAACTTATAATATTTCAACATCCTTACAAATAACAAAAACTCATATTTTTTCTTGCAATACAGCATAATATTCTTCTCACACTTATAGGCCTCAAAAATGAATCCAACCTGTTTTAGATCTTTTAGATCTTTATGCCATATAAAGTGTACGTAACACAGATGTATTTATATTTTTATAAAATTTCTAGTTTTGTAAAATTACTTTGAACATAACTAGTACAATTTTAGCTTCATTACATACCTGGTAGCAACGGTGATTTATTTTCACTTTCAATTTTTTTACGAACCGCACGATGTCTTTTAACACGGGTACGTGTTGCAAAACGTTTTTTATCCTCAGGATCCATAATATTTTTTTATTGAAGTATTTCGGAACTGTGAAATACCAACTCTGTTAATATACACGTATTTGTAACCCTGTTTTCGCAACGGATGCGTCAGTATATTTGGCGCCAAAATATAGCATATCGTGTTTACTTATATATGTATCTTTGTCATATCGGGACACTACAGCGGAATTGTGCTTCGAGCCGGTTTACATTTGAAAATTTCCCGAAAATCAAGTTAAATCAAGTAAGTGGAAGAAATTTTAATAATCGTTTCAGTATTAGGAAAATCACACATGGTATTTTCGGTGAAAGATATGTATATACTGACAAAAACGTTACGAAACTTTGATAACCTATAAATCAGCAAACACGTTTTTATAAACACGAGTTTGCCTATTTGCGCAGGTATTTATGAACTTTGTGGTAATAATATTACTTGATTGTTTTCAATAACAAGTTATTGGACATTTTAATACTGTGTGATTGTATGTCTGTGGACGAAATATACGCGTAGACACTAATGAAACATATAACCTACAAATATACCGCGCACTCCTGAAAATCTAAATGTACATGTGAAAATGTGTTATTTTCTTGATTTCATAGAATTGAGAAATAACAAACCGTAGCCTATTTTAATTAAAATACATACATCATATTATAGATGGATGAAGTCAAGTACAAGCTTGTTGACTTCATAAAAGAATCACACGAGCGAAAAAAAATGATTGACATTGTTCCGTCATCATGGATTTTTTTTGATTTTGAAGAGGAAATTTTAAAGACGAAGTTCCTGCCACCACCTTACGATGAAGAGAATACTGCGCTGGTGCATTCTCTTGTTAAGTGTGTAGCACCGGCACCACACTCTTGGCCATCGTACGCAATCGCTATACGTGGTGAAGCAAGTAAGCTGATTTATTATTATATGATTTTTTGTAGAAATTTACAGATATTAATTTTTCTGGCATTTATTTTTATCCTACTAATTCAATAGAAACGTACGAAGAAGCCTCCAAAAAGTTGAAAAAGTTAAATACAAAAAAATTTGTATTTTCAACGGACGATGAAATTTCCTGTATAAAAAAAGCCGCTATTGCCAGTGATAAATATAAAAAAAAAAATCTTTGGCAAGTTCCAGACATCATCGTTGATGAAAACGAAAATTTAAGTGAGTATTCAACGATTTATATGGCATGTAATTTTCAATAACAATATTGGGAAGGTATTAACAAATGATTGAAAAAAAAGTTTGGAAAATATTTAGAAAATCTCTTTTGCTTTCATGTTAAATTAATTATTTCATTTTTTTAATACACTTGAACTTTTTTGTTATTTTCAATGTTTTCGATTTTTTTTTCATCCTTAAAATAAATATTTCAAAATTTAAATATTTCAAAAAACACCTTTTGTCAATGCTTTGTTATGACTGATCTTGCATGTAGTTTGTTTTATATATATTCAACAGACAGCCAGAAGAAAGGGAAATATATTAATCCTGCCACGCAAGGTAATGGTTAGTTATTATTTTATTTCTGAACTTGTAAGTATAATTTACATAAGTACTTTATTACTTTGTGCTAAAAATTTGTAATAGTTACAGACAAAGTAAAGTCGAATGAAATGAATGTTCCAACCGTCTTATTCAACGAAATGATTCCGGTGTTGGAGGCGAACGCATCACCAGAAGGTGAGCATTAACAGTAAAAATGGATTTTTACCTGCTGATAACTCATTGATATTCCTTTTTGCAAAGATTGAATTAATATTACATTTTTATATTTTAAATAATCAAAATAACAAAAAATTAATAATAGGAATATTGAAAAAAAATACAGATAAAAATAATACGAATTAAATAAAACATTCAATTTCGATGAACCAAGTTTTTTTAAAATCTAAATAAAAATTGAACTATTTGTACATAAGATCTGTGTATATTATAATTTTCTATAATATCTAATTTTTTAATGTGACGATCTATTTTTCAGATATTGCTGATCTTAAACGGTTCCTCACCAAACATTTTCATACGCAAAGTCTCCACCTCACGAAAATATCTACTCAATTGGAGGAAATAAAAAATATGATGAGTGGGTGCAACGTCGGCCAAATATCGAACATAAACGACTTCAGCTTTCCTGTTCGTAAACATGATCTCGTACTTCCACTGCAGAATCTCGATGATTTCAAGGCATTTGATGATAGATTGTTGTCAGATAAACCATTCCGTGACGATGTGGTAATTTTTCAAATTTTGTATTTATACAAATTTTAATTGCATTTAACAGTGTTATATATATATATAATATACACTATATATATATATATAATATACTTACTTTTTATGTACAATAAGATTTTACTTTTTTCAGGTAGCAAGTATCTGGCAAATTGCTAGTATTAAAGCTACAGTGCAGCAGACAGTAAGAGATATTTTAAAAAAATTCGTGTCGAGAGAAGTCGTGCTGCAGTGCACGGTTGTTAAAGATACGGGAAAAAAACTGGTATTAAAGACGACGCAATTTTTCTTGTGTATGCAAGGTATGTATTTTAGAACTTTTGAGCATGCGTTTGATTTAGAGATAATTTGTGGAGGCACAATGCCAATAAAAATAAGATTGAATGAGAATTTCAAGTGTTTACCATTGTTATAAAAACGTGAAAAAAACGATCCAATCCATATGTGATTGATTTTTTTCCGATTTTTATAACATTAGTAAGTACGTGTAATTCCTATTCCAACTTTTTTTACCATACTACCTCTCAAGCATCCTTAATCATAATCTATATATCGTAAATTGACAATAAAGATGGCAGCTAAAATATCTATATATTACTTCTAGATGTTGTTGTCGCGAAATGTGCAAGTAATGGACCACCAATAACCTTAAAAGATTTCGAGCAGGCTTTAAGAAGAGTCGTTAATAATGCCAAAGATTGGGAGGGGAACCGTAACATGAGAAAAAAAAATGAATCGCAGTAAAACTTAATATTTTCGTTATAATTTATTAATCATTTTGATTTTCATTTAAAAAATATTAATTTTCATTAATATATTAAAGAATGTATGAAACATAGTACCAATGCAAATATATATAAAATTAGTCATTATATGTGTGTTTATACAATCATTTATACCCCATATACGAACACCCATACATATATATATATATATATATATATATATATATGTATATATATATATATATATATGGGTGTTCAAGTAGGTTTACTTCAGGGGAGCGCCATAGCAGCCTGATCAGGCTTACTTCAGGACAGCCCTATAGCGGCCTCATCAGGCAACCTGATAGCGGCCTCATCAGGCAACCTGATAGCGGCCTCATCAGGCAACCTGATAGCGGCCATATGTGCCAAGACGTTACATTGTGGCATCAGGCCGTTGTCGGTTTGCCCTAAAGTGCCGTAATAGGGCATTCAGGCAATCTGATCAGGCCCTGACCAGGCCCACGTTATAATTTCTACCCGGGTTTCCGAAGTAATAAGCCACCAGAGACCGAGTGCATATACAGAGAGTAATAGGAATGCGCGTATGCCTGCATCATTTTGCGCCCGGTGTTCAACGATCGTCCGACGACTTACCCGAACCTCCGGAGAACCCTCAACCTCCGTAATCTCTCTCTCGCGGTCGTTATTGTAATTATCAAAGGCCCCTTTCTCAGAGGAATCCGAGTGAGGAGAGAGGGAGAAAAAAACAGAGGGAAAAAAAACATTACAAGGATGAAAAGAGGGGAAAAGATCTCTCCGGATGCTGACACGCAAAGAATTTTACAGCACCCTTTTTTCGGCCCTTGTGACCACCCTGCTGACGATACGAGGTGACGGATGAACTTTTCGAAATTTCGCACGCATAATTGCGCGAGAAGATTTTTGAAAAAATCTCCGTCGATCGTGCCAGTTTTTTTTTGTTCTCATTTTATTACACAGAGGACAAAGAAGCCTGTAAAACTCGGAACGATCAGAGCCACGCTCATTAGCTCGGTCTGGTCGACGAGGGCTCTGAAAAAACTTTGCCAATTTTCCGGAAAAGCGAATCCCGAAAATATCGCGAAAAAAGGAAGAAAAAAAAACTTTCCAGTCGTTTTCCCTCGTTCTTTTTTACTGCCGCGCATTTTTTCGTCTCGAACCTTTTTCATGTTTACATTTATACTTTTTCGTTTTTTCTCTTCGATTCCCCGTCATTTTCTCAAAGCGAATAAAACGTACCTGGGCCGGAAAGCCCAACAAGCGGTTCGTCGCGCGCGGAAAGGATCGTAAAGAGTTTATAATCCATCGTCACGAGGATCAGGAAGTCAGGTTCGCTCGCTTTATTAGTCCCTAAAATTAAAAAAAAAAAAGGAAAGGAAAGGAACCGAAAAAATCGTACTCGACGCTGCGTTCAAGGGGAACTTTCAAGGGTTGTTTTTCCTTTCGGAATCGTTTGCACCGCCGTAGGGATATAAATCGAGGAACAAAAAAAATTCTGAAAAGTTTCGTCGATCACCGAATGAAGAAAATTTCTTTTGCTTTCAGACGAGTGACTTTTCTCTCTGGGGCAATAACGCTGATCGAGAGACGCACGGCGGGGGAGGGAGAGGAGGAACCACGAGGGCAATAATCGTGTCGTAAGGATTCTACGAGAAATTGGACATTGAATCGATCAACTTGCCTCGCGACCGTATTGTCCGAGTGGAGAGAAAAGAAAAAGGAATCCATGACGAAAATAAAGATTCACTCGGAGAGCGGAGTGTCGCGCGAGAGTTTGGCTGGATCGTTCCAGCGGCCGTCGGACGCGGTACTCTCCGGACCGCGAGGGTTTCTCATCCCTACTACCACGGAGCTCGCGGCGAGTTGACAAAAATACCTGAAGATGGCATCAGCCGGCGAGGATCCTTCGCGAGTCTTTGGCCGACGGCGACCGTAAAAGGTTAGACGACTCTCGTTCTCGTCCCCGATTCAAATTGGAACCTTTAAAAAAACGGTGTTTCTTCTTTTTTTCAATCACAGGTCCGAAGGAAATTGAGACAAATCCATTGTCGGAATCGCGCGAGGGAGCGAGAGAGAAAAAAGTAAGGTGAATCATAAAGCACGATTGTCGAGTGTTTCTGGGTTGTAATTAACGCTGGTGCGTACATCGAAGACATTTTTATGATCCCGAGGATGACTGGGGCTGCATAATTAACTCCGCCGCTCGGCCGGTAAGCTCGTGGTTCGAGATACCAAAGTCTGTGTTTGTTTTTTCTTGTTTTTGTTCGATCAATAATTTAACGCGAAGAATGTAATTAATTAATTGTCCTCGTAGGATGAATAAAGTATGCGAGAAGGCGACGGGCCGTGGAGGAGATGGTAAATACGCGAGTGAATAATTTCAGGATGCACCAGCGCCGCCGTATATCGCTCCGTCCGAAGATGGAAGGAGGCTGGCTGCAGACGTCCGGCTGGCTCTTTCTCCTTCGACACGCGCGACGTCGAGCTAACGGATTTTTTTCTCTCCACCATTGCGTTTTAACGAAGCGGCCTCCTCGGTCCAAGGTTTTCGCGCGTCGCTCAGCCAAAACTAGATATGATAATACGGAGGATATTCGGCGTATGAGTTACTCAACGAGCCTCGCGCTGCTTCGACGGAGACTCGCGCTGAAAAAGGATTACAAGGACTCGAACGACGAGAAGAAGTCGAGAATTCCCCACCCCAAGGGTATCGCCATACCGAGACTCGTAATGAAGCAATAATTTAACGGATCCCCGGCGGGGTATATTACCGGTCAAGTAACATATTTCTCGATTAAAAGCACTAGCGGAGTTTCAATGAAACATGTCGAGTCCTCCCGAGGCTTATCTCCGCTCGCCGTCAAACGTACTGTGTAATTGTCGTTTTTCCAGTTGTTCATCGGTGCAGCATCTTCCTCGAGGAGAGAAAATACGTCATCGGACCTCTGAAGCTGGAAACGCGGAAGCTTCATCTCGCTATCCTCCGTGGTACGGCAGATTCCCAGATTTTTTTTTTTCACCCGACTTTGGATGAATCTCGTGTTTCTATATACATCTCTCTCTCTCTCTCGCTCAGCCTGCAGGTGGAGAATGCCAGAGAGAGAGAGCAACGACAGAGATGAGAAAAAAAGAGGCAAAGAGCGGGCTCGCGAGAGAAGCTTGCCGATGTCGACGCAGGGTGGCGCCAGATTCCGCTCCGGCAGCGACGCAGGGGGTGGCTACGGGGAAGCGCGTACCATGGGAAAACAGAGCTCGAAAGAAGATCAGAGAAAGAGAGAGAGAGTGAGAGAGAGAGAGAGAGAGAGAGAGAGAGCGATGCTTTTCCGTCCGACCAACCAGCTGAAACACGTACGAGGAACGCCGCAGGCGCATTGAGCCAGAGGGATGTTGTAGGGGGTGGAATCGGCGCAGTGGCCGTGAAGATGAGAGCGGGTTTGCGAGCGACGCAGGGAGAAGGGAGAGAGCACGCCGAACGGAGAGCGAGAGCGAGATGAGACGAGCGGGCGAGAGGTGGTTCTAGCCCTTGCGCGATATCGAGTTTCGCCCCTCCAGGCACACTCCCCCGTTCGCGTTTAACCCCCCCGAGGTGCAGCACTTTGGGAATCCAGGATAGAAGCTTTCCCTCGTACACCAGGGAGACAGCATCGCAGGCGTCTCGACGTGCAAAGAGGGTTTTTTTTATTTTCTCTCGGAGGGCGAGCCCGGAGTTAACCGGACGAGACGCGCAGTGCGACGCCGCGTGGCATTCGACGTTTAGCGGCATCACCCCCGTTGCAGCGGCAACTGTCAGATGGAGAATAAGCAGCCCGGTGGTCGGTCGCTCGGAGCGTCAGAACAAATCGAGACGCCATACACAGACGACTCTTCCTCCGGACCCAGCATCCAGGATGGAGGAAGATTTAAACAACAGAGGGCCAGACAGAGAGAGAGAGAGAGACGGACGGCCGGACAGGAGGAGTGGGAGAAAGAGAGACGGCGAAAGAATGTATGTATAGACGAGGGAGAAAAACTGTCGGTAAAAGAGTGCATCGAGAAGCCAAACATCGGGAGAAAAGTCAGCGGAGAAGAGCAAAGACGAAGAATCAACCGTAGCTCTTTCTCGCAATCCTCGGAGCTGTCCGATGTACAGTTGGGACGGAGAGATTCGCGCGAGTGTCGACGTTTACGCGCTAGGTCGTATCGCCGCAGTGCACCGCGCTAGCGGCAACGCGATACCCCGGCGAGACACGTCCGAGAGATTCACTCCTCCCTGGGGCCGGGTCGGAGCCTCTCGACCGCGGGACGTACACACACCCGCAGTCGGCGACGAACCGCGCGCCGAGCACGTTGGACCATCATTTCTCATATTACCATGCAGTACACACATGCACACTCGCACACTCGCGATAATCGCGATCGTCAACGATTCCGTGGGTTACGCGAGGACCACCGGAGGATCCATCGGCCAGGCGTCGACTCTCCGCGAGGCCAGTGCGGTTGTCGCGAGTTTAACACCGAGACGTTGACGAACGCCGCGCGAGACGAGTGGAAAGCACCCTCGGACTCGCTCCCGTCGACGATGTTGCGAAACTGCGATCCGCTGGACCTGTCACTTTGATCTGTCAACCTCGAGGAGCACCGAAAACTCGTCTGCGTTGTTTGAAACAAAGCGTAGGAGGTCGAAAAAGAAGACGGATGGGCAAGAAGAGAAACGAAAGACGAACCGAGAGACCGGATGAGAGATCTAGCACGCCCACACGCGCGTAACCACTGAGAGGCCCGAAGACAACCGATGATGATGATGATGACCGAGGGAGAGGGAAGGAAAGTGGGGAGAGAGAAAAAACCTCCGCACCGAAGGCACGTAGGAGCCTTCTCGGAAACGAGGTTTGTTTTTCTTGCTTTCTTTTTTTTCTTTTCGTTTTTTCGCTGCTTTTCGTACCATCACACACCATCCGACACGTACTCGCACGCGTCAAGATGATCTCGCTGTCGTTATTGTCATTTTTCAACAAATCGCATTGTTTATTTCCCATCGCAGATTTAACCCCGGCGTTTGGTGGACGGACGCTTCGAAGTTTGCATCCCGCTGATGGAACAAAGACCGCGTTACGCCGCACGGGGGAATTATCGATTGGCTCGATGCCTTTTCCACCAGAGAGGCTCGAATTTGAGGGAAGGGTGGCTCGTACCGGAGAGGAAGCGAGACGGAGAGAGAGGAGCACCGAGCGACAGGCAACCGGTCGAACGCCCGAGTAAGATGGGTTCCATGGTTCCCCGGGGTATCCGCGACCATCGTCGTTCTTTTCCTTCCTCGTTTATCCCTTCTTTTTAACTACCTTCAGTTTTCTACCTCCCGGCTCGTGATTCTCTCTCCCTCGCGCTCTTTTTATTACCGAACGTTCAAAAACGATATTACGAATCGATCCTATACTTTTTTCCTTTTTGTGCAACACGGGCGCTTTTAATCCCTCGCCGTATCGTCGCGGATGCACATATGCAAACGTATGCAGTCGTTTGCCGCGACTGACGGACGAACACGCCTATCGCGCGTTGCACGGCGAGCTGTTAATAACTCAGAGGTGATTTATGTTGACCGACAGATGGCGAGCCTCGAGCCTCGCCCCAGCCGAGGATGGCACAAGCTCGCGATGCTTATACACGTGCGGGACAGGCGTACGAAAAAAGAAAAAAACGAGGAATTGACATTGGATAATTCCGGATGGTAAAATATTGGCATTTGATTAACGTCATCATGGCTTTTTCCTTTGGTTATTTATTTTTTCATCATCTTCTCTGTTCTTCCTCAGGTCGGCGGGGAGCGGCGCTGGAACGTCGATGCAAACTTCATTGGCGATCGCGATGAGGAATGTGGAACCCCCTGGACGTATACTGAATGTATCCTGAGTGTATTCCTTTCCGGTATACCTTCAGTATACGTAACAGGAGGCTACACCAGTCAACGTTCGAGATCATCCGGTTCCAGCGGTTCCTTCTTCCGAATTCGGCTTTGGTCCATTGCTATTTCTGTTTAATTACGAATTAATCATACACCGCACGTGCAGATGCGATAAAAACGTTGAAATACTCGTTGAAACTAGAGTTTAGCTCAGATTTTGAGAAAAAAATGAAAATATTTTGTACACCTAGCGTAAGATACTTTTTAAGACTCTTTTATCTCGACTATGCCACGCGAGATACGATCTCACTGGACTCGAAGCACGCCTGTGATTTGTTGAATAAAGAAATATTGTTTTTGTGAAAATGGCTCAAACGCGTCGCCTTTTTTTTTTTTATACATTGAGGATGGAAGAAAAATGTCGAGAATCAAATTGTCAAGAGTGTCGGTCTGTCGGAAAGAATATTTGGAAATAAATATTCGACGAGATCGAACGATCGTGTCGCGGATGAGGCTTTGAATGATCCCTGGAGCGAGAGTTGGTGTTTTTTTTTTCTTTTTTTTTCTTTCTCGGCAATCTTCCGACAAGCGTGAGTCTGCGGTCGTAAAACTTTCACCCTCTCGGACGCGTCGAGAAGAAGGGAAAGGGTTGACGACGATACGGCAGGGGTAGACAGCGGGGGTCGCGAGAGTCGAGCGATATTTTCGAAAAAACGAGTTGGAGAAAGTCGACTGCGCGGGAGAGTGACGAAAAGAAGGGAAAAAAAACCTGCTGGAAAATTAGAAAGTCGTGAAAAAGGGTTTGCAGCAAACGGAAGGGGTACCCGCAGGGGTGAATTTCACTTTTCACTTTTCTCCCGTTTCACCGCGAGTTTCAAAGAGTTTTTCAGTTTTTTCGGAACTCGCGAACGCAAAGGAACGCGTCTTTAAAGTACGGGAATCAAGTGTCGCGCGCGCCTTCGTGCTCCGTTCTCGTTCGCCAGGACGGACGAGGAAAATCGCTCGAGTTAATTGCCTCGTAAAGCCATTGATAATTGCGGTAAGCCGAGCTGGAGGGATCCTCGAGCGATGGGAAAAAAATGAAAAAAAAAAAAACACAAACGAAATGAAGACGATAACATTCTCGGAACATCTATTTTCTCAATAAAAGAGCACGGGGTCGATAAAATCTTAAACAAATTTCAAACGCAGGCGAAACTCGTTTGAAGAAACACCAATTACATATATAACCCTCTTATCCGCATGAAATACAACCCCCTGATCGTTCATTAACTCCGAGTTCATCGACGATAAAATAAACACCGCAATTGGCAGCGGGGCCTCGCGAAAAGTGTTTCAAGTAGCTTGTCAGGTGTGTCTCAAGGTGATGAACAAAGGAGGAATATTCGAGCAATAAAAATTGCCGCAATTGGACGGTAGCTGGATTAATAAGGGAGAGGGGGGAGAATGGAGGGTGCGAGGGATGCGTTACGAAATTCGCGAAAGATGGCTCTGACGTCAAATCGTCCATGGCACGGAGGAGATTGAGACGAGATGAGAATAAAGAACGAGATGGAGCGAGAAGGATGAAGAAAAAAAATGTTGGAATCGAGGCGAGAACGGTGAAGGATAAACAGAGATGGAGAACGAGGTAGATCGAGTCGGTGCGAGAGCGAGAGAAAGCTGAATCTCACGCGGAATCGAGAAACTTGAGCGCGAAAGAGACAAAAGGTGCGAGTGCGAGAGAGAAAGAGAGAGAGAGACGCGTAGGTCCATCGACCAATGAGAAAACAGTCTCTTTTGGTGGCCCAACCCCTGGGCCAACATGGCCGCTCTGTACCAAAAGGGAAGCTCGAATAAATGGTTTTCCGTTGGGAGACCTTTTTCAAACAGCATCGGATTCCTCGCTCCTTGCTTTCCACGCACGGTGCGTGCGAGAGAGAAAGCGAGCGATGCACCGCGAAACGAGAAGAACGGAGACGGAAAGACAGCGGTGGGTGGGGTTGAAGCTGCGTCAGCCATCATGGGATGCTGCGAGCTCTGCATTACGGCTCTCGCCGAACGAAAATCTACCGTAGTATCACTCTTTATCGCGTCTATACTAGACGCGTTATCACTTTTGCTTGCGCAATTTTTTTCTCTTTTTTTTCTCGTACGATAATTGACCGAAAAAACAAAAACGATCTCAAAGAACGAGACCAACGGATGGCTGAGATGTAGACGTTCGATTAGACGACTCGTTTCGCATACGCTCGTTTTTAATTGCGCAACGAGCCGGTTGACGCACGAAACGGGCAACGTTCTCTCTTATCGGGCTCGACGGGCTCAACGCACTCGGCGAATTAATGCTAAATCGGAATGGAAAAATGATTATCATCACGATCCGCGGAGAGACGGTAATTGTATAGGTGTGGCTTTTGCGGTGCCGAGAATTTTATCAAGATATTAAACTAGATCAGCGGTAAGTTTTAAGCTTTTTTTTCGCCAATCGGAGTCGAAAGGGGATCGCGAAATGGTGGTCCCGATTCCTTCATCTTTAAATAGATCTGTACGTCGGAGAACGATGGATCGAGACGGTATGGAGTATTTCACGTCGTTTTTCAGCGATCGGCTCTTTTCTCGTTTCTCCGATAGATCCTGGCACGAAAAATTGCGAAAAACCAAGTTTACTTCGAAAGTTGGCAGTTTGCGGCTCCGTTAAACTTTTGCGCCGGCATTGCCGTCTTTCCACGCTTCCTATTGTCGTATTTCCGCAATCTAGATCGCCATTTGCCTCTTGGACGACATCTCGTCGCGAATATACACGCCGAGACCCTAGACGATGTTCTCTCATCGCGTTGGCATTTCTCCATCGTGCTTTAAATCTCTCGCTTCGTCTCGAGAATTCCAGGGAGAAGGCACGAAAGCTCGTCTCTCTCTCTCGCGACGTCGAGAAACCTCTTTATCGCGAGACTGGCTCTCATTCGCGCCCCCGAGCGAAGAGTGATACGGGTGGAAGAGGCGCCCTCTGGTGCACCGGTCTCCGTCTGTCTCAAATTGATGGCTTTACGAGGGTGAACTCGCCTTATATCGCTCTGAAAACGCGAGACGAGTCTAGCGGGAAATTGTTTCTCACAAAGATAAAGGCGAGTACGTCTACGGCATTGTCCGTGGCAGGTGCGCGACCGTAAACTATCGTTCCCTCTGGAATTTCGATAAAAAAACATCACGTTCCAGGGTTTCATTTCCGTTCCACCCTTAATTAACCTCAATTTCCAAAAAATCGAATCAATTTCTCCAGTTTCAATCGTCGTTGAGGGGAGAAACGAAAAATTGAGAAAATGAATTTTTGCTGCGTCTTTCTTCTCGTCGATGTCGAAGGATTATTAATATCGAGCGAGGAATGCAATCCGCGCGTTCTCTCAAAGCTGCGACGAAACTTGGCGTATCTCAACGCCAAGAGAGAGAGAGCGAAATTCGTAGTTGGCTTTTTCCTCTTGAAACATTAAGGGGGAGACTCGAGCTCGGGCTGTTAATTTCAGACTTAACGTCGGCGAGTATCCGCGTGTTCTCCGCACAAATTTTCGGTTTTACTCGTTTCGCTGCGGCGAGCAAATGAGCCGCAGGTGAAGCGTCGACTAAAACTGGAAGTCGCGGGGAGAAACTTGAAGGAAAGAGCGAGCGAGAGGGAGGGAATGTCGCACGAGGTTGATACTCAAGCACGAGTATATTTGGATATTTATTTTTATTTTTTTTCATCACTTGAAACAACCCAAATTTGCATCTCCCGAGCTGAGAGATGGAGGAAAAAACGAAGCAGGCTCGAACTCTCGTAAAAATGTTTATCAAAAATTAATTGCGCGCCTTTGCGTTCGAACCGTGGATAATCATCGCGTTAATTATCAAGCGTCCACGAATGCACTTGGTCCTCGAGCCCCGTCGAAGCGAGCGAAAAAAAAAGGTTCGAAAAAAAATATTTTGACGAACCACCAAAGCCTCGAACCGCAATAAAGGTATTTCGTACTCGCTACTCGTTTCGGAAAAGGTCGCGGTGTTGTCGGTCGATTGCCAACCCTAACAGTGTCATAAAAATCTGGCGAAAAGTTAAACTACCCCTTGTAATGCTTCGAGGTGTGCAGTCATCCGCAGAGTCAGTTTACATTTTTTTTTGTCTAATTTACAGCCTTTACTTTCTTATATTCCGTGCGATAAACATCGTAGGAAAGGCAGTCGTCGTGGGACGGTGAAATTTTCAAGACGTATTTGGAATGAAAATGATGACTTTGTTCATGAACTTACCTCCACAGGGTTGAGCGGAAAGGCGGCTCGGCAATGCAACAGTAATCTGAAAAAAGAGAAATTGCAATGAACAAAAATTCAGTACGTTTAATCAAGTTTTTTTTTTCATTCATTTCCACCGTCGTAAAAAAATCTTGCCTGAAAAATCTCGTTTCCGGGCGACTGTGGGAGAAGGGAAAAAAGGGCTGGAGGAATATTCTTGATGCAGAGGCGAGTAAAAAAGAGGTACGACTCTCCGCCGGTCGGTGAAAGTTTTTCCTCATAATGCGTGCACGAGAAGAGTGACTCTTCTTCGTTCAAAGGGTTGGGAGAAAGTCGCTCGATTTACAACACCTTGTAAAAGAGTTCGAAAGGGTTTTCTCTTTACCCCCTTGCCGTTTCTTTTCTTCGCTGTTTTTTTTTTCAAATTCCCTTTAAAGAAAATTTCTCTTTTTTCCCTCGTGAGGAGGAAAAAAGTGTACTCTTCGATGGAGCTATGACTTTCGAAATTTTTCGAGTTCAGTTCGTTAGATAAAGTCGAAGGAGACAGTGTGTCCTGGTTGGAAGCGAAAACATCGTTGTTTGAAGAAATTGAAAAATTTATTGGACGAAACATTCGGTAAGTCGCGTCACACAGTAGCAAAATTCCTTAATTGTAAGCAATTGATCGATAAAATTCGTATTATCGCAATTACGGGCCGAAATATTGGGTTTTCGAAAAAATACATCGATGTAAACCATTAAAAATAATTTTTGAAATCCAATACAAGTCGTCAGTCGGAAAAAATTCAAGCAAAAACAAAACATCTGCGATATTTTATCGATCAACGATCAACTTTTTATTAAAAGAACAACATTGAGATTAATAACTGTGACACGATTCAAATGACTGTCTACGACGGTCATTTAATGTCCGTCAAGAACGCATCTGAAATCTTGGGTAAAATCGTCCTTGTAATTTCCGTCGTAACGATTTAACCGCGAATAAATGAGGATGCGTCGACGAGATCGCAGACAGCCATCTCGGTTTACGACGGAAAAAAAGAAACAGGGTAGAGATACATCGAAAAGTCGCAAGATTCCATGGAGCAATCGTAAAAATGATTTTTCGCACCAAACGACTGTCAAAAAAATTACGGAGCAATATTTTTTTCGTGTCAAATTAAAATAATGTCACTCGTTGAGAGTCTCGTATAGTTTTCGTCAACGACACAAGGTACCGTTTTTTCTGACAAAACACGACAGATTCAACTTTCATTAATCTCGAATTCGGAATACGATGTATTTATTCCGCAGTCTCGAGAAATCTGCTCGCGATCGCGTCTGTGAAATGTTGTATTTTTCATGAAAATTGTTTTTCCGCGTTACAATACGAAAAAACTGCATTCTTTGTTCTCTGACAACGTCGCCATCTTGGCCCTGAGCGCGTATGCTCTCTCGCTTTGCCCGAGAATCTCCATTTTCGAGAGGCACGTCGAAAAATGAAAAGAAACGAGAATTTTTTTGATAAGCCTCGCCAAACACCTGATGTGCAGTTAAGAGCGCGTATTACGAGTCTCTCGATTTTTATAGCGAACGAACGGCCACTCGAAAACCATATTCTCAATGATCCCCCCCTCTTGTTTCGCCCCTCGTCGCGATGGATAAAAAAAAAGCTCATTCGCAAAGGAGGCCGCACTGGCGCGTATTCTCTTTTTCGCGAGAATGAAAAACAAGATAAAAATGAAGTGAAAACTGTTCCAATACGAGAGTGGCGCGCTATCCGCCATTCGATGCATCCCGCATCGAGATCATCCCGACAAATTTGGAAATTCAATTATCCCCGAAATCGTAGAAAGTTGAAAGGATTTTTGCGATAATACGCTCTTCGAGAAAGAAATTTCAGGACTGATATCTCGCGAACGGGGGCCTTTTGCTTCGTTCAATCGAGACGATATCGCAAATAGCGTCCAATTAAAGATCCAGGCAATCGTGATAAAATTTCGTCGAAATTATTTTTCCAGAATAATTGTGTCGTCGGTCATAATTGTTTTTTTTTTTTTTTTCGATTATCCGAGAGGGAGAAATCGCTGCATCGAATTTCAGCGAAATCACTATCGACGGTGCATCGCGCGCGAGTGAATGAAAAATATCGTAAATTAATGCGGACGCGGTCGAGTGATTTCCGGGAGTGTTTTGTTTTTTCTTTTCCTTCATGGACAATCGCGAAACCGGTGGTCGTGAGAGGACTAATGTAACGATGAAAATCAGGGGAGGAATGAACGTTTAAAAGCAAGGTGGTGTATATGCATGCACGCATATAAACACGTACAATGATGTACAGTGTAAAAGAGAAACGAATTACACCACGCAGGAGCGACGGTGTGTACCGCCATAGGGCACGATCGAAATTTATGTTGCCAGATTATACGAGGCAGTAAAAGTGAATTAAACTCGTTTTATCGTCGTTCGCATAATTTATTTATGCTCCAGAAGCTCTTGTTATACCATGGACTGTATATAATAATACGGAGTGCACGCGTGCGGTACGTGGAAGCTCGCGGATGTCGCGGTGACGGCACCGAAGCGAAAAAAATAACAAAATTTATACTAAATGTAACGGAAAGGCATCGCGAAGAAATTTTACTGACCAACGATCGTCAGATTTGCACTTTTATCGAGGCAAACGCGCAAAATGGCGAATAAAAATCACGATTTTTTTATGAAACGCCGCTCGCGTATATTTTCCAACCTTGAGGAAATTTATACTTCATTTCCGTGAGATACTTTTTCCAAAAAAAACAGCAAAAAATGAGTGATTGATCGGGACTGAAAAAAAACTGCAATTTTCGTATTTTCCGTCGGTGACTTGAAAAAAATGTACGCTTTTACCAACGCGACTGCACCGGCTAATATCGTCCGCCATTTTCCCAAGGAAGGTTCGAGAATTCTTGAAAAATAATTGCCGAATGCTCGAGTTTGAGCGTGGAATAATAATATTTCGATGAAACAAGCCGATAGCGCGAGCCACGCGAATGGCAATTGCTCTCGTCCGTTCAACCGGCCGACCTATCTACTTGCGGTTGAAGTTAGTCCGGTGCAATCAAAACTAAACGGATGCGAGTCGCTGTAATCGCAAGAAGGAGGAGAATCTCGGCGATGTCTATACGTCACGCATATTTATGCGTCCGTTTTTCATTCAATGTACGAGCAATTTGCAGCCACTCGAACATGGCTGTCACAGCTGATATCTTTTGATTAAACCAAATGCGAGATGGTCGCGTAGATAATTAAAAATCCAAAGTTTCACTCGTCGTTTTCCCCATCCGCGCCGATATCGCGATATTCTATTTCTCCTTGGTACACGATGAATAAATAATCGACGCTGCTGATCCACAGCCGAGATTCGAATTAACAAAATCTTGTGCAAAACGTAGCAGCTTTTTTCGCCGGCATTTTTTAATATACTTTTTTTTCATCAACCTCGGCACTTTTTTCCCTCTTTTTCACGTTTTTCAAGAAGCACGAAAAGCCGCAAAGCGTTTTACGAGAAAGACAATGACAGCGAGAGAGAGAGACGACGACGATGATGATTTCGCGGTAAGAAAAAGTAACGGACCCGACGAATGTTAAAGAGAGCGATGAAATTGAATGAACTGCCTCTTTTTATTGTGTCGTTCGCGCCGTTCTACTGCCTCTAGCTCGAGTCTCGTTCGACATTATATCATTTATATATGTATATATTTATATATATTTATTTGTACATGTGTGTGTGTGTGTGTATACAATGTAACATCAGGCAGTAGCAAAGTGTCGAGAGATAAAGTATATACATGCGTGTATATATACAAAACGTCGAGGTTTTTCTCTCTCTGAATCTTCTCGTTCGCTCGTCAACGTTTTACGAACGTGTATACAGCGAAGCCCGCAGAAAAAGAGCGAGAGAGGGAGAGACGAGCGCATCATCTAAATCTTTTTAAACGATAGTTCACGTCACGATAAAAGCACCGTCCGATGTGACGAGAAGTGGCCAATAGGTATGGCGATATAATATGAAACTCGAACGTGTACGAGGGCTCGTTCTCCTCGTGCGTGTATGCACGTACGTGCATATACAACGAGCGTATGTATGACACACAGCAACTAAATCTCTAAACATGATCTCAAAAGTGAGGTTAACGCGGCCGCGATGCGCGATTCGCGCCCGAAGGATCCCGAGATTTCGCAGCTAAATCTGCATTTAACGCCACAATGACGTCGTAAAAACGGTGATTTTTCGTCAACGTGTAAACGCACAAACGCCGCGAGCGAAAAACGAATTGTGCCACTCGGAGACGCGCGTTCTCAGCCTCGTTTTTCGACTCGAAATAAGCGCATTCTTGCGTAAGCAGCGACGAACGAGCCAACGAACCCTCTCTCGCGATTTTATCGCCGAGGTATTTCTAAACTCGCGTGTTTCTTTCCCCTTTTTTCCTAGCTTTTCTTTTCTTTAACCGTGATGAATGAACACTGCGAAGTTCCACTTTCTCCCAAGAGTGGAACTGAGATGAGTTTAAAATGACGGAATAATTGTGCAGTGTATATTATTTTCGTCAATATCGTTCGATGCTTCGTCGAGAATAAAATTTCATCAAGGCGCTCCAGTTTCTCTGATAAAAATCGAGAGATGAGGATCTTGCGCTCGTGCGAGGCAACGCCATGCGAGAGCAGCCATTCCCGTCGAGGGTTGTCGCGTTTCACGTGTACCCTCCTCCTCCTCGGCACCCGCTTCGCGTCTTCTCGTCTCTCTCCCGAGGGGCCAACGGCCATTTCTCAATCCTAGACAAGCTGAAATGCTCTCTTACATTTTGATACTCTGCTGTACGTTCTTGTACATGAATATAAATATAACTATATATCAGAGGAGCGGATCTTTCGCCATTCGAGATTTATCGTTGCGTCTCGTTTCTCCTCGAAGCCGCGGTAGAATTTCATCGGATCGTTGAACGCGGCGCGACTACGACAACGTCGAGTTATCGCCGATGTTTGCCCCAATTTCGATCGAAGCCTCTTTCTTCCCCCTGTCTCGTGGCGCATATTTATTTACAAATTTTCCGCAAATATCCGACTGACACGCCGTAGACTTTTATTACCCAAACTTTCGTCCCTGCGTGTGTGTGTGTGTGTGTGTGTGTGCACTCGAGGACACGCACGCATATAAATACACATGACCCTTAAATAAATCTGAAAAACCTAAAGATCGGAAATAAAAAAGAAAGACACCGCGGACGAGCTATTTTCATCCCATTTCCTTTTATTTTCATAGCTTTCACGATGCGGAAAAAAGGGGATCGTTAAAATATTTTTGTTTCGTCGGGGCGTTTTTTTTTTCGGGCTCAACTCAGCTGCTTTCTCTCGATCACAATTCCAGCAACCGCTGATATATTTTTTTTTTCAAAGTTTTCGGAAATTTTTCGACTAGAAAAATAGGTGAAAAAACGTAGGTCCAGCTGACACAATGGGGCGATCGAGGTTCTCGAGTCGCCTCGAACGTTTGGGCCACGACGAGATGCGCAACGCGAGTAAAGCGATCGAGGGCAGAGCCTTTGTGAAATATTCATCCTCACGTGGGATTTAACATCTCAAACGTGGCTCTCCTCCTGCTTGAAACTGAGAGAAGAAAGCTTGAAAAAAAAGCGAGACGGGAAGAGGAAAAATCCGACCGAGCCGCAAATACGAAGAGATATTCTTCACACGTGCCTGGAAGACAACTTTTATGAAAAAAAAAGAGCAAAAACGAGATGCCTTCGGTAGAGGAGCTTTCATCCCCGTTCGATATCGTCTCGAGCATACATTTAAGCTCCGAGCTTTGCGGTCTCCGCAGCAGCCAAGGATGGTCCATTATCCAGCATCCCTCATACATTTATAGCAGAAAGACGAAAAGAAAACGATTTGCTTTTGCGAAACCTCGCGGGATGCTGACTATAAAACCTCGGATGCAATAAGACTCGAATCATCATCGACTCTCGTACCGCGCTGCATCGAGACGACTTTAGCTCGACGTGTAATTTCGCGGATAAATCATCGCGGAGGATCCAAGTTTTGCGCGCATTTTCTTCGGGACTTTGCGAGAAGATTTCATCCTACATTGTTCGCCAACCTACATGTGTACATCCATGTCCACATATACTCGTGACATACGAGAAGTAAAAACTTTACATGCTGACCACGCGAAGACACGAAAATAATATATACGTGTCCGTTCGTCGGATCAGCGAGATGTTTGAGAAAAATGTTCTCCGCGAATCTCCGCGAAGCGAGATGAAAATTCTCGTTCGATTTTCTCTTCTCCTCCTCGATTATCCATGGATACCAAGGAGGAACACGGTTGACTTCCCGTACAGAATGATTCAAAAAAAAAATCGTCCCATTTCTCAATTCGACGCAGATGCAAAGAAATGTTCATCCTTGTTCGCTCGTTCTTTATTCTCGCTCTCTGAAATCAAACTCGAGTCTCTCCCGTGTAATCATACCATTATCCCTGTACCTTTTTTATCCCCGGTAGTCTTGGTTAACGGGCTTTTCGTCGTCGATATCCGACGAGTCATTGTCGAGACGACCGGATATCGCCATTTCTACCCTCCTCCGCAATTCCACGCGCGTACACCGACATTCGTAAGCGTGGAAGAAGCTCCGTGTACGTACGACAGCGGAGGTCGTGGGAACTTTTGTTCATCGATTCAGCTGCTCTTCTTTGGCAAAAGAAAAAAAAGAAAAATAAAAGGAAAAAATCGAGTCAGAAGCCGGGACGAGAGCCTGGAATAATCCCGCGTATAAATTGGATTGTGCGGACGGGGATGGGCTACGAGATGGGTGATCGAGACCATCGAGACCAACGAGAGTACGCCAGACCTCTCGTCCCTCGATTCAGGTTTGACATTGGGCGTCGAGAGGGTGCGCCCACACTCCGAAAGAGCAATGGAGCTCGTTCACCGTGCAACGTTCGCCAAAGACATTTTCAAACGTGGAATATTACTCGGTCTCGTATATCGAACGATGAAAAACGAGAAAGAGAAAAATTGTCCGTGAAAAAAAAACAGCGACGTGAAATTTCATGGCATCGAGCGATTCGGCATTGTCCAAATCGTCCGCTCGAACTTTCGGCCACGAAGAAAACCAGACGAAAATACAATTTCGTTTTTCCTCCTGGTTTTTTTTGCCAGCTTTTTTCTCCTCTCGAAGCGCATTTTTCCGACCTCCGGAACGCTGTTTTTATTGGGGAAAATGTTGATTTTCTACGTACGAGATAATTACACCGGGTTTCAGCAGCGGATAAAAGTATTCAATTGCGGTATCGATAAGACCTCGGTTGCACGGTCGATATCGTATAGCTTTTATGTAAATACCGTGTGCGGGGTTCTCCGCGAGGAATTAACGAAACGACGGTAATAACGTAGGAGGACATTATATCCGCGATATGATTTAGCAAACTTAATCTTTGACCGTTCGGTAATAAGATACGGGGGATAAAGGGGACTAAAAGCATCATGGCGCCGCGGGATTTAATCCCGAACATTCACGATTGTGAGCATTTGGAAATTAGATAGAGTGTTTATGTCGGTGTCGGAGGACCTCGAGAGCGCGGAGGAACGGAGATCCCCGTAAGCTGGCGGAGCCAATTTAAGCGGATCGTGCCACGGACGTTCGTTTTTTTTCCACTTTTTTCTCTCCTCTCAATCTCCCACGTGCGTTAAAGAAAACCGGATATGGGCAGAGATCCTCGGCTTTTCTCTCACGCTCATTTTCATCTCCGTCTCTCATCCTCGTCGCGGAGAACAAGCGCATTCTCGCCTGTATACACGTACATTTCGAAGGCTCGAAAAAGGAGACGATATATTTACGCCGTGGACTCTGACATTATTTTATTCCTCTTTCTCTCCGACTTACTCGTCGATTGGAAGGAAAAAGGAAGGACGCGTATACGTATAATCTTCCCTCGAGCACGAAGAGCGAGCAGGACGCGCCTTTCCACCGTCCGACGCGTCCTTCGCGTTCCGTAAACATCGCTCGTGTCTATGGGGTTGCTTGCACCAACGCTATATATATATATATATATATTTATCCACGAGTATACTTTTTCATCTCGAATCCTCTCGCTTTCTTTCCCCTTGTTCAAGCCCACTTTCGATCTCGCCGGGATTAGATTGCGGCTTTAAACGCGCGTATTTTAACGTCGACGTTTTCACCATTTTGAAACGATTCCCAAACACCGCGGGAGGAATAAAAAGGAAAGAAAAGGCGTCTGGAATTTCGCTGCATTTCGAGTTATCTCTCGGACCTTGTTCGTGATTATCGGAGCCTCCGGAGCAAGCCACACCTTCGCTCAAACGCGGACTCGGATGATATCTTATCCTTTTACCACTGAACTGGAATATCTCGAATAGAAGCATGGATATACGTTCGTATATCCACGCCCACTTCTGTACGTCTATCGGGATGCAGAGAGGCTCGTCGTCGTCGCGTTGTATACGCTCTTGCAGTTCTAGATTGCAAGTTCCTTCGCGAACGCAATGTCCAAACTAGCTCGTACGTTACTCCTACGTGACTGTGTGTGCATGCAGCGAGGGGGGGGGGGGAGTGCAGCAGCAACGGACAGCTCCTTGTTTATTCATTCGAGCGGAGCTTGTCTCGGACAAATTTTTCTTCTCCTCTTTTTTATTCATACATCGCCGCGGGAGAAGCGAGAAAAAAAATTCATGATATTTTCTTTTTCTTTTCTACAAGAGCATTTTCATACTTTCCACCCTGCGGTCGTTCCTGGCTCTCGCGCGGATGCCGAGGCAACCCCCCGAGCATCTTTACGACGCACTCGGTGTCTCTCCGCACCGTTCGAGAAACTCTGGAGAAACTAGCGGAAACGAAAAATACACCGCGATATGACAATGTTTTTTTCCGGATTTCGCAGAGTCGAATCGCACGAATATCCGCAAATGGCGAGGGAAACGATGATATTTTTAAATGGAATTTTTGATCGTTTCAAAATACAAAATTGGAGAATCGTTCCGAAAAACGGAGGGACGTTGGTCCATTTCGCTGAGACGGAAATAGAGAGAAACGAGAATGGAAAAAAAATTGCATAAATGATGTATGTACGAAGAAGGGAAAGAGGAGCCGAACAACCAGTCTACGAGATTACGTACATAAAGTCTCTCGGAGCACATAGAAGACTTACATCAGCGTATCTTTTGGCTATGGTACCGTAGCCTAAATAGGCACTTATGAATGCGCCAGGTACGCGAGCATAGACATACACACGCAGACAGCCAATGAAATATACAAGGTACGTGTGTACATGCACGTACATAAATAAAGGAGCGAGAGGAGAGGGTGGAGGCTGCGGGATTATCTCGCCAGACGGTGAAATGGCAAAACTCTTTGCAAGAGCCAGAAACGCTAGTTTAAGGTATACATGGCTGCTGTCGGGGGATGTAAAGGGGCGTAAAGAGGGTGGAGGTGAAAGTGCCGCTCGCTCTTGCCATGTTGGATTCCTGCCGGGACTTCCGGTCCACATTGCAGACCCAGCTGCACGTTGCTATATATACGTTTATTACGGTACATACACAGGTACATGTATATACAGCAGTCGACGAGAGTACGTAGCTGGGTCGACTGATTCCAGAGAATAAGAGAGAGAGAGAGGCAACGATGTCGCTTCCATCTTTCTCCAGCATCCAATCTCTCATCCCCCTTTCCCTCTGATAGCCTCCTGCATAGCGACCTTTCTCTATCCACCTCTGTACACACTCGTTCGAAAGGACTCGTCGTCTCTGTGTCTGCGCACACGTTCCAGACTGTGTATATCCCCATGACGGTGCGATCGCAGGGAGCGGAAACGAGATGGCTGCTCTCGCGTTAGGGTAGGTAGGGGGTAGGTTTTGGCTCGTGTGCGGTTTGGGTAGCCAGCCACTCGGAGGAGCCAGGTCGATTTCGTAACCCGCACTGGAAATACCGGGGACTCGGAGGCCCGGACCGCCATACCTTTCTCTCATCTCCCGTACACACTCTCTCCCGTCTGGGTTTTCACGGATGTGTGCGTACGTGTATAATAATACTCCGCGCCGTGTGTTATAGCGTCGTCCGGCCTGCTTCTCTCCGCGCGTTTTCGTCCCTCTGAAAACACACCCTCGTCGCCCTCCAGCCAACCCCTGTATTACACCAGAGAGACAGCCTCTCCCCGGCGCGGTATGCCCTGGACCACGCCGCATCGAGCGTTCCATGCACGGAGCTCGCAACGCCCGATCGATACGAAACCCTCCGGTCGACACCCCCGACGCGATATCCTCTCTCTCCCTGGCACGTACGTTCCGTGTATACCGAAAATGTTCGCCCAGGCTTTTGTCCGTATACGCGCCGAGAATGAAACGCACGGAAATGATTTATCCATTTTTCGTCCCGTCCTCGGACAGGTTTGAATGATTTTTCAAAAATTGTACGACGAGAGTCTCGAGCGTCCTTCTCGAAATTCTCGCTGATCACGCGTGGTGATTTTTTCATTTTTTTTTTGTTTTTTTTTCAATATCGCAATTGGCAAAATGATTTTCTCGTCCGAGACGAGCGCAACGCTTTTATCGAGTATTTATATCAACTGGAATATTCATTGAAAAAAACAACAGGATATGAGTAATTTGAGATTATCGGCGTTTCTTATCGCGTATCGGGATTCAAAGTACGGGAATCCTGATTCATAATGGAGGGAAACGGAAAAAAAAAGTCGAATGACAAACTCTCGTCCGTCTCGCCATTTATGTGGGAACGTAAAAACTGCCTTTGGCTCGCGTGTGCAGCATCCCGATTTTTGCGCACTCGGTCTCAAATTACGGAAAGAGTATAAAAAAGATGGAGAATTTATGAAATACGCAAAAAGCACACCTCTGAAACGTTTCAGCCAGCGTAAAATGATTCCGCGATTCTTATCAGCGTCGTTGCGAATTTTTCATATTAAAATTCTCGCTCTTTGCGTACGCGACGTTCCTTTTTTTTTCCTTCTCCCTCTCTTTAACGCCGCGTACGACACGACGGCGTTTAAATCGATGAGCTAATCGCACGGACGGGGGGAACGTGCGTGTAAAAATGTTGTTCCTCGCTTTGAACGTATAATACGATCGCGAGATATGAGAATATTTTATAGACAATATTGAACTATATATCGAATTATCGAGAGGGAAAAAATGTACAAGCCCGTCCAAGTGCTTTCCATTAGCGAAACGATTTCGGAGTTTCTTAGAACGTACAGAAGGCCTCGCGATCGCGGGCGCGTCTTCTCCGCTCGCGCGAGACCGAGGGGCGATCGTAAAAGAAACTTGACGATGTATTCGAGTACTCTGCCGGCTATATAGATTCGTTTTATGCGTTTCAAGTTGTACGTGCACGTGGTATGCGTATCTTCTCGCTCGTACGCGAACCATGGATTTGCGCCATGACAGTCGCGGCGCAATCACCGTCCGAGGTTAAAAATATACCATGGACATTAACGAGATACATCGCGATAAATACGTCTGTTGGTTTATCTCAATCAAAATCGACGATGATTGACACTGATCATTCTGTTTTCCTCGTGAATTTATTTATTTCGGAATTTCGAGGCATCGAACTATGATTTATTTTCGAGAAAAATTTCAACGAATCTCCTTGCTCCCCTTAAACATATTTTTCAGCGTTTTTGCAGTTTATTTTTTCATCCAAATATATACGGGGGAATTTTTCGTTGTTCGGTCGATCGAACAAGTCTCTTTGCTCCATCGTTCGTCTCGCGAAATCCTCCATGGACCAAACGCGAGCAAGGAAGTTTCGCTCGAACGCTTTACCACGAAAGATTGTAACGCTCGTGTTTCTTTGTTGCGCGAAAATTTGCAGCGAGAAAATAGGATCACATCGCCACACACGTGTGGTACGAAAACTTTGGCCATTATTATTGGCCACATTTTCCCAAAGTAGCGAAAAATGAAGAATGAAGCATAGCAGCGGGCGAAGGGAGCAGCAAAATGCCTTCTCGTTAGTCGAATATTCCGCGGATTCCCGCGAGGAGCTCGTGAGTTACGATAATGGACTCGCGATGTGTGTGAGTGTATTTGCGCTCGTACGGTTTTAGAAGTTTCATAAAATTTTCGTTTCATGTTACAGATGAACGGGTGGCGTGTGTGTGTGTGTGTGTAGAAAACACGCTTTTATTACGATGGACCATCACACGCGGCGTATGCACTTTCGGAGGTATAATCATTCGAGGTTTATTAATAGATTATTGTCTACGAAAGCCTCTCGCGATGATCCGAAGTACCGCCTCGTTGGAAATGTCGTTTTCTCGCTGCGGAATCCCGAGATTACGACGAAAGATTCTCGAGCGGACTCGACTGATTATCGCGTACGCTCGGACGTTTACGAAAATGTCAATGGCTATTAATAAACGATGCCGGCAGAGTGTAAATACGAGAGAGGAGAGGAAAAATCAAGAGGACACTCTTCACTGCCCTTAATCCGGATAATCCGCGACAGCAAAGCTGCGGTCCAGCAGCAGCATCGAGGCGTCTCTCCGGTGTGCTGGCGGTTGAAGAGGAGGACGACGATGATACGAGATACGCTCTCGCGACTGTGGAGCATCGTTTGCATTCGCCAGCAGCCTCCCACTCGGTTGCAGCAATCCGGATACGAAAAGTGTCAAACGCGGGCGGGAAGAATGGAATATATTTAAAAATGGCGAAACGCGTTTAATAAACTCTCGCGCGTCGAGACTTCCCGGTTTTATCTCGATGAGAAGCCGGGATGCTGGGAATTCGAGGAGGATTTCTCGAGACCCTTGTGCCGAGTACGAGGGGAGAAAAAAAAGGATCAGGAGTATCTCGATGGTGTTCCGCCATTTCTTTTTTTCTTCCTCTCTCATCTCATCCCGATTTCTCCGTTGTTTATATACGAGAAATACCACGAGAGTCTTTAGGCTCTGCGCGTATATTCAAAGTTGTATACCGCCTCGCGAACGCTGAGAGCCCCGTAGTGAAAGATAAGACGAGGGAAACTCCGAGGACGGACCTTTGTGCGAGATGTTTCGATACAATTTTCGAGTTTCCGTTTTATTTCGAGATTTCTATGTGGGAGGCCGAGCGTTGTTTTCTGTTTTTTTTTTTTGATTTCTTTAAACGCGAATGACGTCCACGGTTGAAAATTCGTGTTTTTCGATTTCGATCCCGCGAATGCGAATTTCCTACTTTTTTTTCTCTCCGTTTACGATCGATTTGCATACGCGATTGAAAAAAACTGAAAAACGATTCTCCGTTTCTGTACAAATTGCCGCGCGGCGATGGCAAAACTTACGAGGAGCAAAGTCGGTTCGATCTGGAACGCCCCGTATGATTTTATTTCATTCGTATATGCACGAACGCTCGGTTCACCATGTAAGTACGAGGCAAGAGCGTTTTTCTTGTTTCTTTATTACCGCGATAATCCCCTCGAATGTATTGATGTCTGGATCGAAATTTTCAAATGGCACAAACGTACCGGAATCGTTTCGCTGTTCCGCGCCGTTGATTACAATTTAATTTGTGTAAATAGGTTTTTCATTAATGGCCGATATCCCGATAACAGTCGAGGAGAACGGGAATGACGAGAAAAAGAAACGAAAACCGAAAAGAAAAAAAAAACGTAAAATAAACGACCAAACCGTCGAGATTAGGTGGAGAAACGCGGAGATAAGGGAAAAAAGCTTCGGTTGCGTGTGTATATTCGAATGAAACATTTTTTTTCGCTCGTTTACAATCCGGACCATGCCGATAAAGATAATTCCACCGTCGTACCGTTATACTTTCCGCATCAGGAGAACGAGTACCGGAGAGGAAAAAAAAACAAAAGCGGATCAACAAAATGGAATAAACGAGAGGAGAAAATTCCGTTCTGGTCGTTAAAACGATCTTTCCTCTGTACTTATTTTCTTGCGTCAATGCAACCTCGATGGCTCTTAATTGTTGCACTCGTTGCGATCGATTCTCAACAAATACAGTTAATTAAGAGCTGTATCCCGCGTACGGGCTCGGACTCTACAGCTATATCCCAGCGGAGAAATAACTGCGCAACTTTTCTGCAAGCTGGGAGGTTCGAGCGTAATTACCATGATTGTTTATCGTCGATTCGCGAATGAAAAAATAGTTTAATACTTTCGAAATGTCATTCGGATACTTTTTTCTCTCCGAATATGCGCAATTATTGCGTATTCAGCCTCGAGTTTAAACTGGTTTGCCGGTTGGAGATTTATCTCGCGGAATAATGACGGAGACAAAGAGAGGGGTAAAAAATTCACGTGGCTTACATTAGAAGAATCGAATCGAGAGAGAGACGAGCTTCTTCCTGCGATAATCGCGAGGTTGGCATTAAATTTATCACGCGGAAGACACGTATATGTACGTACAGGCGGTCCAGCAGCAACGATTATTATAATAACACGTTGAATCGCCTTTCCCTCGATGGAAGAGCGTTTCGTCCGCGTTTCTTTCGCAATTAGTCGAAACCCGCTCGTGAATAGAATTATTGTCGATCGTTTCGTCGCGAACAACCTCGTCGAAATTGCCATTTGCCGCGAGAAACTCTCGTTTTTCGCGTGTATACACACAGGGGAACATCGACACGGCCGTTAATAAGAGAATCATGGAGTCCCGAGATCTTTGGAGCGCCACGAACTTCCATTTTGCTCGATGGGAGTAAAATTGGTAGACGGCCAAGGTGGATATGCCAGAACGACGCGTCTCATGCATGCGAACATGCAAATTTGAAAAAATCACTCGAGTTCTCCTCGCCAAGTGCGACTTTGCTCGCCCAGCTGTGGGGTCCTCCGAGCTTGTACGACGAGGGACACAAAAAGAGAGATGCACGAAAACAAAAAAAAGAGGACGAATAAACGCGGAATCTCCGGGCGAATCGTGTCTTCCAGTGACGAAGATTGGGAGCAAAGGAGATTCGCCCGTTATTATTCCAAGAGTGCAACGTTTGTGCGTATGTATGGTTGGTTATAATACGCCGGGAAATAACGCACACACACGAGGCTGTCTCTGGCAGGTTTGGACTTGACTCTAGCCGCAATCGTTTTATTCCAGTTTAAAGCATCAACTCGGTAATTTTACGACGGTCGTAAACGAAGACGCGAGGGTATATAGTATCGAGTTACGTGTCAAACTGACGAGAGGAGCGGCTCGCGCCCGAGCGATCTCTCTCCCTCGCGCTCTTTCACACTCCCTTTCTCTCGCTCTGTCATTTTTTCCTTTTTTTCCTCCTGCCAACGAGACAAATCGTCCGCTACGACGGGTTGGACCGAGTGCTTTTTTTGCCCTTCCAGCCCTCATGAGAGCGACCTGATGTACTCGCGCGCTGTAACTCGCACATTCCCTCTGAAATAAAAAGCCGAATCACTACACCGACTCTCGCGCGTATATATCCCAACGTTTCATTGCTTTTTTTACGTTCCATTGCTTTTTTAAGCCCCGAATTTATCAAATATTCGTCGTGAATGACCCCGGTGAAAAACAGGTAAGAGAAATTTTCACGCTGTTGCGGAACAGCTGGTATATTCCGACACTGGTACGTTTTTCATCTGCGAGTACGCCCGAGAAAACTCGGCGCCGAAGAAGTTAATCAACGAAAAGAAAACGGGGCAAAGCGGTGAAATCGAGCGATTGTTCTCTCCTCGAGAGTACGATCGACAGATGCCGAGGTTCGTCATTTTCTTTTTTCTCTTCTTTTTCACGGTCCTCCGCCCATCTACTTTTATGTTTGTTCCTCTCGTCCTCCTGCGGGAACGCATCTGCTGCCTCGGGGATGAAATGGATGAAATAACAGTCGGAAGTCGGAGGATGATGAAATAAGAGGAAACATAAAGGGATGCAAATCCCGAAGGGGGAGGGGGGATGATGAAAGTGCGTAGGGTGAAAGCTGGAAAATCTTGCGAGACTTCACGGACTGCTTGCCGAGAAGAAACGAAAAGGTCTTTATCGCTCGTGTACTCTGCCGACAAAACCCTCTTGTGTGTATTTGTGGAGGCAACCGCAGAAGGGAAAAAGTTTCCTCGTGCGGACGTCCCCGAGCCGCGTGTGTCTTTCCTGAATTGTACCAATCTTGTAGCAGCACGACAGCCTGTCAAGACGATAGGTGAAAGCACGTGTTCTCCCCTTTTGTCCCATCCTCTCTTACATCCCCCTCCCTCCTTTGTACCATTTACGCTGGACAGCTCGTGGGAGAAAAGCTCGTAAATTCCTCGCGTGAAACGAGAAAATCGATCTTTCTTATTCTCGCGTAAAATTTTCCAAAAAAATTTTTGGCGTTATTCATAATCACCGGAAAATTTATAATCCGCCGGGGGCTTGACGAATATCGAGAGACGAAAAAAACGGCTGCAACGTGCGTATTTTTTTTATTCTCCACCCGGGAAATTCCATCAGATTTTTCCCGAGAGCACACATTCTCGATACGCCGCGGGTTACCTTGTTTTACCTCGCTGTCCTCGTCCGTACTTTGGACCGGAATAACCCAGCACCACGAGCGCTTCGGTACGTGCTGTAAAGTAGGTATACGACGATATTTCGCGTTCGCAATCCGGCATCGAAAGAGAGAGAGAGAAGAAAAAGAATCATCACCCTTCAGGAATTCCAGCCGTTTTTTTTCATCGACGAGAATGAAAAATTGACGACGCTCGAAAAAACGTGCCTTTTGCTTCCCACTCGATGTTTTCCATTTAAAAAAAAGTAACATCGTGGGAAGACGAAGGTTTCGCGAAAAGGAACGAAAGTTTCGCACGTTGCGAAGAAACAAATCGTTGCATCGATCTTGTAGATTGTGTACATTCGACAGGCTAATCATTCGGTAAACGCTCGTACGAGCTTTGAATAACGAGAGATACGTGAGGGGAGTCGACAAACTCGGGCAAAGCGAGACGGGATTCTCAGGCGTCGATGAGAAGAATGGACAATGTTTTTTGGGAAAGAGATCGAGCGTGAATGCGTTGGGGGGGAGGGGGGAGGAGAAAGGGAAGAGAAAAAGAGGAGGGGAACCTGTCGAACCCGGTTCTCAGTGGCAGAGACATCTGTCGGCAAAGCGGCAAACTCGCTGAACGCGAAGTAACACGAGAGTTTGCCGTCCGATGGCGGCACTGTTCCAGTTTCGAATGGCCGCCGTCTGCCACCTCGTGATTGGTCGGTTACGAAGCGGCCATCATGGAAGCCATCATGGTATGCATAATGAGGCGAATGATGGCCGACCAGCGGACCAATGACCGAGCATGGGTGTGTTATCCAGAGGGCGCTGCGAACCCGTAAAGAGGGTCACGTGGGCGGGCTCGCGGCCATATTTTGAGAATCAAGCTCCACCCATTGTTTTTTTTTTCTCCTATCGCAACGCGAGATGAACCATCGAACGTGTCATTTTGAAGAGACGCGAGAGAACATTTCGATTCCATTCAGCTTCGTTCTCCGATTGAAGAAAAATTCCGAGGCGAAAGGCACTTTCTCGTGCTGTGCGGAGTCGAAAAAAGGAACAGCATCGAAGAACGATGATGACGATGTTGATTTCATCAATTAGCGGAATTAACACGGGTCGTAAAAAATCCCGGGTGACCCGATAAATCTTGGAGCCTGCCAGGTGGAATGAAACGTACCTGGCGCCTTTTATGACCCATAATGCAAGAGGCTCTTTATAAATAAACATAATAAGCTGTAAACCTTGAGGGGGGGGGGTGTGGGGAAAGAGTTTAAGAGCGAAAGAAAGAAAAAAGAGAAAAACGAGTATAAGAGAGACAAAACGGAATGTATAAAGGAGGAAGTGGCAGGATATGAATCTCGGAGAGCGACGACGTCCCGACGAGACGTCGTTTCACGGGAGAGAGAGAGAGAGAGAGCGAGAGAGACGGAGGAGGGCGAGGAGCGTCCGCCACGTCGCGTACCGCCACCGAGAGTACCGCGGAGAGAGCATCACCACTCTTGCACACCAGCGAAGGTCGTTACGAACGAGCAGGCACGCAACCGAGGTCCGCGTAAAAATTTTTATGATCACGACCAATAAAATGACGTAACACGCGTCAAGGAAAAAGCGCGAGAGAGCAAGAGAGAGAGAGAGATGGAATACCGCAGCTCAATGTGTGACGTCAGGCCGGAAGTGGCGCGTAAATGCCACACGGGAACTGATACAGAGAGGGGGGATTCTAGCACGACGGGAATAGCCATCTCTCGCTATTGTAGAACCGAGAGACGACAAGGACGAAGGTATATGCATCAAGGAGTGGGTTAATGGCGCGCGGGACGAAGATGGCTGGCGCGTTGCGTTGTTGCAAAAAGGCAGAGACTTCCTCCTGGCCCTCTTGCTGTACACACGCGGTAGCAAAAGGAGTCCATCCTTTTCTCATTCTCTCCCTCTCCTACATCTCACTTTTTTGTCTCTCTTTCCCAGCACTGGGTTGATGGTTTACGGCATTCCATTGATGGCCGGCGCGCGCTCCTACTCGCGTATATAGCGCCGTAGTAGTGGCGTTGAGCCCATAAAAATGTAACGAGCCTGTAAACGTTCGTTTATATTGCCCTGCCTTTACACTCTCTCGTCTGCCGGGATTGGGGCAGGTCGTGGCCTCATCGCGAACCTGACGGAAGACTGACGCGCGTGTCGCGCCAATGGAAAATGATAAAATTAAGCACACGCGTCCTCGAAAGCTTCGACGACCACCCCGCCGTCTTTGTCGTACGATACGATCGTCAAACGAGACGATGTCGGGAGATATATTTCATTTTCATCGTTGCGCACAGGAGGACACTGCGGAACTGTCGGCTCTTCCTTATTTACACCGCGGATTGACGTTATTTAAATCGACAGAGAGAGTGTCTGCGCGAATAACGATAAATGACAAGTCGCGGAAATGCTGAATGTCGCCGCTGTCCGAATAACTTTGTCCTCTCGATATTTCTCTCGTTCTTCGAAGCGCGATCGTCGCGGCGAGACAAAAAACGTATATTACATGTAAATGGACCAAAAATCATCCCCCACAGTTGCAAGGCGGATGCGATTCGAGTTCGCGCTCGCGTTTTACGATGGGCGTTACGCAACGTGATTATTACAACCGTCTCTTCCGTCATTGATACGCTCGGCAGGTACGACCTTGACACGCATTGTAGTGAACCACTGTTTTCCGCAATCGTGGGTGTATACTCGAGACTCGAAACGAGAGGAGAAGAACGGGAGGAGCAGCGAGGGGACCAGAAAGCTCGAAAAAAGCTGACGAGAGTTAATTCGTTGAAACGCCGAGCGTTCGAGTCTGAAAATCACGCTGCATATCCGTGGTCCAGCTACCGGATGTTTTCGCGCACGACGACTCGTCTCCGTCTGGCGGACTCTCGTCTCGCGACGATGGCACACTCCCGGACGCATCAACCTGGTTCCTCGTGGCTTGCCTTATGGCCTCCCCAAGATCCATTCCCCCGTTTTACTAACACTTAAAACTTTATTGGCGGCCGTAAAAGCCGAACGAACGTTCAGCTTCGTTTGGAGAACGCAGTGAGGAGGGAGGAGGGGGGTTTAGACCCCACGAGGGGGTTACAAGTGGGTTACCCCGGTAGTCTCGGGACACCGTCTTGTACCACGCGCTCGCGCCAACGTCAACGCCTCTCTCCAGGGTTTATGTATTGTTTACACCTTTCTGCCAAGGTCACACTGGCCATTATATTACCCGCGCACATATATGGCATGTGTCGTGTAACCGACCTCTCGCGGATGTCCCGAGAGTCTTCCGAGAGTCTTCGTCTTCCTCCAAACTCGACCAACCGCGTCATAAATCTGTTAATTAATCATCCGTTGAACGGTCCTCGTGGTCTCTGACTTTCTCACGTTCTTAAGCGTCCTTCATCGTCGTCGCTATTGGCATCATCATTCTCATTCAATTACCGCGCAGCCACAGGGAGATTGTTCTCTCGGTCCATCGTCGAACGTCGCCTTCGTTCGGAGATGCCTCGTGATCTATTCATTCGAATCGATTTTATACGACGACCCCGAATTACCTTGCAATTACGTAAGAACGGGCGTGTAACATTTGTGAGTAAATAGGCAGAGTGAATTATAGATGGAAGACGGCTGATTTTATACGAATTTAGGATGCTGCTCGTCATCTTTGTGGATCTCGACGATTAATCGTAGAATGCCGCAGTTTTTTTACATCACAACGGCGCCAGGGAGAAATGGTGAATCTTGGAAAGCCACAGGATACGAGGGTAGCGGAAAGATCCATGAATCTTAAGGGGACGACTGTTGATAAGAAGAGCCGAAGTCGGACAAAGTTTTATGTCACTCTCGTAAATGGCATCACACGTTGCCCCTTTCCTCTCTCTCTCTCTCCCGCTCTCTGTGGAACATCCTCCGGCGAACACTGGAGCTTTACGAGAAGGAAATGACGATGGACCAGTGCCGTCAGAGCCCGTCGGGCAGCCTCCATTCGTCCACCGCGAGACTGCGATAACTCGGCAACTTTATGCAAAGCAAAGATCGTGGATTTCAATTGGCGAGATTCGCGAGGCTTGTTTTCACGCTTTGCGGCTTGAAAGAAGCCTCTCTCTCCGAGATGAGATTTATCAGGCGTGGTCAAAGCTCTCGGACGTCGAAGGTAGACCGCTCGCGTGTTTTTGATTATTATTACAGACACTGTCTGACATTTTCCAGCAAACGTTCGTTCTAAAATAAGATCGCGCGGATCGAAAATTGGGTGAAGATTGTACATCATCGAGCCCTCGACGTGGCTGCGAAGATCAAAAGGAGAGGATCGATTCGCCGACCGCGGGGTTAAAGTTTGTTGACGCAAGTGGAAGTCAAACGGACGACTCGCGAGGAAAGAAGAAAAAAAAAAACGTCGAAAAATAATCAAGAGCCCAAAGTGGTTCGCGAGGTTTGCCCAACGAGCGAAACGAAAGGCGTCCCCCCGAAGTGTGTCTCTAAAAGTATCTCGTCTTTGAATATTTCGCCATTACATTCTCTCGCGCGAGAATCGCCGAGGATAAAAATTTCCGTGTTATTGTCATCCTCCGGCTCGACGGTCATTATCCAACCCTTTTCCAACTCCTCCAGCTGGCCTCGAATCACCTTGAACGTTATTGGCTATCGAGAGAAGCAGAACCGAGGGTCGTTAGCCCTTGGGCAAAGTCTCTTGAAATTCCTGCGTTTCTCAGCAGAGGTATACAAGGGGAATTTCCATTATCCGAGAAGCGGCGACGAGAAGCAAGACGAAAGTACATTGGAATCCAAGCGGGATGACGTCTCGAGCCGAGCAAAATTGTCATGCCGGTGAGTCGAGAGCTTAATCGATAATGAGATCTCCTCGGAGACGCGCGATTGGACGGGGAATTTGCGATCCTCCGTGGACATATAGATGGTGATTGAGCCTACCTCGAGGCTCGACATCGGAGACAAAGGCGATGGAAAACACCGTGTTCACCTCGCGTGTACGACGCGGATATACGCGAGACGCTATCTCTCGCGCGATATACCATCTCTCACGGGTTTATAATACGATACCGCCGGAACGACGCGTACGAAGAGCGCGCGTACGTTGAGGACTTTGAAACACTCGCGAACACGACGCTATTGGTCCGAACAGGTTATTCCGGGAGTCTGATAGGGCCTGTATCCGGTTTTCTCTTCTCTCTCTCTCTCTCTCTCGTTCTCTCGGAGTTTTGTTCGTCGTGCTGCAACGCCGTACGATCTTCTCGCGGGAGAATCGAATATACCCTCGGGAGTTCATTTCGCTGCTGAACGAATCGCGATGCGCATATGAGAGTGAAGAAGGAAAAAAACACAGAAACAAAGAGGCAAATTCCCGTACGCCATCCTCCCAGACGTTTCTCGAGACTCGCCCGCGGTTGTTCTCGCTCCCTCTCTCTCTCTCTCCTTCTCTCCTGGCATCCATATTAATTCCAAAGCCCCGGAGGTCCCGCGCGGTCTCGGATATCCTTTTATTTTTTCTCTTCCTCCTGTTATCCGCCATACGTGGTCTCTCACCGCTCGAAACGTACAACGCGCCGGGGAATGTTTCAGAAAGGTGTGCATTTTCCATGAAGGATAATTAACTAGATTATCGTCAAAATACTGCAACGTTGTGGAACGGAAATGAAGAAAAAAAAAAAAGAAAGAATGAAAGAGGAACCTTATTACATCCACCATTCCGTACCCCTTAATGGCTCGGAGGTAAATGTATGATAATTGGAGAATATACGATCGCGAGATAAATCTCGGAGCTTTGCGTTCACGTAGACTGCACTGATGACCCCGAGGCGAGTGAAAAAATGCTTTAAAACGATTTTACGATTAATATACGATTGATAAAAGACCTTAACTCGACATTATCCTCCTCCTTCTGTAATGCTCTCAACGAGCAATTTCCTCATCTTTCGGACGAAAGTCAAACGCACTCGGACTTTGAGAGCCGTGAGGAGGAAACATTATGTGTACGTAATTTTTGCTTTTTTCCTCGTCAGCATCATCGCCGTCGTCGTCGTCGTCGTCGTCGTGCCAGACGTTGCCCCCGATGAGCGGGGTAAAAAGAGTACACGGACCTCGTTGCATACAGGCTGTGTGCCGTGCGCTCTCGTGCTCCGCGCAAAGGCTCATAAATATTCCTCATACCCCGTTTAAACCCATAAAGAAACCGCTCTCTCGCGGCTCTCGGAAGGGTTAACGCAGAGTCCGATCGCCTTCCCTCCCTCCTCCTCCTCCTTCTACTCGTGTTTTTTTTCTTCTCATTCTCATGTGCCGAAAGAGCACAAGGAAGGCACACAGAGTACGAGGAGGAAGGGAAAAAATGTATAAATATGTGCTCCTTGCTGCGAGCAAACCGGTGAGCGGTCGACGTAACCGGGAAAGCCTGATCCCTCTTTCTACGGCGAGGAGAACGGTCGTATAATATCGGATGAAGGACAGAGGACTTACTGTTCGCCGCGGCACACACACGCAGCAATACCGCCGAGATCCTCCGAAGGTATCGAAAGGGTTGAAACTCCACGCACGAAAAGCACGTTTCGTCCGAGTTTTTCGGTAAATAAAGCGACTAGGACGAAGGAAAAAAGGAGTAACCTCAGTTAACGTCACGCCCGATTCTCGTGCAGGTACTTTTTTTTCAGAGATAAATACAGCGTCTCGTTTTTTTCCACGCCAAACGAGTTCCGGTCAAGCAACTTCCTGGATTTCATCCCGATTGTTTCCCGCAGGATTAAACGAAGCGTCTCTCGCCTGGTTCTTTAATTTCTCGATATTATTACGTTGCAAAGCGGTCCAATCGTCGCTGTGTCGCTTTGATCGTCAGGAGCTGACGATTGCTCCGCGGTATATTATTTAATCGTGAATTTAGGTTCGATACCGTCGGCGAGGAGGACGAAGATGGGTGTGATGAGAGAGTTTTCTCGGTGGAACAACCATCGGTACTAATAATTTCATGGTTTACCCAGATGGGTCACTATACCGGAGAGGTTTCGATGGGCATATAAAGAAGAAACCAGCAGCCGTTCGAGTCACCGCGTGGTGCACGAGCGCGGCGCGCGAAGGGCAATCGTGACCGCCTTCATTGACTTTACGAGCAGTAAACCGGAGCTTTATAGTTTGTGGGGTCGTTCGCGTCTTCGCGTGTGGATACTCGCCCCCCCCCCCTCTCTCTCTCTCTCTCTTTTTCCTCATTGCTCGCCGCTCGTACACTTGACTTTTCGCTTTTCTTTTCCTACAGCCCGATACCTCTCGTTGAATGATGTACGAATGCTCAAATTGCCTTTTCCACCTCTTTTTTACAGTCTCATAAGCGCTACCGATTAGGTGCAAATGGGAATAAAAAACAAATTCTTCGACGGCCTCCGATTTATCGTCGTCTTCACGACGTCGTTGTGGGAATTCGTAGACGGAAAACCCGAGAATTCGCGATGCTGAATTTTGAATAATCAGTCGGTCGTGAGTTTGTTTGCGATTGCAATAAAAAGATTCGATCAACAGCCTGCGAGATAAAGCGTAAGATTCAATGATATTTTCAAATTTTGAACCACACGAACCTGACACGATCCGTCTGAAAAAAATGCTTGTACCCTTCCGAGGTATCTAAAAAAAAGTGTGCAACTGCGTGATGGACGGAGAGACGGTATCGTAAAAAGGCCAAGAAAAACCCTCGTTTTATTTTTTCCCTTTCGTTGGCAAGTTGAGAAAAAAAAATCCTTTTGCCCAAAGGACTCTCGCTACCCCTTTGACGCTATAAAGCTATAAACCCGCGCTGCAAGGTCGAGAAAAGGGTTGAGAGGCACGAGAGTTCACAGAGCCCCGATGCATTTCGTCCTTGACAAACGCACCTCTTTTAATCTCGGTGTTTTTTCTTTATGTACTCACTGTCCTTGGTCCGAAATATCGGACGAAAAAAAAAAAGAGTTAAAACACTTTGAGCTCTTCGGAGCTGAAGAATCCTCCCGCATTACTCGAGTGACGTTCGCGAACGTAACGTGCGGCTGACGAAGTGAGATTTCCTCCTCGATCTTGTAAATTTTCCCGTGAGAACTGCCATGAAAAAAAGTGTGCCGTCAAAGTTTCGCGATTCGTTCAATTTTCGCAAAGAGCCGAGGTGCGACGAATTCACGCGGAGACCGAGGAAGAAACGATATTCCTCGAGGATGTTTTGCCGCAGTGCGCGCTAGTGCCGAACGTGATTCGCTCGCTTTCATCTCTGGTTTTTTGAAATTCTGTGATTTTTTGAAATAACATTCCTCGCTGTGTTCTCATTCCGTCGACGTCTCGCGGGTGACCCGGGCGGAGGGTGAGAAGAAACGAGAGGAAAATGAATGAAAAGCGAACGGTGTGTGCAGGGGAGAGGAAAAACATTCGAGAGAATCGAGGGACGGGGGAGATTGCACCCCCGGAGAGTACGCAGCTTCCGCGTACCGAAGAGATCGTCGTTCCGGGTAAAGTTTCAAACACCGTGCGCCAACTCTGAAATTGGATCGTTTCGCGGTAACGAAGAATTTTCGTCCGCGCCGATTACGAGATTCTTCCTCGCGAGAATTTTCAAAGTGTTCAAGTCCCGGGGGATTTTATACGCGCGCTTGTATAAACGAGGGCTCTCGCTCCGCGAGCGAGGAAATTCGGTGCTCGCCGCGGTCGTTTTTCCGTCCAGAGGCCGATCGCATCGCGCGCTCCGCGGTGGCGAAAAACTTGAATCCGTGCCAGACCTGAATAAGCGCCCGAAATAATAGATGTTCGGCGCGCTCCCCCTCGCGGACTCTCCGAGCTTCGTCGTTACGCGGGGAAACCTCGTTTTGCATTTTCATACATTTTAAAATACCGAATCTCCCTCCTCCCGCTACGATAAATTCGTCAAACGGGATTCGCGATGGTTTACAATTTTACGCTTGTTTCGATCAACGAAAAGTTGGCGAATTGTGCGGGAAAAAGGGGGGAAGAAGCCGAGGGTCGAGATACACTTTTGGGGCTCAGGAAAAAATGCGATTGTATTTTTCAAACGCCGCCGGTCTCCGACGGTAATTATTGCCCAGCTCTCGAGATTGTTCGCCTCGCAAGAGCCGTCGAAGAGAAGCTTTTTTTTTACGACGATCGATATATTTTTCAAACGTACTCGATGAGAAAAAAACCGAGGAATTATCGTACGACCGACGGGACGTCCGCGAGGAACGTCCATGACGCGAGATTTTTTTTCTCCGTCAGCCATGTCGAGTCGGCCGTCGGCGCGACGGAATCACAAACGAGGAACCCTTTTTTTACTCGTCCACCAACGTAATGTACGCAAGATGAGAGGGAGGGCAAAGCCCGTCTGTCGCGAGATTCGGTTCGGCGCAGAATTCAGTCGGGAACAGAAATAACTTTTGAAGAAACAGCCAGCGAGTGGAAGAAAAACAGCGAATAAACATGGCGATAGACGTACAGACGACTCCGAGACAGTTTGGACTTTTTGGTTTGCACGTGATCTCAGAATTCTCCAGTCGAGCCAAAATCGACGAGGATGAGAGAAATTGCAGAGTTTGTTCAGACTTTCCGTATTCACTTTGTGCAAAAAAAAAGCAAAGTAGTGTACCTTCACGTATACTCAAGGATCAGACGAATCTCCGAGAGCAAAGTTTAGTCCACTTTACTCATGACTTTCGAGAGCCAACTTTTCTCGTATTTCAATTTTTTCGACTCAATGCGCAGAGCGAATTCGGACGAGATGAATAATTAAGATGTGCAGCATCTCCGCGAGAGAGATCGAGAAATTTGTAGGGTGGAACGCTCGAAGAAAGAGCTGATATCGGATTCGCCAGATTATGCACACATGTACCGTATATAAATATGTTTATACGTGTATATACATTCGTATATGTTATACGTCCCCGTGCGGCATACCCGTGGGAGCTCAAACGCTCGGAAAATAAATTATACACACGTCCTCTTTTTCTCAGGCTCGAGACTCTCGCTCCTTTCTACTGGATGCTGCGCCTCAGCCAACGGTCCAGCATCTTTGGCGATTACTTTTCGCCGAGTTTGCGAACGCTGGCCTCTCTCTCTCTCTCTCTCTCTCTCTCTCTCTCTCGTGTCCATGCCAGACACAAAATGGGGTATCGTCGATGCCGCCATGAGAAGAGAGCATCGAGAGAAATTCTTCGATCGAGAAGCCAAACCGTCGCGTCCCAAACAGACTTTGTACCATTGGTTTTCTTTGCCTTCAAATTTCTCAATGTTTTATGCACGCTTTGTCGGAGAGAGCGGCAAAGATCTCTGGAGAAATCGTCAATTTTTCGTTACTCTCTGCAAAATTCAGCCTGTAAATCGTACGTAACAAATGGCATTTTCCATCAAAAAAACTTTGCTCGAACGCGAAACATCTCGTCAATACTCGCGCAAACGCGGAATCAATGAGCTCTCTCGCGAGCAGCGCCATCGCTTCTTTTCGTCTGAAAATTTATTCATTTTCAATTAACGAATCAAGTTTTTCTCGTTTGGTCAGCCGTGATAATTCCCGGTCCAAGCGGCAGCGACGGCATCTCGCGGTAAAATTACGAGCAACTCTGGGGTACATACGCACGAAGAGAGTTTCTCGACTAGTTTTCATGATATTATTCAACTGCGAAAAAGAGAGAAAAAAAAAATACGCAGAAGAATTATTTCCGACCACAAGCAGCTTCCACACGTTGTCGAGCGAACGAGTCTCCTCATCGCGTACGAAAATAACGATCATTGCTGTGTAAAAAAAGAAAACAAATTCGACCCTTAACGGGATTGCACGCGAGTTTTATAAAACTGACGAAACTTTGCATAAATGCGCGCACTTTGAAATTGTGCAGGTCGACGAAATTGGAAGGAGCGGCGAAACTGGACGAAAAAAACGAGTTGGGAACTTTTGCCAAGTCATATCGTCGACGACCAGCGTTATATACGTCTATATATATCATCTTCCTTGTGCAATTCGGGATGAAACGAAATTGCATCTACATCCGACGATCGTCGAGCGACAAACGTCCTGAGCACCGTCACGAGGGACAAGTTTTAATTGGACCGAACGTAATTGGACACGGATCGCGTACTAATCGTTTTGGAAAGAAAAATCAAAATGAAAAAGCAAATCGTCCAAATTCAACGGATGCGAGATAAAATCCGCTACTATTTCAGCACCAATGTTTTCTCGACAAATTTTGAGACTTTCAAAATCTCGATTCAACGCTCTCCCCGTTGGTTGAATTTCGCGAGATGAAAAAAAAGAGTGGGATTTCTGAAAGTATGTGAATGTTACATCGAGCTCTACGATTTTACGATTTTTTTTCCTATAATTAAACTCTTGGAATATTTTTGAATTCAATTGACATTTATTTTTGATATTACGAAGGCTTGTACTTGGCGCGCGTGTATGAAAGGTGCGCCAACGTAATCTCGCGTATCGATCTATCGCGAGAAAAGGCTCGTCCTCGCAAAGTCACGTCAGTGTTTTTTTTTCCAACGAGTTTCGAGCGACGGTATTTCGAAAATTGTTCAAACGCTTTTTTTTCTCTTTCAAAACTGTTGTAACAACCTCGGACGTATTTGTTAAATATATTCTTTGAATAAATATATGTCACGTATCGCCGGAACACTGTGTCTCTCTTACGTTATTTCTTCAGACTGCCAGACACACTTTTATCCCATTCGGAGATAACTCGGGTCGACGCGAAATTGACAATAAAATCGTGTCGTTCGCGTCTTTGCTTTTGCCTGTATTATCGTCAACGGTTCAATCTTCGTCCCGTCATTTTTTTCAGGCGAGGGCACTTCCCCGATACCGAGCGCGATAATATCGAAAGAATCACGTGCTCGCTGCACGCGGACTTTCCTGTGATAATAATTTAACCGGTGTATGTCTCGAGGATTATTAATAGGCATAAATAATCATTAAAATTCATTCCGCGAGCCTCGAAGATTATACCGTACGTACGTATATTAAAAATCTTAATGCGGAATACGATAGTGCTCTATAATCGCACCAGCGTAGAATTCTCGTTTTTATTTTTTAATTATACACGCGAGTATACATTCGTTGGGCGATTGGGATGTTCCGTAATCGTACTCGAAGAATTCTCATTTTTCTTTGCTTTTTTTTCATACCACATGCGTATATAAATACCTCCTGGGATTTCTTTCGAGCAGAACTCTCAGAGGGAAAGATCATCCCAGATTTGCCTTCTTTTTTTTTTTAATCATTAAGGATTCATCGGAACGGAGTGAAATTGAGTTGATTAAAACATACGTTCGATTCCAGCCTTTTTTTTCAATATACAAGATCGCGGTGAGGATGCTTCTTTTTTTTTTAATTTCGACAGCTGCAAAAAAAAAACAATCGAGAGACGGAGATAATTTACGGCGGATCGAAAGGGGGGTTGAGAAAATTTCATCCAACGCGGCTGCGGTGGTCGAGAATTTCTTTGGCCAACCGGGGGAACGAGGCAGAAGAAGGAACAGACAGGAAAGCTGGCCAGCGTATATGGTTAGTCGGTGAAATTCACCGTGGAGCCTAATTAGGGCCTGATTGGCACTCCGCCCTTCGTTCTACCAAAAATCCTCATCTCTTTCCTCTCCCTCGCGGGACGTCGTCCACGTGGAGCCTCGCGAGGTCGATTATGCCAGCAGACCATGGAATCTTCCTCTTTCCCCTTTCCCCTCGAGTATACTTGCGATCTCCATTTTTTTTCACCTCACTTTTTTTTTATTCACTGCTTTTTTTTCAACTCTCTCTCTCTCTCTCTCTCCCGCCTCAGCGATGCTCGCCGTACGCCGGAACTCCGGGGCACGTCAGACCCTCTTTTAATTTCATTTTTTCCCCCTCTTTTCAATTCCGCCCTTTGGCAGAGATTTTATCAAGCTCCTCCAGACGCTCGAACATGCCCTCGCGATCGTGGCGAGAAAAAAAGGTCTCGACGAAAGGGCAATTTCTCGACTGTACGCGCAAATTTTTTTTTACCCCCTCAAACTTCATCGCTCAGCTTTCGTTCTCCCTTTTTCCGCCTTTCTCCTCTTTCGGCCCTCCCTCCGTCTCCCGTGTGTATACGTAATTGTAGATTCGCCGGTAAGCAATTTTCACGATTTTTTAAATTCGTATAATTTCGAAAGAATTATACGTGCCACTTTTTACGTACCAGCCAGAGTATTCAAGCACGTACGTGTCTGTTCGCACACGAGACGCTTCTGCGTGTCTGGCGAGGACGATCTTCCTCCCATCCGTCGGTCGATGCTGCCAAAGAGCGAAGAGAGATATCCACCAGAGCACGTTTCATTATACAATACGTCTTACGTTCGTGAGCATCGTGCGATATAATTATATCACTCACGGTCTCATACGCCTCGTGTATACAGCGGAATAATAATCGTCGGGCTTTTTCGACATTTTCGCCACACTCTTCCCGCTGCAATCATCTTTTATCCGACTTTGCGATCTTTCGAACAGCTGGGCACTCATTTTTTAAAAGTCTCAACAAAACCCTCGAGGCCGGAGGACGCACGAGAGGTTCGACATGGTCGTCGTTGTGCATTGACGAAATTTCGTTCGTCACTCAGAGTTTGATGGAAAAATAAAATATACGCTTTCGTGGAAATTCTGCGCCCATCGGCGATTCGATGTTCAACTTTTGACATCGCACTTCGTTTCCGGACGAAAAAAGTTCCTCCCTCCATTTTCATCCCGACTGTTGAACCTTTCACGATATAAATCGAGATTCTTCTCGAATAACATGTATTTATTCATATCGTACACGGAGGAGGGTAAAAGTGCGCGTGTTCCGGAATTTTTTCGCCGCCATCTCGTCAGTGGCGAGGCGAGAGATGTGTTTTCTCCTTCTTTCCTCTTTCGGCTTTGCGCTCTTCGAGATATCGAATAAGTTACGAATGGCCGGCGATTCCTTTCCTCTCTTCCTTTCTCCGTCAGAGAGACAACCTCGGGTCTTCTCTTATCCCGGTAATGGCATTTCGTAAAGTGCCAACCGAGAGAAAAAAAGCAAGAGGAAGCCTCGTCGAACCGCGTGTGTGTATTTCTCATCTCTCAGAGTCTCTTCCCGAAAATGTGAAAGAGAGGAGAAGAAAAAAACAAGAGAAACGAAAGACACGAACAAAGTAGAGCGTATAATATTATCCCGCGGGATTCCGCGATATCGGACGCTCTTACTGGCTGGCGCGCTGCAATGTCACTCGCCGGGAAAATGGACCCGAGCAAAGCGCTAAAACTTTTCTCATCTTTCGTTAATCTTGAAAAATGATGTCGTTTTCTCGAGGAACGAAGCGCAGAGAGGGGAGGAGCATGCTGAGAACGAAATCTCGGAGATCCGAGGGCGGTTTGACGTCTTTCGAACTCTTCAACGCTCACCTTCTTCCGTACCGTCGTCGTAATGAGCGAGTGTTTGACGTTAATAACGAGGCTTGATAAAAAAAAGATCGATAAAAATTCTCACGCGAATTTAATAAATAATTCAGAGTTTATCAACTCGATCATCATTGTCGCCGAGTGGTATTGACGTTTCGATGGTCCAGCATCGAGCGTCTTGTAGAAATGGCAAATGTAACGTTTATCGTATTTACGTATGACTCTGAGAGGATGAGAGGCTGAGTGGGAGGGGAATATTCCTTCTCGAGTTTTGCAAAGTTTTCCAGAGAACGAGAGCGAGGAAGACGATAATTATCCCATAGAGGGATGAAGACCGCAGTGTATGTATATCGTTGTCGTTGCTCGTATCAGGGTTCCTCGCTGTGTGGGCACAGAGCAGCATCCACAAATCATCTCGGAAAACCCTCGGGCAGTTTGCCAAGAACTTTGCCGACCATTTTGCGTGCTATGCAGCACAAAGTATCCCGGAAGCTTTGTGGACCCTGGAGATACCCTACGATACTTTGGCTTATCTACATACGAACTGTCCCACGGTATAGTATGGGTCTGCTATAGTCGCAATGGAACAATGACACTCGCGAATATTTGCCTTGATAAAAAAAAAACATGGACGTCGGAATGAAAAATGAAAATATAGTATTCAATATGGGGCAATGGAAATTGTTCGACGGAAATTTTAATAGAAATCCTTTCAATAAAAAGTTTCAATAAAGACTGTTTTTTTGGGGTTTCTTACTGAAATTTCGAGTTTTCGGGAAAAAGTCGGTGGGTTTCGTAATCAGCGGAAAATTTCCGATCGGATAGGCTAGTGAAATATTGAAAATTTGAAAAAAAAAATTTCGGCTCATTTCGGGCCACTTTTCCAGAATCGTCGAAAAGTCGAAATTTCAAATGGTCATAACTCCGTTTCTATTTGTGGTACAGACATTTTTTGGGAGGGTTTTGAGACGCTCTCGAGTAGACTTGAAGAATGGTGGAAGTGAAATGTCGATAGCTCGATTCCTTCCCCCTCAAAATCGATGTTGAAAATCGGCGAAAAAAACGCAAAGGGGTATGTATGGAAAAATTGGCGAAAATCGATGGTCCAACTTAAAAAATCTGCCAAAAATCGAAAAATCAAGATATCTACATGAACCAAACGGCATTTCGAAGCCTCAACCATCGCCAAGAGTATAAGCACAAGTTTGGCTGTCTACCTCAAAGGGGGAAAAAATGGCAAACATTTTAGTGAACCAACTCATTTCGGCAAAAAATGGCGAAAATTTTTCGATTTCCAAAATTCGATTAAACAGTCGATATCGATGTATTTTGCCCCGCTGATTACGAAAATCGCCGATATTTCATCGAAAACTCAATAATTCAATGCGAAATTCCAAAAAAACCAATCTAATCAAATAATTACTTTTTTTATCAATTTTCTCTTGGGATATCGTGAATTGGAGAAAGAAAAATTTACAACTTTGTTCAGGAATGAGGAGAAAAACGATTCCGCACAAAAATTAAGGCGCCGCAGCGCAATCGTGCGAAACTATGGAAATAATTTATTATACACTCGTATGCTACGAAAAATACGATTAAAAAAAAATTCTTTATTAAAATCTAATTTTCCGCTCCCATTGTGAGAGAAATGATTGCGAGAGCAGTTGCGGCAAAAGCGTAGGATAAGAGAGATTTTCAACGCGATAGAATTTTCTTTCCCTCATCTCCTCTCCTCCCCAGCCAACGATGATATGGTACCCAGATGGGATGAACCAGGTGCAGGTGAGTTTTTTTACGGCCCTCTCGGGAACGAGCAGACGAGAGATGCGTTTTTTCGTTTTGTTTTCAAAGGGGTTCGTCGCGTTTGGAAAAAGCAGCAGCTTTCGGGAATTCCCCGACGAATCGCGATTAGAGGAGTGTGCGCGCGAATTGGGGCTGCTTCAGCCATCTCGAAGCAACCCCTCCGCGTTTTCCTGTTATCGAACAGCTGCGCGCGCATTTCTGCATCGTTACTTTTTCGGAAGAGTGTGACTAGGAGATAGTAAAACCCGCCGCGTATATAGATATGCAGCCGCGCGAGATACATCATTGACCACGAGGATCACAGCGAAATTCGAATAAAATAATAAAACAATTTTTAAAAAATGTACGTGTATACCGAAAAAAAAAAAAAATCCCATATCGGGTGACCAGAAAATCACTCGTCGAAAAATACAATAAGAATGTACACCGCGTTTCCCGAGTCGAAAAGTCCCCGCTCGGGAAGCCAGTTTTTTTTTTCCTCTGAGAAATACCTCGGTAATGAGGGTAGCAGCCTTAAGCCTTTTTTGCCACTTTATAACCCTTTCTCCGGGCAATAACCGACAAGCTTAAGCGTCGTCGAGCCCAATTGGCCGTTTCAGAGTATCCCGCAGGGGAGGGGGGGACGAGTAAGCGGGGGCGAGAAGCTCGGGCGTTTTACCTTGACAATAAAACGCGCGACGAAAAGGGTTCACGGGTCTGCCGGGTTACCTCCGGAAGGTGTAATAAATCGATTGAAAGAAGAGTGTCTCTTCCATCGGTACACTGCGAGATCCGAGGGGCAATATAATCTTGGGGCTGTTTTTTTTTTTTCTTTTTTAGTACGCGGACAATACAGCTTGGCAAAACATACAAAGTGGCGAGAAATTGGGAAGGAAGCGAGGGCGCAAAGTACCCCTTTCCCTCGGCGGAAAGGAAAGGGGTAAAAAGATTCTTCTCTGTACCGTTATCCGAGGGAGAAAATCGTTGTCGAGGCCGGAAAAACCACGAAACGATCGACAGGTGAGAATAATCCCGAGGGCAGTCTGTCTCTTCAAGGTCTCCGGGAAACTTGACAGGAGCGATGCTCTTCTCCGCGCGTTCGCGATATTTTCAAGGCCATGCTGAACAGGCATTTTCCCAAGGCTCGGGGTGAAATTTTTTCCGCGTCGAGACACGTGATACGTCGCAGGGTGAAATGTGGAGACGGGTGTTTTCGCGTGAGTATATCTTCATCTTTTCCTCCGGTTTTATAATCGCGAAACACGCGCAACGCCAATTAGAGAGCCGATTGAGCACGAGTGTCGATCAGCCGTATCGCACGCGGCTGGAGGATCAAATCCCATGAATATTCACGAGGATTACGCGCAGAGGGATTCAGGAACGAAGGATTTTTGATTTTCGCTCGTTTATTTCTTCGTCGATTCAGCTGAGATTACCAGCAGCTATGTACAATTATTTATTGCATTTTTGTGGACATTTGGATCGAATGAAAAGTCGGGACCTTAATCCCCATCAAGGTCTCCGATCTTTCGAAATCCGCACAATCGAGTTTTATCCGCGGAAAAAATCGCGCGAGATTGAATTCGCTCGGGGGTTAAGAAGATTTTGCGAGAATGAATTTGTGTTTTTTTGCATCGTTGAGTGTACGCGAAATCCGTCAAATTAGCATCGATAAATCAGACTTGTGGAAAAACAAGAAAAAAAATGTCGAAACGTCGCGTATACGCGCGAGGACGACATTTTAAAACGTCCGCAACTCGAGACCGGTTTTCTCTCGCGCGAACGTTACAATTTCGCAAGGAAGCTCGTTGTCGGAGAGACGTGATTTTTGAAAAAAAATGCAGCGTTCGAAATTTTCTCCTCCCACGACTCGCAAAAGAGTCTTTCATCGAGAAACAGCCTTTTTTCTCTCTGAAATCGTCCCGCGAGGGCGAGAGTGCGAAGGCACTCTGCAAAGATCGCCGAGCGATACGTTACTCCGAGATTCGAAAAACATTTTAACGCACGAAAGTTGCGCTCGTGGGCAGGGAAAACGCGTAGGTAAAAAAAAAACCGCGCGCACACGATCTCCCTCGCATTACGATTGGTGGCTCGCGCCAATTACAACAAGTCGCGGTCCCCGCGTGCTGCGGTCTCGTGGAAGCCAAAATGTGATCGCGGGAGGACTTTATTTTTCTCCACGACGGTCGCTCGTTCTCGTGGCACGTCGAAAATGACTTTCACGTCCGAGCGTGCAACGACGTGGCTTTACCGTGTTTGCTAAAGCGCCCAACGACGATATAATAATCGATCGAGTCCGTAACGAGTGTAAATGTACACTCAAGCTCGAGCGGGAGAGCTTCGGTGTACGGAATCATCATCATCCTCTCTCGGACGTAGTCGGTGGTGTCTTAAGAGGGTATAAATATAAACCTTCCTAGTTACGAGCGAGCTGCGCGAGTGCCGGAGAATTCCGGGCAGTGTCTTATTCCATTCAGCACGACGCTATCGAACGTCAAAGTGTCGGATGGGCGTAGCTCGTCCGATTACGAGAATATACCGCCATGACGGTACGGAGGGAAATATGTTTCATCGAAATATAAACACTTTTTTTGCATTACGAAAATAACACAATGTTACACGGACGAAAACATGTTTTATGCATTTTTCATGATTTAAATACGACAATTTGCCGATTGCATTTCACGTCATCCGCATCCGTGTGGTTTTATCCTGACGAGGAATACGTTAAAATCTCGGAAAAATAATTTCTACGCTATTCGGTCGATAGATTTTCCTGCAGGAACGTTTTCAAGATGCCAAACTTTCAGCATAATCACAAGAATAATTCGCGATAATGTGATCCCCCGCACGTGTGTACTCTCTACAAAGAGAACCGCGAGCGAGCACGTGGCTCGTGAGTGTACGAAACGGTGTCACGTTGGAGAACGCCGATCGTACATGTTTGAGAACGTTATACGCGTGTATACACCGTCTCATATGCATAAGGGGAAGGATTCGCGTAATATACTCTCGAGTTTATTATATCGTTCGAATGAAAAGGCTCGAGGTTCTCACATATGGGCGGCCTCGAGAGGCCACAACGAACATAGTATATGCACCGTCTTGCCACGTTTGTGCAGCGTTCCGTGCATGCACACGAGCCTGCTGCTGTTGCAGAGCCTTTCACGGCTGTACCCGCTGCGGGTGGCTCGTACGAGCTCGATGTTTTTTTCCTCTCGCGTGGAAGAGCATCGCTGCTCCTGCGACGAAAAACAAAAACCTCGTATGAATCCGCAAGTTTGTATACAGATTCGAAATAAAATTCGATACGCCCCGCTCGTCATTTTCGTTCGTTGATCAGAAAAATCTGCTTATTTACGAACGAGTCGCAAAAATTAACGGTATACGAGAAAAAAGTAGCATTCTTGAATGCCCGCGAAGTAGAAGGAAAAAAGCTTGGCGATAAAACGAGGGGAAAATCGAGCGGGACACCGCGAGGAGGGAAAGCACGGAGAGTCGGAAAATGAGGGGGTTTGGACGAAAGGGCGAGCCGATTCTCCGTGACGTATATATGTCTACTTTGTGTACACACTGATGTATATATGAGCGAACTCGATAGGGCGGAAACAACAAAAGTTCAATTTCAAGGAACGACGACGAAAAATCTTTCTCGTGTATTTCGTGTTTTTTTTTTCGCCCGACGGCGTATCGTCTACTCTTCCAGACCCGGTACGACCCTCGCTGGACCCGACGCGTATCTCGTGTGGCTCGCGAGAGGAAAAAAGAGAGAGATGGGAGAAGATCGCGAATGGAAAAGAATGTAGAAATTGCGAGGCGCGGAGAACGAAGAAAAAAGCTCCACTGTAGGGGTGAACCGAAGGTGGACTAGGGGTGAATTACGTACGTCGGATCGACGGTCAACCTCGCGTCCAAGGGCTGCGAAAAAATGCTCCCTTTTCCGCCCCTCCTCTCGTCGCTCATTCGCGTTCTCTCCACGTACGTGGCATTCGCAAAAATCCCGGATTTACGAAGGGTTAAAGGAAAAACATATCGTGAAAAACATACGAAATTGCACCGAAGAAAATGGAAGCTGAGAATTCGCCTGCGGGGAAGCGTTTTATCTCGAGCGTAGAATTGAAAAGAGATGCGGATGCTGCGAGGAGATTTTCTCGGCGTTTCATTACACGGGACACGCGGGGAGGATCCAAACTGCAAAGTACACTCGAGGGAAAGTGCCCGCAGCCCGTACGAACGACGTATGCATTTTCAATTCCGAAAGATCGACGGAGATTGCGAAAGAGTCTGACGATATGATCGTGGGTTGATTTCGAGATTTTTAAATAATAGCGCGTATATCGCGTGAAATTGCAACTACGTTATTTCTCTCGCTCTCTCCTCTGATGAATACGCATAAATATCGCGAGATCTTTCGTTCCAACAAAGACCATCAATCTCCCCGACAGTCGCACTGGCATTTCGCCCACGCGTTTTATCCACGGAACAAGCGCAACATTGTCCCACATCGAATCAACGCTCCTCTACTGACTTTCTCTTGCCATTGGCGATATTGCTCACACCCTGGCTTCTCATGATCGTAAATCACCGTTTCCTATCGAGAAGCGAAATGATCTCGACATAATATACATGATAATTCACAACCGACACATATTTTTTAATTAAATTTTTTCTCGCCGAGAAATAATCTCTTTCTTTTCAACTTATTTCAACCGATGCTTTGTTTCAATCAACCCGCGACAAAAAAAATGTGGGATGCTGCAACTCTGGACCAAAACCCAAAGATTAACGTTGAGAAAACGTGCTAGCCCACTTTTCCTCACTAGGGTGTGTGTGTGTGTCTGTGTGTGTGGAACGAGACGCCTGGGAAAGCAGCATCCGTCTTACCGCGCAAATACCGAAATCCGCGAGATCTCACCTCATCTCTTCTCATCCGGTGCTCTCTTATACATCTCGCCCGGCAACTCATCGTCCCGCGAGAGCTCTCTTGTTTTTCCCACGATCTCCGTACATTTACCAATGTACGTACGATCTTTCACTCGCGTTCCTATCTCAAAGTTGCTCCTTCAAACGCGCGTTATACGGATACGACCCTCTCTCGGGATCTCCTCCTCCTCCTTCCCTGCTCCCTCGCCTAGCGAGCTCGAAAGCACGGATTAAACGTAAATTCGACTCCTCCTTGCGAGATGAAAACGTTGAATAAAAATAAATTCAAAAAGAAAAAAACACACGAAGGAGAAGAAACGTAAATAGGAAAATGACGAGGAGAAAAAAAAGCCATGTCGAAAGAGAAAAAGATTGCGGGCTTGGCAGCCTTGCCACACGCACGAGGGTACATCTCCCGTGTATAAACATCTCCGCTTTTATACACACCCACGTACACTCTCGGTTCTCGAGAGCTTTAGCTCCGAAAGCTCTTTTGCTTCGTCTGATACCCCCCCATAACGGCGAATTGAATAAGTTATTCCTCCCGCCATATACATGTTTGATGTATCCATCGACTTTTTTACCCTCTGAAAAATCCAGCATCCCAAAATAATGTTTTTGCGATGAGAACAAAGTTTCGAATTTTCCATGGCGTTAAAAGACGAGATGTGGAGGGTAAAAAGGAGGTTTGAGCGAAGAAACATCTTGGATGTGGCACGAGGGACCCCGAGTACTCATTCGTACGTTGCGTACAATGAAAAAAAAAAAGGAAAAAAAACAACAACGTATTCACCAGCAGCACGGTACATCAATTTTTTGCTACGTGGATGCAGGAAATTACGATGCAAGAGAATTTATCCCGAGGATATATGCAAGAAGGAAATAGAGTAGCCCCAAGGTAGAAAGCTGCGATATACTCCTCGAGGGTCTTCACTAGCATCAGCGGGAAAATGGTTTTTCAAGCCAGATGCATCAACGTACGGTGAATCAGCATAAACCTTCCACGCGTCTCGACAATGTAAACACCGCACGAACCATCGAGAAACCAACAGCGGCTTTCATGAATTATATCAGTACACGAGATGAGAAATTTTCAATCGAATAATCAATCGGTGGACCAGAAATGATTATAATATTTTTCGTTTAAGATCAAAAATATTACGATAAAATTTATTTTCGCAATCGCAATTAAAGATGTTAACCTTTTACAAGATCGTATTTTCGTATTTTTATAAAATTTGTATTTTCGTACTCCATCATCGAGTCTCTGAATGCTACAAAGTAGGGAGATATTTTTTTTTCCGTCTCGTCTACATCGCTGAGCGGTTTTGATGAGTAAATCCGCGAGTCCGGTATATGTATACGCACACTTGTTGTATATGTATATTTTTTTACTGTAAAATCTTGATAGGAAGGAGTTAAAAGTGGGTAAGAAAGATCGGGACGATAGTCGCGGTCTGCCGTGCGGACACTGCGAGTCCGCGAGTAAGAGCAGGGACCGTCGGACGGGCTCTGTTCAACTCGACGAGACACGCGTTTATAGACGCAGACGACTCTTCACCGAATTATTCAAAGAGTCGTGGCTGATGGTCTCGAACTATAAAATTACCATTTATCGTCTATACAAACGCCAGACTCGACTGCTATTCTCTCGGAATGGCAACGAAAGGCCAGAGAGAGAGAGAGAGAGACGAACGTCAACGTATATTTATACAAATATCATCTTTTGGCGTACTCTCGATTTTTACTCGCAATCGCGTAAACGCTGTACGCAACCCGCAGAGGGATATCAACGATATTGCCGTTGTTTTTTTCGGAAATTAAAATTAATATTCTTTTGCATCTGCGATATCGGTGAAGAACCCCCCCGATTTTCCAGAGACTCGGAATCGATCCGACTTTGTCGCTCCAAAGGGAAAAATAATATAAATAAATCGAAAATTCTTCGAGTGATTACTGTATGACGGTATTTCGCGGCGATATCAAAGCGCTGTTTTCGAAGCATACGCGAGAGACTCAGAGTCTCCGGGATGAATATTTCCACACAAATTGACAATGTTATGCGCACGCTCGTTTCATAAGAGAGTTTCGATGATTTTCAAAAATTAGAACCTCCGTGAAACGATCGTGATATTGACTCTCGGACCATGAAAAATGATATTACGGTTATCATTATTTTATACATCGATGTTTTAACGATATTTTACATTTAAAAAATAAAAGATCCTCCGTGCCTCGCGTACGTATCGAACGAGGGGGCGCTGGAAGTTCTCGCCTTTTGGCCAATCTTTTTTCTCCCGAATATCCTCCAGAGTGAAATTTCACATCTTTGATGATCCGAGATAAGAGAGAAACGATATTGGGAACACCCTCGGCGCGCAAACGGGAGGGAAAACACGTGCGTATATAATATATACACGTATGTATATAATTATATTCGTACTTTAAGCGCGCTTGTACCTAGCGGCGCTAAATTAGCATAAATATATTCCGCATCGAGACACCGTATCAATTATGCTTTTTTCCACGGCGTCCATTAAGTAAAACGCATGTGATTATGTACACGAGAAAGATATACACAGAGAGAAGGAGAGAGAGAGAGAGGGATCTTGAGATTCGGCCATTTGTAATTCGTGCAGGCTGCTCGCGTGCGTATAACAATAACTCTCCTATTTCATATAGTACGTACAGGGAGGAAGGTAAGAGACTTTTTAAATAGGCAGGTATATCCTCGTTTTATGCTCGAGGGAAAGGGAGGAAAGACGCGGAGGGCGAGGAAAAATGATGTTTCCTCTTTCGTTGGTATTCAAGGTGGTAGGTGGTAGTTCGAAACCCCCTGCCTCTCCCGCGCCCTCTCGCTCTCTCATTCTTTTCCCTCGTGCTTTTTTACTCGAGTGAGAATATGAAGAGAGAGCAGCAGCTATAGTCGTTCGCGGAGACTGCCCCGTCTGAATCTACTGCTCGTGGGGTCTCGGCTGAATTCCAAAATGCGAGGATCTCGCGAATGCAAATGGCGCCGCGGGGCTGGAGCACGAAGCTCTCTCGGCTTTGTAAGCTTACGCGAACATCGAACGCGTCTGGCATTTCTGTCATACCCTAGAACCTGCTCTCGCACATTTCTCGGCTCTGTTTCAGTCTCTCGCACTCTGCATGCTGTTTCTCTCTCTCTCTCTCTCCTCCGTTTCGTTCGACAACGAGGACGGAACTTTATATTTCCCAACGTTGGGATATTTTAAAATCGTCCCTGCTCACTGTTTTTCTCTCCCTTCGCGATATATACGTGTGTTTCCTACCGTACCGCGTATTTCACACACGTATCTCGCGCGACTGATGCGAAGCGGCAGCTGCGGTAAAAGCCCGCGAGGCTTATTCTCCATTTCGTCAAATAAAACATATTTTTCGTTTTTTTTTCTTCGCGGGCATCTGTTTTGTAATAAATATTGTTGATAACAACGTCGATGATTATTGTAATTTTTTTGAAAAACACGTATTTCACAACGAAACACGTAAAATATATGTGCGTTCGTGCTTGCTCATGACAATTTTCGTTTCGTAATTTTTTCGTTAATAATAAAGTTCTCACGGAGCCCGCGTATCTCGCGATGACGCGTTTCGCTTCTTATTGAAGTGATTTTTTCCTCCTCGTCGACGCCTTGATTTTTTCTCTCTCACGTAAATCCCATTTTGAGTCTCCCGCGAGCGAGCGGCCGTTTGTAGGTCAACCGCGAGTGGATCGTTCGTGCTCGAGCATAAATATCATCTCGATATTTTCACATCTAACGTAATACTCGTTTTTCCGTATTGGAATTATTTTTTTTTTCAGAATGTCATGTTTAACGACAAAAAAAACTCTTTTTCATATTTATTTTACCATTATTCGCTCTCGTCATGGCGTTTTTGATGGAAAACTTGAAAAAAAAACAGCAAACAATTGTTCGTTATGCAAAAAACTTGCGAGGTTACACGAGCGAGCGAGAATTCCGTCGAGATTTTAAAGGGACGTGAAAAAATGGTCCATGGATGAGATTTCGTGTGCCATGATATGTATGGCTGCGCCTCTCCCACGTTACAAGCGTGGTCGAAGGCTCCGGTTGGGTCTACGGTCAGAGACGCACCCGGTTGGACCACTCCGGAGTCTCGAAAGCAAACGACTGATTCGTGTCGCCATCTATCCACGAAATGCTCAAGCTCTTCGATCTCGGTCGGTGTTACACGATGCTAAAACTCGCAATGTCCAGGCCCAAAGCTATACCGTGCCCAACTATTTATTTATTTTCTACAACTCGTTCGAGACGAAAAAAAAAAAACTTTTTCATCGTCCCAAAGACGAAAATATTATTTTGGATTATTGGAAAATTATCAATCATGACGATTTTATTACGGAAAAAAAACTAATTATCGAACTAATAATTTGTGAATACAAGATTCGAGATAAATTTTCCAATGTCGATAAATTTTTCGAGTCTGAATAACATCCTAATGAAGAAGAAGAGAGAGAGAGAGAGCGCAAGATCGCAACGTATAAGGAGAAGACTTTTTTCAAAGTATAATGTCGTGCTGTACATGCGGATATAAATTAAGCTCTTTATGCGCAAAATCTTTATCCGAACTCGTAATAACGTAGCTTTTCCTCGCCGCCAATTAGCCACGTGGAGCGAGCGGAGAATTGCAATTAACTCGCGGTACTCGTACGAAATGCCTCAACGGACGCCTTAATTTCGTATTTTTTTCTCCCTTCCCACCAAATGTAAGCTGACGCTCGCCATTTTTTTTTTCAAACGTCCTTGGAATATGAAATACGAAATGTGTAATTACACATTGAGGTACATGCATTTTTTCGCGAGTTTCTTGCATTACTGTGGGGACGAAGGGGAAAGAAATTTCTGCCGGATTTAAAAAAAAACGCGCACACTTAAATTCCATACAGCGGCAACGTGGACTTTAAGGAAAAGTTTGCGTTAAAAAGATTGAGAAAAAATGTTTTTCAGCCTGGGCGGTGAAAATATAAACGCCGGGACAGATTCGTGTGACGCGTACTTTCCACGGATCGATACCGCCAACAGAGACTCGTCCGTGTGTATATATATATATATACAAATTTCTCGTCGGGGAAACGCCTAAGGGCCGAGGGGAATTTGGGCGAAGCGAGAGGGGTGGTCGAACGTCACTTTTGGCCAAAGTTTGCTCGACCCCGTGCCAAGAGACCATTTACGCCCCTCCATGAAGAATCCGCGAAGAAACAGAGAGGGAAAATTCATCCCCTTCGGCTGACACGTCTCGAACGTACATTTCGACTGGAGAAGCTCACGAGAGATGGCGCTACTTGGCTCTACCGCGACCTCAAGAATTTTCGACGAGGATTCTGATCAATAACAGTCCCCCGTCCGAGCACGGAAAACTTTTTCCAGCCAAAGAGAGCCTCCAAAGAACTTTCTCCTTCTTCATAGACGATTTTGTGAAAGGCGAAGCATCAATTTCTTTCAAATTCAGCAAATTCATTTTCCGCCAGAATTCCCGAACTCAATCATCGAAATAACAAGTTTTTATATTGAAAAAAAAAAATGTCTCTTTCCCTCGTGTCTTTGCCTTTCAACAAACTTTTCCCAGTCAATGACATTTGAATTTATGGTAATAAGCGGCGTGTGTCTCGTTGAACGAATTATATATTCTCGTAATTCAGGAATTTCTTATCGCGTGAAATAAAATAAATGTTGAAAATATCGTATATGCATACACAACATATATATATACATATATATATATAAATGTCATACATGCGACTGTACACGTCGGACGGTTCATTACCCGTGAGGTATCATAATTTTATTCAGGATCATGCAATACCGATCGTGACCGTAGATACGAGGTGGAACGCGTTATCACAACTCCATGCGGGAAAAATTCCCCGATTATAGCTTGATAAATATTTTCCTTTATTTATTCGTGAAAAAAGGAAATAAAAATCAATACGAATCGGCATTCGACTTTCAGCGAAATTGGCTTTTTACGTACAGTCCGAGCGCGAGTGTCTCGTGTGTCGTGAAATTGCAATGGCCGGTTCTTTTTTGTGCCGTATATGTATATACAGGTGAGACATTCGATCTGATATCGTCGACCAACCAGCGCCGAGTCGAACACGGCTACGTATTAATCCGTTTCACCGAGAAACCGGTTATTCCCGAAGGCTCGTTTCACACGTTCCGAGTCCGCGGTGTACAGAAACGATCGAACCAACGAGAAACGATCGACGCCGCGACTTGCATTCCGCCTGTCGTACGTGTGTGTAAGAAATCTCACGAATCCGTTCATTCGACCAACAATATCGTTATTGATTCGAGGAGGCGCGGCCCCCGAGCCTCGTCTCGTATCTTGATCTCGCGGCGGCGGCGGCGGCGGCTAATATGCACGCTGCAAATCCGCGAGTCCGTTGAACCACCGCTACGCACACGTGCATACACACGTACACGGGCGTATTATTTATGAAGGACGAAAAAAAAGGAAAAATTCCCGTCTGGGAATAATCTTCCAGAGTAGACTGACTTTGCGAATTGAACGAATCGACGTTTTATCAATTAATTTATGGAAAATCGCCGGGATAATCTCCGTCGAAGCGAAAATAACATTCGAACTCGCAGACGCGGCGAATTTATCGATAAATTAATAACTTTTCGGGCTTTAACGCTGCTCGCTCTTTCGACTTGAATTCGCAGCATTGAATAACGTGGCAAATTATAAAAATGACGACTCGAGTGTCTCGAGGAATATCCCGCGAATATGAACAACGCGAATGACATCGACATAAAACAACTGATATACACCTCTCGTTAAAAATAATCGATTAATGACAAATTCTCACACACGCTCAGGGATAGAAAAAAGAAGAATGGATTTGCATAATTAAACAGCGTTTTTTTTCAGGCGACGGAGAAATATCAAAATCGCTCATATTTCATCCGCTCTTCAAAAACTCTCGTACCAGCGAACGTTTCTCTTACGACTGTCGGAGTGATTTATTTGCAGAAAGCGAAAAAGAAAAAAAAATTGTCAAATCTTGCCAATTTTTCATGACAAAAGTCACGCCCCTCGAGACAATTTACGCGACAAAGTATTCATTTTTTTCACCTCTGCGTCGTTTGAAAAATTTGTTCAAAAAAAAAAACCAAAAATCTCTACGATAGCAATAATTTCAACATCTTTTCGATACTACAGTAAAAAAGAACAATGAAAAACGTTCCGACGCGTGTTGCCTGCGATTAAAAAATTTAAAAAAAAAAACAAGATTGAACCGAACGATTATCGCTCGAGGAAAATCGCGACTCGACCGCGCGATCTTTTTTTTCGCGCCAGAATTCTCGGCTTATTGCGCAACATACGTGTCTGTGTATATACTCAAACCTCCCGGGGACGTGGACCGCGATGATGCTGTGCTCTCTGGAGCAAAGTCTGCCGCGAGCCGTCTTGAAAAAAACGGCGGAAGGGAGAAGCATATTTCGATGCAAACGACTAAACGGTTGAATCGTACATGATGCACGTGTGTGCGCTTGCTGTTTGCCTCGTCCCGTGACGGCAGCAATTTCGTGCCGACGGCGAGGGCGAAAAAAAAAACAGAGAGAACGACGCAAGCGCAAAATGCCAGGGCGTCTCAACGTTGGGGAAACAAAAATGGCACGGAAGTCTTTAAACTCGTATCGCAGCGAGAGGATTTAATCGGACCGTTCTCTGATTTAAATTCAAATTAAAGTTTGCATCGTTGGAATGCAAAAAAACGTACGGCAATGTTTTTTTTTATCGCCAGCATTTTGGCAATTATGCAAAACATTCCATGCGTAAAAATGCATATCAATAATCCATCGAAACGAAGAAAATGGACCAAATTTCAATCGGCAAACTCTCGACAAAAGCCTCGGTAACGAGGCTTCGTTTTCTTTTTTCTTTTTTTTTTATTACAGGAATTTTCCCCGAGTATTTCTCTCCCGGGATTTTATGAAAATCCAGTTACTCCGTAGACTACATCTTCTGGTCCCTTTTACCATTTCGCCTTCCATCTTTTTCCATCCTATTCGTTTAAATTCTCGCACCGCCGCAAAAAAAAACAGAGAAAAAAGTGGGTCCTCGTTTCCGAGCCAACGTCTCTCTCTCTCTCTCTCTCACATCGCATTTTCCGGATTCTTCGCGTTTTCCTCTGTCAACATCTCATTCTTCCCTCTGCCAAACGGTAACGTCACTTGGAAAACGTGTACAAGAGCCCTCGTCATTTTCCTTTCGCGACGAAACATCCAGAGAATGATGGAGAGAAACAGAGAGAGAGCGAGAAGAAGGGAGACCTCGCTGGCCAATCAGAACCGAGCTTTTCTCGCGCCCCAGGCCGATCAATGTTAAAGCCCTTGGCGTACCAACTTTGTGTATTTGTCAGACTCCCACAGCGGTTGGGAGGCAAAAAAACATATCTCTGTATCGCACACACACACACGAAGATTCAGTCACGAATTTCATGCTCGGCTAATCCGGCCAATTTTTCAAATTTCCTCGACTCGTCACGGTTTTTCCGCAGCACTTTATCTCGATATCATATATCCTTATTTTCCTTAGGATCGCTCAAAGACACGCGACTCATTTCGCCCGCAGAGTCCGGGCACATCCTGGTAAACACAACTGTGGTTTGCCGCGTATGTATGTTTCGAAATTTCGTATAATCGCCGAAGACGTCGAGCGTCATGGAGTCTGCTGAGAACGAGCGCCATTAGCCTCGTGGGTCACGAAACTCGCTTCGATGATATCCCGACATGATCGAGGATATTTTACCGAGTTTTAGTCCTTGGTCCTTCCGGCACCGAATTTCGCCTAATCGAGCAGGAAAATTATCGCCCGTGTCCCTACATGCAAACATACATACGTACGTACATCGTCGAATGACGAATTTTAGTGCATCCTTTGCCAAAGGTCGCCAAATACAAGGATGAAACATCACTGTACGTTACGCCCTCTCGTATATATATTATTATTCCGGATAGGTAAGCTCGATGAGAGCCTTCGGAGCTCTCCGAAGATTATACTCGTGCCGCTGCGACATTTTCCATGGCTCGTTTTATCGTGATTACGTACGCGCCGATTAGGGTGGACGCAAAAAAATTGAAAATTCTCTCAAAAAGGAAAAATTTCGCGGCACTTACGGTATCGAAAAATGTTTTTATTTCCTTATAGAGAAACAAAAAAGAGTCGAAACGCCTGCGACGTAGCGCCGCTCGGTCGATTTTGACCAAATGTACAAAAGGGGTATACACACGCGGGGGCAAAAGTTTACGATGCCCTTAAGCCTTCCTGGCTTTGGGTGGACTCCTGAAAGAAGGCCATTTTTTTCATCGTCTTTTCACGCCGTAACTCAGGCGTGTTTTATTTTTCTTTTCTTTCTTTTATATTTATCCGGTCCATAGTGGAATCGGCACAGACTGATGCCGAATCACGCCAACGCCCGTGCGAAAACGTTTTCGCGCCGAGGAACAAAGTTTGTTGAAAATCTATTGACGAACGACTCGAAGGTTTATCGTACGTGAAACGGAGCAATAACGCAGCGAGACGCGCCATTTCTATTTATACCGGCGAATGGATGCTGCGTAAGTCTCGTGGCCGACGCCAACATTTTCATTCCTCGCCACTCAACTCTGGTTAATTATACGAGTTGCAGCATGGTTTTACCGCGGCAGGGGGTTCAACGAGCCTCGACGGTTCGAATTGAAAATTGCAAAGGAAGCTCCAGACGCGATTTATTATCGCGAGCCTCGAGACGTCGCCCGGAGGAGTACCGAAGAAAATTTAGCGATGACTCGATGCTGAGAGCTCGTCCAGAGGGGGAATTATCGAAAAGTTCATTATCGCAACCAAGAGATAATTAATGAAATCCTCGCGCCTCTCGACGAAGCCGAAGCCACCCTTCGTCAGGAACTTTTCTTTTTTCACGATGATCGAAAAAAGAAAAAAAAAGCATACGAGGCGAAACCTTGAGACTCGCTGATAATTCGAGCGATTTTATGCCGAGAGCGTGGGGAACGAACGAGAGCTCGGGATCGCGAGTATCATTCGAAGATCTAATTTGTAAGAACGAGACGCACACGAGGGGCTCTCATCTCCCTTTCGCCAAACTTCATTTTCATGCTGTACCCGCTTGATGCTGTGCCGAGCGACGATGGAATAAAAATTGCCACTTGTCATCGACCAAAAGGCAGAGACGGAATGAAATAAGGAGATAAAAAGAGAGGAAGAGAAACATTGGGATCGAAGTGTATCGATTAACTTTTTTTTTTCTTATTATTATTACTCACCCCTTGACTGCCGAGCCGCCGTCGTCTCACGGATCTTCGCCGCGTCTGCAAAAACAAAAATAGAAAAGATTGTAATTTTTACACAAATCGTCTGGAATATTTTGAAAAAAAAAAAACGGAGGATGGTACGAAATCTCCGACAATGGAGGGCTCTCGAACGTTCGTCGTTTGAGGCGACTCGTATTTATTGTCCTCTCGATGTATTTCAAAATACATCGAAAAAAGATTTTACCGGAAGATTCCCCCAAAATAGATTACCGTTGTTTACTTTCTAAAAGAGAAATCGATAAATAGCTCGAAAGGTTTGGTGGTCTCTTTCTCGAATCGCCCTTTCGTCCAAGAGACGGGGAGGGAGAACGAGGAAGCGATGAGCACGTACACGCCCGAAATGGCGTGGGACGAGCACTCGACACCTCTCGATTCTGGCTCGTGAAACCCTGCGGTCGCCGAGAAATTTACGTGTCCAATCGAACGCGAAAGATCCCGAATCGTAAAAACGCCACGCCATACCTTTTGCGGAGTATATTCTGATTTTTCTCAAAATGTATCGGAAAAAATGCACAGCGAGTATATTTTTTTCACGAGATCCAAAGAATTCGGACCAATCGCGACAGTCGTCGGAGTTTGCTCAAACGCCGATGACAAATTTACAATTATAATTCCACGTCGAGAGACTAAAATTTGCCGGTCCATTAAATTTGGAGCGCGCAAATAACGGCATAAACTCGGTATGGAGTCTCGCAAATTGCCGATTTTAAATACATACGTCGCTATATCTAATCGCGATTCGAATAAAAACAAACCAGCTGCAAAATTCGATCGTAAATAATCGTACGATATCGCCGCGTTGTCAAATCGATCGTTGATCCATTAACGAGCAGCGCTGTAATAAAACTTCAACGAAAAAAAAACAAACGTCCGCATCGGCGACGATCAAAAACGATACAAAAGTCGACGGCGATATCGCGATTCAAAAAAAAAATGTAACTTTGAAATAATTATTCTCCCGGATCTTCCGGATGCTGAGTCTTCATTTTTTTCTCAACCACCCTAATGTGCGCACGAAATAACACGTTCGTATCGGTGTATTTCCAACGCTGGAGAATCTTGGAGTTTCGTTGCGCGTTTACGAGAACAGCTTTGGTGTCTCTCGTACAGCGCGAGCGAGCTAGCTGAATAAAGACAACGCGATATGAATAGACAGCGATGGTCGAACGGTGTTCCTACTGTTTAGAGGGTTGGGCAACGATATCTCCGATTCCAGAGGGGATTCCGCGCAAATATCCCTGTTTTCTCCGCTCACCGTCGCTTCCTCGTGGAAACAACGCGGTAACGAGAACCAGGCGATCAACCCCTCGGAATGACGGAAGCCATCCCCTCGTTCAGTTCGTGACGCGAACGAACGAACGAAACCCCTAATACGGCCGACTCGGATGTCCTTTCTCTCTTTCTCGCAGCTCTGGACGTTTCTCCGTTTCGACTTGGCCAACCTCTACCCACCAGCGGAGGTGGATACGGCACAACTGCACCCCGCCTCGACGAAACAGGGATGGGAATGCGGTAACCGCTAGGTAAAATGTATATATATATGTATCGAAGGATATAGAAAGCAAATGGGTAACCTGGGACCGAGGGAGGTCTAAGAAACGTGTCACAGATATTCCCTCCACCCCTCGTCAGCGGGGAATCTCCCCACCACGAAATGTACATCCGTTACTCCCCAAAGCGCGCCATGTTCTTCGACATTTTTTCTCCCGTTTCACCTCGGCGGATGCTCCTCTCGTTATCTTCGCGCATCCGTGTATTTTTTTTCGTATCAATGTCGATTTCATTGATTTTTTTGTATGCTCGGAAGAATTTTGAAAAAAAGATCGTACCGACAGAAACGTTTATCTCGACGATGCCTCGATGCGGTTTGTTTGATTCCTTTCTCTCCTTTTTCGTCTGGGAGGGAGAGTTTTACCGTCGCGGTGAGTTTAATTCTCGCGAGCGAATGTCGAGTGACGGGGGGCTGAGAAAAGCCAAGTGTAACGAGCTGTCGCCCGGTGTATGCTAATTAGAAGATACGACGCTTCGAGTGCAGGCAAATTTTCCACCGAGTGGAGCATCTCGCGGGGAGAGACGATTCGGAAATGCGTCTCTCTTTCAGTACCACACACGTGTTTACACGCTCAACGTCTGGTACATTATCCAGCTTCACCCTGTCGTTATCTCCATCGCGCTGACGAAGGAAAGCTTTTTCAGCCAAGTGCACACACGACGGTGTAACGCGGAATGATTATATCGCGCGAGTACTCGCTGCGCACTGTCGCAAACTTCAATCTCCGATAGGAACAAACGAGAGGCGTAAAATTCGCGAATTTCTCTCGCTTATTTTGCCATTTTAGGACGCGAATGATTCCACGTTTATACCGAGAGATTTCCAGTCCGAGATTGCTATCGAACGTCGTTTAAATTGAATCGACGAAGCAGGGCTCGAGCACGGACGAGTAATTATAAAAAATTGTCGCAATGCAGATGAGATCGGGATGCTGAGAAAGAAATTGCCCAATCCCTGCCGGTGCATTCGCAATACAATTTGTTACAATATGTTTTTGTGACGAAATACGTCCTCGCGTGCAACGTACCGAAAATGGGCCATGGAAAAAAGGAGACTTTTAGAGCAGAAACGTCGCAGCATCCGAGAGTTTGGAATTCAACGAACCCGTCGCTCCCCTTCGATTCTGCTTTTCTTTCGCAGCGTTTGTTTTTTTTTTAATTTTTGTTTCCAAATTTTCACATATTAATACGCCATGTAATAATTTTTAAGACGCGATATATATTATTGATATACGAGTGATAACGGTATAACGACGACAATCTCCGTGCGACTTCTGCATTCGATCAATACCACTCGGATAAAGAGCCACGGGAAAAATAAAAGTTTTCCCGTTCGCGCGTAAATGAATGTCGATATAACGAAACATTGGCTCTGCAAAGGTGTTGACTCGAGTATATACACATGTGTGCATATATGCATATTGAAAACGAGTTTGTTATTCCGCTCGATGTAGCAGAGTGGAATCGACGATCGTCTCTTCATTTATTCGCGCATGATGATAACGACCGAAGAGCCGGACGGAAATTTATCACCGGGAATAATAAAATAACTGCGCGATCGATGGGACGTGTTTCCTTCGTTCAAAAAGACTTTCGAGAATATTTACGCCAACGAAACTCGCGTAGAGAGAAAAAAAATGTACTGCCGCGTACAGCGAGACTTTTCGTCGTTTTCCGAGCAATGAGAACCCAAAAATGTTATTTTACAGCACCGAGAGCGTCGGAGATTGTCCGAAAAAAAAAGAGTTGCCAGAGGAGGGCGAGAGGAAAAAGGATAAATTTCCAGAAGGGATCCTGCAACCCCCATCGAGACGGAGGAACCCCGACCATTGTACAATCCATTGGAGATGCGGTAGCTCCCCGGTAAACCGTGGAAAATGGGAGCAAAAACAGTTATTGCGGTGCTGTATACGCATTGTACATTGGCCACCGAGTTTGGAAGGAGAAGCTCCTTCGACCCTCCGGACTTACCTGTCATCCACCACGAGAAAATCACGGCACACCCGAGAGAAGAAAAAACGAGGAGAAAGATCGTGACACCCGCAAAAAAAAAAGGCGACTCGTCGCGATACCGTTAGGTCGTCGCGCTTCCTCTCTTTTCACAGATTCCGACTCTGCGTTCCCTTCTCCTCGTTTCCCTCCTCTCTGTGCGATCTCACTTTCTCTCAACCCTTCCCGATATGAATCTCCGGACAATAAACGCTCCACAGCTTCTTCTCCCCCTCATTTTCACCCTTTCCGGTAAATCTAGTCGGTAGTGAAAATAAAATTCCAGTAGCAGGTTGAACGCGCGAGGAGAAGATAATAAATCTTTGTGTCGTCGGGGATAATTTTTTTTTTTTCAGAGCTCGAAAATTTCTCGCGTTTTCGCGAACCCTCCGCGACGATAACGTTGTGTCGCAACCGCGATTCGTTCTTTGTTTCTGTTTCTTACCCCTGTGGAGGTTCCTTCGCCAGTGACGAGCGCCTCGATGACGACAAAGTCGTTTTCAAAGTCAAAGTGGACGATCGATGTTCATCCTCGGGAAGCGTAAGAGCAACGGTGTTTTTTTTTGTTTTTTTTCGACAAAATATCGAAGCGACTCCTCGCTGACGGTGTGGAAATCGGCCACTGCATCGCCTCGTACTCGCACCGAGTCTCTTATACGTTTTGGGTACGCGTATACGCGAGTACGAGCCTATTTGGCGTGGCAGCTTTATTACAAACTAGATACGCCAGTTACCAGGAGCTATATCGTCCTCTTATCGCCCGCACGGCAAAGTGTAACAGAGAAGTCGCTCGATTTTTATTCTTCATACCGATTTTTGCCCCTCGTTTCTCTCCTTTGTTTACCTCCACCGCTAATGAAAACTTTCCCCCGCTCGCTCGACGAGTCTTCGTCGATAAAACGACGAAAACCCATCGACGACTGATGTAATCATTTTTTTCCGTCCAATACCAATTTCTCAGGCCAAAACTATACGATACTCCTATCGATTACTTATTACGATTATTCCGCGGCTTTCGACCCGATCGATTTGTTTGGAATTAACGAAGGAAGAACAATCGTTTGAACGAAAGAAAAAGAAAACAACGCGACGAAGCAGTTCTTATCAGGTACATCGTTCTTTTACGAACGACGATGGAGAAAAGAAACGCACGTGCATGTACCGCATGTACACAATTGTCCTGGTACTTGCCGGACGTCTCGAGTTGACCTCGATTCGGCTGTACGATAAGAGTGATGCTGGAAGATCGAATTTTGCTCGGGTGTGTGTGTGCGCCCCAATAATCATACGGTCCACACGTTGGACTCTCGGGCCGTACGTGAATATCGACATGGAAACACGCTGCTTGTTCGGCGATCGTCCATGGATCGAAAAGTAATTTCTTATCGAGCTCGCGCAGCCACTCGACGCTGCGTGTATGGACATGCAAGGCTGGAGGGGATGGCAATTTAATTAAATTCGTCCGTGCGCACGAACGTAAACCTCGTTACGGACGTGTATACCATCGGGACGCTTCTCAATCTCTCTCTCTCTCTCTTGTATTTTTTTTTGCTCTCCTTCTGTTCACATCTCGAGACTCTTCAACCGTATTATATACACAGTTGCTGGGAGCAAAGTAACAACAAGCAAAGTTATATTTTTCCTTCTCGCGACGCGTGACGCCCACGCGATTTACGTCCTACGTCCCGTACTCCATTGAATATAAGCTTCTTTTTTTACCCTTTTTTTTTTTACGAGCTTCGCTCCCATAACTAACCCAATAATCACGAGACACGTACAGCGAGAAGTTTTATCGACTCTGACGCGGATAATCGCTATGATTATAAGAGATATTGCGCAATTTTTTTTTTTTCAGTTTCATCAGACGGCCCGTCGTTGAAACGAGAGTGACGGACTTTTGTGCTCGTGGATTATTGTTCTAAACTTAATTTCGTCGGTACTCTCGTACTCGCGAGATCGCAATTATTGTTTTTGAAGATTCGCAGGAAAGTCGTAACGCGGAAAATGGGCGGCATGTCGGTGAAATCAAAGTTTTCCGGTGGAAACAACGAGAGATATGTCCTCTGCGGCATTTGCGACAGAACGCCAAATGGGAGGACGTTGGGTGTGCTTGTGTTTTTTTTTCTGTACGTATCCGTGTAATACGAGTCGTAATATCGAATCCGAAATTGAGCCAACCCACGTATATCCCCTGGGAAATATGGACGAGTCGAGAGCGCCGATACTTTCCGGCCTTAGGTGCTCTTCCGCGACCGGAAGCAGAAAAATCTCCACCCCTATCGTCAGGTACGTAATTTCCTTCGAACGTATAACGAAAAATAGATTTATATGTGTTTGCCATCCACGTATTATTCCTCGTATCATATTTCATGTCATTTTCCAGCGAGTCTACCTACCCGAGAGTTCGCGCTGGACATTGATTCCCGACGGAAGACGAACGAATCGCGACAGAGGAGATCAGACGGGCCAAAGATGGCCGCGACCGCAGGGACGACTCGAAAATGAGAAAAAACTTTACGGTCGACGTCGTACTCGCGCTCGCATCCGTACTACATTCCTCAATCATCCTGCATTTACTTTGGTACGGTACAAACACGGCGAGAGAATAGAAATCAAAATCGAGAGGGAGAGATGGAGCGCGTTTACGAGGGGAAAAATGTACCCGACGAAAAAATAATATACTTTCATCGACGCGAGAAGAGGAATGATTTTTTTCCGTCGTTTCACCTTCGACGCGAAAAAAACGAAGCGAAATGTTTGAGAAATTCTCGAGTGACCCGTCGCCTACGGTCGTGTCGATATTTGTGTACTTATATGTGTGTCCAACGTACGTATCACGCTTTGACACGAGATCTTTTTCCGCAGCGAGCTTGGAGAAAATTGCTCGTCTCGTCGAGGCTCGCTCGTCGTTTCTCTTTTTTTTTTCTCGATCACGAAATTTCGGTGTTCAAGCGTTGGCGAAAGGATCGAGAGCGAAATAGCATTTCTCCCGTATTGAGTTTAGACGTGACCGCGAGTAACGAACTCGGGAAATATTTCAGTCAATGTGGCGACGTTATGTAGCAACCAGGCGGAGTGGCAAAAGTGAAGATGGTGCGAAAATCGAGAAAAACTGAGGAACGAGCGAAGAATATAACCGGGCGTGTACCACACAGCGCGTGTATATACATACATGGATGCGTCAGTCCGTCGCGAGAGTACCAAAAATATCGGCTCTTGCCAAACAAAAAAAAGGCGTAATGCGCGAAATTTGACGTATCGAATCGAGTCCGCTGCGTCTTTTTCTTCGCAAAGCGTCGACGAGGATCCGTGTATGACTTCGTCTCCCGAGGGAATAAACGGCGGGAAGCCTGACGCTATTTTATCAAAACGTGATCCTTTGGTCAAATACGAAAATTCGTACGTGGCCGAGTTTCGCAAGCAGCCGGAAATTTGCGGCAATATCATCCGACGAAAAAGTTACATTTTACCGTGGGACGAAAAAAAAATTCTCGCAGCATCCGACGAGGAAATAGGTGTGATATAAAAGAAATATATATCGCGATCGTTTCATACTCCGCTAATAATATACGTCGCCGAACTTTCGGGCGAATCCCTCCAACGTGGAGTGTTAAATTTCTCGCAAGAATTATGTCATGTTGTTCGATACATAACTCGAGTCCTCCATAAATAAATGACGTAATGAAGACAGATTGTCATAAACAATTCTGCCTGGAGGATATTTTTGGCTGAAAATTACGTCAAAAAAACGTTGAATCGGATTCGAGATTGATCATTATTTACGACTCTGCCGTGAATAAGCTTGCGGATTTTTGTTTCTCTTGAAAAAAAAAACCGCCGCATTTCTCGCGTTTGACAGGCGGTGAAATATCTCGAAATAATCTTTACATAAAAATGTTCGAGTTATATTCGTATAAAATAATATGTAGCAGAATTATGGACTTGTATATTTTACAATATCTCTCATCTTCAAACTGCAACGAGATTTTTTAAGCATGAAAAAATCGTCTCTCGGTGGAAGATGACCTTTCTGATTTTTCGTCGGCAAAGCGACGAGATCGAAGGTGCAAATTACAGGGTTTGTGACATTGCGACGGAGCGTTATTTATCGTTTTGCGCGATGCGGTTACGGGGGAAAGTCACGAGTGCACCTGGAGGCGGTCACCACTCGTGAATATAAGTGGAAGAGAAATAAAGAAAAAAAATATATCGCACAGGTACACGTACGGTATGTAGAGGACGTTTCATGTGGAATCGTGAATTTCGCGGTGGTTTTGCATTATTTTCCTTTTTTTTCCTCTTTTTTTGTTCATCATCAGAGAAATCATGGCGCATCGCGTAGATAATTGAGAAAAAATTCTTGAAATTTGACTCTTCTCGACACGGAATCGCTCGTACGTGCCAGAGTGTCCACTCGATTGTCACGTAAAAAGTCGGACGATTTTTATGCAACGTGCGAGTCGGTGGAGCCGTTGGCGTCGCAACATTTTTCCGTTCATCTCTTTTCCCAACGCGTTTGGTGAGCCTTCGAGCAAAGTGGCCAATCGTTATCAGCCGGGTGGGGCTACGCTGACATTTACTTATTTCCCTGATTATTATTAGCTTTTTTGTACCGCATCTATATATAAATATACATATACGTGCGACGGAGGAAGAGAGACGCAAACCGGTACGAACACGGGACGAGGAAAAACATGGGGTTGCCGCGAGAAGCGGAGGGTCGAACCGGACGTCGAAATAATTTTATCGCTTGCCGGGGGAGAGAAAAAGTGCTCGGAGCGTTTTCCACTTTTCACATTTTCTATTATCTTTTCTTCGCTCGAGAAGCTGCGAAAGAAGCAATGGACCACTCGAGATCACTCGGATCTTCAAGAACGACGAATTTGTTTCGGTCGTTCGACTTTGTTTTTTTTTTCACCGCGCGTATTACGTTTTATTTCTAAATCTCGCGAGGTTATAATCGTCGCAATTAAAATGTACGGACGCGGGAATACGAGAGATCGCGCATCACGCGAGGACACGCTCCGCAAATGCGAATGTATGTGCTCGACAGATTAGTAGAGTAACACGGCGGTAAATGCGTTCGCACCAAACGATTAGTAAGAACGTGACAAGAAGCACGTAATAAAGCAATGATCGCGTGGTTTATGAGGCAATATACCACGCTCGTCAAGCTGGAATATATACCGTATAAATATAAATGTATGTATATATACTCGACACAACTGTGTAAAGTGCCAATGGAGAATCCCTGTTACGAAAACAGCCGGTAAAGTACGATAAAAGGAAAAAAACGAGAATTCGTTTGATCGAGCTGTCGACAAACGTCCCTTTTCCCTCGATTTTATCAAACGTGCGTATCCACCGACATTTCACTCATTAAAAACTCAATTTCCGCCGTTTTCATCTCGCATTCAAAAACACGAATAAAATTTGACTGAATCTTTGAGAATTTTATTATTATACGATTAATCGCGGTGTTTAAATTGAAATTGACTCAAAGTTTTCCGGCGGTTATCCTCTTGATGCGCGCGGAATGATTTCGGGAGAATAATCTGTCCTTTCGAAATTTCCAATCGGATAGAAAGCTGACGTATAATCCAAAGAAGTTTCCTCGGTGCACGGCACTCCCCCGAAACTTTTTCATCCCTCGAGTGCTCTGTGCAAAATTGAAGTATAAAGGAAGTATGGGAGGAGAGCGATAAGAGAAGAGGAGAAAAGAAGTAAAAAGTCCGCGCACTGTCGTGTACATGTCGGACGATTGCTGACGAAGAAGGACGGGAATGGCTGAGATTTTTATACTGGAAATTGCGAGGTCGGGAGAGAGACGAGACTCTCGCGTGTAGGATTAGCCGAGAATTTGACCGAATCACGTCGATGTGATATATGTTTTCATGGACAAAAACCATAAATGAAGTTTCTGTCCATGCCGATATGAGGCCAATTCGCATGCGTCCGTCGACAACCACACGAGCGCCGCACAGGGAATGCTTTTGGTAATCTACAAAGTTGCAACCTGAAATGTAATCTCCATCCTCGACGTCGTAAGTGGACGTACGTATTTTTATTTAATACCACGTTTTATGTGGCAGCCCGATCGATTCTTTCTCGTACACACCAACGATCGGACCGAAAGATATTGCACGCCGAGATCACAGAAATCACATACATCGAGATTGAAAATATATATGCAAATAGAAGCGAATACGCGGGCGAGAGATCGCGAGTCGATTGGCCAACCTGTCGACGGTGATGGCATTTTATTATTATTATTATTGCAAAGAGGCAAAGAGGCAAATGCTTTTTTCTTTATATCGATAACGATGAGTGATAAACAGTAATTGTGTATTGAATCGATTAAAATATTCAAAGACTGTGTGAAATTATGTTGACGAAAGTATTTCATGGTCCGAGGAAGAAGAGCAACGCAATTTTACAGATTAGTACAGATCCTTTGGTACACGACGAGAACGTCGATGGTCGCTTCGATGGGAGCAGATTGTCTTGGAATTCTACGGTTACGGAGGCGGAGGTGGCCAACTCCCGCCTCTCCGCTCTTCCGTCTCGCTCTCTCTTTGTTCTCTCTTTTTCTGTTCGTTCCGTAATTTTTGTTCGACATCTCTCTTACGTTGTCTATATCTTCGATTTCAATCTGAGCATCCTCTTTGCTCACGGAATCTCGGGCTGATATTGCTCTTTTTTTGTTATCAGAAATGAGAAAATCAACGAAACCACTTTGTGTTTTCCTGTGTTTTACGGAGTGTATGGGCAACATCGGGCTCCGATGGTTCGATATTTTCAACGAAATTTCTGTCGCTGAACGTACGACATTTTCCTTCTGCAGCACACAGCACCATGTTGAATCGAAGCAAAACAGGATTTGCGGTAATGGAGGAGAGTAAAAGAGGTCGAACGAGAGGGAAGCCAATAAAATCCGAGACGGTTTTCTTTTGAAAATAACATTCGGTGAAATGTGGAACGGGGGATTTTCATCGGGATTTGGCAGTGGCGCCATCTTGATTAATTCATTGAGAGACAAGCGAATGAAATGATTAAAGTATATGCGTCTGTCGGGAGCAACAATTCATCCTCTCTTGCTTTGACATTAAAGAAAGTTACTTATCGAAAGTCATTAGGTTTCCCCATCATACTTGACTTTATGATCAAGTATGTATCACCGTAACGTTATACGACCACCGCAAAATGTGCCATTAAATTCTTTGCACGTGTATACTCGTAATTGAAGCGTTTTTTGCGATTTCCTGTTGAAATTTCGAGTTTTCGTGAAAAACTCGGTGTGCTTCGTAATCAGCGGAAAATTTCCGGTCGGATAGGCTATTGAAATATTGAAAATTGAAAAAAAAAAAAATTTCGATTCATTTTGGGCCACTTTTCCAGAATCGTCGAAAAGTCGAAATTTCAAATGGTCATAACTACGGTTCTATTTGTGCTACATACGTTTCTTGGGGGGGGGTTTTGGATAGCCCTCGAGTAGACTTAAAAGATGGTGAAAGTTAAATGTCGATAGCTAAATTGCTTCACCCTCAAAATCGATGTTGAAAATTGGCGAAAAAAACGCAAAGGGGTATGTATGGGAAAATTGGCGAAAATCGATGGTCCGACTTGAAAAATCTGCCAAAAATCGAAAAATCAAGATATCGACATGAATCAAACGGCGTTTTGAAGCCTCAGCAATTGCGAAGAGAATAAGCACAAGTTGGAATGTCTACCTCAAAGGGGGGAAAAATGGCGAGCATTTTAGTGAATCAACTCGATCCGGCAAAAAACGGCGAAAAATTTTGGATCTCAAAAATGATTTAAAATTATTTACATCAATGTATTTTTTTCCGCTGATTACGAAACGAACCGGTTTTTCATCGAAAACTTGATATTTTGATCCGAAAATGCAATAATATGAATTTTTTCAATTAATTCCCATTTTCTCATTGAGATATCGAGTTTTCGGAAAAAAGTCGGTGTGTTTTGTAATCAGCGGAAAATTTCCGATCGGATAGGCTCTTAAAAAATTGAAAATTTGGAAAAAAAAAAAATGTCGACCTTTTTTGACGACTTTTACGAAATCCCCGAAAAACCGAAATTTCAAATGGTCATAACTCCGTTAATAATTATGCTACATACATTTTTTGGGGGTGTTTTGGAAAGCCCTCGAGTAGACTTGGAGAACGGTGAAAGTAAAATGTTGATAGCTAAATTGCTTCACCCTCAAAATCGATGTTGAAAATTGGCGAAAAAAACGCAAAGGGGTATGTATGGGAAAATTGGCGAAAATCGATGGTCCAACTTAAAAAATCTGCCAAAAATCGAAAAATCAAGATATCCACATAAACCAAACGGCATTTTGAAGCCTCAACAATTGCCAAGAGTATAGACACAAGTTTGGCTGTCTACCTCAAAGGGAAAAAAAACGGCAAACATTTTAGTGAACCAACTCATTCCGGCAAAAAATGACGAAAAATTTTGAATTTCAAAAATTATTTTCAATAGCCTATATCGATGTATTTTTTCCCGCTGATTACGAAACACACCGGTATTTCATCGAAAACTCAAAATTTCAGTGAGTAAATCGCAAAAAACGAATGCCCCTAAATATAACCCCCAAACTCTCGAAAAAACCTGACGCAACAGCTTTCCTACCGCAAAGATCCGAAAACCTAATATATAATACTTTGAGAGTGAAAATAGGGAGAATAAGAAACTCGTACATTTCAGAGAAAAATAAATAAATTCCTATGGCGTATAAAAATGTAAAATACCGAGTTTCAATAGGGGGGGGGGGGGTTAAGGACCGATCGTAAGACCGTGAATCAAAGGCGCAACGACCGCACGGTGTTGTGGGACACGTAAGAATAAATTGATGAGGGGTGTTTTAAAGCTCATGGTACGTCTGAAAAGCGAATGACGATGACCTTTATGACGTTGAAAAGTGGTTTTGCGTTGACGGGGTGTGTCGTACCTCCGATGTTGCTGACGGCAAATGGGTTAATGTGTTTCATGGCAACAGGTGGCCAGGCTGGCTATTGGACCGAGCTCAACCTCGCGGTCGGCTTTATGGTGAGGTCTAAAGTATCGTTTGTCAGAGTGTAGTGTCGATTTACACACACACACACACACACACACACACACATGCACTCGCAACTAAATATCAATAGTATTTGCATCTACGGGAAAACACAAGCAACACAAATTTTATATATCGTGGGTGGGCAATCGAATTCCAACAGTCTGTCAAATTTTCTCTCCCAACTTCCGTCGAACGACGCATTCAACGCAATCCGTCCAGTGTTTAAACGTGTTTCTATGTAACAAAATGAATTACGTATAACAATACGACAATACAGATTAAACATTTCGCCGATGGACCGTTAGAGTCTCCTGCGGCAATGAGAACAATAATTCTCCATTTTATTTTTCGAATAAAACGTAGCTCAGCCTCGATATGTCAATCTCTTGGAAACGCTAAGCCATATTCGAATAAATTATTCCGTTCTTCCACGACTTTCGCATCCCCGAAACTCCTTCGGGCTGTGCTTGTAACATAAATTCGTGAGTCTTTTAACAGACGATATCGAATGTCGCTGTGTCACGCAGTCGCATCAGGGAAAACGTTCTCTTCTCACGCCAGCGTGTATCTACAAATTCATTCGGAACAAGAATCTATGTTACATCCGAGTTATTTATTTCCATTATTAATAGCCCCTTCGACTCATGAGCGTTCTCGTCGGTTATTCGGACTAAACATAAAGCCTGAAAGTCCCCGACGTGCTCACGTCCGCGAGGATTCTGCAGCGAGCAAAGTGCGTCGTTATACAGAGTGGACAAGACTATCCTTGACCTTGAATATCCTTCCTTTTTTTCAATCGCAATTTTTTCAAAATTTCTTCACCATATCCTATCCGAGGAAACGAGATTCCGCTCGGTGGTTTTTTCTCTTCCTTTTGCCCCTCCCCCCCGAGATGAGAGAAAAAAGATTCGATAAATTTGCGTGTGTATCGTCCGGCGCGTCGTCGTCGGGCTCTCTCGTTGCAGAGACCGCGCGCGCGCGGAATAATTCTGCAATTCCACGTGGGTCGGACCAATAACAGCGGATCGTTATATCGCAGCGTCATCTACATGGCGATCATCGAAATAGGACGTAGATGGTATAGCCGGTTGAGGGAGAGCTGCTGGACCATTCCGCTAACGGTAACGACCATCGTTCGGGTTCGTGTCTCGGCTAAGCCTCGAAAACGAGACGAGAGCCCCAGGCGTGGCCTTCTCAACGCTCCCTCCTCGCGTTTCCCTGCACGAGAGGAGGGGGGGCTTCTTGATCCTCTCGCGATCTCTGGGCTCGCATCTGCGCACGATCTACCTTTTTCACAATACACACGAGCGCACGGAAACGCTTTATCGACGCATGCGCTTTCACCGCGAAGTGAAAAATTGTCGGAAAAACGAACAGCGGATCAACCGGAAATTGCGGAAAAGACGAATGATTTAACGGCGCCAAGGACAAGCCAGCGAAATTCATTGAAGCTCGGTAAATAAATAAATAATCGAAGAGATTGAAAAGTTTTCATTCATCGATCCGCGAGGCCTCGTCTTTAATACGTTTCCGTGAGCAGCAAAGATTCTACGTTCCTCCTTTGGTGCAATTATTGTTTTTTTTTTTCGTTTTGGATCGAAATTACGATCGTAAAAATTTTAACCGATAAAAGTGCAGGTATAATTAAAGTAACTGAAAAAAAAAAAGTTCAACAGCTGCGCGGTACGCGAGAGCCTACTGATGGGACGGATCAACAGTAATCCGGATTCCAAGGATGAAACGCTACTGCAGATACCTCTGGATGGGGCCATCAAAGTGACTGGTAGCGGGTCTTGATGGGTATGGAAAAACCATCCAGTCGCTGCTGCCGGTAACTTCCATTTCTCGTTTGCTAAAGGCGGAACGGGAACTGAGGCGTCATCCCTGGAGGAGAGTTCTCTTCATTACCGACAATGCCATCGATTAATTTTCAGTGTCTCCTCGTACCACCGGAAAGGATATACTCGGTGATCCCGCAGGAATTTACAAAGGAATTGCACGCGGTGAGGCAAACTGCTCGAAAAATAAGACTCGTGCCTTCAAAACACACACCGAATTACGCGCTCATTATTGAATTATTACAATTTCAAACGAATTTCTCAAATAAAAAGCGCAGCGTCGGAATTTTTTAAAAACAATTCTCTCGAAAATCATAATAAAATTCTGTCCAGAGAAATTCTTCGGCGAATCAATAAATACGATTAAACAGCATCTCCAGCGACATCTCGTGGTTTTTTTCCGAGAGAAAAAAGGGCGCAGCGGAGGTAATGGAAAACAGGCATAAACTCTGTATTTACGTACTCCGCATAGAGCCCTCGCGGTTTTGATTGTAAAAATCTCTCGACTATTTCGCGCCACTCGGTGCTCGAGAGATTCACGAGGCAATCGAGAATGAGAGAGTCGCGTGGGGCTTTTTTCACGTTAATTATGCTAAATTCGTAGATCGAAGTAGACGGCGATTTAACGAGGAACGCAACGGGATAATTGCCAGGGAAGATATTTCGCGAGCGCGCAAACACGATCGGCACAGCCACCGCTGTTCGGTGACAGCAGGTGCGGCTGAATAAAGTTGGAGTAAAAAAAAGTCTCGGTAGAAACGAAATTGGCATTCCAAGCTCGGACCTCGCGTCCTTTGAGCACGGTGGTGGTTCTCGGCGCACACGGCGTTGTGATCGCGTGTGCAACGATCGCATCGCGAGGCGCGCGATATGCGCCTGCGACGCTCGTTCGGTCCAAACGGAATCGCGTAACATAATTCATGCAAATTATGTACACGATATCGCATGCCCGGCGCTCGGGGACGCGCGGAGCTGCGAGGACTGAAACGATTTCCGCCAATGAGGCGGCAGACCCTCCGATCGAACGGACCGGCAACGTGAGTGGGAATCCAAACGACGAACGTAAAACCCGGCGAGACTGGTCAGCGAGTGTAGCCAGGACATCCGTTGTTGAGGAAAAAAGGGGCGAAATGAAAAATGGCTGAGAAAATTCTCCGATTTTATTTTTATTTTTATTTTTTTCAAGGAAACAAGGCAATTTTCTAATTATATCGGTTTCATTATTGATGAATATTTCATTTACAGATTGACATGGAGGAAAAAAATGAAACGAACGCGGGAGGCATCGCGAAAATAGCGGAATCGTTAGAACCTCGCGAGTCTCGTTACTCGACGCAAACTGGACACTCTCGAGTTATTTACGAGACGTCGACGTGTCGTTTACTCGAGGAGAGGAGGAAAAAACTTGCGGGAGATCTCTTCTCCCCTCTCTCTCTCTCTCGATCTTCTTTCTTACACACCCTCGATTCTCTCGTTAAGTTTTTTCACGAGTACCGACAGATTCAAGGACCGAGAGGAAATTTTTCAACTCCGCGTCGCTAAGTATCGCATAAATAATCGAATTTGCCTCGTGACGTGTCAAAAGTGTAACAAAGTACGTGAGTACGGACAGCAACACGTGCTACGCGACAAACGAGGCAGCCTCCGAGTTGCGACGTTCGGAAAAAGAGCAGGGGAAGGCAGGGAGGAAAGATACACGTTTCTCACGGGTCGCAGGACGAGTTTCCCTCGTAGGTCGGCCGAGAAGTGGGAGTTTCCGTGAGTGGACTCTCATTGGGAAAAAGAAAATACAAAGAAGAATGGAAAAATGAAACGACGAGAGTCCCATTGAAAGGGGGACGAGGGACTGGTCTGGTGAAAACGAGGGTGTGGAGCACATTGACGAAAAAGGCTGCCTTGTTGCTGCCTCGTTCCCGAGTTGACCTCGGGGAACAAGGCAGCACACTCATCGAATTTCCATTCTTTTCATTTTAATTTCTCTTATTCTCGCGTAATTTCGGGCTCTTCGTCATCTCTGCGTAAAAAAAAAACACTACGTGTTTTCTCCCACGAAAAAAATATGTAACAACGTTTCTTTCTGTCCTCACTTTGGGTATGAAAATAAAAAAATTGTGATAAGACAAAAATAGCTGCAGAGACCCTTCTGAAACTTTGATCCTGGCGAAACTCGTAATATTTTTTTTTACTACCCTGCCTGAGAGACTCTCACGCTGACGATGATCTCCAGAAGTTTTCTCGTCACTCCTCGCACCGAATATACCACGCTGCAAGGTTATTGGAGCTGGGGATCTTCGTGCTCGAGTGTATTTTCACGAAACACGGAAGAAAAAAAAAGCAAACACATGTACGAACCTCGTCATCTTTTCGCGTCGCGTTAAATTATTATTTGTCGAATTTCATTAGAGCTTTAAACGTTTGATTGAAAATTCAACGTTTATTCCGTCAGAAGCAAGACTCGTCGATGAGTCGATGAATAATGATGTCGCGAATGAACGACGCGAGGTCGGAGAAAAACGGTGGAAATTTGACGACTCTGGTCTGTAAATTTCGAAAGTAAGTACATTTTTAAATACACGGATTTACGATTCTCCGATACGCGTCCGACACCATTTTTTTTTCCGTCCGCTTCACGGTCCCTTTCCCTCGGACTCTCCCCGCCGTTGCAACGCCCATGAAATTTCTCGTCTCATGGCCGCTGCTTGTCCACTTTGAGGAAATTGAAGACGAGAAAGTGCATTCTTGACGGCAGACTCGTGTAGAAATTTTCGTTGAATAAGACGATAAATAATCATGAATTTTTCAAGAGGACACTGAATAAAAAAAATACATTTCGATCGATCGAAAAATGAAACCCTCCGGTTTATTCGACAACGGCGTTGAAAATGTCTTTTCAACGAGCGTAGAAACATGTAGGGAGAGAGAGCAAATGATCTCCAGCCGAGAGTAATTGAAACAATAGTCGACTGAGAAAACGATTTGTAAGAGGAGCACACAGCATCCCGAGTATACTCGAAACTGTGTTGGGGATCAAAGTTCGAGAAAATGACGAGAGAAAAACCGTTTTGACGGGATGGCCCCCGTGATTGTCGGGCGTTAGAAAACGAGAACGAAGAAGATAAAAACAACGACATTGAGAGAGCGAGAGAGAGAGAGCGAAAAAGGGGGAAACCGGAGGCTCGCGAGCAACGGTCGTTTCTTTCTGTTTATTACTCAACAGAAGCACTCTTTAAAAACGCATCGTACATTTTTATGGGGCGGCGATTATGCCCTAAACTTGTGGTCCGCTACGAAAGCTTCGTCTCCATTATATACCATATACACACAAGTATATACAGACATAAATTTACAGGTCGCGTGTAATATAAAACGTAACCAGGTCCCGCCAGGAGAATTTATATCACGCGGGACAGATAACGCCACGCATCTTTATACCGTACATGTGTAACGCATGACGCATGTACATACGTCCGTGTGCGGCTCAAGAAAGGTTCGGCACCAGCCGGGATGACGGATTTATATCTGTGCGAGATTCATCGATATTTTATGGCTTGTAAATCGCGAGAGATAAATATCCAGTGTTTAATTATTGTTTAAAGGTAACGAGCGTAAAGATTTTCAAACGCGTTGATGATCGATGGCGCGATGGCGTATCAATTACACGGTCCATCGATCTACGGTTATTTCAACATCGCGAGCTATGCACGTATTTTTTCAAACTTTTATTCAACGTGAGGTAAGAAAATTACGTTGATTTTTCAAGACTTGTCTCACGAGCTAAATATGTTTTATCCTGCAGCGAAATGTGTAATTGAATTACGTTCTTTCGCAATTTCATCGATCATCGGTTCTATCGGGATATAATTACGATTGGAAATGGGAAACGAAAGGCTTCGTCGGAAAATCAAATCAACGCTATCGACCGTGCGCACAGGGAGAAAAGCTGATACGGTCGCTGAGAAGAAGCTGTTTAATTTCTCGGATTAGCGATTCAATTTGACGATTCCGATGTTCATTTTCTCAAAGTGTGGACCGAGGGCTCGTTGTTCGTGTTGCTCGTTGGTCGCGGATTTCGAGCGCGATTCGTCGCACTCTGGTACAATTTTAACACTCGACAAGGACGAGGAGAAGCGGGGAGAGAGAGAAAACGGGAGAAACAGAAGCTGAGACACTCTCCTCGTCATCATTCCGACACATTAGCATAAATTTATCACGTCGGCCATGAGCTGTCTCGTTATTTACTTTCGTTGTGGTCTCGAATTCTCCGACGATTTCGACCGCTCCAGTGCGCACGCGAGCGAGAGGGAGACGTCGAAAAATCTGCGCGCCAAAGGGTGCCGGGTATAAATATAATATTACACGTTCAATCGTACAGGAACGGTCCATTAATGACCCTCGCGCACTCTCGTACAAAGTACGCGCAAGATTTTCCCGCGAAAAAAATCGTTTCATCATTCGATCGATCTATGAGCGGCTTTATCGCACGAATAACACGATGGTAAATCAATCTTCTCTTCTCAGCGAATTTTCCGCGAGTCTCGCAATCATATTCATCGCGTGTTGGAAAGGTCGTCCGAGGTTAAACACGTATAACGTCATTTGCACGCGGTGCGGATCGCGAGAAGAGTTGCAACATTTTATCACGAAAGATAAGAATCTTATTGCCGCGATTCCTCCGGAGAATGGACCAAAGGGTCAGCCAGCCTCCGGTTTTGACGAACACGGGTTCCCGCAGAGTACACACGCTGCTGGCACGCTCTGGAGTTTCCTGCTCGAGGAGCGCTCATCCGCGAGATGCTCGGAAGCCACCGGTCCGTTACCTGCCCATTTTTTGCCCCGTTTTTTCTTCCCTTTTTCTCATCTCCTCCGCACACACGCTTGACCGTCGGAACGAAATGTCGCAGCGTGGACGAAACCGGAGCAAAAACAGGGCCATTCTTCCCGCGTATTGTCATTGACCCTCCGTGAGGTTGAAACATGGTCCGGAGAATCAGGAAAGACGAGGAGATACCGTTTTGCCGGGAGACTCAACGTTGAAGAAGAAGAGAGAAAAAAAAAGAAGCAGGAAACTTTGACGGGCTTTTCTCTCCCTCTTGCTTTTTCCCCGTGTTCTCTCGGGGCGAGCAAAAGGGCAGCCAGGCAACACCGCGAAGCTGCTTTATGACCTGCCGCGGCGGAGTCTTGGCTGAGTTGGTGCGCAAAAAAAAAAAGGGTTACGAGTTCTCGGCGCGCGATCGGAAAGCGCGCGGCCATTCTCTTCGCTACCGGCGGTACCCTGAGCCTTTGGTTTTTTTCTCCCGTTTTTTTTTGCTTTCCTTCCTCAGCCAGCACCTCGAGGAACCGTATTCCATGGGACTGTACCGTTATTAAAATACGAGCGCGAAATGTCGCTCCTCAGCCTCTGGGGACAGGGAGACGCGTTTGTTTTCATTTGTACTCGGTCGCTCGATCGCGAAGCTCGCCTCTTTCGCCTTTCCCGTTTCCACGAGTGAGCGAATCAAGTATCTCGATAAAGTGGAGAGAAAAACCGTGCGATATCGTTGCGTAATATTTGAATACCGCGAGAAATCCCCGCCCGTCTCGGTGCAAAAGGTGACGAAGAAGATGAGGATGCTGGCGAATCCGATACGCCAAAGATCGTTCTGTCGGTCAAGGCGAACAGGTGAGTCGTGGGCAAAAAAAAATCGCGATTAAACGCTGTACGGTAGACTCATTGGAATAACAAAATTCGAGTGTTATTCCACGTGTGTGTTTTACGAATTGATTAAACGTTGAATAATTTTTTTTCTCATCGCTGCGATGTACAGAGGCGCCTTTTCATTCCCGAGACAAACGCTTCTATATCCTACGATCGTCTGTTCTTCGGTCCACGCATTTTTCTTTTCATATTTTTCTCGTCTCTGCCCAGAAAAAAAAAACATCATCTCCTTTAACGCTGAATTTCGTTGTCGTTCGGCCATACGTGAAAAGTTGCCGCGATTCACAGTTTTTATGTACGAATGCGGATTCCCCACGTGTGTAAAAGTGTTGGGAAAAGCGTTCGGACGGTGTGTGGGGTCGAGAAAAGTGATAAAAAGTGACAAGGGTGGAAGTAGCCGCGCGTGTATGTACGAGTGATGATAGCGAGACGTGTAATGAGCAGAGAAACTACGCGATACGAGTCATTCGATGCGTAAAAACCGGATAAGATCGTAGAGTCTTTTGTACACGTATATAAATCGCGTATGTACAGATATAGATGCATGTGCGAAAAAAGAACGCATATTTATCCCGAGATGCGTTCGGAGACGTGTGGTTTGCAGATTTTTTCAATTTATCGAATAACCTTTCAACTTTTTTCTCGCTCGTGCAACTTTGTTTATTATTATTCTTGTTAATTGAAAGATCATTACCGATATGTTTATAAAACTTTATTGATTTATCGCATCGACCGGTGATAAATTTTCACACGCAGATATCGCGTATCATTAAAGAGAATGAAGATTTATTACCATGGAAAGATTAACTTGAATTTTTTTTTATCATCAACGTTGATTTCGTCGAGTTTCGATGAAAAGTTTCACCCATCTTGATATTGCAACAACAAGTTGTAAATTCGATAGAATGATGTCTAGATTTTTCCAAATTGTCAGAGAGTCTTTAAACTTTTTCCTCGCTCGTGTAATTTTGTTTATCAATATCGAAAGGTCGTTACGAGATTCAGAGGCATCGAGGGTACATAAATTTCCAAGCGGATTTTGCACGTCAATGGACCATCCATGAGATAAATCATTACGGGGAATTAAAATTTATCGCCGCGTAGAGATTAACTCGAATGTCATCATCAATGTTGATTTTGTCTACTTTTGGTTAATTTTTCACGTGTTTCAATGCCTTTGGGAGAGGAATTTTATGTATGTATTGTTTTATTGATTTTTTTTTCGCGTTATAGTATAGATGATGAAATGTAGATGAAGATTGAAGATGAGAGGCGAGAGAGCGAGAAAGGCGGTCCATAATATCTTCATTTGCATTGATGAGGCTCTTTGGCGATTGGTTTTGCGAGCCAGCTCCTCTGCGTCGACTTTGCACTCGAAAAAGGCGAGGGGCAAAATGTTTACTCTCGTGGGAGGAGACTTTGATACGTCATATTGAAAAAGAAAAGAAATTCGCCGGGCGACCGATAAATAATTCCCGTGCAAAAATCGAAGAGATACAAAGTTCGATGGATTTTTTTTTTCATCTCCACGAGAATTTGGGAATCGAACGAATTTACGACAAAAAGTAGCCGAGGGATACATTATTTTTTCGCAATAAATTATTGAAAGACACTTTTTGTTCATATTTCGGGGGAAAAAAGATGCTGCGGATCAATTTTAATCTCGCGGTTGCGATAATTCTCGCGTGCGACAAACTTTTCCATCGCTGTGAGCGTATTTCACCCTCACCGTCTTTTCACTATTTTACGATCTATCGGGTGAAAAAAAAAGCATAAACGAGCCGTTGTACGACGCCATCCTCCAATTACACGTTACCAAAGTCTCCCAGTAACCAAAGTCAAGACTCGAGATGCTGCTCCAATTTTTTAGACAGACTTTTTATAAAAATAAGAAATTCGATATTCCTCACGAATTTTCATCCGAAAATAACGAGAGCACAGTCTGGATTTTCAAGAAACTAAACTGAAACGAGAAAGATACGCGAGATTTGAGAGTTGCGCAAAAAGCTCAACCGCGCGTGACAGTCTAGAGGTTTAACCACCTACCGCGTACGCGCTGAAACCGGATTTCCGGCGTTTTTCGGTGAGAGAAACGTCCGGCGAGCGTTACGCAAACTCTTTGAGCAAAGTCTTCTTGGAAACTCGACGTACAGCAGATGTGGAACACAATGTGTGTTTGGAAACATTGGAGGAAAAAAAAAAGAGTCAGAAAACGACGATACGTCCGTGATGATGTCTGTCCGTCCGCCTTATCATTTCTCCGTCGAAATTCATATCGTTTACGACGCCACGGATCATTAATTCATCTCATCCCCGCAATGCGAAACGTCTATTTTGAAACTACACTGATTTTTTTGTCAACGTCAGTGTTGGCTGCTTTTAAAAAGCATTTCTCGAAATAATCGAGATTCACATCCAAGCCGGAATTTATTTAAAACCGTTTTCGTCATGCAAGAGGATATTTATTTCCAGAATATCGGTAATCACGTGTTTAAAGAAAAAAAAATGTATATCCTATATATTTCGTGAAATATTTGCATATTAAAAATCTGTAATTGAATCGTCCGGAATTTTACAGCCGCATGCAAATGACAAAATAGCATTCTTCGTCCGCAATGTCGATGCAAAGACGAAAAAAGATTTTCGAAAACAAGTTACACCTTGGCGAAATCTTTCTTCTTCCTTCGAAATATTTTTTTTTTTCAAATCAAGTTTTCCAGCCAAGATTCTCAAAATCTCTCATCCAGTTTGAAATCGTGCTTAAACTCGCGGGTTAATCTACGTTTGGCTGACATTTTCCTGTCGCGGGATAAGAAAATCCATAGAGAGAAATCGCAAGGTGAGAAGAAGATGAGGTAAGAAGCCGGGATATGACTCGAAACGCGGTTAATTACGTCGAAAGGGCTTATTGTCCCGAGCTAGCGCGAAATTTCGCGCACGGGAGTAGAATGAAGAAGACGAGAGAAATAAATTCCAAAAGACGAGGACAGCGATATGCTGAATTCCGAAATATGCAAGGGTAGGTGGAATCATCCCTTAAACGAACAGAAGAGCACAAAGGGGGGTTTGGCGCGTCTATCGACCGTCGAGTGCCGACGCGCGCAGCATCCCCAGCGAGAATCGAGACGTCTCGGCGTATACGGAAGAAAAATCATGGCGGCGCACCGTCGGACGCCGAAAGTTCTCGCATACGTTTTTCTTATCTTTTCCCAAGGAAAACCCATTGAATTTCTCGGAAAATCGATTATCCGATTATACACGTTCCTAAATCTGTCATATTCTAGCGTTAAAGTTTAACGTATAAATCGTCCACGGACGTTGTAAAGAAGCAATGAAAATTCGACACCGCGTTCGCTCAAAGTTTTTCGTCGACGGGCGGAGGCCGTCGGAACCGAGGAATCAAAACAAAAACGAAGCTGCCTTGAGCGCATTGGGAACACGAACACGGGATGAATTGTTGACGAAAGATGAAATACGATCTTTGAGGAGAACACTCGTCTGAAAACGTTCTGTTGTTCTCCTGGCGATCCCAGCAGCACTCGACAGCGATGCTATTATCGAGGATGATTGCAAGAGGGCACTGAGCAAAGTGGACAAGCGACATTGGAGTGTTTTTGGTCTTCCAGAGGATCGAGAGATGCTTTTCATATTTTATCTCGTTGCTACAAAAATGATGACTCGAGAGGATCGTACATGGTCCATGTACATCTGCACTGCCGTCCTCGAGGAGTAAAAACGTCCTTATGTTCTTCAGCGTTCAGTGTAAGCTCGTACGACATTTTCCCAAATTTCATTGTCTTGAAAAATGCAGCGGATGTTTGCCTTCTTCACTGATGAAGAACGAGACGATTTTTTCTTGTTTTGCTGTCATGGATTTATACATTCATCCGTTGGAGGCTGCGACAACCGTGGCATACCTTTACGGTCCACAAAGATTCCACTTTTCTCCTGCTCTCGCTTTTTCCGTATATTCACGCTTCTTTCGCAGATTTTCTTTTTCTCGACGAAAAAAAAAGGATAGAATATGAAACGGAACGACGTCTCGCGTTTGCCCATTTGATATATCGCTGAGAAGCGCCATTGGTCCAATCTCGAGACAAAAGTCCATCCGAGCGGAGAACATTTCCATCTGTATGTGGAGCTCAGAGTCTCCAGCACTTTTATTCTCTTTTTTTCTGTACCCTCTCTCTCTCTCTGAATATTTTCTGGAGTGTATTAGATTGGCAGGAGGATACGTGACCTCGCTTCGGAATCAGCTTCATTTTCCAGCCTCTTTCCTCCCTTTGTCATCTCTCCGCATCTCTCTTTCTCTCGCCGAGTGACATGATGTCATCTCGCGCAGATATGGAGCCCCAAAAGACCCTGGAAATTCACGAACATCACGTTTCCATTTGTCTTTCCATCGATCCTTCTCCATTCTACGATTCCACGTCAAATTGCGCCTCTCCCACGTCCAGCATGACTCGCCCTTCGTCCCTGACTCGTATCGATGATTTACCGAAATGAATTTTCGTGGAATTCGTCAGACGCGCTTTAACGCCCTACTTTTACCGATATCATCTGGTTTTTTCGACATTTTTTTTTTCTTTATCAAACTGCGCCGAAGTAAGGTCAAAGATCCACGAGCTTTTGATCGTCCGACCGTGCTTCGAGGAATTTGGATAATAACTTACGAAATGCGGTAGATTCGTACAGGTCACCCCGTCGTCTCGGCAACACTTTCGTCGGTCGACCGTTGACGAAAAAAAAACACGCGGGTACGTACCGCGCGGAAGCTCAAACTCGAAGCCGACGCGCGTTAAACATTTTTGAGGAACGTGCGAAACTCTCGATTCTTCGAAAATCCGCCACGTGTTTATGTTACAACATGTACACCGCGCGTCAAAGCGGCAAAATCCGCGTGGAACATGATTTATCGATTGTTTACGAAAAAAGCAAACTTTGAAAAGAGAGCAAAGTTTGTCCTCGTTTCACGATGGAAATTTCGAAAAAATCGAAAAAATCTCGGCCCGAATAATAACTCTGTATAGATACATCTCGGGGTGTGCGCGGCTGCCGTTTCTTTGTTCAAAATGACGCAATCGAAAAACACACAAAAAACCTTCCAAGAGCGTTACGGTCGAGAAAACCCACTTGGACATTTTCCAAGAGTCTTTTCGCTCTCGTTCGTCGTTTCGAAAGGAATTTCAAAAACTCTATCAAAAATCCTTGCTTAATTTCGCGCGAACGAACATTTTTCGCGAATTTCCTTGCCGAAAAATGAGACCGCTTTTTCCGCGTCTGTATCTCTCTCGTGTAATTTCGCAGCATCAGCCGCGCAGCATCCAAGTATGCTGTAACAGTTTCGTCGATGATCGAAGCGCGAGACGCTGATGCTGGCTGTAAAAACTTTCCAACGCGCCTTCGCTCATTTTGGTGCACGTTCAAGTTGTCGGTGGTAAAAAAAAACAAAGACAAACTCGACGTTTCTTTATCTCCGTCGTTTTTTTTTTACTCTCCACTCACCGCACACAAATAAATAGCGCATCGTCTCGACATTGAGTTTCGTTGTGCGTTCGATTTCACCGGAATGTTCGACCGATAAACGTACGACAACTCGGGGGTACAGGAGGAAAAAAAACACGTGGGAATTTCCGAGTTTACAAGCTTTAGGCAAAAGCTGAGCCATTTCTATTCCAACGAGACTGCCGCGAGAACTTTTTACCCACCATGTTACTCCCTCGGGAGAAACAATGTTTAAAATATTCCCTCGAGCTTTCAACCCTTGCTTCGACTCTGTATATCGATGTATTATGCATAAAATGAGCTGTATATATGCGTACGATGTACAACTATTTTTCGATATTTCCGACCCACACTGTGGAAAAATAAGGGAACGTGGAAAAATACGTTTAACGATTTCCTTCTGCGTCTTTCTTCTTTTATTCCTCCTTCTACTTTTCGCGCTCATTTCACTCGCTGATGGAGTTAAGGGTGCACCCCCATCGAAAACAACATAAAACAAGCTTTTCTTCGTTTCGACCGTCTCGCACATCGTCTCTACATCTCTTCCCCTCTTTTTCCGTCTGTTTACTTTTGCCGCGGAGAATTCCGTTCGCCAGGGTGGAAAGGAGCTTCTCGCGACTCTCCAGCCCTCGACTACCCGGTACTCCCAAGCTCTCGTGTGTGCAGGGGACCTTTGAAATTCTTACATTTTTCGACTTTTCATGGCTGTCCGAATCATCCCCCCCCCCGGAGCTTCATCTCGCGCTGTTTTCTCTCAGAGTGCAAACTCGCGAGCAAACTGCACGGCGAGAGACGTTACAGGGTTATGTGTGTATACGAAGGAAATTGCGAGGGAACGGAGGAGGCGGACGAGGCTGGCGGGATACCATCTTTCGCTATACGTGCGCTCATTTCCGCGATTCCCTTCGACTACCAAGTCCTATCTGGTATAACGAGAGGCATCATCGAGCAGCAGTCTGACGGAAATACACACGCGTATATACGCCTATATATATATGCGTCGGTGATAAATCGAACCCCAATTTGCTTTTCGTATTTACTCGATTAATCGAAGTATAAGAGATTAAATATGTCGAATAGAAAAATCTTCGTTTTGATAACGCGGTTATTCGGCGTAATTACGATTTTATGATAAATTGTGTGAATTTGAAATTTGAAATTCACATTTTAACGCGTTGCGAAGAGTGGAAAAAATCTTTCGGGGAAAATAAGGGGATTTTCGTGCCGAAGGAAAAACAGGGCGATAAAAAAAGCAACCTGGATAAATCTATTTGAACAAACATTAACGCACGTAGATTGTATAAACATACGTAGTCGGGCGGAGGCACGTGTGTCTCATTGATGATGCGAGCGAAACAACATCTGGAAATCGCGCGGACCAATCCGGCGACACTCCTCGCTTCTATACAACTCTCTCGCTCGCAACTTCATCTCGTTTGATGCATCAGCGTGTATGTATACACAGACTTCAGTGTATAAACATAAACCGTAAACAGAGGAGAACGCGTGCTGCGAGATTCTCGAGAGAGATCTTCCAATGTGGAGCAGAGAGATGCTGCATAAAATGTGTCGGATGCTGGGACGCCTTGTCATCTTATTTACGTTAGAAATTACGTTTTGCCTTTGGTGAACGAAGCTCTCGCAGCACCAAGCCCAGAGGCTAAAGATTCACGATGAGGCACACTCGAGTCTCTCTCATTTTCACGACGAGAAAAAATGTGACGCAGAGTTCAAATGGAACCCTCGAAGTGTCCATTTTTACACGCGCAGAAAAATGGAAAATCGAGTACAAAGAGAGAGAGAGAGAGAGAGAGAGAGAGAGAGAGAGAGAGAGAGAGAAAGTTGAGTGGAAACGAAACGGAAAAAAAATAGAGCAGCGGAATGGCGAGAGATGCAGGGACGTAGGACGAGAAAAAAAAGGGTAGAGAATAAGCGACGAGAGAAAATTGGGAGGAAACGAGAGTGTATAATTCAGAGGCACGCGGTTGATATACGTAAAGGCGGCGTTGCGGATCTAATCATGGAAATTGGCCTTGTGCCAAGCGAAGCAAACACCGGAATGAGAAACATAGAGTGTGGAGGAAAAAAAAATATGGACGAATGAAAAAAAAATCGAGGACGCGAGGACCGGGCGAGAGGGGAATAGAAATGGTGTACCGCGGAGAGATTACGAAACGAAAAAGTGTCGAAGGTTGAGCTCCTGTGGTTTCTCGTGAAACGAGATCGCATCGAATCGATTGATTACACGTTTTCGAAAAAAAAAAAAACAAATTCCGACCTAAATTACATCCGGGCTCGGAAATTGACTATCGTTTGATCTCTCATTGGACGGAAGGAAACTTTTATACCGGAGGTTCTGTAGATTTATCGGATAAACACACCCCAAGTGTTGTTCGCCTTCGGTCAAATCATCAAAACTCTCCCAAAGGGTCTGATTCTTTCGGATATCGTAAAAAAAAACAAATCTTATAACTAGAATTTCGTTAATGGAGATGGAGGGTCGGGCCTGGAGAAGTTTTTCGATTAGCTTTATCGAAGAAAAAAAAGAAACCAACGGGCTCTGATGTGTAGCATCAGCGTGAAAGGGCCAGAAAGAATAAACGTCGGCCCAGAGGGACTTTATCGGAATTATCGGATGACCTTTTGGGCCCTTCGCGATAGGCTTCTTTTTCTTTGCTAAATTTATCGATGAGAGGAACAAAAGTGACAGACTGGAGAACGAGGGAAGAATATCAGAGATGCAAACGACGACAGACGTCCTCGCGGACTCGATCGAAGGTGGAGCGATGAAAAGGACAGGTGGGGAGGAAAAAAAGCAAATATAGGGCGAACGAAAATGAGGAAAAGAAGAGATAGGAGAGGTGAGAGAGGGGACGAAAATGTTCTCCTATAAATGGTCCCGAGCGCGCTCGGCGTACTCTGCACTCTCAATCTTTTTTTTCCCCTCTGTTTCTCTCTTTCCTCCGTAATTTTCTCTGACCGTCTTATTTCCGCTTCATCTTTCTCCCTGTTCCTCGGTACGCCCGTACACCTCCTCTCGGCATTTTCCGCCTTTCATTTTTTTTCTTCACCTACGAGTGAGTCTGCTCCTCTCCTCGCACACGGCGATTCAATCTCCTGAAAGTTTTCTTGATACGTAAAAAGTGCTTTTCCTCCTCTCTTTGCCCTCGAAGTAACTCAAACGACACGAAGGACACGTACATACAGATGGGGAATGAAATGAAGCGATGCACAGAGCCTCTGCATCGCTTTCGTACGAACTTTTTCTGATTAAACTCGAGAAATCTTTTTTTCTCTTCTTCCTCTCGCGTTCTATCCACGATGAGCGTAATAAAAAGGGAAGCATCCTTTTTTCATGATTTTTTAATGAAACAATGGTCCGTAAAAACTGTGCCGGTTATTTATTTATTTTTTTTCAAGGAGAGGAAATTTTGCCAGAGCGCGATAGAAACGCGAAAAACGTGTAAAAAAAAGGGTCCGGTTTTCAAAACGTCGGAAACTCGCCGGAACATTCGTCGAGACAATCGCGGTTATTTTTTTGTTTCGTTTACAACGCCGGGATACTCGGGAATTCGTCGTGCGACACTTTTTTTCATCGCTGAGGTTTTATTTTTTTCGAACGGCATTCCGAGACCGTTCGCGCAGCGTTTTTGTGCAGCAGAGGGACGGAAAAGCGTCTGAAACGGGAGCAAAAAAAAAAGGGTAAAACCACCACCGTTGAGGCTCGGCGAGAAAATGGACGGTCGAGGGATTGTACCTCTCTTTGGACCGTTCCAACTTCCGGCCTTTGCTCTGCGGTTGAGCGTGGAAAATTCCCCCAAAAAAATAAAACGATTCAACACTTTGTTTCTCATTTATCAGTGGTATTATCATCGAAAATTAATACGTTTCATACCTTCTACAATAATTGACTTTATGTCCGATTCTGGAGCAAGAAAAAGAGTGAAATAATCAGATCAGATGCAAAACTCGTAACAGAGAAGATTCGGAGTAAATTAATATTCACTTTTCTCTTTTCCCGTCCCTCCACACACCCATAAAGTTCACGGGAAAACGATCAACTTGAGCGCGTGGAAAACCACAAAGGAGGCGCAAAACATTTACCGCGGGCTGCTCTTTACAATGTTCGGAGGATGACGCATACGCCCAGGACTCATTTCCCCGATGGGTGTTGGATTACCAAGCTTCGGATGGTACGGAGGGAGAGAAAAAAAATACTAAAATGGTTCCAGCAGACTGTTGGCCCACGAAGGAGGGAGGGAGAATTTTTTTTTTTCAGAAATAAGGATAAATAAAAGATCGTGGATGGTGGGAGGACGATACGTCGAGCGATTTCGAATAACCATAAATTCATGAGACTCGGAACCTCGCAGGAGTTTCTCCAGTAACAGATTCCTTTTTTTCGGTCAAAATGTGTTACTTTGTTAGATCAAAGGGACCGTTTTGAGTTATGCACAAAACGATCCCACATTGAACGGAACAAAAAAATGTGTATATATAATTGCCAATTTATTTGTTTCAAATGATAATTTACGTCCGAATTAATTGAGCGTTTATTGAATCAGGATGAACTAAATTTACGTTCAAACTAGGAATTATTCGTTGCAATATTCATTGTGGAGCCTGTGCTGTTTTTATTTACTGATTACGGTACGACACTCGTATGTTCGTTTTCTCTTCCGTCAGATCTCTCGCTCGCACGCTCTTACAAAGTCCACGACCGTTTGTACATTCGTCCCCGTCGGAATACGATAACACACGGGTCCAAAAGCGTTCACCGCTCGATCGTGGACGATCTACCCGTTCTCTTCCTTTTTCAGAATTGAGATCACGAAATTGTACCGACAGAGTCTTTGGACATCGAGAAGCATTTCCCATTACAGCCATCAGCGATTTCAGTCACGTATTTTCTTCTCGCGAAAGCGTGGTTTCCTCGCCTCTACGACTTGGAATTTTTATTTTTTCGGATCGTTTTCGATCGGGCAGTCAGCATTCTCTCTCTCTCTCTCGTTTTTTCTTTTATCTCCTTGCAAATGCACACGACAAAACAGCAAACGTCAATTGCACACGGAAGCGTGAGAAAAAAAATAAGCAGGTTTTTGTAAATTTATACGAAATTTATTTTCCCATCAACATGGAATTGAATTATCGCTTTGAAAAAATGAAAAAATGTTTGTGCATTTTCTTTTGTTTTTTTTTTTCAAAACCGCAGAGACGCCGCGCTTGAAGCTTGTTTTTTTTTGCTTCTAGTTTCAGCAATGGAACCGAGGATAAGAGTGACGTAAGAAAATCAATGACGAAATGAAACGCGAGCGCATTTGGGACCAACGAGGCGAGCGCGGCATTTGGCCTTGAAGCCAATAAAAGCAACGAGCTGCTACCGCGTTTAAACGGCAAACAGCTACGATTCAACACCTCTCTCGAGGGAGTACAATAGTTTCGACTCAGCTGACGCCTTTGCCGAGAAAAGCCGAATGAAAGTGGCGTGGCACATGTTCCGGGACAAAATAAATCTGCAAAGTATACATTTATTTCGATACGAACAACTCTTTTCTCAATCGACGCGCACGGTGTGTTTTTATTCGCGAGGTTTTTTTCCTCTCAAATCGTCGTTTTTCGAAATTCGCAAGCAGCTGACATATAAATTGGGACGACGGAACGAATTATAGGGCACGAAGCTTCGTGGGCGTGTGATATCACCACTGGAGAAAACGTCGTCGAGGAGAGAGCGTGTATATTCGTGTTTTCTTTTCTCTTTTATTCCTCGAGAATTCCAGTTGCAATGAAAACGACGAAACCGCACCGTGCGGCGAGAGAGGGGAAGCGAGAAGAAGAGGAGAGAGCCTCGATGCGACGGGAATCATCCAATAGGAAGGGACGACTAAGATCGACACTATCGCTGCAACTTTGTTCGAATATGTGATCTCCTCGGTCGGTCTGGCTCGAGAAAAACAGACCTAAATGCAGCTACAACGTTTACTCGTAAACCAACGGGTTTGTTGCATACGAGGCAACTGTGTCTCTCGTCGTTTTATTCCAGACGGACGAAATATCGCACGAGAGAGAGAGAGAGAGTGAGAGGGATGCTGCGAGGAAACGAGATGAACGCAAACGACAATGAGAGAATCGAGACTGCTGACGGAGAGCAAGAAATTTCTTCAAACGGTGCACGAATAGTATGATTTTAACCACAACCATGTACATATATATATGTTTATGTACTCGCGGTGTCTCGTAATTTTGTATACGAAGACTGCCAGGGCTGCAGAATCGTCGCAAAGACTCGTATCATGGCGATTAATTTCGGAACTTTGAGACGCCGAAATTCTCATGTATTACGACACTGTTGAATCATATAGAATTTTTTTCAATCAAGAATCATATTATACAACTTCCAATCTCATCTGTGTATACATTCAACGAAAAGCCATTTATACAGGGTAGTTAAGCGCGACCTTAATTGACGAAATTTTTATCTCAGTGGATGTAAAACGCCGTAAATAAAATTAACGTCCCCTGCATTCCCCTTAATCTCCGGGCCTCCTTGATCCTGGCTGATCCGACCGACTCGGCTAAAAAATCCTCACGAATGCCATCGACCGTAAAAGGAAAGAAAAAAAAATGGAAAAAGGATGACGTTTCGCTGATTGCGACTGTGAAGATCGCTGCGGTAGGTCCGGTAATTCTCTGTATAAATTTACCGTCGGTAAACGGTCGTGTCGCTGATTGAAATCGATAGTTCGCGTTCAAAGCGTGTCGATGATAAAAAAAAACACTCTGAATAACAATTTACACGATATGATTTTGCGCAAATTGCATAAATTTACGAATCTACCGTCTCGAGCAATCAGTGTCATTTAAATTGCGTATTTTTCAATGAAACTACCCGACGCGCGAATCGCAACCAAACGTACATTCGCGTGTGGAAATTAGAAAGCGCGAGGAGAGCAAAAGCTCGGGCGTAGTTCGCGTTTGAGCGGTGAGAGGTCGCGCGCGTAAAAGCGACAATGTGTAGCGACATGTGCGAAAGGAGAAAGAGAGAGAGAGAATGCACACTGGGATGGTACACGAGTCTCAATGTTGGTAATGCAAACATCGTTACTCGTAATGGTGGTAGGTTCGATAGAGGGCGGGAGGAGAGGAGGTGTCGGAGGATGCGCCTAGGAGAGGGGATAAAGATCGTCCAAAAGGGGCCTCGGTTATAAAAGCGCCGCAGCAGTGTTACCAACCTGAGAGACCGTCAGCTGGCAGCGCGCGTTCTGACCCTTGAAAAAGTCGCAGGTGCTCGGCGAGCGTTGGAGAGAAACAGCCCGGAAGCTGAGGAAGAAGAGGAAGAAGCCGATCCTCGCGCGCGGTCGTCGCACGTTTTTTTTTACCCCTCCTGCCCTTTTTTTCACACTTTTCCTTCGCCCCTCTCCCTCGATCTTCTTCGTCTCTTTCGCCCGCACGGATCGACCCGCGAAAATTCGTCGCGAATTTATTCGCGAGTCAGGGTTCCTTGGCAAACTTGGTTAGAGTCCCGCTGCTAGTTGGATCAGATGGACATGTAGGCAACGCGATATACACGATGAAATATGGTGGGGGATGAGTGGAAAAGTCACGTGGTCGATGTTGAAGTTATAGAGGGAATCATATGCTCGACGGACAACTATATATGTCTATATACACGCACGAGTTTGTATATACATACGCGAGCGTGTGTTAAAAAGAGCAGGGATAAAGTCGATACACGCGCTTGCGCGTAAAACCGGCATAAACGCACACACCATTTACAGGACGCAGGGAAGGACGCACGCGACACGCACAGTAGTCGGATACTTATCCGAGCGGACAACCCATCCTCGCGATGCTCGAGACGAGAATTATCACGCACGAGGCAGGAAATTAACGCGAGTCTCCCCACGCGTTTTTTCTCTTTCGTTTTTCGTTCAAATCGATGGAACGATCGCCGAGGAGAAAAAAGAAAAAACATGCAAACGATCGAAGGAGAGCCACGATGCGTGGCGTCTTGACCCGCACTGCTGTCGCTCCTCGTACGAGTTACCGACGCCGAAAGAAACACACGTATGGTATGAAGGAACGAAGGAGATTCCATAGGTACAGAGTGTGGAAGAAGATACAGCCCGCCGAGTACGCTCTCGTTGGAGCGGTACGAGATCAACTTTGTATGTAAACTCACGAGATATGTACGTGTACGTAAACTGTGCGGTATGCACGTGTAAAAGCAGAGGAGGTGCACACAAAGTCGTTTCATTTGTCTCTCTTTCCATCCCTCCGAGTGTAATATCGTTTTGTATAGATATACGCAGAGGGGAATGGAGGAGAAGACGAGACGAGAGAAGGACGTGTGTTGCACCGCGACTGATAGACAAAAGCCCGAAGGCTGCCGGCATTTTTATATAAAATTGCAGCCAGCCTGCGATATACGCAGCGAGCTCGATATACGTATATCCGAAAGAACGGAAAAATATTGATGTACGTTGTAATACGAGAATCCAAAGTCTCCGGTAATGGACGGAATTCTCTCCCCGATATCAGCAATTTTACATTTAGGGTTTGCCATAAAATTGCGGATATACGGAACGCGGAGGAGAAAGATCGATAAATATTGAAACGAGAATAAGACTTCAGCTTCGTGTATGACGATCTCGACTTTTGACGACGAATTTTTCATTTTCTTCTCTCGACTGTCGCAACTGATTTTTTTGGAATACATAAGGATGAAAAATTAATCGAAAAATCCTTCGGGCGAATACATTAGCGTACTCGAATGGACAGCGCACGGACGAGTAGATTACGAAAGAAAAAGCGGCTCATCTCGCGTTTTTCACAATCGTGAAAAATATTCTTGTCGGAAAGTCATTGCGGAAAAATTCAAGGGGAAGAATATTCAGAGATCACCGCTCATTCCGGATTGTCGACGAGGCCAAAATTTTCTGAACGAATGGAGATTGCTGTGCAGAGTCTGTTTTACCAACAAACTCGTCTCGTCTAGGAAAATACTTTGGTATAAAATTACAGGAGAGTACGGGTTTGACTTTATGGACCTGCATCCCATGTCGCCCAACGGCGTATCCTCCAGTTATGACCCTGGGGGTTCTAGGATAGCCGGGACGATGCCAATGAAACGGGATGGGAAACTCCCAGCATCCGAGCAACGGCGCTCTTTCCTTCTTCGTATCTCGTCTGTTTCTTTTTGTCTTTTCTCCCATCGTTGCTGTCATCCAATACACATCGCGGTAGGCAATGTTTCGGCAATCGACGAGTGGAAAATTCACTCGTCCTTCGAGGCAGAGACACTTTCTCCCAAGGACGGTTACCCTCTTTTAGAAGCTTCCTCTGCGCGTGTACCACACAGAGAGGGCGAGTTTCGACTTTGAATAAACGTTTTAGGCAAATTGACTTTCACGGTAAGGACAGCGCGGGTATGAGGAGATACGTTAATGTCAGAGGTGGAGGGATCCGTTCGATCCAATGTTCCGCAGCGTTGGCGCTCGGTCCAGATGGCTGAAGGATGCTGAGGAATTATTTTCACGTGCCAATCACTGTGAATCGCAGATGGAACGAGGGAGATTCATCAAGATCATTTGTACTCTCTGCATCATCGGATTATACATAAAGTCTACGATATTCAGCTACGTGGTCTGGTTGGATTTTCTTCCGTCTCCTTTAGCCTCCTCTTTCTATTTCCGACTCTCACACAGGAATTCTTCTCACTCTCTCTCTCTCTGTTATTCACTCTTCTGACATGCCATGAACGTATAACGTAGTCTCCTCCATCTTCGGCGAGATTGCGAACTCCACCATGTCTGGCTATATCCGACGGTACGGTAGAGAGACTGAAGTGAATATATATATATATAGATACGTTTATATGAGATTATTTTGTTCCCAAGGGTGAAACACTATATCGCCCTACATGACGAGTCTCGGTTCACCCAGCTAAGGGTATGAAAGGCCCCGAGTCTCGAGAGCCGGATTTTCACGTTGATGAAGCACGGGGATGATAAAAAAAAAAACGAGGAACAATAATGGACCGAGCGTGACGAAATTTCGATAAAATTGGTTGTAAACTTGAAACACCGTTCTTCCTACCTCGGACTCTGCTCTGTTTGATAAAAATAAATTGATGTAACGAAAAAAAGTTTTTGGCTCGCAATAAATTTGGGTTTCTTTTATTTTCGAATTTTTGTGTAATTAAAAAAATCATACTGTATAAATGATGAAAAATGATGTCCGCTCGAATCGCTCGGTATTCATTGGTCGTTCGGTAGCGACGTTCTACTCGGTGCTGGGGACGCGGAAATGGCGGGAAGGTTTAGCGCACGTAAACGTTGAACGCGCGGTCGATAAAGTTGTCCGCGACTCGACTTACCGACCTCGAAAGCAACGCCGCGAAACTCGTTCGAAATGACCCTCGCTCGAAATGCCTTTAAAGGCCCAAGGAAATTTGATCGTCGTGAAACACGCGCAATTTTCGTTTCCCCCCCTTTTGCAGCTGGATGTAATTACAAAAATCTCGCTGCATATACTCGCAAAAGCAGACATTACGCTGCAGCAACGAGCAGTTACTCGGACGAGTCTCTTAAATTTCATTCGGCCCGTATAGTTATAAACACACGAGGATTATATTATTCCTCATCCTTGTACGACCTGTTCTCGAGTGAAATATCTCTATCGTATTTTAATTAGTCTCCACCAGAGTTTCAACAACGAGTTTCGACATTTTTTCAGCCCCCTCTCGAGGGTCGGAGATTTACCGAAGGATCGAGATGAGGAGAGGCGCGGAACGAGGGAACGCAACGATCGTCCACGGCGAGAAAAACGTGTAATTATTCCGTTAAATCGTGGAAAGATGCGGTAGCAGCGCGTGTACCAGCCGAGCTTGCATTAAAAAAATTGCCTCGCGACAGCAGCGTCCGAACGGAGAGGGGAAAATGAGCGCGCAGCATCCTCCGCGAGTCTGGTCGACGGAGAGCAGCGTGCCTGGACCGACGAGACTGCCGAGGTTGCGCGAGTGGGGGGGATTGCACAGCAGCGCCGCCGTTCGTGGAAAGAAGGGAATCCGTCGAGAGTCCGCGCAAAGGGGAAGGGGAAAAACCGAGCGAACTTTCGAGCGTACCGCGGCCATGATGGAACGAGGGCCAATCGCGGCGAGAGCTTCTTCCGTTATGGCGTAATGGCCGCGAGGCAACGCCCAGCGTAAAATTTCGCCGACGTTACGTTCATTGGACACGAGAGAGTTAAAAGTTTTACTGCCGCACTCGGTCCCCGCTGTTATATGCCCGCCTAGATGCCCAACGGCCATGAACGAACGTAGTGAACACGGGACCTCGCGTCTATACGTCCGAGGAGTTTCCGCCGTCGTCGGTAAAAACGAGGAAATACGACCAACGACCGGGATGAAATGATTTCGAGAGAAAAAAAGAATCGCTCCGTCCCCGATCCTAGATACGCTACTGCGCGCGTCCGTGTCGCGTCCTGCCTCGCGTGCCCCCTGGTCGACGCCCTTCGAACCCTCGAGCGATCGCCGATCGCACTTCCGTCGCCGACTTTCGTTACGCGTTTTCCTCTTTCCGCATGCCTCCCCGTTCGTCGTGATTCGTCGATGATAAATATTCCCACGAGATCGTTCTTCCAGCGGGATGTAATTATGGATAAATTCATTTTTATTTCATTTTTTCTAAACGTTATCCGCTCTTGGGTCATTCGAGCGAAGATTCTACAATCGCGGATGATCGATACTTTTTTTTTCTTTTTTTTTTCTCTCGATAGCGAGTGATTACCCGCTGCGCAAAGTTGTTTCGCGGCATTATCGCGCGTCTGGAGACATAATTAACAGGCGACAGGGCCTGGTAATTATTTCTGACGGTTCGTTATCGCAAACGCACGACGACGGGGTTAACCGAGTGGATAAATAATGCCTCCTTCTTGGTCCGTCGTACGACTTTGACGACACGGGCGATAAACCGCGCGTCTAACCGCAACGAGCCTCGCGATTTGTATAAACATACGTGTACGTGATTATGCCGAAAGGTAGGACGATCAGTGCATGCCAGAGTCGCGAGCGTGCTTCACTCCGAACCAAGGGGATGACAATTACCGAACGGCGCAAGGGCAAAATGTCATTTGTATACATTGGGAACAATACACTGAAAAAAATTGCGGCGAAACTTGAGTACTTTAAGTACTTTAGAATTCACAAAAAATACTCACGTTCTGAGTACGCGAACGATATTTTCGATATTTTCTTTCAAGCCGAACGCGACTCGCATCGTGCCCCATTTTATCGAAAGATTTTTCGCGCACGTGAAGGGTCAATCCGCGTGACCTCCGGAGAGGTTAGAGTTCGCGCACTCGTCGCACATTTCAGCCTTGACCCTGCACTCGTCCGCACACCGAAACGTCATAATTTTACGTGTAAAACGTTTCCGCTCGAAATTCCGCACTTCACTGGCCCACTTCCCACTCGATCTCGAGACGAAATCTTGGTCATTTTGGGTCACAATCACCGGGTGAATCCGCGTGAAAAAAAAGATTGGCGAGAAAGGGAGAACCGGGGACGATATCGGTCGAGCCGTAGGTCAGGACTGCCACCGGCAGGCCGGAATCAACCCCCTCGGATGTGGAGAACCAACGGCAGCTCCGACCGAAGGGAAGGGGGTGGTTTTTCTCACCCAGCATCCCGGAGGGTAGTAACGTTACAAGCTATGGCAGATTATCGTATCCCTCTCTTCTCTTCCAAGTCGATATCAGCGGGGATACCCGTGAAATAACAGATCGGAGGGTACGCGCTCATCGCCCTCAAACACACGGAATCTCTGATCAAAAGACAGCGGCGGCGACGAAAATTCGACGAGAAAAAAAAATGATGGCGAAAATGGGGAAAAAGGCAGAAACTAGACTCGCGCTCGAGGATGGACCATGTGCCTTCGTGAAACTCGCGAACGTCACTGTGTCTGCATCTTCGACTTCTCACCCCAAACTTCTCTCTGACATAAAACACATTCGGTTCTTGCATCTTTACTCACTGTGCAGCGTTGCTCTTTTTTTTCTCTCCGTGTGTATGTACCGCACAGTTCGTGCTACCAATGTGGAAATTATATTCTTGTCTGTCCAAGTGTGCGTGCGTGTGTGTGTGTGTGCGTGTCTCGTTCCTTCCTCTCTCGCTCTCGGAGATGGAATACGTCATAAAACCCCGTGGTGTCAACTGTTACAACCCCTCCGAGCGCCCATTGGCGTGCCGGACGAGCGTGAATCTCGAGCGAGCGATATCGAGTGGGAACACGAAAAGTCGCGCTTCTCCCAGTCCATATTCACCGTTTTAGCCGTTTTAAAAACCCATTCGTCATTTTCACCCGAACTTCACGGACATTCGTGATACTCTCCGACTACTTTGGGGACCGAAGATCGCGACAATGAATTTTCAACGCAATCGCACGAGAGAGATTTATCTGCATTCTTTTTTTTCAATACGAGAGGAAACCTCATCTCTCTCCGCTTCATTCTCTCAATTTTCTTTTCTCAAATTTTACGAAAGTTCATCGAATCTTCCGCTCGGCATCTTTCGTGCCGAGCGGAGGCTGGAAAGGAGACGAGAAAATCGAGATAAATTGTCGCTTGTGTACTTGCTTGTATATACATATATGTAGTTAGTTAGTGGTTAGTCTACCCTATTTGCATGTGCACTATTTCATACACGGATATAGAAAGTGAGAAATGGGAGAAAACACTTATAGGAGCGTATAAGACGTATATAAGGCTTTCGAGAGCTCGCACGTACGCGAAACGTCTGGTGTACCGAGATATTATTACCGTTAATTTATAGATTAGTATTTCACGAATCGTTAAACGACACACCTCGCGATATGGTGTACGGGCGAGACTATTTAGCGATTTCTCGAGCAACGAAGGATACATACGCGTCCAGCGTATAAATACGAGCTTCGGACGACTCGAGAGCTTCGGCACGCGGACTGTGTTTTTTTTTTTTTTGCAACGGAAGCGTACCGTGGTAGAGAGTATAAATATCGGTTTATCTAAACATCTGAACGGCATACATATAGTACATGGTAATGGACCACACGACTGTCTGCTGTATGGAGCCTCATAAATTTCCGGACCAGGCTGTACTATCTTTGATGATTCGAGACGTACGTCGCCCGACGAGCAACGGAAATGTACAGTTTGAAAATTGATTTTTAGAAATTGACGGAAAAATTATCTGAAATTTTCAAAAAAAAAACAACATTTCGACTCTGCCAGAAGAAAAAATGGAGTCTCTTTCGTATTTGACGAAAAAATGCTATACTTGACCGACTTTTCGTTCGAGTGGTCAGCTGTTGGAGTCTCTGGGGAGTACGTCAGAGGAAGAAGAAGAAAATGGATCTTGCGAGTGTGGGGAAACTTTTCGGAGATCCGATATGAGAGCCGTCATCCCCCACCGGGTAAAAGAGAAAGTTCACGCCGCTTTGAGAGGGAATATTTTGACGAAATTTTCGTATTTACGCTGCGGAGGATTTTCGAATTTTCGAAATTGGTCCACAGCCTCTTGGAATACACGAGACCCTTTTTTTTTCGTTCTTCGAGAGACAGAAAAAAAAGTAGAGCCCCGAGAATATTAGCCCGAACGAGAAGTGAAAGTCGATCGTACACAAATATTGTCTGTGTTTATGAGAATTCCGTACGGTGGAACAGGGGATGGAAAAAAAATCTTCGAGCCCTTTTGCCGCGCGGCTCCGAGGTGAAAGTGGATACAGTCGGTGAAACGCGCGTTTGACTCGTCTACTCGAAAAAAACGCGACCCTCTCGATGGTCAAGAATATTCACAGGTCATTCGCGATATGGAATGGATCCAAGCGATTTTTCAGCGATTAATCAATGGTACTTTTGTATGAATCCATGAAAAAAATGTTTTTTTGAATAAACGTAATATTTGAATACAACAAAAATTTTTTACAATTACTGATTATGAGTATTCGAATCGAATACTAATTTCGACGATACATACAATTTTCCACCAAATCTGCATCGAGAGAAGCGCGTTTTAAACGGTTGCATAAATTTAACTTTGACCCAGAATGAAAATCAATCTCGAAAAGCAGCCTGTACGCTAATATCGCTGTACATACAGACGGTTTTTTTTTGCTCACTGAGAAATATTTCATCGCCGATCATCGATGACGGTGCAAGTTCGTAAAACAACAATCAACTGTGTATTTAGTGTAGAAAAAAATCTAGAGTATATTATCATCGAGAGATAATGATAAAGAGACGCGAGCTTGCCGAAGAAAAAAAAGCTCATGGCGTTGGTAAGGATGGGATAAATATACACGCGAATGAGTGTGTGGATCCGGACGGGAAAGTCAACGTGTGTGGAGGTGTCGGTGTGGAGTTGTCGTCTCGACGATGGGCGGCCCAGAAGTTTTTACGAGCTACGGGCCAATCGATAGCCAAGAATCCCCACCGAGTGTACTTATAGCTCAAGAATCGACGGGGAAACTCTACGGGGTTTCTCGCAGCCTCGCCCGGTCTTCGATTCTCACCATCTCGTTTGCCTCTCTCTTTCAACGCGATTTTTCTCTCCAACCTCTCTCATTACATTTCCTATACTCCCTCCATCCCTTTTTCACTAATATTTAAATTAATCCTGTCCTTCCATTTCCTCAATTTTGGACCAAATCTGCGCGCAACCGGTCGCAGCATCCCTTCGTAATAATTAGCAAAGACGTCGAATTCAAACCCACTTTTCTCACAAAATTTTTCTGCGGCACAAGATCGTCTGTAATTATTATTATACGAAAAAAAAAATCGATCTGGCCGCATGTGAACAAGATAAAAAACGCGTCTAAAGACATTTCTCATCTTTGAGGCACTTAAACTTTTGATTGCTCTCGAATTGAGATAATTAGCCGCAATTTATGGCTGCTTGTTTGTTCCCAGAATTAATCAGAAGTACTCGACCGCAATTTTTCCAGTGTTACCAGGCGTTGATGTCAAGTTTTTGCGGTACATTACCCCGGTCATTCTTGCACGTTTTTTTTCACCGTTTATCTCGGCTTTCCGTGGAATAAATGTAAAAAATTCGTGCGGCAAAAATTTGGGATTTTTCAAACTTGACTCTGCGAAGATGAAATTCGCAATATTCAAGGTTGTTTGAGGCGAGGAAGGATCAACTGGAGATGATCACTAACCTAACCTAACCGGGTTGTAATCAATGTATGTGCGTTTCTCTCTTTCCGCTCCCCTCTTTCTCGACGTGAAAGCCCTTGAAAAAAAGCTCTGTTATCTCTCTCGTTTCGAATTCTCGCACCATTGACCGAGTCTCGCGTTGCTCCATTTTTTTCCTCCGTCCCTGAATTTATCCACGCACGTTTACACAAATAATTCGAGAAGAATTTAATTTTCTCTCCCCCTCGGCTATTACCAATTAATGCATCATTATTACACGCAAAACAAAAGAGAAATGTATTTATTCGTAAAGCCTGGAAAGAACATTCACATTTTCTCGACAATATTTCCATCAAATTTCAAAATTGCCTTGATTATTTTTGGTGTTTCGGACAAAGACAGCAATAATGCAAAGTGAAATCGTGGGACGTAAGGAAACTTTGTAAAGAAAAAAGCCATCTTAAAAATGACAAAGTACACCGACTCACCGAAAGACTCTCGGCCCCTCATCGATTTTCCTTGGCACGAAAAAATTCGTCCTCGTGAGCAAATTTCACTTTCCTGCACTTTCCGATAAAACTGAAACTCGTCGCGCACATCACTCGACGACCGTATCACGGAATGAAAAAATAGCGTGTAGATTCGAATGAAAAAAAAAAAAAAAACCGTAATTCTCGATGCGAAAGCGAAAGAGAGGGAAACTTTCGAGGAAAGCGACACGAGCGAGGCGAGTCCGCGTCGCTGTGTTGGACGATACAAAACTGGGAGAATAGAAAAAAAACGTCAGTCGCGATCGCGCCGTGACTAGGAGTGACGAGCGGTTAAAAGTCGAGAGTCCGCGGGTGTACACATTCGGCTCGTGAATTTGTAGGCGCGAAACGCCATTTTTTTTTCTCTTTATTCCAAGGTACAACAAAAGACGAGAGACCATTAAATCCCCCACCCTGACAATTCGAAAAGATATTCGCGATGTATCATCCCGCATTAAACGCGACACGCTTTTGCGCGCGTGTGTGTGTGTGTGTTTATCCGCGCGTGTGTCACGTTGTATCACCGCGAACAGCGAAAAAAAACACGGTACGTCAAAACAGGAAACACGTCGATGAAGAGAGCCGCGAATTCGTGTTGGTATCGAGAATCTCGCGATATCGAACGCGGTTCGACGTGTCGACGGAGACGCAGGCACACGCATACACGAACGCACGCACACGAAATGTTTGCCCCGAGAATGAACACGTGCAAAGGCCCCCATGGGGGGGCAAAAGGGGAGGGGGAGGGGGAACAAAGCCCGGAGCGCAAGGAGGCACATGTACGCGACGAATAAGTGGCTCCGATTTCGCGATTTAAGACTCGTCCAGTCGGTAACGAACCTTTCATGTGTCAAGAGGCTTGACGAGTTTCTCATCGTTGCTATTATTATTATGATTAATTTCGCGTCTCTCGTTTTCTTCAAATATCCTACTGTACGGTGTGAACCTTCGAATCTCCGCGGGATGAGAGTCTCGTCTCTTTGAAAACTGTTGTGCAGCGCGCGTGCAGGTTTTCGTTTGTTTTTCGTATCGCGGATGTGAAAAAGAATCACCACGTTGAGAGGAGCTGTCGCGGGATGCTGCGAGACTTTGCGAGAAAACCGGCGCGCGAGAGCCACGAAGAGCAGAGAGATATGCTCCGGGCGGCCATGACACGGGCACCAATGGTTGACTAGACTCGATGGATTGGCGAGTGGCGGCGGCAGCAGCGGCACGGCCGACGGATACGCGGAATATCACGAAGGAGCGACAGAGAGACGGGGAGAAAGATCGAGAGGGAGAGAGAAGAGAAAGCTCCGAGCCACGCGCGCCCTCATCCCTCGGAGGATCTTTCTTTTTTTTTCATCTCTTTCACCGAACGGATATCGCATCGAACGTCAGTGACATTGGCAGCGGTGAATTCAGTCGCGAATGAGACGCAAGATTTTCGAACGAAAACGAGACGAAAAAAAAAACGCGTATCACTAAAAAAATGCGGTCGCAAACTTTGTTTTTTTCCCCCGCGATGTATCCGCGTATCTTGGCGACGATATTTATTTTTCTCTCGATCCGCAGTGTTTTCTCTTCTTTTCTTTGTTTTTTGTTCAAATTTCGCCACCACGAGTGGTCCCCGAACTCGCCACCTTCTCTCTCTCCCTCTCTCTATCTCTCTCTCTCTATTTCTTCCTCTCGTGCGAAACGCAGGAATGGAATCTTCAAAGTATGTTCGCGGTTTCGCTCTCGTCTCGCGATTGCGATACAATGTTGCGACGGGAGTGCGAATGAAAATGAAATACAACGTCGATATCGAGATACGATACCAAGGACCTCGGATGAACGAGAGAACGCACGAAACGAGAGATGCCGAGCTGTGCAAACGAACGAACGAACGGAACGAAGGAACGAGGTGGTGGTAGCGCGGCGTTGGCGGCGTAGGGAACACGGGACCCCTACCGGCGCAGCCGTACATCTTAGCATTATGGGCAACTCACATTGGAAGATACGCCATCAAGCATAGCCCTCTATATAGCCGGCGGAGTGAACGACGAGCCGAGCCAACGATTGTAAAAGTTTTAGGGACACTTTGCGAACACCCTCTTCACCCCCCGTCCTCCCACCCCCGCCTCCAATTTCCTCCTTCGTCCTCCGCACCATCGATGTTTCGCCTTTTCTCCTTCGTCCTCGCTCTCCTTATTGCGCGTACTCTCGCGTGCTCTCTCTTTTTTTTTCCTCTTTTTTTCATTGTCGCCGTCGCGTTACGCGTTGCGCCTCGGTGCGCGATCCTCCCAGTTTGCTCTGTTTTCGACGTACGTATTACGCGCGTATATCGCGAGTGATTGCCGCCGTGTATACGGAAAAGAAACGAACGAACGAAAGACGTATGTCGCGGGAGATCGCGAGGCACGAGGCCCTTTTGCTCGGGCGTTTTCAGACACAGACGACTCTCGGTTTGCGTGTGTAGAGAGCGCTGCTAGAGAGAATAAACTCGCGTGGTTTTACGGGCAGGGAGAATCGGGTTTCGCCCTTTTTCGTTTGCGCAAACATTCGACGTGTGTTTGTAACGGTCGCCTCCACGAACAAGGGAGTACCGCGCGTGTATCGCGAATCTTTCTCTCGCGGAGTCTCTCCCTATGCCGCGCCCTTACACTTCCGCTCGGCGCATTTTCCCCTCCTGCATCCCGACGACTTTGCCACTCTGCTTCGTCGTTGCACTCGCAGCATCCCGTGGTACAATACGGATGTTGCTTCTCCTCCCCTCTCGTAACCTCTCTGCGACCTTGCGCTACCGCACCGCCTCCGGAACTATCAGGAATTTTTCTGTTTTTTTTTCCCTCATCCCCGCAATCCCACTCTAGTCATCTCCGAAATCGTTCACACTGCAAGGGGGCACGCGTGTTAATAATCTCGAGGAGATTGTTGAGGAATAAAGCGATTTTTGATTGAATCTTGATCGTGTTTTTTTTTCATCTTTTTTTCCTGTTTTTCGGCGATATGCAATGTCTACACTCGGCTGAGGTAATGTATATTGGGGAGGAGCAAGAGGGACCACGAATTTCCGGCCTTTCGTTCGGGAGTTTGAGATGGAAGGGAAGGAATGTTGAAAGGGTGTGGAGGGTCCAGCCTCGGTAAGCTACTCCTGGAGGGTTTATCTTCGGGGTCGACGCTCGAGTCGCTGCATTAACGCGAGTGTGTTTCTAACCACCTTTTTCCAATTCTCCTTTCTCGACGGTGTCGGAGAGAGCTTTCCAAGCTCCATTCTCCGCGAAGGGGCAAGAATGCAGGGGAGAGAAATCTCCTTGGAAGTTTTCGTACAAACATAGCAAATTTATCGAAGAATCGACGCTGTCCAGTGGCGCCCTCCCGCCACAGAGAAAAAGGGACCGCTGCAGCGCTCGCGCTTTTTCAGTGATTCAAAATTCGGTCGAGATTTTGGATTTTTTTTTGCAAGAGGAAATTGCGATTTCAAGCGGAAAAAAAAAGATTCGTCGGAAACGAAAGGGCCAGCTCGAGCAGCGATTACATGCACTTGCGGTTGTATTCAAGCAGCGTGACGTTTCTCACTCTGATAAATCCCCGCCACGTTCTCAACTTTTTCATTCTCATTCTCATCGTTTACTTAAAATCTAGACGTCGTTTTACGCTCCGACAGTCTCACCGAACGATCATTTAGCGCGAAGATGCCACGGCAGAACGTCGGCTACCTCGATTTTTCCCCGACCGATTTATCGGAGCTTCACGCGCGGCTTTCTCGAGCAGCGGGAGCTCATAGCGATAGAATCTCGCTGTTCGTTTCATCACCAACAGCGTTAGGCTCGTCGCATCCGACGAGGCACTCACCCGAGTCAGGATTTGCGAGAAAAAAAAAAAAAAAGAGTTGCGCGCGATTAGCGCGAGAATCCAAATGAAACGGGATCGAGAATCGTCCAAGTTTTTTGTCTACTTTTCGCGAAATGCTCGGACAAAAATTACGTACCGGCGATAATCGTCGCTAGCCCGCGGACGACTAAACGGTGAGAACGCGTGAGAAGATAACAGCATGATTTCGCGAATATCTTCTCTCCGACAGGCTCGAACCAAAGAGCGGAGAATCATCGTTTCCATGGAAAATTACAAAGAATTCCGAAACACGAGAAAACGGTGATGAAGAAAAAAGAAAAACGAATAACGATGCCCGAATGACCGCGACATGTGCGGGAATCGGAGATGTGTTTATTTTTTTCAAATTCATCCCGAATGTAATACAACGTTTTTTATCACAGAGATACAAAGACTCGCGATGTAAATCTGTCGAGTTTGGAGATTTCGATGAGAAATTGGCCGCGCTGGCGATGAAAAGCGCAAAGGATCGCCGCCATCGCGACTTTACCGAAGATCTCCTCTCCCGCCTCTCGAGATGAGGAGAATTTAAAAAATCGAGACATCGGTCGATACACGCCGGTACCGGGAGGGAAGAAGAAAAAAGAAAAGCGAGTAAAAGACACGGCGAGAGGGCGAAACGCACATTTTTCTTTTTTTTTTTTTTCATATCTCGCTCGAGCGGGATTTTCGATGGCTATCTGCTTTTTCGTCAGTCGTTTACATTCTGATACTTTGGCGAATGTATAACTTTTGTCGAACGAGAAGCGAAATGTCCGACTGTTCGGCGTCGCGAATGGCCGCGAACGAGAACGTCAGTGTACACGCACACGGATAAATATACGGAGGAAAAAGATCGAGAGTGGCGCGACATTGCACAAAAGTCCCAGGCGGTCCTATAACCGTTTCTCCCTCTTTTCAAAGACGCTTCTTTTATTCTCGTTTCGTACGCGTATCTTCTTTTGGTTTTATTATTTTTTAACGTTGCCCCCCCCCCACCCGCCCCTCTTCCTTTTTTTTTACACTTTTTCACCCACGAGATCTTCACCGACTGTAGAAACCCTCGCGAGATGCTCCTCTCGCTCCTCCCACTTCCCTCATAATGCCCCATATAGTCGTCAATTTATGCGCCGAAACATATTAAATACTCGAATACATTCTTGCAAATATTATGTATATACACGTGTATAGAAGAGTGTATCAGCGTGTTGTGTGATATTTTGTGTGAAAAGAACGCGCGCGAGCTGAATTCGTCGGTCGCCGAAGATGAGCTCGCGGCAGCGGGGCGAATGAAGAAGCCCGAGAAGATGCCCGGCATGAAAAACCCGTCGGTATATTAGGGTTTAAATTTTAAACGCCTATGCGACCATCGGACATTGTAAATACGTGTATTTTGTTGCGCGAAGCCGGAGGACGATTTCTAAGAATAGAGAACCCACACACGGACGCCCGCTGGTGTTAATGAAAGCTTTTGGGCGAGATCGCGAAATGAAAGAGACAAAAACGGAGGGGAGAAGCGCGGGAGAGAGAGAAAAAGAACGATGGGGAAATTCTTTCTCTCGACTTTTTTTTTTATCGTTTATATTTTTGACCGAGTATGGGAGATGATGAAGATGTCTCTTTGTCTCCCCGCTCGGCCTCACTCACCAGCATCCATTTTGAAAAGAAAAAAGGATGAAAAAAAATGTGCCCCGAGATAAAATTGTTTCGTACCCCGAAATGTTTGTTCTCGCGGAATATTTCGATCGAAGGAGCGATAACGAGAGGCGATAAAACTCGACGATTCGCAATGAGATGGACATTTTTTGCAATTTTATACGTCGCCAAAGGGAAAACTGAATTGAATAAAAATCTCAATTATTCATCAATTGATTCGTTGCTTCGATTCGAGCGTAACAGAATTCTCGTTCCGCAAGGAGGGCTCGAAAGAAAAATTAATTAAATTCCCAGGTGGAGAAAAATAAATTGCATTTTTCATTCGCCGAATTTACATAAACGTCGGATAGAGATAAAAATTGTTACTTTTCATATGTATTTCGATACATTTTATCGTCGCAATTTCTTACATTTTATGGAAGATAACGAGTGTCGAGCAAAAAAAAATCATGTACACGTGTGTGTGTGCGTGTAAAAATCCTTCGGCGTATTTCCGTACGTGTGCTATTTACATCGCGAGGACGATATATAAAAGCATTAAAAGACGAGACACGCGAGGCTAAGTGCATTATTTTTACTCCGCGGGCTCCCCGGGAATTCATAAAAAAACGACAAGAAAGAGTCCAACATGGAAATACTCGCCGCATTTTGTATAAATTTCATATACGATCCAGCGAGAAAAAGGAGGGATCTGATAATTTTATATGGAAATTGCCTGCATTTCGAGACTCATCGGACGCCCGTTGGTCGATTATTGAGGCGTTGATTTCGCTGACGAGCTCTCCTCTCCGCCATTTTACCAATCGCGAGAGGACTGGATATCGATCGTTAATAACCAAGTCATGAAACGTTGAACGCTCGATATTAAATTGTAGAATTTATCACGATTGATAACATCATACATTCGTTAAATTAGATATGGAAAATATGCGTATTCAAATGCAGCGAAAATTTCTAATACGACATGTTTTCATCATGCATTCGTGCAAAAAACTATTCCGATTCAAGTAACAACCTTTTTTTGTGTTTTCTTACTGAAATTTCGAGTTTTCGCGAAAAACTCGACGAGTTTTGCAATCTGCGGAAAATTTGCGATGGAACAGGCTATTGAAGTGCCGAAAATTCGAAGAAAAAAAATTTCGTCATTTTTGGTCAGTTTTCCAGAATCCCCGAAAAGTCGAAATTTCAAACGGTCGTAACTACGGTTCTATTTGTGCTGTATACATTTTTTGGGGGGGTTTGGAGACGCTCTCGAGTAGACTTAAAAGATGGTGAAAGTTAAATGGCGATAGCTATATTGCTTCACCCTCAAAATCGATGTTGAAAATTGGCGAAAAAAACGGAAAGGGGTATGTATGGGAAAATTGGCGAAAATCGATGGTCCGACTTGAAAAATCTGCCAAAAATCGAAAAATCAAGATATCGACATGAATCAAACGGCGTTTTGAAGCCTCAGCAATTGCGAGCATTTTAGTGAATCAACTCGATCCGGCAAAAAACGGCGAAAAATTTTGGATCTCAAAAATGATTTAAAATCATTTACATCGATGTATTTTTTCCCGCTGATTACGAAATACACCGTTTTTTCATCGAAAACTTGTTATTTCGATCCGAAAATGCAATAATACGAATTTTTTCAATTAATTTCCATTTTCTCATTGAAATATCGAGTTTTCGGAAAAAAGTCGGTGTGTTTCGTAATCAGCGGAAAATTTCCGATCGGATAGGCTCTTAAAAAATTGAAAATTTGAAAAAAAAAAATGTCCATCTTTTTTGACAACTTTTACGAAAACCCCGAAAAACCAAAATTTCAAATGGTCGTAACTACGGTTCTATTTGTGCTATATACATTTGTTCGGGGTGTTTTGGAATGCCCTCGAGTAGACTTAAAAGATGGTGAAAGTAAAATGTCGATAGCTATATTGCTTCACCCTCAAAATCGATGTTGAAAATTGGCGAAAAAAACGCAAAGGGGTATGTATGGAAAATTGGCGAAAATCGATGGTCCGACTTGAAAAATCTGCCAAAAATCGAAAAATCAAGATATCTACATGAACCAAACGGCATTTTAAAGCGTCAGCAATTGCCAAGAGTATAGGCACAAGTTTGGGTGTCTACCTCAAGAGGAAAAAAAATGGCAAGCATTTTTGTGGACCAACTCGATTCGGCAAAAAATGGCGAAAAACTTTCGACCGCAAAAATTACTTTCAACGATCTACATCGATGTATATTTTCCCGCTGATTACGAAACACATCGGTATTTCATCGAAAACCCAATATTTCAGTCCGAAAATGCAGTAATACGAATCAATCTTTGAAGTTTTGCTCTTGCTTGAATTTGACAGTTGGCAGATTTTGACGGATTAAATTACATAAAAAACTGAGCAATCTCGCGATCGCGAGGGTCCATCCCTAACTCTGTCGCATATTTTCTTTTCTTTCTCCCTTTCTCTCGCTCCGTCTATCGTCGATTCTGGCCAACGTCTCGCAATCGAGACTCAAGCTCACCTCGACGAATACGATTCCAGCTCGCGAATGGCTCTACTCTCAGCCCTCCTATAAACCCCACCCCCCTTGACCTCCCGTTTCTTTTTTACCGTCAGCTTTCCTGGTCGTCCACCTTTCTAATGGAATTGCCCTGCCATGTACCACCTAAACCGCCCTCGAATACGGAATACACGTTTCATATACGAGGGCAAACTTTTGCATCATCGTCTTTGTATTCATTAAACGAAATTTTATAAAAATATCCGACAAATAAACGATTTTCATTGAATTCATTGATTAATGGACTATTCGAAATAACCACAACATACAATCTCAGCAAAAATAAAAATTTGAAAAATTTCCTGCATCCCTGACCCCTGTACTTTTCTATTCTAAAAAATCCATTTTCTACACCGCGGTGGAGATGCGCCCGCGTTAAATGACGTTTATTCATAAACGTGTATGAAAATTCATATTTATTTAAACGCAATTGCGAGTACACAAATCAGCGAGCCATCAGCCTGAATAAAAGCAAACGGAGCGTTCAGAGTGTCTGAAGAAGCGTACGCGGAGTAATCCAAGGGAAAAGTATACTTTTGCGCACGGAACAATTCGCTATTCGCTAGCCAACCATTTACAGACGAGAGGGGAGCGTAAAGGCGTAAATCGCGCCATTTAACACGTAGAATAACGTTGGACGCGACCGTTTGTTCGTTTGCGCTCTCTTGATAAATATATACGTGCATGTATGACTGACTGGAACGGTTTATAGCGCAGCAACCCTCTGTCCGCCCTCTCGGGGGCAAAACATCCCCCTAAAACGGGCGGGTCCGGCAGCAAACTCTTCCACCGGAGAGAGAACGATTCGCAACCAACATACCGTGAGTCCATCAAGTCCCGACCAACTCCGAGACGGAATTCAATCTGCTGGACGGGAAATAAGCGAGGGAAAGAGAGAAGAAGATGAAAGAGACGAACAAACGATCTCGGAGGATTGTGCAGGCCTTTGACATTTTTCTTTATAAAATTGCTCGCCTTCGCCCCTCGATGTACACTCTATAGTATACTCGTATACTCCTTCTACGAATATATATATTTATACACGTGACAGAGGAGTTACGCAGAGTGCGGATGCTGCGCGAGCGAGTCAAATTATTCATATGCATTCGCAGAGAAGATTGGGAAGGATGAAATGGTTTTTTCGGTGGGCGGAGGTTTTTTCGTCTCTGGTACGAGATGATGCTGGAACCGACGTCCATTTCGGTTCCTCGGTTCGGCGAGCAGGGCCGCGGATTCCCCGTTCGAAATAATTCTTTTTTCAAAAATTCTCCGAGTCGCGCGGTATAATTTCAAGTTTCTTTGCATCAGCGGAAGACCGTACTTTATTGACGAATTTTATACGATTTTATGACTCCGAGGGACGTTTTCGACTGAATTTTCGAGTCCGGCATGAGAGCGACTTTTTTTTTTCGTTACAACTACGAAACGAGTTTCGAAGGAACTGGAGGAGGTCCGTGTGCACAAAACGTAAGCACCGAGGAAAAACGGATTAGAAAGTCGGTGGTTCGCTTGTTCAATTTTTTTTCCCCATTACGACGCGGGTCACCATCGGGGATGAATGCTCGGGTACAAAGGGTGTTGACCCATTCCGAGACCCTTTACCGTTATACAATTTTTTTCATACATTTTTTTTCAGGTACGCTGAAACCCCTTTTCCGGACCGTTCCGACTCTCACTTTTTTTTTCTTCTGTTTGCACCAGTAGGTACTTTGGAAAGTTCGAAATTTGACCCAGATCTCGAAATTTTGCGTTTACGTACGACACGAGGTACAGCTGGACGGGCTTGTCCCGGCAATCCCGTTGCTGCGAAATATGGCGACAAAAGTGTACGCGAACGTAACGAAATATCTTTTTCCATTAATTTTTTTCCTATACAATTTTTTCTCCATTAATGATAATTTCGTTGAAATTGAAAGGTTTAGAGGCTGTTTATACATTATTTACATATAAATCGGGCAGTTTGTGTAGTACACGAGTCTCGCGTTGCAAAAAGCAAAATGGCAGGTAAAACGGTCGATTTTGGTCGAACCTTCGATCTCCTCTCTCTCTCTGTCTCTCTAACTTTTGTTCCTCTCTGATGAATACCGAGGAGACCTCGGGCAATTATCCTTTCCACATGAACGATAGAGATCCAACGAGGAAGGAACGTGAGAGTTCACCGTTGGATATACCGACGCGGCAAGAAATGAGGAATTATTACCGTCATTTTCTCGTCTCGGCCTCGTTGGCTCGCCATTCGTCGAGCATCACCAATAACAATAAAAATTATACCCCGCGCGAGAAAAATAAAACGTCGCAATACCGTCAAATCTCAATGATGAACACATTTTAATCGCAATAAAAATACAAGAGACATTATTATTTACAAAATTTGCCATTATTCCTTTCCTCTTCCGGTCAGTTTCCGGCAGATGAGATGAAAAAGATATATCCTTCAATAATAATGCACACGTGAAATTTCGAATGAAAATATGATTACACAATTCTGGTAGACAATCAAATCGTAAATAATTTCGTCTTACCTCGGATGACGATGAATTTGAAGAGGAAGATTGAATCGCGCAGATCCCTCGCTGTAAAAAAGATGGACGGAAATCTTTCATCGTAATCGTTTGAGCTTCACCTTTCACGGAATATCGCAACGTATATAGATAAGAGATAATACCTTTATTTACAGAGATACACGTACATTTATACATACATTATTTTCGAACGACTATATTCATAGAGGGTGGGATTTGTATTTTTATTAAATTTCTTTTATTCGTAAATTCACGAAAGATCCATTCTGCAAGAGTGAATAGCGGATTTTTCGTACGTTGCTTTTTTCCCCTATGGTTTTTCACAACGATCTATGGAAATTTTGTCCCTACGGTATCAAAAAAAGGAAAAAAAACCTTCACGTTTCGTTCTATCGGAGGAGTGTGAGTGCGTGTGTGTGTGTGCCTTGTATTTTACGGATCAGGAGATCAATCTGCAGATGGAGAGAAAAAAAATCATTCCGTAAAACGTTCGTGTATGAACGTTCGATTAATTATACGCGATACACTCGGAGGACGCGTCTGATTGATTATTCATCAAGTATTTACACGGGAATTTACGACTCGATGCTGCGCTTTTTTTTCAAATACGCGATTGAAAAATCTGGTTCGTTAGAGTAAAAATTGAAAAAAAAAGCACGCGTGTTTCGATACAACATTGTAATATTGCATGGAAATGATTTTTTTTTCTGCTTTTTTTGCCGATAGCCAGAGACCCTCTCGAGTTCATCCCGAACGAATTAATAAATACTAATGAATGTCTACGCGGGTCTCTAGTGATTTTTTTTCCACAATGTACATCCCCCCACCCCGCCCTAGTTTTTTTCATATGATCGAGATCGTGACGAGTCGTGGTAAGAACGTCAAGTTGGATAGAGCTGCTCGAAATTGAGAAAAGAAAAACAGCGATCGAAGGAAAGCCCATGAAAATGAAAAACAGCAAAAAAAAAACCCTGTCGCTCTTACCGACCACTCGTAGTGTGTAATTAACGAACAGAGTTTCCACTCTACTTACAAATTACTTTGGCACTAATTAAACATACTTTTATTATTGCACTTGGATACAGGAGTGATCGTTTCCCATGCCGTGTGTATTAAGTGTGTTTCCCATATTTTTAGCAACATCCTCTTTTCTTCTCTCTATTTTATCGAAGAAATGTACCTTTTATTTACAAGAATGGCTGCGCGAAAATCGATGACGGCAAAAAACGTGTAACGACGATTATTGAGAAAAAATAAACGGACAAAGAAGGAAAATCGATACCTGCGGCTAAATCGAGAAAAAAAATGCTCGTCCCGAGCGATTTTTTTTCGCTTCACGAACCGGCACGCGCGAATCCATTTCGTCTCGTTCGCTGCGATTTTGCGATGGGAAATCCGATGCGTTTGAGACGAGGAAAATTGGAAAAATGGCGAAATATACGTGTATTCCCTTGATGGTTTTTCGTTTTTGTTTTTTTGCGTGAGAAAACGGCCATCGGCGGATTAAGATAATTATACACATTTAATAACACGGTTTTTTTAATCTCCTTTATGAATGGATCATTGTTTTTTTTTTCATGTTTTTTTAGTATCATTATTTTCATCAGCATCGTTATCAATCAGTTCGTAATATATAATAATAATAATAATAATAATAATAATAATGTAGGCTCGATAGGTACATACAAAAACAACACACAATAAAAACAAATAACATAATATTAACGTGACGCTCACAATAATAATTAATAATCATAATTAATAATCTTAATAATCCTTAGAATCTCGTTAAAAACATTGTCCTCGACATAATAATTATTACTAATTACAATTGTGTGGGTTTTTTTTTTTTCAAATTCACTCTCTCGTGGATTCGTCGTACTTTCCGTTTCTCTCGTTTATTTCGTTCTTCCGTCCTCTCGCACGCGCCTTCCGCACGATTTCATTTCCCTATTTGCCGCAAAATTTGGCGACGTCTCTCGCCCACGTCGAAAATTTCAATCGACGTACTCGCAAACACACGCGTCGATCCCCGAACTTTCAATAATACATTTATGCGTCGCTTATACCTTACTGCGTATTATTAACTAATAATATCTATCGGCGTTACATAATACAAATATAACCCTCGTTGGTTATTCATCGTGGCGGAACTATACAGCACTTTTCATATTTTCTCATTCTTTCCTCTTCTTTCTCACACTCACACGGCAAACAAACGAGAACAATTTTTCAAAATAATAATAATTAATAGCAATGAAAAACACGCAACGCGATTGTCCCGGAAGTGTTCCGGGACGCGAATTTCGAATTTTCGTTCTTTTTTAAAAACGTAACCTAAACTTTTAACCTCGAATACCTGCAGTTTCGTATCAACATGAAAGTTTCCAACAAAAAAAAAAACGTTCTACAAAAAACAAAGAACGAAAAGTCGCGTCCGCAACGAAGTTTCTAATGACTCGATAAAATTTTCTTCTTTTCCCTAAGTAGTTTTACACTTTTGCTTCGCGAGCTTTGCAAACAATCGCCCAAAGTTTAAACGTAATAATTCGAACGCCGAGAGTTCGGAATTGTTGATTTTTTTTCACCGGTAATTGAATTTGGAATTTTCATCGATTTTTTTCCTCAATCGACGAGCAAATCATTGAGAATCGACAAATCGACCGATTCAGACTCGCGTCTTTCTCTTTATCCTCGATTTTCATGAAAAGAAATATGGTCGAGATTTTCTTCCGCGATCCTTTGGACTTTCTTCTCTTTTTTTTTATCGATATCTCACACGTCGTGATTCTCATATCGTTCGTCGTCTGATGGATGGACTCGTCACGAGTCTCGAAAAATATATATATTATTGACTAAACTCTGGTCACTGGTTCGAATTTTTCCAAGTTTTTTTCTTTGTGTATTTTTCCCCCTCTCCGTCCTCGATCTTTTCCGTTTCTCTTTCCGTGACGTTTGCGGTTGGATTTATCGTTGGGCGAACACACACGAGTACGGCTGATTGTACAGCGAGGAGTTTTTGCCTAAATATAATAACACCGAACTCTCCAACACGCTTCACCATCCATTCGATTGTTTTGTTTTTTTTTCATTTTTTTTCCTCAATCAATCCCCTTACTTAATCTACATTTGCATTTCATGTTATATATATATTTTTTTTACTACATCATTAATAATTTTTATGCAATTATCGGTGGCTGGATGATCGAGCACTCGGAGGTGTGATCGTATGCTGATTGGAAAAAAAAAAATACAACTCGGGCAACGAATTATTCGGGAAATATTCTAAACTCAATTCTTTGATTTTTCTTTCTCTTCGAGCAAAAAAGAGAGCATAATTTTCGAGGGTCAACGTTACACAAACACACACACACACACACACATGTTTCACGAACATTTTGGAAAGCACACGAGTCTTTACGCTAAGCGATTATTTCTTTTATCGAAGAAAATACCATTGATAGCAGAGGGTAAATTAAATTCGTAAATTAAATCTCGATTTTTGTCGGAAAAAGATATAGCCTGCCGGAAAAGTACGTATTTTCGAACAATGATGGAAAAAAAAACCAAACAATACGGCCAAGATTGAAAAATATGACGAGATATCGTAACCCTAAATTGCACGAAAAATCGACAACGCTGTACCGTTGCCCCGAAAGCGAAAAAGATAAAAAAAAAAAAAAGACGGAGAGAAACGGCATTTTGGCACGACCGTTTCGTCGGATTTAACCTCAGAATTCGTTGCACGAGCGATATTTTCCAACAGCATACGGTCTTTATTATCAACCGGAGAGGCAAAAGTAGAATGGAGAAAAGGCTAAATTGTTCTAGTACGACTATCTCGGATATACTATATAAATATACATATCGAGATCAAAAGAGCGAGAATAGCCAACAATGTGCACCGAGACGAACGATGGTGCATAAAGGAAGGGAGGGGGGAGAAAAAAAAGAAGGAAAAAAAACTGCGATCGGAGAATTTCCTGCGGCAACGCGCGATTCCCCGTTTGCTCCCATGCTTTCTCTCCCTCTGTTCTTTCCTTCTCCTTTCTCTCATTATCCTTCTCCCCGTTATACCGCCTTGCTCGAAGCGTCGAAGCGTAAACTCGTCACGCTGTCTTGCTTCGAGGCGAAATGGCCAACAAACCGAGGCAATCACATTCCCTCTGCCGCGAGGAGGAACTTGATCCCGATATCGCGTCTTTAACGACGAGTTTTTTTTTTTTTCTTTTCAAAAAATCTGCATCCCATCGATCATCATTTTTCTTAAAATAGTTATGAAAAGTTTCGCATCGAATTGAACGAGAAATCGGCTAAAGCCTGGCAAGAATTTAAAATACCCTGTATGGAGGACACGCGTGTACGATATTTTTGGAAAAAATCGTTTCAAAGTGGGAAAGGAAAAAGATGGAAGTTTCGTCGACTTACTTGCGGAGGGAAAAAATGCTCTCGCGGTCAGCGGATGATTCCTCTCTTCTTTTCACCTCTCCGGCGTTCATCCAGCCACGTTGAACGTCTCGTTACTTCTCTCGCTGTTATCGCGAGGAGATCGAATGAATTATTCATTACTTCTTTGTTTTTTTTCTCTCAAGTCAAAACTGGCTCAAACAGGAACGACTATATAATTTTACAATTTTCTCGACGACGCAGTTTCGCTACCTTCATCATTTTTCTCCTTACCTTTTCGACTATGCAATATCAATAATTTGTTTTTTTTTCTTTTTCGAGGAATACTATCGAGTTTACGAATTGGACAGATTGCTCGGAGGTTTTCGCGCACTTCACTTGCACTGAAAACGATCCGTCTCTCTCTCTCTCACGATTTCTTTCATTCTTCGCACATCAAGCACACACACACACACACACACACACAGACGAGCTAATGAATTTTCGACAATTCTCTCTTTTCTTTCACGCACGCGCGAAACTTTCATGATTAAATTCTTTCGCATTAACCGACGACAAACTTGAAAGACATTCTCACAATTGCATAAATCGCCCGCAACAAATGTATCTCGCGATCGATGCGGCATTTCGTACTTGTTATCGTTAAAATTGTCTATCAAGAGGTTTCACTGGTAAAGAGTCTTTCTCTCTCTCTCTCTCTCCCCCCCTCTCTTCATTGCTATAAACACCTCTCCGGGGAATCCAACCCGGCGACATATTTTTCAAATATGCACCTGTACGAGGTTGCTTCCGTGGCTAACGGATTAAAATTCCGAATCTCTGGGATCTCCGTGTCTCGTGAGAGCTTCCGATCGAGTTTCACGCCAGGGCACAATCATCGCGGTATTCAGCATCCTCAGGCTGCCAATCCGTGGCTCGTTTGGTGCTGCTGATGCGTCACGTGAGTCAATTGATGATGATGATGAAGATGATGATGATGACTGTTGTGAGAACTCGCGTGATGCGGATGATAAGAGTGTATGGCTGCGGCGGCAGCGGCCGCGGCTGCTGCAGCGCCGCTCCCGTGAATCCCCGCGAGTCCCGAGCTCGTTATTTGCGACTGGGAGCCTCCGCCGTGTAGCGCGTGATTCACGTTGCTCTGAACGCCGATCGCAGCGCCGCCGCCGCCGCCCGACGCCGCCGCCACGCCACCCGTCGACGAGGACGAAATTGCGCCGTGATTGTGCGAATGGTGACCGCCGAATACGACCCCAGAGAAGGCCACGGGTCACTGATGGTGCTTGGCCGAGCCGCTCACGTGATGCGCCTGTCCCACCTGTATGTGATGACTCGAGGGACCGTGCCCACCCGCCCCCCCGGGATGATGATGTCCGCCCGTTGCCGCGCCACCACCCGCACCACCCCCGTGATTATTCGCGTTGTTCGCGCTGCTGTTGTTGTTATTGTTGCTATTGCTGTTGTTGTTGTTGTTCTGCTGCTGCGACTGACGCTGATTGTTCTTCTTGTTCTTCATACGACGATTTTGAAACCATATTTTCACCTGTCGCTCCGTCAGATTCAAATTCCGCGCGAGCTCCCAACGTTTCTGCTTGGAGACGTACGCGTTGTAGAGAAACTCTTTCTCCAGTTCGAGCGTCTGATACTTGGAGTACGGCTTGCGTTTCTTTCTCACCGTAACCTGGCCCGTCCACTCGAGCGAATTCCCCGCCCCGCAACCGACGCCCATACCCGCGACTCCTACCCCGACCCCGACTCCGGCGAGCGAACCTGCCGGGAACAAGGAAGATGGGGAGGAACCCCACATCACTTGACACAATTAGTATGTCGATTCTTCCGTCTCGCCTTTCTGCTCGTACAAAACCCATCAGAGTTTCTCACGGCGAATTTGCCGGGAAAAAATAAATAAACAGCGGGATAAACGGGAGCGTGCAATTATTCGGGATGATGGAAGCATTGCGAGAAAAAAAAGCGCGGATTTCGCTGAAATTTCCATTCACTGGCTCGAAGAAAAATTCGAATTTTTCGAAACGCGCGAATTTTCCAGGCTCGATCGTGTCGCGTCTAGTTTTCTCTCCGACGAACCTCGGTCCACATGCACCGTCGAGACTTTGCGCACGTGCGAGCAAAGGTTAAACGGAGAACGTGACTGCTTTAGAAAGCGAAAGAGCCAACTTCCCTTTGGGATTTTTCAAAGAATTTTTTTCAAACGACTCAATTACCAACGTTGCAGCGATCCGTTCGAAATAACGTTGCGTGCCTCGCCGAAGAAGGAAAATCTCGCGTGGAAAATTGCCGGCTGAGGGGAGGGGGGATTTCTCAATTTCAGGGATGGAAAAAGAGAGAAAAAGTGGCGGGCGCGATTGTTCGTTCTCGGCTCGGCCGTTCACGGCGCCAGCTGACGGAACACGGGAAATACGGAAGATTTAGAAGACCGGTTTATATTCGTATGTTGAACGCGCTCGGCGGACGTTTTTACGTCAAACGGTTAGTATATCGTGAATTTAGCTGTAACGGCCAGCGGAACGTCTCAAAGCGGCTGATTCCCCGCGCTGTACCGTGTATACATGTATTTACATTCGTACGGGTATATAAATACATATATACCGGCGATGCCCTCGAGGGTGAAGGGGAATTCTCCCTCCTCGGACATCGCGATCATCGCCTCGCCGCCGTGTGGCCTCGTCATCAAAGTGGGAAAAGAGAACGAGCGAAGCGCGCACACCGCAAAGAGAATTTTCTCTCGAAAATCTTCGTGGAGCGGAAAGACTCTTTTGAAATCAGCGAATCAGCTGGGAATTGAAAATTAAGAATCACGGAAAATTGTATGGGAATTGAGAGAAAAAAAGAAGAGATTCAAGGATGAAATATTCACGTGTATATTAAAATTCTCATACGCGCGCGACTCTCTCGTATTCGCGTATTAGTCGACGGTGAGAGTAAACCGTCTCGTTTAACTGCCCTTCTTCGAGCTTCCCAGCGCTGTCGCGCTCGCTTCTGTACACACACGTCGCGCGTAAACAGTAAAAATTCACACACGCGTAAAAGTTGGATCGTTTCATCCGAGTGCGACGCGCGAGCCACGGACCTGTCGGAGTCTACCGCGCTTTTGCGATTGCCTAAGCGGCAGGAATTTATTGCCCACTAAAACGTGGAAATATGCAAATTATTTAACAAAGGTCAGGGATTCTCAGGGACGACGATAGCTCTCCAAAGTTCCCCTATCGCTGCTCGTTCCTCGTTCCATACTCGTCTTTTCTCGCGAATGCATGCAAAATACCGCGCGCATTATCCCTCGTTTTTTTTCTCTCTCCTCAGCCTCCGAGAGTCCGAGGATCAACGTTTGACGCGAGCGACGAATCAATTATCTCGAAACTTTGTACGACATCGTTGTGCCCGCGCGCGTTTCGATGTCGTTTTCGCGTGAGCTCCTGACGTTGCTCCGCGATTGACCGTTGATTCTTGATTAATTAAAATGTTAATCGCGGTTACAACAGCTCGCGATTAATGAAGAACATAATCGAGCGAGTTGCCGATATAACGACGGGAGCGAAAAATGGGGAAAAAAACGTTTTAATTGAGACACATCGCATAAAGTATATCTCACGATGATGGAAGGAATTTAAAAGACAAAAAAAGAGGAGAAGGGAAAAAAAGCATACAACGAGAAAAAACAGGTATGATTGGCTGGGATTTAAAAAGACGGTAGCTGCAAGGCCTAATTAGCGATGCCACTCGAGTGGAACGCTGCGCGAATTAAGAAGAAACATCAAAATATCTCGCGAGGCCGGGAAAGAGCACGGGAGACCGAGAGGAAAAAGTAACGGCGAAAGAGAGAAAACAAATTCGTGAATTCATCGATTTTTCAGGATAATTGATAATGTTAATAACGCACACGAGTATAAAAGATTAAAGATCCGAACGCGAACATGTTTGCCAATGACGAGATTCGATATTTTTAATCGCGAGGCGCAATTAGCGGCGTTGCAATGTCGAAGGATTCTTAATGAAAGTGTCAATCTTTTTCGTTGACGCATTCCACGCTAGTGCGGTCGTGACGTCGAAATACAGTCTGTATAGGAGAGAACGAAACGTCTGCGAGACTTTCCATTCGTGGTGACGAAAATTCGAGAGGGGTGCGATTGCGTTGGAAGAAAAAGTACACAATGGCCATTTCGGCTAAGACGATTTTCTTCTCCATTTTTCCCTGGCTTTCCCTCGCATGGAAAACAACCGGAATGAAGGAAAAAGTCTTTGACAATCGGGACGCGAATACAAAGACAGAAGTACGTAATTAAATTTCGAAAGTCGGACAATTTGACAATTTTTTTTGTCAATTTATCTTTTAAGAAATGAAGAGTCAGTTTAATTGAAAAAAGACGAACCGAAATGAAGAATTGTGAAAGAAAAATGAATTGAATTATTTGAAAGAAGAGAAGAACGGTATAGAGAAGAACGGGAGGAGAGTGCAGTTTGAGAAATAAATTCATTCGGCAACCAAGACGGCTGCACTCCGAGGGATCGTAAATCGTTGGAGATTCTCGAGTAAATTGTACGTGCATTATGATACATTGTAGTGTACAGTGTATAAAGCGGTACAGCGGAGGAGAGGGAGAGAGGCTGTGTGGGACTCGGAGCGGCCCACTTCCCGCAGCTCTACACGCGCACACGGTCCCCTCGAAGCGCGTGAGCGAGAGACGAGAGCGGAGATTATGCAGCTGCCATCTATTGGATTGTCGGAGAAGTTACTTCCCCGTATGCTTTGACACACACACAAAGGACACACCCGCGTATGTATGAAAAATTCAGTAGGCATACTGAAGCAACCGATGAGCAATGTGGCACAATCTCGGGAATTTTCGGTCCAGCGGATGGATGCTGTCCGCGATCTCGGTATCGAGAGATGACGATGCGGATGCTGCATCGAAAAGATGATGGAGAAGAATTCAACGTTTGAAATGGAAAAAAAAAGGGCGGACAAAAAATTGTGCCAAGTTTACGATACTTCCGGGGAAGCTCGGGTTATTTTTGTTTTGTTTTTTCGGCTTCACTCGCACTTCGCGAGAGGGGCGATCGACGAGAGTTTGTTGGGAAGCGTGTTGTGAAAAGGTCGTAGCAAAAGTACAGTAAAACCGCGCGACTGTCTACGCTAAAGTGGCGAGAAAGAGAGACCCCGTTAACGGAACAAGAGAAAAAGGATGGCTCTGGGGGACTCTCCGTACGGGGGTCATGGAACGGATCAGCTGATCGGGAAGAGCGCGAGCTCCCGCGCCTTCTCTCTTTCCCCGCCAGAGTTTACGAGTTACGGCCGCCAATAAACCCGACAGACTCTCCATATATATATATATATATATACACACACCACCTCCGCTCAACGATACTCGAGAAAAGCAAAAGACGAAAAGAGAGAGACAGAGAGAGAGAGAGAGATGAATAATTCTTCCAATCCCTTCACTCTGACTCTCGTTTCACACGAGCGTAGAAACGTCGAGTCTCGGACGGGAAAAAGTCTGTAAAGATGATCGACTGAGATTCCACGAGGCTCGACATCCGGAAATTTGCCGCAAGAGCCCAATTTGCACAAATGTGTGTAACGATAACGCCGAGAGACTCGGACAAATTTTTTTTTTTTCGCAACAGGATACGAGATGAACGAGTGTCGAAAAGGATCGGAGGTGTACGATGATTCAGAGAGAGAAAGGACGCTGGACACACGAGGATGAAGCTGATCCGAGGAGCATCGATAAAAATTCTTCGCTGAGGGGGCACATTTGATAGAATGAAAGTACGCGTATTTACACGAGGGGAGGCAAGAGCGAGATGAATTACGAGGAGGAAAAGCGCGTCGGGAATTTTACGACCCTCCGCGTTAAAAGCGAGGATCTGTCGGGAGAGAATCGGAGGGAGGTCGGCGAAGATCCGAGGGTGGGAGGATAATATCAAAGTGAGACCACGAGGTTTTGGTCCACGTTGCTCGAAACACATTTCTCTCGCGTGTATACATGTATACTCTGCATTGTGTATGCGAGATATCTGCCACTCGTGAATGAAATATTCAACCAACTGCGAATGGCATGGGAAAACAAGTGTATTCCATACGAAATCCGCGCTTTGGATCAATTATACGTTTATCGAAATGTTAGCTCGTGCAATGTTGAAGATTAAAACAGGGTTAATTGTTTCATGCATAAGGAGTAGAGAGAGAGAGAGAGAGAGAGAGTGATATTAATAAGCAAAAAAAACTCACTTACCATAAGGTATAAATAAAAGACGATTAAAGGGACAAAGCTCGTGGGAATATCAATCTCCACTGGTATCGTGGGATGATTTGGCGGGGAATTAAGTCGGATTCGATGCTTACCTGGTGGATAAGCACTGGAGGCTACGGGTTCCGGTGCGTAATTTCGCAAGCTCCCGTAACCGTCGTGCGGAAAAGCACCCTCGGCGACCATGGCGGCGACCCTCCCCCGGTCGTCGGCCGCGGAGGGCGTTAAATACGAGACTCCAGCCTGCGAGTGGGGATGATGATGTCCGCTGGTGTCGACACCGTGATGATGCCTCGCGCCCGCGTACGGCGAGTAATTGCACCAGCTCGGCGAGAAGCTCTGATGACAGGTCGAGACGGCCGGATCGGTAACGGCGCCGCTCCCCGTGGACGTTCCCCCCGCGGATGACGTAACGGTCGACGCACCGCCGGTGGAATTGTAAGATTTGTAATCGGCGGACGTCGCACCGGCTCCAGCGGCACCCGAGCCGGCTGTAGCCGGTGACCAGAAGCTCAGTGCGCCCGACGTTTTTCGGCCGTCCCTGGAAGATCCGGTAGAACCACCGCCGCCTCCGCCGCTTCCACCGCCTCCTCCGGTACTTCCGGTTCCACCGGTGGTCGGATCGGCCGCCAAATTGTAATACGTCGGTGGATTCGGAGTTCCGTACGCCTGATGATGATTCAGCACGTCAGCAGTCGCCGACGAAGCGTAATGCGCCTCCTGGGGATTGTGAGGACTGTAGCTCCAGCCTCCTTGGGAGCCCGCCGAGGAGGAGTGCGAGTGCCTTATGACTCCGGTGGCGCCTCCCGGTGCTACTGTCGGTTCGACGCAGGGTACTTCGCCGTAGGTCGATCCACCGGCGGGTGTCGCGGTCAATCTCTTCGCCGGTATGTGTAACGGTCCTGCCGCACTGTTGCTCGCCACGGAGGAAGCGCTCGGCGACGTCGAGCTCCCGGATGCCGCTGCTACCGGTGCTGTCGTCGCGTTCGCCGAACTCGCCGCGCCCGGTGAACTCGGCGTCGTTGATTGCTGCTGCTGCTGCTGCTGCTGATGAGATCCTGGCGTTGACGTTTGTTGCTGCTGCTGTTGCTGCTGATGCTGATGATGATGATGATGCTGGATCGTAACGAGGGACGAGGTCGGCGGTACTGGCGGCGGGCTCTCCTCGTAGAGGCTGCCGTTCATCATTGTCCACCAGGTCACCCCGGTGGAATTCCCCGCTCCGGTGGCTGTGCCAATAGGCGTGACCGAGCCAGGATGACCGACGCCGGAGCCGCATAGCGGCGCCGCATGCACATTGTCGTACAGGGTCGCCGTCGAGCAAGCCACGTGTTCGGCGATGGTGCAGATGATGGCGATTTTTATCCGGCACGATTAAAAGATGGTTATCACCGTCCGCGGCGTGAATTTTCCGTGGTTTTTCAATCACGAATGTCGCGAGGAGCCGCGACGCAGCCGAGATTATATTTCGTACACGTCGGCGAGAACGAGAGCGAGACGCGTCGCATAAAACGTCACAAGTTCATCGGTGAGTTCCACGTGTGCACCCCCCGTTTTTCGTGTTTACGATCCCGCGACGACGACGACGACGACGACGACGACGACGCGATTATTCAGTCGGAAAAGTATAACGGCAGTCGCGCGAATCGATGAATGAAAACGAAATAAATAACGGAGAGACGAACGCGTGCGACCGGTTTTTCGAGGGCCGAAGGAGAGGGGGGACGGACGATGCGCGAGTGCGTATATTCCGCGTGCGTTTCGTTCGAACGGGAACGAAGCACCCAGCGGAGACGTTGTTCAGTTTGCGAGGTTCGCGGGAAAAGGGCGCGAAGGGTGTACCGTTCGAGGTTCGAGGGTGCAATGGAGACAGCGCGATGGTGAGACAGCCGGGAAAGAGAGAGACGGAGGACGACGCGCAACGCCGCGAGAGTCAAGGGTAGGGTGACGGTCGCGTGTGTGAGTTTGCGTGCGCGACCGACATTCACGCGAGTGTGAGTGCGGGTCGGTGCGGATGTGTGTGCGCGGGCGCGCGTAGCGCCACGATAGACAGGTGGAAGGGTGGCGATCGGGGGGAAAACGAGAAAAGGAGGAGGGGGATGGTAGTGGAAGGGGGCAGTGGAAATTGCACGGGAGGTCGAAGAAGGAGGTGGGGGAAGACGAGGATGAACGTGGATCAGAGTCGGAGTCGAAACGACGACGAGGACGACGCGCGTGGGTAATCCCGAGACGAGTGAACCCGCAATGAGAGAAAAAACGAGGGTCGTTTGTTTTTTTTTGTACCGGGAAAATAAAGTCGTCGAGGGGTGGTGACGAGATGACGAGGATCGATCGAGTTTCGCCACGTGCGATTATTTCGCAAGACGAGCGAGAATATGAGAATATTTCGTCAAATTTCCAGATTTTCGGTGTTTGTTTGTTTGTTTTTTGTAATTGCGTCAACGATTTATCGGAGATAATAGATCCAAGTTGCGGGTGATCCGGTTGTGGATTGCGTTGAACCAAAAAAATGTAAGAAAAAAACACAGCACACTTTAGTACCGCGATTCGATCGAGGTTTCCTCGGATTGAAAAAAAAAAAACTTGTGAAGAGAATTTTAGCGTGTTCTCTATCCGTTAGAGTGCCACTGTGACATTCAGTCGACACTTTTTATTTCGATTCTTCCTTTCTAGTTATTTTCCTTCCGGAATAAAATCCCAACGGGACGACACTTGGCAATCTTCGAGCAGTGGGTGAGATTGGAAAAAAAAATTTTTTTTTTGTTCTCGATTTTCCCCGTCTCGAGAAAAACTTTAGCTTCTTCCTCCGTGGATCGATGCTTTTCGAGTGAAAATCCTGAATTTGGGAGGAGGACGACGACCACGACGTCGACGGCACTACGTGCAGCGAGCACGTCGTGATATTCACTGGCGGGACAGCCCGGAGAGTCCCGCGCGTAAACCACGAGTCGCTCTTTTCGCCACCGCTGCTGCTGCTGCTGCTGCTGCTGCCACCCCCTCCTCCTCTTCCTCCTCCTCCCTCGCCAGTAACGACGTGCACGAAACTACTCTCTTACTGCACAGCTGCATTACAGTATCATATGACGAAGGGGAGATCCTTGTACGTGGCGCGGGTAAACGTCAACTCGTGCGATATTATTGCGAAAAAGATAACGGAACAACCGGACGTTTATTTCGCGGCACGTCAAACGAGAGTCGAGAGATTTTTTTTCTTTCTCCACAAACACCGATTTTACAAATTTGAACAAAGCGAAAGAACAAATTGTTCGGACTGGACTTTGTAGATCGGATTGAACCTTGTAAAAATATCTTTACTGTCTTTTTCGTTCTTCCCTTTCGCGCTCGATATTCTTTCTGTTTTGATTTAACCCTCGGTCCTGTCACTCTCTATCCCGCTCCGTCCCTCGACGTACGAGTCGTCCCCCCTCTCGTTACAGGTACGAAATTGCGCACCGAGGGTTGAATTCACGCAAACATGTGTACACAAATACGCACATCCCACAAATACGACGGTACACATGTACATGTGTGTATGTGTATTTTATCAAACGTCTCTTTTTTTTTTCTCTCTCGCTACGAAATTGTCAGTCTGTCGGGTTTGATCGCAAAAGTAGACGCGCACTCGCGTTGGAAAACTGCGAGGACCGAGACGAAGGTTTTATCGCTCGTCGGGTGAGCGGGCGTACGCGCGAGAGGAGAAAAAAAGATCAAGTCGAGAAAATGAGCATGAGATCGCGCGGTGACGTTGATCGGGTCTCTCGGGTAAATGAAAACAAACACACGAGTGTGCTCTCTCTCTTGTCGGCTGGCTTGACTGAGCCGTACTGAACGACAACTGAGCTCGTGATGGTGCTCGTAGCCCGTCGGGACTCGGAAACTTTGGAGATTCTCGTTCGAGTCGATACGCGAGCGCGATCTCTCGGCGAATGCTCCAACTAACGGGGCAAAATCCCGAAGAGCCGCCGACGTCGCCGTAGCCGGACCTTTTCCTCTCCCCACCCCCTCCGCTGCAATACCACGAGCATTCTACGTCTTTATACATCTATATATATATATACATACATATATCTATATGTTCATGTGGTATTAGAGAATACGGGAAGGCGCGCGCGCGCATACAAACTCCAGAAAAGTTCACGTATACATTATTAGAGGGATTTCGTAGCTGATCGCTTTCCGACGCAGCAAACCCTGCTCTTGTCCCTCCTCCCACTCGCGTCTCTTTCCCCCCCGACGCGTTTGGATTCATCGACGTTTGAGACCATCGCGAGACGTTCCTCTCCCGTTTCCGAATGTTGCTGCTTATCGCGAGAAAACGTCACGTATACACGCGATTACCGAAACGACGTGTGTATATATATATATATATATATATATACGTTTGTTTTTTCAAGGGGATATTTAAAAAATCCACGTTTCTAGAGGCGATTAAACTTTAACCGCGTGCTGCTAATCGACGAATTTTTTTTTCCCTCTCGCGTCGATTGTTCGGTCTTTGGAGAAATTGTTTTCAAACAAAATTTGACTCTCGCGTCTCGAGCATTCGAGAGCCCGTACGTGCGATAAATTTCGAGAATCGGCGACATGACATTTTTTCCGTCATCGAGCGCGAGTAAACACGCGATTTTGGTAAATCTCGCGAATCTCGGGGCTTCCGTTCAAAAAATCGTGGTTTAAACGTCGAGAAACACGGCGTAAACTCGCTGTTTTTTATTTTTTGTTTTTCCTCCGAAGGAACAAGTGCCCGGTTCTCGGCTACTCGTGATTATTTTACGACGGAAAGGAGAGTCGCTCGTGATTTATAGCTCGAGATGAACGACACAATCAACGATCGAAACGACGTAATAAAAAATAAAAGGCCTCCCTCCCTCCCTCCCTCTTCCTCTTATTCATTCGATTCTTTGTAACGGCGTGTCAGAGTTTAAGGCGACAAAAAGACCCCTCCGCGTACAACTGCGAAACGACGTGATTTCGCGGACTGACGCGCGGCTTTTGAGATTCCTTCAACATCGAGCGTTTGCGTATCGCCGACTCGAGCGTTTCGGCGCGGAGATGCCCGTACAATAACAATAATAACAATGATAATGCAGGAGAAAACACACGAGAGGAGACTCCGCGAGAGAAGAACGCTACCGACGAGGGCAATACGTCACGGGTGTATATTGTGCAGTCTAAATCTCGGTACTTTTATGGGCAGTAAAGTAAAACGGTCTGACAACAACTCGGGGCAGCACGCCTCTCCCTCTCCCTCTCTCACTCGTTCTCTCCTTCCGGATAACCTGAGACTCGACCCACGCACGCGTGTGTGCACGCATACATGTATGAACAACCTCGATGGGGATCGTATGACAACGAGAGAGAGAGAGAGGGAGGTCGAAAATTGGTCCATTCATCCGGAAGATTCCGTCAGGGTATTAATTGCCGGTTGAAACTCGGCCGTTGGTCGTTGAACGACGCGAGACCCTACACGACGAGAGCGACACCGTCTAATCATCCTCAATGTCGCGTCATTTCCCTCCAGACATCGAAATACTCTTTATTTCGATCTTTAAACAGGGTTGCTCTTTAAACCGTCGAAAAAAATGTACCCGCGAGCCGAGAAATTTTCGTCGTTCGTGCATCGACGTACCTGAGACGTAATTGCTTTCACACTCGAGTTGAATGGAAAAACATTCGACAGCTTTGGGAATTATTAGAGCTCGGATGATTGTACGACTTTGGAGGAGGCGAGAATTACGAGAGTAATCGTGTTAATTGGGGTAATTTAGAGAAGATATTCAAGAATCGAGAGATCACGGGAGAATCGTCGTCACGTGCTAATTGTTTCGTTAATTTGTGGAATTTTCATCAGCATCAAGTTCGAGTACGAGAAAAATGTTTAATTTTGATTTTCGGTCGAATTCGAGACGAATTTTATCGCATCGGTGTTGGGATTGCCAAGTGTCATTCGATTTGGATTTTTTTTTTTCAATTGTTTCAGTTTCGTAGATTTTTCCGAATAACGAAGAACGCGATGAAAATTGTTGAAGAAAATAACGTTGGTGAAATTCCTACCTTGTACACCGGCCAGGGTTGCAGGCGGGAACACGCGGGAGAGCCTGCAACATTTTTTAATGGCAATCGAATGATTAAAAATCAACGGCGATCGGCACGCACTTTACATAATTTTCTCATCGATTATTCTTCACGCTATTGACTGACATTATTTGAAAAAACTCACCTGCTGCACAGCTCGAAAGGGTAAAACGTCTTCTCCACGGCGCTGAACACTTTGAAGCCTTTTACGTGGAAGTTCGCGAGGGAAAATGTCAGCCTTTGAGAAAAACACAGGAAAGAAGAGGTGGAAATGTTTAATGATCGAACAAGAAGCATTCGACGAATTGGAGAAAAGAAAAAATAAACGGAAAAAACGTTCACGAAACAAAGTCAATAAGTCGAGAGAACGTTCATACATATTTTTCGGTATTTTCCGCCTCTCTTCGAGATCCTGACCTTGGAGCGTTTTTTCCTTTAAAGATAAAACGCGAAATCAATTCGAATGATTTTTATCGCTCGAAAAAGATCGACTCTAGATTGCATCGCAGGCTTTTTCTCCTCGAGCGTGAGTCGAGCGCCGACGAGAGCGGTCTGAGAATTCGAGAATCGAATTGGGAATACGTTTTCTCTCCTCTTCGATCTCGTATAAATGGTGCCAGAATCCTGCTGCTGCTGCTGCTGCTGAGAGGAACGCAGCATCTCTGGGGTTCGAGTACGTCGAGAGTTTACGGTCGCGCGCGTAACCCCAGAAGGGTTAAAGCGATGGAGAATCGTAGAGCCCCATTGAAAGGAGAGATGAAAAAATATCACCACGTTTTTCTCCGCAAAATGAAAGAACTCTTCACGGCGAAAAAAATGTTTTTCCACGCACAAAATTCAACGCGACTCTTTTTTTAATCAATTCAATTTAAATAAACTTTCATACCAATCGCCATTTCCGTATATTCCCGAGATGGAAAGCGCGACAAAGTTTAACGAGGCGTTACGAAACTCTTCAATATTTTCCAGAAAAAAGGCGAGGCAACGAGAAAGAAATATCTGATTTTCCTTTCACGCGCGGAGACACAAAATGGTGCGAGGGTTGAAAATCATATATATATTCTTTGATCCTCCGCCTGGCTCTCTCTTTTATTTTTTTCCATCTCGAAATGGAAACTTGTGCTTTTCTTTTGTTAAAGGCGCGGAAAGAGGGCTGGCGCACGTTCGGGCGCGTGACACGCGCCAAAGAGAGAAAGGAAAAAAGTGTACGAGGCCTCGCAAACGAGAGAAAACTCGCGGCGTTTTTCGTGCCGCTGAAAAAAGCCAATATAGAGATTGGTCGACGTGCGGCACTATAGTCGGACACGAGAAAGCTTTTGCCGCCCTCCCGACATTCGCTTCTCGTCCTTGTTGCACCCGGGCTGTTGTACTTCCGCCGAGGGTTGGCTCAGACTCTGACGACTCCTTCGAATCCACCCCTAATGTACAATACGTTCGCCGCGCGTACGTCCACAAAAAAACCTAATACACATCGTGTCAACCTTTTTTTTCCTCTCCTCTTTCCTCTAATGCTGAATTATTTCGCACTTTTGCTTGAAATCCGAGATTATTTATCGCCCAACCTTCTCCCACGTACGCAAATGTTCGATTTTTTTCATTTTTTCGAAGAGCGAATCTTTTTTATTCCACAAGCTTTTACGAAAAAACATGAGCAACGAAAAACTGCTGTAGAATAATCAGTACAGATACCGTAAACTCATCTCCGCTCTCTCGTCGTTCTCTTCTTGTGGCAACGCGGCGCGTTATATTTCATCTCTTTCTCAATTTCGTATCTGCAATCGTACACGTCGTTTCGTCTCGATAATCGACGTCGTACGCGTCGATTGATGGGAATAAATGTATAAAAGCGCCACCGAGAATTATAGACACGAGCGGCCTTGACCCGCAGAGAAAACACGATGGTTATACGCCGTATGACTGACATTTACTGTCCTCCAAGTGACATTAACGATCACTCTCGATTCAAGGGCAATGAACGCATCGTGTGTGTAGCTAAACTCCGGAGAGCGCACCGAGCATCAAAGTTTCTCCTTTGGCTTTCCTACGACCTGCTCCATGAGCCAATAGATATTACACATATTTATCGATCGTTTTGCTTTATACGGCATTGACTCCCTCGGTCTGTTAAAAATCAAGAAAATCCAGAATAAAAGAATACTTCTCGTCTCTCGTCGTGAATCTCTCCGCTATTTCTGCAACATTTTTTCTCGCCACGGAAATGACGAGCGTTTTCGCGAATTTAGATAAAACGAGGAACATTGTACGAATGGCAAAAGGGAGCTAGACATTCGGCGGACCTGCTCGGAACGGTGAAGAAATTCGCGAGAGTCCTCTCCTCTATCGCGAGCTGCAAATTTATCGGCCAATAAAAATCAAGTTCGTCTTTTACGAGCGGTTTTCGTTTGTGCGCGTGTTGCGAGGCTGGCGTAAATGCGCGATGAGCTACCGTCTTTCGATCGTGCGCGCGTCAATGACATCCAAACGATCGTACGGCAGACTATTTACGGATAAAGATTTGAAAAAAAAAAAAAAAAAAAAACATCGAAATTCGAGAGAAGATACGTGCATGCGAGAAAGATTCGCTTATTTTTTTTTTTCCTGCTACGAGATGATCCTGGCGCTTTATTCGACGCGTACATATTTAATCTTGATAAATATAACGCAATTTGTTTGCACAACGCTTTTGTTTTGTCAGAAAATGTTTGTACGAGATAAATGTAGGAGGGAGAGAAAGATTAATTGTTTAGTGGAAATGCGTGTAGAGGGCAGGGAAAACAATGCCGGAGCAAATTGAGAGAGAGTATTAATTCTCAGCCCTGTGATGCGAGCGCGGATGACTTTACTGCGGGGCAGAGACGCGCGAAATGTTCACACGCAGCTGTATTCTCGAGGGCGTATACAACAATGTACGTTACCAAATTTCTGCGTCATGTTGCAACATCGTGGTATCTTCTAATTTCGCTCTCCCTATACATACATCTTTCTAGGTCCACCATGCGAGTGCATCATAATTTCTGGACACGGGAATAACCTCTCGCAAATTTAACATTCTACTACGGGCATAACCGAAATAACTACGAATTTCTACACGTTGCATTTAAGAGACAAAATTCAAATAACATTCAATGACAATTTGGATAATATTTCAATTGAATTCTGTATAATTTTTAAAAACATGTTCCTTTTTCGTCCTTGGGATCGTAATTTTTTAATATTGCTGATTAAAAATCTGGAATTTTCAATTTGGGGAAAGAAAAAGCCTTCGCTGATGAAACAAAAATCTGGGAAAATGGATGTGTTTCGCAGCGAGATACGGAAAGCTACCCTTTTTCATCGTACGGGAAACTTTATTCAATCTTGTCACGTGACCATTTATTGCGCAACCAACGAAAAAGGGGTTTCTCTCGAGACTCTTTTTTTCTCCCTCCTGCTGTGCGAATGCCACCGCAGCGAGGGTGAAGAAAAAAAATTCGACGTGAATGAGAAAAGTACAAAGCTCCCTTCTAGAGGATTCGGTGAATTCAATTAAGCTCCGAGCACTGTTGGTTGATTAAAAAAGGAAAAACAAAAAAAAACATCTACGTTAAGAAAAAGGCAAAAGAGCGATCAACCCTTCTAGTCTCGTCGAATGAGAAAGCGCAAAAACATACTTTCAACCCTCCGCAGGGAGATGATTCGGGGATGAGGGATCGTGAAAGCGAGAGAAAAAAATTAAAATTCATCTTACGAATACGAAACTCGCGAGCTGGATATAAGACGCGGACGAAAAAACATCGAGAGCGATGGAAAAAGATGAAACGAGAGAAATATGAAAAAGGAGTAAGAAAAAAGGAGGGTAAGAGTCGAAAGGTTGGAACGACGATGGTGGAGACGTCAGCGGCAAGGGAGCATAACTCGGGAGATGCGACGCGTGCCGTTTTCAGTGCTGGGCGTCGAGACGAAACTTTCAACATCGTATAGGACTCTTTTCCTCTCTCTCTCTCTCTCTCTTTTTTATACTGGTTATTCCTCCTTGCCTGGCTCTCATTGTCCGGCACTGTTCATCTCGCTTTCACCCTCGAAGCGCTCGGCTCTCTCTCCCGGGGGCGCTTGACAATTCGTCTCTCTCTGGCTCTCACGAGACGCGCATTCGGCATGCGATGAGCGCGACGCCCCCGTCGTCCCTGTCGTTCAACGTCTACGACACGAGGACCAATGGGAGGCGGGCAATTCCAAAAGCCGCGCGCCAACGATGCGACTGTGTGCGTTCAATATGGCAGTTGGATGCTGCACGAGATGAGCGAGAGATGAAATATGAATTTACGCCGAAGGGAGAAAGAGAGAAAATTGCAAGCGACACACGACTTTGCCAAATAGCCTGGCCTCTAACTTTTAAGTGGTTCCAGAAATTCACTAGCTCGCGAAATCGCGCTGGATGACAAACGCGCACCACCTCAACATCAGACGGGACTTTTTTCATTCTTTTCTTCCAAGCTGCTGTCGCTTTCCATGAATGCTGCGCTCGGCGGTTGAATAAACAAACTTTTTTAATGATGGAAATGAAATACGTTGCGCTTGATTATATTTGGAATTTTTCGAATTGTCGCCCAAAGAAGATAATAAATGCGGTTACAAGAAGCGTAACATCGTTTTTGCAGCCCAAAGAGCATACGAATTTGTTGATTCTCTTGTACGAGAAATATTTTCTCCATGCCAACGAACGTTGTTAGGAAAAACGAGTTTCTTCATTTTCTCTCCCCTCATCGAGAGTATACTTTATATATCTGCTCTCCTTGGTCCGCGCGCTGTTTCCAGATGAGGGAATTAAGAGAAGAAGCGAGGGATGCTGCGTACGTGGCTCGTGTACCATTTGGGGAGAGCGATTCCATTTTCTCATTTTCCCAAGCAGGCTGGGGCTCGATATCGTCGGCGGAGATGAAGAAAAATAAAGAAGCCGGCGAAATGAAAGAAAAGAGTCGTCGTATTGTATTCGCTGGCTCAATCCGAGAGCGCTCGCTGTCTCAGAAGAGCGAAAAGTCGCCGTTGGGAATATAGATAGACAGCTGAAAGCGCGGAGATATGACCGAGCGCAGTCTTGGCAATAAGATTTCGTCTTGTACTTGCGAGCGACAGTTGCGAGCGTTTTACAGTCGGAAAAACGGAGCTTGAGAGAGCGATGAGAGCAAAGGAGGCAGAGATGCAGTGAGAAAATGGAAAATCTTCGGGGGGATGCAGAAATTGTCCAACGAGACTCGTCTTTGTCTGCGCAAATTATTTACCGTCACCACTGAAGCGAGTGATGGAAGAATTCATTGACGTTTGTTACAATCGGCGTCAAATTGACTCATGTTCCTCGGTCTTTTCCGAATTGCACCCTAAAAAAAACCTCATGTTTTTCCCAACAATTTGTCCGTTATCGGGAAGCTGGGAAAATTCATGGCGAAGGAATAAAACTAAGAGTGAGAAACGTTTATTTGGAATCTGATGAGCCGAATGAAACGAGAGGGAAAAAGCTGATCAAGGACGAAAGAACAAGAATTTTACGAAGCGTGAATAATTCGGCAATCGCGATGAACGATTTCGCGTTTCGTTACTGAAATTTCGAGTTTTCGCGAAAAACTCGTCGAGTTTTGTTATCAGTGGAAAATTTCCGATCGGATAAGCTATTGAAACATTGAAAATTAGAAAAAAAAAATTCGACCCATTTTGGGCCACTTTTCCAGAATCGTCGAAAAGTCGAAATTTCAAATGATCATAACTATGTTTCTATTCGGGCTATATACATTTGTTGGGGGTGTTTTGAAACGCTCTCGAGTAGACTTAAACAATGGTGCAAGTAAAACGTCGATAGCTTGATTCCTTCGCCCTCAAAATCGAGGTTGAAAATTCGCGAAAAAAACGCAAGGGGGTATGTATGGGAAATTTGGCAAAAATCGATGGTCCAACTTGAAAAATCTGCCAAAAATCGAAAAATCAAGATATCTGCATGAACCAAACGGCACATTGAAGCCTCAACGATTGTGAAGAGAATAAGCACAAGTTGGAGTGTCTATCTCAAACAGGCAAAAAATGGCAATCCTTTCAGTGAACCGACTCAACCCAGCAAAAAATGACGAAAAATGTTGGATCTCAAAAATTATTCTCAATGGTCTATATCCATGTATTTTTCCCCGCTGATTACGAAACACGCCGGTATTTCATCGAAAACACGATATTTCAGTCCGTGAGACCGATATTTCAGTCAGTGAGCACGCGTCCCTAGTATGCATATATTATGCATACGCATAATAATTCGTTATTGTGAGTTATGACGTGAAACTGCAGAGAGATTCGCAACGAAGAGGAACAAGACGAAAGCCACGCCTCTCATACCCGAAATATCCAGATGCCTCCAAAACTCTGGGCAGAAGCCAGTTTCTCCCCTTCTCCTATGGAATATCCTTGTACAACCGCGCTCCCGTACGGAAATATCGGTCGATAACGGTGCTCGTGTGCGGGTTCGAAATGGACTGCAGGTTCTACTCTTATCGCTGCAAAATTACGAGAAGCTTGTCGCAGGGGAAATCAAACGACGGAGGCGTTTTTTTTCTTTTCCTCAAAAAACAGAGATGAAAAAAAAGAACGAAAATCTCGTAGTACGTTTGTCGCAGGGTTGATTCTACGTGCAACAACATTCTTCGTTCCTCCGTTGCGAGAAGATTCTTCAAAAATTCAGCACGTATTTGCAATTTGTGGAAAATATTTTTCCAGCTTTTTTTCACGCGGTTACACGGGGACGGAATTACATGATTCACGGATGAATATAAAGAAGGAGAGAGGAGAAAGGGGATGAGTCGATGAGCGAAAAAATGTCCTCCTTGGCTTATACATCTCTCGACGATGACGAGAGGCTTCTATAAATAATTCAACTAAAATAATAAATATACGTTCCTCCCCTTGGAGCCCTCGAGTTTCTGCCTCGGATCTCATCCATACATAAAGTCTCATCGTGATAAAGGACCCGCGTCGAGAGGAGAGAAAGGTAGAAGAATAGAGAACGAGAGACGTCACGTGAAAAGAGGAGAAACTTTGAGACGCGTGTGTGTCGATATAGAAAAAGCGTATAAATGTATATGAGAAAAAAAAGGGTCCAGATTTAAAGGGAAACGCAGGGTTTACGGTGGATTCGAAGAAAGAAACCGTAAAGGTTTCGGTACCTTCGCTGCGGTCGTATATATCGGGACTCGACCGCGATGACCTAAATTCTCAGAGTGAAATTTCTAATTTTTTTTTGTCACGAGAGAAAGCCAACGCATCTCCGAGATGCTTCTTGCACTCTCGCTCGTCAATTTTCTCGTCTTTCGTCAGTTTGTGCGCGAACTTGGCAGCAGATGCAGCCTCACCGAGCGTCGAAATCATACCAAATTTTGCGTACGATTTATCGAGTGACGTAAGCGTGTGTCGATGGAACAAAAAATTTCTCAATCTTTGCCAAAATTGATATATATTATTCAAAATACGAGAATCCGAGTAGAATTTTTTCGTCATCGAAATTGTACAGTTCGGCGTTGCAGAAATTAAACGAATGACCGATTCATCTCCTCTCGAAGAATTGTCTACAAAATATTCAGCGTCGCGTTCGTGGATAAGTTTGACGGAGAAAAAAAGAAGCCAATGGTCCTTCGACCAGGTGGTTCGCGGAGATACGACAAATAGAGAGCTAGAAAAGCACGAGATTGTATTCGCGAAGCCCGCGTGTGCCCTCTGGTGTATCACGCGCCCGTTGCAGCAGCAGCAGCAGCAGCCACCGCATCTACGATACGGGAGAGAGAGAACGAAACGCAGCGTGCTCGAGAGAGGATCGACGGCCGCCGAGCGTCCATAAAATGATCGTAAAAACTTAATTTTACGAGAGGTATAATATATTTGCCACTGCTCGCGCGGCAGCTCGCTTCTTTCCCTCTTATCTCTTATTCCTCTCAATCTCCATCTCGCTCTGCTCGCTATTCGCATTTTCTCGCGGAAGAGAATAGCGCGGCTCGAGCGCGAGTTCGGAGGGGTTGAGCATTTTCTTTCCTCGTTTTTTTTTCTTCTCGCAAAACGACATGCGTCCATGCGGTATCGGGATGTAACGAAGCGTAACCCAGTTGTGTGCAGCAGGTACTCGATTCCTGATGAGTGAATGAGCGACGATCGAGATTCTTGAAATCGCTCCGTTGCATTCCCTTTATAAACCGTGGCATAAATTATATCCACGAGGAAAATACTTCATTTTGCAATAAATTCTCATTCTTCCGAGCCTCGATTTTTGCGGACCCTTCATTCTCGAATTTCTCGAGATGAAACAACCAGCAGCTTCTGAACGCGCGAGAGCACGTACATACATGTTACATCGCGGACGTGATCCGCGATGGGGAAGATAAAGCAACGAACGAGAGGGAGAACGGATAGATTCAAAAAATACAATGAAAGATTTTAGAAAATTTTTACCCGGTGGATTTAACACATCCGGAGATTGTGCCTCGATTTTAGAGTGGCGAGACTTCCGCGAGGATATATCCGACGGGCAATAAAAATTCGCGGCAACGACGGAAAGGACTGTAACGTACGCGACGACTCGCGGATGCGCGGGTGGTCTGACACACGTGCTTTATTCTCCAGGCTCGATCAAAATGACCGCCTCGTCGTGTTCGGCTCGATCGCGCGATGAATACTCCTCGCGCTGCGATACAACGTCGGGGAAAATACGAAGCACGCTCGTCTACGATTCTGCGGTTCGCATCCGCACGGCCTACCTCGCAAACGCGAACATCGCGTGAAAAACAACTTTTTTCTTCGTCTCACGGGAGGGGCCTGAATTTTCTCAATGCAAAATTGAAAATAATTCGGAAATAATGTTTTTTTTTCTCGATACACGAATTGAAATTGATGTACGAGGTACAAACGCCGAGCGTTCCGCGAATGAGAGGTTACCACCGCGCGAAACGCATCGATTGTGCAAAGTACAGTCTGAGGACGTAGCGGAAACTGCTGGCGACATGCAGAGCGAAATAACGAATCAGAGAGTCAACTCTGGCTACTGGGATTCATCATATTGTACGTGTATATATAAATATACAGAATAAAGCGCACGTAGCAATAGACGGAGATCCAAACCGAGCTAACACCAGCAATTACTTTAACGACGCGTATTAATTGGCACAATAAAGCTGGATGGTTACGAGGGTTTAATTATAATATTGAATTATGACCGACGTTTATTCTCGTCGCGCAATATTAACGACGGAAGAGAGAGGTTTCGCGTGCGCGCAAGAATATCGCGTTTGGTCCAACTCATCCTCGTCATCTTGGACGTATTTATGCAGTGTACATTCTCTGTGCTTTTTGCCGAAATTGACACGTCGTTTCTTCGTCCGTATTATCAATAATCACAATCATGTCGAAAAATACTGGAATTTTTGAGAATTTCTAATTATTCGTCGTCGCTTCTGAAGAGCAAAGGTCCAGGACATTGTGGAGCAAAACAGGCAGAACGAGCCACGAGTGTGAGCGAGAGTATTACACGGAAGCCCCCTTAACAATTTTATGGGGTGGTTGACGTAATTTGATGGCCCATAAAATCGTCTGGTTCAGTTTTGATTTTCTTTTTTTTTCATTCTTCTCGCTAAATACATGTATTACATCGAATCTCTTGCTTCTCCGATGCTTTCAGCCTCGTTCGAACGAACAAAAGCCTCGAATCGATATTACGAGGAACGAGTAATGATTTTTTTTTCATCAACCATATTTATCCTCGATTCGATCGGAAAGAAACGGGAAAAACCTTCTCTCCTTCGGGAACCTCGTTTCCTACAGCCTCAGCTGCAGGGACCGAAACGAAAATATCTCGTTAAGAAATCTATGAAAATCTTTATTTTATTTTTCAGATGTTCCTTCCGCACACATCGTCTCGCTCACGTGATGAAATGAGAAGATTATGCACGGTGTTTTTCATCGCCGTTTCGCGCGAGATGATGTTGTATTCACGGAGGAGATTCGGAACGCCTGACGAGAGACTCGCTGGCGAACGCTCGGGGATCGCGTTGAATCGGCATTCAAAGGATCAAACGTTGCCGAGATGAAGTGGGGAGGGGTGAAGAGGGAGAAGAAAGGCTTCCGAGATATGAAAGAGGAAGCCGCGGAGCCCCCAGCAGCAGGAAACGGGAAACGTGGTGGAAATTGAAAATGTGATGAACGACTGGAAAGCCTCGGGTTAAAATGGAAATGGTAGAGTCTGCGAGAGCCGAATGGCACTGAGGAGGACAGAGAGAGGAAAGAGACGAAGAAGACGCAGTTGGTCGAAGCAACGTCGAGGGGGGAAGCAGCGTATGAGGGGATGGCGCGGTACGCGCGATGGTTGGAGAAATCGAACGGTGTAGATGTGCGGAAATTACTACAGAGACGGACCAAAGTGGGACGGACACTCGCCAGAGCCCTGCCCCAGCCTCCGGGATCAACTTCTCCCTTCCTGAATAAACGTGTATTTAAGCTCGGGATTTATTTTCTTTTCTCAGACTGAAATTTGGCTTTCTATTTCTTCTGCATTTTTCATCAGCCCCCGTGTACGGAGATTCGAATTATAAGATTATATTTCGTTTGTGATTTTTGACAAAATATCCAATCGAATTAATAAACTTTGATTTCTCGTGCCAGAAGGGCACTTTGGCCTTTTTACTCTCCGAGAAAAATCTACGTTTCCTTCCATCTTTTCATCGTTTTTCAGATCGCGAAGTTTGGGCTTGAATTTCGAAATAGTCATTAGACGTGTGACCTTTGGTTGAATTTCACGTAGATATATCAACGAGATAACTGTGGAATAATCAGGGTGCGCTTTGAGGCTTGAAATCTCGCAGTAAACACGTTATCATCGGTACGATTCGTTGGAGCTCTGGGAAGCCCCTTCTTGCGCCGAGGATGTCGCGCGAAGAGCGTCGCGGTGTGTATGTGGACGGTGGAATGAGAACGAGAGAACACGGGAGATACAGGGCGGGAGGCAGAGTGGGATAAAGCTATGCAGCATCCACCGCGACGTTAAACGTTGTATATACAACGATCCGAATTGCGTTTATAGCTCGAGAATATGTATGCACGGTTGTCCGGAGATGGATAAAGCATACACACTCGAACCTGCTGATATATATACGCGAGTGCGAAGCCCGGGAGGAACTCATTATCTCGAGAGGAAGGTATTAGCATATTTAGATGGCGCCCTTCGCCCTTTGCGAGGTGTCGTATCATCCCTGTCTATATATGTACCATGATGAGCACTACCCCTTGCCACACCCCATCCCCAGCTTCTCTCTACCCTCTCAAACATTTCCCCTGCCATCTTGTGACTCTCTGCCAATCTCTTCATCGAGTTTGCTAAGCATACTCGACCCTTTCTCTCCCTTCCTCATCTTTGAGAGATGGATATATCGTAAAAATTAGAGAGAAAAATCGTGGATTTTTGTATCGAAGATTACGCGGCGGAAAATGAATAATATTTTGATGAAAAACAAGTTTCTTTTTTCTGAAGAGATGAAACTTGTGTAGATGTTATAAAATAAAAGAAAGAGAGCGAAAGGATTTTATCCGTCGAATGTAAATGAAGTTCAAGACTCTATCGATATATCGAAGGCACTGAGGAACGTCGGAAAGGGGAATGGAAGTACGAGAGAGAGATGGAGGAGGAAAGATATAGAGTCCAAGTCATTAAAGGAGCTCATCCTCGAGAGACAATTTAACTTGATGAGTTTCAGCCCCCTCCAGCGGAATCTCTCATTTTCACGAGTCTCCAGGGATTCTACGCTTTTTTTCTAACCTTCCAAATACTCTGAGAAATCCTACATGCACAAAGATAAACGATGAGGATAAAAATTCCTCCTCAGTTGTAAATAATATGCATCAATTTTTGACAAACGAAAATTACAAGTAGAAAATTGAATTCCCTTTAAATTTCGAAGGATCCATCCTTGTAAAGAAAATTCCAGTTTCCTCTCATGACGCATGATGCAAAGTCACGAGGATTTTAATCCATTAGAGTGCTTATGCTCGATGAAGCAATTTTTCAGCATACAATTTCGCACGATTTCCGGATGGTATCGAGAGTCGCGAGAGCGTAGAAAAAGGATGAAATATACACCCCTAAATTCGTAGCAAGTATCGTATTCGGTGGAGCCTCGTTTCAGCCTCACATTGACCAACGCCCTTCCGACGTTGTGACTCATATCACGATCGTTTTCGTGTGGGCAAGGAACCGTACAGAGGGATCGAATGCGCGCTACCTCTCAGACTTTTGGACCACGCTCAAACATTCCTCTACAAAACGATTTCTCTTGGCATCTATGCAACAAAAGGCCGAGCCTGTATAGATAAACCTGTCAGAGTGTCTGACGTTAAAACGCGTTCTCGGACCACCCAGTTTCTTCCTTCCGCCACGTACGCGAATTCACTCCTGTTCGACGCTTTGGCACGACTTCTGATTGACGCTCAAGAAAATTTAATTAAAATGCACTAAACTAATAAACCTTTTTTCGTTCAAATAAGCAACACTGACACATTCTGGAAGATATCGTACGGAATATGATTTTTTTTTTCGAACAAAAGTATTCCGTAACCGCAGAGTTTGTAGAATAGTAGGAAAAGGGCATGAGAAGCCTGACGGCTGTGAGAAAAAAGCTAGCGAGCGAGGGTGGACAAAACGAACGCTCGCCCAAACCAGAATCGATCGAGTTTTTTTTTTACGTCGGAATTTTCTCAAGCGAAAAAGTTGTGAAATAGGGCAATAATGTTCTTTCACACTTGTTGCGCACCCGACCGTTTGTCGCTGTCGTCGTCGTTGATTCTGCACACGACGACGCGAGTGCGACGTATGATGTGTCTCTGACAGTTCGAAGTACTCGAAGTACAGTTACAGTACAGTACGAGGAAACAAAATAATAGTGTCCTTTTTACATGGCGAGCTTTTCGGCACCGTGCGTTTGCTCGTCCGCTCGAGACTCTTCAGACGAGGTGGACAAAAAGTCGCGCGAGAGACAAATTATTTTTACGTCGCTACGTAAGATCTATGCCGAACGAACGTGAATGACAACGAGTTTTTTTACGATGATTTTATATTCGCGAATGAAAAAAATCATGTCTGCGATCGAATATATAAATATATACACGAAGAGGTATACATTTATCGTCGAGATAAAATGGCAGAGTTTCGATAATATACATGGCCGCCTTTTTCTGAAGCAACTCGACGGTGCTGCCGCCAGCGAAGAGGACTGGGAATCTCGTTGAAGAACGGGAACTCGGCACAACTCCGATAACCGCACAGAAGCTCGAGAAAAATATAAAAAAAAGCCTATTTGCATAACTCAATTCCAGATAAGCAAACGAGTCGCGAGGGAATTAACTTTGAGAAACGATCGACCCGGGTGTGTTTCGGCGTCTTTTCTTTGTCGAGATGAGCGTCTGAAAAATCTCTGGAAGCTAAGCCGCACTTTTGGTCCACCGAGGCATATTTGTCGCAATATCGTCAGACTTTTTACATCTCTTTCATATCGAAATATGTATTTTCTTAAAAAAACAAACATCCGTAATCTCATGATTCAGCGACCTCGAAAAAAATACGTATACAAAGCTGATATCGCTCGATTTTTATTCCAGAGAAAATTCCTCTGAAAGATTCCTCTCCGTCGAGAGAATATATAAGACGGAAGAGTTTTGTATGAACGCCGTGCAAAGAGAGAGAGAAAAACACTCGCAACGTCTGGGTCCAATCCGAGATGAGCGAACGTTGGGGGGAGAGACCGCGAGAGGAATGAGCAAAGGGACAAGGGTCTCGGTGAGTCTGAGAGAAAAAGAAACGATGAGATTTGACGAAAACATTTTCTTTTGTTCCTTCCTCGGCAAACAGCCAACGAGACGAGAATCGTATGTCGAGCACGTACGCAATATCGAAAAAAAAGCCCCCAGGGGAGGATTTTCCCCTCTGCGTGTATAAATACCATGTAAGGTTGCGTGCCGGCAAAGTTTCTTCGGCGTTTGTTTCCAAGCATCGTGACAGGGTGAAAAAGGCTAAATGTACCGTCCGAGGGTGGAGCCTCCCTCTGTTTTCCTCCGTCAGGCTCTCGGCTCGAAGTTTTTCGGATTTCTCCCCTGCTTTTCCTACAGGGTCAATTTTCCCAATGGGCGGGGGCCGGAGGCTCCTCTCTCCTAGTCAAATAACGGCTCGGAAAACTGGCGTGGAGGAGAGCTTATTTTTTTACTTCCAACACCTTGGGGGAACGAGATAATGCGACGAAAAAAAGGTTAATGGACGGTTCCGAGTGTACGAGAAAGAAGCAGATGGAAAGAGGGTGCGAATCGAGACGAGGCTTTTTTACGAAAAATTGTTGATTAGAAAACTTGATCTTGATGATATTGTCGAAGTAACGCAGTAGCGATAGAAATATGAATAAATCAAATTTATTCATCTTTTTAGCATGATATGAGATATGAGTTATTCCGGAAAAAATTATCAATTCTGAAGTTTTTTTTCAACTGATGGAACATTTATAAATATTTTGATCGATACTCTCGTGCGTTAAATCCTGCACTCTTTTTCGATTGTGTCGACTTTCTCTCGATGCCCTCATCCGCTCCCATGTATTCGTATATCCGCAGGTTATAGGTAAGTTCGAGCGTCGCACCATCTGTGACCGAACGACTAAAACCAGTGGCCGCAGCTGCCTCCGGTGCTTGACGGGCTATGAAGAGCACCGACTGGAGACCGTCGGTCGGTACGAAAAATGTCGATTCGTGAAAGTAAAACCAAAACGAGACGCATCGATCTTGAATGATCTTTCTCGGTAAACATTTACTCTACAAACAAACCCGAATAAATGACAATATCGTATTGGAATTCCGTCTCTCGACGTTTCGATAAATTATTTCGTAATAATTCAATGAAAATAATTAAAATTCCTCCGTTAAAGTATTAAAAAAAATGATGTAATTGAAAGGACCTTTGATTATTTAGCTTTTATGCACGGGGGCTCGAAAAAAAGTCTAACGAGTTCGATAACTGCTCGATTCTGTCACAGCCGAGCTTTGTATATTACCATTAACGTCTCGGCTGTACTCGCCGGTATGGATAATTACCGTCTAGCAATAATGATAATAACGAGGCACGAAGCATCGCCGCTCGGTGCAGCTCATGTGCATCGCGGATTATTATAGAAAGCCCGGTGTGCGGACGCAGAGATGGAAGCGGAGAAGAGAGAGAGAGAGAGAGAGAGAAACGAGTCGATCCGCGCTCGTTCGATGCTCGAGAGCTCAACACGCATCTCCATAAACGACGGGGCAACGGGATAATTAGTTACTCGCTGGGTACAGCGGACGAGATCAACGTGGCAACAGCAGTTTTACGGTATCCGCCGAAGCCATGCACGCCCGAACGAATGACTCGCGCACAACATAATCCGAGCAAATTCGTATTTTTTGTCCTCTTCTCCTTCAATTTTACCCTCGAAACTCTGCAGCTATCGTTGAAAAAATGAATAAATCGTCAGCTCGTGGGAATTAATTTCAGCCGCAGAGAAAATAATGATTCAGGTAGGTTTCTGGTATATCGCAATTTATCGAACGGACCGATTTTTCTTCTCAAACCGGAAACGAGAATGTCGAATAATACGGAATGATATTTGATTTGAATGTCGGCAAATGTGTATGAAAAAGATGTTGCTTCGACTACGAGACCAGAGTGTGGCTACCTCCGGTGGAGGTCAGAAGGGAGCAGGGGAGATTATATACTTTTTTTGTTCCAACCGACGTAATGTCTCTCGGAGGGAAGGATTAGCTTTACAGGCTCGTATAAGGCCTAAGCAAATCGAAGGTCGTTCAAAGTGCACGTCCGTGCTCTTTTCATTGATTCAACAAATCGTTACGACCGTTGCATGTTTCCCTCTCGTATACGAGGAAAGGATATTCGCCGGGACGCAAGGGAGGAAGAAGAAAAAAAGCTTGGACGAAGAAAAAAAAGAGAGACGAGGGGAACCAAACGGTCGAGGGGCTCGTCGAAGAATATATTCCACGATTTACAACATTCTGTGTCTGTATGGATTATTTACAGCTCGTACTATCGCGAATTAAGGGGTGAACGTACTCCCGGCTGGTATACGCTGGTGGTAAACTCGAAATTGTCTAGTCAATTGTTTTCTCATTGGCATGCACGTTTACACCGATCGGAAATGTTTTCACGCAAAAAGACGCCACTGACGATGTTTCGCCCGTCGAAATATCGACCCGTACGTCCTTTCCGTACATCTTTGTTTGTATATTTATTCAAGTATGCAGCTAGATAAATTATAGCCGTTATGGAATCGCGCGAGCATTTATCTCGAGTCCAATTACCGAGCGTTTTTATACACTGAATAGGATTCGAGGTTTTTCTACTCGCAGCGGATCGAAGAAGCTCATTTTCTCTCTTCGTTTATGTGCATTCCATATACGTAGGTTTGATGTAATGCCAATAGTGAATGCGTATAATTTTGTTATATATTTATATAACTAGCGGTGGATGGCTCGGGAGTCGAGCTCGAAAATAAATGTTGATTCCGCAATAACGAATGTTTCTTCGAGTATAATGTCAAATTCTACCATAGAACTAAACTTGGTGAATCTTTGCAACTTTTTTTCGTGATAAAATGAAGAATACAAGCTAAAGACGCGGAGAAAAGGTTACAAAATATTTCGGCGACAAAATCCCCGAACAACGATATCGCTGTTTCGTGCGAGGCAAAGGTTGGAAAACACACGAGCGTCGTGTCGCTCCCGAAAAAGCCGCAACATCAACTATCAACAATATTGCCCGAGAAACGATGCAGAGGCAACCAGGGTTTCGCTCTCGAGCCTTTCGACGTTGAAAAAAGAGCGAGTCGAGGGAAAAATAAATTCAACCGAAAGTCGCCTTCGATCCCTCCCCCTCCGCGCGTCTTTCTCTCCTCGGGAAAGGCGCGGTTTCTGCCGGAGGAGGTTGCCGGCAACGCGAAATCTTCTGGCTCCGAAGGAATTCAAAATGGCTGACGAGGTTGCATACACGTATATACGGAATGGCACATGGCAACCCGAGAATACATAGCGCAGCTGATGCATGTGGCGGAACATGCACCGGACGAGGGCGAGTTTCTCGCCAGCGTGTATCTCTGCAACTATATACACAATATATAAGGCATATACACGCGCGAGTGTACGTATGCACCGCAGATTTCACAAAAGCCAAAAGGTCCTCCCTCGGCGCGGTCTGACGCAAAAAGTCACGACAGTTACGCCATTTTGTCTCGATAAAAACGTCGAGGAATATCTTTCGCCTCTTCGTTGCCCTCTTCGCGTCTCTCCTCCCCTTTTTGCCTTCTCGCGTCGGGTTTAAAGTTATGCACACCGACCGTGAGAGGGCTGCCACAGCGTGTGTTGCGCGAGAGCGCCAAAGACACGTGTGTGTGTACGCGAAACGTCGTTTCTTTGTACATTGCTCGTATTGATAAAAAGACACGAGAAGAAAAAGAAGAAAGGAGGTAAAAGAAGGAAGGATTTTTGTTGCGTACGCGGTTTACGCTCTCGCGTCTCGTCCTCGATCTCTCGTAAATATAAACGCAGGAGGCAAAGCCTTATCCCCGCGCGAGGGAATCGAATTTTCTGCGACACATTAAACACATTGTAAGCGTATTTATCGTATACTCGTTATTATTCTCTTTTTCAGCGCTGCAAGACGAATGAAATTCGAACTTGTCGCGTTCTCGTCGGAGCGTCGGAATTTTGTTTCTTCTTTTTCATCGAAATTTCATATACAGCCAGCGAGAAATAATACGGAGAGATTTTATCTCTCCGCGATTGCGGAGCTGTGTCCGTGCGAGTGCAAACGCGTGTGTGTGAGAGAGATAAGACGGAGAAATAAAAAAAAACACGTTGAAACGAGGAAAAAACATGGCGACGTTCTCTGCAACGTTCATTCGGATTCTCGCGTATATTCTCTCTTGTTTTTTTTTTGGTCGAGCTGTTTTTGGGGATAGCCTGAGATATGGACCATTTTAAGAAACGACGACGAGAGACGAAGGGAGATTAAGGGGGGAGAGATGCTCGTTTCGAATCGAGAATCGCGTTTTTTTCGAGTCTTTCTCTCAGAGAGGGGTGCGGAGATGACTCGTGAGAGTGGCAAAGATGCAAAGACCGGAGGGTTTTTTTACGTTTCCAACTTTCGCCTCGGCATCGAGCACTCGATAAAATTCGGTTTCTTTGACCATGATGAATAATAATTTTATCTTTAATCGAGAGAAGTTGAGGGGAAAACAAACTTTCGTGGACGCATGAAGGTGGAAAATTAAAGAATCCAAGAATATCAGCAATCGCCTGTTTTTTATTTCCCTCCGACTCTACTCTGTTCAAGGAATTTCGCGTCTCATTGAGACACGAGTATCTGGGACACGAGGCCCTTGGATATGCTGTTATTAAAACGCCGTAAAGGCCAACGGTGCGAGGTGGAAAAAATGGATTAAGACACCCGGGAAAGTGGATATGAGAATTAAATAACGCATATATCGCGTACTGTTATTGAATCTAGAATGAACTTTCCTTTCTTTCTCTTTGTGATATTTTTTCGTGCCGACGACGGACGAAAAAGGGATGAAAGAGCGCGCTGAAATTTATGATTAAAAAATCGTAAAAAGGGCAGCAGCCTGGCTCGGTTTTTTAACTACTGGCCTGTTCGCGTAATTCGAGTTAATGAGTTCGAATGGTAAAAGAAAGGATTGCGACGAGAAGCTCTGGATTTTAACATCGACCGTGATTTTTTTTTAAATTGTCATTTTCGAAAATTCGTCATTCGACGGCGTCTCTCTTTCGAAATTGAGAATTTCCGCGCGAATATACGTTTATTACTCCTTCTTCTCGGGCGATTACCCGCGCGCACGAGACGAGATCCTCGGAGGGTCGCTCTCCGCCCAGGCGTATATACGCGAAGGGATCAAGAATAAGATAGGTGGAAGGAATAACGTCGAGACGACGTTGCGGTGAACCAGAAGAGCCGAGGAACAAGAGAGGATAAAAAAACGAGCGTCCGGATCGCGAGTTTCCATAAATTCTCAATTTTATTCCGTTCCATCGTTTTACCGAGGAACGAGAAGGGATTAAGGGGGAAATACAGGGGAGGCTGAAGTTTTACGCTGCCCACACGAGAGAGGATATGCAAAAATGGTCGTCTGGCGTGTCTTTCTCCTTTTGCAAAGCGTACTTGTTTTACCTCGAAGATTACACGAAAGGAAGAACGTCACTATAATTTAGATAGCGACGTTATTTCACCGACTTTATGCCGCATATCGCTACAAGTTTGCCCGTTTATTCGCGCGAAAAGATCGAGTCTTATTTCGTCTCGAGGCTGCAGAGCTTCGAGTCGACCGGGGTTTATCAACGTTATGAAAAAAATGTCGCATATAAATACGAAAGAGGAACGTATACGCGTGCAAAAGAGTCTCGGGAGGGTTATTCGTTCTCGGAGAGTCGCCATGAACGAAAATAATACCGAAAAGAGGGCCAAGCTGCTGTGGTCGGAGTCGTCCCGCCGCGACCGATCTCGATCTATTTTATATTATGTATATAGATATAGGAGGGATCGTAAAACTGGAACCAAACGAACCGTTCGCTTCACGCAGGCGGGCATGCACGAACGAGATTCCCAGCCTGCCATCCCCCTTCCTTCCGCGCGCATCAGCCTCTTCCCGCTCTTTGATTCTTTTTTTTCCTCGTGCCTCCGATCCTCCCGACGTGTATAGCGTTGCAAACGCGTCCTCCCTTCCCCGCGGCCCCTTTTTTTGCCACCTCGGGAAATTTTCGACCAGCGACCAACGAAGATCCGATTCGGTCTTGAGAAATATATACGCGCTACCGCCGCTCGATTCACGTCGCATAAATCATAAATTACTCTCAAGGCGCGGCTAATATCTTCGATATCCGAAGGACTATGTTGCATTGTACGAATAAATTTGTATCACCACGGGTTTACACGCGCGTATCGTTGGCTCTGTTATTTACACGCCACGTTTCAGGAGAAGCATCATTCGCGCGAGTCGTCTCGATCAGCCCACGGCGCTCACATACTCGCGTGCTCGATACCCACCTCTCTTGTTCGGCAATCAACTTTTTTTTCGCAACCTCGATTCAGACACTACTTTAGTACCATTTTTGTAAAAAAAAAATAAATGAAAAAGATCTATACGATGCAATCCTCCGAGAATGTTCAATTTTGAAATAAAGCGGCGTGAAATGACACAAAAAAACGGATTTGTAGATGAAAAAAAAAGGCAACTCGAGTGGAACGAAAGCCGCGGGCGAGCGTAGAGGGAAATGGACCACGGTGGTTAAATTCACCGAGAGACACTCGCTTGTATATTTGTTGTTTTTGTTGTATACATCAATGCGCGCAAACTCATAATACAAAGTCGTAAAAATGACTCACCTTGCGGCTGTAATGGCTGCTGCGGCGGCGCGGAAATCGCTCGTCCGGATCAACGACGTTCGAGTCGATGGAATCGCGAGATCCGTCGTTTTTTCTGCTCTCCGATAAACACGCTGATTTATCAGATATCGCGAAATTTACTCGCGTACTGGTCCATGCTTTGCCGCACAAAGTCTGAAACAAACGAACGTAAACGCGTTTTTTTTTATCGCTTCAAATTCTGCTTCATTTCTTTACGTCAAATTTTCATAATATCGCGACACTCGCGGCGATTTTTCTTTGCAAACGAAACTCGTGGAACGCGACTCGACGACGGGAAAGAGGGAGGGGAAATCGCGCGCGGCGAACCTGTGGCGGACGACTTCCGTCGGCAGTATTATCACACTTTGAACGGCGAAATGTAGCGCACTGAGATTCGCACAATCCGCCGATAAATCCTACGTGGAACGCGAGAAAATCATTTTTCCGCGAGTTTTCGATTTTTTTCAAGCATCACGGCGAACCATGATACGAGAGGTATAAAAATCGATTTTTACGAGGGGCGATCGGTCGAGGGAAGAAATCGTCGGACGGACCGACGTCGAATCGCCGACGCGAACTTTGAATCGTCACTGTTGCGCCACGTTAGCCTCATTGTGTGCGTAAGGAACAACTGTTTGGCGATCGATGCGAGGCACACCGTGTGTGTTCTCTCTTTTCCTCTCTTTCTTTCTCTCTCTCTCTCCTCGCACAGGCGGTTAACCCTTCCAAGAGGAATAATATCGAGTTTGAGAGAGTCTCGTGTGCACTCGGAGGTCTCGAGGCGGACGAAAAATCTCGGAAGGCGCGCGTACGTGTGTGCCGAGAGAGCGCGAGACGAAACTCTGCGAGATTCGTCGAAGCGAAAACGAACTAGTTTTTTCCTCGCGAGACACTCGACATCGCCGCGGTCGAAGGTAGACACATGTGTTTATCCGCGATTTTCCATTCGAGAGTCGATGAAACTGCGGGGGAAGAGAGCGTCGCCAAAAAGTTTCACTTCACCGTTCGCACCTGCGTTGAACTCTTCGACCGCGACGCAAAGGCGAGCAAAGTCGGCCGAGGACAAAGATACGACGTGAAACGCGCGACGTGAAACACGCATTTTCCTCGAATCACCGTATATAAATTGAAGAACGCACGAGGGAGGAAAGCCGACTGATTTTCACTCGAAATAACTATTTAATGGATTTCAAAGCACGCGAGCGTGTACCTTCGAGGAAACCGCGCGAAGAAACGGAGGAAAGGGAAACCGCAATTTCCCTCGCTTTTTTCACTGAATTTTCCGCGTTTTTCGCCCTCGCGATCGGAAACAACGTCGTCGGGCTGGAGGACGAACAACGAACGTCCTCGGAACTCACGCGAGCCTCCACGATCCGAACTGTGCTCCGGTGGTGATACAACGGGCTGCCCCGCGCTGTATTCCTCCAACGGAAATACACTTGAGGGACGGGCGAGACACACGAGAGATTCTATACTCGCGTTCGTTCGTTCGTTCGCGAGCAGCGTCGGACAAGTCGCGCGAGGCGATATGTTCCCTGGTAGCGCGATGGCTGCTGCCAAAGCTTGGCAGCGGAAACTTTGTTGGTCGTAGTCGGCAATATCGCGTGTGTATATGGCGAACGCGAGAGGGTGAAGGCGAAGACGAGTAACATGCACGCTCACACACACACACACACGGTTATATATAAATATAATATAAAAGGTCGTACACTGGGAGGTCCGACGTGTGTTTAGGTCGAAAAGAGAGCGAAAGGGGCACGTTTTGATGACGATGGATGACGACGATGATGAAGACGGTCGGTGTATGCGCGCAACGACGGAGGCAACCGGGACGTTGAAGAATGTTCAACAGCGAGGAATAATCGGCGAGATGAATGGGAGTGGGAAGGATGGAAAATGAAAAGAGACGAAGCAACGAGATTTACTATGGTTTGGCTAAATGTCTCTCTCTCTCTCTCTCTCTCTATACATGTAATGAATACTTGTGTTTGTATAAATATAAATATATCCACGTACTAGAGCAGTCGAGTTGAGGAACGAACTAACGCGCCTCTCGAGTTCACGAGCTCTCGGTCTACACTTTTGCTGCCATATTATCTCGATTTTTTTCTTCATCTTCTCTTCCTCTCTCTCTCTCTTTCTCCGTCTTACTCGGACCCGGCTTTGGCTGGGGTTTGCCGTACGCCGCCACAGTAGGACGGAGTCGAGCGTGTAGCAGGCCAATCAGGCACCCACCTCTACATATACCTTTCGCGCAAAAGTGTATTAGTGCGTACTTCTCTCTCTACCTCTCTCTCTCTCTTTCTACCTGGCGAAAATTCACGGCATGCCTCCTGTACAAAGCGCGTGCATTGCCTCTCGCGAAAGCACCTGCGGCCGCGAGCATAAACACGCGAGTGCGCATTCGCTCGCAAGAGGGCGCAATTTTTGCAGGCGAGAGCCTAAAGACCCCTCGCAGAGAGAGAGAGCGAGAGGGAGAGAGACGAAGGTTAATCAACGATCAATGAAAAGTAATATTACCAACGATTGCGAATTTTTCGAGCGTACAGGTACATCAAACTTCCTGGACCCTTGTTCAGCCTTTCACCACGCGTGTCCGCGAAATACGAGATTGCACAACGTCGAAGAAAAGTTTGTCAATCGCGCGGACAAACCGAGATTTCCATGAAATTCGTGGAACCCCTCGAGACCGCTGCAGCGTAACGAATCGCAAATACAAAAAAAAACCAGAGGTTGAGAAATAAAGGCGGATTGTGCATGTGCGGTGGAAACCGCGCGCAAAGATCGTGTCGCTGATGGCGATGGTCCGCGCTGTGTAACAGTACCGAATTCGAAGCTGTGATTGCCCAACGAGAGAAACAAGCGATACAACAGTCTCTCCGGGACGGCAGAGTGGTTCGAGATAAAGACAGAGAGAGAGAGAGGAGAGAGAAAAAAATGGCCGATTGAGTCACTAAGGTTGCCACTCTCCGGTTTCAGTACCTCATTGGTTTATAGCACGGAATACTTTTTCTCCGCTTCCTCCTTTATCCCCCGTTGTCTCATCTCTCGCTCACACTCGTTTTCTCCTCCTCCTTCATCTCGCTCGCACAGCATCTTCCAAGTTCCTTACCCCGCGGAGCAGTGAAATACGATACGTACATGTATATATAACGTTAAAAGCACTCTGTGGCCAAGATGAGACAAAGGTCCGACATTGATTGAGCTCTTCCCGCTCTGGGAAACGTTTAGCCGAGCGCTCGCCTCCGCCATATTGCCCGACGGAGCTAAAATCCGCTTCCCTCTTTGCGGCAAAATACTTTTGGCTTTTATTCTTCCCTCGCCCTTCGCGCGCGCTCTTTCTCCTCATCTCCCTTCTGCTCTCGCTTTGTACAACTTTCCACGTCGAGGCAAATCGCGTAGGTACTTCATTTCCTCGAGGATAATAATAATCGACGCTGAAATAACAGCGAGGCTGTTTCTCCAGTGAGAAACTCTCGAGCGTCGCTCTCCACCGCGGTGAAAAGCTCCGCGGAAGGAAAGATTGCGCGCAAAGTGCGAGACAACATCGCGGAAAAGATCTCTCCCCCCCCCGCCGCCCCTCTTCTCCTTATTTTTCATCCGGTATATCGACACAGTCGAGGTTGCATGGACGGAGAAAAAAAAAACGTCCGAGAAGAAGGATGTGCGCATCCTCTCCATCTACTTTACTCGCCTTCAAACGACTCGCCGGTATCTCCCGGTGTATTACCAGCTGCGCAAATGTTACCCGGAAGTCGCCATTCAAGACGCCCTTATACGCGCTCTCCATCAATTTCGTGAGATTTTTCCCCGCCGCTTCCTATAGGGGCTTTTAAATTGCCATCAGTGGAACGCGACCTTAAAAATTGTTGTACCATCCGTCGAATCTTTCTCCCTCTGAGACGAGATGAAAAAAAAATGGTCCCATTCCGATGAGTCGCAGCTTCCGTTGGAAGATCTCCGAAATTATTTATATTCTCAAAAAAAAAAAAAAAACGTGCGAGAATGCACGAGATTGATGGAAAGTTTCCTCTCGAATCAATACCATCTCATCTGTTCATCTACGTTTCCACGTCGAGTATAAACATGACGTCAGCATTAAATCGTCTCCAATAATGTTTGCTATAAAGCATATACATACGGAACTGAAGGTATGTGTATTTGATTATGGTCCTCTCCGAGTATAAGCAGGGTTATAAATACGAAAAGGGAATGAGCCTCGGTGTATTGCAGTAGATAAAACGAGAGACCCTACTTGGTCCATGATAATAATTCAGGCGCCGTTTTTATCGTACGAGGAAACCAAGATGAAAAAAACAACACCGAATGTCTCAATTAAAAGATAAACTTACAGCCCGATTAGTTCGAGGGAGCAACGCGTCTCTGGAAATTCAAAGGAAAAAGCGGATTCACGATACTTTTGTCATCTTTTTTTCTTATCAGGAGAGCGCGGAGATGCGATACGAAACGGTGAAGATTTTTCGATTATTCAGGGAGGAACCATTAGTGAATTCCTTCGTCGGACATTGTGGGAATGCTGTGGAGAGGAGCTGAGTTTCTGAAGCGCTGCTTCTCCATACGAGAGAAGCGAGAAGAGGAGACAAAAAAAAAGAGGAGGGAACGAAAGAAGCGGGTTTGAGATACGAAATCCGGCGTTAATTTCGTTGATTGGTCCGAGGCTCAAAGTCCGGGCGAGGGAGAGCGACTTTTCGTGGGTTGAACCCACGAGAAAACGACCGTTGGTCCGATATCTTAATTGAGGCTGCTGCTTGCTTGTCCATCATGTATATCTATACAGTGTACTTTGGTCTTCGGATGGTCCATGGACCATCCATGAACGTTTCTCTCTCCACGCACACGTTTTCTCCACATAAACGTACGCATATATACTCGCACAAATCCTCCTCACCTTTCTCTCCATCCCGATGCCTCCGATTCTCGTTAATCCCATTTAGTTGCTGGGCGCGTTTGAGGATCGTGCACGGGAGGATACGATTCGTGCCGGCGGATCTCCGCAGAATGGTCGCAGTGTCCATTACGGGCAAAGAGGCACCCTCCCAGCACGTCGCAAGACCGAGCACGAAATACGCGAATAGCAGCAAGCAGCAGCACAAAGCGCTCGGAAACGGTATTCACGCAGCATCACGTTTTCCAACACGTCCGACGTTATATTTTCATCTCGACTAAAGATCGTCCGTGTGCATGTAGCGTACATGTTTTTAGAGCTACCAGGAGGTGCGCGCGTTTACTATAATAGCTCTCTCGCGAGGACGTATGCGCCGATCGCAATTCGTCCGCGGTCGCAGCTGCAGCCATTCGAACGACACGTGCAAGCTAGAGAGAGAGAGAGAGGAGAGTCTCTGCCAAAATTGTGGAATTGTCACGACCGCGTGTCACGCGTCTTACCAACATTTTATTCGTCCCTTGTCGCTCATTGTTGGGTTTTTTTTTCTTAAATCACTGAAATGTTAACTCTCGATCGCTCGAACGCAACGATTTATTTATTTTACGACGAGGCGGTAAATTTTATTGATGGATAATATGAAAATATCAGCCGGGAACCCGAGATTTATGAACTGCTGATGCGAGCTTCATGCTTTTTCAGCCATCGTTCGTCGAGTAAACACGCTTGTATAAAATTCTCACATTTTTTTTCTTCGCGCCATCGGTGTCTGTATAAACTCACAAAAAAGAAACGATGTTCCCCCCGAGACGGAAGTCTCGGGTGCTGTAGAATTTGTACGAAAAATATTCTACGTATTTTTCATTTTATTCATTGAAACAAATGTATGAAGAGAATATTTGGAAAGAAACGGAAACGTGTTCAAATTCGATTATTATTTTATCGACATCGTATCTTTGTATTGATATAGTTGAAAACTTGAACGTGGCGAGAAATCTGTCAAGACAAACAATCGAGACCCTCGTTAACGCCCGATCAACGTGGAAGCTCGTCAACGAGTATTTTATGATTTTTTACTGCTTTATGACGGTTTGATACCCACCGCACTGAATACACGTTCGTGTGTACAACGCGGAGTATCCAATTTGCACCGAAAAAAGGTTCGTCATCCCTGTGAGTGTTTGTGTGCTTTTTCTTTCTGTATTTATTTGGACAACACCTTGCGGGTAATTAGAGACAAGGAGATAATTATTCTCAGAGCCATAATTTATCGTTGATCATCGTTCGTCAGCGATGATACGCTACGATACGGACGAAGCGATAAAATTTCCATCCACGGACTGGGAAGCGTTGAGTGCCGAAAAAACAGCATAAAGCAACCAAGGTGTCAAGAAGTTTGAAAGATTCAACGTCTTTTATGAAAATATGGTTTTCCAGGCTTTTATCCATATCGTTTAGAATGTTTTTATCGAAATTCTCGCAAACTTTTGGAATGGGAATTCGCCAGAAACTTTAAACCCTGTTTTTTGCGGTTCTCCGTTGAAATTTTGAGTTTTCGGGAAAAACTCGATGCGTTTCGTAATCAGCGGAAAATTTCCGATCGGATAAGCTTTTGAAAAATTGAAAAATGAAAAAAAAAAATTTCGACCGATTTTGGGCCACTTTTCCAGAATCGTCGAAAAATCGAAATTTCAAATCGTCGTAACTTCGTTTCTATTTGTGCTATATACATTTTTTGGGGGGGTTTGGAGACGCTCTCGGGTAGACTTAAAAAATGGTGAAAGTTTCATGTGGATAGCTTCATTCCTTCATCTTCAAAATCGATGTTGAAAATCAGCGAAAAAAACGCAAAGGGGTATGTATGGGAAAATTGGCGAAAATCGATGGTCAGACTTAAAAAATCTGCCAAAAATCGAAAAATCAAGATATCTACATGAACCAAACGGCATTTTGAAGCCTCAACAATTGCGAAGAAAACAAGCACACGTTGGAATGTCTATCTCAAAGGAGAAAAAAATGGCAAACATTTTAGTGAACCAACTCAATCCGGCAAAAAATGGCGAAAAATTTTTAATCTCAAAAATTATTTTCAATTGTGTATATCGATGTATTTCCCCCCGCTGATTACGAAACACACCGACTTTTTCCCGAAAACGCAATATTTCAGTCGAAAAATCCAAAAAAACCAAGGCGATAAATAATCGACTTCTGTGTCGCCAGTTTTATTATTAAAACTTTTAGAAATTTTGATCGCGTGTGAATTAACGATGATAAATTTTGTCGTTGGGCACCTCGTCAAATTTACAACGGCCATTTAGAGTACTGGACGTCGATTGGCTTTGAATTATCGTTGAGGGCGTTTAAACGGCGATGGATCGCGTCGCACGTACACGCAAATCCGAGAGAAAATCCCAAGTACGTCGACACATGCTAATGGTAAAAGCTCATGTGCGGAGGAGCGGAATGAAGAAAAGGCAGCACATCGTGGCAGCACACACGGTAAGAATTTGTTTCGCCAAGGCGGGGGAGAAAAACAGCGAGTGAGAGATGAGAGATGAAAAGAGGGAGAGAGAAACATAAGAGCTCATAAATGCGAATTTAAGAGGCGCAATAAAGGCACGTTGAAATCGAGAGTGAAGGAGCGAGCTCTCCGACTCTCGTTCGCTCTCTCTCCCTTGCACTTTTCAGAGCCCGCGCGTGCCACCGGAATGAAAAAATGACTCTCTGGATACTCACCCGAGATGCGGAAACGCGTCGCACGCGTTTTCACGCTTCGCCCCTCAATCACACACATCCGATCTTAATTCGACATTGAAACATCGTTAAAAATCATCCATCTTTTTAAAAACCTATAATTTCACAATATCCTTCAATGGTCCTGCAAAAAAAGCTGTCGCAGATTCTCGTCGACGATATTTTCTCTCTTCCGCAATTAGCAAAAAATAAGAATGGTCCATTCTCTCACGGTCAGATGGATCAACGGACAAATGGGGATCTATACAGACTTGTGAGGAGATGGAGTGAACTCGAAGGCAGACCATAGATATCCGGAGGACGAAACTCAATTGCTTGTACACCGAAACGACTTTCCCTTTTTTTCTAGGGCAAAAAAAGGGCCATTCTCAACCCCTTTTGGCAGTCTGTTTACACGAAGCTTAACGAGTTGTTTCGCCTTGAATTTGTCACGATCCCGGACTTGCCGCGTATAGTATATGCACAAGGGTAGATTTTTTTTGCTACCCTCGGTTTCATAAACCTTGAGAGCGGGAAAAGACGTTAAAGCTTTAATGTCGCATTCCACAGAGATCTGTGTCTGTCTTCTCGAGCCAAAGGGGAGATGCTGCACTCGAGAGTGTCCTTTGAATTTGTAAATTATCTTACGAATATTAACCAAATACACACGTTGTTAAAACAATTGGAAAAAAAAATCATCGATGAAATTGCCGACACGAAAATTACGCAAAGTAAATAAAGTATTTTGCTGGAGGATTCCGGAATACGAAGATACAAAGCGAATAAAGTGTCGAGGCGGTAAATTGAATGGTGTAAAGAGAAATCCGGATGAAATAATCGTAAATATGTTGGGAAGTAAACGCGAATTGTTAACTCTACGTGTATTTATGTTTATGTGCACTTGACGCTTATATAACAAACGAGGGAAGAAAGAAGCTTTTCGCGAGAGTAAAGAGACAAACGTTATTGCTACGAGTACAGGTATATACCAGAGTGAGAGCGCGTACAGAGTAAAAGGGTAAGTTCGCGAGTGCACGCTGTACGACAAGTTTATGGTCTCCTCGTCAACGTTGTATCATCTGTATACCGGTGGCGATTCGTTGCTAACGTCTTTACCATTAGTTGCAATGAGCAGAGACATCCAAAAAAATGTTCAAATTTTCGAGGTATGCAGCGGTCGAAAACGCCAAGTTCCGGGGCCTCAAAATCGATGCTGATTTTTTCGAACATCCAAAAAGGACCCACAAATATAATACATGATATATTTTTAATTTCATCTTCATGAGAGAGAGAGAGAGAGAGAGAGAGAAAGAGAGAGGTGCGTAAGGTATCATGTATGGGATGCTGGAACCCTGCTGGAAATCCAGTACACTTGGGGGGGAGAAAGGAGCGAGGCATCTAATGGACGTGAATATATATCGCTGTAATAAACTTTGCAAAAAGCTGCAGGCTGCCCACGGGAGAGCTGATCGCCTCGCTCTCGACGTCGTCCATGCAGAGGACCAAAAAAACCTTGCACGGGAGAACGACAGCTCGACTGATAGAGAAGCGGAAAAAACGGAAGACTGGAGAGAGAGGAGACCAAGGGTAAAAGAACGAAGGAGCCGGTGCAAGTTCGAGAGCATCGGGGGAGAACAGAGAGATGGTCGATATGGAAGCTGCTTGGAAAACGAGAAAAAAAAAGGCTGCAGCGACATCGAAAGGTGTATTACGCTCTTTTCATCCATTCTCCGGGCCATGTACAGCCCCGCTCTCAACCATATCGTATCGTGTTTCATCCACCAAGGGGTGAACGCGCGAGAGGAACGGAGAGTCAAGGAGCAAAGCAATCGCCAGCGTACAGGCGAAAGGAGTAAAGGGGATGCGAAACGAGTCCGTGCAGCAGCACATTTCTCTCGGGGCCATGAACTCGTGGGTGAATAAACGGGGGATGAACAGAAAAAGGACGAAAAAGACAGAAGCGAAGAGGAACAAGAGAAAAAAAGAAACATGAAAAGCGACGGAAGTGTTCTCGGGGCCTCGCCTCCATCGACGAGCGTCCATCGAGATGAGAAACGTGTGTTTGTGTGTTTATGGTAAAGCGTCACGTTTCCGGGCGCGAGCGTTGTCGGAGAAGAAGGCCGGCGGCCATCTTGCCTCGTTTCGCCCAATGAGAAAGCCCGAAATTCTGTACGCGCGCTAGCTGAGATAGTGGGGGTAAAAACAACCCCTTCGAAACCCCACCCCCGGGCGCAGGGGCATCCCGGACGGATCAATACCCAGCAGGGCAAGAAGCCGGAACCTCGACCGCGCCTATTTCAACCCCCGGAGCTAAAAACCCTCCCTCGCTCCTCGACCAGGGTGCAACAATGATGGCATGGAAAACCGGGGCGGAAATTCTCCCGCGCGTATTTTTCGTGCCGTCTGCTCGCAAATGAAAATGCTCCCGCAGTTTCCAGCTGCGGGAACTCATCCCCCGAAAATTTACGCACTTACGGGGTGTCGCGTGAAAACTTCATCCCGCGGACGTTCGATGGACGACGCTGATGGGTACGAGAAAAAAAGTGTGCATTTCTCTCGGATGCGAAATTTTTTAAACAACGTCTTGAATAAATATTAGGTTCGTAAATAAAATTCTTGAAAGCTCATCGTAGTATGTATTATTTCAAGAAAATGTAAATTATTACGGAAACGAAACCGTTGAACGAAATTGTTAATAAAAATGTTTTCCTCCAACTCACTATGCAGAGACATCCTCTACATTTTATTTACGCGTCTGGCATAGCGATGAAGATTACAGAGGATCAGCAGAGGGCAATAATTCAGCCGTGGCGATACGGACAAGATTTTTTATATCGCCGTCGGAATATAAAGACGTCAGCCAGGTGTATCTTCCGGTAATGAATCTTCGAGTACCACAAAATCCCATCAAGGAAGAATGTCAATCGGAATTTAATCTCCGGGGGCAGAGGAGCCTGCGAACTTTTAAACGACGAAAACGGCAGAGAAATTTGAGGCTGCCAAGTGGAAAATCGTTAAATTCCGAAAATGTGCCCCCGCGGAACCATCAGCTTCTTTGAAAACGCAGTGTCGCGTTTCCGTGCGTTTTGCAACGTGGCATACGCGTCCGAGTCGATTACGGGGAGTTATACGAGTGAGAGTTGTTAAGAGGAGATCTCCAGAGGGAGGAACGCCTCTTAAAGTCATCAAAGTGTACTCTCTCTGCGTTTTCCACCTTGACTCGGTCCCTCCGACGAGGCAGAGACGAGGGAGGTGTATTCGATACTCGCCTCTCGGAGTGAAAGATGAAGAGAGGGAATTGGGAGAGCGAGAGTCTCGAGGACTTACGAGTACGTGTCTGCGGATAAATTCCACTCACGCGCGGGCTTTCCAACTTTGGGAATTCGACTCTTGGCACACACTCGACGCAAAGAGGAAACTTGCCTCGTAAAATATATCCTTTCTGGCTTTCTCTCTCTCTCTCTCGCTTCTAAAAAGCATCTCTCGGATGCTGTGCGTCTTTCTCTGGTTGCTCGCCTCATTCGCTCGGGTATTACACCACCAGCAGCAGCAGGAGCAGCTCGGAGGGAAAAGGTTGGGGTTATCCTATCGGAGAAAGTTGATCCAACGAATCCCGAGTAACTTTTTTCGCTCCTTTTTCTCCCCTGCGTTCGTATTTTTCTTTTTATCTCTTTTAATTCGAAGAAGTCGCTAGCGCGAGGGAGGATACGGAAAGAAGCGAAGATGAGGAAAAAAAACGAGCATCAGGCAAGAGAGCAGCGGAGCAAAGATCGAAGCGATGGAGGAGACAGGAAGGACCTGGTATATACATATATTGAACGTGTATATACACGTGTATGCGTATATAAAACGAAAGAGGGGAAAAAAACAAAGATCCGAGCGTACCGGCTCTCTCGAACGCCGACTGCATATGGGAACCGCTCTTTGATTATCCGCTGGTTCGTATAATAACAAGTTCATAAAGACGTCGGTGCGACGGCCAAAGGATAAACGACGGTGTGTATATACATAGAGTATATCGTACATGTATATATAAAAGCAGCATTGCCGTATATACACCGACCGTGGCAGAAAATTCCGCCGGCAATGAGAAAGAGAAATAGCGGGAATACAAGAGATCGCGGTGTGAGCCTTCTAAAACAAGAGTACACGGCGACGGCGTTGTCTCAACGATCCACGAGAGAGAAGAAACGCAGGAACGTGCGATACACATGGAAATGCACGGAGGATTCGTTTTCTCGAATTTGAATAATACGAAAATTGACGCGCGCTCTCCCGCGCACCGACGAGTCGAAGGGCAAAACGGACAAAGTCTCTCGAGGACTCTCCGCCGAGCGAGAGAAAAAAAAGCATCGGCGCAATATCGCTGTGAAGGAAAAAAAAATGAGATTGCCTTTCTTCAAATCCCGAGCAATTATCTTTGCCGGCTCCGAACGACCGGCGTCCACATTTTTCTTCTCTCTTCTTTTTTGCAAGTTTACCCTGGATTCATTCAAGCGCAGATTTATCGCAGCTACTGGTAATTTAATGGAGGGGTGATTCATCATCGCGTTTCCCGCTTTCGACGATGGAGGAGGATTTATATTCCTCCGCGCGGGCACTCGTTTTTCTCCAGCCTTTTTTTATAGACCCTCCGACGTCTTTCTCAACCGGTGGATCGACGCTCGAGGAGCGTGCTTGGAGGTGCCACGAAAGCTCGAAAAAGAATTCGCGAGATGGATGTTTAATTGAATCTGCTCGACGCGGTTCTTTGTTTTTCTTTTTTGCGCAATTAACGCGTGTACGAACAAACGTTGGAGAGTTCAAGATTACACGAGAGATCGGACCGCGAGGGGACATCTCGTTCGAAGCCAAGTCAAAGTCCTCCGCGATATCTTTCCTCTCCGGCAGAGTTGGCGACGAACGAACCAACCGTGAATTATCATTTCGCATCCCGAGACTCGTATAAAACGTCCCGATACGCGGTGTTCACCCTTCCGCGAGAACGAAGCGGTGGAGGCGCGTACCACCGCTGATCTACGCTCAACTTTGTTCGACCGAAAATTCACGGTTCGCCGAAGAATCGTTGAAATATAAATAAAATAACATTCTCCACCGAATCTCGCGAGTTTTCGCGAATCGAAAGTGGAGAAGAAAAAACGAACGTGAATCATACGGAGGAGAAAAATAAATGCACATCCGCGCATACAAGTTGACGAATAAATCTGACGCGTTATTCTCGTGATGCGATAAATCATGAGAAAAAAATGGGAGGATGCAAGGGAGAACGAGAGGAGCGAGAGAGAGAGGGGGGTGACGGGAAGCCGCGCGCGACACGCGAGTCGTAATATTTAAGTTAATGGCACGGTATAATAAAGTTAATGGCTTTATGATAGCCGTTCACAGGAGCAAACGATGAGGAGAGTGGAACAGGAGGAATCGCGCACAGTTTTCGGAGCGTATTTCGTATGCTCCGATGCTCTCTAGAGAGCAGGAAACGCCGAAAGTCTTTTCTTGTTTCTTTCGTCGAAAAAAACATTTAAAAAAGTAATGGATCCGACGAAAGATTGAGAAAAATAGTTCCGACCTGACGCTCCTTACAATGTTTACCTGCCAGAGAAGAAATCATCGGTGGAGCAAAGCGTTTTTTCTTCCATTTTATCCAAAGACACGACAAAACTCTCTTGGGATGAAAAGCACTATAAATTGGCCACGTGAGAAGAGCACCATTTCCTCCGTATCTCTCTTCCTCTAAACTCCTCTTTCTATCGCAGTTTTTTCACACGCAAGCTTCTTCTCCCTTTATCACATCGTAAACTTCCAACGATTCCAACGTATACGGCAGGCACACCACCATCTACAACGGGGAAAGACGCGCTCAGCGCGATGGTCCAGCGAGCGTAAGACGCGATCGCGAGGCAGAAACATTGTTATTTCGTACGAAAGACGCGTCGGACTTTAATCTCCTGACGAAACGTTAATTCACTCGTTCGATTGCGTACTCGATGAAATAAATTGCAAACATTTTTCGTCCGTTTATGCGAATATATATTTTCTTCCGGCATATACGTGTTGGCAATGGTATTTTAGCTGTTCAACTTGATTTAAATTTAACCGAACGGCAGTATTCTTCACTCGCAAGAGTGAATGTCGTGACCCGTTTCTCGAATGCACATGTTTGTTCGTGAGGATTATACAGATTGTTTTCTGCACATATACGTTGGATATGCATATGAGCTGCTGCTCAATCGTCGCGGCGCAAGAACGAATTTTCCTACTCGGACGAATGTAATATATCCGCCAGAGATATATCTCTATAGCGAATACATCATTACCACCACCATCAGCGTCATCATCATCGTCATCATCGCGTACAGCCGCGAGATTATTGCCGTTTAAACGAGCCACACTTTTCACCGCTAGTTAACGTACACACATCTAATAAACATGAAATATAGCGACAATAAAACAATCACCGTGTAATACCGAAGCGGCGAATGCCTCCACCGCAGCCTTCCTCGTGTCCGCGCATACGCGGTTGCACACGTGGCCGCGTATTATTACGCTCAGAGCCGAAAGAGTATGAGAGAAGAATATTATGTAAAATTAAACGAAACTCTATTTCTTTTTCATTCTTGCGCCAAAGGTGTCTGAAACGCGAGATTCGATCGAGGATGAAGCTCCCTTTTCGCCGCATTCCGATTTCTAAATTGCGATAAATGGGAAATAAAAAAAATAAAAAATCGCGGCTTATTTATGAAGCGGAATAATACGCGTCGTGTTGAAATAAAATAAACAATGCGATGTTTAAAGGAGAGCAAGATACGGTCTGGTCTCGGGGATGGAAGCGATTCGCGCCGGGGTGACAATTTGTGTGACAAGGTCCGGTGATTCTCGACGCTTCGCCTCGGAACCATGTTCCATATTCATATTTGGGCTAAGCGTGCGTTTATTAGCGAAACAATAGCGTCTGCCCAATGAACGAACGAACAAACACCTCGTAAACCGCGCTTCGACGATGAGCTATTCTATACTCGTATATAGCAGGCGCTCGTTATACCTTCCTATCTATTCGCGAGCGGCAACACCACACTTTGTACTTACAAATTTAACGAATATATCGCATCAACGACGATCCAATGAATTATTCTTTGTCAATGCGGGCTCTTTCGAGCTCGTGAATTATGCATCAACACGCGTCAATTAGAATTTTTGCTGCGACGATGTTGTTCCATTTCCGGTTGAAAAAAAACTCGCGATTATCGGTCGAATTGACGATTCAATTTTTCTAAATTTATTCATCGAATTTGACATTTGAGAAAAAAGATTCGAAAGGCTTTACCGTCACCGCCATGTTGAAATGGATAATTTTCAAAGTTGCATCCCGCGAGGAGGAGAATATTACTGCTACGGTTCTCGTCATTTTCGCTGAAGATGACGAAATTTTTCTTCTCGAAAGGATTCATGTTCAACTCACGAGTATCGAGACTTTATTCGCGATTCAACCGAAAAGCATACGTCGCGGGATATATTTTTATTTTTTTTTTAGCGAACGCAAATTTTCCGTCGCGAGAATCGGTCGCGTCAGTTCGCGGCGCCGTCGGGTTCGAAACTGCCGCGAGCCCGCTGGGATTAGGAAAAATCGACGAGAGAGAAATTCGCTTCGAGAATCTTTCGAACGAGAGGTGTGGAATAAAAGGAAAAACAAGACGAAAAAAATGAACGACTGTAGCCCACAGTTCGGTCGTTACAAAACGGCCTTGGATCAGTCTCGGCTTTAATGGTCGGCAACAACGCCGCTCGCGCGACCGAGAAGGATTGAAAAAAAAATTGGAGTATTGACGGAAGGGACCGCCGCGCAAAGTCCTTGGCTGCGCGCGCGAGGGTTGAATTCTTCGACAGCCAAATTTTCATTCCAAGGCCTCGCCGAGGCGTCTCTCGTTCGAGCATGACGTTGCCACGAGATTTTTGAGATTTAGATGATTTGGATTAAAATTGAATTTAATCGAATTTAATCAAACTGGGTATCCCTGGGAAATCCGCCTCGATCAAATTGAATATCGTTCTTAAAATGCATCAGGATGCAACGCCGCGAGTGTCGATGTCGAGACTTTGAAATTTTCAGAGATTTCCACGCGCGTTTCGAAGAAGCGAGAGCGAGAGGGCGAGTGAGAAAAAAACGTGAAAAAAAAAAGGTTGAAAGGGATGTTTGGGTCGTTACGACACGGCCTTGAGTCTCCATTAGGTACAAGAATAGGCGCGATGACGGAGAGTGGCAAAAAAAATTGGAGTATATTGACGGAAGCGCGCAGCTTTGGGGGATGAAAAAAAAGGTGCCATTACGAGCGTTTCGGCTGTACGGTCATTGTAAAGTGACCTTGGCCGGTGCCTGATACAAGCCGCTCGCTTTGTCGTTTCTCAAAAGTACTCGACGAACGTCGCTCGAGCTTTTGTCAAATACAACTTTGTTCCAAATGTTTGCGAACAAATGATTCTGCCAAGGAATGAAATATCGTCGAAAAAAATGGCTGAAACTCTATTGAAAAGTACAGATCAATGATAATCTGTGAAACATTTGAAACATTATTTTCAATGTTTCAAATGCAATTATTCAACGCTGTTATAATAATTCGAGTAAATTAATCACTCCCAGATAAATATTGCAGAAATTATTATCAAGTTGGGACGATCTCAATCGCAGTGAAATAAGGGAAATTTTTCCGGAAAAAAAATCTCCGAACTTTAGATATCCTGATGTTTATCCGTCGGCCGTGGTGGGAACGACGGCCATTTTGGTCGTTTTCTCACCGCGAACGTCGCAGCCGTCGGTAACTCGCTGCGATATCGCACGCGTGATTCTCGTTTCATCTCAGAGTTGAGATGAGTCTCTCTCTCTCCCTCCCTCGTGCGGTCGGAATCGAAAATCATGCGCAAAGATTTTTCCCGCGATTGTGTTTATTTGTTTTTTTGCCACGTTTTTCCATCTGGTATTCTCGCTTTTTTTCCATTTCTCATCATCGAGATGGGCAATCGTTGAGCAAAGAAGAAGAGCGACGGTAAATCCTCGGCTGTAACGACGTCGGGCGTCGCCGACGCGCGGCGCCCGACGTCTTCGCGATCTTACACCGTTATTCGCCTCATCGATCATCCAACATCGTGAAAAAAGAGGGCGTCTCGTTTCTCTCTCCCCCATAATTCATTTTGCGTCCATCTTTCCTTTGGAATCGACGCGAACTTTCGTGCTCCGGATTCTCTCGTCAAATATTGATTTTGTTTTACTTCTATTTGCGGAAATCGTAAACGGCTTTTGCCTTTTTCAAATCGCTAGGACGTTTGGTGATCGATATTCAACGGTCGCGTGAAATTTGTCACGAAAAATGGTGAAATTTCAAACGATTTTCTTTCCTCTTTCGAAAATTCAATGTCGGGCTGCAAAAGTGACGCGGGACGAGCAAGAAACGACGTTTCTTTTTCTCAAAGTCCTCCGATTCCGCCGATGAAACTGCCCGTCGTATAAACAAACGATAGAAATAGCGCAGGAAATAAGAAAAGGAAAATACACGAGCACACATTTGAGCAGGATCGTTGATCCCAGTCGTGAATAAATCAGTGTAAAAGATTGCGGACATTGGAGGGCGCGCATTCGGATCCATTTTGATTTATCTCGATGCTCACCTTTCATCGGGGTTTTAGCCGAGTTAAAAGCGACATAAAGCCGCATGTTTCTCGCGTGTACTACCGCGATCTCGTTCTAAAATGTAAATGCCCGAGCGGCGAGGATAGCGAAGAGCATAAAATCTCCCATCCTACATTTCGCATGCTACAAAAACCATATACGTGTATGCACATCCGATGTACCTCCACGTACGTCTACCTATGTTGTATTTAATCTACAATGAAGCCGGCACGGCGAGTTTGTTGCACGAATCAGCAGCGATATCGCGCAAAACACGTGATACCCAAGAGGGAAGAGAAAAAAAAGGGTAAACCAAAGGAGAGGAAAAAAAAACGCAGCCGCACACGCTGGGCACCGTACGTGGAGTGTTTGGCTGAAAACGTGACGCCCGCGATACGATAAACTCGTTAATCTCGCGAAAACGCAGCTTTATCCGCAGTCGAAACGGGCTTCGAGCTATCGCTGCGCGTATACGCTTTTTTTCTCTCCTTTTTTTCTCTCCAGACGCCGCTACGTCAAATCGAGAAACGAATAATAATAATAATAGCGACTTTGAAAACGTCTCACGAAATTACACGAGCGAAGAAATATCGAAATTTCATGTGTCATGCAGATTTGCGGAAAATTAAATTTCATGAAAAAAAATGGCGATAAATTTGAAAAACGTCGGGTGTATACGAAAAAAAACGAGGCTCCCGGAACTTTGAAATATTATTTTTCATTGACCGAAAGACGACTTTCCAAAAGCACACGATGTGGAGACTGTGCGTTTTATTCATCACGCGGGATACGAGAGTGGAACTCGCTCGCGTGGGTAGGCTTGAATATTCAGAAAGAATATCGTAGCTGCTGAAACGCTTTCGGGATATATCTTTTTCTCCTTCGTGGTGTTAATACCGTATCTCGGTCGCGGTATTTTTCTCTCCTTCTCCCTCTCGCGCCTCTTTTCTTCCGCAGACTCTTGGCTCTGTGGCGACCTCGGGCATAAAATCTCGAATTTAGCAGCTTGCATCCGTCGGACTCTTTGGTATATAGCGCATGTACTCCGCAGAGGTCTCTCGACCTCATATGCACACGCTGCGATATTCTCGTTGGATATGTGTAGACAGAGACAGGCCCCGAATGGACCGAACGAAAAATCCCGAGAAAAATAAACGGTTATAAAAAGAATTCCAATCTCTGGGATGCTGGGACGTGATCTCGTGTTACACCGACATGGAGAATCGTTTTTTTTCCTCGATTTTCTTCCCAAATCCGTCTGCAGAGTCGGAAGCTGCGTAGGACGAAAACGAGATGAAATTTTCGAGACAACGGCGGAGAGGAGCGATGAAAACGACAGCCTCGTTTCATCCCTCTTTTCCGTCGAAGAGAAAAAAAAAAGCAGACGCAGGCCCTGTTATATTTAGAAGAAAAATGTGTCATCCAAAGTACATCCCGGAAAGTTTCTCTCGTCTCCTCATGCGGCAACCGCCATTATAAATATTCGGTGATTCAGGGGTGGTTGAGATTTCGAACCCCCTCGCGGGTCCGAAGGAAATGTAGCGTCGAGCACGCCCAGCGCGTCTTTGGGGGCATTTTCACGATGGAAGATTCAACGACAGCCGGAAACGTCACGGATTATAAATTTCATCACTCTCGAAATGTACCCCGCCGAAATGTTTCTCGAGTCCTCTCCACTGTACCTCAATTGAGAAACGAGCGTTGCCGAGGGAAACGATAGGGAAACGCGACTGAATGCACACATGAATACAATTACGCTCGCGATATATTCCTCGCGATGTTTTCAATGTTTTTTCTTTTTCCCCTCGACCATATTATATATCTGCGATATCACAGCGCGATATTATAACCCCCTTGCGTCTGGAACGCCATTCGCGCGCGGACCCTGCGAGTTCCACCGAGCGAGAACGGTCGATATTTTCCTCCGTCAGTCGGAAGATAAGAATAGGAGAAGAAGAGGAGGAGGAGGAGGAGAGAAGATGAGAAAAAAACGGTGAAACGAAGAAAGAACGCCGAGACGCGAGGGACAAGAAGGATGGCAGAGTCCCTCTGCGGTGGGCGGGGTAAGACTCGGTGGGAGAGCCGAGAGACGATGAAAGAGATTATGGAGGGGGATGCTGCCGGTTTTCTCGTTCTTTCTGCGGACGAAGAGCGAGGAAAACTCGTCTCTCTAACAATCTTTCTCTCTCTCTCTCTCTCTCTCTCTCTCTTCGTTCTCGACAGGATATATGTACATATATATATGTATATGTACGACAAGTACCTATATATTTCGTAGTATACGACTCGAGGGAGAAGAGAGGGATGCGTTTGAGGGAGATACGCGCTCGTAAAATACGACAAGCTCTCCCGAGGCGCATGGAATCTCCAAAGAAAATACGAAATTACCAAGTTGGCGAGAGACGCGAAGATGCGAGAGGTCGCTTTTAAATGTAAATGCGCTCGAGAAATTTCAACAATTTTCGTCGCACCTCTCAAATTCCTCCTTCGCCCTTATTCCGCGCGAGGGAGAGACGATTTATTTTTCCCCGCCGTTTCGTGAATTCCGACGAGTCGAATTCTACAAAATATGAAAATGTAGAAAAAAAAAAAGAGACAATTTTACAGACAAAACGGAGGAAAAGTTTTCTCCCATCCCGAGGGATTACAGCCCTCGGAAACGTCGCGGTAAATAACGGGGGGATAAAATATAAAAGCTCGCATTCGCCGCGTGATACCGGCAGGCGGAGATTAAGAGAGAGTTCGCGGGGTTTGTACGTTCATGATTAATCGAGACCAGCCCCTCGAATTTTACCTCCGAACCCTCGGAGGCAGTGTTAACTGTAGATAACGGCGCAACCCCCCGTGCGACACGATACCGCATGAGCTACAATGGTGGTTGTTCGAATGCTCAGAGGGCGAGGGATCCGGATGGCCCGGTACTCCATTCCGTCCAGTCGTGTGCGGTTTCAACCCTTTCCATTATTATTATTCTCTACCTACCCCCTCGACAATAACTCTCGTGCACTCCCGAAGCTCCAACCCTCTTTATTCGCTCGACCTCGCGACTCGCACGCATATGTTTACTACGCTACATACATAAACTCGTGCGTAAACCCCGCTGGACCAAAAGAAGGAGAGAGAGGGTGCGAGAGACACCGGGAGAAAATTGGTCTTCCGCGCACGACCGTAAACTCGGCGTATTTAATTTACTGAATAATTGGAATCGAGCGAATAGTCTCATTAACCACGCGCGTGTGTGCGCGATATATCCCCGCATCGCTGTACACACGCTCGGAAGAATCCCGATACGCGATTTCTCCCTCGATCGAGTCAAAACCAGTCGTACCCTCGGACCTTGTGATTAGGAGATTTCTATGCTGTCGTAAAACTCTGTTATTCATATTTATAGTGAAATAATACGCTCGAAAATTCCATCGAGTTTTACGTTGTGCTCTCACGTATATATACAAACATATACAGCTGTATATCCGGGGACTAAATTATGCGATTGACAAAAACGAGGGTCTCTGTATGAACTCACTCTCGTGATATTTCGCATGGAAAATAAAACCTCGTTTCTTCCGAGAGCTTGACAAAATTCTCCGTCGGTTGTGTACCGTTTGTACAGCGTTGGAGCGTGATTTTTTTTCTCTTTCTACTTTGTTTATGTGATTCAGTCGAGCGAATAATAAATTGACGTTACAGAGGCGAGACGAGCGGCCGAGGGATCATCAGCTGCGAGATGTCACAGTCTCCGTCTCTTTTCTCCTCTGCATTTAATTTAGCGAATAATTGCAATCAAACCCCCGGCCTCATTTGCCGTGTTCCCTTGGCTCTCTGGTCTCGCCTTTGTATTTATAGCGCGGATCAGCGCCGGAAGCCCCGCAGAGGTGGATTGTTGCCAACGAAGAAGCACCCCCTGCGATTTCCAGACTGCGGACAAACTCGTCCCGGCGTGTACGTAGGATAATATATACGTGTATAATCGTGCAGATAAAGCAGCCCTTTCGCTGCGTCAGAGGGAGCGCGCCTTTACAACTAACCGGCGCTCTCCCTCCGCAGGGTAGACGCGCGGGAGGCTCCGTGGGCTGTCTCCGGTGTACATGCGGAAGCTTGATGAGGAGATTTCTGTGCCCTCGTAAAACTACGTCCTGCACAAGCCCCTCGAGAGAAAATGAGCGAGAGAACGCTTTCGCGAGAATGGAACGACGGCAGGCGCTTCCTCGCCGCCCCCAAACGCCATGGAGCTTACACATACCCGTGAAAAACCATCCCCCAAACCTGTCAGACCCCTGGAGGCTTGAATAAAGATGGCGAGATAATACCGCGGGGGAGTTTACAAAACGAGATGAGGAGAGAGCAGCGGAAGGATTATTCGAGAGAACCATGAGAGCTTTGTCGTACTGTTTTTGCGATAATTATGCGGAATGTCGAAAATTATTAATTAATTGACGATGCCGGTCCGACCGGAGAAGGCCATAAAACTTTGTCAAAATAGAGAACGCGGGGGTCATGGGATTTGGAATAAAGGTCACCGCGGATACTCAAAGAGAGAGGGAGAGGAAAATGCGAAATACTACACGGTAATTCTACCAAGATTTGGTAGAATTAACGTAGAGCATCGCATCGCCTCGATAACATTCGTGTTATTGTTGTTATTGTTGCAAGAGAGTTTCTGCCTAGTTCAGTGTCAAGTTCCAAGAGATTTTATGCAGGAAGGCGATTTTTACGCTCCTGTGATAATTGCACAGAGATTTCAATAAAGAAAGCTACTTTTTTTTGCTGGCATCTCCGACGTTGTACGATCCCAATGCAGCATCGAGTTCTACGAGCCCCTTGCCATATCCTGTGACAATTGTACGATTTAACTTTGTTGTAAAGTGTGTATATATATATATGTAACAGAGCTCGATCAACCACGTTGCTTCCAGTCGAGTCCCAGCAGAGAACGAAGCACAGACAGCACGAGCAAAGACAGAGAGGGAGAGACGAATCGCTCGGTAAAGGGCAGGAGGGGGGGAAAGGGAGGGAAGAGGCTGCACAGGCAGTCGAGAATACAGAGTGGGGAGAGCCCGGACTTTGGCACCGATATACCGGTTCTGCTCGACGCATGCGCCCTCGCCGCTCAGCGGAAACAGAAATCGATGGCCGCGGAGTTTTGCCCCCACCTCGTCGTCCTTTCGTTTCTTCGCTGTGCCTCCGTCAGAGAAGAAAAAGAATAAAGGAACGCGAGGACCGTGCCGAGTGGGGAAAAAGGTGGAAAAAAAAAGAGACGAGAGAAGTGGAAACGGGCACACCGTGGATTCATTCGAATCCCCTCGGAATACAAAGTATACGATACATAAATCCCCATTTCGAATCTTCGTGCGTTAACTTTGTACAGGAAGATCCTAATGGAATATTAATTGACTAATAAAGATATCTGCCTGGGATCGATTTTTCTCCAGCTCGCGTTGTGTGCTCAACGCTCTGAGTGGAATTAGTCGGACGACGGTGCGTCGAGGAACAAAAAGGGACCAAGATTCGAGAGGAGAAATTGCCGGGAACGTTGATGAGGGTTGGGACGAGATGATGTCGACTCTCGGCGACTTTCCACGGCCAATCTCGCGGATGAAAATTATGGCGAACATCGCGGTCTGGGTGGTCCCGAGTTACGCGATGCACTTCTCGCAAGCGGCTTTATGTGGAAATAAGAATCTCGACGATCTCTGCGGGGGAAAAAAATCCGGGAGAATTCTACGCTGCGCTATTTGCGGAGAAACTGAGATTTTTTGTTCCCACGGACCTTGCTGGGGACTGCAAATTGGACCGGCATTGCGAATCTCCCAGGACGAAATTTTGAAATTTCGAAATTATTGAAAAATTATTCGGATGCTGCGAAAGATTCGCTCTCTCTCCGATTTTCCAGCAAAGTGGATACTACCGGGATTTTTGACAACGCGGCAGCAACAAACGCCGTAGCGCAGCTCCGACAAACTCGGTAATAACCCCGTGGTTACGTCGTCTGCCGCTTCCACAACAATCTCGCCCTGGGAGGCGTCTCAACCCCCGGTACGGATCTCCGCAATTTCCACCGGCATTTTGCATCATTTAACGCTGAAATTACGAGATTGTACAGAACGCTGGAAATACCCTGGCGCTCTCGTATCTCGACGCGGGGCCATTGGCGATTTTGCTCGGTAATGAGGGATGAATCTTCGTGCATGAGCAAAAAAAAACCTCGCTCTCGTTCTCGTACACTGAAGAAAATGCCTGCGAACCCGGAAGACGGGGTTTTAACTTTTTTTTCTGCCCCGATTGTTTAGGATAATGAGGCAACTCACGGCGAAGCTTGAAACATTTTTTCACGAGACTGTTCGCTCTCTCGCGCGGGTTCGAAGGTGCAGGAACGAAGAGGAGAATCCTCGAGTGGCCGATCGATACCCGGCTACGGAGGAGAGCTCCTGCGCCCCTCCTCCTGGACCACGGCGAGTCTCGGAACCTTCGCGCGCAGGACATTCTCGCCCCTGTCGGTACCGAGAACTTTAATCGCATGATCTGCCTTACCAACGAACGTTCTAGACGCGCTCCTGCGCGCCCTACCATGGGAAACGGGGAAATCGAGTCGGAGCATCGACAGAGCGGTCGGGGCGACCTTCAACCACCATCGATATTGCAGTTTCCAACCCTCTGACAATATTTTAGCGAGGAAAGTATACTTGATTCTTTTACCATCTTTTTTTTCAATGCTTTTCAAGTTAATTCATTTTTCATTTTTTTTGTCGTGGAAAAGGAAGTTGACGAGATAATTATTTAAACGGATATTTCATTGAGAAAGGATAATGGTCCGTTATTCGCAGGCTAATACAAAGTATCGAGTGTTAAAATCGATGTCGTCCCGCGAGACACTCGAAACACATCTCATCGGCCCGAGAGTCCCTCGTAACGTAGCTTTTGTTGCCGTTTAAATTTACGAACGATAAAAGGTGCAAATTGTAATAATAAAAGCTCCTCCACCTCCGCGAAACTTTCAACGCGATATATTTCTACATGTTTATCGGGGACTCTGCGTTTCCCGATCTCGAAATAAGCGGGACTGACGGTGCGAGTAATTCGCGGTTATGCACGCCCTAATGGGAGCAGCACTCCACCATCCCCGCGGCCGGCAACGCAATTTCCTGAATCATCGACCATCGATCCTTGGTCGACCGTGGATGGGCATTACCCATCTCAAGTGTCGAAAAAAACAAAACGAGAAGAAAAAAACGAAAATAACGACGCTCCGTATGGATTTTACGACGAGCGTAACTGTGACTCCGAATGGGGTCGCAACGTTCGTTTTTCCGGCCGATAAAAATTAAACAGGCTCTTTTGCATGAAGCTCTGAAAGCTCCAAGGGTCTCGTTCGTGCTTCGCCGAGACGCCGTGCGATTTTTTTCGCATTTCTCGTTTTGCATAATTTGGAGGAGCACACGGTTTTTTTCACCGGCGATCTCGACGCGCGAGAGATTTCCATCTATCGAAAATCTTTTTATTCACGCGGCGACGTCTCCGCTGCGAGATTAGTTGCGCACGCACGAGCTGTAATGGCCGCCGCGCGTACGCGATTGGGCGAGAATAAGGCGAAAGAGTGGCTCCGGGCTTCCCGGTAAATCCGACGAGGTGGCGAAACTCGAAACGGAAATTCAGGAAGGGATGAACGACCGTGTTTGAGGATACACGCCATTGGCGGGATTCCCGTAGGGCGAGGCCTTTGTGTGTGTGTGTTTTTGTGTGGAAACACATCGTGTATTTTCGGCGGCCATCATGAATTACAACATGGCCGGAGGAGACTCGCGCGAGCTGCACGTAGGATATTTATCTCGTGCAAAACTCTCGGCTCAGGCCATTCGCGAGTCGTGATTTTTTCTTTTTTTTTATCGAGCGAATCGTCGACTCTACGAGGAATTTTGAAAAGTAGAACGAAAAGTGTAACGAAAAAAAAATGGAGATGATTTCTGAAACGTATGAAATTCGATGATACTCGTATAAATATTTGAGGCCTCTTTCTTTCATCAAATAAACAGCGATAATGCGATAATGCGATAGAAACCCTCCTCGAAGATTATACGAGGCGGACAAGTCCAAGATAAACACGAAAAAAAAGGTGTATACGCGTGTATACAGAATTGTGTATACCGTAGCGCGTAAATTGGCACTGGCTTGATTACTCGAGACAACACTTTACCTGGCTCTTTGACACTTTGTAAATCAACAAATATTAACTCACTAGAGCTGAACAAACATAGGCGGACTGATGTTTGAACGAGCCTTCGTCCAACGGGTCGTATCTACACACACACGGACGCCCAAATTGTATATGTATACAAGCGAGTATCGCTTCGCCCGCACGATCGTCTTCCATACGAATTATTGCGCTATTTATACATTTTTAGATGTATCATCGAGCGCGAAGAGGATCTTTTTCATTCACAAAGTTCTGTGCTCCGCGACAAACAAATTTTGCATTTTTTATAAATTTATGCTCACGCTCGATATAATTCAAGCTCTCTCGTTTCATTAATCTCGTATTTGCCAATTAATAGATCGTGCGGTGAGCAATGAACGTTTGCTATACGACCTCGTTAAAGACCGAAGCGCGTTACGGGTACGATTCTACTTACACACGCACACAAATAACCCGTTTTATCCAAGCAATTTGTCGATAATTAACGCGACAAAAAATGCGAGAGCTCTTGATGAGGCTACGTGTAAAATGATCATTGCGAGAGATCCTCGCAAATCGAAAATTTTCTACTTTTCACGTAATCAATTGATAAAGAATGTACGTTGGAAAATTGACTCTTTTTCTACGTTCGAAATTTCGACAAATTTCAACGATATATTCCAGTATGTATACGCTGGCTTTTTGCATTGAAACCCGATGAGTGACGAAGAGATATACGAGATTGTTTGTTTATTTTTTGTGAAATAAATGTTAAACGCCCAGACGAGTTCTTCAAACGCAAAGTCCTGCCGGGAAGCCAAAATGCTCGCGCGGATATATCGCCTCGTAATCGTAATTAAATCGTTACGCACTCGCGTCATAATCTCTCGTACGTACAACTGTCGGAGGGTCGTCGGCGGATGAGAGAGAAACGCTGTTTCGCGTACGAGTGTATAAATTTCACAGCTTTGTTCGTGTAAACACGAGGTAGTTATTATCGAGGTCAAAAATAACGAAACGAGGGAATTTTATTTGAATACCACGCAAGTCGGCAATAACGATGGGTGGATTTCAAGATTCACGCTAGAAGAGAGCACACGAGCCACAAATCACGACTTGGCAGACTCCGACGAGCGATACAGCCGCGTGTATACACCAGATAACAGACGGCAAATTTTGTTCGACGCAAGACAGTCGATTCGTTGTTTGTTATTCCTGGAACGCCGCGGATTTAAGGTCGCATTTCGAGTTTTATTTCAGCAATAACGCTGAAACCGAACGAGAATTACCGCGTATATTTTTCAACTTTATAAGCATATAAAAAAATCAAAATCAAATCACGAAGGAGTCGCGAACGAGCGTGAAGGAGGAGAAAAAAGGGGAGATTTATTATTCTCGTGGCAAAGTTCAAGTTCATTGATCCGCGAGTTCTCGCCGCCGGTCCGGCGAGTGATATCACGCTGCCGCTCGCGCGCGGCGATTTCTCACGAAAGGCATAAAACTCCCCGACGAGACGAATATAAATTGTTCTACGGATAAATTTCTTTAGATACACAGCGTAAATATATTTTAATGTATCTAATGTCATTGGCAATCGAGATGATATATTTTTGTGCAGTTAATTTGAAAAAAAAAGAGAGAGAAATCTCCCGACGTTCAAACGACCTACCGAATGTGCGTACGACAAAATTGTAGTTCAATGGTAAAATTGTTTAATCATCGAGAAAATCTAATAGAGCACAAAAGGAGCAGCAGACTTTTCCGTCGGCGGTTCAGCTATATAAGGTGCATTTTTTATTTTTTTATTTCCGAATCGCACATGCCCCAAAAAAAATCCCCATTTAATCGCAACGTACCTTTTTCTATCCTGGAAACATGGTGAAATTCTTTTTTCCCGACCGACGATCCTCCGTGGTCCGACGGACGTTTGGAGGCGATTGCAACAAAATTGCTAAAAAAATCCCCCGTTGACAAACATGGCCATGATTCTTTTTCTCTCGATGCTTTTTCGATCCGCACGAGAATTTAAATCACCACATTCCAAAGACACAATCTTTTTTTCTCACTCTCCCCCACGATTCTCGGATCTCTCACGTCGTTCGACGGCACTCGGACGAAATTCGACGATCAATCAAACACCTTGAAACTTTCGCTGTTTTCTCGTTTGAAAGAGTAGAATTTCTCGTGGCTCTTTTTATTTCCCTCAGAAAAGGGCATTACTCTGATCCTTTCTTTCGCTCATCGGCACTGGCCTCCCAACTCGCCAGGACGATTTCCCGTGCAGCAGTATATCGTCTCCGGCGTTTTCGACGGCGCTCGGATCTCAACAATGTACGGCTCCTCAAAGTGGGTACAATAATAATTTTTGCGCGAGCATAACAATGGCCCGACGTGGAATTTGTAAAACGGGGCTCATCGTGTATCTCCTATGGATGGGACACACACTGTGAAGAGAGAAAAACCATCGCGGTAACGCACCTTAACGTTGTACGCGAGAGAGCATGGAGACGCGTTCGCGCGCTCCATCTTTCTCTCTCCCTCTCCGAGGAGGCCCCCTCTCGCTTTCCCGCCGAGGATCGTTGGTCGTTTCGTCCTTCTTTCGCATTTTTTCCATTCCACCCCTGCGGCCTCGCACCGAGCGGCTTCTCCTTATCGAGCTTGCCGACGAGCCTCCCACGCTCACAGGATCGACCGTACGTTCGCGAGCGACGAATGAGAAGGAGGCTCGGCGAGCGTCGACCAATGGCGAATAATCGCTCATCCAGCATCCCGACCACTCGTCGCTGTGCGATCGCTCTCTCTCGCTCTTGCTCCAGCAGCGCCCCACCCCTTCCCTCTTCACTCGACCGGCAATAAGGAGTTACAGAAACGACTAGTCAGACCGACGATGCCTCATCGTGCGCGAAAATTTCCCTCTTTATTCGCGTCCTATCTCAATGCGCGTCTATCCACGTGCAGACGCGCATTTCTCCTTTTTTTTATCGCGTTCGTTTTTCTTTCCTTTACGATTTTTTCGTACGCGATTACACTAAAATTGACCATGACGAAAAGGGGACATTTTTTTTTTTTCATCGGAATTATCGCAATCTGTTTACACCGGATCGAAACCGACTCAAATTCATTCGTAATTAACGAATGGCATTTGATACAACAGTACAATCATGGAAATATCGAAACGAACCCGGTTTGTTCGTAGTTGACCCCGAAAAATGAAAATCGACCCCGTTAACCGTGAAAGTCCGCCGCCAAACGCAGGACTTTTATCGATCGAGCACATTTCGTTGATACGTATAACGATATGAAAATTTAACTGTCGCGTTTTGCGCGCGAGGGCATAATAAAAGGAACGACAATGACCTCCGCGACATCGTTATCGCTTTGCTAGGGTTAATTCAACAATTATCAGTTTCTGTATATTCGTCCTCCGGCATAAACTTGTCGTTCCATGTGAATTTCAAATACGTACAAACGCGTACAACCTCCTGCTTTATGCATCCGCAACAGCGCGACGTATAGAGAAGCCGAAATGTCACACGCGTACTCGTAAGATCATTAAAATTGTCGTATACAGCACAGGGACCCTCCCGAATATTCGCGATACATGCATTCTACGTACGGACGCGGGAGGAGGCTCTCGAAACATTCCAATTATTCTGGTCACGATGCTGCTCTCTCTCGAGAGAAAACCCTCCGGAATATTATATACCCGCGGAGGATGACCGGATGCGAAGCCAGAGACACACAAATAGACGACATAAAAGTCACGGAAGAGGAAATTGCCTCTGCTCCGTCAGAGGAGATCTCCTTATTGCTGCGTGTCCGGATGCTGGGATCTTTGGAAACTGGGAGAGAGAGAGACAGGGAGAGATGGACCACAGCCCGAATCGATCGACTAGGAAAGCTTCGGCCGGGCAAAAGCCCGGGCCTCCTGCACACGCATTCCCCTCGCCCCTGTTCGTCGCTTCCGGCGGCGCGCGCTTTATATCTCGCTTCTCCATCCCTGCGTTTGTTTCCTCCGTCGTCGTCATTTTTCCAACCCAATCCCGTGCGAATTTTGCCGAAAAATCGCACATTTTCCCTGTATCGCAGTTTCGAATATCGCAAAAGTATTTCCGACGTTCGCGAAAGCCTCGCAGCATCCCCGCTGTATCAAGAGTCGATCTCGGGTTCTTTTTTCGTCTCTGGCCTCTCCGTACGATATTCCGTATAGCGCGAGACGCGTATAATACCTAATCCGCACGATGGAAAAGCCAAGAACGCGGGGGGACGTTGCTACTTCTCTTCCGAAGCTCTCCGGCGGAATCGTTGTTGTATATTTATCGAGATACTCAAATACGCTTTACGATCTATTAAACACCGCGTCAAAATGCTTCATGCTCTGCCAAAGCCGAGTGAGAGAGAGAGAGAGACGTCGGAGGACTATTGCTTTCCTACACACGTGTTCATACACCGTATACGTCGAAATATATATTATATATACGTGTATATGTATATAAAACTATATACCGAGACACTCTATCGCGAGGACCGTGCAAGTGCTACTTACCGCGAAAACACTTTCATCATATTTCGCGTGGCAATATAAAGAAATATCAAATCGACGTTTTGAATATTATACGACTGTAATGATAAAATCAATGCCAGAAACGAGACGTAAATAGCACATAAATTTCACCCGAATGACAATGACATATTCAATCACCGCGAGTGTCAAATTCCCGTCGTACAATGGTCGAGAAAATTTGAAAAATCTCGTCGTAATTCATGGAAAAACAAATTCTTTCATTTTTCACGTCGCGATGTCTTTTAAAATGACGCGAATGAGAGAAATTTTGATCAACGTTTCATCTCGCGGTAATTTGTTCACCGGTCTCGATTATTCGTTGTAAAAAAACGTGAAGAATATTCGTCTCTCGCGCGGATCGTAAGGCAGGTTCTTTCCGACTGCTGACCCTCATCGACTGGCTAGCGAGTGTGTCCTTCGTCAAGACGAGACGTCAACGTACTATATATCGCGTTTATTTGACCGAGCAATTAACACCTCTCGGCATGAGAGTGAACCTGCGCGCAGGTTTGTAAACCGTTATATTCGCGTGCTCGTCTCTAGAAAGAACCGAGGAACTTTTCACTCGACATGTGTACAACACGCGAGCGGAAAGAGCCTCCAGCTGTGCGCGGAGAATATTCGTTTTCGTTCAGAGTATCACCTGTTAATTAACGCATTTCCTCCGCTTTATTTTCATCGGATTTTGGGAATATAGAAAAAACATGTATGCTACATATCGTTTTCGCTTCTACGCTCGTCAGCGCTGCGAAGAGGGAAAAAAAAACGACGTTAAATGACGTGTAAGCTCTCGTAATCGCACATGTAAAAAGTGTATATCGCGAGAAGGCTGCGAAGAAAGATGACGAATACAGGAAACGCTTTTAAAAGCGCGATACTAGACGAGTCGATCCGAAATATCATTTTTCTCAAGGGCAAGGTTAACGGTGCTGTTACACAGGCCCGAGGTGTGCCATATATCTCGAACCTCTTTATTATTGCCCGGCGTACCGTATGCGGGGGCGACTCGGCACGCAGAGATTGCTTCCGCGTTCCACCGCATTTTCCAAACCCCTTTTTTTTCCACTCCGAGTCTCTTTGTACTCGCAAACTGACCGTTTCACTCTCGCGGTCGTCGTTGGGTGTTTTCGGGGCGAACGCCGCGAAACACGAAGAGGAAGAGAGCGAGGTCTCTCGGTCGAGCGAAACCCCGAGAGAAAACGCATGTGCCGCGCCGCACGCGGACAAAAGAACTGCGGTGGGACTGTTGCCGGAAATATTCTCTCGTCACCGTGTCCAAATCTCGAAAACCGCTCTCGCGAGAGTACGAGCCCGTATGCGGGTCAAAAAAGACGCAAAGAAAAAAAAAGTGGGTCAAAGTTGTCAAAAGCGAGAATGAGAAACGAGAGCGAAAGTTCGATCCTCCTCGCAATAAAGATCCACGAGAGGCTCCCGGAGATTTACACGAAGCGATTTCACTCTCGCAGCCTCCGAGAGATCGCTTTCGCGTTTTCGGAAAATACACGTCGTTATAAACGAGAAAATCGGGATTTGAGAATGCGCGTGGGGGGATTACCGGAGGTTGAAGAAACGTCAGTTTCAAAGAGCGGTGGGAGACACTTTGGCACTTTGACGGCCGAGAAAAATAGAAAAGTGAGGACGAGCGTTTTTACGAAGCAAGGACGCGGAAAATTCGTGTTTTGCGCCTCAGTTCTTCAGGTGCTTCGATCGATCACGCGTCGCGCGTTATTCCGCTCTTTTCTCTCGCTATCGCTTCAATCGCCGATAGATCGATAATCAACCCTCTATGAATAAAGACACGTACCAACCGTGTGGGTGCATTATCGCAAAATATACATGTAAAGTCACACAGTGGTTGGCAGAAAAATACTGACCCAAATAACGTTTGCCACGCGTTCGGTTCTCTCGTTTGCGAATGTACGATGAATGCGGTTTCTACAACGATTCGCTCGTGTCTCTGTATATGTGCGAGTGATTCGACAATGCCAAAACAAAATACAAGTGCCCGGGACGAGTTTACACTCGCGAAATACAACAAAATTGATTGCTTTCACAGACTCGACGTATACATTTTACATCATTTGCATCCGGATGGGATTTATGATCAAATTGATCAAACACGATTTTGTATCAGTTTTCAATGAAAAAAACAAAGTAAAGAAAAGTGTTCAAGGAACATGAAATATTTACCGTCACGAAGTTCAGTGTGAGCAAAAGCGGAACGGGCAGAAACGCGATAGCACAAACTTCCGGAATATGAAATATTTTATTGTTTTCGCTTTGGAATTTTTTATTTATTTTATTTTTTTACGGATAACCATTCTTCAACCGTTTTAACGTTAGTCCGGTAAATATTTTACTGCATTTCCTTTCGCGCGGGCGCGAAGGAGAGCATTTTTTTTTTTTCAAAAATTAGAGATGACGAACAGCGTGACAAACATGGGCGATCAACGAAGATTCGTGACAAACTCACCGTCTAGAGCGAACGAAAGCGTCAACAAGATCCTCCTTCCTCGGAGCTCGCGTAGTCAATTTTCCGAATCATGTTTTTCGCCCTCTGGTTTCCACTCGATTTAAAAAAAAGGCCAATCAATCTGAACGGTAAAATGACGTTCCCTCAATGAGATCTACATCCCGAGAATTTCGTGCCAAGAGGTAAAGTCGAGGTGCCGATGTTCCGAATAAATACGAAACGACATTGAAATTAATGGCGAAATAATTCTTCGTCGTCGACGAGAGCGAGGCGCGAGGCACGAGCCGAATGAAAGCGCGAAACAAAAAAAGAAAAAAAATGTTATTTCGATGTACAGACCGGAGGGAAATTCACAAAGTGTATACGGGGGTTGCGCGAGAATCCGGCCGTTCTGCGGATCCCAGGCTCTCGCTGATGATAACGGAATGGCGCGAGAGTGAATTTTCGTCCCCAAAGCGTCGGCGTCGAACTCGACGAAGCTTTTCTTCCTCCTCGCGCCGTCGCACTTTGCACACCACGACGGATCCCGACTCCCTGGCTATGCGCGTAGCTCGCAGCGCGTTCGAATCAACCCTCGCTCACCAACCCCTCGCTCAAACTACCCCCTCCCCCCTAGCTCGCCGTATACATATATTTACATGTATATACGTATGAAAAGAGAGCACTCTGGGAAATTATACGAATAAATGGTTTGCTGCACGTACGTTGTCCATGAGCGAACAAAAGGGATGAAGAAACGGTATACAGCAGAGAGAAGGCTCTCTCTGGCTGCCTTGGAAATTGCTCTTATCTCGGCTCTGTCGTTTTCGAAATTCAACGAGGATGGAAAACGTGCCAAGTTCCGACGTGTCCCTGTCGCTGCGCGAGCCTATTTTGTTAAACTGCGGAGGAATACGATTTCGTAACGCCGCTAGCGGCAAGGCCGAGCGCACACGTCCTGGCCACTCCCTCCCGCGATTCTCGAATAGCCAACCTTGGTCGCGTGGACCATTTCGCGTATGTGTGAAAAATCTGTCGTTATTTGTCATTTTTCGAGTCGAGTATGGACGAAAAACCATTGGTTCGAGATTCGAACCTCTTTCTATTTTATCGAGGAATATCGACTCGAAAGCTACGGTCGGTCGCGAGATTTTCGCGCATAAAATCTCCTATACGTATTATACGGATGTATATTTTTTATCTGAATTTTATGCAGTTGAGAAGAGGACAGAGAGATCGTCGCAAAATCGAGTCGAATCTTTGCTACAGGTTTCGAGGCAAGTTCTGAAATTACGTTCTTTTTTATCGAAAGGAAATGTAAAAAGAATGAGAATAAAAGGGAGAATCGATGAGAAAAGTCTCGCGAAATACGTAAATATATCTTTGATGATATTTGATTCATTCGAAAAAAGATTCAATTAGTCGATTTTCCATTTTCGACGGTTATTTGTTCAATACGACGACGCTTATTTTCCCATCGGCGACGGTAAAACGCGAGCCGCTCGCGGTGTATTTCCGGGCGCTTTTCACGACTCGTCGGTGATGAGACGTTACGGATGCTGTAACTTGTTTTTTTTTCTCTCCGAATAAAAATTCACGTTCCTCGAAACGTCAGCAATATACATCTATATACGCGGACGTGAATCGCTCGTGGACCCGAGCAATCAATTCGAGCTCTCATTCGCGTGACACATCGCCGACGGGTCGATATCGATCGAAAATCATTTGGCGTTCCTTTCGTGGCGCACGATATAAGGGCAAAACGCGACTCGATGAGGCCATTCGATTGACAGATATTCGGTAACGTTCGTTCCTCGTTTATGACGCGTGTTTACGATTTTATGCTTCATCGTAAAGCGACGAATAGTCGCATGGACCAACGACATTAATATCCATACGCGTAATACGCACGCATATATTTTACGATTGCCCCCTTTAGTGCACGAGATTCTCGCAATTTTTTCTTCCTTCGTTTCAAAACTGTATATAACATACGAGTGCGCATCCGTGCGGGAGAAAACCTCCTCAATCAGTCGTCATTAGCGTCAATCGCGAATAATTGGGAAAAGAGCCGTGAAAATTGAATTACGTTTTTTTTGGAACGACGACAATTAAGGACGATTGACGAAAGTACGAAAACACGAAAGATTGTACTTTCGAAACGCTTCGACGATTTCCCACAAGCTCGTAATATTGTATACATGGGTTTATTATCTCTCTTGTTTTTCGCTCTCGGGATATGCACTGCACCACTTTGGGCTCTCGCCACTCATCGCCAAGCTCCGAATATGGAGTCGGGCAATCCTCGAAGCAATGTTTTACAAGCATATATATATATATATATCGAAATGTAAAAGAAAAACAAGATATAATGATGATAGGTGAGTTCTCAGAGACTGCTGGTTGCTCGCTCATAAAAAGCCAGCACCAGTCATACCGCGCGCACCCGTTTTCCCACTTTGACGATCGGGAATTGCGAGTTTTCTCTCTCTCTCTTTCTGATGGCGGCATGTGCGCGCCTTTCTCTCGCCCGTATAGGTACAAGCTCCGCAAAGATGCGACGAGGCGCGTCCATATCTTTTGCAAAAGTACGCCGCATTTGCGGATGCACGAGCGTGCTCAAACTTGCAATTTTCCCGCAACCTATACGTGTATATATATATATATATAAATTCTGGTTGGACCTCGAATTTAAGTTACGGCGGAAGACGAAGAACCAACGGGAGAAAAGAGAAGCTCCGCGTCGTCTCTCGTTCTCTCGCGTCTGTGTTCTTTCGCTTCGCAAACGCGTACGGGGGAATAATACAAAGCGAGGGATTATATATACGCAAGATGGAGAAAGAAATCGCCTCAGAGGCCTCTGCTGCTCGCTCGAGGAACGAAGAATTTTACGAACGCAAATTACAGAGTCTCGCCACTCTGCGCCTGCCGTCTGCCAATCCCAAAGCTCCTGCGAGGTGTTCGTCGATATTATACCCTCGAAACTCTTTTTGTTTTTCTTCGACCTACTGGCTCCTCTACGCGCGCACACACGCGCAAAAAGTTTCGTTGAAAAATGAAAATTTCGCTCCTCAAGTTGTCGCTCTTCGACGTCGACGATCCGTCGAACGCGAATAACGTGGATTTTCATGATTTCTTTTCGTAAACCAGTCATCAGTCATGATTTGCAAACAAGTGACGATCGCGATATCTCAGTTTCCAAACTTTCCATGTATTTTTTTCCGTCGTGCGCGAAAAATGTGGAAAATATTTGTCGCAATTTTCCTCGAGCATGTTGCAGACTCTCTTTCGTATTCCGCGAGGGTTCTCTCGCCTCGGGCGTCGTACACACATCAGGGAGAGGAGAAACGCAAACTCTTTGGAAGGAACGCGGAAAGGTGTGCGTGCTTGGGTGTGTGGAAGCTCCGGGTTACGCTAGGACCGCGAGAGCGTCGTAAAAACAGCCCTTTCCCGGTTGGTTCCCGGTTGGATCCCGGTTGGAACGATAAACCGACGGTGCGCGCCCGCGTATGCCGACACACCGGAGCTTTGCGCGTACATAACAGGCGAGAGACGCGCGTGTATATTCTCCACCTCTGGGCGCCCTCTGCGAGAGAAAGCCGTGCACCGGCGATGAAATACTATCTCTCTTTAATTATCGTATCCCCCGTCGAGTCGTTCGCGCGCGAGGGAAGCAGCAGACGCTTGGAAATCCAGCATCCAGCGCGGAAAAGACGCCGAGAGAAATAACTCGCCTACATGGAATATTACGTTAGCGAAAAACAAAACAATCCAAAGAATCGCCTCGATCGTAACCGCGCGGGCATTTCCTTGGCACTCTGAGATTTCGAAAATCAAATTTGTCCAGTATACGTGCGATGAAAAAAATTGGACATATCCGACAGGACTTGGAGGTGAAGTGTACAAATTTGTACAAATCCACAAGGAGTTTCTCGCGCGTCGAGCACACACACACGACCGCGACTGAGAAAAGATCGCTCTTTTTTCACGCTGGAGACTTCCCCTTTTTTTCCTCCTTTGAAAAAGATTGACGACCCCATCTTGTATCTTCGGGCTGTCTCGCGCGTACGCTTTTGTGAATTTGTCCGAAGAAATATGGCATCGAAAATGAAAAAAAAAAGAAAACAGAGTGTCGGCATCTCTTCTCACATCTGCCGCAGACTCCTCCGCCACTTTCGAGTCTCTGATCGCCAACGGATGAGGCGAGTAGGGAGTTACACATTTTTCAAAGCTCGTTGTAATGTCGAAATCGTATAACGAGCGTCGCAAAACGTACGTGATTGGTAATTTCATTGCACAGATCAAAGGGCTTCCTTTTCTTCAGTTTTCTCATTGAAATTTCGAGTTTTCGGGAAAAAGTCGGGAAAAGACGTGCTATTGAAATATTAAAAACTCGAAAAAAAAAAATGTCGACCCCTTTCTGGCCACTTTTCCAGGATCCTAAAAAATTTGGGGCTGTTGCATCTTTTTCCGAAATCGTCGGAATACATCGCGGGTGCAATGCTCGTCCATATCGTGTACATGAAATGCTGTAGCAACTCTGGGCAGAAAAAAAAAGATGCACACCTCGAGCGCGTCAGCTCGTCACGGCAATAATTCTTCACCTAACGATCATCGCGTGTCTCGCTTCTTTTTCCTCTCTCGTCATTCTTATTCATCATACGCGAGGCGAGTCTCGAGTCTCTCATTGCGTTTGCCCCCGGTAAAAGGTGTGTGGGATGATATGTTGCGAGAGCAGTTTATATATCTTTGCCCCCACATTATCCCCGCGATTCTTCGCTTTTCGCTCCTTTGAGCCTCGCGTCGAGACTCCTCCTGCTGACGTTTTGCCTTAGCCGTTAAATTCTCACACTCGAGGCGTCAGAAAACAAAAGACGATGATGATACACACGGCGTGTACGTTGTAATCGCACCAAAGTCATGGCCGAAGGGTGTCCAACGTGATCCTCCCCCTCGGCCAAGGATATCCGGCTGACGAGCTTGTCGCGCGAAGGAAAACGAAAAAACTGAACAAACGAGCCACGGAGAGACGTCCATCTCGCGAGAAAACAAAGTTACGGACAAAGGACCGTCGTGAAAAACAAGTATTTGTATGAAAAGTTGCAATTTTGATTCACAGATTCCTGACGCAATGATTGTATCTGCTTCGTGTAGTTATAGAAGATACGCTTTGGGATAAACCCTGAGGAACAAAGAGAATCGAGAGAAATGTTGCTGCAGAGACGAGACGAAAAAAAGGGGAAGAAGAATCTCGGAGCGAAGAAAGGAGAGAAGAGGATTTACATCGAGTCTCATGAATAAGGGATGAGATGAAATCCTCTGCGGCGCGTACACCACTGTGTACGCGGGGAACGCGACGCCAAGGACGAAAAAGGATGAGGCGTTCGCTCTCGTCGCAGTGACAAAGTCTGCGACTTTGGTATACCGTGTATACCACGATGCCACGTAAATGCCATCTCGGTATGCCGGTTGACGAGTAAAAAGTCCGACTCTCCGTTGTTTTTGCATCCCGTGTCGCGAATTTACGCCTTTTTGCGCGCCAGCCACCGCAAATGTACGAAAATTCGAGCAGATTCGAGGGAAAAGGGCGTACCGAGAAAGATAGATGGTGGCAAAAACGACGTTCTCGCGTTAAAAGGCCCGAGACAAGGCGAAGCTTCGCAAAAGTGACACACACACACCGCAGCGCGCACACAGAGTCCGCGTCGTTAAAGCGTAGAATAAAAAAAAGTCTTTCCAGCTTTGGTATTTTTCTCTCCCGCTGCTGACTTTCCTGCCTCTATTTTTTTCCATCTTTTTCTTCCTCCTCGTCGACGTGTCGTTACAGTCTCCTCGCGTCAACCGAACGTGTAGCCAACGCCATAATGATAAATTTCGCGGGACTGCCAAAGATCCACGAGGATGATTCACGCTTATACCTTAAGGACACTCGGGAGATGCTGGTGTGTAAAATTTTTCGTGACACTCGTCGCGAAAGAGAGAAAAAGGAATTTGCCGGTTAGGGAGATCGAGGAGGAGGAATCACGACGATTGGTTCAACGCCATTTTGAATGCAGCGGAGGGATGCTGTGTGCTTTGCACGTACGATCGCAGCGAGAGAAAATCACACGTTCTTTCAATCGCTATAATGGCCACTCTCAATGTCTCGGAACATGCACTCGCGACTTCGGGAGACTCTATATCGCTTAATTTATCGAGGATTAAATTCGCCTTTTTACCGGTTTTCACGCGGGACGACGGATTTTTCGTAATTCTCACTCGTCGTCTCTGCGTCGACTCTTTTCTCTCTTTTTTTCGTATCGTCAGTCACGATTGCGAAAAATAATCGCATGTTTCGACAAAGGTGATTTAATCCCCAAACTACTCGGAATGTTTGTTCAAACTTTGGTCATGCCGTTATCGTGAATCTCGCTGCTTTTGCCGAGCGTGCTGCACATCTCTCTCTGGATTTTTTCCCATTTTTTTTCTCTCTCGAAGAAACCCACGCGCACGTTCCATTCTACCGTAAGCAAGCTCGGTTGAGTCACGCAAAGCAATTACCGTTGAGTGCGTCGTCCGGTGTACGTGCGCGTAAAATACAATGTGTAGACGGCATACGCGTTTTCTGTTTTCTTTTTTTTCTTCCGCTAGATTCAGACGGAGACTACGCGAGAGACACACTCGCACAGAGTGTGATAATTTCATGTGTAAATGCGGAATATACAGCTCGGAGATTATTCGACTTCTCGGCGTTCCCATGTACCAGCGCGGGTACCGCGTGTGCGCAACGAAAAATCCTTCCTCCGACCGGCGAATACCTTTGCAAAAAAACACGACCGTCAAAGTGCACATTGGAAATTTCAGAAAAATGTACTTTGATCGGGTTTTTCCGTTTTCTTTGCACTAAACTTTAACGCCAACGGGAGAGTTGATTAAAAAATGTGTTTACGTCATATAGGGTGAAATAACGCGTTGCTCGGCACGACGAGGAGCTTTTATGTTCGCAGGGAAAAGCCGATGAGGTTCGAGCGTATCGCGAATACGTGTATAGAGAAATTCGCGGGAGAAAATTAATATCGCGGCGGAGGAGCAGTCCGCGGGGGTCGGAAATGAAAGGAGCGCCGATGAGGAACTGCGGAGGGCGAGACCGAGTATTAAAGACGCGCGCGCGCGCGCGAGCCGAGCGGGAAATCGTATCGAGCATATATCTGTATATCCGTGTAACTCATCGTGCGACGACGTACGAAACACACCATGATTCTATTAGCGATACCATTAACGACACGGCTTTATTATGCTCGAAGCTTCGCGTTTATAGTTACAGCGTGGAAATACATATACACGCGAACAAGTGTGTTTGGTTTATCCACGAATATATCAGGCAACCCCGCGAGGAGATGCACATCACTACGTATAATATATGGAGGAGAGATGAGAGATGAAGGATATAAAGCAAAGATTCGAGGGTCACACGTTTACAAATGTCAATTAGTTTCGACACGGACGTATACGCACATTACACGAAAACGAGATGAATTTCAATTTTAATATCAATTTGAAATTCAACGAAGAATACTTCAAACGTGTATGATTCTTCGGAATAATAAATCAATAATGGATTTATCGTGCGAATTTGATCGCGCTCTGTCGTGCACGTGGGTGGGTCCAGGAGCGAAGAGAGCGAGCGAGACGAAGCACGAGGGTGAATTTGGGGAGTCGCTGAACGAGGGGTTGCGCGGTGGAGGAAAAGGGCGATTCGTCGCTGCGTTTCGGGGTCGTGGATGCTGCGATGGACCAGTCTGTGCGTTGACTGAGCGAGAAGGCTGGAGGGGGAGAGGAGCATCGAGTCGAGCGAACGCGGCAAATGGCGGATTCTACAGCCCTCTTCTCCTCATCTCGAGCGTGCGGGGACCACACGAGGGATGCTGCGGAGGGTCGAGGAGCATTATACTCGTGTTACACACTCGGCGGACCAGACGGGAAGGATTCTTCATGCATGATGACGTTATATACATTCTCTTGGCTCAACGACTTTCGGTAAAGAGGGCGCGGTTTCATTTCACAAGATGAACATCTCCAGAGCCATATCTCTCGATGATTTCGAGATACACGCGATACACATAAAAATACAAAGCGAAAATCCGACGTGTATTCATGTTCATATAATATGCATTATGTCGTGTATGCATGTGTCGAGTTAAATCTTTTGAATAATTTTCACCTTCAGAAATATCTTGGCACCGCAAAGATGCTGTTTCGAAGGAGTATCACGTCGAGAGAATCGCGTTAAAGAAGCACATGTCCCTCGATTGATTATACGTTTTTTTGGGGTTGCCATAAATTTCCAGAGGGAAATACGATGATGGCTTCTTGGGCTTTTCCGCTCGATTAACTTTACCAAGCGGTGGAGCGCGGCGTTTTTTTTCATCGCAGTTTTATTCGCACCCAATGTGACCTTCGTGCTAACGCTCGCGCGAGTAATCGAATACTTTTGAACGACGCGGGATGTACCCCGCAAGAGCGTCGATTTTTTCGAAAATTTGTTCAAACGACGGCGAACGCGATGGAACGTTATAGATCGCAAGGTGGACCAAAGGGGGTGCTGGCATCTGTGTGTATATACGTGTATATGCACAGTTGGGTGTACTCTCATCGCTCTTGTACAGCTTACAGTTATATCACTCGACGCACCGCGCGTATTATACTCGGTCCTTTGCTCCGCAGTCTCTACTCTGCCGGAGCGAAGCAAAACTTTACGATCCAAAGGACTATTATTCTCCGCTACAATCCGGGGTGCACTCCCTCGTCAGTTGCGATGTATACTTTCAGGTCACGTGTATATACGTATACGCTTGTATGCGCGGAAAAATCCAAGCCCGTCTTGGTCGTTGTCGTTCAGCGGCAAACCGGAAACTCGGCAACGATCGAAAGCACGCTAACGCGGGACGGGAGGAATAAAATGATATATTTATATCCATATATATATATATATACATCGCTTTACGATCTCGCGGATCTTTTGCCTGGCTGGAAAAATATGTCCATAAAAATGGCCCTGATTTTCATACTCTGCTCCGTACACCGGAATCGTAGATGGAAGGAAAATAATAAAATCTTCAATACCGAATCCCGAAACTTTTTTCAAAAAAAAAAATTTTTTAATCCACGAAAAGAGGAACTTGATACGACCGACGTTGAGTGTTTTTTAATTTTTGGTTATTTATCGATGATAGTGTGAATATATTTGTCAGATTGTAAAAAAACTTTGCGTCACCGGAAGAGCACTGGGGCAAAAGTGCAGTCGAGAAGATTTTTGCGCTCGTGTTCCGTCATTCTTGCTTATATTTGCGTCCTCGCACGTATCGAGGAAGCACCGTTCTTTCGGTACACCGAGATGATTGCTTAAATACACCAGCAGCAGCTCTTTATGACACTTTTGACAGTCTCTCTCTCTGTCCCTCAAAGTGTCATAAAGCACAAAGGCGCGGTCATCAACGCTGAACCATCCGAAATGTAAACAGTAGGTACACAAAAGACGCGAGGACGCGGGGGGCTTGTGAAAAGTGTTTAAAGTGGAAACCGAGCGGAGAAAGGAAATGGAGAAAGACCCTTTTTTTTCAAGGTCTTATTACGAGACGAAATAACGACGACGATCATAGGAGGAGCAATTACCGTCGAGTCTCGATCATTTCAACGCCAGAATCGTACTTTCCGAAAAATCATTTTCAAACCTCGCCCATTTTCGAATTCAAACCATCTTCAACTTTGAGACGATGGGAACGAGATAAATCTATTATATATCCTCCCCTGTAGTTCCAAGGGTTCGCGCAACTCGTTGGAATTTGTTGGAATTCCATCTGGCGAACGACGACCTCTGTTAAACCCGGAAATTGTGTATCTTTGAGAGGAAAAAAAAAACGACAACGACGACGCAACAACCGAGAAGAATTTTAGTGTCCGAGCTCGAGGCGATATATTCTTTGACGAGTGAAGAGCCAGAGCCAGAAAAGGACCCTCCTGACCTTAATTGGTTTATTGCTCGAGGATTACATGTCGGTTGGCCAACATCGAGTCGCTCCTTTTCTCTTTTCGCTGCTTCACGAATTATCCTCGCTGCCGGATCCCTTTTTTTCCCTGGCAATGCTGGGAGACTCGATGTAGCAACGGTATAACGCGAGGGAAAAGCTCCAACCGCTCTGTGAATTGTCTCGGTGGTTGAGAAACCACGCAATTTTTCGTTTCTTTACTCTCACGCGTCTACCGTTTGCTCAAATTTCGTTGTACCGAAGTTGAAGAATAGTTACGAAATTCGGATCGAATTTACAAATTTATTTACGCCACGAATCATATCGACGTGTTTGCTAAAAGTCGTTTGTACGAATGAATTGACAATTAAATGGATAAATAGAATGAGAAGAATTTGGACGATTTAACAGCGGTGTAGAAGCGACGTTACGGCTGCGATATATTTGCACGTGTATTTACGAGCGAGCGGCACTTTACCCTTTTCACCCGAGCTACCCTCATCCGAACCAAAGCACCGACACCCATGCTCGATGAGCAAAGAGCCAAGGAGCACAAGCGACAAAACAACATCGCCTCCGAGAGCGTTTAAACGACTATTTTTCACTCCCTCGCTTCTCTTTCAGCAACTTTGTCTCATCCGCGATCAATCATCTTCTCCCCACTTTGCTAAATTGTACGACGCGACTTTCGAGTCGAAAATAATTACGACTACGATAATCAGAGAATTGACGACTTTTTCGACAAATTCGGTATTTGATATTATATTCTTACGCGTTGCAGCATTTCAAGAATTTCAATTTCACGAGAGATACGAACGATGAAATATCGCGGACGGAGACGTTTGCACTCGAGGAAACAAAATGCGCGAGGGCATTTCCAAATCGAGGACCGAAATTCAATAAAATCCCACAGTGCTGCTGTTACATCCCTTTATGTGGTACATGACGTATATCGATGATTTTACATATGCGTATATACGTATATGTGCATAGTATAAATATACATGTTTCTCGTAACTCACTGGCGGTAATAAAGCCAAGAGGTGTCCGTCGCAGGTGCGCGCGTTTGCGCGCTCGAAGCGACAACTACGAGGAGACACACATTTTGCATACGTACTCTGTATGTAATCGCATAAAACGGATATTTCCATGTGGACCGAGTTATCACCGGTAGATCGATCGATCTGGAGAGAGAGAGAGAGAGAGAGAGAGAGAGAGAGAGAGAGAGAGAGAGAGAGAGAGAGAGAGAGAGAGAGAGAAGAAGAAAAATCACCCACGGACGATTTCGCGCGCATCGTAGGATCAAAATTGCACGAGGCTGCGATTGGAAACGAGCAACAGGCGAGAATTCGGCAAAAAAGAAAAACCACAGGAAAGAAGCGCTCGCTAAATACAGTCGTTTACTTTTTATGCAATCTCATATATTCTCGCGTGTTTATTACGCGCGCAGCGTGCGATATGCTCGACGGGAAAAACGAGGTTTCGAAAAAGTCGCGGAATTTTCACGGGAGAATTCGGACATCCGGCGAACATTATTTTCACAAAAATTTCAACGACAAAATGATTACTTTCGGTATTTTGAGAAAAAAAGTGATATTTGAAAAATCGTAATTTTCGGTATCTCGTATTTTTATCTTTTTATTGAAATTGCGGGAAAATTTGTGACGACTGCGTAATAATCGCACGACTGCGGCGACCATCTTGTGGGAATGGGTCTTTCCCTTCACCGAAAAAGGGAAAAAGGGAAAAAACAAACGTGGTGGGGAGCAGAGAACACGAAAGATTTCGGGAGGCACGAGGAATGAAAAAAACGTGATTCTCGAATTTCGTGAGACTCGAGAGCCCGATGGAGAGAAGCGTATCTCGCGACGGCCCGTCGAGAGGAAAACGAGCCGAGGAGGAACGAGAGTATAATTCTCGCCACTCCCACACGCACGAGGATATACGCGCGTATAAGCGGACTCTGAGAGGGAGGAGAACTCGAAAGACGTTTCGGAAGAGAAAAAGGGAGAGAAAAAAAACGAGACAGAAATGAAATTCAACCAACCCACGGGGGATTTTTAGTCCGCTTCTCCCTCGTTTTATTCGTTCCTTTTTCCACTCTCGGTTTCACACCGCCATACTTTGCTTCGAGCTTAAAAAATACGATGAGAGAAATCTCGTACGGCAAATCTCTTGTCATTCCGTAACACGTTTCTCCTCTTTCGGAGGAGAGCAGCATGCGCGGACGCGGCAAGAGCACAAATCACACGCGCTAGCGTGTCTTCTCCCCAGCAACCATATTTTAATAGCCATTTTTTTTCTCTTCCCCAGAAAAAACAAAAAAAAAGAAAAAAGATACGAGGAAACAAGCTCGCAGAGACAGCCGAGAGAGAAACGACAGGGTCTTTCCTCCCCATACTCGCTTTTCATCTCGTTCGGCCTTCTTTCCGATCTTTCCCCCGAAAAAAAAAAAAACAACCTCCCACGTCGGCCATTTTTCTCTCGAAACCCCACAACGGCAAATAATCGAAAACGAAAAAAGAAAAAACATTCGATCCACCCGTCGCTTTCACGCTTTTGTCGTAAAAGAACGAAAAACACAGAAACGCGAGAGCAGGAATCTCCGCCGGATGTCGATTGATTGATGGTGCGTATTAAAAATGAAAAAACGAAGAGAAACATTAAAGACGAAAAAAAGACATCTCGGATTCGAGAGACTTTTCCACCGCGTATCGAATCCAAAGATTTATCCCCGAGAGACTTTTAATCTCATATTCGTGCGTTCTCGGGGGCCATAATACAACGTCTCACTTTTCATCGTCGTATCTCAGCGCCGAAATTGAGAGACGAGCCTCGATCGATTCTCCATTAACGAAAATAATCCATATCTCGCGAAGTGTCTTCAAAGTCCTTTTCAAGTCGAAGCAATAGCTCTAAACTCGTGTACCCGATAAAATATATATATACATATATTATCGGGGATAATCGGGGATACAAGGATGCTGGTATACACACGGAGAAGATGATGATGAGATGAAACCTGGATGGGGGCGACGAGCATACGTATAACCCTCCGCTGCGACGAGCCACGAGCAGAGAGAGGTAAGCAAAGAGAGGAAACGAAGCTGTGGAACGAGGTGGAGAGATGACGAGGCGTCGTCATTGAGGGCAATAAAAGCGGGACGAGATGCGAGTACGCGTCCTCCGCCGTCCACGAGAGATCTCGCGAGCCGATATAATCGTTTATATACGCTTAAACGCGGTCCTGTGTGTGTTTATGTTACTGCCCTCGTGTTGTATATAAACCCAGCGTACACGTCCATACACATACGTGTACACCTTTCGAGATTAGCTCCGCAGCATCCCGAGACTTTTTCTTATCGCAAACTACGCGCGGGATGAGGACGAGCGCGCAACGTCGACAGAAAACGTACATCTCGTCGTTTCTTCGAGTTTCATTTGATAAGGGGGATGACGATGACACGAATCGACGTTCGACTCTCCAACGACGAGTTTCGTATCTCCCTGAATCTTTCTCGTATTTTTTTTTCTCCTTTTCATCTCCTCGTATTTTTCAAACTCGAGGAACCGTCCCAGAGTTTTACAACGCGGAGGGAATAAAGGATTTTCGATGGAAGATCGAGAGACGACGGCGGTGTCTTCGCGACCAAATTAATTACGAAAAAATTGCTTTTTTTTCTCAATGGTGTCGGATTTTTCGTTACTCTTTCGATGGAATCTAGAAGAGAGAGTTTATTCGTTGGAACAAAGAGAAGACGAAAATCACAAGCGGATGTGTTTTTTTTTTTTCAAAGGTTCGCGCATGGCGAGATTCCGGTCTCTGGCAGAAGAACGCGAGAGAGGGCTGCTTTTACGCAGAGTTATACATATAGCACGGCACGGCGAGAGAGGCGAGATATTTCTCGCTGCTGGGACTCTCTCGCGTTCCTCCCGCGCGAGTTCTCGCCGTTCCGGCTTGGTGCAGCTCTTATTCGTCGGTCACATATATACAAAGCATGCAAAGCATATATAGCTTCGGTAGCATTTACGGTCGTATAGCCAGCGCGTGAATATTTATGCTCGGACCATTATTGTCTACATAATAGTAGTGGCTATACTCTCGCTGGACCGCTTTGGCCAAGAAGCGCGGAGAAATACTTGACAACGTATGCAGCCTATATACGCATACCATTGCTCAAACCTCCGGTGTATTTATGTATATTAGGGTGGTTCCAAAAACAATCCAGACCGTCTCATTTTTTCAACTTTGAATATCCTCGAACAAAGATTCTTCATCCACGAGAGCCGCAGTCTGTACCTGATTATACCGTGGAAAAAAGTGTCTCGCGGAGGGAATTTTCAGCCTTTTTATTGCTTCTACTTTTTTCTTGTTAAAACTCGATGTTTCTATCCCTCGGCGCGGCTAAACTTTTTTGGGTACATTGATCATTCGGGAATTCATCGGTGCGAGATTTGTCAGCGGAGTTTTTTCTCTCTCGAGCACTCTAAAGTGTTTACATGTCCACGGGCTTTGGACGAAGGTGTACTGGAAATCTCGAAGCGCGAGAGAGGATAATAAGCACGCATAACGCTGCTCTCGTACGTATATACGAGCATAAACGTTTATGTACTGTATTCACACGCACACAGCACGACATATCGACGGGAATTTCTCGGATATTATTTTACAGAGTGCGCTGCGCATATTCCGCGTTACACCGTCGGCTACTGCAAGTGCGTGGACGCCGAAAATACGCGAGTTTAAATATGCGGCAGAAGTGCAACAAACATTAACATTACCGAGTCTTTCTTCGGTTTCGCCCAATGCAAAAAATTACACGCGCGGTATCGAGAGAGACGCGAGAGAGCGCTGTCTCGCGAGAGGCAGATGATGAGTCGGCTCCACTCGGCGGGGCCGAAAAACGAGCATCGCAAAGAGCGAACTTACGGTTATAAGCTCCCTCCCAGGACCCTAAATCACGTTTTGCTCCCCTCGCCACCCTCCCCACCCTCTTCGAACACCCTACCGCCCCTGTAATGGTCGAAGCTCCTCTCGAACAACCGCGAGACGAAATCGAGACGAGATACATCCTTCGCACCGCAATATTCCCGTACTCGCTCGCCGAGCTCTTTGAAAGAACGAAATAGCAGCCGCGAATGAAATCTCCCTCCCCCGCCGCTGTACTTTCCTCTTTCCCTCGTGAATAGTAAATCTCTCTGGATTTTTTAATCGTTCTCCTTTTCGCTCTCGGACGAACGCGAGCCCTCGTTTCGCGTTACATTCAACTCTGTATCTTTTTTTTGTCTCCGACGTATATGACGAGGTTGAAAAAAAATCCCTCCTCCTTCTCCGCGAGCGGACGAGCGGCTCTAAAGTCTTCTTTTCACTTCGTACGTTCGCCGGATAATCCGCCCTCCTCCGCGCTCGATTGATATATTACACGTCGTTCCTTCGATCTTTTCGGTCATTTCGAGAAAAGTCATTCACGTGGGATTTTAATAATCGTTACGAATTTGCGACATGATTCATTTTTACGTGAAATATTCATCTTGTGGCGCGGCGAACGCTGGTGGCTCGCGGTGTAAAACTTTAATAGAGCCGTGTCGGCGAGAAAATACATGAGCGCGTTTTTACAACGAATAAAGGACGATACATTGTTGCGTTTATTGTCAAATCGACGATTTATTCCCTCGTTTTTTTTTTCAGAAATTTTTTTTCGAGAAAATCAGTTTTATACGCCACGTGGGTAATGACCGAGCCGTGCGCGGGATAAAACCACGCGAAACTCTTGTTTCGAGTTTCGCGAGGGTGGAGAGGACACGCCGGGGCAGAGATAACGAGGAGAATCACCCTCTCGAGATTTATACGACGAGCGACCGACTCGGCGCGGACACTGCGATGCGTCCGACAACCTTGAACGTCAACGCGCGAATTTCACAGCGAATAATCGCTGGTCCATTTTCGTCGAGATGATTTCATCGAAGATTTTCGTTTTTTCCCGAACATTTTTTCCCGTTATTACCGTTTTTATCATTTTCCGACAAAGTTACAAGTCCACCGTGACTGTGAGAGCCTCTACCTATCCACAAATACGTTTCTTTTTTCAAATAAAGAGAAAAAAGATGAAAATAAGCGCGCTGTTCCGAGAAAAAATGATAATTATTCATAAAAGAAAAACGTTTTTATTACTCGTAATAATTTTCATGGGAAAATTTACAACTTTTTTTATACCCACGGGGTAAACGAGATTCATGCGCGAGATTTTATTCCACGATCCGGACGGGCCGTCGAAAACTCTCAAACTACACGGGAGGGAAAAAAACACAATTTATAACCGGAAAACGCGCGAGGCGCGTGTTGGAAGCGAGAAAAAAAAATCGAGATCTCGAAACGCGCGTTGCATTGGGAGCAATAAGATGGCGGGTGGCGGGAGGGGGGGAAAACTTTCGAAAAAACACGCTTCGGCACCCTTTGTCGCGCGAGGACTCGAAAATTCTTTTCGACTCTCGGTTTGCACGCGTTTTGAACGGGACTGTGCGAGGAAAGAGACCCTCTAAGACGTCGCAGGAAGAGAAATCTGGGCCACGCGCTTTTCTCATTTTTACAACCCCGCGGGATTTCACTCCGAGAAAAAATACCATTTTTTCCGAGTATTTCATTTTTCGTCTCTTTTTCCTCCCAAGATTTCTCCGCACCCGCGGCGCAATCTCCCAGTTTGCCATTGCCACTGCCCACATGTGTTTATTCACGATTGAGAAATTTGAAAAAACTTTATTCGCGTTTTCGAAAAATTGTTGCGAAATTCGCGTCGGGAGATTGCAACTTTGTATAAAATCGCGCGCTCGTTAGCCCGCGTTGTAATGACTTTTGTATAGAGTCGTTAGTTTCGATCGAATGCGTATGTTTGAATTCGTAATATGTCGTTTATGAACAAACGAGAGAGAATACGTTATAGGCGGAGAGAGAGAGAGAGAGAGAGAAAAAGGAAGCAGGAGGAAGGTATCTGGACTGCATCTCACGGCGCGTTATAATAGTCATATATATGACAAGTATATCAGCTAGTGTGTACTCGAAAGAGAGAAAGGGGGAGAGCGAGGAAGAGTCTCGTTTCACGTGTTAATAAATAGCCTCGCGTTATTACCGGCAAGCTAATTCCTCGGCCACTCTCTCTTCATTTAACGAAGCCAATTATGACAGGCATAAATGTAAGCACTTAATAGTTGTGTACACACACAAAAGAGGCAGCGAGAGAGAGAGAGAGAGAGAGAGAGACAGAGAAAAGGATGAAGCAGCAGCACGCGCCACTGTTCCGTGCTCCATCGAGGCGCCGCAATAAGACGACGAACGCGTGAATTCTTTTATTCTCCGTCTCTTGTCTCTGCCTTTGCGCACGTTTTATTTCCCCAAAGGAAAAAGAACAAAAATTTGGATGCGACATTATTCTCGAGCTTTTCATCTTCCACCCAGCATCCTTCCACTCTTTATAACGATATTCACGATGCTCGTTCATCAAGGGTGTATTAGGCGATAATTCAACGTGTGAATAGCATACTTTGTTCGGCATTTTATTCGAGGGACGAGTGAGTCGTCCGGAAAACTGCGATTTGGGAATTAAAGTTGCTTTTTTTTTGGCTTTCTCGACCAACGCGGAGATTTCATCTCACCTTTACATCTTTCTTTGATAAACAAATTGTGATTGCTATTCAATAGTCGATGTGACGATTTTTTTTTCATCATTTTCGTAACGCAACAAGTATCGACTGTTAAAAGCTCGAACAACACGTTATTATTGTCCATATAAAGATACGTTCAACATTTGTTCGTGATAAAAGCTCGGCTATTTATCGCGCTCGCGCAAAACCATAAATGCCGTCACGGGGTGCACAATCACGGTCGCAAAAAGAACTCGCTGGAACGAGCGCGCTCTCCCCCACTGCTGAAGACAGTACGAATCGCGTCGTTATCGAAGCGAATATTTTTTTTGGGTGAAAAGAGAAAAAATTGTCGGTGTAAAAAAAAAAAAGAAATACGCGCAAAAGTGACGGAAAAATCGTTGGTCGCGCGAAATTCTCGCGGCACTTGGTGTTTGCTCAATTCCTTAACGCTCTTTCAAGCTTCTCCGGCAAATAGACGAAAAAAAAAAAAAAAAATTCTCCACTCTCCAAAGACGAAAAATTACACAACCGCACCTTCCGTAATCGCCATTGTGGCTGTATACGGTAAAAACATTAGTCTACAAATGAATCTTTTCAAGTAAAAAAAAAACAAAAAACGGATGTGACATTTTTCGGAATTTGTAAAATCGTTCGCAAAAGTGTTTTTTTTTCTAAGGCGAAAAAACAGATAATCGGCCAGTAAGCATTAAAAAAAGTTTTTCAGAACCGTACGGGAATTAGAAAAATATTCAAAATGATTTTTCGCATTTGAAAACGATAAAGGATGTCAAGGCAAAAAGATTACGAAGAAATGTCGTTAATCGTCAAGACTTTTTCCGAGGCTCGAGCTAATATTGATTTTTTTCCAAGGACCGAATTCGACAGCGCCATCTAACGACCTACTACGGAGACATCACAGTGTGGATGAATTTCCGATGGATAAGTTACCCTCGGACCCGAGCAGCGGCAACACGGGTCAAGCGACGTCCCGAAGCGCACAGCGACATCTGTAGTTATCGATAACAAGCTTTTCGAAGCAACCAATCTTCTTTACCACGCGTTGTGGAAAACGATACCGACGGTGAAACGATCTACTTTACCATCACCATCTCGGCTGATCTACTTTACCGTCAGAAGTTTTTTTTTCAATTACCGACTGACGATTGCTGCAGAGACGGCAAGATGAATTTCTGTTTTGACGAAAATGATAACCTGACAAAGGGGAGCCTCTACCGGACAGACTTTGTAGGTTACGAAATGCCGAAATAATCGCAGAAAAAATGAAAGAGGACAATACGAATTGAACGTTTACTTTTTTCAACGAAAAACTGAGCGACACCGATTTTTGACGATGAATTTGTGTCGAAACAAATTTGCATAAATTTCATTTATGAAAATTTCTATAAAAATTTATTTGAACTTTGCATGGAGTTTCGACGATTCGAAAAATGACTGTCGAGCGAATATCCAGATAGGTTTGAAAGAAAATAAATGTTACTGTTTACCAGACACAATAAAGTCGATTGGATACAGTGGGCCCGTCATAAAAATTGGAGGGAAAATGGGGCAATTCGGGTCACTCGTATATGAACTGTAATTCAACAATACGCGCGCTGTTATTTTTTTCTTTGGATTCTTCTGTGCGATGCCTGCCGGAAAGAATTTATTCCACACGGTCGGCCGATATAAATTCATATTATGCAACCGGCGGTGTTTCGGATACAAACTCTGTTTTCTATACTTTTTACTGCCCTCGTTTTTATAACCGTTTCTTTACGACGGTATAGAAAAAAAGGGATGTTCAAAGGATGTTTTGTGCGACGTATAACTCGGTGGAAACTTTGATTCGAAAGAACGTGAAAAAAGACGTCGGAAGAATTGCACACTGCTACTTTCAGGCGCAAATTTTTTAACCATCTGCAAAAACAACTTAAACACTTGTTTTTCCGTATTCACGTCGGTATTAACCAAATCAAGTCGTAGCAAAAAAATAAATCATGATCATTCGTCACTAGCAGCGATCTTATCGATTTGAAAAATGCTTTTGCGTTCAATGTTCCGCGAGAGAGTTTAACAATTCTTCGTTAAAGGAAAGTTTTAGCCACTGTTACGAAAAACAAATAACGATTCGCTCGGACACGCGGAAATCTCGGGGATTTGTGTGAAAGATTGCGCAGGAATACGACACGTTTTATGAACAATTTCTCCTAATTGACGGGATGAAAAAAGCGAAGAAAAATTTGTAATTTCCACTTGGAACTGTAGAGTAAAAAATGTACGTACTTTTCGAAGAGATAAAACACCATCTTGTGAGTCTCGCGAATAAGATGACGCAGGCTTCGACTCCCGCGGATATTGGATTGTTTTTTTCATGGTCGGGGGACCGTCCCTCGCGCGTCGTGGCGCGACGCGACGCGCGAGGACGACGGTGGGAGAGGACTCTCGCTGGTTGGACGTGGTTCGAAAATAGCCCGACGATGCGCGGCACGCCCCTGAATACGAATGGCCGCCACGGTCAAAGAGGGTTGTATCCATGGCAACTACGAGCCCATAATTTCTCAACCCTCGTATAGTCACCCCTCGTACGGGAAATTGCGAAAAACTCGTTAAGGGTCGCAGCAACCCCCTGAGAGGACCGGAAAGAAAGTTATACGAAGAGAGGGTCGCGACGGCGTTTTCACGGGGAAAAATGGGGTAATGGGGGTCACTCAAGAAAAATCACACTTTCAGACTACTTTTTCCACAAGCAAAAAAGCCCAAATAAATATTTTGGTTCCACCAAAGGGGATGAAAAAATGCATTAAAATTTCCTTCTGTTCTTTAAGCGTGAAAAATATTCGTGTGGTTTTAAGGGGCTAAAAAATGTCGTGAAAATTCGTAAAAAATTGAATTCAAAAAGCGTCTCTAACCATTTTTCCCGCGAATCTGCATTTTTCCAATTGCAAAATACTTTTCGATTATTCGATGGAATTTTGTCGCGGATTTTGCTGTTTGGATTTATATTTTTTTTTAATGGGAAATCCGATGAATTAATAAAATTGGGAAATTTTTCGTCGACCGATCCGCAATACCCCGCACAGACATCGCGAGGGAAAGAGTGTACAAGCCGGGCTCTCAAAATTTTTTCTTCTTTTTATATCTCGCATCTTTCACCCTAGTGGAATGACGACGCGGGCGCCAGCCCGGTGGCAACTTTTTCCAAGCACTTTTGCCGGTGCTTTCGCGTCGCGAGGAAATTGCCACTTTAATGGCTCACGAATTTGCAATATCACTTCCGTTTTTATTACCTCGTATATCGAATAAACGATGACCCATGGCTACTCTCTATTCGTCTTTCTTGCTTCAACGCATTCCTTTCTCACACACGTGTCGCGGCGATAATAATTTTTTTTCGCGCATTACGAATTCTAAGATTTCGCGGCTCGTTTTCTCCAACATTCGTACCTCGATAATTGTCCATTCAAATATTTCAAATTTCCCAGCAAAAAAGACCAAAAACGGAATAATCGTATAAACTCGTGCGTCAATTTCGAAATTTTTTTTTCTCATAGAAACGCATCGAGAGAAAAAAATGTTGAAAGTTATTTCAAGTTTGACTAAAAATACAAATAATCGTTATTAAATTAAATAGGTGATTGTTTAATGAATATAATCGTTTGTATTCAATGAACCATACAAACGCATAGAGCAAGGGGGGGGAGGAAATTTACTATAATTTCGTTAAAAAAAAAAGTTATTAATCAATATGATAAAAATACAAATAATTGTTTTTAAATTTTAGAGATTATTGTTTAATGAATATAATTATTTGTATTCAATGAACCATACAAACGCATACAGCGAAGGGGGGGAGGAAGGAAAGTTACTATAATTTCGTTAAAAAAAAAAATGTTATTAATCAATATTATAAAAATACAAATAATTGTTATTAAATTTTATAGGTGATTGTTTGATGTAATATAATCGTTTGTATTCAGTGAACCATCTCACATACAAAGGCTTAGAGGGAGGTGGGCGGGGGAGAGGGAGGAGGAAGGAGAGAAGGAGGAGGAAAGTTTCTCAAAGTTTGTTAAAAAATAAAAATAATTGTTACCAATTATAGATTTAATATTGTAAACTTTGATATAATATCGAAATCATCGAACAATTAAACATACGCGCTGTTGAAACAAAAAAAGAAATGAAGAAAGTCAACGGTTTTGACCTCTCGCTGTAACGCGCGAGTTTATATCTATATATTTGCGCGATTATATTGAGGCTCGAGCGACTTCTAACGTACTTTTTCTTTCTTCGGAAAGAAACAATGCCACAAAGATTTCTTTGTAACTCGTGTGTGTTTCCGTTTTTTGCTCAAGCTTTATCTGATCAACTTCGATACCCGGTAGCGAAACTCGAGGGCCTATTGTTCGTTTGATCGACACTCGACCGCCGTTTGCTTTCGTACGTGACTGCGAAGCGAGTCCGCGAGCGTGCGTGTATATGTATATATATTCATTTCCGTGTACGCGAGACAATGGCTATGCGCGAGCTACGATTGTATATCTATATACATATCGGACTGTCGGTAAAAGATTTTATGGCAGGGGGCGCTCGTGGACGTTATACCAGCAGAGTGAAGGATATACGATAGGGAAATAAAGAGAATAAAGAAACTTTCCGCGGAAGGTGAGACGGTGGGGCGTGTATAATAAAGTGAGGTTATATAGAACGCAAAGGGGGTTGGGTTATGGCTCTGCGGCCAATACAAAGAGATTGACGGAGGGTGAAACGCTACCGAATTTTATATCATCCCCTAGAATGAACCAATCCAATTTTATCCCTCTATACATATATACTTACACATTGTTGTTTATATTTTTGGCTGTATAACAAATTATAAACGATGGGTTACATATTATATGCGAATTTTCCAGCGCTATAAATCAAGATTTTCTACTGTACACTTTGTTAGATGATGGTAAAAAATGAAATAATTATGTGACATGAAATTATGATGTATTCATGCGGTTTGACGAACGTATTACATAATTTTGGCGAGTAGATATATCGGGACATGCAAAGACACGATTGAAAACTTTTCCAAGTGAAAAATCGTTCGAAAATGTTGACGCTAAGTAATTCCGTTCGATAATTGTTATTATTTAATGATTGATTAACGACGATGAGGACAAATAACATACCAGTATATCGGAGAGCTTCTTCCAAGGGCCCAAAGTTGTTTCTCTGCCGCGGAAGACCCGTCGCTGATCCCGCCGTGCGTCGTCTCGAAGAAATTCGATGAACAAAACTCGCGGCCATTTTTATTTTATAATACGAAAAAAAAAGACGAAAAAAAAACCGAATATTTCGATCTCGCGGGACTCGATTTGCAAACACGCGAATTCGAATTGAAGATGGAGAAACCGCGCGGCCATCTTCGTTACGCAATGACGAGAAAAAAACGGCTAATTTTCGCGTATATACTTCCGCGCGAGATGAAACACTATATTTATATATTTATCGCTCTATGCGACCGACACACTAAAAAAAATGGACTCGGAAACCGGATACACTGAAAATATCGAATATTTCGATCACTCGCGAAACGCACTTTGCCAATGCGCGAATTCGGACTGAAGATGGAGAAACCGCGCGGCCATCTTCATTGAACAACGACGACGAAAAAATGGCAAATTTACGCGTATACACTTCCGCGAGACGTAAAACACCACATATATATCGCTCCATGCGACCGACACACTAAACGAAGAATCGATGCACTGATTATATCGAATGCCTCGCGATCACTCGCGAAAAGGAATTTACAAACGCGCAAACACCGATCGAAAATGAAGACGAGGCGGCCATCTTCGTTATGCAACGACGTGAAAAAATCGGCGAATTTTCTCGCGATAAAACACCACATATTCATTAAACAGGGCTATACAGCCACACACTATATATATCGAATATATCGATTGCTCATTTTAATTGCCTTTTTTTCACTACAAAACACACGAAAAGATTTATCGGATCTTTTCATCACACATACGAACGGCGCATGCCCGTTCCGTTACGAGATGGGATTTTCAAATGTGGCGATCGCGAGCCACGAAAATGGCGGATGGCCGGGACCGTTAATGGGGGATGGACGGGGCGGAAATTGCAAGGAAAAATAAAGTGTAGCAGGATGTCTAAGATGAGAAACATTTGAAAAACTCGACAAGCAATTTTATGTTGAACGTTGTAGGAAAATACGGCCTGTTTGATGTGAAAATGCAATATTCAAAGGAAGCGCCGAAAATTTCGCCAATTTCTTTCTGCTGACCGTTACCGTTTATCTTTTACCGATTTATTTTTCGTCGATCGGACATTACGTCGGTGAATGGCATCTTCAATTCGCTAAATGACGATTTAAAAGAAAAAAATGTTCAAAAGCATACCTGTTTCCAATTTTCTTTCGATTGATGAGGTTTTTTATGCAACTTGGAAAAAAAGACTTTATTTTTGCTTCTATTAATCGCCCCGCCGGACGATATATTTCACTATGCAAAAAGAAATATCGGTAGAATCGTTCGTTTCTTCATTCAGTCCCGAATCACATATACACCGGGAATGGGGTGAGGGAGAATTGGTGAAGGTACCGATTTTCTCGATGACTTGTTACCCGCCCGACGATCACCGAGGTACTGATTAGTTCGTTAAACAGCAAGCATCGTTACGGATGCAATCGTTAACAAAAGAACGCGAGCGGACTCCTGATTGGTTCGTTCGAATGGCGAGGGCCAATCAAATGACAAAATTCGTCGCGTAATGTTTCGCAAAAACATTGCGCAGATTATAAATCCTCATCGAATTTCCGTTTTGCAACTTTGATTGACTTTGTACTCTGACAAAGAATTGATTCCGAGCATCGACTATTGCAAAAGAAAATAACGCCGTGTGTCGGAGGTACCTTCTTTCGTTTAAAAAGGTTTCTACCACGCTTTTTCATCGGTATAGAATCTTTCGTAGGTGACAAAATTCCTCCGCCGGAGATGCGCGAGGTCTCGTTTGCCAGTCCGGCAGGTGGCGCCGCCCAACTGCAGCGGTCATTCTCCCAACTGACACACACGACTCTAATCAAATTCAAGACTGCGGAGTGAAAAAAAATTATTCACATCGCATGACAGTTTTGCTGAACCGGTGAATACGGCGGAAGGAGAGCGTGCAGTGTTTTTCAATTAAATTTTTTATACGCACGTACAATTTTGTCACTTTTTATTAATTCCATTCAAAGCATGATAATTCGTACATTGCGTCGATAAAGGTATCAGAGTTTTCGAAGCGATTGTTGGTTACGAAATATTCTTCGTAGCATTTTCGTCTTTTCCCGTGTTTTTGTAAAACGGTCGAATTGATAACAAGGGCGATTATCTTTAAATGATAATTCATCATGGCAACTCCCACGAACGACAGGAAACCCAGCGTCATTGTTCTAGGAGGTGATATATACACATATATATGCATGTATTTCCGATTAAGAATAACGAAATGTTTCGTCAATTATCGTTGCTATGAACGATCCCCCGGCAGACTCTGCACAGCATATTCTTCAACGAAAATTGTATCTGGATCTATTTTTCATTATTTTCGAATACGAAATCGCAAGATGCCGCATTTCGCGATATTTCAATGACAAACCTGCAGTTCGCGAATGCCAAATTCGTCACAATCGCTCAATATCCGCCCGAATATCCATTTTGCAAATGTATACGTTACACAGGATGTGGCTTTGTCGGACGGAATCTTGTGGCTTACCTCGTAGAGAACGAACTAGTTTCGTCCGTGAGAGTCATCGACAAATGCCCTCCGCAAACGGCCTGGCTGAATCCGCACCATCAGAAAATATTCGATAATCCCGTCGTAGACTTCAGAAGCGCCAATCTCATAAATACAGGTTTTCAAATGATTCACCATCCACCGATATCCGATTTTTCGATATCCGTTGATTTTTCAAAGTATTCCTCGTTTTGGGCTTTCTTTATCTTTTACCACAAATTGATATAAATTTTACAGCTTCGTGCCAAAATGCCTTCGCCAGCGACGCTCCCATCGATTACGCGTTCAATTGCGCCGGAGAAACAAAAAGCGGTCAGACGGATCCGGTCTACAAGGAAGGCATTTACAAGCTGAGCATAAATTGCGCTCAGCAGGCCGTCAAATCCGGTGTACGTCACTACGTGGAAATAACGTCGGGGCATTTGAGCTCATCGGACAAAGCTCCGCACAAGGAGGACGATCCTTCCGATCCTTGGACGTTTGTGGCCAAGCACAAACTTCAGGTGGAACATGATTTGAAGAACATTCCGGACTTGAAGTATACCGCACTCCGACCGGCGATTATTTACGGTCCGGGCGATCGCATCGGATTGGGTGAGAGAGCTTGAAAACATTAATTTTCGTCATATAAATTCAAATGAGTCGATTCAATTTTGAAAAAAAACCAGAAAAGTTTACACGAATAATTGTTTCCGACCGTCTTTTTCGTTGCCTCCCGCCGTCCTTGCAGCACCGCGTCTCATCGTCGGCGCGGTTTACAAGCATCTCGGGGAAATGATGAAGTTACTGTGGGGACCGGAACTCCACATGAATACGGTGCACGTGAGAGACGTCGCTCGTGCCATGTGGCACGTGGCCGAGCGCGACGACACGATCGGTCAGATTTACAACCTCGTCGACGAGGGGGACTCGACTCAGGGTTCGATAAGCGCCGCCGTCTCCGAGCTCTTCAACATCAACCACGATTATTGGGGAACGACCTTGTCGACGTTTGCCAAGGTGATGAGAAAAAAAAAACGCACATCCGCGAAAACGTGTAGTTTGAGAGGAAATTCCTTTTCCACTCGTCGTTATTTTTCCGTTTTTTTCCCCTCCTCACAGGCTGACATGAGTTCCGTCGTGGAGGAAGTCAACGACAAACACATGGGACCCTGGGCCGAGGCTTGCAGCAAGGACGGCGTCGAAAACAGCCCATTGTCACCGTACATCGATCAGGAACTTCTCTACAACAAACATTTGTACCTGCATCCGGGAAAATTGACGAAAAGCACGGGCTTCGCTTACACCTACCCGAAACTCACCAAGGACGTTCTCAAAGAGGTCTGTAGAGCGAAAATCGAAAATCGAAAATCGAAAATCGAAAATCGATCGATCGATCGAAAAATCGAACAAATAATCGCGTACGCATCGTCACTTTTTGACTTTTCCCGTGTATTTGACACTCCTCAGGTACTCGATGATTACGCAAATATGAAGATTTTTCCACATTCCTTGGTGCTGTGAGGAACATAGAGACTGCTGATAGACGACGAAAAGCAATGGACGAAAGTTCGATCGAGACAACGAAACTTTGTGAATTATTTTAGCGTTTCATACGGGAAATACCGTTTTCACCTTGTGCCTAATAATCAGTCGCAATCTAATTCGAGGTAGAAGCGAAAAAAAGCGAGTTCCGATAGTTTTGTAGGGCGAAAAGCATCGATGGAACTCTCTCGAAAATTCGCGCCAGTTTCTCTCTCTCTCTCTGCCAAGGCCTTTTCGCCGTAATTAATGTGATAAACAAGGGATAATTCTCACGTACTTAATAATCACCGTTTATTTTACCCGCTGGTATTTCGAAAACGCTCGCGCGTGTGCTGAACGCTAGTCAGACGATGGTAAACGCAAACGCGGCGGGCTGCGCGAAAAATTCAGGATTCAACGAAACATTTATCTCACATCAAACTGCTCTTTTCTCCGATTCACCGAAAACGATCATTTTTTTCCACCCCGTCGTCGGTGAGGACCCGTTACGTTTTTTCCTTTTCCATTCCGTGATGAATTTTCCAAACGCGATCATTGAAAAAGCTTTTTGTACAATTTTACAAGTTCATTCCGTATAGAAACGAGTCGAGAGCCTCGTAGGATAGATTTCGCTCAAAAGATTTGCCAAGTCGCGTGCCCAAAGTGACTTTTTCTTTATAAATTGTCTTTAGATAAGCATTGTAATCGACTTGTGATGATGATATTTTATAGTTACGAGAGCAATGAATTTAGAGGATATAAGTACAAATAAAACGATGAAGAATCAAAAGATTCGTTTATAATGATGCTGCGTCGAGTGTTGAAAAAACAAACAACGACGAAAAGAAAAGAATTCGAGAAGAATTCTCCGCGATCCGAGAGCGATCACAAGATTCGTACGTTTGTTGCTTAACGCGCGATGACAAACGCATAATTCTCCTGTTATCGAGCGACGGCGACATTTTTCCATGTATGCTTCGATATTTTGATAATAAACGATGAGAAAAACCTGATCGATCCGAGAAAATAATTCGAAAAGGAAGAGACGAAGGAAAATCATTTACACCGTCTGAATTTTATTCGTCAGTACAACGACGCTGCGCGAATTTGGGAGGATCAACGGTAAACATTGCGCGTATCATTGAATTGTTGTTGCTGCTTTTCTTTCTTTAATACTTTTTAAACAATAAGATTATAATTTTCATATAATTAATTACATGTAATATATTAAAATATATACTTTCAATATTTTTTTTTCCGTTTTCTTTTCGCATTTCTTTTTTGTATCTTTTTTTTGCTTCCGTTCCGATAATATAATGTATTTACAATCGTGTTTGCGTGTGTGTCGGTGTACGTGTACGGGGAAGGTATTTACAAAGTAACTGCACCCTAATGAACGCTCGGTATTTTCGTTTCGGTATAAAATAATAGTGGATTACAAAAAAATATATATATAATATAATATATATAAATTATAAACGTTCGGCTGGTTCGGCAATGGTTTCTTTTCTGTTTTTTTTCCCCTCCCACGTGCTAACTGTAGTAATACAATTGTTACTATTTTTCTCTCTCTCTCTCTCGTTAATTTTCATTCGTACGTACAATAAGCAAAACTATTATATCCTTGTGAGGTAAACGGTATAAAAATTAAATAATAGTCATCTAGTAGGTACTGCGGTTAAGTTATCGTTAAGTAATCGGATCGTGATCACCCTTCGTCGTACAAAACAAACGAAAAAAAAAAAAAAAAATTAAAAGGGCAATCGCTGGTGGAGGTATATTCATTCGACTAGTATCGCTCTGTACGATCTAGTTAATACTTTGTCAGTGTACGGTCCAAAGCAAAACGAAATTTAATTATTACTTTGATTTTCTTTTTTTTTTTTTCACTTTTTTCTTTCCTTCTTCCTTCTCGCTCTTTACCGTGCAAACTTTGTTTACCGGTAAAAAGAAACCGAAGAAAAGATTCTCCCTTTGCTCGTGTGATTTTTTTCGTCTTTTTTTTCTGTCATCAAATTCGTTGCTGAATCCATGAGAAAAGTTGCTTCACAAGTACTATAACGCTCTGCTAATCATCGACATTCAACGCTAATGAGGAACGAGGGAAAATGCAAAATAACACTTGGGCAAATCTCCTCGAATCTGCGGATCGGGTTCGTTTCGCATTTTTTCCCCTTTTCTCTCTTCTTACTGTACGAACTTTGTTTACCGGTAAAAGGAACCAAAAAAGATACTCTGTTAGCTCGTCCAATTTTGCCTTTTTCTTTTCTTTTTTTTCATCAAATTCGTTTCTCCCTTCCGTTTCCGAATCAACACGAAACGCTTCGTTCTCAAGTACTATAACGCTCTGCTAATCATCGACATTTAATGTTAATGAAGAACAAGAAAAAAAAATATATCGTTCCTTTTTTCCACGCGAGTCACCGAAAACGACGTTATTCGTCGTTTCACTCCGACCGGACAGTCTGTCGTGTTTTTTTTTCTCACAAAAATACAACTTTCTCACGAGCATCTCACAAAGTTGGAACAATTTTTCGTGCTTTTTTTTCCAACGCAACATCGCGAGTTGCTCTCTCAACATTTTTTTCTCTCTCTTCACTCCGTTATTCTAGTTTGCAAAAAAATTCATCGGGATCGCACACACGTCGTCGCTCCATCTCCTTTTTCCCCCCTTTTTTCAACAGAAACGAAGAATCAAATATCGATAAATGAAAAAAAAAAAACCTTACAAAAACTCGGTTGCGCTCGTAAACGTCTAATTTCAACGAGCGCGTTATTCCTCTTTCGCTCTCGTGCTCATAAATGCGTCTCTCAATCGTGAGAAAATAATTCCAATTAATACAACGAACAAACGAAAAAAAGAAACGTCACACTGATTAAATCACGATCAATGCGGAATTCATCAGTAACACGATTGATCGATTTACGATTCTTATTGTTGTAGAACTTAAATTGTCCACCTTTCGTAAAAAAAAAAGAACGAAAAGTCGTAATAATAATAATAATAATAATAAAACAAGAATTTCTCATACGAGATTCGTCCGTGCGCAGGGAATACACCCACGGATATTTCATTAAAATGTTAATTATAGTACAAAGACCCCCCCTCACGTTTAACGCTTCATCCGAGAGACTTGTTACCGCCGTGCTGCCCTTGTCGCCGAGTGAAAAGTGCTCTTATCATTATTATCAAAATGCGCATACCGCTACGAAGAGATTAAATTAAATTAAGACAATCAATAATGATAAAACATTGTACAAAGCTAGATGCCACTGTTCAGGAACCAAAGTTCTAACCCTAGGAATTTCATAAATGAGCTCTCTCGCGGAACACTGGGATTTCATTTTCGTCGATCTCCGTAAACGGTCTCTTACGGAAATGGCAGAGTAACTGGTACTTGTTTCTCCTCGTTGTACGAGCATTCGTAAAAACGAAAAAAAAAACGAAAAAAAAAAAATAGTCGAGGTAGACATAGCGACGGAAATGTGGTTTTTACGGAAGAGGAAAAAGAAAAATTCTGATGTAACAGAGTTCAATGAAAAGGGATTAAAAAAGAACACCATTTTGGCTCGAAGGCTGTGTGGTAGAGTAGATTGTTCTTAAATGCGTGTTTCTTTGTTGTTTCTTCCTTGATTGCATTCCCTCTGAAGGAGTGAGAAGACAAAAACAGAGGATTCGGCGCCGGAGTATTCTATTGCAATGAGTGATTAGGATATAATATATGCATGTAATCTTTGTAACAAAACAAGATGTCCGATGAACGAACGTGCTTTCGTGCAAATATGAAAAGTGACGACTATTGCAGGCGCTGTGAGAGCAGAAACGAGCGCGATTGGTGCGAAAGTGGAGGAAAATCATGTGCATTTTTTTTCTCCGCCTTTTTCTCCCAAAGACGCTCGTCGCTATGGACCGGGCAGAGTCCATCTCGTTGCGGAGAACAACGACGCTCAAGCGCTATGGTGAAATTTCAACATGTGTAACGAGTATTTATGAACGTGTAATCTTAAAATCAGTCGGAATCTTTCTCTCAACCATTCGATAACAAATCGAGACTACTGAATCTGTACGGAAGTCATAACGTTTCGTAAAGAAAAATCTCTAGCGTGACCCTTGCGAGTATAGTAGAATCGGTCGTGAAAAAAGACGAGTATCTTCTCCCGCGTGTCTTTTTCGTGCGAGAAAATGAGAAAAGAACAGCGTCTTGCGTCGCGCTCGTCCGTCTCTGTGTGTGTGTGTGTGTGTGTGTGTGTGTGTGTGTGTGTGTATGTGCGTGTGTGTGCAGGTAGAGAATTATTGCATAATATTTGTATAATCATGATTTGAATGTTATGAAGTAATAAATAACAATTAATGGAGGTACGGTAATAACATTGACGTTTCTACATCTCGCTCTAAACGATATAACTTAGTCTATCAGGTACTGAGTTGGGTTTTTCTTCTTTCCTTTCTTCTTTGTTTCGTTTTTTGTTTTTCTGTTTCTCTCGTCTGTCTATTTTTTGCTTTGTTTTTCTCATCTGTCATGGTAACATGCACCAGCTCGGTATGTATTCGGTTTCCGGTGAGTCGGTCGATTCAGTCAAAAGAGGAAGGAAATAACGAAAGAAAGCTTTCAACGCGAACTTGGACGACCATCCGAGCGTGCCGCTCCAATTTACTGAATCGCCAAGGTCACCGTTCGATCGCTCGATTCGTTTGTTTATTCGCGACTGAATGGTTTCGGTATCGAATTGCCAAATAACGTGGAATAATAATAGTGATAACAATTCCGAACGCGGGATAAAATTGTCAAAATTGTCAAGACTGCCGGACGATTGATCGATAATAAAACCGGGAAATTCCCGTATTTTCGCGTTGTAATATTCGTCATTTTGCGAGATTTATCGTAACGATTTTTTTCGCACGCGCGGAGAAGAGCCAACTCGTTCGAACGCGACTTTTGAACGCGCAGCCTCGACGATTCGCGATATTTTCCTTCTTTCGCCGCGAAATCCCCATTTCCCTCTCGTTCGCGACGCTCCGACCAACGATTAACTTAATCGCAACCACGAAAAACGAACGTAAAAATGAATAATCGTAGTTTCTATCGATAAAACAAAAGGATTAAGTTATAAGAAAGAAATTTCAAGGGTAAACACCGACAAGGATCAACAAAGTGTCTAGTGACTAAATCAGTACGGTCGTGTACGTTAAATAAAAGAAAACTGGACTTGGAATTATTCGAAAGTGCCTCCTCCTCCCCCGCGCCCCCGCAACTTTTCGCCATTAGTTCAACTTTCGCAAAATTTACGCAAAATTTCATCGCGACCGAGTAAAACCGTGCAGCCATAATCGTTGTGTGCGTTATTACGACATTCGTAGGAAAAAATAATTCCGCGAGTAGGAAAATAAAAAAAACAACGTTATTTGACATTTCCATAAATTCGCAACGCATCAGATTGTCATCCGTGCTTCCTTCCCCCTGGCTCAATCGCTCCTCGCTCTCATCTCGCGTTTCACAGGTGCAAGCCACGAGTCCCCGTTGCTCTTTTCGTTCTTTTCCCCTCTCCTCGCCCCTTTTTTTCTTCTTTTTCCTCCGTTTTCGAGTCAATAAACATTAAATTATGGAATGTAATCGATCGTGATCGGTGCATTCGCAGAGTAGTAAAAAAAATATCAATCGATAAACGATTTTTCCATCCGTTCCCAAGAAACTCTCTCGCATCTCGCGTGTTCTCTCATCGAATTTATCGAATTCATCGAATCGCCGAAGGAAAAGGTTGCCCGTCGTCGTTTTAAACTTCCGCATCGTGGAAACGTTTTATAGACATATTCACAATTAACGACTATAATATTATGTACAATATTATGATTTTCGCGAATCCCGCTCGGGAGACTCGAGCCTCTCCGCTCTCACTTTTTTTTCTCCCCTCGTCCAGCGGTTTCGTCAGAGTTTCTAATTATTCCGAGGCAAGAACGATCGAGTTTCCGAACATGAGCAAGTAATCTAGCGTTATGAGTTCCCGTAGTCTAACGTCCCCCCCCCCCCCCCCCCTCCCCTCCCCGATAATCGGCCGTGCCGATCCAAGATTCGTCGTCAGCGAGGATTAATTTCGTTTCTTTTTTTCTCTTCAAACTTTCGCACTCGAGATATCGTTACGTTGAGAATAAATACGCTTTATCCCGAGAAACGGGGGCACCTGTACGAGGCACGAATTTCGACGCAAAAATATGTCGTCTCGTCTTTTTTTTTTCTTGCTAAATTTCTTTTCTCTCTTCTCGTTGAACATCGCGGGTGGAAAAGAAGCTCCCTCCCGATCGAAGACCGAGCGCCCGCCCGTGACTATCGAACTATGTACAGCGTCTCGCGGAATTATCGTGAAAATTCATTCGTTCCTGTTTTTAACGCCCTCGGCGCGACGAGCTTCCTACCTTGTACCAAAATTTCTCTCCACCGGTCGTTCGAAACTGCGCATCAATTCCATTGGCGTTTTGATGTTGTCGTTGCTGTTGTGTTGCCGTCGTCACGCGGCGTTTCAACCGTTCGGTTCGAGTACAGGAACTGTGATCGGTACAGCCTTGCGCGGAGAGGCCTCCCTGCAGCCGAGATTGTTGTTCAAGCTGTTGTCATTTCCGGTGAGCGTGCAATCGGCCATCGTGACTTCCGTTACATCCAGATCGGCCTCGTTGTCCGATTGTCCGTTCGAGACGGAACTGCCGCTGTCTTTACGCTTTCAAAACGCGAAATATCAACGTGAGACGAGGGGAGAAAAAACTGTTTTTCTCAGATTTTTTTTTTTTGCAAAATTTGACGAAAGTTCGTCGTATCCCGTGGTTAAACTAACCTCCTGAAGGTTCTCCGTAATTCGTACGTCCTTCGACTCGTCGTGCGAGTCCCAAGGCGTCAGGAGAGGCTCTTTCGCGCAATTTTCGACGATACCATTGGCGTGGCCACCCTGGAGAGAGGAATACGATCCGTTATGCGAGTCAAATCGCGGAATAAACTTCGATTTTACCTTGGTATCGCACTGAGGATTCGACGAGGTGGGAGAGGAGGGACAAAGCTCCGCGAGCTCGATCTCGTTGCGGGCGTTTTGCGGGGTCGTTTGCTGGCTCGCGGGGGTCGCCGATCTCTCGATGCAGCATCCGTTGCCCGTCCTCATCAGCGCTCTCGTCTTCGACTGCGACTGCGAGGTTTCTCTGAGTGAACGCGACTTTTCGCACTTTCTGCGACAGTAAATGCTGCACAGGCACAGAGTTATGCAGCAGATGCTTATGCTCACGCCGATAATTATGCCTGAAAATACGTGAAAAAATGACATTTTTCACGAAAAACGTGTAATCGCGGTGTTTCGACGTCATTCGCCCTCACCGAGACTCTGATCGGGCTTCGTTCTCCGCGGTGGTTTTTGTTCGTCCGTTTTCGTCGGGATTTTCGAGGACGGGCCGACCGGGCCACCGCCGGTGATGATGAATATCGGCTCAGAGGGTCGCCCGTATCCGGCTCTCGTCGATGCCTGCACCATCACGTCGTAACGTCTGCCAGCGACGAGTCCGGTGAGGCTCGCCGTCGTTTTGTTACCCGGCACGGTAACGTTACCCCACATTGTCGCAGATTCCCACAGATCGCTCGTAAAAGTGATGAAATAATTTTCGATAACGCCGTTCTTCTGGCTCGGCTCTTTCCACGCGATTCTAGCGTTCGTCCCGTTCCCAGCGAACCACTGCACGTCCTCGGGCTTGCCAGGGACATCCTCGCTCGTGTTGCACTCTATGCTCTCGCTGAATTCTCTCGTACCATTGTCCAACGTGCGTACCTTGAATTGATACATGGTAAACGGCTTGAGCTTGCCGATAATCGTTTCACTGTCGTGCCTGAAAGTACAAAAGAGTTTTTTTTTTTCAAATTGACGAGAAATTCAATCGAGATAACGAAATGAGGACGAAACGACTTACACGACGATGCACCGGGTTCTCTCGAGATCAGTCTCGTAAACCGGCTGATAACAAATTTCAAAAGTCTGCTCCTCCTTAACGCCGGACGCTGTCCACTTGAGAAGAATCTCCGTCGACGAGATTTGCGAAGCTTGCAGTGCGCTTGGAACGTTATCTGCGAGAGATGGATTCTTCGGTAAATAACTCGATCGATTTTTCCGGTAGGATATTCAATTGGGCGAAAAAGAGCGCGGGATTCTTACCCGAGGTCGTTTCGGTCGATTCGATAGTCTCAGTCAAGCAATCGACCTCAACGCCCGAATTTATCACGCACAGATTCATAGTGTACGAAACGTTAGTCTCTGAAAACGCGAGAAAACACAGGAGCGAGTTGGAATTCATCTCGACAGCGGTGAAAATAATGTTTTTTGGAAAGAAAAAAAACGTCGTACGAGAAACTTGCCTAAATTCGTGAATAAATATTCCGTAGTGTTTATCGGCAGTGTGACGGTGACGAGTTTATCGCCATAATTGTTTTCACTCTGAATTTTCCACGAGTCCATGTTCAACGGTGGCAAATGATTTTGCCAAATTTCCCGCCAGTTCCACGTGACTCTGATGCTCGAAGAATTCAAACGACTCGTTTGAACCTGCAGGAGGTTCCTGACCCGGGGTTTGTCGGTTTCCAGGTACGGCAACACGACGCTGGTCCAGCCCAACCGGGTTTCGCTGATATTCGGCCATCCTTGTCCGGTTTTGGCCAAAACGCGAAAATCGTATTGAGCTCCGGGTATCAAATCCGTCAGTACGTAATGATCGACCGTCGCCGGTAGCAAATGTACCCGCGACGCCGGCTGATCGTGAAGCCTCCACTGTAGCTTGTATTCCTCGACGATTCCTCTGGCTTCCTTCCGCGACAGGGGCGTCCAGCTCACGTTGATCTTTGTACTACCGAGAGGCTCGACTCGTATTTTTGGTACAGCCTTTGGAACTGTCGGAAAAACGTGTTCAACCGTTCGAATTATCCGAAAACACACGTAGCCTCGATCGACTCCGATATTTACCGCTCGGCGCTGTGGAACACACGATCGTGGCGGACTGATCGCTCGCCCCATGATTGTTCCACACTCTGACGTAGAAGGAATAATTGGTAAACGGCTCGAGCAGCTTCGTGACTTCCACGAACGTCGAATTGCCCGGCTCCGGAGGCGAGACTTCCTCCTTGCCACCATCTTTTCGTCAAACGGCGAAACGTATGTAATATCCGGCGGATAGACTCGATTTCTTTGAACTCTACAGTCTTTTTTCTACGGCGAATTACCTTCTGGACTGTAATGGACGGTATATGCTGTAATACTGGTTGAAGGCAGAGACTTTGGTGGTTCCCAGGAAATGAATATTTTGAAGGGCGAGGGAGCGTGACACTTGAGCGAGGTCGGTGCCGCGGGACTGTTCCTCGACGTGTTGACCCGCAAGCGTCCGGCGGCCCAAATTTCACCGGCTTCGTTGACCGCCACGCACTGATAAACACCGGAATCCGACGGTACCGTCGCTGATATCGCCAGTTCCATTTTGTTCTCCTCTTTCGCGTACGTCGTTCGTCGACCTGGATTCGTCATCGACGGTCGTTAAAAACATCGCGAAAAACGCGTTACTTTCGCAAAATCAACGCACCGTTTATCGTTATATTCGCCGAATCCTTCAGCCAATATATCTCCGGCGTTGGAGTTCCCTGCGCCTGGCACTCGAATCTCGCCGTACGTCCGTTGGGAAAACTCTGACTCGTCGGTTTTTTCAAAAAACTCGGTGGCACCGTCACGTCGATCGTCACGTTCTGTACTTTTGGTCGCATTTTTGCATTTTTCGTCGAGCACGAGTAAATACCAGCGTCTTTCGGGCTCGCGTCGTACAATTTGAGGATGGCGATACTCTTGGTCGAATTCGAAAGTACCTGCGGAACGGCTGCGCCGTCTGTTGTTGAAAAACGAACGATCGATGTATTTTCGAAATAAGCCGCGATAGAAAATAATCGATGTTGGCGAAAATGTGGAAAAAAGGATAAAGAAAACTCGCCCGAATATCGCGGAACAAAAGTCCACGTTACTGTGGACGCTGCATCTCCGGATGCTGCGCACGCTAACGTCAAACTCGTGCCATTCGTCAGTCGATAATTGTAGGATAATTGAGGATACAACGAAATTTGTACAGCCGCCTCGGTTTTTCGTCGGCCTGGATTCACCGTGAGCTTCGCCTCTTTGCTCCTTTTGATCTTTTTGATAAAATCATTTCTCGCTATACACCTGAAATCAACGTATCATCGTCTCTTGTTGTCTCAATGTCGAGTCGTTTATGCATCATACCTGTATGAACCAGCATCGGACGGCTGAGTCGAGCTAATGTAAAGAACACCCGGCGGTACCAAATAATATCTGCGAATAAGAGAAAGCAATTGTTTTTCATGAAAATTGAGTATCGATTTTCGTTTTTTCCTCTCTTTTCAAACTCTCGGGTACGGAAATGTGCGTACTTGGTGCTGTTGCGATCGATCGCAACTGCTTTGCCATTATGCAGCCACGTTATGTTTGGTGGAAACGGCACGCTGTCGATGATACACGAAAACCTTGCAATTTCGCCCTCGCCAACAGTCTGATCGACGGGTGATTCTTTGAAATTGTGCGACAGTTCTAAAATCGAGTAAGTTATCAATATTAATCAACATCACGCGTTAATTGGAAAAAAAAAAGATATTTCCGATCGAATTTTCGTCTCACCCGCCGCTTGTACGAACGTGGGCGACGACCGCAGGAAACCTCCGGAATTCGTTCGCGCTACGCATCTGTATTCGTGCTTTTTCGAAAATTTTCCGAGAGACGAGAAAACATCGTTGCGCCCTTTCGATTTTTGCGCCAATTGTAAATTTTGTTTCTGCGTCAAGTAATTTAATAAATAAAAAACATCGTCTGTGGACCGATCGGTAATTGGAAAACCTTTGAAATATACGCCGTACTCTGTGCGTTATAACACGTCGTATAATCATTCGATGTAAATGTTTGGGGAATATGGTCAACGTACTCGACGAAATCGTCATTTTTTGAATATCATATTTCTTACTTTGGAAAAATGAAGAGAGCCGTTGTGGAGCAAGTCGCAACGCGCGATACCGCACGGCGGAGCAGGTACGCCATTGAGCAGCCAAGATATATCCTGATTATCGCCGGATGACAGACAACTTAGCGTAACGCCTCTTCTCCCCAATACAACGTTCCCTCCGGGCTCTATCGCCAGACTAGCTTCCGCACCTTTTGTCAGGCCGACGTCAGAACCGTCAAATTTTGAACCATTTTTCCCTCCGTGAACGCCGCTCGATCCTCGGACACCTGACGAATGACATTTTCAATCGCACGTCGATTCTGATATATTACGAGAGATTCTTTGGAAAAAAGAAAATTTCACCGACGAGTCCTTCCATAATATTTTTGTAGCAGAAAAAGTTTCTCGCGATTCAAGCGCGATAGGTATCGATCGTATCGACAAATAACGATCGCGAACGTTTTTTCGTTAGAAAATGACGATCGCGGCAGGTAAAAATGAAAAAAAAGGAAAAACATCGACGCGGATATAGCGGCGAGGCGCCCCACCAGCATTATGCGATTGTTCGTGAATTACGGTCGGAGCCTCGTGACTCTGCCATGTGCGTTACCTCTCGGTAAACACGAGGAGAATGTCTGAAATATTGCGCTTGCGGAAAAAACACGCAACGGCACATTGGGAATGAGAAAACATCGACGATTGAAATATTGCAAAAAAAGAAATGTAATGATCGATAGATGCGTGTCCTGATTGTACGGGCGGGAGGGGGGCACGAGGACCGGGCGGGATGGAGGGGATTATTGTTCGAAAAAACGTTAGAGTCATTGTTACGCGATGGTGACAGATTCTCGTGGCAATATTTCACGATCGATCGTCTTGGGGTGCCGTGTGCTCATGACGCGAAAAAAAGACACACACACACGCACACGCGTATAGATATGTAATCTAAGCGAAATAATCGTTTGACCGCGAGAATATTTCGATACCGGTGTTTCAATCGACGGAAAATCGAGGCGATTGAAGAATATTAGCACACGTGCCAGGGGTGCCCGCTGATAATTGAACTCGACGAAAACAATGAAAGTCCTCGCGGGAGCATCGACGAATTTTCAGGGAGGAAAGACGAAAAAAACAGAGTAAAAGTAATAACGCACCTGCGGCGCAAACGGGCTCGAGCACTTCCGTAAACAAGATGCCGAGCAAAAGCACCCGCGCCGCCATAAATACGCGCTCATCGGCACTCGCGTTTTTTAACCACTTCAACTTCACTGATGAACGATCACGCCGACACGCCGCTGTTTCTTTTCGTTGACAGAATCGGGGTGCGTTATTCTTCGCCGCATGTTTGACATCGACTGTTTTTTATATCTATGTACGTGTACGTTGAAATACATATATGTAATAACATACGTCCTACACCGCACACGAAACGCTACGTTTTTTTTTATTGAAAGCGAAGGAAAGAACGGTAGACACATGAGAGAGCGCGCGCGCGCGCGCACTTTTCTCACGAGCCTCCAATAGTTGGTAATTTAGCCGCTTCTGGCGCCGCGGCGCACTGATCTTATAGTTGTTATTGCGTCTGCGCGTTGAATCTCGGCGCGAAATTCGAAATGCCGATTCTTTTTTTCTTTCATTTGTATTTCAATTTCCACACGTCATCCCGATAACGCGACCAATCCAATAATTATTTGTATTGGGAAATAAAAGTGCAAAAGCAGAGTGTACAGATCAAAAGTATATACATGTATCCATCGTGTAGCCACATGTATCAGTATACAGTACTGACACGGCGTGCGCCGCCGTCACGTGGCAGCACCCGCGTACGGCACCACGGTACACTTGCTGCGCGAATCAAACAACTATTTTACGTTTTATTCCTAATTATCTCTGTTCGTAATTTATACATTGAAATGACGTTTGATACATTCGTCTTGTTTAAGAAGAATTTGCCACATTTTCATATTATTCCAAACTACATATCGCCAGCGTATCAACACTCGAATTCGACGTCTTTAAAGTTTTCATTACCACAACTTCACAGCTTCCGATGTTCTCGTGAAATGTTTAATTCGCACGAAATCAGTTGAAAGAAAATGTTGTTTAATAACCCTTGATTTGCTCTAAAATGCTCGAATTGCTTTAAAATGTTGACGAAAAAAAGCACTGCTGCGATAACGAGCATTTTGGAAACGTACGAAGGTCGCGACAAGTTTCTAAAGACCCTATCGTACGCTGCCAAATTGGCGACGTTATTCGCAAAGTCTCCCGAGACACTGTCAAAATTCAGTCGTTTCGGAAGCAAAATGAGCGAATGTCGAGTTATATTGAGGCTCATGGATGACATTCCGATACTGCACGAGATCGTCGAGTACGGCTTGGGTAAACAGGTACGATAATGCAAAATTGTCTTCCATTCGCATCGACCTTGAAAAATTTGTCGTTTTCTCGTAGGAGTCTGTCGGCTACGTGAGATACTTGAAACTATTGAGAAACGCGGTCGACGTCGTTTCATCTCCGTTGGAACACATTTGCTGGGCGGGAGAACAGAAATTTATCAACACCAACGAAAGTTACTGGGACGATCGCAGCACCGGTTTGTGGGTCGTCAGTGTTTTCCTCTCGCTGCTGATGTACGTAGAGAATACCGTCGCCAAACATTTATGCGTCATTCTAATGTTCCGAGTCGTCTGAATCAAGAATACTCCCCTGCAGATCGTTCGCGAAACTGACCAGATTGGAGTCTGAGTTGCGCACGGAATTATCGGAGTATTACGAAACCATCGACGATAACAGGATAAAAAACATAAAAACTCTCAACGGAGAGAGAAAAAATCAGATACTCTCTTGTCTAAGATTGACGCTGGATCTGACTTACGCGATAAGTTATCTTCCGTCGAGCAGCCGCTGGGGATATCGTTTGAAAACGTGGCAAGTGGGATTACTCGGCACGGCATCCTCCGTCATAGGAATTTATCAGCTTTATCGGAAGTCGGTAACCGATTTTCGATGAAGCGCAAACCTGTATTACGAATAATAATTGTACAAACGTCGATGAGAGAATAATCGATGAGTTTTCATGGTTGGGTAATTCTTTATTGTCTTCGATGAGTTTTTTCTCTTCTCTTTAATTATTGTCATAGAGATAACAAGGGGAATAAGGCCAAGCCTCGGAAATCATCGCTGGCTGCTTAAAGCTTCGTCGACGAACGCTCCGTTCGTAATCGCGAGCGAGGCTTTTAGCAATTGTCGTGTAATATTGCACGTAAATATAGCTTGGATGCGTAATTATATCGCATCGCCGTATCGCGAATATTTTCTCGTCCCCTTTCGTTCAATTCGTACTCTAAACTCGTTGATTAATAAAACCTAAAGAAGGATAGTTACTTTCTTTTTCCATTCGAAAACGTAAAACGAGAAATAAGAACGTTTTCCCTCATTTTCGAGCGACTTTTCTTTAAAACATTCCATCGATATCCAGGATACTCTGCCCAGTCGAGAGAGAGTATATTTTTTCTATCAATATCATTTGTCACCCTGTTTCCTGTTTTTTTTCTCTGCACATTCTCAATCGCTTAAAAATAATTGATACCTTCAACGCTTCGAATAAAATTCATCGAATTCATTTTGATTATTACGTTAAAAGGCACGAGACTCAATAAGAAGTGTTCGACAAATCAGGCATTTCCGGATAAAAGACCTTTAAAATTTCCTCGTTCGTTTATCAATCGCAAGAAAAAAGCGTCGAAGCTGGCGCGCTCTTCGTTCCGCGATATTCGGAGTATTACTACTTTTCACATTTTCGGAGATTGCATATATATTTCTCCCGTACTTTTTTCTTTTTCGTTTTACTCGAAAACCGGCGATTCGTCGTCAGCTTGTTCGCGTGGCTTTAAAATTTAGCTTTGGATTCCGGTCCGATAAACGTTGCATAAAAAACATGTATATTCATGAGCAAGGAGCGGAGGAAAAAGCGGGGAGGCGGGGCTTGAGAAGGAAAATTTTGGTACATTGACCGAACGAAAGAAGAGGAGGTTCGAACAAAACTGAAAAATACACCTGCAAAATGATGAATTTTAATTCATTTAACAAAATAATATGAAAAATATAAGAAACATGATGGCGCTTTTCTTTTTATGTCTTGCTTTTTTCGAGAACTTTTGAGAAGGGCGAAGCGAGTCGGATGGAGCCTGGCTTCGAAAACGCGAGGGATGCCGTTTTCTTTTTTTTTTTTTTTTCAAACGAGAAGAAAAAAACACAATTAACGTAACTACGTGTGTGCGTATCGAGAAAAGAAAAATAATAAAATGAAAAAAAAAAAAAAAATACATAATCAATTCACTACAATCCCGCTCCAGAATCGTAGACCGTGTACAAATCCATTTCGTCAACAGATAAACCAGTCGAGTAAGCGCGAACGTTTTACGATCACGCCCGTATCATTATCATTGTGTGCAAGTGTCTTTCTTTTCCTTTTCTTTTTCTTTAGCTGCACAGCGGGGCGATATTTCACCACGTTCGAGGGACTCGACGGAATTATTACAAGTATAAATGGCTACAGCGGGCCGTTCGCGTTTCTCTGCACCCCCCTTGCACTGTACATTCTTAATGGAAAAACCAAGCGAGATAAATCATTGATCGTTCGGCAATAATCGTCTCGCCGATTCGGAAAAAAAAAAAAAATAGCGACCTCAACGCGAGCTTGCTCACGCTCGTGCTTTTTCTTTCCTCCCTGTGTTTTTTGCTTAACTTTTTCTTTTTTTATACAAATTATATTGAATTTATCGCGAAAAAAAAAAGAAAAAAAATACCGCAAACTCGTTCTTTTTTTTTTCTCTCTCTCTTCTCCGTCAATGTAAAAAAATATCGTAAAGCCGCGCTCTACGATTCCCCGCATTTTCCTTCGTACGTAACGACAACAGCCCCCTTTTGTTGAATTAATGATCTTTCGCGCGTTTTCAATGAAACGCGATAAAAAAAAAACCCCCCAAAAGAACATACACGGCGACTGAAGGAAGAGAGGCGATCTCCGTTCCTTCGGCAACGATAAACAATCATCATATCGTACAGGAGCGAAACACACGCGAATCATGAAAGTTACTCCGGGATTAGGCATTTCTTTTTCCTCTCCTTCTACCAAAACTGCCTATGGACTCTCTGTTGCACAGTTGATCTCTGTGTCTCTCGTTTCTCTCGGATCTTCGCGCGATCGAGTGTCCGCGTTACGAAAAACCAAAAACGCGTCGAGGGAAAAATAATGAATCAGTCGATCGGGCATCCTCGGGAAAAATTGAACGATAGCTCTGTCAGTCGCGGAGGGAGAAAAAAAGAATTGGAAAACGAAAGAAAAGAAAAATGGACTCCCGGGCCGAGCTGTCGGGACGATTTGAATCGTAAAATTGCCACTCGTGTTCCTCGGCTGTCTTTCTCCAGCTGTCATCTCGCTGCTTACATCAGCGATCCGCAGAGGGGACGATTTCCAAAGTTTATACCGGAATGGTGTCCCAGCGAGACGATGGCGTTGGTCTTTGAGCCTCGCGACATTGGCTGATGGTGGCGCATCGGCTCGGAATCGTGCTGCCAGTGCCAACAGTTGCGACAAAAGTATCGAGAGCAGATCTGCGAAAGATGGTCGAATGATTGGAAGGAATTTTTGGAAAAACTGAATAACGATACGGATTTTTCATTTCCGGCACGAATCTTACCGGCTCGCGACAGAAATACGGCCCGTGTTGCACGGCGCACGCCGAGCATACGGAATCCTCGATGTAAGGATCGATCTGGACCTGTCGTGGAATTGACGAGATGAGCACGAGTTTAATGGGATTTAAGATCGCTATTTCGATCGCTATTTCGATTCCGCCTACCTTTTTCGTAAAGAGAGACGTTTTTATCTCCACGAATGCCGTGGCGCACGCTTTCTTGTACGAACGTTTGCTGCCGAACGTCACACGAGCCGAGCCGATCGGATATTTCCACTTGTCGGTATCGATGCCTAAAGGAAAATCTCTGGCGGTTATTCGTGTCTCGTTTCTTCGCGATTCTTCGCATCGGCGATTTTTCAACGGTAAAGCAATTACCCGCGTAAATGACTTCGTCGAAGAGATCATTCATGACCTTGGCGAGACCCTCGGCCGTCAGCATGCCATGGAGAGCTCCGACGAATACCGTCTTCTCCGGATCCAACTTTTGCGACGATGACTTTGAATAGTTGCTGTCGCTGATGTGCCACGGAATTACTTGAACCTTTAATGGGAAGAATCACGAGCGGGTGACGAATATCGTTCGGAACTAAGCGTAATTCGATTTACGGAAAAACTCACGTCTTTGGGCTTTGAACGTTTTGGCGTAATCTTGTAGTACCAGCTTTTCTCGTCGCCGAAACGGTGAGTGCAGCAGGACAGCAGGGATTTCACCTGTGCGAGGTTGAAATGCATCGTGAAACATGGAAAATGCGCAATTAACTTGGAAAACAACGACGACAAAGTCTTGCCTGCTTTTCCGACTCGAGGATTATATAAGCGTATCCCTTCGGCTGACTGTCGGATTGCTCCTTGCCGGGCCATTCCACGCGTATCGGACCGAACTGCTTGAACGTCGAGACGAGGAGGGATTCGGTAACGTCCCACGGCACACCACCGAGGAACACCTTGGAGGAGTAACCCGAGGATTTCGCCGTGCGTTTTGGCAGCTCTCCGGACCACGTGCACGTGGCTTCGCACAGCGCTGATCCGACGGACAAAAACGCGCGTTTGCCTTTTGTCACTATTTTTGAATGCTCGTGAACAAGCGAGTACGGAAACGACATAGCTACCGGCTGCGTTACGATGACATCTGGCGGCGCGATCGAGGGAGATGTGAGGCTCCAAAATGTTGGCGGTTTTCGTTATCGGCATAACGTGATTTCCCGATGAGCAGCAGTGATAATGGCGCATGTTCGAGTATTGCTGCTGCTGCTGCTGCTGCTGCTGCTGCTGCTGTTGGTGATATTTCTTGATGGCCATACGCTGATAAGCGGCGGCTCTGTTTCCACCGTGATAGAGATCGACGTCGGGCGGCATCAGGGCGCTCAAGGATGACGGATAACACGAGTGTCCCGATGAATTCAACGACAGACGGTTCTAACGAGGTGAGCGAGACGTGAATCTCTCGAAGGAATCGAATCAAGTGGGGAAAAAAGCGAAAAACGAAATTTTCCGTCAACGTACTCGTACCATAATGTCGGACAGCGAACCGTCCACGCTGCTGTAACCGCTCGTCTCCGAATCTGCCGGTGAATTCGAGCGCGAACCACCGAAGCCGAGCATGTGAGGGTAATCCATCGTCGGACTGCCGCAATCGCTGTGGAACAAATTTTGAAAAATCGATAATCGATTGATGACGATATTCATATTAATATCAAAGTAAATTGAAAAATTCGGTTTTTAACCTGTAGGCCGGTGAGCCTCTTATGGGTCTTCCGTAATAGGGCGAATGTCCGGTCGACGAGGGAGAGCCGAGATTGTAATGAGACCGGTTGGAGGGTGATTGCGAGGCATACCCATTGCCGTTGACAGCGCTGTTGGAATAACTGTAAGGATTCGAGTAGACGCTTCCCGGGGTGCTCGGACTTCCGGGTGTCGTTGCGGAATTCGGTGTCCCCGGCATTTCTATGCTCGGTGAGCTTGGACAGCATCCATGAGTCTCGTCAAATTGCTAAAAAAAAAACGAGAAAAATTAAAGTAAAAAAAAACAATGAGAATAAACAAAAGAGCAGAGATTTCTCGTGTTTGGCGAAAGACGATTGTCGCAATTTTCGTACAACGTTTGCCGAACACGTGGCTATATTTTATTTCAATTTTCACGGCTTTCGGTAATTTCGCGTGTGTGATAATTTGGAAAAGGGCTAAAATCACAGCCTCCTCCCGCGTGTAATTTCGGATGAAATCTTCCGCGAGCATGTTCTCTTGGATAACGTCCAAAATGATATTCGCGATACGTTTGAACGTTTTGTGACGCGTCCGCCGAGCCTCGACGAGGGGATATTCCGCTCGCAAAAAATCGTACAGGATTTTCTTCGTTGATAAAAGAGAGAAAGGGTCGAGGAGAGAGTCTGGTGGCCGTGCGATAGGGTTGTTTGGCTCGCGCCTCCAATTTCTTGGCTGCGATGATATCGAGGTCGTTTCGAAGCTTTTTTCTTTACTCTCTCACTTTGCGTAATTTATTTCGTACAGCCGCATTGTCCGGGCGATGCTTAATGTCGACATTTCCATCATCCGCGTTTGTACCCTCGCACGCTCCCTTCGATTTTTCGTGACACGCTTTATACCACGCCAGGCCCGATTTTCCGTCGGTTTACCAACGATTTAGTCGTCGTAATGGTCTCGTTTCACGAGAATTACACACCGAGGCAATAAAGACGTAAATAAATAAATAAATAAAATTTCTTCAACGCGGACGATACGTTGGCAATTTTGCGCGAGGCCAAAGTAGCATCTCGTTTGAATTATTGCAACGGGCTTTGTAGTCAATTTTTTTATTTGACGTTTTACGAGCTGCACAAAAACGTCTCGGTATTTCGGCAAACGGCGGGAAAAAATTGCAGCGATATTAAATATCGCTTTCTTCCTTTTTTTTGTTTCAGAAAAAAAATACATCAATGCAATTTTTTTGCACGACAATTTTTGCAATGCAAGACCTTCCGCGAGTAAAGATAAGGTCAGATAAATCGAAATATCTACAATGTGATTTTGTCGCTTTCTTTCGTTTTTCATGCCCCCGATGAAACGTAACGTATCGACAGCGATTCTCAGATACCATTTCCTCGATTTGTAAGAATAGAGAGGAACGTACATGGACCTTATTGAAACGTCATGTGCAGCTTTTTTTCGCGAGCCGGAACGAAGCTTTCACGTTTTCTCTCTTGTATCGATACGCGCGTGTACGTCGGAAAGTGAAGTTACGAAATTGAGGACGTTTTCCTTGCTCCGAAAAATCAAATACTCCGACGACTTGTGTATTCTGGGGAAAAAATGTTCAAAGCTTCGGGAGCTTCGTTGTGTTATTTTTTTCCAAATTGTCAATTGACTCGACAATTTTATTTCAAGGGCGAAAATCCGCTCGAGAGATGTCATAATTGTCTGCCGTTGAAATTTCACGTGCCAAGTGAGTTTACTGCAAGAACATTTTTTTCTCTCGCACTCTCTCTCTTTTTCTCTTTTTATGCCTTCTCAAAGAAACTCATCGTGGCAAAGTGATGGCACGAAATGAAGAAAAAGATTAAGACACTCGCCCGTGGGATTCTCAATAGGGTGGTTGGAATTGATCCAATGGGGATGATCATTGTTCTATATTTATGCATCTCTCAGACCGGATATCTCTTTTGTCAAAATCTGCCTACATCTCCGGTGTATACCGAGTTTTGACGTAACGATTAATCTCCGAAACTAATTTCCGCAACGCAGGCTTGGAGTAAAAAAATGGAAAATTCGTATTATTCCTTTCGGACGAGCTCCATGACAACTGAATCCAACGTCGTAAATAAAATAATTCGAAAAGCCAGAAAACATTCCTTCGACGAATTTCGTCTTCATCTTCGTTAAAATCTTTCGAAAATGCGTGAGAAAAGAGCATTTTTGGTTCTTGGGTATTTTTGAATGATTCTTTTTTGAGACAAATTGAAAAAAAAAAACATGATCGTGAATCGTTCGGAGAAAATGGGCGCCGGGAGCGTGTCATCTGTCACGAATTTCCGCTTTTTTCGTCACGGTTGTCATAGATTTCAGTAATGAAAAAACGTGTACTGTTTTTTTCTTTTCTTTCGCTCAAATTTATGCAATGTGATGATTATTCGTAATTATTTCATTGGATCAAGGGTTCGAGGGGAGATGAATAATTGCGCTATACTCTGGAAATCCAGGATATTCATGTACGGAAAAAATAGAATTTTTCCATCGGCGGAAAATGCATGAGACGCGGAAGATTCACGGACCGGCGAATATTATTTCACATCGATATTTTCGGTATTACGTTACCATTACCGGATAATTGAGTTGCGAGGAGGCGTGTCCGTGATTTTGTCCATAATTCTGTCCGTTGCACTGTTGGCGATAATTCGACGAGCCGATCGATGATTGACTGCCCGTGAGAGATCCGCGAGGGAGGCTGAGGCCGAAGAGATCCAAGATCGACATGTCCTGAGCTGGAAAGGAACCACGTGCACGAGGGAATTTTTTAAAATAAACGTGTATATCGATTTTTTTCCTCTTCACCTGCCTACGCTCCGGTGGTTGAGAAAAAACTGACTTTTCTTATTTTCTCGCTCGTTGACAAACGAAAAACAATTTTTCCCCCCCATCAACAGCCATGAAGCGACCTTCATCGCCGTTGCTGCGATTTCAACGCGTTTGGCAATTCGGTCAATTCCATGATTTTCCTTAGACTTGGACTTTTTTTCTTACGATCATCATCGTCATTGAGAATAGTGAGAATTCTTCTCGATTAGTCGAAAATTACCTTCGGGACTCGATGCTTTGACGGATGATGGCGAATAAATCGATTCGTGAGCTCGGTTCGAGTGGAACGAGTTTTTAGTCGCGGTGCTCGATGGCAAATCGAGAAGCAAATTGTTGATGGATTGCAGCTGATGAATATGCTCTCTCTGATGCATCTGTATCTTTTCGCGATGCTGCTGCAGATATTGCTGCTCTCTCTCGCGCTGCTGATGCAGTTGCTCGCGTTCGGCTCGACGCTGCTGCTGCTGCTGCTGCTGCTGCTGGTCTCGCTCCTGCTGCGGCTGCAGTTGCAGAGCATCGAGATCCATGTGAGACGGAAGTTTGAGCGTCGGTTCGCGCTCCAATTGTTGCTGAAGCTGCAGAGGATCTCGCTGCTGTTCGGCACGTTCCAGACTCTCCGCAGTCGTGTTTTCCGCGTCGTAGGACATTGCCAGCTGCAATTCAAACGAACGACAAAAGCGTCGATTATTCCGCCTCGTTATTCTTTGCAAAATTAATGAAAACCACGTCAGACTCTCTCTCCTCGAAATTCCTCAAAATCCGCGTCACATCGAGCTGTCTTTGGAAAAATCAGCGAAAATATTCGTGAAACGTTAGAGTCTCCTATTTTCCATGGAATATCTTTGTGTTAATTTTTCAAAATATCGACCGAACATTCTCGTAAATACACGTGTGTGTTTTCAATCCGAATCTGAGGAATTTCACCAAAGACGTTTGTCTACTATTCTCGCCCCTGCCATAAAACTCTGCCTCTCTGTATATTCGTTCGAATGGACAACAATGTACTTGGCAAAATTTTCACTCTCTTGAGAGAGAGAGAGAGAGGGGGGGGGGGGGGAAGAGAGCATTGTATTGTCCGCTGGTTTACATAGATAACGGATACAAAAGAAATGTAGGGCTTGAAGGACACACGTGGCTCAATGTTCCAAGAATCTTCCAAGAATCTTAGGGTCTTTAGGAGCGATGGAACGACGATGGAATAATCGATGTAGGTAGAAGAAAGCGAGAAAAACATTTTTTCACGATTCGGATCCATAAGAAATTACCGGCGATTTGGCAAACAATTTCCGAGAATCGAATTTACCTCGTACGGGCCATTTGACGGAAAACAAAATTCTTATTGATTTTAAAGACAAATCGGAGCGGAATTTCATGCTCCGATAATTATCGAGTCGATCGCGGTTGAATTAGCGCGTTTCGCGACTGAAACGAACCCGCGATGATCACCCTCGTTTTTACAAAGTACAACAGTCCGCGACGCTGCGTGGAAAGTTTCGGAGCAAAGAGGGCAAAAATTGAACAAAGAACAGTTCTGGAGCAGACCACGTGTGTAATGTTACATTTTGGTACAAGCAGCGAGCTCGACTCGGGCGTTTGTTTATTTTTTACGTGAAGGGCACGTTCTCTTCGACTCTCTTCGCGGTCGTGGATTTCGAGTGGATTTCGAGCACGCGATGAGCTCTCGGGGAAACGAAATTTCGCAAAAACGAGTAAAAATTCGCAATGACGCGGGAATTACTACACAGGAGGCTGTGGAATCGAACGTTTCTCTTTTCTCTCACAAAATTGATATTACCTGTTGATACAGTGATGTCATCATGGAGTCAAAAAAAAAATCTTTTCCCTTGTCTCTCTTTTCTCCCGTTGCTCTTTCTCTCTCCGTCCCGTGCACACAATTATTATTATCCCGTAACGCGATTATCTGGTTAATTCAAAATTCGCCGGACGACGATGGCGTTGCGTTGAATATTTTTGCAAAAAAAACGTTGAAGCTCACGAAAATGCGACTATTCTCGCGACGATAGTATCAATGGAATACAAAAAAAAGGACGCTTCCGATGAGATTCAAGCAAAGGGCGGAGAAAAAAATGGACACACTTGCTTTTATTGCGAATAAATTAATATAAATTAACGACGGGTCACATTTAGTGGAGTAAGAAAGAAAAACGGAAAAATCAATTTGGTTACTCGATAACGCTCGGAGCAGCGAGCGATTATCTCAGAGATTCGTTTTATGGACCATCGTTAATTTTTCAAAACGCGGGTTCGATGTATCGCCGTAAAATCTATTTTTCTGTTTGATCAAATGTATTTATCGACTTTTATTCTTTTTTTTTGATTATTTTGACAGTAATTCACGATGCGATCATTCTCGTCCGCGTCCCTCGCGCTCGCGAACTGAATTGAATATTTTTGCCGGTACGCGCTCGTGTATTCGCGCTTCGCCACGGGAGAGGGAGGCTGAGCAACGAGAATCTTATATATCACGCGAAACGCTTCGGCGGGGGAACATTACGTGAGCTGAACGACGCAAAATCGAAATGTCGTCCCTTTCTCTCTCTCTCTCTCTCTCTCTCTCTCTCTCTCTCTCTCTGTCTGTTTTTCTCTCAAAAACTAAGCCAAGATGCGAGAAGAAACGAGGAAAATTCCTCTTTTTCCCTTTGGCGAGAAGAAAAATTTGAGTTTCTTTTTTTTTTGTGTTTTTTTTATTCAATATTCTATGTGGGCCGTTGACGAGTCCATCATCGGATATTCGGGACTCATTTCTCGCGTTGAATAATTAACAACGACGTCGCGCGAACGCTCGGTCTTTTCCGCCGGATTTTCCGCCGGTTTCGGCGATTCCTCGTCCCATTGTGAGAACAAGTTGACGCATAGCTTGTTGATGTCGTGGTCCTGCATCCCGGCGGGTCCAGCGACGGAATTCTCCGTCGTTTCCGCGGATGTCTCCGCGACTGCGCGACCTTCCGGAAATTTGTACTTTGGCATCGTCCTCGGAGCATCTGAAAAGCGTCGTCACCATCTTCAGTCTCCGGCTGTTCTCTCGTTGAATTTTTGATTGGAAAAGGTTCGCAAAGGTTACCAGGAAACGGTGGAGTTTCCTCGATGAGTTGCTCCATCACGTAGCCGAGCATGGTGGTCGTAAAAGTGTCGTCTCTCCTGAGGCCGAGAGCTCTGTGCAAGGCGTCTACGGCATCTTGCGTGTTGCCCATCAGAGCGTGTATGAAACCAATCGCAGAATACGTCGATGGATTCATGGGATTGAGTACCAAGGCCTAAAGCGACGACGGAGAATCAAGAAATCGTTTTCATCCCCGAGAATCGGAGAGAAAAAAAAATGAAAAGTTACCTGCTGATGGTAATCCAGAGCGTCCTCGTATTTTTTCAGTTTTCTGCAAGTGTGTCCGAGATTATTCAAGAGAGCCTCCCATTTGCTCGGCAATATTACTTTCTTCGTGCCACCCTGAATTCTCTTCATCGCTTCCTTGAATTGTCGCTCGGCTGATTTATAACTGTCGGCGAGATGAGAAAAATGGGTCGTTAATTTATAATGATCCGATGGTCGTTTTCAATCTCCGCCGCACTTACTCCATGTTGTAAAAGGATATGAGGCCAGTCTCGTGAATGACGAAGGGATCGTTGGGTGCGATGCTCTGTGCCTGCTGGAAGAATTTGTCCGCCAATTTGAGATTATTCGTCAGACCGCATTCGAGGCCGATGTAGAGCAAGGGCAGGTGACAACCCTTCATCAGTTGCGAGGCTTTGAAGTACGCTGCCATTGCCTGATCGTGTTCGTTCTCAGCGGCGAAGGAATGACCGTAAGCCAGCCAGGCTGGTCCGAACAGTCTATCGAGGGCTGTAGCTTTCGCCAGGTATCTCCGCGCATGATCGCTCTTACCTGGACAACAATAGACCACCGGTCGGCTTAATATACGAGGGGTCCCCCCCGTGTCTCAGAGCGTAGGGTGATTCCGAGATTTTTTCGTCCTTTGTTTTTGCTACCTGCCGTCTTACCATCCCCACCCCTTGAGACCCTCTTTATCGGAGTCAAGTTTTTCAAGCCACTCTACTAATTGCACTCTATTGATATACAATGGACTGTTAATGGCAGACATAATATTTGACTCGACGGGTTATTACCGATTCCGAAATAATAGCAGCCGACGGCGAACCAAGCGAGTGCCATATCCGGATACAAATCCACCAATTTGTGAGCCAGGTAGAAAAGTGCTGTAAAACGATTAACGTACGTTATTTATGACTCTCGGGATTCTTCGTAGTGTGATCGCTGTTTTTGAATTCTCATCGCGAAATCAGCTTCACTCACCGTTTGTTTTTTTCAATTCAACGAGACACGCTATGTGGACCGGCAGACACGAGCTGTGATACGGATCTTTTTTCAGTATCCTGAAACGATTTAAACGTGAATTCGAGCGCGAAATTTTTCTATGTAGGATTTTCATTGATGAATCATTCTGTTGATAAACCTTTCCGTGAGGGAGAAACATTGATGATAGTCGCAATTGTAGTACAGTTTTTCCGCCCTTGAGACTTGCACGTCGAGATTACAGTCGAGTCTGTGGGACACGAACGAGCCCGACACGCGGAGCGGTATGATAAACTGTTCGTCCGTCGGCCCCTGATACTTTTTCAGCTTGCTCTCGTACAGCGATCGCACCAGATCGCGATCTCCGTCCGTGCATTGCTCGTTGAAAGGCAACGATTCCAGCAATTCCGTTTCTACGAACGCGCAAAGTCGTAAAATGTCCAGTGTCCACCGAAAGACGTGGGAACGTGGATTTTTTCGTACCTTCAGTGGCGGATAACATTTGATTTTGTACCAGAGCTTCGAAAGCCTGATAATTATGAACGTCGCAGTGCAGAGCTTGCTTGTAACAGTCCATGGCGACCGTTCTGTTGTCGGTCGCTTCGTAAACTCTTCCCTTTACGTACAATATGGAGCTTTGAATCTGGGGAAAAAAATGATCAATTGCATCGCTCGGTCAACGTCCACCAAGCGTTACGAGACGCTGATAATTCATTTTTGTCTAGAAGTAGTTTGTAACCAACGTTCTTTGGAGCGTCTTGCATCATCAGGCCTTGATCCACGTAGCTGGCGCTGGATTGAGTCATGCTTGTACACATTTCGGAATCTTTGAGAGCCTGAAGCGCCTCGTTGTACTCTTTGGCCTCGAGCAAGCTTCTTACCACCAGATAATGGCAAGCCACGTCCGTCTGAGAGGAAGCGACGGTTAATAACAAAAACGAGATAAACGGGAAAAGAGGATTGGTTTCGGTGAAAAGTTGTACCTTTTCTAGGCCCTTGCTCCTTATCAAGTGCGCAGCTCGATGATATTGCTTCATCAAAAACATGCATTGGGCCAGAGAACAAACGTCTTTGGGATCGTTGTTGCTCATAGATGCAACTTTGTCGGCCCAGAATAGAGCTGCGCTATAAAGATGCTGGAACGATTCAAAGATAAAACAAAATGAAAACAAACAACGTTGAATAACATTTGACATATTTGTTTCGCGGGTCTTACCAGATCGATGTACGATTTAACGAGCTTACGATAATTATCCAAGTTAATATCCTTCGAGTCTGGCATATTCTGCATTCCCGTGAAATCGGCGTCGCTATCTCGACGAGACATTTTATTGGGAAAATTGTTTGTAAATTTTATACACCAGCAGGAGAATTACGGGAGTATTACGTTAGGTTATGTTTATCAATTCATGGAGTTCGCCATTTTGAATTTCCGTGCGGTTACATAACTGCTGGTCACAATGAAATTGCGTATACGGTAAAGTAACCGTTTTTTTCATGATTGAAAAGCATCCAGTATGAGCTTCGAGTATCCACGCACGCAAGTTGAAGCCATTGAGGAGACTTTGCTCGCGATGTGTTTGTAAAAAAGAGGAAAGCACAAAAGGTGTGTCGAAAATAAAGGGTTTCGAAAATAGAGGGAGAAAGAGATATATCCCCGCCGACGATAATTAAGTGGTTCTGGAATAAAACGGTAGAGGCGTTGCGATCGCTCGGAGGCGGCGGGCACCAGCGGGCACGCTTATATATTTTTCAGACTCACTGGTCGCTGGTTCAGTGCTTCGACATCCTTCACCGTGTAAACTTGTGCCTCTGCCGCACACCAAAGTATTCGCCATTCACGTGAAGAGCCGAACACCGAGTTCTTGGCGTGTGTTCGCTGTATAATAGCAGAACCTACAAAACTCAAATAAAAGTTCTCTCACAAGACACACAAGGATAGTCTCGATATTATCGAGCAGTTGCAAATTTATCGTTGACAAGTTTTATTCACACCAAAGAAATGGCAGACTTTTTGGATTCTGAGGCTGAGGAGAGCGAGGTAATTATATATACCATCGACGTAAGCTTGAATTGTATCGCGGATACGTGAAAATCCATCATACTTTTATCGGAGTTTCATCATGAATAAACAGCATATTAATCGAGCATTGCTTTTTTTTCTCGTTGGAATTGACTCAATTTTTGTATTTCGCAACATTAGGAGGAGCTGGAAATGGATCACAGTGGCAAGAAGAAGGCGAAAAAGACCAAAGCCGTGGAGGAGAGCGACGAGGAGGAAGAAGGTAAAAAATACTCCAATATGCATTAGCATCTTTTTACTTTGATTATTATTCTCGCTCTCGTGAATTTTATCATAAAGTGCAACTATTGCGAGTGAGGGACGAAAGATGGCGTTAAAAATGTGCCAGGAAGGGTCAAAGTCAAAATAAAGTAATTTTTCGGAAAATTAATTAATCACAGACCCCAATTACGGTCTGTGATAATCGGTGTATTTGGCGTTTGGGTCAAATTCGCGTTTTATGACAAAAATTGTACATAATAATGTAAAATAAAAAATTTCTACATAATTTCGTCTCCCAGATGACGAGGATCGATTGCGAGAGGAGCTGAAAGACCTCATCGATGACAATCCTATCGAGGAGAGCGACGGGGAAGACAGTGACGGGTCGGGAGGATCCAAAAAGCGAAAAAAGAGCGACGACGAAGATTTTGACGACAGGCTCGAGGATGACGACTATGATTTGATCGAGGAAAATCTTGGTATCACCGTCGAGAGAGTAAGCCCCCCATGTTTTTCGAGTTTGAGACGAATCTTTTGAGCCATCTCGCGTGTTATCAAACGATATTAATGATATTATCTGTGCACGCGAAGAAACGTTTCAAACGACTGAAACGGGTGGAGGATCGAGAATCCGACGAGGAACAAGAGCAGCAGCCTGGAGAAGAGAGAGACGCCATCGCCAATGAACTCTTTGACGGAGGCTCAAATGACGTAAGAATCCTCAAACGTACATTCGCTTCCGCAAAGTCCATAAATTCTCTGTTATTCTGTAACGATACAAGATAATCCGGGGTATCGGAGTTGTTACCACTTTTTGAATGTTTTACGTGAAAAAAATCAGATTCTCCCTATTATCGAGGTTTTACGATTTTGATCTCTCAATCGTTCATTCATGGACCGTATGACACGGAAATGATGCGTACTCACATGCTCGCTCATGACATTATTTTTAATGCTATCTAACAATTGAAGGAACGGGAAGCACCGGCGGTACGTGTGACACTTGAAAACACTCTTGAACGGCATTAGGGATCTCCGAGAGCCTGATATTCCCGATAAATTTTTTTTTCCCCATCAACCGATATCTCAACGGCGAAATTACGGTGTGATAAAACATTTTCACAGGAGGACGAGAGAAGGAGCGAACGGAGTCACAGGCCGGAGGCCGAAACGTTCGACATGGAGGGCAGCGAAGGAGAGTACTCCGACGCTGATGATTTCATCGTTGACGACGACGGAAGACCAATTACCGAGAGAAAACGAAAGAAAAAACCGATATTCTCCGACGCGTGAGTATCTCGACAACTTTGTACTTTTATGATTGATTCGACGTTTGCGTGAAAAACCGTGGATGAAAAAATAAAACGAACGAAATTTCCAGTGCTCTTCAAGAAGCTCAGGATATTTTCGGGGTTGACTTTGATTACGACGAGTTCGACAAGTACGGCGGAGAGGACTACGAGGAGGAAGAGGAGGAGGATGAGGAAGAGGACGAGTACCTCGACGACGACGGCGAGAGACCGCGTCGTCCGAAGAAAACATCGAAAAAACGACCGACGAGAAAGAGCATCTTTGAAATTTACGAACCCAGCGAGTTGAAACGCGGCCATTTCACGGACATGGATAACGAGGCAAGAATTCGATGTTTTACGACTTTTATGCTCCACGCCTATTTTTTTTTCAAGTACAAGGAGAGAAAAGGAATATTTTTGTAAACTCGTGTTCTTCCTCTCACTACAGATTCGCAACACCGACATACCGGAACGAATGCAACTGCGCTCGGTGCCGGTAACGCCGGTTCCCGAAGGTTCCGACGAGTTGGACCTCGAGGCCGAGTGGATATACAAGCAGGCGTTTTGCCGTCCAACGATCTCGATACAGGACGCTCATTTGAACGACGAGGCGAAAGAACGCGCGAGAAAAGGTCCGCAGACCGTTGGAAAGATCAAGAAGGCGCTCGATTTCATGAGAAATCAGTACTTTGAGGTTCCCTTCATATCGTTTTATCGCAAGGAGTACGTCCTTCAAGAATTGAACATAAACGATCTGTGGAAAGTTTACAAGTACGACGCAAAGTGGTGCCAGCTGCGTCAGAGGAAGGAAAATTTGTTGACGCTTTTCGAGAAGATGCGCGATTATCAGTTGGACGAGATAATGAAGAATCCCGATGCGCCGCTGCCGGAAAACGTTCGCGTTATCAAGGAGGAGGACATCGATCGCTTGAAGAGCGTGCAAACGAGCGAGGAATTGAACGACGTGCATCATCATTTCATGCTGTATTACAGTCAGGATATACCGAAGATGCAGGAGGCGGTGCGGCGCAAGGAGAGGGAAGCGAGACGCGAGGCGAGGCTGCAAAAGCGAAAGCAGCAGATTATCGAGGCCGAGGAGAACGGCATTGATCCACCGCCGGAGGACGATACGAATATCGAGGAGGAGGAGGAGCCCGACGAGAGCCTGAAGCAAGCCGTGAGAACCGGACCGTATTCCATATGCAGAAAGGCCGGTCTCGATGGTCTCGCGAAGAAATTCGGGCTGACACCCGAGCACTTTGCCGAGAATCTTCGTGACAATTATCAGCGTCACGAGGTCGACCAGGAGCCCGTCGAGCCGTCGACGGTGGCGCAGGATTACTGCGGTCCAAAGTTTCAAACCGCCGAGGAGGTCGTCAACGCCGTGCAGCTGATGGTCGCGTTCCAATTGGCCCGCGAGCCCCTCGTCCGCAAATGCGTCAGGGAGATGTACATGGAGAGAGCCAAGATCACGGTGAAGCCGACGAAAAAAGGCATCAAAGAGATCGACGAGAATCATCCGATTTATTCGATGAAGTATCTCAAGGACAAGCCCGTGCGGGATCTCGTCGGCGATCAGTATCTCAAGCTCGCGATGGCCGAGGAGGACAAGCTCGTAACGATAACACCGAGTGACGTGATCGAGGGAAACACGAGCGGCAATTACGTCGACGAGATAAAGCAGCTCTATTATCGCGATGAATTCAGCAAAAACGTGCAGGACTGGAACGCCCTCAGAGTGGGGAGCGTGGAAATGGCGCTCAAGCGCATGGTCATACCCGATCTCAAGAAAGAATTGAAGAGCAATCTCGTCGCCGAGTCCAAGGAATGCGTGATGCGCGCTTGCTGCCGCAAAATGTACAATTGGATCAAAGTCGCGCCGTACGCCTGCGAGTTCCCCGGCGAGGAGGACGAGGAATGGAACACGAGCAAGGGTTTGCGCGTCATGGGGGTCGCCTTCGTTCCCGATTACTCGCAAGCCGCGTTCACCTGTATCGTAGCGCCGGACGGCGAGTGCACGGACTATCTGCGACTGCCGCATCTGTTGAAACGCAAAAACAGCTACAGGGAGGACGAAAAGGTCATGAAGGAAGCCGACCTGTTGGCCGTGAGGAATTTCATAGCGACGAAAAAACCTCACGTTATCGTCCTCGGCGGTGAATCGAGGGAAGCCATGATGCTCGCCGACGATTTCAAGGAGGCCATAGCCACGCTGACGGAGGACGAACAATTCCCGCAGATACAGGTTGAGATAAGCGAGAACGAACTGGCGAAAATCTACGCCAACAGCAACAAGGGAGTATCGGAGTTTCGCGACTATCCGATGTTGCTGCGCCAGGCGATATCTCTCGCCCGACGCCTGCAGGATCCCCTCGTCGAGTTTTCGCAGCTGTGCACGCCCGACGAGGAGATACTCTGCCTCAAGTATCATCCTTATCAGGATCAGCTGCCCAAGGAGGAATTATTGGAGAACATTTATCTCGAATTCGTCAATCGAGTCAACGAAGTCGGCGTCGATATCAACAAGGCCGTGCAGCAAGCTTATTCCGGCAATCTCCTGCAGTTCGTTTGCGGCTTGGGGCCGAGAAAGGGCCAGGCGTTGATGAAGATGTTGAAGCAAACGAATCAAAGATTGGAGAACCGTACGCAGCTGGTGACGGCTTGTCACATGGGCCCGAAGGTGTTCATCAATTGCGCTGGCTTCATCAAAATCGATACCAACAGTCTCGGCGACAGCACGGACGTTTACGTCGAGATACTCGACGGCTCGAGAGTCCACCCGGAGACCTACGAGTGGGCGAGAAAAATGGCCGTGGACGCCCTCGAGTACGACGACGAGGACACCAATCCGAGTATGGCTCTCGACGAGATTCTCGGCTCGCCCGAGCGCCTCAAGGACCTCGACCTCGACGCGTTCGCCGAGGAACTCGAGAGGCAGGGCTTCGGCAACAAGTGCATAACTCTCTACGACATCCGGGCGGAATTGAACTGCCGATACAAGGACCTTCGCGCTCCCTACGCCTCGCCGAGTCCCGAGAAACTCTTCGACATTCTCACCAAGGAAACTCCCGAGACTTTTTACATCGGGAAATTGATACTCGCCACCGTTTCCGGCATAAGCCACAGAAAACCGCAGGGCGAACAGCTGGATCAAGCGAATCCCGTGCGCAACGACGAGACTGGCCTCTGGCAGTGTCCGTTCTGCTTGAAAAACGATTTTCCCGAGCTCTCCGAAGTCTGGAATCATTTTGACGCGGGTGGCTGTCCGGGCAAAGCCACCGGCGTCAGACTGCGCCTGGACAACGGCATCGCCGGATACGTTCACATAAAAAATTTGTCCGACAAGCACGTTGCCAATCCCGAGGAGAGAGTCACCCCCGGTCAGATGATACACTGTCGTATCATTAAAATCGAGGTCGATCGATTCAGCGTGGAGTGCACGAGCAAAAGCAGCGATCTCGCTGACAAAAATCACGAATGGAGGTAAATGCGGGCGATTTTGCTCACAACCGTTCTTATTCCCTTTGCTCGACTGATGGATCATCTTGTTCTAATGTTTCGCGCGTTTCAGGCCTCAGAGAGATCCGTTTTACGACACGGAGACCGAGGAGAAGGACATGAAAGTCGAGGAGGACGCGAAGAAGATAAAACAACGGCAGACTTACGTGAAACGCGTCATCGTACATCCGTCCTTTCACAACATCAGTTATTCCGAAGCCGAGAAGATGATGAAATCGACGAAACAGGGCGACGCCATTGTGAGACCGAGCAGCAAAGGCGCCGATCATCTCACCGTCACGTGGAAGGTTACGGAGGACATTTATCAGCACATTGACATCAGAGAGGAGGGCAAGGGAAACGCGTTTTCCCTCGGTACCAGTCTGTGGATCGGCACCGAAGAGTTTGAGGATTTGGACGAAATTCTGGCTCGACACGTGAATCCCATGGCTTCGTACGCTTCCGAATTGTTGGATTACAAACATTTCAAGCCGACGGTCATGGGCCTCAAGGACAAAGCCGAGGAGCTCCTGAAGGAACAACAGAGAGAAAATCCTGGCGGAATTCCGTATATAATTTCAGCGGCGAAGGTAGATAGACACTTGTAATCTTAAAATTATCCCATTGAATACTCGCGACACTGAAAACAATGAAATTTTCTTGGAAAATAGCCAATTTTCAAAGACCCTGAAAACAATTGACGAATGCCTCGCGCCTCTTTGATCCGTTACAGAATTATCCAGGAAAATTTTTGCTCTCCTACCTGCCACGGTCGAACTGCCGTCACGAGTACGTGACCGTTACGCCCGATGGCTTCCGGTTCAGAGGTCAAATGTTCGCCAGAGTGGGCGATCTCTTTAGTTGGTTCAAAAAGCACTTTAGAGATCCGGTGCCCGGGCAAACTACGCCCAGCACGCCGCGCGGAGCAGCTACTTCCAGAACGCCGTATCACAATACTCCCGGTGTCGGTGGTGAGTCGCTTTTCACTTTTTTTTCTCAAATTTCAGCCATCTCGGTTGGGAATATTCGAATATTCCTTTATTCTCGTTGTACCACCTTTGTTTAGTTATTTAAAAGAAATGTCACGTTTGAAATCTCACCTGATGACGTTTTAACGTTGTTTCAGGCGTGAACCAAGAAGCTATACAGAGGGTAGCTCAGAATCTTCCACATCACATGCTTCATTCCCTCTCGCAAGTCGCCAATCAAACGCCCCATCATTACCCCCCTCATACCCCGGGTACTGCCGCAGCCGCCGCCGGATACGGTGGAATTCACACGTATCCAAACACACCGTACACACCGTCGGGACAAACGCCGTTTATGACGCCGTATCAAACGCCACATCACACGCCGCATCATTCACAGCCAACGCCGAGATACGGTCAACAAACGCCGAGCCATCAGGGACAATTTTTGCATCCCGCTGCGCCGCAAGCCACGCAAGGCGCGCATCACAGATCGACTCCGTCGCATCGTCCGACTCCTCCGATATCGAATTCCGCTGGCGATCCGATGGATTGGAAGAAAGCCGCCGAGGCGTGGGCACGCTTGAAACAAACTGTCCCTCGAGTTTCGTGAGTGAAGCGCACTTTTTTTATCAAGATAATTACGACGTTTTTTTTCCGTCTCACGAAAATCAACACCTTACGGATTATGCATTTACAGAATTTTATTTACAGTTTTGTTTACATTTTTGTTTTTGACGTTTCAGCGGTTCCACACCGAGGTACGAAGACTCCCGGAAGACTCCCCGAGGATACGAGGATTCAACGGGAAGAGCGACTCCGCGAAGTCGACCTCCTCCGACCCGCACACCGTCTTACAAATCGCCACGCGGAACTCCCCATACGAATTCGAGCCCCCGGAGTATGTCTCTGAGCGGCGATGGCACTCCGCTCTACGACGAGAGCTAACAGAGTCGAAAGTTGCATTTTTTCACAGCGAATGACACGTACACGACACATACGTTGTTATATTCGAACGCTGGAACAACGAGGGCGATTATCGTTATCTCAAAATTGTATGAAATTGGCAGGAAAATTGCCGTATCGATTTTCCCACGAAAATCGAATTAGTTTTATTGATTTTACATCGATTATTTTAATTATGAATTATTTCTCCGTAGCCACTATGTACGATTCCATTTTTCTTTTGTACATAATATTTACGTACAAGGGCGGAGGGGAGGGGCAGCGAAGTAATCGCCAAATGGAATCGAGCTACACTGTTTTTAATTATACATATTATTATTATTTATTCGTATCAAGGGGAGACTACAGTGAGTTTTGCGCTTGCCCACATATAGGCGCATTTTGAAATATCGCAACGCCGATACAATACTCGATGCAGCATCTCTTTTTTTTTAAATCCGTATACAAAGTTTTCCCCCAGAGGGAAAATCCATATTTTTCACTAGTCGACCGACGGACGTCTTTTTGCGTGCGTAAATCATTGTTGAATAATATTTATTTTTCCGTCCCCACGCCCGTCTATTTCAATATTTATTCAGCCCTCGTTAAACGTATTTCAAAATTTATACGTTTTTCGATGAATTATTTAAAATGAAGCGACCACGTGCGAAACAAACGACAATTTCTCATTGTTTTTTACTCTCCACGATTAATTTAACGTTCCTCGCGTAATTGTACATACAAATTTCCAATCACCATTGCAAAAAAACACTCGAATTGTGTTTTCTACATCACATTTTTAATCAACGACGTGTCGAAAAACGACGCAAAGCAATTTTAGGATTTAACGATAATTCCACTGGAATACCATACGAATTCTTCCTGATTAAATTTTATTACACCGCATTTTCGGTGTGAATGAGGTTTTTTCTTTTTTTTAGGATATAGAATGCGATACCCTTCTTTCAGGGAGAACGGAAATATAAGTGAGATCATGATTTTTCAATGAGAATGTAACAGCGAAAGCTGCCGTCTATCGACGCTGAATGCAAAACTCCTCTGGTCTCTCCGTTGGTGAGAACGACATGCGAAATGAAAATGGCAATTTAAGGCGAAGCGAGATTATCGATTGAACGAAAAATTGTGAAAGAAAATTGCGCGTCTCGTCGCTGTCGCTAGTTGAATGAAATAAACGAGACAATTTCATGGAATAATTTCGTATTCTGAATTTCCATAATCATGCGGGTTCCATAAGAAAGAGAGGTGTGAAAATCGATTGTTAAATGTTTGTTACGTTCGTTTACACCGTGATAACAACATTCGCATATATTTTGTACAATGGCTTGACAGTGATATTAAAGGACATACTCGATAAGCTATCCCCTCGTTGCATCTTTTGCCAAATCATTGTTTGATCCTTCGACGTCAATGTTTGTCTAAAAAATAGTTTTATACGTCGTACGAAGGTATTTTCATAATCCTCTCAAATGGTCGATAACTGATCCTCCGATAAATCGCCGTCGTGCAAAGGAACGTTTTTGTACAACGTGCACGTTATCGCGGACGATCCTCTCGGGGTGGTAAACCTGATGGACAAATTTTCCATTAACGATCGTTCCCAACCAAGACCATTTTTTGAAACTTACTGTTTCGATGTTGCGGCAATTGCAGTTTGGGCCTCCTCTTGATTCATTTTTTGACGCTTTCTCAATTTCGACTTTCCCTCGCTTTCGACGGGTTTTTCAAACGAATGCGCGCTCGTGCTCTAAAGTGACAAATACGCATTTACGTTGATGATACGACGATTGAGAAATTTCCGAAATGCCGAGGCTTTTCGGTAATTCGGCGCAAGTAAACGTACCTGCTCGAGACTCTGAGACGACACCGTGTTTTTGCTGACGTTTCGCAATTTTCTGTCGGACGAGGATTTCACACTCGATGTTGCATCACTGGCTCTCGGTTTTCTTTTCTGTTGAAGGAAAATTTCTCGTTTTTATCAATTATTGCTTCGATTTAAAAAACGAAATGCGTACGCAAAATCTCACTCTCAAAAGGACTTTTGTTTTCGTCTCTTCCTCGTCCGATTCACTGGACGAGCCGTGCATTTTTCGAGGGAGTCTTCTCTTTCCGTTTCTCAATCTTTGAGATCCTTGAGACTTTGGAGAATTTTTCGTGGGCGATTTACTCGTCGAAGGAGATAATGGTTTCTCCGCATCCTGGGGGAAAGACCCGACAAATTGATAATGCTCGATGATTAAGAGCACGAAGGTCGATGCTAATGAGTTATGGGCTTAATGAGGGACAGTCGTAATGACCCTCGAGTTTGCATCGTTGAAACGCATCGCGTCAATCGAAAGAAAAAACAGTTACTCAATTGGCATCGATCCAAATCTAATCAAAAATACCTGTTTCCTAGCTCTATTAGTCCGGGACGCGTCAGTTCGTTTGTCTCCCGTCTCGTAATTAAGGACGCGTCTCGTGCGAGTTCTCGGCGATTTTCTCTCGCTGACCTTGTCTTCATTGGACTTTTCCAACGACGATGGTATCGACGATTCGTGACAATTACCGGGACTGTAAACCGCTTGATCGCCCTTCGTTGTGACGCGTTCGCCTGAAATAAAGTACCAAAGTGCGTTGTTCGAATATTCGAGGGTAAAAAGGAGGAGAGAGAAAGCGCGAAATCGCATTTACCCGTCCAATAATTCAGGGGTGGTAAAATGCGTCGTCCTCGAGAGCTCGTTCGTACGCTGAGGCAATCGACCGATGTATTGTGCGATCGTGAGCTCATCAACGTTTCGTTGTTCTCTAAACGTCATGACTAATATTAATAACGATACGAAAATTGCGCACCGAGCAATTGAGCATGAAAATTCCATCTAACCTGATGAAGACAGTGCTTTCCATTTTTGGCAGAAATGACTAATTTTACTGGGACAACCACCGTGACACAGCTTCACCAGACTCAGAGGCACCACTGAGAACACGGAAATTAATGATTTTTTTATTTTATCGTTATTCGCAAAAGGAAATTCCGACTTTGTGATCAAGTACCGTGTTTCGTGTCACTCAGATCACCGACGAGTTGATAAAACACGTTGTCTACCGTTTCGATCAATTTGGGACTCAGTCTCCGCAGTAGGAAATCAGTCGTGAATTTTCGATTTGCAACGTGGCCAGCCTCACTGTCGGTGTTAATGAAATGTATTAAGGAAAAAACATCCAGACTCGAGACGTTTTGCGTTTGAATTTCGTTCGAAACGGTACTTATTTTGTTGGTAACGTACTTGATCAATTTCCCTTGGAAAACTAAATGGCACTTGGAGTCGTCATCTTCGCAGATAACGGCAGGGACCCAGCCCGTAAGCTTTTTCGGATTGGTCTCGGATCCAAATTTCGCATCCACCGATTTATCCGTCAAATCGATTTCATCCCGATCCAAGCTCGCTTCTCCCATTCCCCTTGTATCGTTTCGATCCTCGACGTAGCGGCTCGTTCCTTTTTTCCTGGATTTACCACCGTCGAGTTCCCCGACTTTCGGACAGTCCGCCGCTGCATCGGACGACATTTTTGCTGCCTCTTTTTGTGCGGTTTTCATCTCATTGGGCTTTCCACTGTCGACACTGTCATCGTCATTTTTCGTCTTTGGACGATGAAACCTTTGCAAATCAATGCTCGTCGGCTCATCGGCTATGACGACGGGTTTTCTCGTTTGCTGAATCTTCGGTTTCGACGGAGACGGCGAACGACCTTGGAAATCTCGTTTATAATCCATTTCCCTCGGACGGCCATCGTAATACGAATTATCCGTTTCCGGTTCGACGACCGCGCGAATCGCGCCGCGATCCCTCTGGCGCTTCACGTCCAAGGAAACGTAGGCCGAATCCTCTCGATTTTCCCGCGAGCCATCGATGTGTTCTCCGGTCGTTCGGACATTTTCTTTAACGTTCGACGTTGACTTGACGACATTGCACGTCTTTATTGGCCTTTGATCGGCGTTACGAACAATGCCCGAATCGTTGGAGGAACAATTCGATCGATCGTAGCATTTCGAGAATCCCTTTCGGCCATCTGGCAAATCATTGCTTTTAATGACGTTCGGATGGACGATCCTTCGATCGATTCTGGCGTCGCCTCTCTCGTCCTCGGTTATGCTCACGCTGGAATCGTACGTTTCGGCTCTCGCCTTCGTTATTTCCTTCTTGCAATCCCTCGCGCTTTCATCCTCCGTCAGGCTGATGCTGGAGTCGTAACGATCCAACGATTCGCGATGATCATTTTCCGCAATTTGAGATCTTCTCGAGTAAACTCGAACGCGATCTCGCGATTCATTTCCGGTTGTTCTTGCCGCTGGCGGAAATTCCTCGTCGCTCAGACTCGAATCTCGCTTGACTCTCCTCGTTCGTTTTTCGCTCGAACGCTCAAACTGGCGGGAAGAAAGGCGAGATCTCTCGCGATCTCCGTGTCGCTGCTTCGTTCTTACCGATTGAGCGGACGAACGTCGCTGCTTATCGAAAATATCGTTCTCCGATTCTCCGCTGTCCCAATCGTCCTCCGTTAATTTCCTTCGAGCATCGCCGGTGCTGGAACGATCTCTGGGCAATTTTCTCGGTGAATTTCTTTCAACGCTCGATCTTTCGGCCGATTGACCTTCAAAAGGATCTACTGAGCATCTTGGCGTACGATCATTCTTCGTTTCTTCGATATAATGTTTTTTCATTCGTTCGCTACCGGGCGATTTGTCGACATTTTCCGAATGACGCTCCGCATCGCTCGACGCCGTCGACTGATAAGACACTACGTATTTCATACAGTCGAACATTTCGACGATTTTTTTGATATACTCTAGAGAGCAATTTTTATTCGTCAAATTATCGATTATAATGTTGAGTTTGTCCTCTTGAATAATGTCCTTGAGCGAGTTCGCGACGACCCTTTGATTGCCATCGGAACCTCTGTTGCTCGTACTGTTCAAGGATTCGTTTCTCTCGATTCTCGCGTTTTCAACGATCGATTCATTGCCCTGTAAACTGTTTGACGATTTAACGGAATTTTCGTTCGAAATGCCAGCGGTCAATTGCGAACGGCACGATGAATTCATCTCCGAACGATTATCGGCCTTTTTTGCCGATGAAAAAATCGCAGAGTTCGCCCATCTCGTACGTTTGCGCGGTGATTTTGATTTGTTGAGCTTCGCGTTTGCCCTCGGATGGTAGGAAACTTCCGTGATTTCGCTCTTGATGTCGTCGTCGCTGTCCGTTATCGGGGTTGGCCATCGGAAACTCAAACGACTTCCGTCGCTAACGAAATTACGCCATACTTGATAAACGTTCTCCCAGTCGTCCGGGAAGCCATTGTAAAACTTGCCGCTCACGTACTCTGGAAGTTCTGCGAAAATTCGGCGCATGAAATTTCGCAAAAAAAACCTTACAAATTCAAAGATGTTACATTAATCGTACCGTGACGCTCGTCCACGAGATTTCCTCTGAGATGATAGGTGTGTTTGAATACAGATTGCACGCTCGTAGCGGCGAGTCTTCTTATGACTGGCTTGCTTCGCGCAACTTTTCCGCACTCCAAAGTTCCTTTGATGATGAGCTGCGCCTTGTCGTTCAACAAAACTCTCCATCTCGAGAAAACTCTCTCCGGAACCTTGACGACTTGCGATCCGCCGTCGGATTCGTCGTAAACATTTCTACGAAGAAAATCTGCATTTTCTCCGTAACGAGCGACGGAGTTTTGATCCGCGGATGCTGGACATTGAGAGATCGAAGAGCCACTCACGGTGGGAGCAGATTGCAAATAATCATTGTCGCGTCTCTCGAGATTTATCGACATGTTCAACAAGGGCGTACGTTTGTTGTCGGCGGTAAGCTGTCTGGAACGCGCCGAGGATGGACCAGGGAATTTTGGCGGTGGCATCATAACGCTGTCGTGATCTTTTTTTATGGGGAATTGATTCTCGCTGGAGGTTGCCATGGCGTGACGCGGCGCGAAAGAAGACTTTTTGTGCGTCACGATATTTCTGAGATTCATACTGGACGAGACTATCTCGCTGCCGAGCCTGGATGATTGTACGGACATGGCGGCACAGCTCGTATCCAAATGATCGCCGTTGATGCTGGAAATACTCGGCCATGCGGACGCATTTCCGTTATTGAGCTCGGCATTTTTCAGCAAAACCATCTTCAACGTACGCTCCAGGCGCTTGTACCTCTCGTCCATTTGAAGATCTTTGAACGTCGTCTGCGGGAAACAATCGTTTTTCGGCGAATATCGATAAAGCGAATTCAATTTAGATCTTACCTCGGTTGCCTTTTCCATGCTTTTTAACGAATGATATTTCGTGTAATATTTACATTATTCGAGTGACAATAGCACTGAATCCGATTTGCTGTGATTTTCGTTGATTATTAAAATATCGATGATGTTATGGTTCAATTGTTTCCACGAACGGACAATGTGAGTTATTACGTTACGGGATAATGTTGTCTTTCACTTTCACACGTAAATCACATGCGACAGAATATACGCAGTGTTTTTTGGGCGGGAAAGAACTGTCAATATAGCGTATATGATTGTATTTTGCAGTAATTTTGGTTTGGTGTTTTCCTGCGGCTCTCTCATTGGTATTCCGTCGTTGGATTTTGAGCGAGAGAGAGGAACGACGTTAGGCCGAGTTTTCACCGGAAATACACTCTTTTTTTGGGGGCTTCTCTGCCGATTCGCGCGGTAACTGATTTACCGACGAAAAACTTGGGCGCGCCACATACACGTCGCGCCATCGGTGAAGATGCGCGGGAAGCTCGTTGCACAATTTTGTTGCGCAGGTCCACCGTAGAAGGCAGGTCGGTCGCCATGTTGAATTTCGTGCGGCTTACCCTTGCAGAGTTCAAAGTTACTCACGATTTCGACCAAGTATTAATTCTCTTATTACGAAGAGTGAACGTTAAAAATATCGCGATGTGGACTCGCGACAACCATCGAGCGATAATCCTGCCGGAAGGACAAGAAAAGACCGCGTGTGAGTTTGAGACGAGATGCTGTCGATCGTTTTTGGAGAAGCGAACGCGGGCTGCTGCACACACGGTTCGTACCATTTTGTCCCTTGGAACTTTGCAATGTACAAACAAAGAGAAAAAAACGAACAATCCTCGTTGTTCAACATCGAAGAGTTCCGCGATCAATTGCGTCAATCTATTCCATCAATATTACAACAGTCTCGCAAATGCAATCACACAAAGCTGTAGAATCCGCGTGTTTTTTTTCGCGGTGGCAACATCAGATTGCAACATCGAGACCGAAAACATTGAAATTTCACAATGAACTCGCGTAATCACCGATCATCCGTATAATTGCATGAACATGGGATTAACCCAAAAGCAACGAAAGCGAAATTTCGGGCAATGAGACAAGCGTCGCCAAGTGGCGCGTATTCATAAGTATTTGAGAAGGAAAAGAGCATAATGAGGAGCCGAGAGGGAGAGAGAGTGAGAGAGACAGCGATGCCCGGCGCTTGGGCACATGATACGTGTGTGCTATGGGTGGGAGTCGTGAGAGAATCTAAAAGACTCGAGTTCTCGACTCAGTCTGTCCGCGGCCGTCCGTCAAGCCGTCTTGGTTCGAGAGGATCGTGCACGTCGATTATACATCGTCACGTTTCGGCACTTTCGACACATGTTTGCCAACGGTGCATCAAATATTTTACATGTTCCCAACTGAAACACATACATTTGTCAACTCGTGAAGTTAAATCACAACTTATTATCGTTTCCTTCCCTTTTTTTGCGAACGTAAAAATATTACCGGCGAATGGATAATAATCGGGGGTAATTTTAAACGCAAGTGTCGTGAATCAGTGGACCGATTGAGAGGTGAATTTCGTAAAGAAAAAAACAGTGCAACGACGTCACGATGAATCGTGACAACGCGCTGAATTTCCACGTTCTTCTGGGACTCTTGGTCCTCGTTGAGATTTATTCATCCAGCTGGAATACCGAGGCGTTCAACGTCGAGACGAGACATTACACGAGTTATCGCAAAGAGGAGAGCAGCATGTTCGGCTTCTCCGTTGCCGAATATCGCGACAGGAACAAACGAGGATGGTGAGTGCTTATTTTCGTTGCTCGTCTCGACCTATAAAACACAAATTTACGAACGTACAGCACGATCCAAAGTTTCGCGCGCTTTCGTCCGAAAATATACAGTGAATCGCGGATCGAAACAATTTCATCGAAATTTCGCAGAGTTTTTTTTTCTTTCTTAAACATTTCCGTGCGCTCGCGAATAATTTTGACGACACTTTTTTTTCGTCATGCATCGGCGCGTTTCGCGTGAGTCACGCGCATAGCGGGCGAACGAAATTTCGGACTAGTCGTGTTCCTTCCTCGTATTTCGCGTCGACAATTTTGTACTCGCGCGGATTCGTCGCTGACGAGGATAACATTTTTCGATGCGAATATCGGTCACGTGACAGTAGCTCATCGAGATATGACAAATAACCGAAAATAAACATACGCACACTTTTAAACGGAATTTCAATGACCGATAGAGCGCGCGGAGGGCACTTTTTATTGCAACGCGTGTCCCTGACGCGTCCGTGCATACAAAAATCGTACAAAAAGCGAAATGAAACTTTCGTCTGTTTTATCGAGCGGGAACACTCGCGGAGGAACGGAAAAATCAATTATCTCGGTGTCGCAAATGCGTTTTCAACTCGGACGATTCGTTACAACGAGTCGCTCGCGAGGGAGCAGCAAAAGTAATTTAACGATTTCCGGTCGAATGAGAATCGAACCGGAAAGCCCCGCGCACACACGGGCGCGTGTTTTACCGGCTCAAGATTGAGAATACTCGAGTCGCACCTCGGCGCGTTTCGAAAACACCCCACAGACTTTTTTCTTCCGCCTGTGTCGATCTTTTTTTTTCACTCCACCTTGTAGAAACTTTACGAGCTTCGTTATTCCTCGATCTCTTCTTCTCTCCGTGTCTCTCGAGCAGCGAGAGGGTTCGCTCGAACGGAGATACGCGAATCTCCGTTTCGCACGCGTTTTACAAGCCTCGCATTAATTTTCCAAAAATAGAATCGAAACGAGCGGGTTATTTATAATCGAATATCGCATTTCGCGAAATTTCCGAAACTCTGCAAACACACGCGCCGGCTAAAATCCATTTTTTCTTATGACTCTGAAGTTTGCATCGTTGAGTTCCAACGAAACGCACGGTAAACTTCTTTTTCATCCTTAAGGTAGTTCTATCGTTTTATCGTTTTCTTAAGATTTTGTTGAAAATTTGAATACGTATTCTTTGATGTCATATATACGTGTGTAATAAATTTTTGAAGGTTTTACCACGTGGAAGTTGAGATATTTATTGGTAAAAATCACAATTTTCGGTAGTCTCTCGTAAGAGCGCGTGTTAAAAGTTGCATTTTCATCAATGAATATCTAGGCTTCTACGTGGTGAAGCCTTCTAAAACTTTGCATACATTTTTATGCAACATCAAAGAAGATTTCTTGAGTTTTCCAAAAAAATCTTGAGAACATTTTTTTCGCAATTTTTGTAATTATAGAGCAAGCACATATCACCTGGGATGACCGTGAATTTGGAGTATGCTGTTCTTTAGTCGATTTGCAACAACTTTTCTTATTTAACCGAAGCCCGCGAACCATTTTGTATGTGAGAAAAACTGCAAAACAATTTCTCGATTTGAATCTAACGATAGAACTACCTTAAGGTAGAACTACCTTAAGGTAGTTCTATCGTTTTATCGTTTTCTTAAGATTTTGTTGAAAATTTGAATACGTATTCTTTGATGTCATATATACGTGTGTAATAAATTTTGGAAGGTTTTACCACGTGGAAGTTGAGATATTTATTGGTAAAAATCACAATTTTCGGTAGTCTCTCGTAAGAGCGCGTGTTAAAAGTTGCATTTTCATCAATGAATATCTAGGCTTCTGCGTGGTGAAGCCTTCTAAAACTTTGCATACATTTTTATGCAACATCAAAGAAGATTTCTTGAGTTTTCCAAAAAAATCGCGAATTTTTTTCGCAATTTTTGTAATTATAGAGCAAGCACATATCACCTGGGATGACCGTGAATTTGGAGTATGCTGTTCTTTAGTCGATTTGCAACAACTTTTCTTATTTAACTGAAGCCCGCGAACCATTTTGTATGTGAGAAAAACTGCAAAACAATTTCTCGATTTGAATCTAACGATAGAACTACCTTAATATTCTTCGATTTGCCAAAGACTTTTAAGCAATTTTCCGAAATTATGACACTCGCGAACAAAGGTAGCAAATGTAACAAAAATTCAAGCAAATAGTATGTTAGAAAGTGAGAAAATTCGATTTTTCGTTGAGATTCAACGATGCAAACTTCAAGATCATTTTTTCTTCAATCCTCTTCGTTTACGCTGTATTCCTCCATTCACAGACGGAAGCAGCGGGAAAAGAGCTAAAGAGAGAGAGAGCTAGACAAATTTTGATTCATTTTTTTTTTTATCGGGTTTTTTGACGCGCATTTTCTTTCTCCCGTAAGGCAATCGGAGGTCGCGTCGCGTTGCACAATTTATCTCTATCGAAATCGAAATCCAGCCGAGTTCCGACCGAGTGATTTCTCGTTCGGTGAAACTCGCGCTGCTCTCGCGCGTCATAAATGTAGAACTCGCACGTGGGTTTTCCTCCGGGTCCAGAAATACGCGTGGGTGAGCAGCAAGAGAGAGAGACGCGATTTTACCGTGATATTTACACGAGAGGCGCGACAAGAGAAGGAGGCTGCGTTACGGAGTTTCTCGAGAAACTCGTAAACGCGCGCGATTTGTCGCAATTGCCGAGTGCGCGCGCGGCTCATCGATGTTTACACGCAAATAAGCGTGTAAATTTTCGCGATTTTTTCGCGATCATCCTTCGCGGACGTGGCAGCCTTCTTGCCTCACATCCAAAGCGAGCGAGACGATTTCCGCAACCGCCGAGCGTAAAAGCGGCCCAAAAATCAGCGTTTCGTTTTTTCTCATTATTCTCCGGACGAGGAAAACCCATTTTTTTCCTGATTTCACGGTAAAATTCAGAGCTACAGGTGTGACTAACGCGATGAGTCGCGACACTCATCGTCGGTAAACACAGACCCGTACGTTTCGCGAATTCCGCAGACGATGACGCGTCCGCCTCTCCATCTCTCCCCGCCGCTTTCCTCCCGATCCTCGAGTGATTCGCGAGTTTCGTCACACTCTCGCGGGAATCGCGAATTCAGCCGGTACAGAAGCGAAAACGGTACTTTTTTTTATCCCCGATATAGCCCGATATAGCCGCGAAAAAGCGTCGTTTCTCTGTCGCACGGGGGGTTTTACATTTTCGCAGCGAAGCGATTCTAATCTCGCGATTATTCCGCAATTCCACGTTCGTTTCGCTCGAAACGCGCGCACCTGTACAACACACGGTTTCGCGAACAATATGGATTATACATTCGCGATAAGTAACCATCGGGTGTTGTCCGCGCGTGTGTATGCGCGCTAGACTTCAATTACGGGGTATTTCATCATCGCGCGCGCACGGTGAGCGATCTCAACAGCTCGTAAGGAAATTTCCCTCGAGACAAATTCGCGGTTTATCTCCCGCACGCCCATGTATTTCTCGATAAGAGATAATGTACACGTTTCAGCATCGCGCAATCTCGTATCGTTTCGCGCGGAGATTTTCAATCGACCGCGACCGATTTATTCCGCGATCGATCGCGGCGTTATCGCTTTCGATATCACGCTCGCGAATTTCGAAAACGAAAAAACACGCCGCGTCGAGTCTCGAGCGATAAAACTATCGCTCGAGACTCGACGTGGCGTGTTTTTTCGTTTTCGAAATTCGCGCGATTATATTTTTCGTGCTCCGAAACGCGATATGGGAAGGAAGATGGCGATGATTTTACGGGCTCAAAGTATCCGACAAATTTTTTCAATCTCTTCGAATGAAGCTCGGTTCGGAGACGAGCGATGTGTATACACTGCGACTCGTTAATCGCGGAGGGGGCTCTCGGGGAATTCAACGTCCGACGTTTCCGGTGCCCAATTGTGTACAAGGCAGTCGAGTGTATAGCCGTATGTTCACGAGCGTGGTAGAAAATTGGTGTAAGACGAGCTCGCGCGAAAGTCACGCACTCGAGCTGCTGGCCGTGTAAAATATACACGGCGGTGTCTCTCGCGCGCTTCCTTTTGCATATTATTCAAACATTTTCCATTTTTTCCTCCACTTTTTTGACAAATAGTCGATTGAAAACAGTCGACAGCATTGCGGAGGAAACACAGCACGGCTGTGTGAGAAATCAATGCGCGAGTCTTGCCATCGACGGCGAGTTTCTCGATTTTTTTTTACGATTTTAAGTATACGGTGCGAATTACACACACAGAGCCCTTTTCTCGATCGACACCTTTGCGAGGGAATCATTCGTAGATGGTGCTGGCGCCGAGCGATAGATCGTAATGCGCAGGTTGGAGCAAATCCGCGATTCAGAGGTATAAAAGCGAGATTTCATCTCCGCGCAAAGATTGAAAAAACGGAGGAAAAACTAGCGTTTGGCGCGGATGTCGATGAATTCGCGGGGAGCGGAGCGCGCGTGTGCAATAATAGCCGAGCGAATAAATCATCCAGGATGCGCTCGGAGAGCCCTCGTACACGGACGTTCGTTCCTGGCTGTTGCTCTTTTATTCGCGACGTTTTTTCTCATTTTTTTCGACCTCTCTTTTTTGCAAAGCCGGGACAAGCTCGACATCGATATTCGAACGAATTCGAGGAATCGTTCCCGCCGGCAGTTTGCCATCCCCGGCGTGGTACCGCACGCATCCTCCTTTTTTCTCCGCGGCTCTAAAAATAACCTACACAATGGACGTTTCGTTCGAATCACGTTTATAAAGCTGACGAGCGTGGGAGAATTTCTTTGGAGAAGTTTCGTAAACGAAAAAGGAAGAAAAAAAAAAAGGCAGATATAGAAAATGTTTGCCGAATAATCGAGAGTCGACCAAAAATATCTCACCGCGTCGGGGGGCTGCGGGACGACGGCAGGGCGCTGATAATCGATGCCGCGTAATACGACGGTCAGAAAGGGTGAGAGCAGCAGCTGCTTGCGAAAAACGGTATAAAAAGAGATACCTGTGCGGGTCGAGAGGCGCGAGAAACCGCGCGAGGGGGAGCTTCTGTGCTGTGTACGTGTATGAGACAATGTATAAGCGAGAGAGAAAGAAAACGCGAAAGGCGGGAAGGTAATGAGGATGAGGATCGCGTGAGGCACGTGCCCGAGCTCTTGCAGCCTCTGTCATTATCCGGAAGAGCGGAGGATCGAGACTGCCTCCAGGGTTATACACGAAAACGCACACACACACAGACACGTTATATTGTTTATGCTACTCTTCCGCACCTTTGCCTCTTTGACGACGTACGTCGTACATGATACATCGGATGCACAAAAGCGTCTAAAGAACGTCGGAACTCCGGGGCGAACGTGATGTTCGCGTTTACGCTAATGCAACATCCCGCGGTACGACCGTCTATACACGCGTGCGTGTCGTACGTCTCTCGTCATTCGGCTCTCGAGGGGCGTCTCGTTAAAACATCCGTGAATGTCGCATCTCCCGCTTTCCCCAGCGGAAACACGAGAGGGCGAATTTACATCGTCGAATGGAGGGAAAATGTTTGTTTCTCTTGCCCCATCCGGAGTAATTACGCGAGATTTCTCTCGGAACCTTCCTTGCGGGCTTTGAATGACGAAAAACTCGCGAGTCTCGTCGTGATTCCAAATCTCGAAGCTTCCTCCGCGAGAAACGCGACTTTGTTACGATTTTGCGTCCGAGAGTCTATCGAACCGAAATTTTCGTCGATAAAAAATCTGAGGGAAGACGCGAGCTCGCGAATGGACCGCCGGGTTCAGGTGGCGTACACGCGCGTTTACGATTGTACGTGCGTGCGGACGTTTACACGCGCAACGAATACGCGAGAGAGTCCGTAAAGTCCGCGGCGCGGGAGTATTGTTCTATGCCAATTGGAGGAGCGCACCGTCCGCGAGCACGCTCGCTGTGCGAATGCGCATGCCGGTTTCGCCGCTTTGAGGCTTTTCGTCTCAATTATCGTTAATGCAGCAAATGTATAGCGACGAATCTCGTTTTTTTCGTTTAAAACTCGGGAGAAATTCTCATCAAGGTATATAGAAGGCATTTGGAAAGTAACGCGGACTCTCGAGTGTAGCGGCTCTTTTATACAAATAAAACGATCGTTTCACCAAATAGAGACGCGTATTATACATGTTGATTCTCGAAACATGGCATTTTGTGAAGGATGAGGTCGATTTTCGACATTTCGGAGACGGCCGGACTCTCGCGAGAGAGCTTCTCCGGCAGAGCTCCGCCCGTCGAACCGCACATGTTGCTTCGGAATAATACACAAAAAAAGGACTGTGTAAATTACCGACTGCTTCTCGTACTTTCTCGAGGTTGGCCATTGTCGTCGCGATTCTCTCGACGGACACATGTTGGCCCGATGACGCGCACACCGTCGCAGTCGCCGAGAAAACTGCCAGATTGTCAAAGCGTGCGAAAGAGTCTTCCGGAAATTGAGAAAACGCCGTAGGAGCTCCGAAAAGGGTGACCGCTTGTAGACTTTTTTTTTTTTTCCTAACATTTTTGCCGAAAAAAAATGAAATTTCGTTAAATTCTCCCGTCTCATCTCGGACATCTCGGCGTGCTTCGAACGATCGTAAACGGAGACGCACGCGTATGCGAATGAAAGTTGGCGGTCGTTCGGCCGCGTATCGCGTTACGCAATCGATCGTGGAGCAATAATGGTAGGTCGTGATAAAAGTGGGTCACTCCATCTCGCATTAGCTACGCGATCTGCAAATAGCGCGGGACAGATGATGAGGATATATAACGAAGAACAAAGTAAACACCCGCCGCGATGTTTGTTCCTCGCGATATTCCGCACGAAGCCCGATTTTATCGATCGATGTAATTACACACACGTCCGGTTGATCGATCCGTTCAACGTGCTCCACTTTTCGAGCTCCCTCCTCACGTCGTTATTCCATACGCGATTCATTGATCGATTTACTCGAATAATTGTACGCAAAACGTGTCTCGGAAATTCCCGTTTTATCGACAAATCATCGACAAATCTCGCGGTGATTCGAGGAGTTTGGCTCGTCGGTGCTGCTGGTTACGACACACGAGGTTGCTCCGACATTGTCGAGAAAACACAATTGACCCGCGCGTTTTCTCTCTCCGCTTTCGGCATGAGGCATGGCGCCCACATGTTCGCTGCAGTTCTCTGCAGGAGCAGAAACGGGCAGCGAAACGTGCTGCACCGATGGCGATTGCGAGAAAATCGAGAGTGAACACGATCGAAGGATCGCGATGATTGAACAGCTGTGGGGATGACGAATTCGTCTCTCGCGCTCGGGATTACGAGCGAGAGACGCGGAATGCAAAAATGAGAACAAAACATGGGATACGAGTGTGAAAAATGGGACGCGCGGATGATACACGCTCTGAGCAGTCTACCCGCCGAGTGTGTTGGTGAAAGCGTGCCACGAGTGTATTTAATGTACGCCGACGCTCGTTTTTTCAATTTTGTTTCACGACGTTCGTGTATACGTTCATCGGCGGGTGTCGGTGCGCGGAGAGGTGCTCCTTATAAAGTAGCGGAGAGACTCGGCACTCGCTCCCGACCACCGCGAGATGTATAACTGTACGCCTCCGTTCGCGCGAGTTGCGTCATCGATTCGTGCGTCTCTCTATCGCGTCTGTCGTATACGAGATCCGTATATCTATATTTGTCCGTGTATATATATATCACGTGTTTTTATCTCGATTTCACAGGTCCCGGTTCATTTTTTTCTTTTTTTTTTTCCACCGTACATACACATAGTACAATATAATATATCCAGCAAGGTATCAAACTCGAGGGACATGATTCCGAATAGCCAGAGACGGCGGAAGATTTTTCGTTTTCCGGTTTCAAATCGAATCGGAGAAATCTTGAAATTTCTATTCGAGTTTACCCGAGTTTGTGCCATTATTCATGAACCAAAGAACGATTGTACATGAGTTTCAGGAGCGCGAATAAATTGCGTCAATTTTTGCACCGTGTTTTTCATAATTCGAAAAAGGGAATGAATGAAAAACACTTTTTTTTGATTTTCGTCCCGTCCGGCGTGTAACTCGCGGTAACTGCTGGCTTTTTGTCGGTACGGATCGAGATTTCTAAGCACGCCGCCGCGTTTTATCCGTCTTCATTACCATATTACGTTCTTGAATATACCATTCACCGCGATGCTGCTGTCGCGCACATGCGAGAGCTCTTGGCTCTTGGTGCGATGAATAAAAGCCTCCTCCCCCGCGCCCCTCGTCCTCGCTTTACACTCTCGATCTTTCGTCGTTCGACGTACGATTTTTTCGTCTCGCGCGTACGAGGCGAAATGGAGATTTAAAAAATCGAGAGCGAGATGAAAGTCGCGCGCGCGTGAATGGTGAGAATCTTTGACAGTCGTTGAAATTTACGGGTGAGAGATTCGGAGATGAGCAGCACCAGCAGGTATGGAAGCTGCTTCGGGCGTGTATATATATACGCTGTATCTTTGACGAGGGAAAAGAATGAAAGAGAGAGAGAGAGAGAGTCGAGGGTCTCGAGGGCAGTCAAGCACGTGGCTCGTCCGTATGCCATTTTATTACACGACCCCATGGTGCGTTGCGCTATACACACGTGTGCATGCGTGTGTACGTAAAGAGCATCGCGGGAAAAGGGCGAAACAAGTAGGCATGGATATAACCATTCTCAATACCCTCATGACCAAAGAAACATATCGATATAACATACGCCAGGGGAGAGAAAAAGTTTCGCAGATGGGGGAGAGATCCGCCCCATCCCTCGACTCTCTCGGAGAGAGATGATCGACGGACCAGCATCCGTGCGCATACGGTACATCTCAACCGTGATGGGACCGGCATACAAGACCACCTATCGAACATAATGGATGTGAAATAAAAATAGACGTGAAAAAATAAATAACGATAAATCCACCGCACGATGCATCTTTTCCAAGCTCTTCGATGCAACATTCCGTTGCTTTTTTGCTTCGGAAATGCTTTTCCATTCTCTGTACGTTATTAATTTCAACGCCGCTTTGAATTTTCGTGATTTCGCAACCGCGTACATGTTTCGTAATTTTTTTTCGCGTGAGAAACGAAAAATTTCGGAAACGGACGAGCGTCGTTGGATCGTCAGATGGGGCTCATTAATCGCGTACCAACGATCCGAGTCCGCGTTGTTTGACGTGGGCTCAAAGCCCACGTTTTCACATGGTTGAAATGCGCGTGTATTTTTTTTTTTTAAATCGCTCGGCGCGTAGATCCACGCGGTGCATCGCGCGGCATCGAGCGGTTCGCCAAGTACGGATGGTGACTGTCGCGCACGGACGCCGCTTATCCGGAATAATCGCGGAAAGCGCGCGGAGGAGAGAGAGAGAGAGAGAGCGAGAGAGGGAGATCGAGAGGAACCGCGACGATGGAGCCGTCCGATTTTGCCAAATATGGGATTATAAATGTGTGACTGTCCTCGTATCGCGTTGTAATATGTCAATATACCGCCGGGAGACGGTCACCAGGGTTGCTACTGTTCACCGACGACGCGCCTCGCGAGAACACAAAATAAAACATGCAAAGCCGCGAGAGTCGGCCTCGCCGACCACAATAAATTTATTTAAATGGCACACACACACACACGCACGTGCGTGTTGCAACTTTCCAAATTTAAAAAAATGCCACATCTCGCAGAATTCTCTCTCGTTTTTCGTTTTGATTATTCGATGTTTGGAAGTGAAAAAAAAAAATGTAAAGATTCAAAGAAGAGACAATTTGAACTCGAACGTTTTCTCATCGGATATATCCTTCGTGCCGGGTGCGACTTTTTTTGATCCTTGAAAGGTCCACCTGGCTAATCCGGTTTTCTCGCTCTTTTTGCGCCTCATCGTCCCGTCACTCCCCTCCTCTCCCCCGGACTCTCGGACGTTTTTATTTATAATTCTTACGAGAGCCGCGCAATGAGCAACAGCGACAGATCATACTCCGTCGCCATTTAAGGAACTAAAAATCCGCGCAAAGGAGCTGCCTGAGAAATACGGAATTTGTCATCGTTGACGGATTTTATTTCCAATTGCGCTCTCGCGCGACGGTGAATCGGCAATAAGAGAGTATATACCTTTTTTGAGCTTCGTGAGCCAAAAAAAAAAAAAAAAATTCCGGGTATAATAATCGCCGGTCGAAACGTATCGCCGTGTCGCAATGAGAAAAATGATATCTCCTTTGGTCGGATGGCAAATTGTGTGCGAGACCGGTTCGCCCATGACCGCAAGTGGACACGATATTCATGAATTTCAATTCGATCGATCGAATCGGCGAGCGTGTTATGGCGTTATCGGTGATTTTCTTTTTTTTTCTCTTTTTTTTTTCGCGAAAGAATGCAGAATGAAGAAATCGATAAAAAATTCAATACACGCGCGTGTTTATATCGACACAAGAGGCGTGGGCGACAGCCTCGTCACTCCCAGCCCACGTACGATATAGATCGGATCTTCCATAAGGAGGATACGGCGGTGACCGCGGATTCAGAGAAGCGAGAGCGGAATATCCGAGACGCGTGCGGTGCGCGAGTAAATTGTATATAAATTACGATCGCGTATATACAGCCTCGCGGTTAATGATGTAACGATAATAAAAGAGAGTGGAACGAGCGCTTTTTGCGGCCATTGCTCACGCACACGTGCTCGAAATTGCTTCCCATTGGCTTTCATCAGCATAAATCACTGCACCGTGTGCTTTTTCCAGTCGATAACCCGAGAGTTTATCCCGAATGTGACCTTGATTTTCATGGATTTTCAAAGAATCCGAAAAATACGAAATTCGAATCGAACTTTTTCAACGAGCGTCCGGATTTGCATAAACATTCAATGATTTTCCTCGATGGTTCGATGAGCAAAGACAGGCATCTCGTTATTCGCGTATTTCCTGCACATTGCGATAAAATATACGCGCGCGCTCGGCGATGTTTGCGGGCTTTGCCTACGCGCGTTAATACCGGCGATTATCGCATTACCAACACGTGGAAATTTCTCTCGCGTGTTCAACCTAGAATATCCGAGAATGTGTCAAGGTTGCTGCCGCGAATGGAACGATTGTTGGACGATAATTGTCGGCTCGCTCTGTTGCAACGTGGATTTTTGAAAAATACATATAAATCGAATTGTCGTCGATTTTTTTTCCCACCGCGATCGACGCGCGGTTCTCGTAAATTGAGGATGTTCGAAATGGTCCTCGATGAATTATTTAATTCAACGATCGTTCGATGATTCGCGTGCTGTATGGAATGGATAAATGATGCTTGAGAAAGCCAGTAAAAAAAGAAGCTCATTCGCAATAATTCATCGGGACGTATATCGAGTCTCTCTCAAGAATTGTGAAAGTCGTCTCGGACGCGAGACTCTTTTATTTTTTCCCCTTTTTTTCGAATGCCACACACGCGTCCCCGATCGTACATGAGAAGAAGATTTTCTCATTATATTCTACTCGCGCGCTACACTCGTCGCGTTTGAGAATATATCCGCGCGTATCGTCATTTCCGTCGTCCCGAAGGTCTACGACCCACGGAAACATTCGTTTTGAACGAAACGTCGCGGTTGGACATATCGATTTCGGCGTCTCTATATCCGGTACTCCATCCGGGACGGTGGATACTCCCGCTCATAGGTTTTCTTTCATTTTTTTCAATCTTTTGGGAAAATATCCGAAAACTCGATGTTTCGATGAGAAAATGGCAATTAATCGATCCAATTTCCAAATGGCACCCGGGACATTAGGCACGAGTCGAATGACGTACGAGAGGTGCAGCTTTGTATCTAATTGCCGCTCCCTTTTGCTTATCGCGACCCCAGCATGTATACATCGATGCTAATCGTGTGCTTTCACCCCTTTTTCTCCTATCCTCGTTTCCCTCGGTTTTCTCGTAAACGTTTATCGCGGATCCAACAAAGATACACAAATAGATCCACCGACGGGGCAAATTTCCCGAGAATCGATTGGTGCCGGTGATCAAATCATCGCGATCGTTACACCAAAGACTTTAATCCCGAAAAGAGCCGCACGGTCAGGCTCTGTAATTAATATCGCTCGCACATACATGTATTTCGAAATCTCGTCCGGCGTCGACTCGACAAACTCGGCGCGCTTGATTGCTGACGTCATTCCACAGGACGGATCGAGGCTCGAAACTTGTATCTCGTATACCTAAATTAATAAAGACGGCGCTCGCGTCGCGGATTGATTCATCCTTGGGAATAAATGCGAATACGTATATATACAGTAGGTATATAGTGGGTAATGTAATGGGAAAAGGTGTACGGGAAGTAGGAGCAAAATGAATGAATAATAATTTGCGAGTGCGCGCGTCGATTCGCAAAGAGAAAATGGGTAAGGGAGTGCGGAAAAAATCGTGCTATCTCATTATGCGAGAGTGAGAGACGGTTGCTCGAGACGTTGCGGTGCTTCCGTGCTATGTGCCATTCCATCTCCCGCGCTCGGTCAATAACGATAATGGCAATCGTTTGGCAAGCTGCTGAGCGAGGTGGTGCGAGGCTCGATGCCCTCGCGATACGTCGTTAAGCAAATTGGAGGTTTCGGGTCACTCATTAGTCGAGCAACGCTTTTGTGCACACACCCGTGCGTACAGATATATATATATGTGTCTGTTTATTCACTCGCTATTGAAATTACGGTTTTTACGTAACGAGAGACAGGGAGAGAGAGAGAGACGCGGAGAAAGCACGAGAAAGAGGATGAATCATCGCATTGATGAAATCGGAGCGCGGGATTAAAAGCACGCAGAGCAGCAGCAGCGAGTATTAACGTGTATATGCATGGAGAAAATAAATCACCGCGCTGATTTCTCATTTAATCGACGCGAGCTTTATCCGAAATGACGTGATTCGCGATAACCTTTCGGCTTTTGGTCGGTCAGAAAACACCATGTTTTTCGTCTTCCATTTTTCTTGCTCGTTTCGAGCGGCGAGAATCGCGAGTTCAACGACGTCCGTGAGATAACGCGAGATAACGTAATCCTCGAACTGATCTCTTCGTTTCAGGGTGATCGTGGGAGCACCCCAGGCGCAAACGGCCACGCCGAACGTTTACAGAGGCGGTGCGGTTTTTCGCTGCGACGTTGCGAAAGACGACCAGTGTTTTCCCGTCGTGTTCGACAGCAAAGGTAAAGAATTTGACTTTTTTCCTAAACACAGCTGCGCTTGGGGAGAAACAATCGGAAATTGTCTCGGGAGACGAGAGAGAGAGAGGAAAAAAGGCTCGTCGCACATTTTATTATTTCTATATACTGACCCATATTTTACGTTCGCCGCCGCATATTATCCTCGCTCTCGGCAGAGACCCTAGAAAAGTATACTCTCTCACACACACACACACACACACATACACAGTTTTAGTGTACAGTCTCGTCGACGTTGTAACGCGAATGTTCCGCCACCGATATAGCAACACACCCCGACTAGAAATTTCATCAGGTTATCTTGAATTTATGTATGGACCATATCCGGTGGAGTCAAGGTTATCCACACTAGGTATTCTTTATAAGGAACTTGCAAGGTCTATCCGTGGCTAACCTAGACACGATGAACTCGATAAGGTTTTCATGAGGTCCATCTGAGTGCAAACCAAGTCAGGTTTTAATCAGTATGACCGGATAAGAGCCATGAAAGATTGGCAAAATGCGCAGTGTGAACTCACACAACGAATAGAAGGGCCCGCGTTCAATCAAATCAAAACATTTTTTTTATTTGCAAAAAAAAGATTCTGGCATCAAATAAGCTTCTAATTAAAGCCCCAATAAAAGTACATTTTATTTTACAATTTTTTGAATAAAACACGTTTTTTTTTTATTTTGAAAAACAAAAGTTCCTGTGCGTCAGAAAATGTTTTTAATAATATTTTCATTCTTCATTCGACAAACTTGCGTAAATTGTATTCGATAAGTTTTTGATAAAACATGTTTTTTTATTTTTATTTTCAACCTACAAAACTTTGTGCGCGCCAAAAATTCGAACTGTTTTTTGTTTTATGTTCATTCAAATAAGAGCAGCGACACAAATTTAGTATTATAAACGAATGTAATTTCAATTTTAAAAAAAGTTTCTTCTAAGGCAAAATTATTTGATAAAATTAATAAATAATTGAAAGAAAATTTACATTGTTCGTTGTCTACGATTTATTGAATAAAATATTATCGCTTGCATGCGGGATGAAATATTAAATGTATCAGGTACTGTCAATGTTACCTTGAAAGGACCTAGTCGGATTCACCCGATAAGGACCCCAAGTGTCACTGCGTTACAGACCGAGTTAGGTCCACACCGGGTTGCCACATCAGGACCACATGTGGGATATGTCTGACCTGATCAGGACCTTAACGAAACCACAGACAAATTTCTAGTCGGGACACCTCACTGGATCTGGAGCATCGAAATCTATTTTTAGACATGTACGTGCACACAAAACCCTCCTCCGCTCTTTTGAACCCTCGTCAAGATTTTCGTCGTGATCCATCGCGCGGTTGCGTGTTTTCGCTCGACTTTCCGCGAAAATCGATCGATTTAATCGCGTGCAATCGCGCTGCTACGTTATCTTTTTTTCGTCAAACTCTACAAGTTCGTCGCGCTCTTCCAGCATACGACGATACTTTTGAAGGCTCAATTATACGAGCGTTTATTTCCGTTCGTGATTTCGCGCGTGTACAGCATCTGATCTTTTTCTCTCTCTCTCCTCGAGGAGCCGAGCGAGGAGCCGAGCGAGGAGCCTCTCTCGCGTCTCGGCCCTTGATTCGAGAGAAACGTAAAAAAAAACCGAGTCCCGCGGCGCGATCGTGTATATTCTTCGCGCGTCGCCCTTTCCGGACTCCAATTAGCGAGGCAAATGGCGTGTAACATCTATTCGCTGAAAGTCCGAACGTCTTGTTTCGATAGGTAATTAGCCCGTGTATGCGCGCGTACATACGCACGCGTCTACGTACAACCGCGATGGGCTCGCGCGGGACCCTCGCGGCGTGTCCAATTATAGGACCGGAGCGGCGAGTCCGGAGTGTCCTGCGACGTCGCGCGCGCGAATAACGTATGAGCGGACGAAAAGGAGAGAGTCTTCTCCCTCGCAGGACATTTGTATCGTAATTCCTCCTTACGGCCACGCGCTAGAGATTCAGTTGCGGTTATTTTGCGATAAAAAAACACACATTTTTCATTGCCTTTATTCGCGAAAGATTCAATTTCGTCGCTCGTACGGTAATTTTCGAAAATAACCGTCCCGTACATCATCGTGGAGAAGCTTCCGACCGTTCGCCGTCATCTCGCATTATTTTTGGACTCTGTTCGCTCGCGCGCGCGCGCCGCGAGATGGAAACGAATCGCGCTGTCGTCTTTTCGAGCACATTTCTTTGGCTACATTTTATCAAAACCGAAGAATGACGGAACCGCGCGAGAGCACAAAAATCTCATTGATCCTCGTTCGCGCGTACATACTCGCATCGCGAAGCTCCTCAAAGATGCTGCGTTTAACGGTGAGGTCTTGTATAGGGAAGGCCTGTACAGCCGTTAAATTCTCGTCGGCGAAAAAGAGCAAAAGGGAGTCTCGAGAAGAAGCAAAGCCCCGGCATGGCTCGTACGCGGGATACCAGAGCAGCGCCGCGGAGTATGTACGGCTCATCTCGCTCATCTCGCGATGAGAGCCACGTCGATTACGAGGAATCGCGGAGGAACGCAAGAAGCCGCACTCGCCTAATACAGAAAGACACCGTAAATGTTGTGTACTTTATAAAGCTGCGAGTCGCGACTCGACGAATCATTCGCGGGATGCTGCGGTCCACGGTTATATAATCCACATACATATATAGGACAAGGGTGCGTCTGTACTTGTCGTACCCAGCGTATATAGTACACATCGAGTGTGTACAGAGTACACCGTCGGCCAAAAGTTTACGAGCAATCGGCGAATCCGTCGTTTCTCCAAATCGAACGCCACACTCGGCGGATACATCGGATTTATCTCGATATCGCATCCACCGTATAGAACCTGGCTTAATAATGTTAATTGTACGAAATTCGTCGAGATGATCCAAGACTTTTGGCCAGCGGTGTATTTGCCCGTATATACGCGCGATCGCGAGAGACGGCTTTCCCTTTAAGGGACATTCTTATCCCCTATCCGATGAGAACGCGTGTTCTAACGGACTTTTCAGCTCGTCCTCCGTTTCTTTCTTCTTTCTCGAACCTCCGGGGCGTGCCCCGTCTCGGTGTACACACTCGTCTCGCAAACGCGATTCCTTAAGCGGCGGAAAAGATGGAAAAGGTGCCACCGTCTCGTCGCCACCTGTGAAGGCTTCCAACAGGTGACGAGTCGCGAGTCCGGCAGAGATATTTTCCTCAAACGTGAGATAACAGTCTCGCGAATGGAATCAGCCGACTCGACACTCGTCGGACCGGCGTTTCGTTGCTGAACATCCTTCTCTCTTCCTCCCCACAGCCTCTGATGCACCGTACCGTTCGTATTTTCTCTCGTATGACGCGACCTGTTTTGTCGCGAGACATCCCCGTTAAAAGTCACGTGATGACAACGGTCGAGCAGAGTGTGCAGAGCACGGAACGGGAGGGCAAATTGACGAATTATATGCAGCTGCGACGTTCCATCGGGTTTAATTACTCGGAGGATACATTTTTTCATACTTTTTTTTTTTTTTTTTTTTTTTTGTAGAACACAACGTGATAAAACGTCCGCAGGAGCCGTACGACGTCATGCAGATCGACAACAAAACGCTCCAGTGGTTCGGAGCGACAGTTTCAACGTCCAATCAAGACGGTGGACCGATTCTCGTGAGTAAATTCAAAGTGTCATTTCTCTTCCGACGATCGCTGAATATGCAGACGCGACTGCAGAGTCGTATGTTTGCCTTCCTCACACAGCACACTTTGACTCTTGTTTGTCCGCGATAAGGTGCAATTTTTAACCGCTTCAGCAGTCGCCGAGATAACAAACGCGAGCTGGAGAGACAAAACTCTGCGAAGAAACGAAATATTCCAGTCAAACGAAAATTATTTTTATTCCCCCTGCGCGCGATCGCGTTCTCTAAAAGCCTCTCGGGTCTCCCTCGGAAATCTATATATACTTTCGGTTCTTTTTAATTATCTCCAAAGATCGACTCGACGGGGAAGAGGGAGAGGGGTCGAGGCCGGAAATAATTCGCCGTCAAACTCGTCCTCCGGCTTCCCGGAAGAGAAAAAACCTGTCGGTGTTTTGCAATTAGAGCGAATAATTATATTCTTCGCGCAGCGAGGTACAGATATTCTTTTTTTTCTCGATTCCCAAGTGTCCGCCTTTTCTCGAAACTCTCGTCGAACGTCGCGAGCGAAGAGACGGAAACTCGTCGTACAGCCGCGGACGAATCTCGAGTCCGACGGTCGTACAAGTCGCGCGAGAGCCATCTATTTTCGGATCGGAAAACAAGCGGAATATCTCGCGTTGTCGAATTCGCGCGCTGGTCCAAATTTCTCATCAGCTTCGATGATATTCACGATTTTCTCGCAGACTCCCGTCGACTCTCGTTTTCTCACAATTTCTCACCAAGCAACGTGCCTTTATTTATTCTCGAAAATAATTTATTTGTCTCCCGAGCGCCTGCGTGGCTCGTTGCGGAGGGCGAAATAGACGAGAGCGCCGCTGCTGTGATTGTTTCTTTTCCCAGCGACATAATGACTTCAATATTATACGTGAGAGACGGATAACGAGGCCGTATCTCTTTTATCCCCGGCTCCCTTATTCCCGTCCAATTTGGGGAATCATTCTCGCACGCAGACTCCGCTGTGATATATATCCACATACAAATATATATTTATCTACTCGCGTGTGTTGCGAAATCAGAGAGACGAGAGCAGGGCCAGCGAGAGGCCGAAGCGCGTGTCGGCGTTACTCCCAACGGAATGATAGCGACTTCCGAGAGGGAATTGCCCCGAGAGTTTACGAATAACGTCGTACGTAGCTTGTACAGGGCGTTCCGTGTCGATTAGGACCCAGGCTCCGTGTTTTCCGGTCGCAAAGGTCGGACAACGTTTCCGATTCTTTTTCCTCGATCTTTCTCGACGAAAGGCGGCTGATCCGAAAACCGGCGTGTACTCTGTTTTTTCCACCGCGAAATTGCGTATTTCGCGCGGAGAGGCTCGTGCGTTCGCCGACTCGTTGAATTTCCCTCCCACGTGCAATCGCTATCGAAAAAATGCAAAGTGTTTGCCCGATTCGTGCGACACGCAGAGATGAGAGTCGGTGCTGGATGTATATCCGTGAATAATTGAATTATTTCGCGAGGAAAACTTTTCCACGTCGAGAATACACGCTGGTCCATCATAAAAGACCCTCTCGGCTTACCGCGCCGCGGTTCGCAACAAACTGCAGGACGTATATCAACAGCGATTACCGTGTTTTATATACATACCGAGTAAATAACGTCGGCGCGATTTCACAGCATCGCGCGCGTAGCTTCTCGACTCTGCCGTGTCGCGGCGGCGCGCGACAAATTCTCTCGTTTCCCTTCTCGCAACGCCGACCCTCTATATACATATACCACCGAAATTATCTACTTACTCCAGAATGCGAGTTACCCCGGTGTGTTCCCGGGGTAATGAGTCTCAATTTTCTCTTTTTCCTTCCCCTCGCCTTTCCAGCAGCGATTCTCGCCTCGACGGAGAGAATCGCAATCTGGGAGAGAAAACAGACGACGCGAAAGTGTCTCTACCTTCCGGAGAAGAAACGCGACGTTACCCAGCGTGTGTTTCGTCCGATTGCGGAGGAAATATCCTCTTTGACCTTTCTCCTCTCAAGGTCGAACGTTTTTTCGACACTTTTGACCTTGAAATCGGGTGAAGGTCAGCGATTTTCGCGATTTCCTCGCGGGGATGTCGGGTCGCCCGTGATCCTCCCCGCGAACGAGGTGGCGTTCGCGCGGGTATACTCAGGCGCGAGGAAAACGATGTATAACGCGTGTACCGCAGCATGGGTGTGTTATAATATACGGCAATGTCCTTGCAGTCGCGGTGCAGCGTATAGAATTTCCGCGTGGGCGTACGAGCATCGCCCGAGTGTGTAATAATGCCCGTTTGTTCCGCGCTGCATAACGCGCTTTATTTTCCGCGATATCGGCACGCGACCGATCGTAAATGTCTCTCCGCGTCATTGAACGCGGACGCGAATGTCGAGATGACGGCGATTCTCCGAGAGTGCGCGGCATCGTCGTTTTTATCGTCAAATTGCGATGGGAGAGTCCGAAAGCACTTTCGTTTGTTTATTCGCTCTCTACAGTCGCTGCAAGACGCGAGAGCCTCTTTTGGCCGTGTTTTTTCTCAAAAACAAACTCGGGACTCATCTCGCTGGTCCGGGTGAAATTATTCAAGGACCGGCAGAGTCGAGGGAAAAAATTGGAGAGGAAAAAAGTCGGATGCAACGCAAATATACTTTTCGGGCGAATGAAATTTGTCGAGGTTTATCTCATAGATCTTTTCTCGCCCATCAATCTTCCGCGCGATCCTTCTCCGGTTGCCAAATTGCTCGACGCGAGATGCTCGAGAGTGTATATATCGAAGGGAGAAGAAACAAATAAGCGGCGAGAGAGAGAGAGAGGGTCCACGAGGGAATACGATCTTCATCTCTCCGACAGACAATTTTGCGGTCTCGGAGCGGATCCGTCCTATAGCACAAAACGGCAAAGGCCTGATGCAGAAAAATCCGCAGTGGAGATGCGCTTCTCGGCGTCGAAAAAGTCTGCTCGCGTCTCGGCATTCATCCCTCTCGTCCACACAGCCTCCCGTACACTTGACTCACAGTGGCTTCTTTTCTTTGCCTCGTCCTTTTCTCCTCTTTCTCTTCACGCGGGGGTAAAACGGGACCTCGGTCGACTCTACGGCGAACGCGTCCTCCCTGCTCGAGTTGTATTCGCGTTTGCTCGTTTCTTTTTTTTCTCCTTGGTTTTTTGCGTCAAAATATCGCAAACCGCGCTCGCATCCCTCGTTCTCCTTTTCTCTCTATGATCTTCGTACCCCATCGCGAGATCGCGTGTGTCTCTCATTCCGCAGCGCTTTTTCGCGAATCTCCCTCGCCGCCGCCGCCGCCGCCGCCGCTCGGTAGATTCGCCGACAGATGTTTCGCGTTCCGAATCGAGATTGCCCGCCAAAGCTGTATTCCTCTCTCTCTCTCGACCCTTTTTTTTCGCCCTTCTCTCGCGACGCACTCTCGTACTCCGCGCTGGCGATTCACCGCGTTTTTACGAGGGCCAGCGCGCTCGAAGGAAAAAGGGAATGATCCGGGAATCACGCGTGTGTGTGTGGAGAAAAATCAGAGATAAATAGGCCGAGCGAATTTTCGCTCCTTTGACGAATCGTCTATGGCGTCGCGCGGCATCCGGATTCGCGCACTGTCCGCGGCTGCGTGTAATTTATCGCGCGGTCTCGCCAAAAACGCCGGCACACCCGATATCTCCCGCTCTCTTTCCATATCCCGCAATTCGCCAAAAGACAAATCCGATCGGGACGATAAAAACGTCGTGTTTCCGCAAAAGGAAGCGACTGAAATTCTCTCTTGCGCCGAAATGTGTAACGCGGGGAAAAAACATGGCACCAAAGAAGGGGGAAAAAAACAAAATGGAAATGCACTCCGCGAAACGTCGGGAGAGACTCGCGCGTAGATCGAACAATCGCGGTAGGATACACACGCACCGAGTTTCTCGATGCAAAGCTCCCGCGCGGCGAGGGTGAGAACTGCTTTCTCTTCGTCCTGTCGCGTCGCGCGCTTATATACAGCGAAAATACAGCACCAAGAGCATTCGCCGCGCGAAAGAAGGAACAATCGAGGGTAAAATATGGCCGAGTGTCACCGCGATAAAACTGTTGGCTGGCGGCCTTTCACGCGCGGTTGTTCGTCGTTTGACGCGGGGGATAAAAAAGTAAAAGAAACGAAGAATGTATCGATTAAAAAGACGCGTGGTTCCCGCTCGAAATAATGGAGGAAAAAAAGGGGGGACAGGGGGAAGGAAAAAAGACACGGAAGACGGAGAAGAACTCGCACGGCGTATATACGCTGATCTCGCGTATGGGGGCGGGTTACTTGGCGTACGAGAGAGTATCGGCACGATTCGCGGCACAGGAGAAAAGACAATCGCGACCTCGACGACCCTCGCTGAGAGCGGAGCCTTGTACGAAAACCTTTCCACCTTCTCCGAACGTCCCTTTGCGCTCTGACTTTTTTTTCTTTTTCCATCACTTTTTTAAATTCCTCTGCTTCTTGCGCTTTGCCCGCGCGAGAGAGAGAGAAGAACGGATGCTCTTTCCGCAAAGAGTATCGTACATTCGAGTATCGCAAAGATACCCAGCAATCGTACATTCAAACGAATGATCGATCGCGCGTAAATCGAGAGTTTGTATACGAAAGATTGCGCAAGGTTTCTCTCGCGTCCCTGAAATTTGTCATCCTCTTTTGATTCGCGCTGCTTGATCGATGGCGGCTTCCAAACGCACCGACCGTCGCGTATATTTTCCACCTGCGAGCGATCCGCGACAGGCGGACGAGCGGCGCTAGAGAATTCGCGAGAGAGAGAGAGGGAGAGAGGGAGAAAAAGGGACCTTTTATATTATATACCGCGCACACTCCCTGGACAATACGCATTCCTTTCGTGTGTTTTGTCAGCGGGACAAATTGCGACGCCCGCTAAACGGTTAGCTTTTTTCTCGTTTCTCTCCAGCAGCCTCCGCTCCTCTCGCTCCGCGATCGTAAAACCGCGTGGACTCGTAATTGAGGGTCGCGACTCCTCCTCTCGTTCTTCCTCCCTCCCGCGCTGTATATACAGCACACGCGGTGGAACGCACGTGTGCGCCACTGGAAAACATTTTTCAAGGGCTCTCTCTCTCTCTCTCTCTCTCTCTCTCTCTCTCTCTCTCTGCTTTTGCACTCGCGAATGACGACAAAAGCAGCGCGTGTTACAGCGATTGTGCTGCACCGTCCGTCATACCTCCTCAGCATCTCGGTGCGATTATAAATCATTCGTGTTGCACGACGTCAACGGGGAGGAGGGAGAGTCACCGCAGAGCTATTAACCCGGTTGACACTCCCGCGCCCGGGCCATTTTTCAAACCTCGCGTGTCAAAATATGCGCGATCTCGGGGAAAACCCTCGTCGAAGCAAGGTAAAACGGTGTTTTGCGGAATTTGCGCAAATCGTCTAATCTCCGCTGCTCCGATGGAAAACGCGTGATATATGTTCCTAAAAATAATGGAGTGAGTCACGCGGTAGCGTCAGAGCGGCGGGGTGAGTCAACCTCGCGAAAGTACGCGCTATACACACCTTGTTGGCCTCCATCTACCGCCGCGGCGGCGAGCGACGTAAATATCCATCTCGTTTTCAACCACCGAAACCTCTCGCGGTGTTCTTCTTCTTTTGTTCGTCTTGGATGATGACAAAAAAAAATACAAAATGGCATTTTCGTCCTGTCAAATTTGCCGAATTCGGACTCGCGGCTGTCGCGGGCTCTTTTTTTTCTCAAACGTCACATTCGTTTCCGTCAGCTTTTCATTCCTCTCTCCGTTGTTTATTCCCGTTTGTCCGAGTGTTTTACGACGGGCCATTAACCGGCCGCAATTTCGTACGACAGCACGGTAGTGCGCGAACTTTCGCTGCACTTTTTCGCCGTGTAATTTACCTCTATACACATTCTTCATTCGGACCTCGAGCAAACGCGGCTACGATATCGAATTTGGAAAAATCTCGAGCAGTTGCGGGAAAAACCCGTTTCATCGAGAAGGAGAGAGAAAAAAAGGTGCGCGAGACTGCGATCGGATGTGCGTGCATCACTCCGACCCCGAGATGACCTCATTCGCGCCGCCCGAAATAACTTTTTATCGAAAAAGCTCGCTGGCCCACGCACATCGCGGCGAGCGAGTCGAGCGTTCCTCTTCTTCCTGCTGATGCAATCGATAACTTTTACGGGACGAAATTTCAATTAGAATTTTTGCTCGGCCGAAAAAAAGGAGCAGACTTTATCAATATCGTAGAGAGAAGAAGCGGAGCGTGGAGAGAATAAAAGGCAGGCAATTTAAACGCTCCTGCCACCTTTCTTCCACTTCCTCCTTCGCAGACACATTCTCCGAGGTGTATCGCTGGCGGTTTGGAGTAGAAAAAAAGCACGCCTCTTTTCCAGAGCGAATTTTTTTTACGAGCTCTCTGGGTCGAGCACACGAGTGCTTAACGGAGCGTGAAAATCGAGATACCTTTTAAAACTTCATTTCGGTGTCTCGCACCCATATGCGAGTGCAAAAGGAAGTCTGCTCGCCGGGTCGAACAAAAAAAAAGCAAAAAAAAAAGACACGGACGAGAATACACACGCGCGTGTGAAACGAACGCGATATACGGCGGAACAACTGAAGACATTAAAGAAGAACGCTGCAATTAGAGATCGCGAGCGAGGTACTTTGAATTCGACGGGAAAAACAAATTACCCTCAGCGGGGGGAGGGAAAAAAAGATCAGCGAAACACGCGCGTTTCATTGGCGAGCTTTTTTTTCATGGACTCTCTCATTTCGTTTTATCGTTACTTCTGGAACGACCAGCCTTGATTCCGTCGGTTTTCACCTTTTTTTTTATAAAGCGATGCAAAAAAATTGGCGACAAATTAAATACAATCTCGAGTCCCATGTTTCGATGCGCAGAAAAATCGATGTATCATCGACTTTTTCCCAAGACAGCAGCTGCGCGCATTTCGATCGTTTTACCTCGTGCGGTAACTCGATACATGCGTTTATCAATTGCCTCGAGCGATGAGAAACAGCTGTTGAGGTCGGTGACGGCTTTTTCCGTCAAAGTCGCTCTCCAAAAGATCGGAAATGAAGATACAACAGAGATGAGTACAGCAGAGTATACTCGTGAAGTTCTCCAAACGATTCCCGATAGTTCAGGGGCGAAAAAAAGCGGAAGGATCGTTCTCGAGTGCGATTCATCGTGCTGACGACTCGCAGAGCTCTTTGGGGGTCCATATTATCGCGAGTCCGCAGCTTCGCTCTTTTTCGATGCAAGTTGCAATCGTACAGTGCACAGCTTAATACGCGCGCGTGATTTAAACTTCAGGGTCATTGATGGTCGGCTCTCGCTGTATAAATTCAACTCGCATCCATCCACCAGCGCAGTCGTCAGTCTCTCGTGTATAAGCGTCACCACGAGTGTCACGGTTTTGTACATCCTTCGACGATTGAGCTCAACTAGCGCAATGGATAAATTGCGTCGGATTCTCCTCCGAGCGTCTCGCTTCTCAATTTATTTATTTATATGTGTTTTTTTTCCCCTCCCCATTATTTATTACGACTACTTTATTCATTGGTCGCGGAGTGTACGTTACGGTACAGAAGCACGACCACGAAGAAACGACGGAAGGGACGGGAGTAATATCGTCCGAAGGGACGTTGAACAAGCGCCCTGTCGTTGCGTTCAATTTACTGTCTTCTCTCTCTCTCTCTCTCGTCTCTCTCTCTCTATTTTTGCTTTTTTCTTTGCTCCAAGCTGACGCGAACTTGGGAGGCTGCGGATAAGACGAAGAGAGTCGGGTTACCTCTCGGCTCGAGGTCTCAATTTTACTCGGAAAGATGCGAGTCTCTGCATTGTATTTCCAAAAGAAAAACCCACATTTTCGAGTGTCTCTTTTGGTGTTGATTTTATTGAAAAATTAGCAAAATTCATTTTCGAAACGACTCATCGTTGGGAAGGAATTTGCATTATCTCTCGCTTCCTCGAGAATTCTTATCCCCTCGTATCTTTCGTAGCCGCGTATCGAAGAGCAGCGAAATATATTTGCGTTGGGCCTGAAACAATGTTATCGAATGGCCGGGAGAGGGCAGGCTGTGTGCTTCAAACGCATCTGTAAAGCGCGACGCGGCTATTACATTGCACGCGCAAGTGCTCCTCGCGAATATATACTCTCCGATAGCGCAATTGGTTGAAAGCCTTCGCACTGATAGCACAGTGGAACTGAACCGAAACAGCAGAGTAGTTTCGATAGATAACGAACGAATATCCAGGGGAATGGAAGCGAGGGAAACAATCGAATCCGATACACCAATCGGTCTCTTTAAAAAAAAAAAAAAAAAAAACGAGAAGGCAGTGTCATTAGCCTCGATCAGATCGAGACGCGAAGATTCCGTCGATTGCTCGTCGATCGGCTCGTAATTGCACGCTAATTACACGCAGTTTCCAACTCGACGGTTTTCCTCGCAACGACTAGAGATGTACGTTTGATTTTCAACACAAAGGAGACGCTCGATGAAGATATTAAAACGTTCATAAGCCCGTTTCCGTTTTCACGTTCCAATGGGTGCATCCTCCCTGACAATTTTAATCCCACAGGATGCGTTACGTGCACACATGCACGTATGTGCACACCAAACGCGAGTATCATCTTTCGCGCTGCTTCTCCCTCTCGTTCCAGACGAAGAAGCCACGTCACATAAATTATAATATACGCTAAAGTGCATTGTATATATGTGACATATTATACGTGTACATGAGTGTATATACACATATTCGTAATAGCCCCTCGAGCGAGAGTCATGGTCATCGTTGTGACGCTGAAAAAAAATGGAAAAAACAATAAAAATGTCGCGACGAGGTCGGCGCAGCATCCGCGACTCCGTCATTACGCAACGATCCGCGGAATGATCGTTCATCGCCGAAAATAGCGACGCAAAACTCAATGACTCTTGATCTTTGCTTTGCTGTGGGGAATTCGCATTTTTACTCCAATTTGTGTATCAAGAGTCGCAGAGTTGCTGGACGATATGATATGTAGACGAATTTTTGGCGACATTCTTCGTTCTTTAATTAATCGTCCGATTTCTTCTATCAATTTGTTTTCTATTGTCTATTCAGGCTTGCGCACCGCGGTACGTCTTCTTCGGTGTCGCACTCGGGTTCAACGTCATGAACGGCAGTAACGGCTACGCTTTTGGCAATCAGAGAGATCCGGTTGGCACGTGCTTCGTGACGACTTTTCAGACGGTACGAGAGTTCTCGCCGTGTCGAACGAGTAAGTCCTTTTCGCTTGTTTGTTATTTTTCGACGGAGGTGAAAAAAAAATCGGCCAAGTTTTCAAAGAGAATGAGAACGCCTGGCAGCCTCTCGTCGCACTGGAGCGCGTCTGGCTATCCTCAGCGCTGACCAGGCAGCGCTGAGGCTCCCGAATCTCAACACCGTACTAAAATATCTCCGATGACGTAAACAATCGTCGTCGCTGCAGCGAGCGACGGAGGAAAAAAGATGCTTTCGACGGTCTTTTTCTCAATTTCCAAAAAATCCCGTCTAAATTTTCAAAATTCATATTTTCGCGAAGAACTCGACAACGACGATGACGAATTTTTTCGTCATTTTTAGAAAGCACTTTCGCTCTTCCTCTCGTCGCTCTCCGAGATAAACTCGGACGTTCATCCTCCTACTCTGGAGCACACATTCGCCAATTTTCCCATACATACCCCTTTGCGTTTTTGTCGCTGATTTTCAACATCGATTTTGAGAGTGAAGGAATCGAGCCATCGGGATATAACTTGCACCATATTTTAAGTCTACTCGAGAGCGTCTCCAAACCCCCCCAACAAATCAATGTACGCCAATTTGGACGAGAGTTATGACCGTTTGAAATTTCGACTTTTCGACGATTCTGGAGAAGTGGCCCAAAATCGGTCGACATTTTTTTTTCTCAATTTCCAAAAAATCCCGTCAAAATTTTCAAAATTCATATTTTCGCGAAGAACTCGACAACGACGATGGCGAATTTTTTCGTCATTTTTAGAAAGCACTTTCGCTCTTCCTCTCCTCGCTCTCCGAGATGAACTCGGACGTTCATCCTCCCACTCTGGACCACACATTCGCCAATTTTCCCATACATACCCCTTTGCGTTTTTTTCGCTGATTTTCAACATCGATTTTGAGAGTGAAGGAATCGAGCCATCGGGATATAACTTGCACCATATTTTAAGTCTACTCGAGAGCGTCTCCAAACCCCCCCAACAAATCAATGTACGCCAATTTGGACGAGAGTTATGACCGTTTGAAATTTCGACTTTTCGACGATTCTGGAGAAGTGGCCCAAAATCGGTCGACATTTTTTTTTCTCAATTTCCAAAAAATCCCGTCTAAATTTTCAAAATTCATATTTTCGCGAAGAACTCGACAACGACGATGGCGAATTTTTTCGTCATTTTTAGAAAGCACTTTCGCTCTTCCTCTTCTGGACCACGTTCGACAATTTTACATCTCGTTTTGAAGAAACACGTTGCTCCGCTCGATTTCGACAGAAACAAAAGTCGATTCCCGGGGGGGGGGGGGGGGGCAATTTGGTTCTGCATCGAGCTCCCGCTCGAAGATGATCATCGTCCCACCCGTTATAAAGATCCTCCTCGATGGTTCGCAACTTTCGAGTGTACGCTAATCGTCCGAGAGTGTTATCCGCGACAGTCGAGTGCCCATCGTAGCGAGACTCTCGCGCACTCCGCGCACGCAGCACGTATCTCCGACGCTTTTATTTTCCGGATGCAAACAACATCCGGTTAGCCACGGCTTTCTTTCTTTCTTTGTTATCTCCTCGCTTCAACCCCTCCGACGCGCTCTCCCGCGGCGATTAACGCATTTGCAAACACACGCGCCGTCACGGCAAAGAGCTCTCGTATGCGCGGTTCGCGCGCGCACGTGCGCAAAACGGTCTTAAAAAGTCAGACGAGAGAACTTCCGGTCGAGAAACACGACGAGACTCTCGTATCTTTCTCGCCCCTCCGCCCAAAGTTACTCGGCCTGAGATTAAATTTGCATAATATTGAAACATGTGTCGCGGGGGGAAAGGGGAATCAGGAGCCATTTGACAATCGACGTTTTCGAAAAATTGAAATTCTTTATTTAAACCACTATCGCGCCCAATTTTACCGAGATTTGACACGAAAATATGTACACGTAATTGCTCCGATATTTAACGGACTATTTGTTTCGCCCTCCGAACCCGCCATCTGTATATACACGCGCGATACAGGGTGTATTAAAAAGAAAAAAACGACCTTTCCGAGCTACACTTTCGGTCAAAGTTTTATCGTTAATCTCACTTAAACACGTGACTGCTGTTCCTCATCGCGTGTGTATAATTACGAGAAACATGTGTTGCCGGCGCACGAAATGATACAAACTCCGGAAACCTCCCGGGAGCGCCTCGTGTGTATACGCAGAGTCGAGGCAAAAGCGGCTCCGGAAAAAGGGAGAAGAAACTCGAGAGGGCGAGACTACCCCCGATTGCCAGCGTCGTCTATAAATACTACAACCGACGGATTCGCACGGGGTGCGGTGTTGCGTCGATTTTTAATTCGGAGAATTTGGAAAAAAAGACGGGGGGTGGATCGAATACATTTTTCGAAAAGGTCAATTTTGAAAATCGTTGAAATCCGGTTGCTCGAGGGTCTCCTCGAGGAAGCGGCAAAGATGCGCGGGGAATCGCGGCTTTTTCGCGTCTCCCGACGCGTTCCTCGCGGAGAAAAGTGCAGAGAGGCGCAATTAAACAATTTGCGAGAAGAGCTCCGGGGGATAAGAAATATTTCCCGGGAATCGTAGAGCGCGAGATGACTTTTTCACAGCATCTCGAATCCTCCGCGATCCTCTTTCTTTCTCAGAGAGCATCGCAACGCCGATCGTTTCATTCCGCGTGTAATCTCGCGTTTGTGTACTCTGTTTTATCTCCGCGCCCTTCTCTCTTCGTTCCTCGCGCCTCTCTTCCTCCCTGCGAGAGCCACGGGCGGTTCTCTCGTCCGCCGTATATTCCCTTTTTTTTGCACTTTGACAGCACGCCGATGCCGCCGGCGAGCTCCTATGCGATTAGAGAGAGTTCTCACGAAAAAGCTCTTTTTTTTCAACCCCCACTCGCCCGCAAAGTAATTTTGACTCGGAAGAAAAGTGCGTGAATAAATTCTCGCGGGGAATCGTCGCGAGTCGAATATCGTTGAAAAAGTGCGTTGGGTTTTTTGCGTTCGTACGCGCGAGTTCGATGATCTTGAATCCCACCGACGCGAACCGTGTGAGAAAATGGGACACGGCGGGAGGAAAAACGGAGTAATTGAGACGAGAAGAACGGGGAAGAAAGTTATCGAAGCCGCGCGCGAGCCTCGACTCGACGGCGTAGGGCCAATTAACACTTGATCCTGCTCGAATTACGATCGTCTCGGCGGGAACGCGCGGCCGCGTCGTTCGCACCGCGAAAATACAAATGCGCCTGAAAACTTTGCGAGTCGAGGATTTTTTTTCGAAATTATATCGATACATCGCTCGTAATTACGCAATCATCGTCGAACGAAGACGTTTTCATCGCGATTAAAGAAATTCTCGACGCTTCGGAGTACGCGCTACTTACGAGGCTAATACCGTCTGACAATGTGCATGGATATATCATTATTATTACCGCGACTTCTCTCTCGCACGCTGTAATACAGTAACTTCATTCATTGGGCGCGTAAAGCGCTTACCGGAAATGGATCTATCGCGAATCGTAATTTCGCGGCTTTCTTCGCGTCTGGACCGCGTTCGTCTATCGCGGAGTGTTCGTACATGCGCGGAATTATTCAAACATTCGCCTCCGTCAGACATCCGACATCTTTTTCGGTTTTCCTCTCAACTCTCCCCCTCTCTCTCGCTCTCTCTCTTCGTCATCTCGATTGATACAATCGCCTCAACGAGAAATCATCGCGGTCGACACTGAGAACCATCGTGCGAAATCTCAGTGCCACTCGGCCACAGCATCCGAATGCGGATGGACCGCCATGATATTCGTTTTGAGAAACGGTTGAAAATGGTCATCTTTTTTTCTCTCAAAATGAGTTGGACACTTTTTTTTTTCACGCAATATCACGGCGATGTCCGAGACTCGATTTCGTTGCGTTTGCAACGACCCTGCACTTGAAAACCTCGAGTCTCCGTCGCTGACGTTGCATTGTACGAACGCATTAACGTTGACGGTTATTAATCCCTCGGAGAGCGAGCGAACGCGCGAGGCTAATTATCCACGAGGTTCTATGTACTTTTACGCGCCATTCGTCGTCCCCGACAGCGGAGCATATTGTCACGCGATGTTTTAAAAAAAGTTTTTTTTTTCGCTCAATAATCGCGTTTGTTAAACCGATACACGCCTTCTCATTAATGCACGTGCACGCTCGTCGTCGTTATAACGCGGTTCGTCAAGCATCCGTGATTTCCGACGGATAATCATTCATCATTAGTTAATGAGTTTCAGAGTGTTGGACACCGATGGGATGAAAAAAAAACATGCCTTCGGTGTGTATATTAGTGTTTTCGAAAGTGGGGTGATTAGGCGAGCATGACGATTAAAATCCAATCAAGAAATGGAATTTTCGTAGATGGAAGCAGATCTTTGAGGATCCCGTTATTGCGTGGAAAACTATGAAGTTGCACATTTCGTTGGAAGAGGGAAATTCGATATACTTGAATTGATGAATCGCGAAACATTTATGAAAGTGAAATTCTCGGGACATCTCAATGTCTGTTTTTTGGAGTTTTCTCATTGAATTTTCGGGATTTTGGGGAAAACTCGGTGTGTTTCGTAATCAGGGGAAAATTTCCGATTAAACAGGCTGTTCGAATGTCGAAAATTGAAGAAAAAAATTTTACCCCATTTTTTGCCACTTTTCCGGAATCTCCGAAAAGTCGAAATTTCAAATGGTCATAACTACTGTTCTATTTGTGCTATATACACTTTTTGGGGGGGTTTTGAAGAGCTCTCGAGTAGACTTAAAAAATGGTGAAAGCGAAATTTCGATAGCTAGATTGCTTCACCCTCAAAATCGATGTTGAAAATCGGCAAAAAAAACGCAAAGGGGTATGTATGGGAAAATTGGCGAAAATCGATGTCCCGACTTGAAAATTCTGCCAAAAATCGAAAAATCAAGATATCTACATGAACCAAACGGCATTTCGAAGCCTCAACAATGGCCAAGAGTATAAGCACAAGTTGGACCGTCTATCTCAAACAGGAAGAAAATGGCAAGCACTTTTGTGAACCAACCCGATTCGGCAAAAAACAGCGAAATGTCACGATTTGCTCTTTCCTCTCGATGCATCTGGCTCTTAATCGAATCCAATAAAAAGAAGACACGATGCTGTATCATACGAAGGGAAAGACAAAAAAAACCTCTCGCAAACACTCTCATTTAAAATATCACATTTATTCGAGTCCGTGGGCGCCACGACCGTCTTTTTCGCGCTGCTTCGTACCCGCGGATCGTGCACGTTTCGCGTTGCATCTACCCCTCCCGCATTACTGAAATATCATACGCCGCACCATGTGCTCAAATGTGAAACCGCGCAACCGTAATTGGTGTCGCGATCAAAAGGTCAGCGAACCCGTGGCGTGAAACGAAAAACGCCGGCGTCGAGTAATATAAGGAAGCGCAATGGCATTTATGCATTTATTTTATTCCGCGACTGCCGTGATGCACACGGAGTAATGGGACACCGCCGAGCTTCGCGCTTCGTCTATGACATTTTCGTGCGCGGGAAATGTCAAAAGCGTCCAAAGAGGAAGAACAAAGGGGAATTCAAGGGGATTGTTCTTTCTCCGCGATTGTTTGTCGCGTACACACACGTGCAAGCACACACGACGTATTCAAGTACAGACACACGCACGTACGCGATATCCTACACAGCCTGTAGGGTGGAAACCGCGTGCGCGCTACGTTCGGCGAGTCGTCGCGCGGACGGAATCGATCACCGATCAATGACGCGCGGCTTCTCGCGACGCGATTTTCCTACCTCCGCGTGACGGACTTTTGCCACTCGATCTTTAATCACAACATCATCGTACGAAGATATCACACATTTCACACAATCTGACACGACATGAATTCGACATAATTCGTATATTTCGTTGTTTCCTTTCAGAAAATTACGGATATCACAAGCAAGGCTCTTGTCAAGCTGGTTTTTCCGCTGCACTATCCAAGGTAAGTCGCAAAACGAGCATCGTCTCGAAAATGAGTATATCGGAAGAAACGTGTATATTTGGCAGAGAGTCTCTCGCATGTGGCTCTCTCATTCTTGAATAGAGAGGAGAGAGAGAGAGAGAGAGAGAGAGAGAGAGAGAGGAAAAAAAAGTTGCACGTCGTGTCGCGGACAAGTTCGAAAGCGTTCAGAGTTGTTTGCCATCCAACGGCGTTTCTCTCTCTCTCTCTCGCTCTCTCTAGTATATTATACATGGAAGCCTTATTCTTCGACTCTTGAATTAATGTGGACTATCGAAAACGTTTGCCGACTCTCTCTCTCTCTCGGCCGGCAAAGGTTTCGCACGCGCGTTAGCATCGTCGCCACCGCAGCCGACGTTTATAAACGTACGAGCGACTCGGCCAACAAATCCTTAACAAACGAACGCGCGACAGTACACCCCTCGAGTGTTGCGTTCTCGTGTCGCACCAAGAGTCAAGACCCGTGTAGGTACAAGCCTGCGAGGTAAAAGACGCAAAAGGACGAAAAGAGAATGAGTATATCGCGCGGTGGTGTCTCCGCCGCCGTGCGCATATATATATCGACGCTCCGAATATGGCGAGATGAATGCCTCTTCCTCCGCGTTCATTTCCGACTTGCCGGCGACGTGGCCAATAAACACGAGAGCGCGTTTGCGGAATACGCGATTATACGAAAAAAAAACGAAAAAAAAACACGAAAATTCCTCGCGCAAAATCGAGAATTATCAAGACACGGCCGAGGGAGAACAACCCCGGTTGCGTTCCTTGAGAAAACAAAAAAAAACGAATAGACAAATAGCAGCGGGAATTCATTTTTTTACCATTCCTATTTCCTGCATATATATATATATATATATATATGTGTATCGACAAGTCGTTGATCAGTTCGATCACCGCCAAAGAAATGCTGGTGGGACAATCCCCGAGCACTCATCCGAGAGCCATCACCGGCCAATGTTTAATTCAGAATTGTCTCTCTATATACCGCTATACATATATATATATATACAAGGTATATAAACCACAACACGCTGGATGTTTAATGCATGTATCTCCTCCGCTGCGGCGATGCCGATGGCTGGGGACATAAGAGAAATCCCACCGCGAGAGCATTCAATGTTAATACAGCGTGTACCACCCCTGTCGCACGAGCCACGTGAACGCGAAATCATCCCCGAGATTCGGAGCTTTCGCGATATTTCGATTAATTTGACGCAATAATGTACGGTATCGCGGTCGAAGAAAAATAACGAGTTTTTCGCGGAGACCGACGTTGAAAATCCCTCGCGAAATATATACGTATATACCGTGACGTGTATACTGTATAAGCGAAGGGAGAGAGCGTTCGAGTTAAACTTGCATTGAGTCTCAATACACGTAAATGATATACACACGGGCGGTGATGCAAAGAGACGATTGAATCGACGGACGGAAAGCTGCTGCAGCAGCGGCAGCACGTTCGAAGATCGAACCACCTCGATCGATCTCCTCAACGTGACTCAACGTCTCTCTTTGAGTTATCTAGCCAAGATCAGATTGAAAGTGGCTGTACAACGTCAGAGACTCTCGTCGTCTCATCCGTTCGATACACATTTCCCCTTTTTCTGTTTTTTCATCGTACAGAGAGATACAGAGTTTCTACTCAATTTCATCTTAATCGCTCGAGCCGAAAATGTTCATTCCCGCGCGACTCGAAGGTGTTTATTTGTTTGTTTTTTTTTTTTTATTATTATTTCGGATAATACGCGACAGAAATTCGCCTCGCGATATTTCTCTCATCGCCGCCGTCTCTCCGGCGCGCGCTCCTCAATGATGCAATTCGCGATTGCGATCCGCGAACCGCGAACCGCGGTCGCCCTCTGGAATAGCGATGAATTTTCTCGTTGCGGCCCGCATTTTTCCTATACCTCGCGTGCGTATGTTTCTCCGACAGTTGCGCACACGCGGCATTTTTCAGTGTCTTTCATACACGTGTGTGTAAAACGCGTTGTTTTATATGCCTATCCTGTATGAGATCGCGTTTCGCGAGAGATTCAACGGTACTCGAACGCGATCCGTCCCGCGAGCGCGTTCGTTCAATGCGCGCACAAATAACACGCCTGTCTTGAGGGCATTTTGCAATTTCTCTCCGACTCATTCCGAAACGAGAATAGAATGGCTTTCTTATACAAAAGCTAGAAGCCTTTATATTTGCTCTATTCTTGAATATGTTATACGCACGTACCTGTGTGTGTCTCTCTGTGTGGCTGTGTGTGTGTGTTGTGTGTGTGTGCAGGCGGCGAGAACCGCTAGCGAATCCCGCGTCATAAATTTTCGCTCCGTTATTTTCTTCTTTCGTTTCTCTTTCGGGACAAAACACAAATGTGCACGCCAAATTCGCTTGTACTTATTTGGAGCGCGTTATATTTCAATCTCGGGGACATGGCTGAATTTTTTTTTTTTTTTTTTTCAAGAGAGAGAGAGAGAGGATGAAAGGATGAGAACATGTCGGCGCCAGGGTACACGATTCGTGTGGGTCGTGAGCATTTCCCTCGTGGACGATGCAGGGAGCGCAGACGACAGCGCAGTCTCGGAACTGCACTTGCATTTGGCTGTATATAAATTTCTATACATGCTGATGGGGAAGTTGATCATTGATCGAAAAAATATCGCGCGATTGTTCCGTTTTCTTGAATTCGACTGTTTTTTTGCGTTTTCTTACTCAAGTTTCGGGTTTTCGCGAAAAACTCGATGGGTTTTGTAATCGGCGGGAAATTTCCGATCGGACAAGCTTCCGAAAGATTGAGAATTTGAAAAAAAAAGTTTTCGTAATTTTTGGCCACTTTTCCAGAATCGTCGAAAAGTCGAAATTTCGAATGATCATAACTACGGTTCTATTTGTGCTAGATACATTTTTTGGGGGGGTTTTGGATAGCCCTCGAGTAGACTTGAAGAATGGTGCAAGTTACATCTCGATAGCTCGATTCCTTCACCCTCAAAATCGATGTTGAAAATCAGCGAAAAAAACGCAAAGGGGTATGTATGGGAAAATTGGCGAAAATCGATGGTCAGACTTTAAAAATCTGCCAAAAATCGAAAAATCAAGATATCTCGATGAACCAAACGGCATTTTGAAGCCCCAGCAATTGCAAAGAGAATGAGCACAAGTTGGAGTGTCTATCTCAAACAACAAAAAAATGGCAAACATTTTAGCAAACCAACTCATTCCGGCGAAAAATTACGAAAAATTTTGGATTTCAAAAATTATTTACAACAGTCTATTTCGATGTATTTTTTCCCGCTGATCACGAAACACACCGGTATTTCATCGAAAACCCATTATTTCCGTCCGAAAATGCGATAATACGAATTTGATAAATTAGTCGCTATTTTCTCCCTGAAATCTCGAGTTTTCGGGAAAAAGCCGGTGGGTCTCGTGGTCACCGGGAAACTTCCGATCGGATGAGCTCCAGAAAGATTGAAAAAAAAAAAAAAAAAAAAAATCTCAACTCATTTTTATAGTCCGCGAGATAACATTTTTTACTCCGGATGTATGCGAGTCCGCATGAGCTCTTAAAGCTGCAAATATTCGACTGCATGTATGCACATTTGTTTATACATGTGTAATAAACGAACGAGAGTAACACACAGTCGGATTGCCAAAGGAGCGAAGATGCGCAGTGACCGCATGCATTGTTCCAGTTGCAAATTTTTCTCTTGTAAGCAAACCGCGAGAGAGAGATACACGTACGGAGAACGGAGAGGACTCATTTTCTTTTGTTTTTTTTTCCACTCCGGGGGGTATATCTTGTGTTTCGCCCTCCCCCCCTCCCTCCCTCCCTCAACCCTCTTGTTTCTCGTGTATTACCAGCATGCGAGAACGACAGGAGCAAGCACGTGCGCCATTCTCTTTATATTATTATAATGTTTATTCGTACACATACATACATGTACATAAATGTATATGGAGTACTTCTCCGTCATCATTCGTAAGGATAAACGTGCATAAAAGCGGGGACATCGCGCCATAAACGGTAATGATCGTTCGTTTTGTCGTTGCTGCTGCTGCTGCTGCTGCTGCTGCTGCTGCTGCTGCTGCTGTTTCGAACAACCTCGGCGACTGACGAAGAGATCATTTCTCTCCGCGATTTTATCTCTGGGCATTAGCCGATTGTTTCCATCGGGTGTAAAGACGTTGATTTTTTAACTTTTGCGAAAATTTCGATATTTTTGTGGCAAATATTCATGGGGACTCTGCGAAATCGGCGAATGAAAATCGATTTTGGCCCGACGGTCGGTCCTACGGCGCCGGTACCAGAGTCACGCTCGACGCACCCAACCGACAAACGCAAATAAATATACACACATGTCCGTATATAAATGCGAGAGACAGCTAGAAAAAAGGATCGAAGGATAGGGGAGGGAGAAAAATCAAGACGGAGATGGAGCGATATTTGTCGTGTATAGTATACGTGTATACGCGTCTCGGATGCGCCTCTCGAATGCAAAAGGTCCCTTCCATTGTTCCAAGACCGTGCGAACCCCGCGGTGAGCTCGCGCCGCACGTACGTTTTTAGTTCGTGGCGCAGGACGACTACCGTTGCGCAAATAATATTTCCGTTTGACGATAAATAAACTTGTGCGCGGGCTTGCATTCGCGTCCGAACCTTTCTTCGTCGCGCATTTATATAAATACACGCTTACACAGCCCGTACATGCACATAATGTACCGCAATACACCGCGAGATGGCGCATACCCGATAAGGGAGGAGAGAAAATCGGGACGAGGATGTAGGTACACTTTTGTTCAATCGAATGGTAATAACGCGCGAGAGCGTGTCTGGCCTGGCGCCACCCTAATCCACCGGCTGGCTCTCGGCGTTCTCTCCCGCAGGTGCTCCAACGGCGAACCTCCTCGCCGGGGATGTTTCGCAACGCGAGTGCCCTACGGACGTGCATATCGATACGAGCACAGAAAACGAGGGATTTTTGGGGGAAAAAAGGAATAAAAAAAAAAGAAACGAGCGTTTGCAAATGTACGGAATATAATCGATCGGCTCGACTCTGATCGACTGGAATCGCGTATGTTTTAATCGAGGGTTCGATTTTTTTCGTGCAACGAGATACTCGCTCGAAATAGCTCGCGAGTGTTCTTGTCCCGTAATTTTTCGTCAGACACTCAACGCCGGGTGGGGGACGGAAAAAAAGCGGAAAAGGAGAATGCGATTTAAAGAGAAAAAAAGGCACGAAACGTCGAGAGAACTCGAGAGTCGGAGAGAGCGGAGAGTTTCACGAGACGGCCATTTAAGGCGAGGACATTTCGTTCTGTCACCGTTCCGCGTGTCCCTCCTCACTGAGAGACCACCTACGCGTCCCGTTTGGTCCTCTCCTCGCCGCGGTAAACGTCGCATTTCTGTATTGCTACTCTCGATCTACCCTCCGCGACCCTCCTCTCTCGCTCTTCCTCTCGCGGATTTGTCTCTCTCCTCGCGACTACTCGGACGCATCTTATAAACGATCCCGGCAAATGCCGTGTTGTGATAAGCGAAACACGAGACGCCAAAGTCGCGGAGCTTTTTTTTCTTTCCTCTTTTTGCCGCATTGACGCAAAAGCGCACTCGCCCCTTCCCCCATGAGCTTCCGCTCGTAATCTCATTCGCTCACTCGTGTTTCGCTTTTTTTTAAATATTCAATTTCCTTCTTGTTGACGAATCAACAACGACTTGTTGTTTTATCGCATGAGAAAAATCGTTTCTTTTTACATCAGCTGCGTGGGCGCAGGGAGCTTCTTTTTTCGACTCGTAGGCGCGAGGTGCGGATGTGTAAACCATGTACGTACGTAGAAATTTGTGCTGGTATATGTTTTTTTTCATGTGGGAGCTCGAACGTTGAGCCACGAGAGTTAAATACCGTCGAGAGTCGCTACAGTGTCAAGGGCCCACTCGGCGTTGCAGCTCATCATTTCCGAATATAGAATCGAGCTCGTCGAAAATTCGTCAAATTGCAATCCTCGAGGGCTTATCGCAAAAGTCCATCTGACGAAACTCCGAATTCAACGGTGTTGATCCGACAGATGAATAAAAAATGGACTCGATTCGATACAATCAAAATTACGGTCACTAAAAAATTGAAATCTTCGTACTCCGGAAAGAATACACGCGACAAGAGCCTTGCGTTTCTTTTCCAAAGCTTTTCACCGCGACATTTGTCATCAAATTTATTTTTGCTCCATCGATCGATGAATTTCGCATAATTTGCTGAAAATAACTCGAGGATACATCGAGTACTCGAGAACTCATGGGAACGAAAGCATCAACGGAGATGAAAAAAGGAAAAAAAAGAAATTTCAAGTGGCACTCGATGTGCTTCCCTCCGCGTGTGGATCAAGTGCGGTCTCGAAAAGATACGTACCTCTTGGGGGGAGTGTGAACTCATCGGAAAACAGAGTTTCTCATTTTTTAAAAAATCTCTCTCTTTTTTTTTTTTTTATTTTGTCATCGAAACGTGCATCTTTTCGTAAACAGAAACGTATACGCGCGAGTGCGAATATCGGAAGTGCGGAGAGTACACATTTATGATTTTCCATGACTCTGCACGGTGAGGGTCTTGTAATAGACGGCATTAACGTCGTCGAGTGCAATAGCGATTCCAACCGCGTATTATAGCGCACTCGAGTATCACGACGGGGCGAGTCAAGTTTATATACAGGCACGAGAGAGAGAGAGCGAGAGAGAGAGAGAGAGAGATAGAGGTTGCGAAGCTCGATGGGCTATAATTAAACGTAACTAGACGATACGCGTGGGCAAGGTTTATGCAGATTTAACGGAGCACGCGTAACTCCGAAGCTAGCTCGGAGCTCACGTTCATTTCGTAGTTCGACTCTCAAATTTTTTTTCAAATTTCTCTTTTCAGGATGGCGAGAGGGTGTTTGTCGGTGCGCCTGGCAGTTGGTATTGGCAAGGTGAGATATCTTTAAATTGTCGAAAAACACGACTGAATTTATAGAAAAATATATCGAAAGAACCGCAAGCGGTCGATTTGACAAGAACCAAAAAGGATATCCGTCCGGATGCAAGGGAGAAAGTGTCGTTATTTAGACCGTTTAGCTTCTCCCACAGCGGGGACTGGCAAATTTTCATGGATTATTGTTTTGTTGAAAACATTACAGGTCAGCTGTACTCGATTGCGAGAAGCTCAAATGATTTCCCGTTTGCACCGCCCCGGCAAGAGCCTTTCGGGGTATTTGCAGGTACCATGAACCGTTCGAGGTGCAAGCAAACTCACAAAAACAAAAAAATAATGCCCGAACAAGCCCGGAAGCGTTCCTAATCGCCTAATCGACAATGTTTAAGTTCTTTAATATTTTTTTCGAATTTTTCTCACGAATATCACGCCGCATTAACATTATCTCGTCTCGACGATGAAAGATCGCGAGGGTCTGATTTTTTTTCGGAGCAAAACCGTTCTGAATGCTGGAAATCGCCGAAATTATTTCCAAACGCGAGGATGACCCGAAAAAAAATCGACCCTCGATGTTCATTTCGCGAGACGATTCGTTTCGATGTCGTTTGAGAAAGCGTTTTTTCTTAAACCACTCTTGACACATCCCGACGTATATATTCGTGTCGAATCACGATTTGGAAACCTCCCTTGACACCCTGCTTGGCAGTGCTGCTGTAATTTCGCATTATTAATACAAATTTTACGAGCAATCAGTTTACAGTTTTGTTCACCCTTTTTCGTTTTGTATTCCGTTTGTAACTGACAATCCCGCTCTAATGAACGTAGCAGCGAATTAGATCCGTGTAGAGATAGACACGTACATTATCAAATTTGAGCAAAATCCAGCATCGTGGCACGTAGCTGTGAAGCTTTTTTCCTCCTCCCCCCTGTTCTTTAGCGAGAGTAAATATTAATATCGTCGCGGGTTCAACTGCCAACGGGGGTCCTAGTCGAGGGGTGGTATAACAGGTGTGGGTGAGCTTTTCTCGCAGCTTTACCTCGTTTGCAGCCCACGACGCTGAAATAATCGGCGTTGGCGATAAACAATAATCCACCGGAACGAATTTCGAGAACGAATTTCGTTCTCGGCTGTAACAAAAACGATTAAAAATCTTTCTCGATCGCAAAACGCGCGAGCGAGAAAGCGTGTGAAGCTTCAAGCCCCCCGGTAAAAGATACTCGGCCTCGAGAAGAGGACGATTCTCGAGCTGGGAGCGAAGAACTTTGTGAAAATAATATTAATCCCAAAAGCTTCGTACTAAAGTCGAACGTTGGATCTACTCTGATGATAATAATAATAATAATAATCACCATCATCATCGTAATAATAATAGCATTTATCAACATTAATACCAACGGCACAAGTAATTACAGCTTCAACGCTATAGATCAAACGCTGAATTAAAATAGAGAACAAGAAAAAAAAAACACACAAAAGAAACCATAAAACTCGTAGAGCAAAAGCTAGCGAAGGAAAGCAGCGATTTCTGCTCACTGAAGCACGTTTCGCGTTCGTTGTTTTTTAGGACAAACGTACACGCAGACGGTGAACAATCGCGACAAAGTTTTGTTCACGAAGGAAGGATCACAGTGGGAGGACGACAGTTACTTGGGATACTCCATGACCACCGGAGACTTTGTCGGTAAGGGCGAGGACGTTGGAACTGCCGTTGGGATGCCACGGGGTGCATTTCTTCACGGAAAGGTAAAGAGATTTACCCAAACTTTTTACGATTATCGACGACACTTCCGATTGACTTTTGTGCTTCAATCATCCACGTTTTTCCTCTCGTCCGGAAACAAACAGGTGGTGCTGCTGACGTCGAAGATGACGAACGTCCGTAACATAACGGGCGAACAAATGGGCAGCTACTTTGGCTACGCCCTGGCAGCCGGCGACATCGACAGCGACGGCTACGACGACCTCATCGTCGGAGCGCCGATGTACACCGTGCCGGAAAACACCGAGATGACCTTCGAGACCGGCAGAATTTACGTCTTCTACGGCAAGGGACCCAACAAATACGATCTTTTCGACGAGAGGTTCGTCGACAATTCACCTCCAAAGAACCGTCGAACAAACGACATTGCAAAATAAACAAATCGCCTTCTAACGCTCGTTTTGCCACTTTCCAGAGACGGCGAGGCGAATCGAGGTCGTTTCGGACTGTCACTGGCTTATCTCGGTGACATAGATCGCGACGGTTACGGAGATTTCGCCGTTGGCGCCCCCTACGCCGGTTCCGAAGGTCGCGGCGCCGTTTACATCTATCAGGGCTCCGCCGAGGGTGTCCAGCAGAAGTATTCGCAAGCCATCTACGCGGAGGATCTGCCGACCCGTGTCCGGACGTTTGGCTTCTCGATCGCCGGCGGACTCGACCTCGATGGCAATCTTTATCCCGACGTGGTGGTCGGATCGTACGAAACCGGCACCGCCATGTTCTTCCGGTCCCGTCCGGTCATCAAAATGGTGACGAACGACACTTACGTCAACTTCCACGGTGCTTCCTCGCGTCTCATATCGCTCGACGACAAACAGTGTGTACTGTCCGACGGTACGCGAGTCACGTGTCTCCAACTGAAGGCCTGCTTCAAATACACCGGCGACGGTGTTCTCTCTCGTTACAACTTCAACGTCCAGTACGCCCTGGACGTTAAAAAGGCCAAGAGTCCGCGCATGTGCTTCCTCGAGCTCGAGGGTAGACACGCGATGAACCAGACGATCACAGTCGACCGAAATCAGCAGTACTGTCGCACGGTGAAGGTTCGGAAATTTGCAATTTCCTCGTCTGTCCCCGTGTAGAAATTTGATCTGGATGTCCCGACTTTAGACCGGGCCCTGGTCTGGATTTCCTTGGTTTGGCCTGGTTCAAGTTTTTAGGTAGGGGCCTGGTAAGGGGCAAATAGGAAAAATCGGGCTATTCTCGTCAATATTTCCATGCCAGGAAATGCTCATGGCCTGGTCGGGATTTCCATGAATACAATTCCGAGTTCCGAGTTATATACATATACTCCCGATATGCTCGCCTTCGTTGCGCCTAACGCGCAACATTCGTTGGTAAGGCAGTGCGACAAGGGAAAAATAGAATTTGAAATATTATCTTGCTTACATTCAAATTTTATGTTTCAATTTATTCCGTGTGCTCTACTTCCTTATTTCCCTACACAAATGTGTATGATTTCATATTGAGTCTCAGGTCGGATTCCAACCGGGCTGTGGCATGGAATGACATTTGAAAACCAAGTAAGGACCATGGCTGGGCATGGCCATTTCCCGGCTTACTATTCTGAGCGGGTGCTGATCAGGCCCTGGTCATTTCCCGATTATTTCCCGGTGTATGGAAATCAAACCAGGCCCTGACTCATTACCCGTTACATTGCTAGCCGGATCCCGGCCTGGCTAGCCTGGCTATGCCCCGATATCAAATCGGGAAAGCCAGTACCGGGCCAGACTTGTTCCCGATCAAAATTTCTACACGGGTCGTTTCGTTCGTCGCCGCCGATTTAACCCTGAAATCCTCGCGTGCCCACACAGGTATACGTCACGCCGAACATTCGCGACAAGCTGACGTCGCTCGACGCCGAGATGCGGATCGGCCTGGCCGACGAGGGATGGAAGGACGACCGCGCGCGCGATCCGTCGCTCGTGCTGCGTCCGGTGATGGCGACGACGTCGTCGCGCAAGGACACGGTGTCGATATTCAAGAATTGCGGCTCGGACAACATCTGCACGCCGGATCTTCAAATGACGTGTAAATCGAACGTGGCCAAGTACCTCCTGGGCTCGGACAAGAGGATCGAGATCGACGTGACTGTGCAGAACGCCTACGAGGACGCCTACGAGGCGACGTACAATCTCGTACTGCCGGCTGGCATCGATTACATAAAGATCGAGAGAATCGACAAGGCCGAGATACCCGTGCAGTGCTCGCCGCCGAAACAGTCCAACAACAATACCCTCAAGTGCGACATCGGTAATCCCCTGCCGAACGGCAATCTCGTACACTTTACCGTGCTCCTGCAACCGATGAGCATACAGGAGGAGATATCCTCGTACGAGTTCGAGATGGAGGTGAATTCGTCCAACTCGGAGCCGTACTCGACGACCCACGACAACAGGCGGCACATCTCCCTCAAGATCTGGGTGGAAACGGAACTGCTGATAGAGGGCGAGAGCAAGCCGAAGGATCTCTACTACAATCCGGAGAATTACACGTCGACGAACGCCACGACGGAGCTCGAGTACGGGCCGGCGTTCACGCACAATTACACGATAAGAAATCGCGGACCATCGAGGATCGAGGAGGCTGAGATTTATCTCCGATGGCCGGCGGCTACATTGGCCAACGACGATCTCGTTTACCTTCTCGAGCAACCCGAGACTTCCGGTCCGATAACCTGCGGCCCGGCGAACGCTAATCCTCTCAGCTTGAAACTCGAGCAAAAGTATAGAGTTTCGCATACTTCCGGTTACGCGAAATCCTCCATTGTCCCGGGGATGAATTATCCCGAGCGAGGCGCGAATCATCACGCGGGCCGCGTTGACGGTGTTCCGTCGATAACGACGAGCGCGGAGAAGCAGAGACCCGCTGCCGGCGGTGGTTACGCGAGCGTCGGTGGTTCGGTCCACGCGGAGAACAAGAGTCACACGGTGATGACGGGTAACAACGGCGAGGTGACGATCATCGACGACGATTGGTCAAACAGCGGTGGTATCGTCACGTCGGTCAACGTTTCGAGAAGCGTTACCGAGCAGAGCTACGAGCAGAGGAGACGAAAGGAGGAGGAGGAGGAGAGCGAGGAAGAGAAGAGAATCGCGAAGGAACGAAGACGCGAACAGCAGAAAATCGAGCTCGAGAGGCAAAGACACGAGCAACGGACGCAGGAGGAGGAGGAGGAACGAAGGCGTCAAGGGTCGACGAAGGAATACGTTTACGGCACGGAGAGGCAATACGCGAGTGGCGAAGGCTCCTCCCTGTCTCACGGTATCGTGAGAGGCGGTGGCTCTGTATTATCGACGGGAATGAGACACGAGGATGGGACGATAACGTCGTCTTCCTCGACGAGTGGAAATCGCGGGGAAACCATCGGAGCGACGAGTTTCCATCACAGCGTCAGGAACGTCACGTCGGCGGAGGATTTGGACAGAATTCTCACGGCGTTGACCAAGGACGCGGTCGGTTACGAGGTCTACAATCGAGGCGGACAAAAGTATCTGCAGTTTTTGGGCAGATTCCGCGTGTCCGAGGACAACAAGGAGTACATAGAGTTCAAGGATGGCGCCATGTTTCCACTGGAGAATCGCTACGGCGGTTCGAGTTACGCCGTCGATGCTTCGGACTCCCAGGGTCGTTTCCTGGGTATCGAGGGTCTCGTCGTCGTCGCCGATAATGGTAGAGGCTACATACAGCTCAAGGACGGTCGAAGATTCCCCATCGACGGATCGTACAGTTACAGCGAGGAGCGAACTTACGCGACTCGCTCGGGTAGCGGGGTTTTGCGGAACGGCGGCGGCGGCGTGAAAACGCTCAAACTCGGTGTGACTCAGAGTCACGAGGGGAATCTCGCTGGTGGTAGCGCGGGAGAGGAGCACGACGAGAGGAGTACCATCAGCGCGGCGGACAGTTACGGAAATGCGAGATCGTGGAGTCAAGAGTCGGCGAATCATCGCGGAAGCGCCGAGTACGAGACTCACAGTACGAGGAGTCACGAGGAAAAACGCGTGTACGAGAAGGAACGCGAGTCGCGCGGTTATTCGAGGAACGGAGCTTCCGGTTTCACCAGCGAGAATGAGCAATTGAGGTTTTACGGTGAGAACGCGGAATTCCGGAAACGCGGTGTGCGACAGAGACGCGGTGGCGGTAACGAAGACGACGACGCCATGAGCGTGATGGACTTTCGAAAGTACGAGAAACGCCACAGACGGCAAAAGAGGGAAGCTTCGGAGAACGAGGACGAGTTCGAGGACGATGATTACGCGGCGTCCGATGGTACGACGGAGGACGACGACGACGCGATATTACCGTTGTGCGAGGCAGCCAAGTGCGTTACCCTTCGTTGTACTCTCGGACGCTTGGAGAAGGACGAGGAAGCCTGGATAAGCGCGAGATTCCGGGTGAAAGCAACGACGCTCAAGAAAGTTGCCTTTCACGAGGAGCTCAAGGTATCCACGCAGCTCGTGGCTCAAGTGACGAGGTTACCGTCGGTCGGCAAACCCGCCAGTGATATCATCAAGAGTCACGAGATTTACACAAACTTGCAACCCAAGGCCGCGGCACCGGAACCGGACGTCGTGCCGCTCTGGGTCGTAGTGCTTTCCGCTTGCGCCGGAACCGTCATTCTTCTCCTCCTTATCCTCCTGTTGCACAAGGTACGTTTCCTTTTCATAATTTACCGTCCGCATTTCGAAATCACTTGCCTCGTAATTCTCGAATTTACCTCTCCAACTCTGTCTTTTCTCTTGTCAACAGTGCGGTTTCTTCAAGAGAAACAGACCCACCGATGCACCGGAGAGACAGCCGCTGAACAGAAACGGTCATTTCCACGGTGACGATCATCTGTAAAATCATCTATTTTTTCTTGTATTTTTAACGCGACTTGTACAGAAATTTTCGTAGTCGATCGTATCGCGCGAAATGCAGCCACCGCGTGCCTTTGGTCTCGCGATCTCGAAAGATCGTCGCAGACGCGCAGAGGGGGAGCAAAAAAAAAGTCGAAATTTCGATTGTTGTCCTCCTGTGACCCTCTCTCCTTTCTTTCCTTACAATTTTATCAACTGTTACTGCCAAATGAATACTCCTTCCAGCTCCCGCAGTTCCATCTTACAAGTTTCTAGTCAGAAACAGTTTTTTTTTTTTTTTATATGAATATCATATTATTTCACGGATATATCGTTCGGAACGATAATTTAGGGTCGATTTCCGAATGAGGAAATCAATTGTCACGCGCAGCCGTAATTATCGTTCCCAACGTTCATCAACTTTGTCGTATTACGCGTGTGGCACGTAGCCATGTACGCCTGTACTGTGCTATCGTAATTTTTTGTACTTGTTGACTGTGGGAGTACATCGCGAATATATAAATACGATACCAACATTTTTTTTAAACGAGCTCCCGGCTTGAGCATGATGAAGCCCGATAGCTAAATTTCTTGCATTTCTCCTCCGGCAAACGCTTGTTTCATCAAATATTTGTTTCACAATGACTCTGGTTCGGCACAAATGATTCTTCACTAATGGCACATTCGTAACATATCGTAGTCCAAATTATGAGAGAAATTCTCGACGTGTTCATGCTCGTTTAGCGTTTGAGGGCTTTAAAAATATATATATATGGAAGCGATTATTTATTGATAATTCTAGAGTTATATTAGCGTACACTCGAGACTCGAGAAACGAGACGAAATGTACAATGTGTAAATTATTAATTCCCTACTAAACTTTAGGAGGTAGCTTGAATATCGCAATAATTAAGTACATTTTTTTCAAGCAAAAACGACAAAGAGGAAAGCAACGAAACAGCGAGTGTCGATTGACAACGCCGAGTTGGACAAACTCGAAACTTACGTGTACATACAGGCTTAAGGTTTTAATATAAAAATAAATTGACTTATATATTCCCCTCGAGGCTTTCATCTTCTTCCCTCCCGGAAATTGAATTCCTCGGAGCGCAATTGAACGATAACAGACAGCGTGAATTATTGTAAAAACATTTATTGAAAATCACAATGACGTAACAGCAACTGATGTAAAAAACGCACATTCACTATTCGCCTCGCGTGTTTTCCTTTTTTTTTTCTCAATCTCGCTAATATTGAACAGCAACCTGTTGAATTCATCGGAGTCAGCACTGTCAGCGATTACAAAAACGAAAAAACACAAATCGGAACATTGATCCTAATATCCAAAAATAGACTTTACAATAGACTCGTTATGTTTACATGATTTCGACTCATTTTTCACATTCACTTTCTCTCTCTCTCTCTCTATCTCAAAAGGTATATAAAAATACTTTAGGAGTGTACAATTGTCAGCTTGTTTTCTTTAGTTGTAAAATATTTCTATCATAGAGTGTTCCGACGACGATTATTCCCTCTCGTTGTTTCTCTTCGCAGACGATAAAAGTTTGGACGATGAAAGAAAATGTGTCGTGATAAAAAATGGGTTTTTCTTCAAACGAAATCGCCGTAGCAATTTCGTAATCGAAATATCGTCCGATGTATATTTTTTTTTCAAATTCCGTGTGTTAAATTGTAATCATATTCGAATTTCATTGCAAGAGAAAGTGTCCAACATTATTTATGTACAAATTCGTCTAAAAATCAGGTCGTCGTCGTCGTTGAAGAAAGCGGGAAAGATGATTGATCGGATTAACGATATTTTGTCGGTTTTTCTTCCTCTTCTCCTAATTTTACCGCTCGGAATATCCGAGAATCAAATTTACGAAAAATCAATGAAATCTCGCTCGCCAAACCGCGCGCGATCTTTGCGAGAGTAATCTCATCGCGTCTAAATTAAATATCTAAAAAAAACATTAATGTCAGTAGAGAATCTCCCATCGTTACATCGCGATGAAAAAAAAACGAGCTACGATATTTCTTTTGGTTGATAATCGCGCGATCAATTGGAAAGATTGTCCGAGTTGAGGAACGACGCGAGTTCTCGAAATGCCGTGAGTATTTATGTTTTTCCAGTCGAATCTTTTCTGTTTCGCTTCGAGAACTCGTGGGATTCCCAAAGTCCCAAAAATGGACCAATTGTACAGAGATCGCGTGTCGACGTTACGGGTGGATCGGCGTCGATCGCGAGGAAGGTATTCTTCAACGTTTCCGGAGATCATTGACGCTCGACCGGAAGAACGTTGAAATTCTCTCGCATCATTAATCGACGTTACGTAAAAACAGACATTATCGACACTTCAAACGTCAATGGTCCATGAAAATTCATCAAATTCCAAATTATTAACCTCGAGTGAAAGTACCGGATGACCTTCTTTTTTTTTTCATGAATTAAAGACAAAACTATGAAATCGCTCACTTGCTGCCGTGAAACAAAAATTCGCGTCGCTCTCTCGTACGTAATTATTGAATGACAGATTCGAGATCTTCGGTATCGTTCTCCTCGGATCAGCTCTCCGGCACCTGACGTGAAAAGAGATGACAATAATCGAACCCTCCTCAAACGTCGATATCGAAACGAGGGAAATTTTTGAAAATCAATTTTCCACATTACCTTCCACTGCAATTCATTTCCGATCGTGTACAATTCTTTCAGTGCCTCGAACAGCTTTCCATTACTCTTGAGATCCTCGTATTTGCGATAGAGCTCGAGCGCCGCTCTCGCGTCCTCCGTCGAATCGTGCGTCTCCGATTGAATTTTTTTCCCCAAAAAGTGCCACGTCAGGAATCTCAGTGAGACCATACGCCGATGGGGCAAGTGAAACAACAATACGGTATCTACAATTTGTTCCGGTGGAACGACTAAATTTATCACCCTGTGTGTCGGAACAACAACGAAACGTTACAATTTTTCGCATCTTAATAAAAACGTTTTTTTTTCAGTCAATATACCGGAAAAAGAAGGTGAACGAACCTAAAATCATTCTTCAGTCCATGACCGACGAATATTATTCCATTGTCGACGAGGAAACGTAATTTTTGGTAGGTCGATTTGAGCGTCGTGAGATGCTTGCTGCTGAAATTGGCGTCCAAATCGCCGGGTTGAATACCGCTGAATTTCGTCAAATAATCGACGACCTGCTCTTGAGTACTTATGTAATCGTCGATAAACGGTGTTCCCTCCAACGGTCCTTGCCTATCAGCAAAATTATTCTCATTTTTCATGCTATACAAGTTCCTCGATGGGACTCTGTGAGAGAAACGATACATACCCGCGAATACACGTTATTCTCGCGACCGACATGTGGCTCGGTTTTATCGTCGACATTTTCCCATCGCTGCGGAGCTCGGATTCTTTCTGATTCAGCGTTACGAACTCTGCATCGATTCCCACCAATTCTCCTGCAAAAGTTCGACGTTCGAAAGTACGAAGATACATTTTTACACGTTTTTTCATTCGCACAGAGCGATCCATCACCTTTTTTCGGCATTTCGTCGGACGTCAAGGGCGTGAACGTGATTCCTCGGGTACCACCGCTTCGGGCGATACATTTGTCCTCGCCGAATACATCGTAAGTCAACGGGCTAACGAAGGGAAAAGCCTCGGGCGAACGAGCGACGGTGTAGTGCAAAATGCAAGGTACTTTCCAGTCTAAATTGAACCAAACTGCTTCTTGAGGCGTTACAGCCGATATACTGCGGAAAACACGGAGAATGTCCCTCATTTTGCATCGTTTACCAAGATGAGAATATTTTTATTCGTTACCTGAAATCATTGAATATGTACCACTGGCCGACCGCGCTGCCGGTCGATCTCTCGTGATACTCGGGACTCACTCGTACGAGTGCCACCACGTGTCGACGATCCTCGCTCGTTTTATCATCGACGTAGCAAACAACGGCACTGAGAAAATATTGAACCTTGGTAATCTCTCGCAAACTTTCCCTATTCGTTTCGTCGGAATTATCATCATCTCTGATCTCGCGATCGTCCTTCATCGACGGGACGGCCTCGCTCAATTTAGCCAAATCCGACTGATGCGAATCCATCCGCACAGTATCATCGTTCTGGCCGTTTTCCGAGGGGACGGTTTTTTCGCTGACAGTCTCGTTCGTTTCCTCGTTCGGACTCAACTTGTCGAGCTTGTCGACCGACAATTCACCGTGTTCGTTGAGCGTCACCTCGATAACGTGAGGTATCCAAGAATGCGAATAGTACAAGTGACTCGGAGGCGTCGGAGTATGAGAGGAGTTGACCGCCGACGATGTCGGTGGCGTTTGAATCGGCGATGGTTCTTAATTCGAGAAAACTCTTCGTTAGACACGAGAAACTTTGTTCGAGTTTGAAAAACGATGAAAAATCACTTTTTTACTTTTCTCTCTCGCTAATTATTGCAGATGAAATGTTTTACCCGCGTCTTTGCCGATGTGCCTGAATCTGCAGCCGGCTCTGATGCAATTCGCTCCATAGCGGCACAATTTTATCGCGCTGGGTATCGGACTCGAGGAAGGGCTGCTCTCTTTGCCATTCAAGATCTTTTGTACGACAATGTCCATCTGATTTTGCCAAAATTTTTTCTCCTGAAATTTCGTCGCGTCGTTAGATCGATTCGAGATGTAAAACGAAAAACATGGCCATTTCCGACCCACCTGTGCGTTGTCCAATCCGCAATTGAGAGCAAGCACTTGCGGCAATTTCGTTAATTTGCGAGTCTGCAGTGTCGGCGCGAATTTTTGACAATTGTCGCACCATGCCGGTGTTATTTTTTCCGGTCTCAGACTGTGCGCCAGTACTTTTGAGAATGGAATTTCTTCGTCTGTGAAAACGAGAATTTTACTCGTCAAAGTCGCGCCTGAGAAAAAATGAAAGAACTTTCGAAGCCTCACTTGTACTCGTTGTTTCCGGATATACCAAATTGCAGAGCAGCATGATGGAATTTTTCGACGCTTCCTGTCCGCATTTCAAACACCTGTGTATGTGCATCTGCTCCGCTCCGAACGTACGACTGATATCGGTCTCTTCGTCGCGTAATTCCGGTTCTTCCGGTGTTTTTTTGCTCGTACTGTCTGTGCACAGGCAAGAAAGATGGAAAAACGTCGTCACTTTGACGGCCGAGATCGAAGCTCGCGGTATCCTCGTAAATCGGCAAATATCGAGTTACCGAAAATTCCGAATTTTGAGGAGAAATAATTCGTGTACATACTGTTCCGAATTCGCCCTTCGATCCATCGACTTGCGATCTTATTCCATTCTCGAGATTTCATTTTACCTACCGGCTTTTTGTATCCCAAGTGGAAAAAAAGACTCTCAAACGGAGAGTCGATCAGCGGGGCTTTTCTACGGTTTTTTTTTTCATTTTTCTAAGTTTACCAAGGTACCAAGCGTACTACGGAAGGAACGAGCGTTGAAAACAAAAGGGGTCGACGGGTCTAAACGCTTACGAAGCACGCATGTAAAATGCCAATCGTGCATACACGAAATTAATGAAAAAGAAAATATTGATCAATTATATTCGGGGTACGTTGTTCAATGGAATATTTATTAATCAAAACTGCAGCTTCGATAACCTGAGGATTTCGCTTCTCGAGCCCGTTCTTTCATAAGAAAATTCGTACGAGAAAAAAAAGAGAGGTGAAATTTACGCGATAATTCAAAAGAATATCGGTATCCTCCGGATATTTAGCTGCGGTCCAGTTTTTCACGCGAAATAATAATTCATGTACGTATTTTCAGTTATTGGCGATAAGGATGAAAAAAAAACAATGTAGAAAAATAAACACAAAAAAAGTGCCCAATAAATTAGGTTACACATGAATTGTGTTTACCTTTCGATGTAATCCACATATATTTACCATCCTCCTCTTGTCTACGTCGTTTCTTTTTCTCGACATCGTTAGTCTTGTAACGCGAGCCAAGATCCTGTAGTATACTAGGGAAATCTTGCTCGTTGTATACAAACGGTGGATATTTCGGCCCGAGCTTCAGACGAGCGGCTTCCTCCTCCTCCTGCTGTCGTTTTTTCGTCTCCAGTATCTCGTAATGCATCTGATGGAGGATGAATCGATTCCAGCTCTGTCGAACGTTGACAATTATTTCCTCGTTTCCGCGGTATCGCGTGTTGAATTTTTCCGCCACAGCACATCGAAGCGAAATCGCACTCGCGACGTAAAATGACTCGATACCTGAATCAATCTGATGAGACTGATTTTTCTCTTAGCTTCCGGATGAAGATCGCTGAGGATGAGTCCGAGTGCGGCGGCTTCGGGAACCGTTCGAAAAGCTCTCAAAAAGTTGGCCGCTTGACAAGGAACGCCTCTCGACGAGTCCAACATGTGAAAGAGAAAGCCCAATTCGCAGGAGAGGCAAAATTCCTTTTGGCACGAGTGCGACAGCAGTCCGACTCTAACGGGATCGCAGTAATACAGCAGCTGTAAGGAATTTTTCATCGTCAAAACGATTTTGTCTTCTCGAGATCCGGCGTGTACCATCGAGTTTGCGCGCAAAACTCACTTGAAGCATGGCATTGCAGTAACTGTTGGGAAGCGTTGCCTCGAGGCCGGAAAAACTCGTGAGATTGTACTGGTCAAAGTCGAATTCGTCGTAGCCGAGCCTCGAATACTTCACTTCGATTTTCCGGTAACGTTTTGGTATGGCGATGAAATTGCCATCTTCGGTCTTGGATCGTTGCTCGCCGGCAAACAGTTTCGTTACCAGGCCCCGACGTTTTTCCAGATTGTAAGGGATCTAAAAAATATGCAGAATTTATTCCAGGCAATTCGAAGCGTTCCTCCTCCGTTGTCGTCTTTCGGCTCGTCGAAAAAATAAAAAAAAAAACTAGATTAACCCGCTGTTTGAAAAAAATAAATGAACGTCACGGATCGCTGAGAGTTTGACGATGAAAAATCGTACATCCGATAGATCGTTTGATGAAAATTTCGAGATGAAAAAAAAGAAGAAACGTTATTTTTCGCTTATATTTATTTCGATATTTCGTTGCGAGAAATTCTTGATAAATAAGAACGAGAGAGAGAGAGAGAGAGCGCACGGGGGTCATTAGCAAGCATCAAAAATATTACAGTTAGCCATATGCATATCTCATAGAGCCTTTATTGTATTCGAATACAATTATTCATTCGTGTTTTTCCATCGTACATCGTATAAGTGGGCGATAACATATGCAGTGTATTTATTTTATGCATAATTGTAACGAACTAAGGAAGAAGAAAAAAAAACACATGTTACGATTTTGCAAAAGGAAAAAAAAAAAAACTCGAGCTTTTTTTTCGATCGCATCGATATCACAAAATATCGTAGGAATCAATGTTTGAAAACTTTGTTGACTAACCTATTGAATAATATATCACAATAAATCACGCTACGTGGGTTCAGTAGACTACGTTGATCACTCTGACTACAAGCTCGATCAGTCTTTTGGTTATTATTCATCAAATGTCTCTTTTTATCATCGATCATTTTGGCGATTATTGCTTCTCTCGTAATCACACTTTTTCATACATCTATTTCTTTCGATGTATATTTCCTTTCTACCCGGACTATTACTGGTTTTGTTTGACAGCGCAACGAGTTTAACAATTATATAATATTCTTGTTTTCTTTTTTCTTTCTTTTCAATACCGCGTGGCACTTAAAAATAGGCAAACGGGTCAGCAGTATATATCACAACGTTTCGAGATGAGATCGGACTAAATTGTCGATATTCTATGCTTTTTTTTCTTTTTTCATCATTTTGTTTTTCTCTCTAGCACAGGTCTAGTCATGGAATTTCCGACAACGTTAACGTTCTTGCTACAACGGAGAAATTTCGGAAGACCGTGGATGTATTTGCTTTTTGCTTTTTTTTTCTCTGCAATATCATGGAAATTTGAGGAAGGGCTGAGGCGTAAACGGAAGTAGCGTGGGAGAATATTGTTTTCTCACTTGATTTCTGCGAAATGCCTGCGGATTTGGAGCGTAACCGATCGTTCCTTGCATCTTCATGGTTCGTAAAATTTCCGGATCGATCGCTGGCGTTTTTCTGCACGAAATCCCACGCGTAATGAAAAAGAAAAAAAGAGTCCATGTGAAAGAGCTTCAAATTTTTAGCGAACAATTCGTACATCCAAATCGTACAAACGTACCGATAGATTTTTTTCATAAATTCCTCGGGCCAATCGCTAACGAGCGAGAGACCTGCGTACATCATGGGTACGTTGCTCAGAGGCGTTACGTTATCGTCGAGGGCAATGGGATCGTGAGTTTCAACCGGATCGGCAAATTCCGTAGGCCTACATCGATAGAGATTCGTTCGATCGAAGAAGAAGGTATAAAAAAAACAAACATCCCATCAGTCACCACTGTCGATCGCCGTATCGATCCACGGTGTTTGTGCGTTATTTCATTTCCGGGATAATATATAATCCGTGCTGTACTTACCGTGGAAAAGCATTGAACTGAGGATCGGGACTGTTGGTTGCCATGAGATGCAGAGAACCGGCAGAATCGCCGAAACCGAGGCATTTCGATGTCGGAGACACGTCGAAGGACAGTACCATAGCACCTCCGGTTGCGACCTTGAATGACGAAATGAGGCAAGATGAGAAAAGAAGCGAAAAAAAGCGCGACGATATTTCCTTTCCGTTTGCAATAAATTTTGTTTCGAGATTCTTTGAAATATCTTGTCAAGTATAATCATTGTTTTACCTGATATAGACAAGTTAAGGATGGTTGAACGTCAGCATAAATAGTGTCGAGTAGTTGCATCTGGCCCATAGGGGATACAACTGCTAGACGACTAGAGTAGCTAGGAAGGAACTTCAGAAGGAGCGGGTATACCAATGTCGTGACAGGAGTCAATGCTCTCATTTGTCTCAAGTCATACACCATCAAGAATCGATCTACCGAAAGCCCCTGTCGACTATATTCATAATTTCCGTTACTCATCACGCTTCATCCGTTTGCGTAACACCGCACTCAAGTATACAACACATTTCTTCATTTTCTCTCTTGTTTTTCAATGAAAATTCGGAGAGATCAGGAATTTTTTCACGTCTACGCGAATATTTGAGTCGTTTTTTGGCTAAATTACCTGTTGCTAAAACCGCAAGTGACGAGATAATTTCCTTGCACGTCGAAATCACTCAGAGAACCGGTGTGCGTGTCGAGTGTGTGTTCGACGGAGAGCTTATTGGGGTCTCTCAGGTCGATTCTGCCCGCTGGATTACCGGCGCAAACGAATTTACCGTGCTTTCTCAGTATCGCGCAGCCGTGCTCGTCGACTTTTATCAACCTCGTCTCTTTGCCCGTCGACAGGTCAAAATCGATGATTTTCTCCTGATGACCACCCATGAGCAACTTATTGCCGGAGCTTTGAAGCATGCACTGCATATCGATCATTTCTTGGGACCTGAAATATCGTTCATTCGTCATCGCCGTGAAAAAATAACTCTGAGAATCAGCGACACGAGTAATTTCTAATCGAGTCTGTTTGAGCGACGAAACGTTTTTTTCGTTCTGTTTTCGTACGTATGAGTGAACAGAGGTATCCCCCTTCTCAACTGGCATCTCAGCGAGCTCTGAGTCAGTACCAGTATACCTTCGTCGACCGGATGAATATGACGAACCTCCTGCGTGGCGTGAACTTGAAACGACGTGTACTTTTGCAAAGTGGATCCGTAATAAGAAGTTACATGTCCCTAAAACGGTTTCGAGTCGAGGATAAAAACAAGAGGTCGAGCGACAAAAGGACGATTATGTCGCGAGCGAATTATCGATTACCCCCTGATTTCCCATCCACATGAGTTCCTCCACCGTGTCGAACGTTACCGTCGACACTCCGAACCGGTGACCTCCGTCCGCCAGGAGGGTACGAGTTTCCTGAAACTCCGCACCTTCGTACTCCTCTCCGAAGGTTTCATTGGACGGAACGAAACCATCGGACGACAGATCGTAACTAGAATCTTCCCCTGAAATAACGCCGATGAACAATTGCGATGAACAATTTGAAAAAATTTACGAAAATTGATATTTTACGAATTTTTATAGCCAAACGGAGATGAATGTTAATTCGATGCAAATTTTGGCGTAATTGGACATTGTATGTTGAATAAACACCCATTAGCGATGTGCAGCCGAGCCGCCGCGGAAAAAGCGTGTGTTCAGCTGTGCATATCTAAAGTACAGCTGAGAATCAGCTGGGATGACAAATGAGGAAGAGACGATTGAAAAAAAAATGTGTGTACGTGTATGGCCGTTTACGTGTCGCGGCGGTAGAAACAGCAGAGATGCGAAGATGCGACGCATTGTCGAATTCATTATCGCGATATATGCCAGAGTGGCGATAAATTGACAGGAAAAAAATGCAGAGATATTGAAGGATGAGAAAAAAATATTTGTTTATGTTTTTGCTCTTCAAAATCACGAGAACCGACTGCATGTTCAATGACTTTCCGGTAAGCGGTAAATATAGAGAAACACAAAGTGAGACGGATTGACAGTCGCGGCGTCGTTGTTTCGATAAAAAAAAAGAAACTCACATAGTAAACTTTGCTCGACGCTCGTATCGGCCTCAATGGACGAATCGTAATGTCCCAAGACGGTAAAGTCCATCTTTAATTATCACTGTTTAATCATTCGCAGCATCGAGTTGTTAAATTTGAGATAAATCGTGCATAAAATGAATTTTAAATATCCAAGTTTGGTAACGAGCCTTCTCTCATGGCACACGTCAGTCGCCTTGGCAACTGTGCAACAAGCTTAATCCGATTTTACCGCCTTTACCCATGCACCGAACGAATTGTCTCGTAACGAGTAATTATCGAGAAACAATGAACGCGTACGAATGAAAATTTTCGTGCCAGCTGTGACGAGACATTGACGAAACTCGGATACGAGAGAGCTTTAATTCAAGATTCCGTTTTTCTACGCGTTTCTCGTCCGCGGACGGACGGGCTTTTAGCTGGGGCCTTGAGAGTGGCGCCGCTTTAACGGCAAACCGGCCAACTAACGCGCGATGCGCGCGCCGCCAGTTCCTCGAACCGAGAAGAACCAGAAACACCGGCACAAGCCGCCATATCGAAAGAGACCGGTGAAGACGAAACAGCGCAGCAACGACGACGAGTAATCGATTGTTGAAAAAGTTGTTCGTTCATTCAGTCGCGTAACAGTCGTCGGGTTTGTGTGTACAACAGAAGCAGCATTTCGTTCACGCGATGAAACTTCAAACAAAACATCCACTATGGTCGAGAGAAAGCTTCTCAAGCGCGGACCGGGAAAAGTGGTTAGATGATTTTGTCTCTCATTCCTTTGTGACCGATACACGGTCCATCGCCGATGTTTATTTATCGCCCTGTCATAATACGATTCGTCATACGCCTCGTATATGAATAAACCACACAAAAATGTATATATTAATGTAATTGTTTCTACAACGGCAAGCTTGGAAATGACGGATTGTTTCTTTTGTTATGCCGTACAAAAAAATGGCGGTTATCGTAACGAATTCTTTTGTCTTTTCTTTTCGCCGCCATGTTATAGATATAATATAAGTGAATTAATATATATATATATTTGGTGAAATTTGCTGTATAAATATATTTGCTGAAAAACAGGCCAAAGTCGACGTAAAGTTGGATTATTTATACGCATATATTTTCCAAACGTGTTTATACAGTCAAGATGTCACGAGTAGAACATTTCGATCACACGAGACGTTCGTTGATTATCGAGTCGGTTAGAAAAACGAAATTTTCACAATAACAACAGACTGCTTGGTCAATAAAATAGCGTGAAAGGAATAATTCCCAGTTGAAAAAAGTCGCACCCAACAATGCCCTGTGTTAGATCACAATGATAATATAAAACACTGTGTGTCGCAAATCGTCAATGATCGTCACAATCAAATTTGCAGATATTCAATAAATTATCGCTACTACTGAATAATGAATTTTCAAATATCACAGCACAAAACATGTATGACAAAAATTTAAGCTCTGAATTTTATCGACAGAGAGCGCAAACATCGACAAGTTGATAATGTAGCGGGCGATGTTTTCATCCGTCGATAATGTAGTTTACACAGGTGCCGGGGTCTGTTGAGAGGAAAATTCATTTGAAAAATGTTCTTTTTTCCATGAATTCCGGAGATGCTCCGTTTCTTTAATAACGCATCTTTATGGAAACATTATTCCATGTAACGATTTTCATAGAAATAGAACAAGGTAAGTGCGTTTGCAAACGTTCCGACAGTGGAAATGATCGTAGCTGCAAAAAAGAAAAAAGTTATTCCTTCGTAAGATTACACAGAGTCCAAAGAATCAATTACGATAAAAATTAGACGATTCGCATGATGTTTTATCCCCGTTGAAATTCAAATTTCGCGAATGATGGATAATAGTATTGTAAATATATGATTAATATTTATATAATAAATACCACCGATAATACCAATGTTTTCATAAATTGATTCAATTAAACAACGCTCGTCAGCCATCATTTTCATACATCTCTCGATTTTTTTCCTTTACCTCCGGACTGGAATTACCCCTCATACTTTTCAACCCTCTCGAAATGTGTTCACAACCTCCAAAGTTGGTCGAAGAAAAAAAAAATGTTTTCCTCTCGATGGAAACGAAACGGAGACATTTTTCTCGATGTAAAGTGCCTCCGGTACTTTTCATAACGATTTTGCCGTTGCCAGTGTCGGCGGGAGACGACGCGGGAGATGTGCGTGTTTCATCGTGATTCGCTGGATTCTGAAGGGATGCAACTTCCCGCGATTCAATGACGACGAATCATCCGAGCGCGTCGATGAACACTGGATATTCCAGGATCGGGTATCGTCTCCACGATCGATGTACGACGGGAAATCGAACGTGGATTCATCGCATCGTTCATCGCAGCCAGATCCATCGTCGCCAAGTGGTAAGTAGGGAAAGACGAACGTCTCGTGAGAGGCGGAGGACGAATACCTGTAAAAATAACATTGGAACAAACTTTTTCGTTTGAAATTACGTTGGCACAGATTTCCTCGCGTGTTTCATCTACATACGAATTTGTGAAATCCAAAATCGGACGAAATTTTGCTCGTTAATTTTACGTTTAATCACTGTTTATCGTTTTAATCGTGCGGGAGCAAAAAAAAGTTGCCGAAAATATCGTTGGTGTCTCTACTCTAAATACGAATTTGTGAAATCCAAAGTCGGACGAAATTTGCTCATTAATTTTACGTTTAATCACTGTTTATCGTTGTAATTGCGCGAAAGCAAAAAAAAGTTGCCGAAAATATCGTTGGTGTCTCTACTCTAAATACGAATTTGTGAAATCCAAAGTCGGACGAAATTTTGCTCGTTAATTTTACGTTTAATCACTGTTTATCGTTATAATCGTGCGAAATCAAAAAAAAGTTGCCGAAAATATCGTTGGTGTCTCTACTCTAAATACGAATTTGTGAAATCCAAAATCGGACGGAATTTGCTCATTAATTTTACGTTTAATCACTGTTTATCGTTGTAATTGCGCGAAAGCAAAAAAAAGTTGCCGAAAATAACGTTGGTGTCTCTACTCTAAATACGAATTTGTGAAATCCAAAGTCGGACGAAATTTGCTCATTAATTTTACGTTTAATCACTGTTTATCGTGGTAATCGTGCGAAAGCAAAAAAAAGTTGCCGAAAATATCGTTGGTGTCTCTACTCTAAATACGAATTTGTGAAATCCAAAATCGGACGAAATTTGCTCATTAATTTTACGTTTAATCACTGTTTATCGTGGTAATCGTGCGGGAGCAAAAAAAAGTTGCCGAAAATATCGTATGGTGCGATACTTTCGTACCGGAAAGTCGTTGCGCAGATCGTTGCATTCCCTGTACGTCAAACGATCTCTGAGTCGTGATCGTACCCCGGGACAAAAAGCATCCTTGGTACATTAAGTCAACAGACGACCCCTGCCTCGAACCGGCGGTTTCGACGGTGGAGGTATCCTGAATTTTCAGGAACGACCATTAAGATACTCCTCGTTCTTTGGAAAAAAAGAATAGAGAGAGATGCCTGATGTTACGTCGAAGCTTGATGACAAAGACGGATAGACAAAGATCAAAGAGAACTGTCCGTACGAGCGTTGAAGAATCAGAGAGAAAATAGCCGAGAGAACAGGAGAGGAGAAAGGTGACGGAAACATTGTGCGATTTAATGGAAAACGATACAGAGAGAGAGAGAGAGAGAGAGAGATTATCGAAATTCGTGCAATCGTTGCAAAAAGGAAATTGAAAAATAGAAATGATAGAAAAATTGAAATAACACGTAAATTGAGAAAATAGTATGACGAACGTAGTTAACAATGTCCTCTTTTTTTGTTTCGTTTTTTGTTTTCACTCTCTCTCGATACCTTGGGATTGATGAAACGTATGCGAAGAACTTCGACGAAAGCAGCTACCGCCGATACGACGAGCAACATGGCGAGAATGTGTCCCGTAACGGGCACGGATTTTGGTCTCGTCGTTTTCGTTTCCTCGATCGTATCGTTGCGAGTATCGAGCATCGTCGATGTTTTCTTCTCCTTGGCGCAAATCATTTTTTTCGTCTCCTCTTTAACGCGAACGTATTTCCCCGTATGTTTCTCGACAACGCGTTTTCTCTTGTACGTGCAATTACGATCGTAATTACTGAAGAATATCGATGACAGCCAGTACTCGTAGTTCAAGCCGGGGCACAATTTTTTCTCGCGGAACTTCATCGAGCTCAAAAAATTCGTTTTCTCGGTCGAATTATCGTCGTCGGTGTTGTTATTCGCAATTTCGTACGACGTGTCGAACAACATTCTCGCTGGTAAAAATAAAAGCCCGCAGAATATCAGCAGAGTGAGAAAAATGCTCAAATGTATCCCGATGTTGGCGTCGATATTCAATTTTATCGGTAAAACCAAACGTTCCTGCGACTCTTCGTTTTTCTCCGTCGGGTTCGTCGGCGCCTCCGTCGCCGCGGTGGCTATTTCGTCGTTTTCCATTGCCAGGCCAAATTTCACCTCGTTTTTTCTCCTTTATTTCTCTTCACTGTTCGCTGACGAGAAAATTCGACGATTCGTCTCTCGACAGGGATCGAACGAGCTCGAAGATTTTCGCGCAACTCGTGTTTCTCCTCGTGCTGTCGGCTAAACTGTTGCGCATATTTTCATCGAAGCTGGAGTTACCCTCGCGCGTTTATCGATTCCCACAGGGGATGATGCCAGTGCGCAAGGCTCCGTTGACGCGACCTTGGAATTGTAGCGTTTTTTCCGTCTCTGACAAGCCGAGTTCAATATTATTAAAATGATTATGTGCATTTTTACTTTTACATCGAATCACGACATTAAATCACATGGTATTTCTGATTCTTACGTAATTCTCAATCTTGGTATTATTTATTTATTTTTTTTTTTGTCACAAAGATTGAGACAATGGTATCAAGCTTATCTCAACTTTCGCAGAGTCGATCAGCCGATCCTCGCGGAGATACGCCGAATCGACAAAGGAAGCGGCTGGCTTTGCTGCCGTTTGGCGTCGGCGTTTTATAAAAGTAATAAAACAATCGAACAACGAGTCTCCGGAGTGAGTACCGGCCACGACGATATACGGTGCGGAACGAGAGAAGGAAGACGCGCGCGAAGGAGGAGCAGGAGGAGGAGGGAGGACACCGCGAGAGATATACAAAGGTGAGAGAGCTAAAGTTGGCGATAGAGGCCAGGGGGGAGGGTGGAAATATCGAGAAGATGCAAAAGCGGCAGCACGAAAAAGAGGCACGAAAAGGATCAAAAGAAACGGAGTTGAGGAGAGATAAAAGGGACGAAAAGCGGTGGAAGGCGAGAGAGAGAGAGAGAGAGAGGGATGGACCGCACGAGAACAGCGACCCGACCCGACCGACCGGTAGCCCCGGCCAAGCACATCACGTATGTATATCTTGCTCTGCTTCACCACGCACACTTTCGGCCAATTTCTTCCCGCGGTTCTCAAAGACAAACGACATTTCGTCAACGAGCTAAAAAACGCCTCGATTCGTTCGAGAATCTCTCGATTCCGCCGAACGGTCCATCGAAAATGTTCTTCCATGTTTCAAATCCGTAAAAAACGAGAAAAGATGAAAAAAACGACGTTTTTTTTTCGATTTTAAACATCTTTCGTTAGTTTGATAGATCTTGATGATTTTTACGCGGGAATATCGGGGGGAAAAATGTGATTCCTCGTTGAATTTCCGCCACGTCGAGTTTCGCGCGAGATTAATCCGCGGAGAGGTTGAGAGCCAGGGTATATGTAGAGCAGATGCTCCGGCATTGCCGAGTGCCATAGCGGGGTGCGTGATTTTTCACCGCCGGCAGCCTCCTCCTTCCGAGACCCCGAAGAATTCCACCTTCGGCTCTGCATACTCACACACCGCGTTTGTGTCTCTCTTCCCGCGGACCTCTCGCGTTTCACTCTTCGCGTTCGTTTAGCCTCCATGCGCTGGAAATTAATTTCACCCGACATCAATATGAGCTTTTTCATGAAATTGACAAACATGACTTTCCAAAAGAGTATATAGCTGCTTCAGAAGCGAATAGAATCATCTTCCCACGAACAGCGGAATTTGCACAAAAAAAAAGACGAAAATTATTTTTCGAGTAATCTACGAACAAAAAATACAAAGATCAAACAGAGCAGTAAGATGAAAAATACAAAGTACATTATTTAACGGGGGATTTAAACGACAAGAGTGTATAGAAAACGAGAGCGTCTCGCCCCCCCCCTCTCTCTCTCTCTTTTCTTTCCTCTTCGTAACGAAGAGGAAAAGATGAAAGTGGAGGTTCACTCGCGGAGACGCTCTCTCGCAAAGAGGATATCGTCGAAGCACCGACATCGCAATTACGCAAATTGCGGCTCTGTTCTCGCCTCTCTCCTGCGGGTCTTTCGAGATACGTACACGGAGGAGAGGAAGAAGACTCCACGGAGAGCTCTAGTGGAGAAAAAGCCCGCGGGTACAGTCGAGAAACACAAAGCTTATATATACATATTTATTGTGCGTGTGTGTGTGTGTCCGAGCAAAAGAACCCATGAAATGCCTTCGAGAGTCCGAGAGAACGTCAAATGTTGGTTCGAAGCTCCAAAACGTCTTGTACCACTTGCTTCACTCGCACATTCGTATTGTGCAAACGTGTATATTGGGGTGGTTTGAAAAACATGGACATTTTCACTACCCTCGAAAACGTCGCATCCTCCCTTGGAAAAAGGTTTCCCATTGGGACTGCATTTTTCCGCTTCACGAAATGGGAAAAATGCCTCTCCCGCGGTATCTCCAATTTCTCGTTACTCCGATACTCTCACGCGAGTAAAGTTATTCCGAAGCACCCTAACGCAACTACCCCGACATATACGTGTGAAGCGCGAGACATTAAAGAGTCTCATCTCGCGTATCTTTACACCTTAACACCGTAGAACCTTCCTCCCGTCTCCCGTGTCCGTTAAACCGTTGAGAGCAATTTCAACGAGCAGCATCGTGCTGCTCTTCTAAAACGCAAAGTTGCACAAAAGTCTAAAAAAAGCCGTCGACGCTTTTCTTTGTTTCTTTCCTCTTCCTCCGCCTTTTTTCTTCCATCGCTTCGAGAGAAAGGAAGCATTTGAAGATGCTCTTTGCTTCGTAAAACGTAATTTGGCTATCGTACTTGAGAATCTTTGTGATAAAACAGCGTTTTATTATACGCGCGGAGATAAAGTTACGGAGAAATTATTGTTCGAGATTATACCGACGGTCATTTTTCCCTCAGCTTCCCTGTCCGTGTAAGCAACAAAAAAATGACATCTCCCTTGGCGAGGAAGGAAATGAGCAGTTGATATCAAAAGACATTTTGTTGAACGCCATAATTTTCCTTTTTTTGATGATGCAATTTATGTCGCGGCGAGAAAAAACAATTTTGTAGTACCGGTCTTTCCCTATTGGCCGTTAACTGGCTTAACTGGCTGGAAAAAGAGACAAAAGATTGCACGTATCTCGAGCTAATTGGATGGATGAGCTTGATAGATCGTCGATATCTCGATGTTTCTTTTTCTCTCAATCTTCTCACACGATGCATGTAAAATGAGGTTTTTCTCTGATCGTCGCGAGAGACGTTGAGCAACGGACGAGAATTTTCATTTAATCAAGACCTCTCTACGGGCGAGTGTACGCACAGGGGCTATTTTCTCTCTTTCTCCATTTTCTGTATCTCAATTTTTCACGAGGACAAGAAAAAGATGCAAAGAAAATGTTCACTTACCTTGTTTCTGCCGTGAGCGGAATTTCTCTATCAGCGAGACGATAGAAACTTTAAACGAACAATCTTCTACAGTAGAGTCTCGATTACGAAAAAAAAGAAATCGGATAGAAAATTAAATTTTTGTTGTATGACAAAAAAAAACCTCGACGTTGCATCTAATCTTTGCGCAATAATCCTTCCGTCGCGATTCTCTCGAGCTGAAGCTATTCGGTAAAGCGTCGGTTTGCTTGTTTTTTACTCAACACGATGCGATAATTGATACTCCACTGTAGTACAACGAGGAGGAACGACGAAGGATCGTGGGACGAGGGAATGAATGATACATATACAATTTATTTATTTATCAACGTATTTTTCTCCTCGTGCCGAAGGCGTATAAAAGCGTACATGTGAAAATGTGCGCTTAAAGGAGAGTATGGAAAAAAACGGCAAACGTTGAAATTCACGCAGGTCGTAATTAGCCCCTGGAATCGGCTTCTCGAGCTACTCGATAATCGCGATAATTTATGCTTCTTTGAGGCTGGCGCATTTTGCTTCGGATAGGCCTGTGTGTCGTACCCTTATATCCTTCTCAGTTTCCTTCAACCCTGTGTGTGTGTGTGTGTGTGTGTGTGTGTGTGTGGGTATAACGATATTGTATCACATATATAAATATATAGATAATATGCGTTAGTAAAAAGGGTATAAAGAGAATATACATATGTGAAAAAAAAAGAGCGGCGAAATGTCGCCCAATTAACAGCGAATTGGAGCGTCGAGGTCGTGCATACGATCGAGGGACGTTAACGACTCGCTTTTCATCCTCTCCGCGCCACTTTTTCTTCCTCCCTCCCTCTCGGTTTATTCCTCTTTTCTTTTTTTCTCTCTGACCAAAGCGGTTTGCCATTAACGCCCGAGTAAACCCAGAATGAAGAAGGGGTTTAAATATAGCGTTGTCGTTTCGCGAGAGCAAAGGATGCCCTCGCGAAGGTGGGGCGGGGGGGAAGGGTGAAAAGATGAGAATACGGGCGAGAGTATGATCCTCACGGGGCTGCTTTTCCCATCTTCTTCCATAACCTATTTTTTTTTTCCTCATTAATTGCACGCACTTTCGTCCGCACATACAAATGTGTCGTTTGATACCTCCGTCTCTCGATATCGAGTTTTACGGAATTTTATCGTTTTTAATTCTTATTATTTCGCCAATCAGCTAACGGGTATTGATTTGTTTTTTCGATTCTCACTGCGCGACGATGAGAATCCTCATTTTGCCGTCGGAAATCAGAGCTCGGACGTTAACCATGAGTCGAAGCCAATTTTTCGTTTTTAAACTTTATTCGCCTATCGTTTGCTGAACTTTGTGCAGAAATCGATCGACGATAGTCGGCAACACAAATGAGATATGATAATTATCGTTGATAATGTTGTTGTTGGCCAATTAACGAGCATTAACATCGATCCTTGGTCACGACAAAGTCTTTACAGAGCAGACAGGTACGGATAGTTTGTTAAACACCTCGAGACGTAATTCACACATACACATCCTGCCCTCTCTCTCTCTCTCTCTCCCTCTTTTGTTCCACATTGGTGACGTTTGATTTCTTTCTCCATGGCGGCGGAGAAAATGACACTGCAAGATTAAATGTTACACGGGAATTAGATAAAATCTGTTTTGCATATCGAAACGGCTGTTTGTCGTTCCTTTTGCAAAACAGATCCTATACGCGTGTACAGTCTCCGGCAAAATTTTCGAGCGACGAGTAAAGTCAAATAAACAAGTAAAAATCGTTTTTCCGTCTCTCTATTCTCGAAAACACTCGAAATTGAGATCGAATTCATTGCATATAAATTCTTGGATATACCGGAAGCTTTGACTGTGCAAATTATTCGTTTTGTTTCTCGTGTGGAGTATCTACTCGTTGTTGGTCGAACAGAGCTGTTTCGCTCTTTGAGACAAACATTGGGGAGAGACTCTACAAAGTTTGCGCAACTTTGTTGCTCTCTTTATCCCCGTCGTTGTTTTCCGTCCTGCGTAAGATTGTAATTGACGTTGACGCGAGAGCACAATACCGTTGTTTCACGATGCAGTGACGAGGTTAAATGGATCGCGACAGGTTAACACCGCGTCGTAAAATCGATTTATCGGCTCTCCCACAGTCGTGTCGTAGCTCCGTAACTGATCGCGAGGATAACCACGGCGATTTTCCATGCTCCTCGCGCGTTGATTATTTTTTTCGAACGAATCGAAAGAGGCAATCGCAAAAATCCAATTTTGTTCGTCCTTTTGAAGAATCGCAGAGTCGGCCGGTAACCGACTTCCGGAAGGTCTCGAAGGCATCGCGATTTATCGCGAAGTTTATCGCAAAAGTAGCGAGCTTTGATTTTCGAGGGTTTTTTTTTCTTTGCGAGCTGCGCAAACGACACACGCGCGTAAAATCGCGCTCGTTCTCTCGTCGTTTGTGCGTGCGCTCCTTCGTTCTCTCGGTTATTACTTATTTATGCGTCGCGCGGCACGAAACCCGTTTGACGACGAGAAACGAGGACGAAGGCTGCTGCTGCTGGGCTCCTTTGCTGTACCTTCGTGACGCGTCCTTCGCGTCCGGATCAAAATAAAAATTGGATAAAAATAAAGAGAGAAGGGGCGGGAGGGGGGATATGAAAACTGATCCCTCATCCAGAGCAGAGGCAGCTTTGGATGAGAGACTCGCGGGGATCAATGAGCCCGATCGGCTAAAGGCCCTTTGCGCGTTTGCCTCGATGAGCTTCGCGACAGGACGACCTCATACGCTTAATATATCGCCGGTGCATTAGAATCCCGTCCATACCGGTTATACACATTTTATACGAAGCAAAATATACGATACTCGCATAAATATTTCGCCGATTTTTACGCGAATCTTGATGGATTACGTTAATCATACATACGCGAGAGTTTAAGGTAGGTCTATCGTTTTATCGTTTTCTTAAGATTTTGTTGAAAATTTGAATACGTATTCTTTGATGTCATATATACGTGTGTAATAAATTTTGGAAGGTTTTACCACGTGGAAGTTGAGATATTTATAGGTAAAAATCACAATTTTCGGTAGTCTCTCGTAAGAGCGCGTGTTAAAAGTTGCATTTTCATCAATGAATATCTTGGCTTCTACGTGGTGAAGCCTTCTAAAACTTTGCATACATTTTTATGCAACATCAAAGAAGATTTCTCGAGTTTTCCAAAAAAATCTTGAGAAAATTTTTTTCGCAATTTTTGTAATTATAGAGCAAGCACATATCACCTGGGATGACCGTGAATTTGGAGTATGCTGTTGTTTAGTCGATTTGCAACAACTTTTCTTATTTAACTGGAGCCCGCGAACCATTTTGTATGTGAGAAAAACTGCAAAACAATTTTTCGATTTGAATGAAACGATAGAACTACGTTAAGGTAGTTCTATCGTTTTATCGTTTTCTTAAGATTTTGTTGAAAATTTGAATACGTGTTCTTTGATGTCATATATACGTGTGTAATAAATTTTGGAAGGTTTTACCACGTGGAAGTTGAGATATTTATTGGTAAAAATCACAATTTTCGGTAGTCTCTCGTAAGAGCGCGTGTTAAAAGTTGCATTTTCATCAATGAATATCTTGGCTTCTACGTGGTGAAGCCTTCTAAAACTTTGCATACATTTTTATGCAACATCAAAGAAGATTTCTTGAGTTTTCCAAAAGAATCTTGAGAAAATTTTTTTCGCAATTTTTGTAATTATAGAGCAAGCACATATCACCTGGGATGACCGTGAATTTGGAGTATGCTGTTCTTTAGTCGATTTGCAACAACTTTTCTTATTTAACTGAAGCCCGCGAACCATTTTGTATGTGAGAAAAACTGCAAAACAATTTCTCGATTTGAATCTAACGATAGAACTACCTTAAGAGAAGAGTATATACTCGCGAAACGTTATATTCAATCATTTATACGAGCATTTCTCGATTTTTGTTGAAATCTTAGAATATTATAATTATCGTTATCGTTCGAGTAGTAGACATTCTGTTTGGCGCAGATGCGAGTACCCGATAAGCTTTGATGGTTATCGATAAAAGTTGGAAACACGACTTCCATCTTAGCGTTTGAAGAGGCGGCGATCAACGAGGCGAGACGGGAGCATCGCCGCATCCTCCGATGGCTGCCTCGATCGTTGATTGAAGCATTTCCGCACAGGGCGACGTGGAATAGAATTTAAATTGAAGCGGAACCGAACGCCACTCGAAAAATCGACATTCCTCTCGTTGCGTTCTCAGAGTCGACTTTTAAATTCGTTGGATTTATTTATTTATTATTCATACAGTAGCTTTATCCACGCGAATAAAAATCGTGACAAGTACGGAGCAAACTGCCGGCTCCCCTATCTTTTCCCTCAAGAGCTAATATTATACTTGTGCACTCCTCTATTTAAACTCCCATGCTTCTGTGCTGCCCGGTTGCCCGGCGCACGTGCGCGCTCGATTTCCTCGTGCTTTGCTCGATCGATTTGTACGATAGGCGGAAAGAGAGAAGAGAAAGACTCCGCCCCACTTTTACAACATTGCACCGTTATAACAAAGAGCGATAACGATATCGCGAATTTATAAGCTCGCGGTCATTCCGCGGCGCATAAACAGCCTCTGGCGTTGCGTTGCGCTTCTCGCTTTTCCCAAAAGACGCGAAAAACACGGCCGAGAAAGTCGACGGGCCAAGAGCCCGTCGAGGGAAAATGTATATCAGCAATTGCCGATTTATACTCGCATATGCGCTAAATTATAAATAACGTAATTACCGATATATCAAACAGGAGAGAATATCAAAACCATTGTGTGTTACGGTTGATATTTTATATACATATACGTGCATAAAATAACCGTTTCGCCGAGTCGTGTATTTTCCACAAGTGGTAGCGGACGATTCGCGCATGGCTGACCATAGCCGTGCCAATATCACTGTATCGCTGTACGAGCGCTACTGCACTGTAGGCTCGCGCATACGTTCGTGTATATAGAGTCTTGTCGTGTTATTATTACAACGATTGGGGTTGGCTAGATCGAGAGCAACTTGCCTCCGCGTGTGTCTACCGAGATACACCAGATGTCGTTTTTACGTCCACAGGCCACAGCGACCAGTCTTTATACGAGCATTGAAATTTTCCATTGAAAAATCTCTCTTTCTTTTCCACGCTAATAGCCGTTTCTGCTCATTTGTTTTTTCGTTGTGCCTGTTGTTGTTGTTGTCGTTGCTGTTGCTTTTTTGCTACCTGACACGAAGCACACAGTGTTAACCGGTAATTCAGTTCTCGAGGTCCAAACTGCTGGTAATTTAGAGCCCGAGGCCTCGCGATATCAGATCGAGATTTCTTCGAGAGAGAGAGAGAGAGCGATCGTAGAGATATATTCGGCGATTTATTCCAGCATATCTGTTTTTGCTTCCTGGTTTATCTTTCTCTCTCTCCCTCTCTCTTGTGCTTCTTTTTTTATCCCCCCCCCCCCCCCACCCTCATTGACCCTCGCAAATCGGTGGAGAATATAATCACGCGGCTCGCCATAAATATACACGCGCCATATAAATTTCATCCTCCCCCCCCCCCCTCTTTCTTTCTCTCCGCAGGAATAAACGAAAATTCCCAGTTTTATCAGTCTCTCGTTACGCTCGACGAATTTTCCTCGCTCCATCGCCGCACCTGTGGAAATTGCCGTATTCTACGTTTTATTCGTTTTTTCATCAAAGTTCAAACGATCCTTGGCGATTGGAGAATTTCTTATCGTCGCGACTCGCGATGGTCGTCCGATTATCCATTTGCGTCGGTCGCGGCTCTGCGGTGAACGGGAGAATTACGCGTGTTTGTTTCCCTCGGACGCGTAAGAATCTCGAGCAAAAAAAAATCAGATATCCCGTGTGCTATTGGAGAATTTCTCGTTGCGACCAAATCGATCGTGCTGTCCGCTGCGGTGAACAGGAAAATCGCTCGCGTTTATTTTCTTCAAATGCGTCCACTTGTCCGCGCATACACGCCATCTGTATGCAAATAATCGTACTCGCTATAATGGAGATTTGAGCTTGTGGCTTTTGCGTCACGTATCGCGAGCGTAGATTACGTTTGTATACCTGGTGGAGCGGACGTTCGCTGTTGTACAGAGCTACGAACGTAGATGGACTACGAACTTTACACGCTTTTATAATCGCTCGCCACACGACGAATAAAAAACGGACGATTACAGAAGCGACCGTCTGATCGACAGCAAAGACTTCTTCGTCTACGATAAATTCGCGATTGTTGCGTGAAAAAAGTCTCATCTCCAATGAAATATTTTCAAAGCTTTCAAACTCAGCCTCGTCTCGCTCGTTGCCTCTCTTATTTATTTATTCACTCATTTATTCATTTTCGCAAACGACAAAACAGCCTTATCGCCAAAACTGCCCATCTCTGCTTCGGCATTTCTCTCTTTCTCCGTTACACTCTCGCCCGACGCTATTTATTTCCATCGATGATGACAAGCCCGCCCGCTAGCGAGTCCATCCGGCAGCCTCGCGATTTGCCGGTTCTAATAGCCGGCTTTCAGTCACCGCGCCGAAAGCTCGAACGAATGGACGTACGCGTCTCGTGCTCGAGCTTTCCTCCTCGATTTTCCTCGAAATAAACATGATTCTGCCGCGTAAAGCGCGTGAATCTTTCGTCCCGCCATGCGGAGTGTCGGAAATTATCGGGAAACCACGAAATTTCGCCATTGCCGCAAATTGAATCGAACTTTGACGAAAGTGATGCGCGAAAAAACACTGTTTCATCTTTTGCCACGCGTGTGACTGATTTCTTTCTTCGCGATCGCCATGTGATCGCCTCCGACAGCGTATGTGCGAATTGAGAAAAAGAGCTAGTGCGACCGTCGTCGAAATTACGTAGCTCGAGATTGCAAATTTCAGCAGCAAAGTGTTGGCGAATTTGTTTTCGTACTTTCGTTCATAAGGAATAACGGGTTTATGGAAACGAGATTGATCGCGAGGAGGTTTGTAAAAAAACCGTGAAATCGTCGGTTCTCGATGGCGATTGAATAAAAATATTCCTCGGAAAGCCGTGACCTACTTTATCGCGCCGATTCGTTCGATTTTCCCTCGGCGGATACGAGAATAATTTTTTCGAAAATCGTTTTTTTTTTTCCTTTCTTCCGAAGGAAGCCAAAAATTGTCGAATGTTTCGCATACGCGCCAGTCGCATGTTGCACGGATACACAAGCCCTTGTCGAGTGAATCCGTGCGTGAGTGCGTAAATCCACGCCACCCATAGCGACAATCTCGGTACGTGTGTGTGTGCGTACGTGTATTTATGTGCTCCTCTGTATGTAGCAATGTTTATATATAAGTATATAAATTAACCGGTGGAATCGCGGCTGTCGCTGTCGCGTTTCTGTTGCACGAGCGCGCACGTGGATCCACTTGGATAAATATAGAATCCATAGGGTGTTTGGTGACACTATCGCGGAATAAATACAGTCCTTGTGCTCCGTATTTCCACCCACGTACATTATAGCAGAAGGCGAGAAAGAGAGACGAGTGCGTCGCGCTCTTGAATAACGCGTCTCTCTCTCTCTCTCTCTCTCTCTCTGGTCGCGATGAAAAGTCGAGAAATCCCCGTCGTGAATATTTGTGCGAAAGATTCGACGACGAATTCCCGTCCATCGATCGAAATAGAATGGGAAAAAGGAATTTTTCCATGATTTTTCGAAATACGAATTCTCTCCGTCGCCGCTGAATAATTTCATCCTCTATAGCGCAGATTGGAAATGGTATTGATGGAGATTTTGTACGAATAATCGCATTTTTTTTTCGCCGACCACCGGCGTGATTTTTCTCACCGCTCGCCCGTCGCTCACGCGGTTTTCGCGATGAAAAACCAGCGTATACGATATACGCGCGTTCCCCTTGTGTTCTCGAAATAAAATCCCGACGTGCGAGCGTGGAAGAGAGAAGAATCGCGAGGGCGTGTGCGGCGTTCGGTGCGCTTCTGGTTATGCAGCCGCGCGCTTTGGCCGAGAGACGCGCGATAGCCAGCACATCTCGCGTGCATAAAACGTGAGGTCAACGGTTATTTTACATGTACACGTGTTTGAAGAAAAAATACACGGCTCGTTACGATGAGATTGCCGATACGGAAATACGCGGCTTTCGACAATTCGCCGTATTCTCGTATTTATCTTTGCTTCTAATTTTGAAAATTGAACAAATTAAACAAATTTTTCATTGCAAAGTGCTCGAGAAGAATTTTCAACTTTTTTCGTGATACTTTTTTTCACACTCGAGTATTCGCGCTCAACTTTGTGGGCCACTCGCGATAGGCGTTTCTCCGTGAGATACCGCACCAGCGCTCGGGCACTGTGTCGAGCTCTCTGTATCTAAAATCGTCATGTATCGTCAACTTCTGGTGTCCCACTTTTTGCTCAGTGATGCAATCGCGAGATGTACCACACCGCGCAATTTTGTACCATGAAACTTTCAACGACGAGTCCCTATTCTCAAATTCATCGAATTTCTCTCTCTCGGAGAAGCATTCGACGCAAAGATCGAGTATAAATAATCAACGTAAATCGCATTTTATCAATAATCGCCCGCACGACACGTTGATTCGCTCAATTCGCGTTCTCTCGCGCGCGAGAGAAATAATAATCTCGTGCCTGGAGAACGTTCGTTTTGCCATTGTTTGAAAAGATTTTCGCGAGATAAAGGAGAGTCAAATCCGCTCCGACGAGTTTCGTATCAGCGTCGATATCATTTTTGCGACGCGAGCTCTGTCCTCCCCTCGTAGCTCTACAGTTGAACGGTTTTCCCTCTTTTTTTCTTCAAAATACAATTTCAGACTCGTGACATCGTCGTTGTTTCCGGTTTCATTTGGAACGATCGATCGAATTGTTGTTATTATTGTATCAATCAATAATCGCGAATGAATAATCGATATTGCGAGTCGATCGAGTCGACGAGCGTCGAGCCTGTTGGGCGTCCCACTGTAGAGCCGCTCGCGGTGGCTGTCGACGAGTGCGATATTTGCGAGCTCGATGTATCGACTGTAAATGTACACGCGAGCGTACAAATGTGAATCTACCGATCAGAGGCGTTAGAATCCACCACGCGATGTGTTCGACATCGTATGTGCTTCGGAGAGATCTCGTATACGGTACGCCCGCTCGTGCTCGTACAGTATCGAGCCTCGAGTTGTGCGTTTTCTATAGATAAGATTGCGAAAAGCGGTTATCGACTCTTGACACTTATATTTCACCTGACCGACGATACCGCGGCATTAACCAATACAATCGTACACGTGTTAGAGGCGCAAAGGTTGTACGTGTATCAAAACCCGAACGCAGTCTCAGCCCCTTATCTCCGCGACCTCCGCTCCTTTTTTTCGTTTTCGCTGATACGCGTATGGGGCGTTCGACGTAAATTCGACAAAGACCATTTTTTTTCTCGTCACGATGCGTTGGATAACGATGTTTGAATGAATTTTATCGACGATGAGGATATTTTGGATGAATTTTGAATATTCGAGCGTTTCGGAAAACAGCGATTTGGCGGAATGTTGCTCTTTGAGGAATAATCGTCGTCGAACGCCCCATACGGTCGTATACATCCGCGCTGTAACTCGATCCGATATCACAGCGCTGACGATTATGTGCCCGAGATTAAACCACCTCGTATTCCGTGTAAAATGCACTGCCGCTGGGTTAGAAATTCGATGCAAATGGATGTACGCGAATGTACACGTGGAGCCTCGTCGGCGATCGTACGATCGAGATGTTTAACATCTACATCGTTCGATATTCTCCCCGTAGGAGAAGCAAATGCACACACGAATCGATTCTCGTGAATTTCACACCTCCGCGATTGAATTATCCCAATTTTCGTATCGCGGTGACTCGCCATTTTCCGACAATTTCACTTTTCATCGCTCGATTTTATTGCGTCTGACGTTGACTCTGATTTTCATCCTCTTCTCGCTCGTTTCCGGCCCAACAGCGGCGACCCTTCGTCGGTTGCGACCGCCCTCGAGACACGATCCTCCATCTGACAACGGCATTTGCATAATTCCACAGCATCCCTTCTCGTTCAGCTGCTCAATAATCAAGTGGAATTTAAGACGTGTTTGAGAAAATAGCTCTCGACGGACGAGAGAGTCGATGGGCTTTTAGATGCTTTCTTTTTCTCCCCCTCCAAAGACAGAGATCGAAAATGATGAAAATTTGCATCCTTCGTGTAGTGAAGTTTGCCCCTCGCGAAAAGCGTCACGAGTGTGCCGATGGATGATGCTCCATCATAGTTTTCTGAAAGGGCCAACAATCGCCTTCTGCCGTTACCACGATAGAGAGAGAGAGAGAGAGCGAGAGAGAGAGAGAGAGAGAGAGAGATTGTTCGGTAACTGTAAAACTCGCCGGCTCACAGAGTTTGCAAAATAAATGAGACGGAAAAAATTCCGCCGTCTCGGGATCTTTCCATCAGGAATATACATCCGCGTTATCTATTCGCGATATCCAGCAAAGAGATTCTGTTAAATTTCCCGTACAGTCTCGAGTCTCGCTAGGCATATGTCGTTCCGCGAAGCGTCCTCCGTTTTTTTTCTTCTCCTTTTCTTTCCTCACGCGTGCTCTTCTCCGCGAGAAAAATTGGCAAATACTTTCCCGCGAGTACGGTCGAGTTTTCTCGCCGGATGGTCGCGCGAGTCTTCATCAGGTAGGAAGACGCGCAGCAGCGAGTGGGTCCGCATTCTCGCGAGGCGGCCATCCGTGAAAATCACTCGTGCTCGCGTAATCCAGTGATCGATCGGGCTACGCCTCGACGTTTCACTCGGTTTTTATCTCACATTCAGCGTGTACCCATCGTTCTCGCGGAGGAATATCATCTCGATGCGAAAAAAAAAAAAAAAAAAAATCTCGCCACAATCGTCGCTCCTCGCAATTACCTTCGATTCGTCGCGGAATTACTCTGACGTAGAAAAAGAAAAGCGGAAGAGGAACGGTAGAAAAATCCATTAAAATCTTATCAGAGTTTGGCGAGAAAATTAATTTATTTTTCGAATCGAAACGGGAAGAAAAAAGCATTCGTTTCGCGCGTTACTCGAATGTTTACCCGCGAGAAGGAGCGAGAGAGAGATGCTCGGGGGGCATTGCGAGTACACGGAATCGCGTATACAGACTCCTGCTTTGCTCCGTACATGTGCTCTCTTTAAAGAACGTTGGGCGTTCACCCCGACCTCGTGAGCGGACAGCACACAGACTCGGGTGGGATACGCGAGTTGTTCGCTCTCTATCGCGCGTTGTACGGATATCGCCGAGGTGCGCGGGTTTCGTATTATATAGTTGGCTCTGCCTCTGCAACTGGTTCGAAAGCACACACTCGCGGTGCAAAGGTGCACTACCGGGCAACGTTTGTTCAACCTCGGTATTTACAGGAAAGAAAAAAAGCAAAAAACACACACACACGTACTCGGTCTGCCTACACACGAACAACCGGCTCTCTTTTTCGCTCTCTCCATCCTCTCCCGTTCCTCCTTTCTCCGCATCTCTAACTTTGTGCCTTCTTTCCGTTACTTCATCGCAATCGAGTCTTCAACCGTGTTTATACACTCTCCGCGATATCTAATACGCGTATCAAGCGCGTGTATAAATAGCAGGGTTTTTTCAAGCCTCGCACACCGGCGCGCAAAATTGTAAACGTAGAATTTGAATAATCATCGTGTAGAGATTGAAAAAATTGCCATTGCTGGTGCGAAATTGGAAAGACGGTTCGACATTGAAGGTAGCATTGAAAATCTAGATGTCGCTGTCGTATTCTTTCGAATTGGACGAAAAAAAAGCATTTCAATTTGAAAGAGAGGCAAAAGGAAGAGGAGAAGAGCACGCAAACGCGGGAGATGAAGAGATGGAGATGCGGATGAGAATGATTCGATGAGAAATCGTGCTCCGAATGACAAGAGAGTGGTGTTGAGAGAGACCTCCTCGAGTCGTACGTATATATACGGCTGCAACGCGGCTCCCCGAGAACTCTTTCGAGAAAGAGACAGCTAGAAAAAGATAGAGAGAGAGAGAGAGAGAGAGCAAGGAGTCGTTCGCCGACCACCAGCGCGCCCGAAGGTTCAAGATACGTACGACCGATGAGTAACGTAAAGGCTCACGTCTACCTACCTACCGCGTGGATGAGCTGATTGCGAAAATAAACATTCATTATTGTAATTACTTTCCGCGACGTGGCCCCTGGGAGACGCGGGATCCGAGCCCTCCTCCCCCCCCCCCCCCCCCCAACCGCTCTTCTCGAGCACACTCTCGTACTTTAAGTGTACCGTTCTTGGTCCAACACACGTCGATACACGTACGTACGAGACGGCATTACAGATGCAAGATCGGTGAAACCGCTTGAAATGGGAAAGGACGTTATTTTTCTTGTTTATTTTTATTGTTTCGTGATCGATGCGTTTGGTCGATTTTCTCGGATGCGAAACGCGGGTAATTTCATTGAGTCGCACTCGCGTATGCGGTTTCTCTCTCGTCGATCGTTTTGTGCCCGGCGGGTTAATTACAAAGTCGATCCCGCAAAGAGCGGACGATTCCTTCATTAGCGAGGAGAAGAAATCGATTCCCTTCGTTTGCATCGAACGTGTCTTTCTCCATCGCTCTCGCTCTCTCTTACGCCTTTTGGTAGATTATTCCTTCTCTCGTTTCTTCATTCACCGGATGCTGAAAAAAAGAGCCGCCTGTGTGTGCGTATATACACGCGCGAGAGCATCGAATCCCCTGAGAAAAATGAGAAACAAAAGCGAGATGCTGAGAGAACACATAGGCCTCGTTTGTTTCATCTCGAAGCTGTGTGTGTCCTTTTTTCCCCCGATGCAACAAATTCAGTCTCGTCCGTGTGTTACGACTCTCGTTAATAATCTCGTAAATGCGATCGATGAAACTTTCGCTTCCCCCCCGTTTGCTACCGAATCTGCGAGTGACGAACAACTGTCGCAGTTTTGGCATTTTCTTTCGCCTTTGAGAGAGAAACATTTTCGCGTCGAAAAGTTTCTCAAAATTAATGAGACGTCAACGAGAGCCAAACTAGAGAGGACGCTCTTTGATGGCGTCTCTTGTTAGCAGGAGGCGTCACGAGTGGAATGCACGTGAGCAGCCTCTCGACTCTTCCTCTCTCGCGTTTTCTTTCACTGCCAAAGGTGGTTGCATACCGAAGCAGCCTCCGATAACACGTCTATCGTGTGTTAACTGGCCGAATGCCGTGAATTAATTATCACTGCACGCGAGGATCTCGCGCGCAGTTCGCGTGTATATTATATACAGCATCTTTCTGACAAACCCCGAGCCTCGCACGACCACGGAGAAACGAAAATACTACGAGACAAACGGGAGTGACCCACATTGATCTACTCGTAGAGTCTCATTCAAGTTACGCCGTTTTTTCTCCCTCATTCTTCTCCTCCGGTGTCTCCACGTACGTATACATCCATGCTGCGCTACGTTCGTATATTTTTAATCGTTTCGCCGGGACGCATCTCGAATCTACGTCCTTTTTTTCTTGCTCCTCGCTTCTTCTCTCCGTGCGACTTGTCGTCTCCGCTCGAGAGAACGATATCGCATGTGTATATTGGGGTGGCTGAAGAAAAAAATCTAATTCTCCACTTTTCTGCTCCGGAAACAATCTCCGTTATTCGGAATTTTTTGGCGTACAATTTTTCAATTATTCCTCTACCGTGATTCAACAGATTTAAAACCCTGGGTCGATATCTCACTCGGAAAATCCCAAAGAACTATGCCGACTATGAAATTTCTTACTGAAATTTCGAGTTTTCGGAAAAAAATTTAGGTTCGGAAAAGCTTCCGAAAAATTGAAAATTTGAAAAAAAAATGTCGACTCATAATCGGTATTATTCGACAACGATGGTACAGCGAGATTCTTCCCGTAGGACTTTCTCAGAGTGATGCCCCCGCGGTTTCAGGGTTGATGAAAAATTCCATATTTTTTTTCGCAACCACCCTAATACATGCAAATAAATACAGCGTGTGTGGGGAATCTTTGCTCTCTCATTCTCGTTTGCTTCTGCTCTGGTTAAAACGTCGATCGTGCCGCAGTATTTCACGCCTGCCCACGCGTCCATTGGCCAACTCGGCCGCGTCGAGAGATTCTCGCGTCTCGAAATCGCGAGCGCGATACGTAAGAGAGAAAGACGAGACGACGTGTGTCGTTTTCGTCCTTTTTTTCCCAGCTTCTGCCTGCTGCTGCTGCTGTTATTGCTGCCGTTGCAGGTGTATATATGAGCGACACGAGAGAGGTGAGATGCGCGAAGGTGGAGATGGAGGAGGAGTTCCAGGCGTTCCCTCTCGGTGAACGACCGTAATATCATACGGGCTCTTGGGAGTTGATGCTCCGACGAGCAGCGTACAATATAGAATACCACGTTTGTCACTGCCACTAAAAAACAAAGCTGTCGCACGTACACCTTCCTCGCCCCTCGAGTCCTCGCGCAAACATTACATCTCCAAAATCGCGGGCTTTGTAATTACATTTTTGATTTTCATTGGAAATGAATCATTTTACCGATACCGCGTTGATTGAAATATAACATCAGAAGAGAGAAAAGAGTCAATTTTATGGGAAAACACTGAGAGATATTTATCCTGTTGGAAGAAGCGAAAGTTGTGGGATTCGAACCCTGGGGGGTCCTCTCTTGGCTCGGCGCTTCTCTCACTCGTTTTCCACGGGACTCTGGCAAGAAGCAAACGTTGTAATCGTTGCTGATGCACTGTTCCCGTTCCCCTCTTTTTACAGCCAAATGTGTAGACACTGCGGAGAGAAGATGCTGGGAGAGTGGAATAAGGAGAAAGAGATGAGGGAAAAACACTTTGTACAACACAATTTTCCATAGACGCGTTTGTAGACTCTGCAACAACTCGAAATTACATCGAGCATCCATTCTTTATGGACTTGAGCGTACACACGTACCTCGCGGAATACGAGTGGATTTCTCTCTCCCCCTCGTTTTATCTCGTTTATGTCATTCCAAGTGCCTATAACACTCGTTCATTTCTCGACAATTTGTATTTGCCGACATTTACCTGCCTTCACCTCTCATGTAAATTCAAGCCATCTTGCGATCGATCACGAGACTCTGTTCAATTTATATTTCAATTTCCAACGCGAATTGTCTTTAAATTCGCAAAATTTCGTATGTTAAAATGTACCGAATTCCTTTTTCACCAATTTTTGAGATTATTCGAAAAGCTGTGCTGCAGCTTCGTCGAGGCTCGTCCATCTCCGTCGTGGTAATTCGAGCGCCGGCAGAGTCAACGAACTTTCCATCTCTCTCGCCGCGATTTTCATTTTAACTTGAAGAAAACGAAAAATACTTTTATCGAAGACAATTCGAATTTGAGCAGAGCACAAAGCCGCGGAGTTATCGACAATTTTCCTCGCGTCTCTCCGACTCGAATCTAAATTCGAGCGGAATTTCCACTCGCGTGCGAATCATCGCGCCCCACCGGATTGTTTACGGAATTCGTTGCCAGAAAGCCGAGTGGGTAAAATCCAACGTACAATGGGTATTATCGGATCGTTTGTGTGTCAGTTGGAATTCTATTTTCGAGCAGGAGCCCCCCTAATAATGTACATTCCAAATGAGGTCGTTTCGGAGGTGTTTTTTCTCATTTCCTTTCACGCCACAATTAATCAAAGATATAATCAATTAGCTTTATCGTCACCTCGCGAGAATTCCCCCGCCATAAAACGCCTCATTTATTATATTTCAATCGGCCTTGATACGAAAAGAGACACATGGTTAACGCGATCACTCGAATTCCCTGGAGCTTTTCCAATCAACGTCGTCTTTCTAATAATAAAAACGCTTTTCCCACGAGCCACCGCTCAAACGATTTTTCCCTCCCGATGATCGCGATAATCATCCGTAAATCATTCCCTCGGATCTTATCCCCCTTAATTTGACGCGAAGCGAAAAAAAAAAAAAAGTAACGATGCGACGACGCGCTCCATGAGAGTTTTTCTCGAGTTTTATTTTTTCACGACCCACCGCCGCGAAGAGCATGTTCCATCGTGCGGATGAAATTTCCATCATTTCTCACCTCATCGAGGCTCGACACATGCGCGTCGATAATCATACAGAAGCGATGCGGGACGCGCGAGGCGTGAAGAGATTTATACATTTTATTATATCGTTCTTTACGAGTCTCGAAGGCGTTGCATCGCTTTGCATTTTTTTTTTTGCAGAGCCATATACGCCTCTCTGTCTTAAAAAAGTCGATGCAACGCCGTCTGTGTGGCTTTGTGTGTTTGTGTGTGTGTAGAGAAAGAGCGAAGAGAGCGGTGATAGCCGACGATCGTAGACGGAAACGAGGCGATCGATCGTTATCCTCGCTCTCGATCGAGATGCAATATCCCGCGCGCCGGTGGGATGGAATCGCGCAGCATCGCTCTTTTATACCGCCGAGACTATCCTCCGGCGTTGTATATATATATATTTAAACATGTATATAAACATATCTGCAGAACGCATCTCGATTCAAAGCGAGACGAATGAAAATACACTTTGGTATATAGGGGAAATCGTGTTGGGATACATTACGATGAAATTGCGCTATCCGTTTGACCCAACTGACTCGCTGCTGCTGCTACCAGTGAAACGAGAGGAAAGGACGAGAATCGATCGATCGATTTCGATTTCTATCGACGTTAACTCGAGAGAAATCGTCCTCTCGCGCATATACGTGTATATGCTTCGAGGATATACGAGTCTCTCGCCGGTGAATCGGGAGAATTAGTTGCAAGACTAATCGCGCTAATTTCTCGCTCCGAGCGCCTTGCGAACTCGAGCTATAACGTATACGAAATGCGAGATACATGCATCACGCGTGTACGTACTCGGCGTAGGCTCTGCACCAGTCTGACGATCAGTCGTTTCGTCACTCGGACGACGATCGAGCTTGCTCTATTTTTCCATCATTCCTCTCGATCGGTTGAGAAATCCCCCATCGTCCGAAAAAATATATACAACGAGGTAGACACGTGAGTGCGGAATGGCAAATTAGTTTCGTCGAGAAGTTTCCTCTGACAAACGCGGCGGAGGGTCAAATGTTTGGGAGGCCGGCCAGCAGGTCGCAAAGACCGAGAAAGATATTTTCGGAGGAGCAAACGCGACTAGAGACGCGTTTGAAAAACGAGTATAAAAGACGAGGAGGAAGAGGAGATGAGGAGAGTGCACGAGAGATGTCGCGTTCGGGTCAGGCGTCTCCTTCTGTCGCCCGAAAGCTCGTCTATTCGCATCACCCACGCTTCGAGCATCTCCTTTTTTCTTTACCATTTTCCTTGGAGCAGCGCCAGCTTCCAACGAGATTGCTCTCCGCAGCTCGTTCAGCGAAAATTCGTCCAATAAAATCATTCCCGCATTTATCTTCACGAGCGCGTGTTTGCTACCGCGATTCGCCCCTTGACATTTTCACTTTCTTTTCTCTTTTTTCATCGTCGATGGTGGAAAAAGAAAAAGTCGTTATCTCGCCAATTAAAATCTCCGAGATTGATCTTACGAGCTTGGGAATTTTTCCACCACCCGGGGAATAATTTGGCGTCCTCGTACATGCGGAGAGCCGCGTGGATCCGCCAGGCTCGATGCTCGTTGGATCGCGGGATCTACAAAACGAGCATAAAGATAATAGCACCGACGTACACACACACACACACAGAGAGTGAGGAGACTTTCGGCCGAGTCTCTTTATTGAGATCGCGTGGCTAACGCAAACAACCCTATTAAAGCTTCGTAAAGTATATTCGCAACGTCGAAGCTTGTTTTTCACCCTCGCGGTGTGGGCGTCGCGGAGGCTTCTCCTCCCGCGTCTTTTTCCTTTTTCAACCGTGTTTTTCCTTTATTTCTCCTTTCCGCCGCTCGATAAGCGCCATGCATGTACAGATGGCGCTCGCGAATAAAGATCCAGAGATCCGTGAAAAGGAGAAGGAGGAAAAAAAAAACGACGAAACGATCTTCTCCTCCGCGGGACCGCGGGAGAAGATCGTGTCTCTCGACTCGAGCTCACACGTGGTTGTATGTATGTGGCGCGTGTGTAGGCGGAAAAGAGAGAAATAGGGAGAGAGAGAGAGAGAGAGAGAAAGTTCGAGTTGGCGTCAAGCCAGATCTCGTGGGAGGCTGACCAGGCCGATAGACTGACCTCAGCCTCTGACCTCTCCCGAAATAGAACGGCGCTCACACACACACGTGCATAAATCACGGGATCGAAAAAAAAAAATGCAAATCTATGGATACAAGTATCCATCTCGAGGTTCAGGAAGAATTCAGCGGGGTACAGTCTGTTCAATTTAACCGTCGAATTCGAAACGTGGATTCGAATAATAAGAGAGATTGTCTTCATCGATTCGTCTTTAATGATTTTTCAAGAAAAAACGTTTTTGGCCTTTGACAATTTCAAAACAAATGACGCGAAAGCGTTATAATGTATATACCGATTGATGGCCCAAGTGTGACGTTTGATGAATTTTTTATCGTGTTTTTGATGAGTATCGTTGAAATAACTCGTAGAGTTTCCTTTTTTTTTGCTCGATCGACTGTACCACCACCAGCAAAGTTTGAACGACGTACAAACTCGTGTAACAGCTATAGATTATTGATGCTCCTCTCGCTCTTGTTTCCTCTCTCCTTCTCTCTCTTGCTCGCTCCTTAAAACCGCGCTCGCGAGAGACCACGTCCATTTCCGAGAGTTTGCCTCTTCAACTTGTCGACTCTCGGACGCGATAGCTCCCCTCGCGAGTCGCCGTACAGGGAATAAAGTATCGCTCGGCGAGATTCTCCAATCGTACAAGAGCCACGAAACCCGGAAATCGTATCTCATATTCAATTATTTAACGCGCAAACATTGAGACTCGCTTCAATTTTTATCCTCCTCCTCCTCCTTCTCAGCTATCGTCCCTCAGCAGCTGTATTATTGTTTTATCGTATTTTCTGATTTCTTTATTACGATTTCTTTCCCCCCGCCCGTGTACGCTTACGCGCCAATAAACGAGAGGGCGCAGCCCGAGAGGAATTATGACGTGTGGTCGTTCCATTAAGATGCAAATAGGTTAATAATTCCAAAGAGCGCGCGAGGGGCCCCGCGGTCTCTCGCGATGCGTACAACGTGTGTATTCGTGCGTATATACACGGGCGCGAAAAATCGAAACTTCGTCGTCGTCGTTTTCCGATTCTCCGAGCTTAACGGCGCCTACGCCGTGAATTAATTATCGTCGGTGGCGATTTAATTGCCAACTTTGGCCCGTTGCTCATCAGCGTGTGTATTCCCGAGCTGAGAAAAGTAACTGCGCGTCCCTGCTGCTTCTGATGTAGCGCGCGTGCAGCATCTTTCTCGTCACAGACTCGGCCCTGATGAGTTCTCTCTCTCTCTCTCTCTCTCTCTTTCTCTCTCTTTGCGTGCATATTACGATACAGTGATACACGCGCGACTGTGCCGGCCTCTTCGATCGCAATACGAGTCATGGTAATTTAGGTACCTGCTACCTTGAGAGGCTGAAAACCGGATCGAATTTATTTATTAATGTACGAAAATAAAATACGCCGAAAGGCAGTACCGACATTGCCCGGCTATGGATCGCAGAAACGCGAATGGGACTGATTTGCTTTTCAAATATGCACACACACACACACACTGTGTGTGTTGCATAAAATCAACATTTCCAGAGGCTTTACGGGCTTCTCTTTTTCTTTCACTCTGCGTACAAAACTCTCGCGGCCGTAAATAAATAAATCGCGGAGCCTCGTTTGACTTGAAAATACGAAGGAAATCTCGCGCGCACCACAGTTGTGACGTGCGATTCGAGGTGCAAAAAAAAACAAAACAATAACGTTATCTCAATGGAATATTACTCGAGAGATATCGCGCTTATAACGTACCGCGATTAACGCGAATTTAATTAATAATAATTACGCGCAAGTTTCATTACTTTCCGTGTATATCAACGGTAATACAGATATTATAACGTTAGAGGGAATTACGATTTTATCAATTGGGGCGGTATTGAGAAAAAATCTTTGCATCTTTGGAGCAGAAAAATCTTCAAAGGTGGAATCTTTTAAAAAGGTGAAAAAGGGATCGTGCGACATTTATCGCCGGGAATAGGAGCCTCGGAACTGCCGCAAATATATCGTAAAATATCCTCGGAGGCAAGAGAGCTGCTCGCAAAGTTGCGGTCATACGCGCATGTACGACGATTTTTATACGCGTCGCTCTCACATCGCGACTCTCCTGTGGCTGACTGACTGACCGGCAACACCTGACGTATTTCCAGGGATATCTAATTACCGTCCGATGCGCGTGTATAACACAGTTGCGGAGACGGAAACACACGCGAAAGAGAGGCGTTCGCGAGCGCTCGCGGTTTCCCTCGGTTTTTTTGCCCACGCGATTCAAATTCGAATTTGGCTGCTACAAAAGAGGCTAGCCTCGGTGCGAGTACTCACGCGGATTCGTTAATCAGCCGTCGGGATATGGGAATTACGAAATTGACGATCCAATTAATTCTCGCGCGGCAAGTTTTGCGGTATTAATAAGCCCCCCCCCCCCCCATCCCTCTCGATTTATCGCATGAAAAAGGAAAAGATGGTGGACGCTTCAATTTGGCAGGGCGGTACGAAAAATTTTCAAGTTATTAACAAACACACGATACATCACCGTGAAACATTGCGGCGGGAACGATAAAACGTCACTTTGTACCTCTTCTCCGGTGGTTTCGATTCCCGGAGTGCATATTTATACTCTATGGGCGCAGGCAGTAGTGCGCGTGTATCGATAATACATCGAGTGTGCGCAAAAAGAAGCATCCAGTACTTCCGTTCCGAATGGAAAAGGCTCTTTGTATACATGTATATGCATAATCCATGTATGTATATTTTATACACATATAAATGCACAAATGTGCGAGCTGCATATACAGTGTGCCGGTACGGACGAGACGACGACCGTGAAGAGACTCGAAGATCGTATCTCGAGCGATATTTACTGCTTTCCATCTTCCTCTCTCTCTCTCTCTCTTTACCCCTCGGACTTTGAAGCATCGGATTCACCGAGAAGACGCGAGAGAGAGAGAGAGAGGTTGCCTCTCGGCTGCTGCCGTCGGTGAAGCCCGGTTTGCTACTCCCTTGCTCGCTGCTGGCTCGCGCAGATTAATGGCGCGATCGGTAATGAACGTGGGGCACAGCAGCCTCACCGACCATGGCAATCACCCCGCGTTCTCGCGAATCCTCCCTCGGCTTCCTTCTCTCTCTCTCTCTTTCTCTCATCTTGTCTCTCGTCTTCTTTTTCTTCCCCCTCCTCCTCCTCTCGAGTTTTCCTCATCTCTCTTCTCTCGCGCTGACTATGGCATCAACTGCTCCGGATATCGCGATGCGTGTACGCATACACGATGTACGACGATGTACGTGCATGTCGAACGTCTATTATCGAAAGGACGTATTGTCTCGTCAAGTACGTTCGATGTACGTCCTTTATCGTTTATTCGCGCTCGTTCACGGATTGTCTTGCAGTACGCGGTTGTACGCGGTGTGCAATCATGCGTGAACTTTTCCATACGTTATTACCCAGCGCTTCGGTGCTCGCTCGCGGGTTATTATCAATGGTACAGCTCGCGTGTATTGTTGCCTCGAGTGGTCCCTCGGGCCACAAAAATCACTCGTCCCTCGCGAAACCCGCCGAGGCTCCTCGAGTCACCGAGGTCCTTTTAACGTTATCCAGATATGTATTTAAATCAAAGCTCCGCAACCTGGAACATCCTGCACGACGTAATAACAGAGTCTTTCTTTTTTCTCTCCAATTTATTTATTATGCATCCTATACCGTCATTTTACAGAGTGGCTTTTTTTCAATTTCTCGAAGCTAATTTGCCTTTGTTGGAATATGGCAAAAATAATCTTTTATAAGAGAATATAAATAAGAATATTAGTTATATCATTGAAGAGTATATGAGTATATACGAAGTGAGAATGAAAAGCACGTGTGGCCTATCGATAACTATCGAGGCGACGCAGTTTACATTAGTAAAAGAAAATATACATAAGAGTCATTTTTGGGTCTGCTTTGTCCTTGAAGCATATGTGACTCTTTTCTCCCGCAGTCTCACTCTCAGTACTTCGACGACTCTTGATAGTAAAAGAAGTCGGACTAAAAGATATTGCTCCACGCTAATAAGACGCTGTATTTTATTCATTAAACCGAACCCATAATCCAATAGCCTTTCTCGAGGGTTTCCCTCAGAGGCGCGTTGGTCCGGCGGTAGAACCGCGATTTTACGCGCGCGTGATATATCGCGGGCTGATTAACAGAAAGGCGTGACTCGCGAGATTGCGGTGCGTCCTGCATCGCCCGGCTGTTTTTTTTTCTCTCGCCACTGGCGCGCAGCAGAGTCCCTGCATCACGCGTGTATCTCGCGTACAATAAAGAACCCCAAGGAGCGAGGACACCAAAGTCGCTGCGGCTGGTATAGGCGAGATAGCGGGCATTCTCGATGGAAAACACGCCGGCAAAGAGACTGCATTTGTTCCAATCTCTAGGCAGCCAGCGACGCCCGGGCAATAAATATCGGCGAGCGCCGACTCCCCGCGCGTCTCGTACAACGGGAAACCCTCTGCGTAGGTCGCAGACTCCTTCCCCTCCTGCAGACGCAAATATACAGGGCGTTTCAGAATTTTCCCTCACGAACCCGCAAAGTCCGAGCAAATAGAGTCATATTCTACCGCGACGTCCGCAATAACGCGGGGCGTGGCAAAAAAAGACGCGGAAATATACGAAAGAAAAATGACGAGGGAGAAAAACATTCCCATCGGATTGGCAAATTGCCACTGTTGAGTATATACAGTAAATATACATGGATGATAACGTCCGTATATATATACATGTACGTTTTTATTTAGATACGCGTACGTATATTCATCGAGGTAACGCGTCGGTATATCCTCTCGGGAGAATCGCGCGTGTCCGACGACCAGAGAGTGTTTAGCATTTTAATGGACTTTCTCTCGCAGTAAGGATACAGAAGAGGCGTTACACGCATACGCACACGGCGCGCAGTTGTATATCGTCGTAGCGCGATCCACCTTGTCGAGCCTCGAGATGATCGCGTTCCTTACAGCCGCGAGGTTGAGATACGCGCGGAGGATCCTCCCGTTCGAGGTGGACGACGCACTCTGTCTCGTTGCGCCTCTAAAATTATCTCCCTCTCCCTCCCCCCCCCCCCCCACACCTTCCTTCACCGCGTACGTACACGTAGTTTCGTTTTTTTTTCCTCTCTATTCCCGTCCATCCGACACGGGACCGGTTTCGAGCTCGTTGGCTACCGCCGCTATTACCGCGGGCGTCATCCTAGGCGGGGATGATAGTGTCGCGGTCCAGCGCGGCAATGAAAAACTCGCACGATGATAGCCTTGATTGCTTCGCGTCCCAATGAAGACGCGGTGTACAAAGTTTATCGGGTTAAACGTTGCGTACAGCCGAGACTCGTTGATTAATCTCGGGAAAAAATTGTGTATACGAGAAGAGAGAAAAGTGTGATTTCCGCAAATAGAGAGATCGTTCGTACCTCGTGTATGATTTTTCAACGCGAATTACGTCGATTCGAGGCTCTTTATCCGTATACGGTTCCGTGGGGTGTCCGCGGAGAGGCTTTTTTCATCGCGTCGCGCACCAAAGACGACGACAGGCGGCACCGAGTTCCACAGCGAACGGACCGCCACAGCGGTCCATAAACCATAATGCCGTCATGCGTATTAACGATCTCCGATACACGTATAAACATAGAGCGTAGAGGAGAAATCCCGTAACGTTTGCTCGCAAAAAGTTGTTCCGGCGAGTTCATTTCCTTCCACGTTCCACACTCGGCAGCGGGAAAAACCACGAGGTCTCGAACGGACGAGCATTAAAACGCGTGCGTGCGAGCACATCGGACGCGGCAATCGGTCCCCGCGGTTATCCCCGTGTAACGAGACAATTAGCAGCGAGAAAACGGGGTGGCGATTGTGGCTCCCTCGCTTCGACTCGTTCATTCTCATAAATTCATCCGTTTATATTCGCGGCGGACGCTTTTTGCTCTCTCGACCGTCCGAGGTGTCGAAGAGTTTCTTTGAATGGACGTAATTGAGACGCGATAAATCGTGCCTGAAGGGGGAGGGGGGTACGTTATCAAACGGGACTGCCGGGGGTGTAGAGGCTTCGTTCCGACGGATGACGAGTCGAGGCGGAATTTTCATCGAAAAAACTTTATCGATTCAAAGTAGAAAAACGTAAAACCGCCCAGCATCTCGCATCTCCCAACGTTCGAAGAATGCAATAAACAATTTGTGTACTTTACGAGTCATAGAATCGTATATAGCTGTTGAAACGGACTCTCTCGAGAGCTACGAATAAATACATGTTGAGCGGGGCGGCGTATGCAAAAATAGGGGGAAAAAACGGTACTCGTATGAGCACCATCGGGTGGTCTACAACGAGTTGGCCTTTGAGAATAAGTGCTCGTATTCTCATCCGCGTTTATGTTTATGTACGTGTATGCAATACATGTTTCCAAAGAGGAATACGAGAGAGAGAGATGGAACAAGACGGCGTTATGTTCGCGTTGCCCTCTTCAAGGCCGCGTTGAGCCTTCACCTCTTGACACGCCGCCTCGCGTATTATATACCCATAGAAATATATATTATTATATACAAGTTTCACGAGCTCGCTCCGCAAGCTCCGACACACAAAGACGCGCGCAGCACGTGTAACGTTGCATAGAAACTTTGCGAGAGACGAACTGTACGAACGAATTTAAAACAGAAATGAAATAGAATGAAAAAAATGAGAGAAAGAGGAAGAAGGATCGATCTTGGTACACGCCCGAGCACTCGAGCTGCTGCACCCTGCCGCGGGGTTATATTGCGCATCTCGCACAAGGGCGACCAAATACGAATACCAAAGAGACGCGACGATCACGAGAGCGAAAGAGAACGAAAAGGAAGAGGAGAGAGAGAGAGAGACGATTCAAGACGCACTTTAATCGCGGCGCAAGGATCGTTCGCTCGAGCATGGAATTCCTTTAATAAGTTCGGGGCCCTTTATCGTTCGGGCCCTCGAGCGCGCATTGAGAAAGCCGAACAACCACAGGCATATTGTATATACCGCGTATAAGAGTATATAAATGTACTGGATGTATATAAAGCTGATATCTCGGAGAAATTCACCCGTGCGGAGCTCGACCCTTGCTCATACGCGAACCGCTGCCGCCGCCGCCGCCACTGAAGAAGCCAAGAGGCGCAGCGACCGTAGCAGCAGCAGCAGCAGCCACGGAAGCTGCGATCCTCCAAAGGAGCAAATACCTTGGCTCTAAAGAGCGTACTCCTCTCGTGCTCATTCGCACGCCCGCTTCCATCTCCGATGTGTGCGTATTATAATATATACGTGTACAGATTTCATACACAAGAGACGATACTCTCGATATACGCACACACATACATGTACAGTATAGGTATACTTGTAGAATAACGAGCGAGAGCGGGAGAGAGGGAGAGGAACAAGACGAGAGAGCTTGCCGTCTACACGCTAATCGACCTGGACCACCTACCAGTTTATGATTTCATAATCGACTCGCCAGAGCGCCTACCCTCGGCTCGATCATTCCTGTACGTGTGTTTGTCCGCGTACCTACATATTCTCCTGTGTACAAACTGCAAACTTGCGCGCTAAGGATACTCTTCGCGCACTTGTACATCATCTCGTAAGCACACGCTTCTTCTTTCCGTTGGTGATAATCGAGACGCTCCTCCACCGATGTACATAAATGCGTATATATTTATTATCGATACACGGTACGAAAGCATCAGTGCTGACGAACAAACGAGACGGGATAACGCTCCATTTTCTCGCAACAGAGTTGCCCTCTGAGCAAAGCTTCGATGATCGGCTGCACATTCATGTACAGGGATTTATCTCGTTCGCTTTCCGCTGAAACGCAATTATTCGTACGTTTGTGCGTTTCCTCTGGAAAACGGAGGAAAAAACGGGATCAGCGATCTTTTTTTTTGTATAATCACGTTTTGCCACTTTTCATCCCTCAGCTAGATTGATTTATCTCTCCGCTCTTCCCTCTCACTTTGCGTCTCGTTGATGGCTCGTGCGCGATGAAAGCTCAAAAACTGCGATTCTGTGCGTTATGCGGCCACGCGATCTCGTTGGCCGGCAAGCTCGCGTATCGTGGATAATTTGCCTTCGATTATTATGTTCGCCAATTTTGTATACACGCGCAGTGTGTGTGCATAGATAACTATAGCCAGATTGCACGACAAAGAAAGGTGAAACAGCAACAGCTGGTGAGAGTAGGCGGATGCTGGAGAGAGAGAGAGAGCGAGAGAATCTCGTAGAGTACACGTGAGGCCCACTTGGTGTGACCAATCTTCTCATTACCGGTATTAAACCTCATTGGCTGAAAGGCATGAAGCGCATATCACGTGCGTTGATGCTCCAACCTACGCGAATCTACTCTTCCATGAAGAGCCACTTGTCTACGCTTTCTTGTACACCACTTGATGCCAATATTGCGCGGATCAAAAGCAAAAATGCATTTTCTCTCCCGTGATAAACTGCGCGAATCGTCCGCGAACAAAATCGGTGTCTTTCGCCGTGTTTGCGTGCTGCAGGTGCTTCGAAGATCACTCACTCGCTCCCTCTGCCTCCTTGCGTCCATAAAACGAACTAAAAACGTTCATAAGGAGAGACAAAAGAAGAGAAACTATTGAATTTATTCGCCATCTGCGAGAATATCACGATAGAGTACCGCGTTCATCCGGAAGACAGATGTCCCGGAAGACCCGGAAGTAACCTGTCAAGACTCTCGAAAATAATGATGTACGAAGAAGCCAGAGCAGTTGGTCTCTTTTATCGCTTTTGAACGAGTTATCTCGTGTATTCCGCATGTATATATGTATATAAATCGACGGAAGAAGCTCTTTACGTTCTTGGCAAACCTCTCGACGAATATACACACAGACGCAAAACTCGCGATCGAGAGGACTCTTGTTCGCCTCGATGACAGACATATCCTTCCTCTTCTTCTCGCTGCGCACGTATACGAAGCTTCGTACTAAATTATATCGCGCGTGTGCTCGAGCTCGCGCGAATTAACGTATTATAATATACGAATCGAGAGGCTCAGGGAAGAGAGCGTATGGAGGAAAACCACTCGAGGGCTCATCGACTCTGTAAGAGTATAGCGAAAGCAGAGTGCGCCAGGGATCCTTACGAGGAATTATCTCTCGAGTCTTTGTGTACCCAGCATCGTGCGCGTGGTAAAGTAACAACGTCTTGTATAGAGAACGACGAGAAAAATCGACGAGAACGAATGGAAGATGGAAGGCCGACGAGAATCGACTTGCACCTCTTTGGCAATTATATATTACGAACCATCTCCCTCAGGCTCAGGCTCAGGCTCAGGCTCAGGCTCGCGTCTAAAAACTCTGTTCCGTCGTTTCGTTTCCCAAGGGACAGGTGGCAGCCCCTATATTTCCTCGTCTTTAACTCATCCAGCGTTTAAAACCATTTTCATCTCTCACATCCCATCCATAATTCCATCCCCGCGTCCACTCTGCTTCCTCTTTTCTCCTCGTCCGCGTATCGCGACGCCATCTCTCGGTGATATTGCGCCCGCCTGTGCGCGTGTCGTCTCCCCTGTGTATTCTCTCGTAAATTACACGACACTCGCCTCCGAGTTTCCTGCGTCGTCGTTGACATTTTCCCCATTGATGCGTCGTACTCTCGCGCGATATCCCCCCCCTCGTTATTTATCTCCGCCGTTCCTCAAAAACTTGCAGCACACTTTGGCATTGTTATTGTTATTCGCGTTGTATATTAATATGTAAATGTTACATCGCTGCAATATGTTCAAAGAACAGTGACAACCTGGCGGACGGCTCGGAGCGTGACTCCCCTGGGAGCTGTGGGGGTGGTAACGCCGGTGGACGGAGACCCCTCATCTCCATCATCGAACACCTACGCTCGTCGAAAAGCAGACTCTACAATGGTGAGTAATACACGGAATTGCCGTATTAATCACTCTCGTTGTGGCATCCTCGTCGACTCTGAAACATCCGATGTTCATTTTACGCGCGTACTAAAATATACGGGGCGTTCCGTGTGTCGGCTCGGCGAATCGCGAATACGGCGAAGAAGGAGGCGTAATTTTGTAAAAATCAAAATTTACTTTTCCAAAAACGTCGGCACGAGTTGAAAGAAAGATGGAAAAAATTGACGATCCGTTTATCTTTCTTTTTGTGAATTTGATTTTCCGAGTTGGCCCGTCGACACCGAACGACCCGTATATCAATGGTACACTCCGGCAAATGAGAGATAAAAAATTGCGTCTTCCTCGGAGATGAAACTCGTAGTAGGATTATATCTCGCCTCTCTGCGGAGGCGCCACAGAGCCTCTCTCGCGCGCGTGAACTCGTTAAACTTTAGCGATGTTAAAATTCGCACGTTTCCCCGCGGTATCTGTAGGCTCGTCTTGGCTGACGAGAACCAGTCGATCGTCCATAGCCGACACTCGTGTAAATCCCCGATATGCTTTCTCCAAAAGTCGCGGGTTTGCCATAAAAAATCAGTGACGCAAATTTTTTCGCGTTTGAACGAAAAATTTTGGGAAAAAAAAACGAGCGGGTAGGAATTTATTTCGAGGCTGATTTTTTGTGTCGATTCACGACGTGTCAAAGATACGAGCAGCAGTGATCATCTCGTCCACGGTGTGATGTTTGCGCGTGAAAGAAAAAATAAAGTCGATGGCATGCGGAGGCGCGGGATGAGGCGTGTCGAACGGCTCAGGGAGGATAATTAAGGCGTTCGTCTTCCTTTCCTCAATGTCATCGTGGTCTTTCGGCTACGGCATTAACGAGACACCATAGACACCGTAGGTTGAGAATCAAAAAAATCCTCATATTTTCTCATGACTTTTGACATTCCTTGTACCGACCACGTGTGCACACACACACACACATACAATCTCAACGTGAAACGTAACGAGTGAGCAGCCCTGCCCGTTTCGTGAGGCTGCTCCCGCTGCCGCTGCTCCTGCTGTCAACTTACTCAATGGGAGATCGTTAGATAGAATCGCGTGGTTCGCTAAACTCGATACAAAAGCTAGAGAGAGAAAGGGAAAGAGGGAGAGAAAAATAAGAAACGATAGGGATAGGCGTTTATGTATATATTTGTATTCGCGGTCCGGAGGCTCTCGCGCGCGGTTCCTCGACGAGCCTCGGTCTCGGACCTTGGCTCTCTATAAATCCTCCGAGGGCACAATTATGTGCCGAGGATAAGGATTATTGTTGGGGCAGAAGCAGGGGGCTCCGTCGAGCGCTCGCCACGCCGTGTAGCCGCGCAACGACGATCGCCCGAGTTGAAGAGAGGGATTACTCTCGTAAATATATTCCAGAGGGCCCGAGGGATTGATCATTATTATTTCTGTATACACACTGGGCCCAAGTGTACACGTGTATGCGCGACGAGGAAGAATAAGGCGAGAGACGTTGATAACGTAATAACGAGGGCGTGGGCTAATGAGCGACTCGTACGATATGTAGAAAAATATCTTTACGTCTTTGTACACACACGCTCCGCGGTATAACGATGAAAAGCCTCGGCGAGATGATATAACCCCTTGAACAATGACTGACGAACGAAACTTTCGTCAAAATTTCGTTTTCCCTCTTTTTTTCCAACGAGCAGCGTTGAATGATCGCTGATTGTACACATTTGCCCTGAGAATCGTCAAAAATCACGAGAGTTCGATTATTGTCATCCGACGAGGGAAGAAAAAAAAACAGAAACGAAAGGCCAGATCTCTGGCTGCTTGACTGGTTGTTCAACAATCTGGAATCGTTGAACGATCTCGAGCACATAAATATCGGACCTTCGACCGATATAACGAAAATAGAAGTTGCCTAATTACGTACAATTTCCTCTGAGAATGACAGGCGGAGCGATTAATCGTTCGATAAATCGGAGAATTCCGGTTGCCCCCCCCTCGTCTACCAAAGACAGATGTAGACACGCGTATTACGTGCAAGAATGTTTTATACGCGACGTGTGTGTGTGTACGTGGATTATCGAAATTAATACGAAATAATTGTAACGGGCGTCATACGCCAGCGATATCTATCGTCCGGTATCACGCTAGCAGCGTAATAAGGTACACGGGGTGATGAAATTAATAGCGCGGCTCTTTAAATTGCCACGAGAGAGAGGGAGAGAGAGAGAGATTCTTACAGTCTCGTGGTATACTTGTATAGCGAGATTGGGCGATCAGGAGGGAGAATGAAAAGTTTATAAACCGAGGAAATATCGCGACGACCTTTAATACACACCAACAGTAGGATAGGGCGTCGTTTTCGATTGCCTTTATTGCATTTGCAGTCCCAACCCGATAGCCTGCATTTCTTATATGCGGTATCTACATGTGTACATGCATATACGCGGATACCACGAGAGAGTTCGCGTAGGCCACGGCGCATGCACAATTTATAATGCAATTAGAGCCTCGGATAGTAGCATTCGGATTTATGGCAGCTGGAAAGAGTTAAGGGGGCGCGCTCCGGGGGTAGGCGGGGGAAGAGAGCCACTTCAGAGAGAGAGAAAGGGAGATTTGAGCTCGGGGAGAGATCGAGCCGGAGGAAAGGCCGGCAGCGAATCAAGAAGGGTAGACGCGTACAAATATACACTCGTGTGTCCATCTATACATGTATATATTTATCTCATGTATGAGAGAGAAAGATGAATTCTACGAGTCGAGCTCGCGGTGTGCGGAATGAGTTATACGCCGAGCCCTGAGCTCGGTAGCTTCCGATGCATTATTTATTGCCGGCTTTTCATTATTTCTCGAGGATAGACCGGGCAGAGCGAGAGAGGGCGCCTCAACGTCCGGAGATGCTGTGCTCCACTCGCTCTTCTCTTCTCGCAACGAAAACTAGTTTGAGGAGTAACCGGCGAAAACACAGTTTCCCAGCTTCCGCCGTACACGCGACGACGCATTCTTTCCCTCGCAATCCCGCGTGAGGGAGCTCGTCTCGCGGAGAGCGAAACTCGTCGATCCTCCCCGCAACATCGCGAGCGCGTTTTTTGAGCTTTTTCCGCGCGAAACTCGCGTATTCACGCGTGCATTCTTGTTTTTTCGACGTTGAAACAATCCCCCTGCGATAATTCGCAGCACGAGGTGTGTACGGCAATTCCGCGAGGATTCGCGCGATATCGCGCATCGGACTGCTTTACAGCTTTCTTCAATTTCTTGCAACCTCGCGAGTGGCGGTTCGAGAGGGAAAGAGGGAGGATAACGAGACGCCGGGAAACGCGAGGGAAAAAATGTAAACTCCGTATTGAACTCTTGTTACTTTGTGAGTTCTTCAGCTTCGTACACGAGATTCCGCCGGTTAACTGCCGAGTAATAATACCGTGCAATAGTTTCATTTGAAATAACTCGGAATCCATTGGGTGAGGTCAGCAGCCGAGACCTTGCACGCGCAAACCGTTCGCCAGTTGGGAGACGATGAAAAAAGGAGAAAAAACGCGAGAGGGAGGAAAGAACGAACCGCGAGCGAGTTTCCCAAGACCTATAAAAATGATTGTTCTCGTTATGCTCCATGCAAAATTGTTCTTGCCGCGATACGATGAACTCTCGAGCGTCCCAAGTTTGCCTCGAGGCCACCAGAGCTGAGAGCGAGGAGGGAAAACATCTCCGAGTCGAAATTGTACGATTCTCGTAGTTTTATCTTTCCGAGGAAACGACTTTTTATCCATACCCCCGTCGTTGGTCCCGGCGATGCGGGGGGGAAGAGAAAAAGTGCAACATTGGCTGAAAACTAGAGGCATTTTTTTCGTTGAAAAATCATTTTTCATTTTTTTTTCTCGTCACGAATTATTCGAAACGACCGATTGTCGTTTGGTCGACATCTCGTCACTCGGAAGCTTCGTAGGACAGGGTCTAACGCGAAGGGCGTATCGCAGCTCCAAGTTCGCGTTGCTCTTTCTTCTCCCTCTTCTTTGCTGCTTCCTTTTTCTTTTCCGGCAAACTTGCATACGCGGAAAATACGCGGCGAAACATTCAGGGGGGGCAACTCTATCATTAGGCGCAATAACTTACGTCCCGCGTTACGATGCTAATGAGAATTCCCCGGGATACATGTGCCGCGAGCATCCCTCGAGTTATTTACAACTGTTGGACTTTTATTCTGTTATTGCGGTATGAACGGAACGAAGCTTCCGTAAATTGTCGGTAGGAGGATCGTCGAATAATCGACTCGTTGACGACAGCCGAGTATCGTTTGATAAACGTTAAGGGGGCAGGGTACGTTACGAAAAAAGTCTCTTCGAGCCTCTAGAATCGTATACTGCATCTCTCCATTGCATGCAACTAACAAAGTATGTACTTTGAAATTAATTTGCAAACGGGCTGGGTTTTATTCAAATTTTTTCCAACGTTATTCTTCTTCGCGGTAGAACGAAGGTAATATACGTGATATCGTTGAATTGTATTTTCCGTTTTTACGTACTTACAACCGCGTACACGGAGCACATGTTGATAAAAGTGTAGGATAAATTGCGAGATTGAGAGAGATTGAAAAGAACGCCAACAGCGGCACACTCGGTGAACCGTACAAGTCGTTAATCCACCGGTGATTGCGATTAATTGTAACGTGACAAATCGCAAGAGTATACAGGGCGAGCGATTCGCTTGTTTTCTCCCTCTCTCTCTCTCTCTCTCTGTAACGTTCGATCGGCTTCCCTGGAAGCTCTGTTGGATCTTCGTTCCAACATCCATGGACGTGGATAGGGAACGTGTACCCATCTCTCGCGTGTTCACCTCAACGGAGCAGCGGCACGTTTGTTCTCCGTTAAAACGATCGCGAAAGCTACAATCGATATTTTTCCATCTCCCCACTCGCGCTTTGTATTCGATCCTCATACTCGCTTCGACGTTGTCGTTTCTTTATTCGTTCGTTTGGAAAAAAAAGAAATAAAGCGAGTCATGCGCGACTCTGACTGTCCGACATGGCGCTCCTCGAGTTAATCGATTGTTTATACCTCAATCGATCTCTCGTCTCGTACTGTCGAAGAAACGACAAAATTTTCGAGCGTCTTTGTCAATTTTTCTCAAGGAATTTCACTTTTACCGTTTGAGCTGTCATTTTTTCTCGCTTCACGCGAACAAAGTTTGAGAAAATCCGTTCGAGAGCTCGAAAAAAACATTATTTCCCGTTTTAAAGGCTGCCCAATGTGAAATAGCTCGTGTGGAAATTTAATTAAAGATCGTGATGCAATCGCGCGCCGAGTTTCGATGCTCCAATTAGAGGGAGAAAGCGGGAGGGGGAGGGAGGCTAAGACCAGGAAGGCAGAGGAAAGAGGAACGAACCGTGATGAGCTTTGACCTCACCTGCTTGTGTACGCCACGTGAAACTATCCCTGACGCGAGAGATTCTCAAATTTATTCGTGAGCAACGAGAAAAAATAAATAACCCCCCTGCTGTCGAGAAAAAAGAAACGAAAATTTCCTAGAGTTTGATGTAAATAATTGCAAATTATATGATTGATTTTTACTGGTCGAACAATCGATGGCGAATTTTGCAATTTATTGATACACTTTTTGCGATACACTTTTCTGAGCACCACTGTCTCTCTCGCTACGTTGGTGTTTGAAACGTAGCGAAACTGCGCGAGTGTACGTGGTATTAGAAAGTGTGCAGCCGCGCACCGAGAGAGACAGAAGCGAAAGAAGATGAGGCTCAGCAGAGAGCCGATTCGTAGCTCGCGGCGGGCGTGAAAATCAAGCTGGATAACTCGAAATAAAAAGATAAAAAGCATGTGTCTGGTAATAGGTATACTTTTCGCGAGCGTTCATCCAGCGGGTAAATTCGTGAACAACTTTTTAACCTCCTATATATCTTTACCTCTCGACATTAATCGCAAGCATAATTACGATAATCGCTCAATGATTGCATCCCGCGGACGTGCCTTCTGCACTTTACTCTCGTTGCATCCGAGAATCCGCATGTACCGTTACGCCACACTCGAGGAAAATTGAAACTTTGAAAAACGGTTTTCTACGGTTTTCGCCTTGAATTTTTGACTTTTCGGTGAAATATCGGTGTGTTTCGTAATCAACGGGTGAAAATACATCGATATAGACGATTTTATTTAATTTTTGGAATAAAAAATTTTTCGCCTTTTTTTGCCGAATCGAGTTGGTTCACAAAAGTGCTTGCCATTTTTTTCCCTCTTGCGGGAGATACTCCAACTTGCGCTCATTCTCTTGGCAATTATTGTGGCTTCAAAATGCCGTTTGGTTCATGAGGATATCTTGATTTTTCGATTTTTGGCAGATTTTTCAAGTCGGACCATCGATTTTCGCCAATTTTCCCATACATACCCCTTTGCGTTTTTTTCGCTGATTTTCAACATCGATTTTGAGGGGGAAGGAATCGAGCTATCGACATTCAACTTTCACCATTCTCCAAGTCTACTCGAGGGCGTCTCAAAACCCCCCCAAGAAACCTATGTGCGTCAATTTGAACGAGAGTTACGGCCATCTGAAATTTCGACTTTTCGACGATTCTGGAAAAGTGGCCCAAAATGGGTCGAAATTTTTTTTTTCAATTTTCAATATCTCAAAAGCCTATTCGATCACAAATTTTCCGCTGATTACGAAACACACCAACTTTTTCCCGAAAACTCGATATTTCAATGAGAAAATGTACAAAAACCGCTATAGAATCTTTTCGAAAACTGAAATTCCGAATTTTTCGACTTTCCGTATACAGAAGTCGGGGGTTCGGCACATTGAAATTTCTTTCGATTTGTTCAACGCTGTCTCGATGCGTTCGAACAGCAGCGGCGGCGGCGGCAACCCCAAGATTTACTATCTTCTGTTATTTCGATCTATCCAGATGTTCCACAGATACCCGAGGACTTTGGAGAATGATTTATACCTTCTTTGACTCGTGTATTATTCGCGTTACACTCGTATACTTGCACATAATATATGCATATATCCAGTGGCACATAGAAACTATATAAACACGTACAAGACTCGCTGTTCCATAGAAACAAGACAAAACTCTCGCAGATTTTCTATTCAGAATTGAATCTATGATTCTTCTCGATGATTTATCATCCAGAGATGCATCTGTTTTTCCATAAAAGATATCTTTATCGCATTCTTCGATTCTACCGCGGCATACGACGATTCACCGTTATATCCAAGTTTACCGGAAACTACATATTTCTCCATCCTCCCCCCCAAGCCCCCCCTGCCCCATTAACAACAACGCTTCCTCTCATTACTCACTTTTACGTCAATTAAACGAATTTTCGTGATCCTTCCGGCTTTGCGTACTTTTTTCATTGATTAATATGGGAATATGAAGATATAAACAAAACCGGATGTTACGCTACGGTGATACGGAGGTAGGCCCTTTGGCAACGGAGAGCAGTAGTTGCGAACGAGGAAATGTAACGAGCATATATAATCTGACGGAAGAAAGAAAATAAAAGAAGGAGAGAAAATGTTTATCTCATATTCCCGAGGGTGCAGCATTGACCATTAGTCGTTGTCAGGTACGTCCGGTCTCGATCTACCTTCGAGAGATCGCGCGCCTTACCAAAACCTTTCTCCCCCCCCCCCCCCCCCTCTCTCTGTCTCTTCCTTTCCTTCTGGCCCCAGCATCTTCTCCCTTTTTTTTGTTATTCACCTTTTTCCTCCCATTATTATCTCCGCAAAGAGCATCTCGCTTCAACGAGCGCGAGAGAGTGAATCGCTCACTCTGTTACTCACCAGCCGTAAGAGTCTGCGAAGACAAACAGAGAGGAGATGCTGTGTGCGCGCACATCTTTATACGCGAAATATATATATATATATATATGCATGTACATGTAAATGTTTGCACAAAGGAAGACGTTATTGTAACATGACCCGAGAGAGAGCTCGAGAATATTAAGATATCGGTCCATGAGAGATGCACCCTTGAATGAAATTATTAATACACTCGCTCCAAAGAGCTCCCAAAGAGGCGGGAGGAAAAATCTTGATACGCGCTAGTAGGTCCTGCTCCAATTCTAAAAAAAAATGCGTATTACATCAAAAGAGACGAACTCTTTACGATTTTAATTCTCAAAAAATTCGTTTTCCTCGCTCGGAGCGAGAGAAAAATCGAGTTTACTTTTTTTTAGACAGGCGGAAGATCGTATTTTCCGCCAATTAATTTCAAGCGCAACAAGACACGAACATTCTCGTATACATTTCGTGAAGAATCAATCATCCGTTTGATCCTCCGACCTTTCGCGATATTCAGGCAAGATCAAAGGAACGATGAATATTTCTCGCCTTATACAGCTCTTTCGTACATGATACACATATCCGCACACTTTCGTACTCCAAATGTACTCCACTTTCTCTCTCGAAGCACGAGATTCAACATGAAAAGTGTAATACACGAAATCGCGTGAGAACTCGCCCCTCTACGTGATACTCAAAATAAATACTCAAAGATAAACACGCGTATTTTCATTCGACGATGTTCAATTATCCTCGAGGCTTGATTGAGTCATCGAATCACCGATAATTTCCCTCCTCCGCCCTTCCGCGTATCAACAACACCGAGGCAAATCTATTTAAAACGTTTTCGCATTCGCCATCGGACGAGCCGAGTCTTTCCTAGTTTGCGTCGCAGAGTGAGAAAAAGAGACGGCGAGGGAAGACACGCTAATTTATTCCGAATCGTAAAATCGAGTTTTACCACTTTGCCCGGGCGTCGTCATCGCGCATACACAGCACCCCGCGTCGGATATTATCTCGTCCTCGAAAGTCCGAGAGCGAAACTCTCTCGTACTCGTGACTATACACCGGTCTCTGTGTTTGTCATGTATTTATATACACGTCAATGCGAGAAGAAGGCCGAAACTCGAATTATTTTGTTCGTTATTGCGGCGCCCTTTTTGTTCGAAGGATTCGACTCGCGAATCGATATGACAATTAAGATATCAAGCGAGAGAGAGAGAAAATGCCAGAGGCTTCTTCGTTTATCGATACCCGGATCGTTTTTTGTTCGTTTTATTTATTTTCGTTTCCTTTCGAATATTTATTACTTTTTTCCCGTCGCGAATGACGATAATTACCAGCTCGAAGGCGTTATTTCATTTTTTTCCACGCTGCAAGCTGAAAACGAGAGAGCCCGGTATTGAAAACCGGGAATTCCGCGACTAGAGCTGCGTGCGTCGATGGAGGATCGCGAATGCGCGGTGCGCTTATTCCCCGCGATATGCCCGAGCATTCCAAACGACTCATTTGCGAGTGAACGATATCTCGTTGAGTGCGCGACGCATACTTTGCTGGCTCTTACCACGCCCGTTCGCGAATCTGCTTCGCGAAACTCGTCGACGCACGGAGAAACACACGCGAGATGCTCTCGAAGCGAGAGAAGCATCCGCGAGAGCTCTTTATCCCGTCTCTCTCCCTCTCTCTCTCGCTCTCTGTCACGCACGTACACGCGGACGCACAAATGTGTAATCTTTCGATCCAGTTTCCCTTGAAACGCATCAACCCTGTCGGGAGAGTGCTCGCCCACGCGCCCGTCTCGTCGAGATTCCGCCGCGCGGATGCTGGCCTCAGCACGGCGGCAGCACGAGTAAATACGAGCAATAATAAAAATAAAATCCTGCACACGCGATACATAAAACATTCGCGTGTGTGTGTAGACGTACAGAAAATAAAAAAAAAAAAAACAGGGAAAATAAAGCGGAAACGAAACCGTCGATGATAAATCTCAGCAGAGCTGTACCCGACGCAATCTGCTTTTCCTTTGGAATTTTTCGAGCAATTTGCATGGTAATGAAACTATAATCGATATCGGAAAGCGAGCGCGATGTTCGTTTTCGACGACGCTGAGCGTCAGAATCCTCGCCATCGCGCGTTTATCTCGATCCATCGATCGTGAGACACTTTGCGAAAATGTTTGTTCAAGTTTTTTCGAACTCGCGGCCCGGAATTCATTCACGACGCGAAGGTCAACGTGCCAGAAAGCATAATCCGCGTTTCTAGCTGGATGTAGGAAAGGATTATGTGTGCAGCCGAGTGTGGCAAGGGTATATATACTTTGGTACATGGCTTACACGTATATACCATGTACACATACATGTGTGTACATGCACGCGAATAGAAACATGTGGAATGGCGCGGTCATCGTCGATTCAGCCTGCTGCTGCTGCTGCTGCTGCTGCTGCTGCTGACCAGCAAAGAGGAACAAGAAGAGGAGAGCCCCTCGCGACCACAGAGTCTGCTGGTATAACGGGGCGCTGCTGGTGTGTGTATGTTTATGCATGCCAAGAAAAAGACAGATAGAGAAAAAGCGACGATAGTTGTGGGCGTATGGTTGTTGGGTTGGGCCTCTTCCAGAGGGGTCCTCGGAGGTCAGGCTTACAGCAGGAAGGTGAGTCGCCCGGAGCAGCAAACGCGCCTGATATCGAGAAACGAATCACCGGGCCTCTCACGGATGCGAAAACCACCGAGGTTCTTCAGCCTCTTTCTTCCATCTCGACTTTTCCTCTCCTCGCAGCTGCGTCTGCGTTCCAGCGTTCGTTTCGATCTCACGAGACTCTGCGAATTTCGGTGGAAAAATCGAAAAACTGCCATTTTTCTCGCGAAAAATTGACGAAACGTTGAAGGAAAAGAAAAAAGGGGGCTGAGGAGGACGAAATCAACGTTTCGTATGCAGATTCGCTGTACGAAATTCCTCGTTTCTTTGCACACACACACACGCTTTACAATGCTCCCGCGAGAGGTCGCGCGAATCGCCCTCCGCTCGCCCCTTGACTCACTCGCGATTCGATATCTCACGAGGGGACAAGCGGGCTCCGGCCGCCGCCGCCGCGTTTGTGTAGCGTCCATGTGCGCGCAAGGATGCTGCACAGCTCGCGGAGACCGAAGAAGGCGCGGGTCATGCAACAACAGGAAGGTTAGTTGCTCGGGGCGGCGACAACAGAGCCCAACACCGTGGCATCTCGCCACAGCTCTTTGAACTCTCGTATACACATGCATATGTACGCGCGGCGCCGACGTTCATAATTTCCCTCCCGAGAGAGAGAGACTGCGAGAGATGCAACGAGAGAGAGAGAGAGTGAGGGGCGGGGGAGGCAGGGGAAACACGATTCACGAATCGAACATGCGCTACGTACGTACTCGTGTTCCAACACACGTGAAACTGCGCTCCGGCCACAGACACACATGTTTTTCCTGGAACTTTGCTCTACGATTATACCAGAGTTTTCGCATTCTTTGGAATATTTTACCTCCCGAGTATCGACGAAATTGTTCGTCTCTCTCTCTTTGCAAACTGCAAAAAAATGTTTTTTCATCCATTTTGGCGAGATATCGAAACGAGATATCGATCTAGAAGAAAAATCGAAAAATCGAGTACGGGGCGCGTCTCGCTCGGTACACCCGCGGAGAGAGAGCCCGTTCGTTCGGTAGCCGTTGCTCGAGCTCCGGACGGAGATTAACGCTGGGCCAAGAGACCTGCGTGCACTCTATAATTATTTAATTATCAGAGTCGGTTATCTCGCTGCCGGTAGAAACTCAAGACACCCCGAGAGGGAAGAGGGAGAGGGAGAGAGAGAGAGAGTAATGACGCGAGCGTCGTGAAGGCGGGCTCCGCGTTCTCCGGCTCATCCGCGCGAACGTTTATTTCTTCCCTTTCTCATCTTTCGCCTCTTTCTTTTTCTTCAATTAGGTCCGCCGTTCTCCGCGGCTCTCTCCAACTCGTGTGCGTTTCTTCGATTTCACGGGACGAGTTACTCTCGTACGGCGCATATGCCGTGGGCAGCGTATCTCGGTTAACCTCTGATCGCGCTCCTTTATGCCGTACAGAGAGAGAGAGAGAGAGAGAGAGTGTTCGGCCCCGTGACAGTGGGCAAAGCCTTTCGATTAATTTTTAGACACGCTCGCCGGGTGATTCACGGGAGCGTTGTCCCCGCGTTCTCGGATCGCAGCATCCTCCTTCGTATCGAATTCGTTCCCAGTTTCATCTCCCCCCGATTCGCTCGAATTTGAAAAAAGTTTGAAAAAACACACGAAATTACATCCTTCCGACATGCGGATTCCGCGGATTCTTCCAATTATGGAAAAATCGACAAAGATCGAGGGAATTTCGATTCGAGGGTAATTGCGTTTTACCGGGAATGTAACGATCCGGTGATAAATCGTTTTTGCCCGGAAAACGTACGAAATTGCCCTCTGGAGCATGTACCTACGTGTGTTACGAGAGTAGGATGCGGTCTGCGTGTTTCGCGCGCGCACCGACGTTTCTCCCTGCGTTCGAACTAAACTGCAGCGAGTTATCACCCGCGGTGGTGTTTGCAACGATCGCCGCTGCTAATTTCGATATTTTCTCACCGCTGCTAAATATCTCGGAATCTCGTTGATGAAACTCGGAAATCGTGGTGGCCCTTTGCTTCTCTTTTGGAAAAAGAAAAAAAAGCTTCCAACCTTTTCTTTCCCGTCTCTCGGGATTCGTGATGTGTATTTCTTTTTTTTTTTCGACCGACGTTTGTTCCTTCGTCGCCAAGGGTAGACGGGAGATTTGAGAAAAGAAAGCGTCACTGGGGATAAAGGCTGGAAGAGCAATATCGCGATCGATTTTCATGTAAATCTATGCGCCAAGTGGGAATTACCGAAATCCCGAGGTGGAAAAAATGATCAAGTCGACAGACACGCGTAGGGAACCAGCGGAAGATTGACAAATAACATTCGTGTGGGACGGTCTCGGACCTGACAGCGTTTGAACGTCCATTGAGCCTCGAATCCTCGATTAAATCCTGATTGACGTACATAAATACATATCTCTCTTTCGACGTTCATTGGAATATGAAACTCGAACGACAGGTACATTTATTTCAAACATCTCGCTCCTTCTCACGCCACGCGGTAATATCTCGTAATACGACGCTAGATCGAGTGCGTTGAGTTTCATTAAAGTTTCTCAAAAAGTTGGTGAATAATGGAAAACTTCGAGCACGGCCGCGTGACTTTTGCGCTTGATACATGGTCGAGGATAGCGCGCATATGCGATTTTGTCCCTCGAGTGGCGTCCAGGAGCCTTCTATAAATCTTCATTTACCGCGTGGCTCTTGTGGCTGGGCGCACGGTGAGCCCGCCGCGGTCCTCCACCCGGGATTCGTCCGTCCGAATAAGAGAGACGATACGCGCGGGGGATATCGCGGGCTCGTTGAGGAATTTAAAAAGTAACGAAAACCAAACGCGTCCCAGCGCTGCTCTTCGCGGTGGCTGTTGCTCCGCGAAATACGAAGAGGAGCGACGCGAGAGAACCCGCGGGATTGCAAATCAAACGGGGGGCCCTCTTTGGTACTCGGGGGCCCGCATTCGACCGAATCCGAAAGAGGGGTCAGAGGAGGAGAGCGAGAGGGAGAGAGAGAGAGAGAGAGATGCGGCGATGGTTGCGCGGTGGCCACCGTTGGACCAGACAGGACCGTGACAGGAGGAGGGCACCCGGAGGGCAGGCAGCTGAGGTAGCTGCGGGCAACACGCGAGGCTTATTTCTTGCCTTCTGTCTTCTGTCTTCTCTCTTATCCACTCTCCTTCATTCTCTCTTTTTTTCCTCTCCATTTTTTTGCTCCCTCATCGTGTACCTCTTTTTCTCTCGCTCTCTTTTCTCTTCTTCCGCAGCTTCTTTCTCGCCTTCCTTTATTCGACTCGCGCTGCTGGCTCTGTCTTCTTTTTTTTCCTCTCTCGTTTGCCGATTCGCGCAGGCACAAGATGGAATATCAAGAAGGCGCGAGGACCTCGCGGTGTTTATGCCCCCTTCAACGATGTGTTCCGATGTATTTCGGCTCCCCTTTTTTTTTGTCTTCTTTTCCGTTATATTCGTCTTTGAGGTAAGAGCGAAGGAGAGGAGAGAGGAGAGACGACATGCGCAGAAGGAGTTTGCGTATAATATTCCGTCGCCGCGCGGTATCGGGCCTCTCTCGTATGATACACAAACTTGTAACCGCGTGCAGCTTTCGGCTCGTCGGTACATCTCCCTCGCGCGCTCTTTGCATCAATTTATTATTTATTACCACCTGCGTGAGCAAAACTCGATTCGATTCTTCTCTCCTTCTTCTCCCTCTGGATTCCTCGCTGTCGATGCTTTCGTCGGCGTTGAAAAGCAAAATCGCGCGAACGAAAACTTGCCGCAAACTTTATTCCCCTCATCTGCAAAATTATTTCCGTAATTGCTCTCCTAGCGATGCTGAGTTGACGCGAGTCCGCCGAGCGAATCTCTCCGCGCCGCGCAACGCAACCTCCGAAAGAAGCACACGGTTGTTTCTCGGAAGTTTCGTGTCTCCCGCCAGGACTTTCGTCAACCACAGACAGGATGCGTGTATGAAAGCCCTCTTCTCCCCTTGCCTCTTCCGATCTCACGATTCCGTTTTATTCTTCTTTTTTTTGCGGCCATTTTGTTCCCCGAACCGAGCCTGCATGATGCAGCGTCACGTAAAAATAGCGTCTCGCGTGTACGTACGAATAATAATTGAAGTCATATTTTTTCATTATTTCGCCGATAAAGTTATCGGCCGGATCGCGACCGCGACGCGGTATTATCTTCTCAATTTCCAGATGGCTCGGCCGGGCTCGACGCCTTGAAATATTTCTTGGGTGGAACGTATGACTGCGTGAAGTACTCGAGTATATACGTACATGGAAGGATATGTATCCTGCGGTGTGGTCGTGCCTCCGGTCAAGTTACCGGTGCACGCCACGGCTAACCTCGAATTAATTCGAGATGGGGTACATATCCCATACTGCAGTTTTGCTGCATGTAGTTTAGCGGCGCGCGGCAGGGGGGGGGATTAACACAAGAGCATTGCTGTAGCAGCAGAAACATGTGCTCTACCGATCCGGGAGCAAAAAGTGTAAAAAGAGCGACATTGCTTCGGTGTCGTCAAAAATCGTACGTTCGTACGAAATACTTTGCCCGTCTCTTTCGCTGGAGTCTGTGGGACGATTCCTCGGTTCTCTCACGGGAACTCGCAGCGACTTACAAAGTTGCGCTCGAGTCCGGCCAGTTTTCCATCGCGTCATTCCCTCCTCTAGCCATGGGGGAAAGCTCTTTTAGCTGCTGCGCGCTTACGAGCACATTTTATAATACTCGACGAGTAGAGCGATAAAGGAGAGAAAAAGGAAATGTTTCTTTGACAGCGTATCTGCGAATGCAGGTGTTTTCCACGAGGACGGAGCGCACAAACGCGAGCAAAAACCGGATGTAATAAATTAAATGCAGTGAAAAGGTTTAGCACGAGAGAGAAAGAATTCCCCATATATATAGTAGATATATATATATATATATATATACACACACATGAATGCCGCGTGACTCGACGACAGTATAACGCCAAGTGCCTTTATTATATATGTAGTACCCGAAGCATCAACGAGAAACGACTATAAAAGAGCCAAGGGGACACAAAATGGGGGCTGGGGGGAGAACGAAACGTCGACGTGCCGCGTCTGTATAGAGTTCTCTCTTCGCGGGCCTCGGGATTCAACGAGAGGCTGCGAATATCGTGATTCGCGAGTTTACGACTTTACTTCATACCGCGCGAGCGTCGCTCTTCTCGCTGGCGCCTCTCCTGAACGCATACGCGTTAATAATACCATTCGACTTTAATCTCTCACGCTTTTCATTCGTTTCTCACTTCCGGCTGTCATTTCCATCATCTTTGCCAGCAACGATCTCGACAAAAGAAACACTCGAGGAAAATCGAATTTTTCACAAATTTCACTCTATTATTCGTTCGGTATTTCTCAAAAACATGTGATTTATCATAAAATTCATTCGTTCGCTTGTGTACGAAAATGCGCGCGAGCTCCTGATGTCGGGATATCGCGTTGGCAATGCGGCACACTCGTGAGTTTGTAAATCGCGAGTAGAGATGATGTATATATATATATATACATCATCTATAAATGCATACATATGCAAGTATGTACGGAGAGTGCAGTACGCCCGCGTGATCACGAACAATTCAAATCTTTATCTCTATACTCTGCGCTTTATGAACGCGAGGTACAAAAAGGAGCAGAAGGGGGGAGATTGAGGCGATTTCCGCGCGCGAGCACAATCGCCGGGGTTATATCGAAGCTCGACGTAAGAAACGCGTGTTTCGTACAACTTTGCTACAATTTGAGATAATTAATTCGCGATTGGTGCTGGCCGAGCGCGCGAACATTTATTATATCCTATACCGCGTGCGAGAAACGAGAACAAACCCGAGCACACTCTCGTCGAAATGAAATATCGCTGAAAAATCCTCTTCCTCAAAGTTGCCTTCTCTTTTTTTCGCCATTTTACGCCATTTTAACGCGAGAATTTCCGGAGCATTTTCCGGCTCCGAACAAAACTAGGTCTCTCTGCGCCTCTTTCTCGTCTTTTTTTTCCCGTTTGGCATTATCGAGCGTGACACTTTGCGTACGCTCAAAGTCTGTTCAGGAGAGGCGTTCTCGGAGAGAACACGCGGAGAGTCGTGGATGAAACTCGATGAACTTGATGCCGTAATTCGTAGGTTAAAGAGGATGAGAATTATCACCGATGACATTGCGGAATAAAATAAGAGACCCGATACTTTTTTTGTTAAAATGACAAAAATAGGATTGATTCGAAGCTCGTGTGAAAAAAGGCCGTTTTAATTGAAATCGAGAGAGATGTGGGAAAGCGTTGCCGTCTCATCTTGCATTCTTCTCGCTGGTTGGAGAAAGAGCGGAGGCGGATTATTATTAATATCCTCGAGAAACTTGTGTCTCTCTCTCTCTCTCTCTCTCTTTCTCTCTCTCTCGTTACGCGCTGTGCGCTTATTGCTGGCCCCAATCACGAGACGATATGAAATATACTCTCGTGCCCTTTAGCGTCTCACGGAGACGCTTATCGGGTCTCGCATTAAAAGGAGGAAGTTTATTAATTTGACTCGGCCGTATAAGCATCCGATACACACGCGCGCATCTACGAACACGGTATGCTGTGCGCGAAACGACCGATGCAGCAAGCAGCATCCAGCGCGCGATATTTATACGCGCGTGCGCCTTTATGCAGCAGCGACCCGCGACGAGCGAGGAGCCTACGCTTTTTTTGCGTCTTCCTCCTCGTCGTCACCTTCGAAGATAATTAACGTCGTTCTGATTCTCCGGTTATCTTTCCTTCACGGCTCATCCTCCGCGCGACTCTCCTCCACATTTTACAACTATCTGATTCTTCGTCGTGCGCACTGACGTACACACAATATATATGTATATCCACCGTGTATATATGCACATATATATTGGATCGTAAATATGAATACGTAATGACCCGACGATACGCTGTATCAAAACTCGGAGCTCGAGGAACGAAGCCTCTGCTCCGACCGTTCCCTCTCGTCGATTCATAAAGAAATGATCGATCGTCTCCCGCCTGCTCTCGGCAAAGTCGCGACATTTTCGGAACGAAAAAAAAGGAGGATTTTTCATCATCAACAAATCGATGTAATTTTTCATGAAAATTGAGATGAAAAAGAGCAAAAACGTTCCGTTTGGAGCGAGAATAGCGAGGAATTCTTCGCGGAAACTGGCAGTGTCCGCGTCTGGAATATATCCTCTGGAATCTTCCGAGGGATGAATCGTATACCGTTTGTCTCTTTCGATTCGCATTCGCTTTGTGTTTTCTCTCGTTTTTTTTCCCCCGCGCGGTGATCGAAGAATAACGATCATCGTTCGAGATCTTTTCGGCAAGTCGATTCTCTCCGAAACGCGAGCTCATCCCCCGGCGTCAATCTCCCCCGTTCCGATGAATTTCGCTCTTCGATGGCCCGCGGATAGCGAGTTGGATCGATTCTCGACGAACGTACACAGACAGCACAGGGACACGCGTGTGACGTTTCTCCTCGCGGATGAGCTCCATACCGTCTTGGTGGAACTCGTCCCGACTCACTTTACCGTATCCCACACTTTTTCGTCTCCAACATACATGCACGTGGACGCGTGTGCGCGTGCACTTTCTTTCGTGATCCCTTCGTGGCAACAGGGTGTAAAAAAGTCCGAGTCGTCTCGAGTTTTTTTCCTGTGGTCAAGACGAGCGTGTGGTCAGGACAGTCTCGGAGGGATCTCGGAGGGATCATTCGTACACAAAGATTCGAAAGAGGAGAGGGAGAGAGAGAGAGAGAGAGATTGCGGTGAGACACACAATACCGAATACCGAAAGATACCACAATGACCGACTCGAGAGTTTCGAGCTTCGAGCTGTCCGGATCGATCCCTCTGATCTCACGAATACGCGAAAAAATATCGCCTTTTCCTTTTTCGAATCATCGAGATTCTCGCTTTATTTTCTCAGACTTTTTCGCCTCGTCGTAACGTTTTCCACGAGCTGAATGATCGGTGCGTGAAAACGCGAGAGAATCGAGGAGATGCTTTTTTTTCTCGTTTTTCCGCGCAGCGGCAGCATCTCCGCGAGTATTTCCGCAGAGGGGTTAAACGCGCGTTGGAAGTCGGCGCTGAGAATTCTCGGAATCTTTTATATACGTGTAGAAAAGGAAAATACTCGCCGCGAAATCCCAAAGTCTTTTTTCCTTTCCCCACGCGGGAGAAGGAGAGAGAACTCGCGGTATAAACTCGAGAGGGCGCTCGGTGCGAGCGCATATCGAGGGTCGCGAGGTCGCGACGCCACACGGCGAACGGAAGATCACGCGGGGAATTCGCGGTGCTTATAGGAGCGTTTCGACGACTCATCACCGCGAATTCCTCGGTGTTTCGCGCCGCGAGATAAGAGAAATTTGTTGGTTTTTTTTTGTCTCGCCGCCGCTGCACGGTGCACTTAGCACCGCGCTGGGAAACTTCCGCAGGGGTCTCGGATCATCGCTTATTCCTTCCCAGCACCTTTGCTGCTAATTCGCTGTACAGGGAAACGCTAATCGCCCTCCGGACCCAGCGAAACATTGGCCGTGTCGTGCAATTCGAGCTTCGAAATTCGCTTCGAGCGCGTTGAGGAGGTAGTCCAGGAGCTGAATACAAAAAATGGTCTTATTTATGACACCGGCCCAGACCGATGATAACCGACGAATTCGCGTAGGGCCGATGTCCCTGATGAAGGCCTGACACTTTCCAACCACAGATTTTGGGAGGCTTTTTTTTGGCACGCGGTCAAAGTTGGCAAAACCATGTTTTTGAGAAACAACGTCGAAACTATTGATTCCAGGAAAAAAAAGTTCAGTAACTATTTGCAGGTATTGGAAAAACAAACAATTTGGTGGGTCGCAAACTGAAATCAGGGATTAGAACGCTCGCAATAAATTAAAAACTAGCCAAAATGGCCAATTCTATTATACTTCTATATTAATTGAAAAATGCGTGCACAGCCTCTAAAATCCCAGAATATATGCCCCTCGGTCCACTGAACAAGTATTCAGCTCGTGGACTAAGGGATGATTGAATTTTTGAGAGCGGAAGTTCGAGACGCAGCTGCGTTCGAAATGTATTTTCAGTCAGAGGAAAGTAACCTCGCGCGCGAATTTGAGCGTCCGTTTCCGAGCCCGAGTTTGAGCGTGGAGGCGAGTAGATACGTGTCGTTTGGAATATGCACAAGCACGTGAGGATAATAATGACGCCAGGGCTAATTGTGAGTAAAAGGTTTACGGTTCAGTGAGTTAACGAGCGGCTCGCACACCAGCGCACACCAGTACCCAACGAACCGCGACCTCTCTCTCTCCCTCTCGGCTCTTTCGCCGTTCTCCAACGCGCGTACGTAAATTTCCGACGACCACCTGCGGTTCCACCGCCCGTGAGATTGCGCGAGAGCGTCCGTCACGTGAAAAAAATAAACGGACCGTTGATGGATCGTAAACGCGGACGCACGGTAGTACTCTCCGTGCCGGTAAATCGCGCACGCTGCCTCTGGGAAATTCGTAAATACCGCTCGAGATCCGGACGGAATTTTCCGTCAATCGCGGCTTCATTGCTGAATAACGCGCGACGAATGATGGAAACGCTACAACACTTGTCGCGATATCTCGTTAAACTCGGTGGAAAAAAAAAAATCGTCAGTTTCAACGTTCCACGCTCGACGATGTGCGGTAGAAAATCATCGATCGCGATTGTATCCGCCGGCAATTACGAAGAATCGGCCGTTGAAAGAGGAGGGAGCGAGCGCACAAATTACCCGTCAATTTGCCAAATTGCACGTTTACCGAACGAAATCTCTCGCAATAATGTGGAACTATCAGAGGCGGCGCGCGCGTTTAACACGCGCTGCCGCAAAATAAACACTCCCGCGATCGTCGATCTCGTGCGATTTTGTCCCGCCGACTCGCGAACCCGAAGAATCTTTCCTTCCTTTTCCTCCCCTTGACCGCGGAGATACTTTTCCGCCGGTCAAGGTCAACGAACGTGTCGCGAAAGATTCATCTCGGAGGAATTATCAAATTTCCCGTGGAATCTGCGTCCTTGCGGTTATCCACACCCTCATGTACATATATATATATATAAACGTTAACGTACATCGATCTCGCGAGATATCGTTTTCCGAACGATGCTGCTGGGCGCACCTGCCAGACCTTCCCTGGAAGATTCTTCCCGCGTATATACCTGTATCTATATCTTATTTCGCACCTGCGCGCATCTCGGTGAGCTCTGACGTGCCTAGGAAAAATGATCGCGCAGGGAGGGTTCGCCGCTCGCGGGTGCAGTCTTGCCCGTTGAGCAAAGCGAACGTCGGGGCAATTATTTGCCGCGGTATCCGCACCCAAGGCAGCGAAAGAAACTCGAATATACGCCGATATCCTCGAGTCCGTTTGTGTGTGTGTGTGTGTGTGTGCATACGACGACCATATTATATGCCTCTGAAATCTGCGCGCAAACGTTACGCTCTCCGATGTTCTTCGTCGGCTGTGGCTTTTTGCTGTTTTGCATACAAGCGCAGCATTTTTCTGCATAGGATCTTTGGCAGAGCGCGCGTCTATATATATATATATATAGACAAACATGTACCGGTTGCATATTATACCAAGTAGTTCAGCCTGCGGGCGGCTTTTACTTTCCATTTTCTTGCGACCGCACACTGCATGCGATACCAATGTGTGTGTGTGTGTGTTGTAGGCGTTTTACCGCGGGCGCGACCGTAACGGGTTGCGCTTGCGGACCCGCGACGCGCGCAAACCAGGTGGAAGAACAAAAGTCGAGAAAAATCGCATTCAACCGCAGGCTTTACGCGCAATTGTGTCAAAGGTCGAACCCGTGGACGTGTTTCCGCGCAGAGTCGCGTCGCCTCGACCAAAAATCCAAAAAACTCACTTTTCTCGCATTTCAACGTCTGTCATAAAATATATCAACCCGGCGATTACGAATTTCCGACGCGGTTTGCCTTTCCGAGTTTGAGAAATATCTTGGCCGAGACTAATGGCTGCGAAAAGAGAAAAAGAGGTGAATGGCGATTTTACGGCTCTTGTTCCACTTTTGCAGCAATCCTTTGCGCGTATTTCCACGTTCTAAAAAATTCTCGTACACAATATATACGTATCGTACGTATATATGTATACGAGCTTGATGCTATCGTTCTCGATGGAATGCCAGCCACCCACGAGACGCGAGAAATAACGATGTTAAAGTATCGGGTGTTGTACGACGTTCGGTCAAGAGCGTTTATCATTCCACGTGCCTCCATTTATTTTTATTCACTCAACGCGCATTAGTCGCGTACAGTCCGAATCGCGGAACGAGTATCGCGGAAGAAGAGAGAGGTGCTGGCTCTTTGAGCATCTCGCGCGTGTCGGTACAAGCGCGAACGAGATGAGAAATATCAGGGCAGAGTCGCCAAAAAAGATCGGCGGGCTTTTGTGCGGTGAGTTTGGATGAAAAGCTGCTGCTGGAAAGGAGCAAAACAGCGAAACATCCCGCTGCCGTCGTATCCAGCGTAATACGACTATCTCCCGATCTGTACCGATTGTCGGCGGACGGTGCACGAGTTTTCAATGTACAAAACACACGCGTGCAACAGCAACGGAAGCAAATACCCTCGCCGGGGCGGAGGAAAATGCTCATAGTCGTGTTTCGCGTCTCCGGCAGCTGTTTGTGCGTGTGTGCGAGCATCGCTCCGCCACAATCTCCGAGCCAGCGTCGGCAGGCAACCCGGTTGCATATTGGGCCGTAATTACCCGCGCCTGTTAAACTCGGTTGCCTCCTCCTGCTTAGCTTTTACTTGGAAACCTTACCGGGCGTGCCAGCACCTGTAAACCCTGATAAAACGTATATACACGTATGTACACCGTGAGCGCGGGGATCGTGCGCAATCTCAGTGTCCTGTATATGGAAAACGCGAGAGCAACACGCTCGGATGCTGCTGCGCATACGGAATCACGGAGCGCAAAGAGGTTCTTTCGCGCGTTATTCACGGGTGGTCGGTGCTTTTCATTCCGCAAAAAAACGATCCCATCTCCGCTGGGTTTTACGTCTCTGTCGCCAAATTGCAACGTCTCTATTGTCCGTCGTTCGGCTGTCGTTTTTCGATTTTTCCAGGACAGAGTTTTCCAGGTCGTGTTAATTAACAAAGTCGCGCGTAATGAGAGCTCGTAAAAAGCTGAATTGAGACAGTTTCGCGAGGTCTGTTTGGAACGCGTGCTCCGAGGCGGTATAAAGAGTTCTCTCTCGAGAGAGATAGAGAGAGAGAGAGAGAGAGTTTAAGATGGACAGGAGCAGAGAGAATAGAGCGTGTGCTCAGTGGCCTGCTCCGCTATTAAGTTGGCTAACGAACGTCTCGGCTGGCGCGCCTTCGTTAATAAAACAATATCTGTATGCCGCAACACGAACGAAGCGAAAAGGCCGCTATATACAGCGTGCGAGGATGTATGTGTGTGTGTATGGAGGACCGCGGCCGGGTCTCCGGGTCGGCGATGATGCCCCCAGCCTTACCGCTCTCCGTTGCGGTGCAGCCAGCAGCGGTGCGCTGCACAATCAGCGAAGCGTGCTCGTAATGACCATTACCGTCCATCCGTCTCGCTACTTCGCCTACTACGGTAATGGCTCGTGTCCGCGAACCAGAGCTTTCGATCTGTGTATCGTACATGCTCCCTGCTTCCGCGCGGATTTACCTGTAACCGCGCACAGCACACGTGGGTGAAAGGACTACTTTTTGCGACGCCTTTTCTTCTCCTCGCGTTGATTCTCGCTCATCGAGCGTGTCTGCAGAAGTCTTTGATCGATTACTCGAAATATTCATCTTTAATTATACATTTCCGAACGATTACAATTTTTATCTACACACACATAATGCATAAATGGATAATTTCAACTTCTGGCGATCGTCGGCCTCGCCATTGCGATATATACGTAGCGCGCAAAAGGAGTAGCCGGAACGCGCTCAACACAACGTTAATATAATGGCGATCATGTTAATTATCGCAAGTAGAGCTGCGCACATGTACGACCGCCCGCGCTCGCGCGGTTCCTTCTCTCCTTACCTCGCTGCTCTCGCGTACAGACGCGCACGTACGTGTGTCTCTGTGTGTATATAATGGGGTACATAACGGCGTGTGCCACCATTACGGGGTGCGCGCACCGTGAACACACGCTAATATTCATTTCTCCGAGGTATCGCCGCGTGTATACCTCCTCGACGTTGGTACACGTAGCGCTCTCCGTATGTAACAGAGATTCGTGCGGAAAGGAAAAAAGAAGAGGATGAGAGCAAGAAGAGACTCGAGACACGGGGATTGCGCGCCGGACGGCGCGGAAGGCCAAGAAGGGGGACGAACGCGAGCCACGCGGGCAAAGCGCGAACCCCCACCCCTTCCGCTCCGAGGTTTCTCCTTCCGTTTCCTGCTATGACCAATTATCGAATGTATATATACGAGTCGGAGGTAATTGTAACTTTCGTCGATTATTATTGCACTCTGCGTATATGCCGCTGATTATCCGATAAGTAGCTTGTTATCAGCCCCGACGACGAAACATTCCACGAGTAAAAATGATTTTCTCGAAAAAGCCGTGTCCCGTTGCGATAATCGCCGTATTTACGATTCGCGCGCGTTTTGCCATGCGATTTCTCGCGAAAATTCAGAGAGTCGATATCACGCGCGGGAGAGCGCATTAAGGTTGATCTTAATTAGCGGTAATTTAATTAGGATCAACAGCGTGACGGGCGCGTCTTGTGTGCATACAGGCGCGTTGCTTCGCTGCTTGGGGCAGGTCCGAGTCTCGAATGGAATGTACGAGGAGGACGAAAAAACGGAGGTTGTACGTGTGTGTATTGGTGCGCAATACGCTCTCGTACGTGTTGAACAAGAGCCGCGTAATAATTAAGACGAGCTCGGCGTTCGAGTCTGTCGGTGAACATATTCCTTCTTTCTCTCTCGCTCTCCGTCTCGTCATGGAAGTTGACCGCGCACATTTTTTTCGCGAGTGTCGAAGCAGCAAGGCTCTCTCTCTCTATAATAGAGCTCTCACGCGTATATACACGTATGTGTATATACACGCATTACATGCCCTGGTACATAATATACCATCGGGCAGTGCGTCTCAAGTACAGAAGACTCGTAATACACTGGCGCAGTAAAGTGATAAGCCTGATTGCAGCGCAATCCTACCCGGGATCCAATAACGCGAGAATCGTCCTTTGCAAATTATAAATTATCGTTATTCGAGCATGATCCGGAAGCTGGGACATGTTCCACCGGGATTACCGTTCGCCTCCCGCTTTTTTTTTTGCTCGTCCGTGTCGTAACGCAATTTTCTGATTTTCTCCATCATCGTATCTGTTTTATTGCATCGATGCTATGCACTCGTATTACGCTTCGTACGTTTCGTTCACTTCTGATTGCTACAGCGAGGGAGAGAGAGAGGCTGAGTGATTATCACTTTTTCTCTCGGTAATTTATTTTGACGTATATTATTTGCGGTATTTTTTCTTTTCTCTTGCGAGTATCCGTTGGACAATTTCTTCGAGCTCTCATTTCTTTTTCGCTTTATTGCATTTTGTCTTTTTTTTTTTTTTCATTTTTATTTACCATTCAAGCAGAGTACCGTCGGTTTTTTGGTCTCCCGTATCAGTACGCTGAACGTAAAGATTTTTAATAGTCGTAGTAAAACGAGGGAAAGGTAGAGAGAGGTAACCGTAAAAAGTGGCGTCATTCGGAGAATATTCATGCACGTAAATGGTTCGTCCGTTGGTCGCGATGCGAAATGAGAGGAGAGAAGCTGTTTTCCGAGACAAGTTTTGGGATTCTCTCGACTGTTTTATTTATTTATTTATTCAACCGGCAAGGAAGCCGTTAATTCCACCGGCAGAGTAGCTAGCAGTAAGTAATTAAAGGTCAGCCGTACAATCTTGGCGTACTCCGAGGCGCAGAGTGCAGCAACAGCAGCGCTCTCGTCTGCCTTCCGCCTCTCAGGCTTCCGTGGATCTCCGCCGAGCGAGGAAGAACCACGCGGTACATCCCGGCCTCCTGCCTCCCGTTCGGAAAGTATAAACTCCTCGTGAACTTTGCGATACCCGTGTGTATACCTGTCACGTATTACAGCAGTTAAAGAGAAATACTTGATACACTCGGCAAGCGCGCATCCGCGTTTAAACGCGCATCTTCGGATACACGTGTTTGAAGATAAATAGATTGTGATGTATTTAGCCGGAGAAAGATAATGATCGGGTTTATCGAGAATGTCTTTTTCTCTTATCGCGCGTTATAGACTCCAAACGTGTATAAATTATCACGAAACTTGTGATTTCCGCTCGGACGTACGCGCAGCGTTGCGACTCGACGATCTCGAGGGTTGACGAGATTTTAATTGGGGAAGCAAAGTTATTTGAGCAAAATCTCGAAAATTTCGAAATTTTCGACTTTTTCCCGAGGTTTCGGGAAAAACCCGACGAGTTTCGTAATCAGCGGAAAATTTCCGATCGAATAGGCTTTTGAAATGTTGAAAATTGGAAAAAAAAATTTCGACCCATTTTTTGCCACTTTTCCAGAATCGTCGAAAAGTCGAAATTTCAGATGGCCATAACTTTCGTTCAAATTGACGCACATAGGTTTCTTGGGGGGGTTTTGAGATGCCCTCGAGTAGACTTGGAGAATGGTGCAAGTTAAATGTCGATAGCTCGATTCCTTCCCCCTCAAAATCAATGTCGAAAATCAGCGAAAAAAACGCAAAGGGGTATGTATGGGAAAATTGGCGAAAATCGATGGTCGAACTTGAAAAATTCGCCAAAAATCGTAAAATCAAGGTATCCTCGTGAACCAAACGGCATTTTGAAGCCTCAACAATTGCAAAGAGATCAAGCGCAAGTTGGAGTATCTATCTCAAACGAAAAAAAAATGGCGAGAATTTTTGTGAACCAACTCGATTGAGCAAAAAATGGGGAAAAATTTTTGATTCAAAAAATGAAATTACATGGTCTATATCGACGTACTTTTTCCCGCTGATTACGAAACACACCGACATTTCATCGAAAAGTCAAAAATTCAGCGCTAAAATCGCAAAAAACGAGTGTAATCGAACAATTTCACCCTTTTTTCGATGAAGGCTCTCGCGCCTCGGAGAAAAGTGTATAAACCGCGCAAAACTTGCACAAAAGACGCATACGCATAACCAGCAGCGACACGCGCAATTCGAGAGACTATGCCGCGTATAAAGATCCAAAGACCGTAACTCAGCAGCTCGCACAATGCGTTAGCGTTTTAACGCTAGTTATAAGCGCGCGCCTTTGAGTCGACGGCGCAAAATGCTCCCTCGAATGAGCACAATACAAAACTAGCATTTTTTCCAGGCGAGGCGATTTCCTCGTGTGTAGCTCTCGCCTTGTACGGCGAGGCTGCAACCAAACTGTGTACCGAGTGTACCAGAAGGCATTATCGAGACACTCGAGCGCGTAATCCCGAGGATCCCGCGGTCTTTTTATCGCACACTGCGGACGCGCCCCGAGGGCGTGTATTTATGTGTCCCGAGTGAAATAATACAAGTAAAGAGTGAGAATTCTTCCAAGTGGCGCTGTGCACGAGCTCCCCGCGCTTGTATAAATCTCGATAACGACGCAACGAGAGCAACGAGAAACAGTGCGCAATTTCACAGAAAATATACATTCGCCTCTGCGGAACATCGAGCAGGCTCACGATGATTATCGCGAATTCGGTACGAGAGACGCGAGAGACGTATACCATTTTTAATTACGTCAATTTCGTTCGAAAATGAAATTCACGCGTTTGACATCTGAAAGCTCGAGCGTAAATTTCATACTCGTGAATGAATTATTTATTCGAACGTCACTGGCACACGATTTTGCTCCACAGCGAGAAACAAACTAGCCAAGTTGGTGCAGGCGTGCTTTAAGGTAGTTCTATCGTTTTATCGTTTTCTTAAGATTTTGTTGAAAATTTGAATACGTATTCTTCGATGTCATATATACGTGTGTAATAAATTTTGGAAGGTTTTACCACGTGGAAGTTGAGATATTTATTGGTAAAAATCACAATTTTCGGTAGTCTCTCGTAAGAGCGCGTGTTAAAAGTTGCATTTTCATCAATGAATATCTTGGCTTCTACGTGGTGAAGCCTTCTAAAACTTTGCATACATTTTTATGCAACATCAAAGAAGATTTCTTGAGTTTTCCAAAAAAATCTTAAGAACATTTTTTTCGCAATTTTTGTAATTATAGAGCAAGCACATATCACCTGGGATGACCGTGCATTTGGAGTATGCTGTTCTTTAGTCGATTTGCAACAACTTTTCTTATTTAACCGAAGCCCGCGAACCATTTTGTATGTGAGAAAAACTGCAAAACAATTTCTCGATTTGAATCTAACGATAGAACTACCTTAATGGGATGCATATTATCCTCCGTATTACACACTTGCGCGTCACGCCACGCTTCGCAAGAGCCGTCCGATCGCGACTATTAGCGAGAGAACTCCCGGCCGCTGCGTGGCTGCTTGTGCAGTGCCAACTGCCGCGGTGCAGGTTGAATGTACGAAAGAAAGAAGGAGCAAGAGAGAAGGAGAGCTCAGTCAGCCGAATAATTTGTTATCGCAGCACGACTTTGCGTTGTCACGGTGCGTTGACCAGTCACGTCCTTCCGCGACTCTCGTTGTATCACACACCGTCGTTGATCCTGATCCTTCGACGTCATCCTCTCTGCTGCCTGTCTCAGCAGCGCCCATGGGTACGACGATAATCCGGTAGCTGGAAAATCCGCGATACACACATTTTTTTCTCCTCCTATCAGCCAATCCCCCGGCGATAAGAAAACTAAACGCGATATTAAAAGACCCCCTGAGCACGCGCCATTGCTCGTATATCATAATCGTATATCGCTGGATTTCGCTCCATTGATAGCGTGTATAATTAACGAGACAGTAACAGATGGCGTATGGAGACGGTGACGTTGGAGAAAAAGCTGCCGCAGTGGGCTCGTTAATCGAGCATCACGAGTGTCATGAATGAATTTTCAATCAGCTTTTTCCTCGCTCGAATTGCCGCGGGAAATTCGTTTGCGCATTGGAGCATTTTTTCGCTGTCGAAAATTTTCGTCCCTCGTCGATGGCTCGAAAAATCGTCGTGACGAAATGACTGTGGGGCTTTTTTTTTCTCCTTCTTTTTCTATACGACATTGCGCGCATTCGTTCGTCTCCCTCGAGGCTGATGCTGTACACATCCTCGATGTCGGTACTCGTGCTCACACCGAGGGGAGCGGAAAAGAGAGACTACAAAAGTCGAGACTGTTCGTCACGACTTGATTGAGAGTAACGATGCTCGCTACTGACGTACACTCTGTGAATAATTCACCATATGTGTGTATGTCTCTCTCTCTCTCTCTCTCAGAGTCTTTCAATCTTCCGTGACTGAAGCGACTCTTCCTTTCCGGAGAACTATAAAGGAGCGAGTTGAATCTCGACTTCTCTGTAAAACATTTCCAACATCTCATCCGGTTCTCCTCGATATACATACAAACTCCGATGCTCACAAATGACCGATTCCCTCATGCTGAAAGTTTCCGTTTAATTTACTCGAAAGTTTCGATCGACCCGTCGTTCGAAAGCTCATCACGTACGAATAATTATACTCCGATCTCGCGTATCCACGGAGAGTACATTGTAAGCTTCGTGTTTCTTTCGCAATTTTTTTTTTCCGCCGTTTCAACATTTTCCACATAAATCGATGGCAATCAGGTTGAAATTGCATCTCTCCGTGTAGAATTCTAACGACGCTCTCGTTATTCATGCGTTAACCATCGTCAGGGCGCGCGATTATCGCGCGTGGAGATCGCGGACGAGACTCTCGGCGTCGTACACCGATCGAACGACAATTTTTCCCCTCTCTCGCGGTTCTCTCCCGCGGATATGACGCGTTGGGTAATTGACGTTGGGGAAAAAAAGTGCAGAGGGAAAATTATCGGGACGCGGAGGAGAAAAAGCTGTGTGTGTGTGTACACTACTCGTTACTCGCATCTCTGAATGAAGTCGCGGAGAGTACGGAGAATAAACGCGCGTGTTCACCGCAGCATGCACCGATACTCGTTTACGTTCGAAGCGAGTAGAGCTGAATGGAGAAAAGCGAAGGAGAGTTTGCGTTTAGGCCCCTCGGCGTCCTCTCCTGCTTTGCAAGAGAGATTCTCTCGGCGCTTACTCGCGCCTCGTCCTTTATTTTCCTTTCTCTCACAGTACGTACGCGTGTATGTACATTTTACAGCCTCGGAGTGTGGTCACATAACGTGACACGTGAACGATGCTTACTCTCCCACAACGAAAAAAAAGGAAAAAGGAAATGTCGAATAGGCGGTATAAGATGATGTTATAATGGTTGGGAGAATCCTCATGTCGGATGAGACGCACTTGAATCGCGAATATACGTATATTAATTCATACATCGCGCACGTATATACGCGAACGTATTTTTTTTAGTTTTCATTAATACACATGCTACATTCATGCGAATGCTCGTGATTATGAGCTCGGACAGGAAGTCCAAGTCTCCATAGACATTGCGTCGTTGTTGTCGTCGTCGAGAGAGAGAGAAAGCTACGCGGATCTTCGCATGGTGAGCCTTGAGTTTGTCCGCGAGAACCTCCCACGCGCACGCAACTCATTCGGTACTCGATGAAAAAAGAAGGAACGAAAAATGGAGCGAAAGGAGATCCACGAGATGCGCATGCATGGCCTTTTTTCGTTATCGCGCGCGTCACGATCATCGTGGAACATCGCTTAAACAGGACCAAACTTATGAGAGGCAGTGGCCTAGTGGTAACGCGCCCGGCTCACACCCGGTGGATCCGGGTTCGATTCCCGCCGCCGACACCAATGGATTTTTCTAAGTGTCTTAAACTGTTCTCTCGTGGTTCGGAACCCACGTAAAAAAGTAGGTCTATTGGAGGAAATCCACCCACCCAGAAAAACAGAGGAGGTACGAAGGAGATATGATACAGAATGGGTAGTAGTTGGGTGGGTGGATGGTAAAAACCCGTAAAGGGTGTGCAAGTAAAACTCCCCAGTACCAAACTTCTTGGTCTCATAGTTTCGGAAGAAGTTTATCTGTCCCTCCGCGTGTACAAGCGAGTACAGTCGAGGGAGAAAGAGACGGTGGAAAAGAGGGAGACGCAATTTCGACGAGTAATGTACGGACATAATGGCCGAGAGAAGGATAGAGCTGTACAACCGCGAGAGAATCGCAGAGTCTCGAACGCGCACGCGATTCATTCACGAATATGATTATTTTTATAACTCGCAGTGGGCTTGACTCGAGAAAGTACACCGGTGTGGTAGAGTGCGGTAGTCGTTTGTGTATTCGCGTATACACGCGTATACGTGCATTTGCATAGATTTGCGTACTGATGTACGATACGGGTATAAAGTGCTGGGGATGCGTCGCCGGCTCGTTGGTCGTCGTTAAACGAGACGCAGGAGAGCAGGACCCTCTTTCGCGTTAATGGCATTCGTGATATACCAACGAGTATCGCGACACCTGTTTCGTTTGATAATTATTATTATTCCAATCTCAGCGCGACGATTATCGTAAATTTATCGTTGTGCGAAGATTTCCGTTTTTCTCCCTCCTCCTCTTCCTCGTGTTCGAAAGATTGTTTCGTTCGTGGATGAAACGAATTCAACAATCAATTCGCGAGGTGGTACTTTGGGAAGATGCGCGATGGAAAATTATCCTGTTTGCACGGCTAGTTAATACACGCACATGTATACATGTATATATGAGTATGTATAGCTATTTGTCCATTCATAAAAGCTGCGCGAGGCAATCTCGACGTACTCGCGTGCTTGTGTCGGCATCTTTTTTGCCGCGTTTCTCATCGTCGAACGCTTTCCTCTCTCGGCTTCCGCCGTTTCCACCCTGCCAGCACTCACAGCTGGTTCAGGACTTTATTTTTATCGCGATTTTTATTCATCTATTTTCATTCATGCTCCGCCGTCTCGGCGTGCGGAGAAAACGGGACGAGGGGATCGAGCAGGAAGGACGGGGGCGAAGATGAAGAGTACGGACGGGAGGAGCAAGTGGAGAGAGAGAGAGAGAGAGAGAGTGGAGGCGCGCACGGAACGTGTGGCATCATGCTACGTTTTATATATATATATACACATGGATGTATTTGTACAGCAGAGTTAAGGCCTCGGCGTGATTGTTACGTCAGAAAAAAGGCGCCTGGGCAAAAAGCGTGGATAATTTAAATTACATTTCTCATCATAACCCGCGAGAAGGGAAAGAGACGAACAAGAGGCAACCCGGTTAAACCAACACTGGCTTTTTGTCGGCCGATGGCTCGACGCCCTTGGAGAAAAGCACCAATAGCGAGCTCCAAAGTTGACAGAGAGGAAGACTGTATAAAATCTCGAATTTCCAACGATTTTTGGTACTTTCCGCGCTCGGTGATGACTCTCGCAGCCTGCCCTAATCGATGTACGTAGTCGACTCGAAATGTGTGACATTTCAGCGGCGCAGGGCGATATAGTTGGTTCTTTCAGGCTGAAAGAATCTCGATCGTATACGGTACTATTATCGTGCTACTACTGTGCAAAAGAGAGAGAGGGAGAGACAACGAGAGGTATCGAAGGAATGGTGGAGTGGTTTGAAAAAAGCCGAAAGAAAGCTTTATAATAAGACAGCGTGTAGATCGCATGTGCATCGAAGCGCGCGGCATCCGTGCTCTACACGTGGTCCAGAGAGAGAGAGAGAGACACGGAGAAGAGATCGGAAACTGCGGGCGGCTCGCGAACAATGGAGGCCGAATCCGCACTCTTTTCTTCGCAAAAGAAAGATACAGAGAGAGGGAGGGAGAGAGATATAAAAAGCAGTTACCGCATGCGGCTTCTTTCGCTGGATGTAATGCCGCGTGTAACAAGGTTTCTCTCTCTCTCTCTCTCTCTCTCTCTCTCTCGGCAGCATCAGCAGAGAGGAACAGGACCTCTGCGCCACACGAGAATAAAGGTGCGGGTTTTGCGCGAGAGGGAGGCGATGAGCAAAAAGCTCGATCAGGGAACAGAGGAGGGGTGCGCGGAGTGTCTCGCGAACGAAGCAATGCATGCCATATATCAACACTGTACCGATAACGAGCTTCCTTTAATCTTATACCGTCTCTGGAGAGGAGAAACTTTTTACTCCTCCGGATTCTCCACCCTTTTCGAGGCCTAGTTTTACACGCGATCGTGTATGAAATTGCCTACTCTCAATGTTTCAAATATCCGGAAAAGTATGATGGAACTCGCATTCGATAGGTTAATTATATAAAGTCCCTCGTCCACCTTCTCTCCTTCGCTTCCTTCGCTCTATCGAAAGGATCTTTCGAGTCGCGATTCGCACAATGGAGCCACTGGGTTACGCCCTGCGGTCGCGATCGTAATTCCCTTCTGTCGCAGCTTGAATTCAACATGTTGCGAGCTCCGGCGAGGGGGCGCACAGTAGCGGCTGCTGTTTATCTCTCAACCTCTCTCTTTACCTTCGATCCGCGTGTATGCCGATTCTCCTCTTCTCTCGGATTTCATTTGTTCTTCCTTCTCTGCTGCGGCTGGCCTTCATTTTTACACAATAATAAGAGAGCGTTCGATATCGCATTCGGGGGATAGATTTTTTCATCACTTTTAAATACACCCGCGCGAGTACCACGGGTACAAAGCTCCTCGGTACTTTATAGTACATCTCGATCGGGTATCGAGAGTACGAGAGGGAAATAGAGATCGGATTCTCAGCGCGACAATGCTCTCTAAACTCTCTCTCGTTCCCTCGTTCTCTCGCCACAGTAGCGGAAGAACATTGTAGGGCTTATAAGGCGTCCCGCATAAATCAAAGGGCTAATATACCTGCGGAGAAAGAAACGGAGAGAAAGAAATGCTGGAAAAAGAAGGCAGTAGAACGTAAGCACCGCGAGAGGGCATCGCCTCGAGGCGGAGGTCTTTTTATCGACAAAGTAAGACAATACACATTTACATACACGCTTTTTTCTCCTCGCTCTCTCGCTCTCTCTCTCTCTCTCTCTCCCGCACTCGCGTGATCACTTTCCTCTATCTGAGAACGGGAGTGAGTGCTGCACACGTACGCAGAGCGACTTTTGCCGGTGGCCTGAGTGCGGCGCGCGGAGCATATGGTCCTCTGCTTTACAGCATCGAAGCCGCGCGCGGTACGATCAAGCGGAGATAGCAATTACCGCATTGCCCGCGCTTTTTATACCGCGTACCCTGCGGATATTCATCCCTCCGACCCTCGTCCGCTCTCTGTGCGACGTAAAACTCGATTTTTTGAGATACGTACTGCTTTTTTTTGGTCCTCCGTCTCATCGGGAGAGAAAAAAAAAAGCGAAACTCGGTCATCGATCGCGGATATACGTGCGCTTTTCATCATTTTCTCGTCGATAAGCTTCGCTCAGACCGTACCGATCGTAAGAATTTCGTTCGCGTCTTCTCTCATCGAGAGGGAAGAAGCACAATGGATGAAACTCAATCAGCAATCGTGTATATCGAGTGGATTGTAAATCGTACAAAGGGTCGGTATATATAGAGTCAGTTGTGATATGCAGCCGCAGGACTCTCGAGAGCCGCGCAAGTGGACGTATATCCTTGGCTGGGCGGGATAAAGACCGGGCAGAACGAAAGCAAGGGAGAAGATATGCTGCTGGCACGAGAGCAGCGCATATTCTCCCTCTCCCTCGATTCTTTATTTTTTTCCCTCTCGTCTTTCTTCGAAGGTTAACGAACGTCCCCCCGGGCGATACGTTCATACATAAAATGTATATATATAGAGAGAGAAAGAGAGAGAGAGAGAGAGAGGGAAGGAGATACGTGCGGAAAAACGAGAGAAAGAAGGAGCATCCTCCTTCGCCGGAGGACTCTCTCTCCCTCTCTCTCTCTCTCGCGCTCGAACTGTGCGAAATCTCGAGAGCGTTTGCGCGTTGACGTAGAAGAATTTAGGAGCGACGGCAAGAGCAAAGGACCAGTTTCCAAGCGGCCAGGGTCCTTTGAAGTCTAAAAACAATGGCATTGTCTCTTGAAGCGCCGAGTCTAGCGGAGCGAGCGAGATGCCCGAGAGCGAAGGTCCTTTCTTTTTTCCTTCGCCATATTTCCACCCTCTCTATGCCACTTTCTCTCTCTCTCTCTCTCTCTCTCTCTCTCCCCACATACGCTCCTCCATCTTCCTCATTTCTATCCAACTCTGGCGTCTCATCGTCTTTTCATACGCTCGATTTCTTTTCCCTCCTCCAATCTGATGTCAGGGGCAGGGGGGAAGAGACCAATTTACATTTTTCATTTACATCGCGGTGCGGTAGCGAGATTGTTCTCGTCTCTGTCCTCTTCCTCTTCCGCTGCTACCGTTGGTCGCGCCACCGAAATCGCTTTGATTTCGCGACAAGGGAGGCGAAGCGAGAACGGAGAATATTTGCCTGTATGTCGGACCTTGCCGGTGCGCGTCTCCGCGGAATCCTCTAGGGGAGATCTCGCGAATTCGATCGGCAAGCTTTTCTGAAATTCACCGCAGACGTCCCCGTCGTCTTCGTCGTCGTCGTCGGGGAGATGCGGTTACCGCTTTCGCGTCATTATATCGTTTCTCCCCCCCGTGTATTATACCGGGACTCGATACGCGCGGCTTTACCCGTACGAAACGGAAAATAAAAGCGACGAGACGACGCGAAAAGAGGAGGCGAGTAAAGACGAAAGAGCAGAAACGTACGCACTCGCGTGTCTCTCCAATCGCTAGCAACTTTGGCAAAAGCCCGGTTCACTTTGGATTTATACGTCCGCGATACGAATCTCTCTCTCTCTCGATGCAGAGGAGGCTTGTATACAGCGGCAGCGGGCCTTTCGGTAGCAGTGCAGAAAAGCGCGTCAGCGACGATCGATCGTCCCCGGCGCGTATTCGTTTATTCGCACACGAATGATTCCCGCACGTGCAAAGGCGGCTTTAACCCAGTTGCGGTTAAAGCCGAGTTTTTCTATCGTATTTTTTCAAAATACATCCCGACTTTTGCGACATTCGCTATAGCAGCTCGTTACTCGGATGATTAATGACGCGGTGGGAAAAACGTAAATTCCGTTGACCTCGCGATGCACTCGGGTACACGCTCGCGAGAATTTCGATGCGAGTTACGGCGCGAAGCTGCGGAAATTCAATCGTGAAATTCTACCAGAAGCGAAATTACACCGGGAGAGGCGAAATGACAAATATACGGCCGGTTAAATTTAAGGAGAGCCGCAAATAACGGAGAGAGAGAGAGAGAGAGCGAGTTAATTTTGATATTAATGAGTCCACGGACGCACAGTGGTACTACGGTAGCACGAAACATTTATCGGCCGACGCGCGTGGGTCCTCCGAAGCTCGCGCGTTTATTATACACGCGAGTGGTATGCGCGCCGCGCGCTTCTCCCGAGCGTTTATTAATCGCGGCAATTAAAGGGGTGCGCGTCATTAATCCTACCGCGATGCTTTAATTAGAAATCATCAATTTCGCATCAAGTTGGCGGGCCGCCGACACGCGAGGAGTCCCTCGTATCCGCGTGATTAAGGCACGCACCGGCTCTTTTAACTTGTCCAAACAAATGCCAACGATAAATATCGACGGTTGCGCCTCTCTATCGCGGAAATTGTCATCCATCGATTAGCACAGCCTCGTTTTTTCTCTCCTTTTTCGTCTCCCCACGAAATTTTGACAAAAAAACATTTCCACTCCCTCCCGCGAGAGTCTCTCGCCACTTTTCACTCGCGTTTCCGTCTCCCCGACGAGGCATGTGTCACTTTTTGCAAACTAGTTAATAATTCTATTCCCTCGTTCTCTTCTCATTTTCCCGTCCGGAGAATCACTCGCTCACGTGTCCAAAAAGCCAGTGCGTATCCTACACGCGTGTGTATATAGATATAAACAAAGTCGGCACCCTGATGTCCTCGGGATCTCGGGGAAAGAGGCAAAAAGAGCCTCCTTCGAGTTTTTACTCGCGAAACTCGGCCCGCCGCGTCTTCTCCTGCCCCCCCTCGCTTTCTCCGAGTCTCGGTTCGTTTCGCCGCAGATGAAATTTCAAGCGAGACGCGTCGGTGCTCATCGCGCGAGCTACCGAATGCGAGCCGCCGTTCCCGTCGGACGACGCAGAAACGTCGTCGTCGGTGCCCCGACCCTCGGCACGCAAACGTACGAGAGAAAAGGTCAGGGGAATATCGCTCCGTCTGCGTATAGAACGTTTTTATGCGTCGTCAAAGCCGCGCGGGACCATAAAGCTCCTTCTTCCGAGAATACCATCGCGCGCACGGTTCTTGCGCTCCCCTCGAGCGACTGCGATCGCTCCCAGGGAGGCGCAAAGACCGAGACGACGGTCGTCCCCTCTCTTACTCTCGGAATATCCGCATCTTCCGCTCAAAATGGATTTTACCTCATTATGCTCGAAATCGAAATGCAACAGGAAGAAAAATCGTTCCGGCGGTCGTTCGTTTTTTCCTCTCCCGCCGAGACATTCATCACCGTCAGAGAGCAAAAGAAAAAGAATGACGAAAAAGACGTATCGATAATTCGTAGATGCGCAACCTTTCGAATAAAATATTTTTTACTCCACGCTGTATGCTCATGTCGGAGCTAATGATCTTGTAAACAAAATGACCCGAGGATCGATCGGCACACACGAGGGCACTTGTTGAAAAATACAAATATCGCTCTCCGCGTTTCAGATTAGCATAATTTGACGAAACTCGCGCAGGGAAAAGATGGCGCTGTTAGGGAACTTTGTTCATTTACCCGAGAGACTTTTTCACGAGAATATATATATTATCCCGTTTGATGATGATATTTACCGCGTAATATATTAAACGGGCGATTAATTTATTTTTCGACCGATCCAACCAAGCCGGCGGACCATCATTCATTTCCGAGTTCATGCTGCGTTCGATATAATGTTGTCCGCGGGGAACTTTTTTTCCAACCCGACTCGAACGAGTACGTCCGACGATCGATCGTCGTCCTTCGCCTATCGAGTCTCTTTTATCGATAAATCAGCTGGGCTTCCCTGGGCCATTAGAGCAGCGCGATCCAGGGGTTACGAGGATTTTCTGCGGTTGTATTTGAAATATTCTCAGCTCAAACACTCGATCGATGTACGTTTCTTACGACGTGACACATCTGGCGCACGTGTAGTTCTTGAACTTTCGTCAATCGTAGGATCACGTAGCTCGGCTGATAAACGTCAATCGGGATTTGCACACTCGCGGTATAAAACAATATTCCAACTGACACTGCGACTGACACGGATCGATTAACCTCGACCTACATATCTCGTGGCAATTTATAAATTGCATTGGCGGATCTAATCTTCCAAATTCAATAAATCAACCACAAAAAACGAAAATAATCAGAATTTTCGAATATTCTCGAGTGGCATGTGTAGAGGCGCAAAAAAATGATCGTCGAAGCGCGGATAATCGCGTCCGGTCCAGCGGAATGCTCGAAACATTCGGGCAGAATCGCGGGACTCTGAGAGGTAAAACATTGCGGTGAATTTCTCGGTAGCGCCGATGGAGAATCGGCGGATAAAATTTTTGTCCGCATTCGCTCGTCCCCGTTTCTCGTCGAAATCGCTCGCCGCTCGAGCGAGAAATGACGAAAAAAAAGCGGAGAGGGTCGCGGTTCAAGGTTCAGAGGTCCGCAAAGTCGCGTCAAGTGACTCACTCGCGCTTGAGAGAAACACACGTGCGCGCTGGCGGACCGAAACCGCGTAGGCGCGGGAGAAACATCTTTTTTTCTGTCCATCCTCCGACAGCACGGATATTTCTCTCTCCCGCAAAGTCCACGAGGGAAACGTTGCGAATCTCACTTTTTACTTCTCCGCCTGTGTGTCGTCGCAAAAGTTTCGAGTGGAAATTTCATTTTGTCGCAACCAACGTGAGAAAAAGATTTTGGTCGCTCAAACGAGAGAGCAGGAGTTGTCATTCTTCTGGTTGTCTCTTCTGTGTGTGTGTGTGTGTGTGTGTGTGTGTGTGTGTGTGACACCTGAGGAATTCTCGATCGGATCTCAACGTCCCTCGAGATGAGGCGGGTACATCTCTCCAACGGTGTATTCGCGCATATACTTTAAAATGATTTATCCGTGTGCGTGTGTGCTCGTGTACAAAGTCCTCGGGTGAATACAGTATTACACACTATTCATTATGCCAGTAGACGTATTATAGATGTTTTCCTAGGCTTTCGCCACGATTACTATGATCCGTGAGATGATTGCTAGATTTCCAATTCCCCTCTGACTTCTTAATCGTCCCTAGGTACATCATACACGAGTATATGTACATAAATACAGGTACAGCGCGCGAATCGCGAACCAGCGAGATTATGTCCCATTAAGGGTCACACAGTGACGATGACCTTTCTCTAGCTCGCCAGCGTGATGGTTGTTTGTTCGAATGATGAAATAAATATTAATTATGGTCCGTTCGAGACAAAGTATCTCAAGTTTCCAACGGAAAATTCGTAGAGATCTCGGCGTTTTCAGCTTCGTGTCTCTGTGGAGAAAACGAAAAGGTAAAAGTTGCGCAAGAAGACGAAGAAGGAGAGGAATAATAATAACGAAGGAGGAAGGAGCGAGACGCAGGCGGGGAGGAAGACGAGGGCGCGTTGCGACGGCGTCGTCGGGTCGAACGACGCTTCGGTGGGATCGAGACGAGGTCGGAGGTCACAGGTCGTACGGCGCATAGCCCTGACCTCCGACCTACCCCTACCATCTTGACGCTCGCTGATCCCTCGCACTTTTTCTTCCTCTCTCTCTCTCTCTCTCTCTTTCTCTTTTCAACTCGCCCGCTTCTGCTACTATACCTCAAGAGAGTGCCCATGAGCGTTATATTGGGATCCCCACGCGCTCGTGGTTAGCCTCGAGTCTTTCAGAGATTCGCAACAGACGGACCCGTTTTCGCTCCACCGAAAGACCGCTCGTTTTTTTCCAAAATTTCATCTCTCTCTTTCGTCTCGATTACGCGAATGAAAACTCGAGGAGCCTCTTCCTTTCTCTCGTTCCACTCGCCGGGTTGGTGCGAAATTCCGCGAGTGACACGGTGCTGAAAATTTCCAGAGTGCGCGAGAAAGTCCGGCAGCACCGAGCTCTTTTGCGACGTGAAGGAAAAGTGCGGGATCGAGTGTGCAAAGACTTTCTTTTTTCAAGTAAAACGCAAGACTCGGTAATCGCGATTTCCGGCTCGAGCGATGACGAATTCAACGAAACTCCGAGTGTGAAAAGTGAATGAAACAAAGCTCCACAGGAAAATCAGTGATTTTCGTTGATCGTTACTTTAGTTTCACTGAGAAAAAAAAGGTATACAAGACCCGCGGCCGGATCGGGGAGCCCCGTAATCAAGGAGCGAGGCGAATTCTCTCTCCGTCCTTGTCTCTGAGCCATTGATATTCATCGATACAATCTAATACTTTCAAGTTTAACAGCAGAAAATGTCGCGCAGAGCTCGTCGCATACACAAGCGGAACACACCGCGTAGCTCGCTCATGCGAATCGCGAGATTTTTTCGCGCACGCCGAGCGAATCGAGAGTCGGAAAATCGTGTAGAGTATAGGAAGGGTGTGCCGTGGAAGTTGATATTGAAATAAAGTTATACAGAGTGTGTACAGCTGTACGGACTTGTCGGGTCATTCGCCGGCGGTCTAATGACGCATGACATAAGTACATTGCGCTCTCGTTCCATCTTGCATTCTCGTTCCTCGATCTTTTTCCCTTTTTTCTCGCTGCACTTTAATCCGACATGCCCCCTTCTCTCTCTCTCTCGTTTCTCCGTCACTCTTGTTACCGATTGAGATTTATTCCAGTTTAATAACCACTCATTTTTATCCACATCTCTCTCTCTCTCTCTCTCGCTCTTAATTCCACTTTTTCTTCGATTTCTCTCTCGCCATATATGTACGACGTCGTCGACGACGAACGCCGATGAACTTCCACGGGGTCGTTGATTGCTGCAAGACGCGATTCTGGTGCTGCTCGTAACCGAGCGAGATAAAAGAGAGCAAAGAGGAGAGTCGACAGCCGGAAATCATCGAGCGTGTCTCTCGTGTGTGTACTACATTACGCACGGTAGAGTTCAGCTTTATTACAGCTGCGAGATTTCTCCTGAATCTTATCTCGCGTTCGATTGATCTTTCGCTGTAATAAGCGCACGTTTTTTGAATTTCCTTCGATACACCGGCGGAAATCATTTTTCTCATTCCTCGTTGAATAACACTTGCACCCAGAAAAAAATCTATTATCTTCAAATAAAACCTATTTAATTTGAATAGATTTTTTGCTTGGCTTCTGGCAGAATAGACTTTTATTCAAATTCAACATATAAATTTATTTGATTCAACTAGTGTTATTAGTGTTGTTTAAAAAGTATTGGAATGAGCCTGGAGTTAGTATTGGAAGTAGTTGTGTAGGATGTGATGACCCGAACGGTCTTGCAGTGGTGGAGACGGTCCAGTGACGATGAGTGAACGGAATGGTGGCCCCGCCGCTGGATGGTCTCGAACCCGGGTCCTCCCGTTGAGAGCGATCAGCGCTAACCACTGCGCTAGGGCTACTTATGATTTTTTTCACTCGAATCGTCTATACCTCAGTAATGCTGGACCGTCACAAGGAATTGTAGCCACCGTCGTAACTACCACCGCCATAGTCTTTCGGTTATTAATAACGATGCTTGATATCAGCATTCATGCACTATACGAAAAATATTTCTTATAGTATCATTTATATTCGTGTAATTTAGTGATTAAGTATATCTCAATGTTAAATAAGTATATATGTTAGAAGCGAATACATAGGCAAATCAAATCAAATAAAAATTTATTTGATCCAACAAAAAATTTATTTAATTGTAATAAATGAAGATTGAATAGACGAATCTATTCAATCATAATAGATCTTTTCTCTGGGTGTGAACACTTGAATCCACTGATGTATCATGATGATTAGGAGCCGATAGTTTCGCAGCTTTTTCTCTCACCGTCTTTTTTCTCCGGTATTCCGGTCTCGTGACGAGTGTCATTGAGAGTTTCCTCTCGTATCTCGAAACGACTGGACCGGAGAATTATGAAAAATCGTGCCGCGAGTGCCGCGCATCTTTTTTCTCCTTCTCGCACGGGTACGAACTATTGACCCTGCCAGGAGGAGTCGGAAGAGTCGGCGGCTCTCTCGCGAGCGAGTCCAGCGAAGACGTGTTCCGTCGACCGCGTACAAAATCCTCCAAAATCTTTGTAAATCGCTGCTACAAGTTTTTGTCTTTTTTTTCAATCTTCAAAAATGTCGTTCGGCCCATTCGTCACACGCGCGATTCCGTGCTGGTGCTTGAATAATTGTAATTCCACGATGAAACCGAGAGAAACGACAAAATAAGAATACCCAACGAGCGGCCATGCGCATACGGGTCAGGACGTAACCTTTCGCACGAGTTTTTCACGAAATTGCACAACCAGCTTGCGCAAACGATATATATTTTCGCTGGGTCGTGCGCGCATGCGTGAATTATAAATTTGTTTACACTGCGCGAATCGCGAAATTTCAAAGCGGAAATCGTGTTTTTTTTTTTCAATTTTTGTTTTAGCATCTCGTCCTCGTATCATCGGGCATTTATTTTTGTCCCGCACGAGTGCAAAACTATGACGATATACAGGTATATACTCGAGCGTTAAGGATGACCTAACGTGGGCGAGGGCCACGCGTCGCTAATTACGAGCAATCAGCAGCGAGTCGCAATCTTGGCTACACACGACTGTACACATACAGAGTGTACATGGTGTGTCGGTCCTGCTATGTACTACAGAGAGCAAATACATAGCGACGGTGTCCCGCGCGCGCCGGCGTTATGCAAATCTCCCGCGCGGCTAAAGGGCAACCGGAGGAGAAAGCGCTCGCGCGATTAGGGGATCGGCTGGTTTTCTCGCGCGAGAACTCGTACGTACTCTCGTATCTCGCGTCAAGTGGTTGAAAAAAAAAAAAAAAAACAAACAGACGAAATATTTTTCAAATAACCACACACGGTCGGTACGGGTCCAGGGCCTATTTCCGGTTGTTGGATCGAGAAGGATGTCGAGTCGGAGCGAGAAAGAAAGAGGGAGGGGAGGAGGGGGGGGGGCGGAAGGATCCCGGTATCCGCGACCGAGCGCGAGGCTCGCGGGATTGCGTGTTTACCGGCACTAATGGTCTCTTCGTCTCGGCGCGTCGCTACCGGATGTAAGAAGCAACTAGCAGAAGCTCTCGCCGTATATACCAACTTAATATAAATACATATATACAAGCCTGTACATCTATTTACGCCTCTATCGATATATATACATATATATATTGTGTGTATATATATATATATATACACAAGTGTACGAGAATCGAGGTGTGTAAAGTTTGAATCGGTGCGGACGCTCTCGTAGATCCGGTTTTGCAGCAGCAAGGGAGCATCGTGCAGCAACCGCGAGAAGCTGCACGAACGCGAACGTCCCTCGTTTACGAACGTGCGAGGAAATCTCGCGAGAGAGACTGAGAGAGAAAGAGAGAACCCCACCAACAACGCCTCCTTAACCTCCACCACCTACCGGAGGTCCGCCCACAACGCGTGCTCGTTCATTCCGACGAGAGAGCGAGACGCGCACACACCGCGAGCTCGACTCCCACGCGCGTCGCGCGCCCGCGATCTTTTCTTACACCGCGCTCGCGAATATACGCTCTCTCGCGGCTTGATCTCATTCTACAGCCTCGGCTCCCGCGCACTTTTCCTCCACCGATCTACGCGTACGCGTATGAACCAGCGGCGCAAACTCGGATACAAAGTATTTCCTGCGAAAAAAAGACAAACAAACAGCAGCCTCCCTCGGCACACGCGTCCTCGCGAGAGACGCTCAATGGTGATTGAACGCTCGAGATTCAAAAAAAATGCGGCAAAACAGGTCGTTGGAGGAAGAAAAAAAGACTTTATGGGCAACGAATGCTCCCGTCGTTAATGCGCGCGTGTGAGTGTGTGCGTTGCGGCCGGCGCACCCGATGCAATTTAAAGGGAGTTACGATCAAGCGTAACGAGAGCGCGGCGGAAGAGACAGGTGACGTAAATTTGCCGGCTAACGCGCGGAAAATTATTTCGCGCGTCGGTGTAGACGCCGCTGTCGTCATTATGGCCCGGCTCTTTGAATATTCGACTTTACGATCGGAATTCCACGGGAGGGGTTGAAAAAAATGGAAGGAAAAAAAAAAACCAATGTAAATTAAATCGCGGGATGAATATACACGTTGGTGTACATTACGACCCTCGTGTATATCGAGCAATTCCGGTTTGTGCATGCATATGGGCATGGCTCGTTACAAAAGCTGCTCCATATGCAGAGAGGGATCTTTTCTCGATCCCTCGGTTTTGTCTCTCGGCCAACGGGAGAGTGTACGCAACACATCGCGTACGTAATTGTATGCACGACAATTTTTCCGAACGAACTTTATTGCGGATCTCTCCGGTTACAACGTTTTCCCGGGATGTATAAAGCAGAACGAGGGAAAAAGAGAGAGAGAGAGGGAGATAAATCCGTGTAACGATCGCGAGTCACCTTCTTTTGCGTACACATTTTGCCTATGGTTTTCTACATGTTACATGCAGCGAGACGTGGTTTATTACGAGCGTCGTTGAGCGTATACACACGCGAATGCCGAGATCACGTTCGAATACGCCGTACAAACGGTGTAGCCTTACCTTTCTAACGGTAAAGTGGCAAAATTCAACGTAATAAAGCAATCAGCTCGCGATCGCCGAGTGCAACTCCGCTGCCGGTGTAATTTACACTTTTAGCCCTTTTAAAACGGCCTGTTTCTTCTGGCAATGAAAAACTTTGTTCACTTTGTCCGATGACGCAATTTTTCTTCTCTCCTCTTTGTACGATTCTTGCGTAATCGTATCGAGTATCGAATCAACATCGATACTCTCTCTCTCTCTCACTCAGCCAGGTGTTTTTTGGATTACAAAGATTACAATTTCGTTGACGATCTATTTTATTTTTACGATGAATCGAGAGCCGTTGTTTGACTGTGTTTTTCTGTCGGAAAAATTGACGAAACTTTTCAACTCGCCGCGCGACAAACGGGAGGGGAAAAGAACTTTCGCGCTGATCTTTCGACCGCGGCATGTGGGCGCGCCTGCGACCGACGACCCTCGCGCGATCTTTTCATACGCGCCGAGCGGCAGGTCGATACGCGGAGGAATTTACACGCGTCTCCTCTCGACCTTTCCCCCCTATCACTCCCGGTGAAATTCTACCGACATGCTTTACGAATCATTTCGATTTCATCGTGGGAATTCCAATCAAGGCGACGGACGAGCGCGACTCTACTCTCGGCTCCGATGATTATGCACTTTCGGTCGACCAACGCACGAGGGAAAATCGCGATCGAAAATTGCATCTGCGAAACCGCGAGATAGACGGAATTGGGTATTACCTCGAATTGTCATACTCGTATTTGGCGAGTCACGTGGAGGACTTGTCGCGGAGAACGGGATAATGAGATCGTTGGTGATCGCGAGCGAGCGAGCGCTCGATGAATCATTGAATAATACGCGTTTCGACGCTAGATGTGTCCCGCGTTGTTTCGCAGTCGTTGCTTCTCACGTCGGGAGCGAACGAAAATTCCACACACTCGCCTAATTGACAAGACATTCTTTCGAGCTTGATGGCAAAACTAATGGCGCTTTGCGTCGCGAATGCTGATTTAACGATGGCGAAAGCGCAAAGAAAAAAACGAAAGAATTCTCCCTCCTCCTGCACGACGAATGGTCCATGAATGCATGGGAAATTTCACGTTGAATTACGCACCGAGTACGCGCGAATAGCGGCACGCCTGCGACGCGGTTTGTTACGTGAATCGCTCAAACCAACCCCGTACTGTGCGACTATCGCTGCCTTGCTTTGCAAATTCATTTCGGAGCATTCCGAAAAATCGACGAATTTTACGTACGAAACGCCCCGTGCATCGACATCGCGTACCCGCCTCGGGAGTACAGCTGCGGGCGTCGTGTTCGATAAAAAAATAATGAAAATCGAGAATGCGTTATTCTCGCCATTGGAAAAAGAATACATTTTTCAGAATACGGAAATATAGGTCGAAACACATCGTTTTTGTTTTTCGTCATTGAATTACATATTCGGTGCAAAGAATAGTCCCTGTTCCGTTTAAACTATAATTCAGCAAAGTCATTTATTCGAGTGACACGTTTTTCCGCACACAATTACATCTACGAATTTATAAAAATTTTATGCGAAAATCGCGACGAGTGAAAGTCGATTTCAATTCGGTCCAGTAGGGAAATTGCGACATTTTTTATTCGCAAAAAAAATGGTAGGATCGAGACGTTTCATCCGACGATCGCAGCAGCGAACGATCGTACTTGAGAGACGTTTTTGGTAACGCAAACATCGGTGCAGAGCGTATTGCGCGCCCGGTGGCGATTGAGCGGCCCACTGCATTGTAAAACAAGTAGAAACGACCAGTGTTCCATCAGACGCGCGTTTTATGCGCTTCGGGGAATCGCCGGTTCCAACTGTGTGCGCGTGTGCGTGTGTAAACGCACACAGAGAGACACGAGACACGTTCCAGGATCCAGGGTGGGTTTTAGATGACTCGAGCTCACTCGAACGTCCAATTAAACGTGGCACTGCGCGCTACGCTCTATACAGGAGGAGAGAAAACGATCGAGTCCGAGCTGCAGTCCTATATTGATTTAATTATCTCGTTACGGCCGTGCAAAAGTACGCGCCACATGGTCCACGAGACTTGGCACATGTCCATGTACATACACACATTAGTACACATGGTAAGCATGTAATATATATATCTATAAATTGGTACGTAAGCTAGGCTGATCAATTACCGAGAGCCAAGCTCTCTCGCGGTTGATATGCAGCTGCATCGAAACCTCTCGCGCTCTCGCTTCTCGTCTTCCAGAGACATCGCCCTCGATATTTTTTCTTTTCCCATTCCGACTCTCTCCCCGCCTCGCCTCCTCCTCCTTTTTCACGTTGTTCTCTCTCTCTCTCTCTCCTCTCCCGCTGATTTATCGACGTATTTCTAATCAGGCGAACGCTCTCTCGCTAGAGACAAAGGGAAAAGAAGGGTACGAGGAGAAAGAGAGACGGGATGATGTTGTATCATTTAACCTCGTCGGATACAACCGCGTGTTCCTCCCTGGCTCGTGCATGCTAAACAGTCCTCGCGACGTGGGTGGTTGCAGCATCGACACACCGAGTATACCTTTGACGAACTCGGCAATCTCCCTTTTTCCCTTTTGCCCACTCCTTCGCTGCAATTAAATTCCCCGCTGAAATCCCGTTGATTCAGCTTCATTCAACAAAACGTTCTTTCCTCTTTTTCGTATAGGTTTCGTGAAGCGGGAATATTCGGACAACGAGTCGTCGTTCGACTGTGAATTCGGTGAGTTATCATCTCGTTTGTCTGATTTTTGTCAAATCCGTCGAGGTGTTGCTGCTTTTGTCTTTTTTTCGCTTGAATTTATTCGAAACAATCGTACGCGATAGTATACGCGAATGATCGTACGAAGAGTCCGCGATGCGGAACGGCGCGGGGGTGGAAAAAGGGTGAGAAGGGGAGCGGATCTAGTCGGGCAATCAATGAGTACGTGTTTATGCAAATCCGTACAAGCCCCCGGTGAGCCGTGAACACGCCAACGAATTTTTTCCGTGCTCAAAATGTGTTCTACCTCTGTACATTTACTTTCCGAGTGTACAACGTCAATGTATATTTCGATCGCGAATTACAAAGTAAAGCCTCGTGCGATCGTGGAATAGTTCTCAGCCTCGCCGTGAATTTCGCGCAAAGTCGAATGAGAAGAAAATCAGGGTGGGCAAACGTAGACTCGTGTTTTTACTTTGTTCATCGGTGACGAGATGAAAATCGATGAATTTTTTTGAAAAATCAACGAGTCTCGTTTCATCCTCGCGGATGACACGATCTCGCATGACCAGCGTCGAGTCGGCGTGCGGCGGAGATGCACGGAGATGCGTCTCACCTTTGCGATCTCCTTCGCGCCGTACACGTGTGTGTGTGTGTGTGTGTGAGATTGCGCCTCGTCGAATATTATTAAAAAAATGACCAAGAACGAAGGTGGTCGCGATGGCTGCGCCGGATCATGCACACACACGCGTGTGCCCTCTTTTCCCGATCATCCTCCGCGGACCTCTCCTCCGAGTATAATAAACACGATCTCGGTAGCGATGATCGAGAAGAAGAAAGAGAGAGAGAGAGAGGAGAGGCCTTGGTTCTCCCTTCGATCTCGTACGCCGGCACGCCCACCGTGGCTACCACAGACGCTGGATACCCGGACAACCAGGTGTTATTGCGCGTGTATATGTATATTCACAAAAATCCTCGCGTACGAAAGAAGAGCGGCGTGGAGCACTCTTTGCAATCAACAGTTTTACACCCGAGCTTCGTCTCTGTTCCTCGAGATCGAATATACGCTCGAAAAAGTCGACAAAGATGAAAACGAATCATTTTGATAACGAAAATGGGAAACTTTGCAAATTGACCATTCAAAAAGCAAGTGTTTGTGTTTCGCGGGGAGCTTACGGAAAAGCCCACTGAGCGAGGGGGTCACTGGGTTCACGCGTTCCATGGCAGAGCGGCCATGTGAGACGAGAGACTCGTTCGCGATCGACGGAGAGAGAGAGAGGAGAGAGGAGATGTCTCGCTCGCACGGTACGTGAGAGATCTCGCTGTAAAACAGATATAAAAAGATTCTCTCCTCTTCGGGTTTCCGTCCAAAGATGAGAGACGCGTTTGTACGCGAGTGTACGTGTGTGTGTGTGTGTGCGCGCGGTACAGAACGTATCGGGAGACTCGGATCGATGATAATCATTCGAGCGGAAGCCGTCTCTTCGCGGTTGCATCGCGTGAGCGGACAGCACCGTCGGCGATCAAATTTCCTCGGCATTCCGGCGGCGGCGACGCGGCGACGATCCTGTGCGCTGCCTCGATCTCCGCGCGTCCGTGTATACGTACAAACCGCCGCGCATATCTTACTCCGCGCATACCTTGGCGCACTGTGCTCTGAAAAGATGTCCGTCCAAGCCCACTGGTGCGCCATAATCCGTAAAAAAAACGAGGAAAAAATGCACAGAGAAAATAAAATGATTTTCGATCGCGTATCTCGTCTATATACGAAACTGCAAAACTTTGTACGCCGGCGTCGAAAAAGTCTCGGCGACTTTTTGTCCCGCATGCGTTTTAATTTACACGTGCGCCGAACGGAAATTTATCGTTGATTAAAAACAGCCTCTGAATTCCGTTGGGGCAACTATCCGGGCAATTTAATGGAAAGGTTTGTAATTCCCGAGAGAAAATTCATGGAATTATCTGCACCTACTTTGAGAAAGAGAATAATAAAATAAATAAATAACGTCGATTCTCGTTTCGTCGTACGTGACGCAAACTAGACTCCTCGGAGCTTCCTCCGCAACACGCACGTACCTTCGTACTGCACGTATATGCGATATCCTCCCTGGACGTACGAGTGTTGCGAGGCAAGGTGGATAACGCACGGAGAAAGAGGGCGAGAGAGGAGGAGATGAAAAAAAAACGTTTATGAACCCCCATGTAGCCCATGGGTAGCCCCATGGCTCGGGCGCTGAGAGGTTCTCCCGTACACGCTCCAGCCATAAGTCTATACTTATGGCCTAGGTGGTAGATATGGAGCGGCGGTCGATAATGATCCAATATACCGGTACATCCTCGCGAAGTAATTACAATGATGAGCGGCGAACCGCTACCATCGCTCGACGAAGCTATCGCGCGCGCTCATTTCGCGTCTCTCGCTACATGCGCGTCTATAGATGTGCACGTTCGTGTCCCGCTCTTTTGCTCTTTCGAACTTGCTTTCCATCGAGAAAGACCTAGGCGCGTCGGATCGCAGCAGCCCGTGGCGCGCATCCTCTTGCTCGTTTTTCACGTTTCTGTGTTCTTCCTTCTTCCTTTCATTCGTTTGCTTCTGCTTCGACCTCTCCATCTTCATCTTCGTTTTCCTACACGTCGTAAGAACTCGGCCGCTCGCTACAGGGGGCTCCAGAACGGGTGGAGCTCTGGCGCGGAGGGAAGACGACGAAGACGACGGGCGAGACGAGCCAAGTTGCTCCAGCGTCGTTTCTTCTGAATCGCCCTGTATTTTATACTCGAGGGGAATCTATAGTGAGGACTGTGTGAAGTATATATGCGAGATCCTCTTGCCTCTTGCAACAAGAGCAAACACAGCATCTTCCTCGGGTCGTCACGGGGCCACGGAGCCACGCTCTCCTCCTCGATGCTGCTGCTGCTGCTGCTGCTGCTGCTGTATGCGATATCTTTGAAACACAACTCGCAAGATCTTTCTCCTTTCAAACCATCTCCCCGAAGCTATCATCGAGAGATCATGAAACGAGAGAAAGAGAAGGAGACACACTCCCGACCGGAAGTGCGTTATCGTCGATAACCCTCGGGGGGCTCATCGGAGATGATGAACTTTGCGGAATGCTAAAAATACGGTGTTCCAAGACGGTGTTTCTTTTTCCCGCCGCTCGATCATCGTCGTCAAAAATCATCGTTCCCTCGGCCGAATAGGAAATTTCATTCTTCTTTTTTTTTCCTCGAGCGCGAATGTGATGACACTCGATGACATCCCTCGCGTGACGTGCCATTTCCTCGAAAGAAGCCTCCGCCGTATCTCGCCTCGTGGATTCTCCGAACGTCCCCGATGGATCGATATACACGTAGAATCCTTCTTTTTTCTCCCTCGCGTATCTTTTTCGTCGCCGTCTCGCTGAAATACACGCTCGCGGAGAGAGGATCACGATTTCGATCGCGATTCCGAAATGATCCGATCGATCACGCGGTCCTGCGCGAAACCGAGCGCAGCTTCTCTACACATTATCCCAGCAGTGCGCTGTGTTTGTGTGTGTGTGTTGCGAGAGTCGATGCTTCTTTTTCCTCGCACTGTCAAAATAATAAAAGCTGACGCTCGAGAGAGAAGCAGCCGATGCGAAACGGTCATGTTCTCCCGTGAGTCGCTCTCGGCTCGTGGTAAAATCGTATCACGAAGTGTATTTAGAATTTGAAAAAAATTCATATACATTCATGTACAAATAACCGTTCGCGGAGTACGTTTCGTGTGTAAATACATACAAGAGAGAGAGAGAGAGAGAGAGAGACAAACGAGTCACGTGGAATCACAAAACCGTTCTTGTATACGTTTATACCGTCGCTTCTAGACACCTGAGAGATGATGATTCGCTAGATCGTCACGATTTCGAGCTTACGGAGCACATTACGAGCGTCCAACCTTGCGCGTCGGATAGGAACTGTGTGTGCCGCATTTGACCCAGTTCCGAGGAGACTCGGCGGTAATCCGTTTCTCGCGGTTACCAGCAGCAGCAGCAGCAGCAGCAGAGATGAGAAACGAAACAGGTGTATATATACGTATATACTTTGTACGAATCGTACGAATACAAATGGTATTCCTACGTGTGTGTGTGTGTGTGTTGGTGCAGAGAGCCATAAAACAGCGTTGCTGTGAAATGTCACGAGTCATCATTCGTAGATCGACACGAACGATACGACAACGAAAGTGCATTGTAGATTACGAATCAAGAGGGGGGGGGGGGGGGAAGGGATTCGCAAGATCGTGCTCCCCCGAGAAGAATGGTAATGAGACTATCATTACGTTCCGTAATGCTCGTCCAACGTCCCATCATTTTCAACCAAATCTATCGAGTTTGCCCAGAGGTGACGTCACGATTCCACGTCGATCGATCGATCCACGCGACGAGCCGATCGGCAACGTTTTTCCCTCGACCCACGAGCTAATTGCATCGCCTCTGACTGCGGTGCGCCATTGTACAGCATGTGCATCTCCATCCACGAGTGTTTTACAACACACACACACACGGATCCCGTGTAGAAATTTTGATCGGGAACAAGTCAGGCCCGGTACTGGCTTTCCCGATTTGATATCGGGGCACAGCCAGGCTAGCCAGGCCGGGATCCGGCTAGCAATGTAACGGGTAATCAGTCAGGGCCTGGTTTGATTTCCATACACCGGGAAATAATCGGGAAATGACCAGGGCCTGATCAGCACCCGCTCGGAACGGTAAGCCGGGAAATGGCCATGCCCAGCCATGGCCCTTGCTTGGTTTTCAAATGTCATTCCATGCCACAGCCCGGTTGGAAGCCGACCTGAGACTCAATATGAAATCATACACATTTGTGTAGGGAAATAAGGAAGTAGAGCACACGGAATAAATTGAAACATAAAATTTGAATGTAAGCAAGATAATATTTCAAATTCTATTTTTCCCTCGTCGCACTGCCTTACCAACGAATGTTGCGCGTTAACATATCGGGAGTATATGTATATAACTCGGAACTCGGAATTGTATTCATGGAAATCCCGACCAGGCCATGAGCATTTTCCGACATGGAAATATTGACGAGAATAGCCCGATTTTCCCTATTTGCCCCTTACCAGGCCCTACCTAAAAACTAAGACCAGGCCAAACCAAGGAAATCCAGACCAGGGCCCGGTTTAAAGTCGGGACGTCCAGATCAAATTTCTACACGGGATATCGCTAAAATGTACCGATAGTCGCCGAAACTCGAGTCCTTTTGACGGAAACTTTTGAACGACGGTGTATACACGCTGTACGTGCGTAACGTATGGGTATATCGTTCAAGGACGACCGCGAGAGGGTGCTACGCCACTGTGCATCGCGGGCTTTGACGGTGGTCACCGCGAGACCATCGAGAGCACACGCGTAAAGTGCACATGACTGATACACGTACGCGATTCTCGCGAAGGATATTACGGTTGATATCCGCGGAGAGTATTCCATATGCCGAAGGATGCCGCGATGTATTCGCTGGCACCCGAGTGCACCGCTGTGGCAAACGGCGAACATCGCCGTGAGGGCTTGAAATCCTCTTTCCCTCTCGCTCCGACGAGACGACCGGTCTCGCTCACTCGGAGGGCAACTCTGACGGGTCGCGGAGGCGCGGGATGCGAAGGGGTGAAGAAAGAGGCGCGCACCACACGCGGGGGCACCGCGCGGGGAATATCCACGGGGAGAAGAGTGCGCGACGATGAAGGTGAGTGCAGGAGGGAACCGCGGGAGGGGGGGAAACTGAGGTCGACCGGGATAAACATCCGAGCCCCGCCCGGCACCCGAGGCTGCCGCTGATCCTCTTGTTGCTCCTCTTCCTCGTCTCTTCTCTCATCTTTTTCCTCGGATTTTCGTTCTTTTTTTCCTCTCATCATCATCATCATCATCATCTTCCTCTTCGTCTCTGGTTTCTTCTGTTTATCCCGCAGCTTCCTCCGCTTCGTCCTCCTCTGCGCCTCTGCCAGCGGTGAGGATAGCTTCTTCCTCCAAAGTTCTCACCCAAGTCGCCGAGCGTGAACGTCTTCCAGGTTGCGGCTTTCCAGTTCTCCTTGCAGAGTCGAGCCAGCCTTCGACTCTCCCTCTCTCTCTTCGTCATTCAATCGTTTATTTCTCTCTTTATTCGTCGTTTCTTCCCTGCCCCATAGTTCCTCGGTTCAAAGTCTCTCAGTCACCTTTCCGTGTCTCGCGGATTTTATCCTGTGAAAGACCATCTCCTCCCCCCCCTCGTTCTAGCTCTCGAGTCGGCGCTGGCACGTTACTACCGTTTTCAAAGCTGGCGCATCCAGTGGTGCTGAACAACCTCCTTTTCTCTCAACGCTAGACTGTACGCTGGTACAGTTAATGCATATATATATAGATGCATCTGTATCGAGGCAAAAGTGTTACGAGCTGCACAGGCTGCTGTGGAATCAATGTGATTGCCAGAGGCTGCGAACGTAACTTTACAAAGTAAAATCCTCGTGGTGTGAAGAATGTCGGGAGGCTGGTGTGGTGCCAAGTCGCGGAAATTCGCGGAAAACAAAAGGAGAAAACGAGAGACGAAAGATTTTTCTAAAGAGGAGGGAATTGAACTCGTTTCCGCGGTGGTTTTGCGCGGATCGTGGTCGCGCGTCGCGCATCTTTTCGTCCTTTTATCTCTCGCGCCCCGTAAACTACCAAACTACTAACCGTTCTCCCCGCGATCTCTCGCTCCTCGTCGGAGAGAAAACGCACGCGGAAACGCAGGGTCGCGGGGCGGGGCGGGCTTCGCCTCGAACAGTACATGTGGCTTCCTCCGCGAGCTTGATCTCGCGAGTGCCGCTGCCACGACCTGCTCTCCCGCCGACTCGCGGCAGAACGGACGCATTCCGCGAACGATACAGCCAGAACGAATCTCTTTTATGACGGGAATGGAAAACGTTCGAACGAAAAACATCGTTCGATGATTCGAAAGGAGGAAATGACAAAAAAAACGGCAAAGACACTGCGAAAAAGTCACCGTCGTAGTTACTTCGAAATCGAGCTCCGACGCATGGGAATTTACATCGCGAATATAGACGCGATCGAATAAATCTTTCCAATTTAGTTGGAATTGAGCGTACGGGCATCGCGGAAGAAATATCGCGATCGTTGTCCTCGTCCGTGACGCGGGACATCGATCCAATTGCGGTCAGGTTAATCATTTCGACTCTTTGCTCGTCATGTGCCTCGTCATGTGCTCGTCATGCGCGCGTACATACGTAGGTACGTACAGGTACGCGAGCGAGTGCCGAGAGACGGGAGACGATACATGTGGAAAACATGTGGATGCTGCGTCACGGCTGTCTGCACTTTGCGGTCACAGTTGATCACCCGGTTGTTCCTCCGTACCGATCCTCTCCCCGCACCCCGTTATTACCGAGACTTCCGCGTGCAATATATACGTCACGCGCGCTGCTTTTGTTTCCCGCGAGCGTCCCGTCGACGCGCGTCTTCCGCTCGAGAATATTTTTCGCAGCGCAAGAGACAACGAGCAACGTCGTCGCGTTGTTCACGGAGTATCCTCTCGTCCATCCGCGTACCGTTGAGATTCGTCTCGCGCGGATTCCCCCCCCTCTTTCCCCAAAAGCACATTGAACAGTTTACGGCTTTCGAACAAGCGGGGCCCTCGTTCCCAAACAATTTGCCCGCACCGCAGATTGCTCGTAAATAAAAGATAATCCATCCGACCCGGAAGATAAAAATCATCATCCGCCGCGCGCTCGGGTCCTCTCTGCTTTTGCCGAAGCGGAAAAGCCGGAATCAAGAGATTCTGCGTTACGCGCGCGTATACTCTCGCGCACCGGCTTTTGCCCGCGCGAAGCGAAAGAACAGAGTGCACAGCCGTTGAACGGAGAACACACAGCGTGTGTACAGCGAAGAAACTCGCTGGTCCCTGAAGGCGCGCATCCTTTGCACATACAGATATAACACAGCTCAACATCCTTAAGCAATGCTTTCTTGGTTCGTTCGCGGGTGAACGATCCTCCAGTTATTCATTTTTACGTCGCTCATTGCTCGGATTTTACGAGGCAAAAATTATGAAATTACTCTCTGCGAAGGCTCTCTCGCGCGTATATATACATATATAAACATGGCTCGCGTTTCATCCTTCTTTTTTTTTTTTCGCTCTCGGTATCATCTCTTATATTCACGGCTTTTGTGCACGAGCTGTCTCACTCTCGCGCCCCGTTACAGGAGAGACTTCACCCTCGCCGGAATCGCCTCGGATTCGCCGCTGGCCCCCGACGACCCTCTCATTCAACTCGGCATCTTTTCATCCTCGTACGAAAAACACGTTACGTTTTTTTCTCTTTTTCTTCTCTACCCTTCCTCTTCCCCTCTGCTGTATCCGAGAGAAACGCCGAATCTTCGACAAACTCGTTGTGAAACGAAACAACCTGTTTTCGAACTTTCTATTATTTCCTCATCATAGTGAACTCGCTTCGATGGCGTCGTATTATCCGCGCGCGTCTATACGTACACACCTCTCACTCTGCATTACAAATGGCTATTCTCTGAAAACGTTGCAAACGAGAGCGCTCTAATTGTCGATTTAATTCCAATCGATAAAAGCGCAAGTATACCCGCGCTGCAAATGCGCACTCGGAAAAGTAATGACGGACTCGCCGCGTTTAACCGCGTATGGAATAACGCGGCTCGCTTGTCCGCCGTCTGTTCCAAGTTTCTCCACACTGATTGGCTCTACCAATTTAGCGTCGTCGTCAGGAGGCTGCGCGCTTTTTTTTCCCCCTTTTTCCATCGCAATTCCGTTGTTAATGAACTTAACGTGTTGACTCTCAATCATCGCATATGTATGCACCACTGCGCGTGCACCGTACTCTCGTCACGCACTTTGCTCTCCGATATAATCGTCTCTGTCCTCAATAACATCTTTTTCAACGCTTATTGTCGCTCCTTGTATCGAGAGCCAATGAAAAAATTAGCGCAACCCTGACGCTGCTGCGGTTCATCGAAAGCCAGCAGAGATCGATGTTTCTCTCGGCTCTCTGCTGGGAATACCCGTCGAAATCGATTGCAATTCGATTCGACGTAATTAACGACGGAAAGGAAAAATGGGATCCTGGAAATTTCGGGATGGGATTTTTCGAGATATTTCAACAGGGTTTTTTGAGTTTCCTCGTCAAAGTATCGAGTTTTTGGAAAAAAGTCGACGAGTTTCGTAATCAGCGGAAAATTTCCGATCGAATAGGCTATTGAAATATTAAAAATTGAAAAAAAAAAATTCGACCCATTTTTGGCCACTTTTCCAGAATCGTCGAAAAGTCGAAATTTCAGATGGCCATAACTCTCGTTCAAATTGACGTACATAGGTTTCTTGGGGGGGTTTTGAGACGCCCTCGAGTAGACTTGGAGAATGGTGCAAGTTAAATGTCGATAGCTCGATTCCTTCCCCCTCAAAATCGATGTTGAAAATCAGCGAAAAAAACGCAAAGGGGTATGTATGGGAAAATTGGCGAAAATCGATGGTCCGACTTGAAAAATCTGCCAAAAATCGAAAAAAAAAGATATCGCGATGAACCAAACGGCATTTCGAAGCCTCGACAATTGCAAAGAGACCAAGCACAAGTTGGAGTATCTACCTCAAAGGGGAAAAAAATGACAATCCTTTTAGCGAATCAACTCAATCCAATATTTCAATTGAATATTGAATTTAAAAAATTAAACCAAACAGTCTATATCGATCTATTTTTTCCGCGCGAAAATCGCAAAAAACCGGTCAAAGTGAGAGATTACCCAATTTTTGTTAGTTCACCCATTGAAATTTCGAGTTTTCGAGTTTTTCGTCCAACGTTTAGCTCGAACGAGCGCGCACTGCAGTGGCATTTTCACATTCGTCATCGTAAATTCGCGCCACGAACAGCCGTGCGAGAATACACAGTTGCCGTTTATTCTCGTATATCAATGTTGAAGAATGTACGTGCGAGTATATTAAACGGAATATATTACAGGCGTGTCGTTTCGTTTTCACAGGCAGAAAAGTCACTTGAAATTCTCTCGACGCCACGCGAATATACGCGTCCTGCGCCTTCGCGGTTCAGAGTACGATTCCATTTTATCACCGACTTTTGTATAATTAAAATACGTATAGATTTTTTCATCATGAAAATCGGGGATCGAATAATTGTCAAGATTCCGAAACGGATCATCTCTCAAAATAACGTTCTCTCGATAATCGACGATTTACATAACATTTTACAGATATATCCTCCGTTCGTAATCAACCGATAACACATCGCAGCGATTCAGACATTGCGCAAAAGACGGTATTTCATGGTTTATACGATAATCCATTAACTCCCTTTTTCTTCTTTTAATTACCCATGGTCCATCGGCGTCGCCGAGCCTCTCGATGTACTCGTTGATAAACTCGCGAAAACAGCCCGTAAATATCGTCGGTTGAATTTTATTGAAATTCTAAGTAAGCATCCTCGAGCTCGTAAAAACCTCATCTTTTCTTTCGATTCTTTTTCCACATATTTTTGCCCGGCTACCAGCACGCATCAAACACGCGTCTCGGCCCATTATCCGTCGTTCCCATCTCTCCCCATTTCACCCAGCGCGTCCGCGCTATAAGCACTGTTACCCAATAAAAGCCGTCGGCGAGATACGACGCGCGAGCCTGGATTAATTTTTTTTGCCGTCCTCATTATGACGTCTCTCCTTCCCTCCCCTCTTTCTCGCCCTGCATCTCGTCTCACGCTCCATGGCGTGTGGCACTCTCGCGTACATCATCAAAAAAAAAAAAACAACCATCCGCGGTCGTCGCATCTCCGTTATCGTTTTTACTCCTTTTCCAAATACGGCTCGCGTTTTTTCTCGCCGGCTTGCACGGCTCAGCATCGCCTCTCGTTTTAATCGCCTTCGATCGATATAACTGTACCCGTATCGCCTCGCGATATTTCGCTGAGGAATTAAACGTCGCGAAAGTAATTGTATCATCAGCCGCGAAACAGGCTCAACGTGAATCACGCAGCTTCTCGACTCGTCGCGAGAGAGATGGCGCGGTTATTCCCCTTTTTCCCTGCCCTGTGCGGTATTTACCGAATCCTCGAGTGGATCGAGTCGTTCCACAGATCCATCTGCCGCGCGAGGTATAGAAGCGAATGTGGACCGAATAAGAACGAGAGGCGAAAGAGGCAGAAAAAAAGATGGCGGCGGATGCCGCAGGATGCAGAGGAGCGCATCGCACACCTTGGATTTTACTACCTTCCGCAACGTCTCAATTAAATCTTTGAAATCTCAAACTGCTTACAGCTCCTATCGGTATGCGCCGCGCGATACAGATATATATAATATTCATCGCCGCGGTTTAATGCTCCGGACACTTTTATAACTCGTATACGCGGCGGCGCACATGCGCGTACGAGAATCGCTCGTTTTGTCGCCGAGCTATAAATTTTACACCGCGGTCCCCGCTCTTTACCATTTTATCTCGGGCGTTACTCGTCCCGCGTCGTTTTTTCCTTCTCCTCCACCGACCGCGCGTTTCCCGTGTAGAAATTTGATCTGGACGTCCCGACTTTAGACCGGGCCCTGGTCTGGATTTCCTTGGTTTGGCCTGGTCTTAGTTTTTAGGTAGGGGCCTGGTAAGGGGCAAATAGGGAAAATCGGGCTATTCTCGTCAATATTTCCATGTCGGAAAATGCTCATGGCCTGGTCGGGATTTCCATGAATACAATTCCGAGTTCCGAGTTATATACATATACTCCCGATATGCTCGCCTTCGTTGCGCCTAACGCGCAACATTCGTTGGTAAGGCAGTGCGACGAGGGAAAAATGGAATTTAAAATATGATCTTGCTTACATTTGAATTTTATGTTTCAATTTATTCCGTGTGCTCTACTTCCTTATTTCCCTACACAAATGTGTACGATTTCATATCAAGTCTCAGGTCAGATTCCAACCGGGCTGTGGCATGGAATGACATTTGAAAACCAAGTAAGGGCCATGGCTGGGCATGGCCATTTCCCGGCTTACCGTTCTGAGCGGGTGCTGATCAGGCCCTGGTCATTTCCCGATTATTTCCCGGTGTATGGAAATCAAACCAGGCCCTGACTCATTACCCGTTACATTGCTAGCCGGATCCCGGCCTGGCTAGCCTGGCTATGCCCCGATATCAAATCGGGAAAGCCAGTACCGGGCCTGACTTGTTCCCGATCAAAATTTCTACACGGGTTATCGATGATGATTCGATCCTCGTACGGGTCCAGCGTCATCCGATACGCGTTTGCCCTTTCGATCCGCGCTCGACTCGTCGCTCATCTCGGCTCGTTGTTTCGATGAACTCGGCGAGACACGCACGTATGATTCCCACCGCGGAGGAGGTCCTTTGCGAGGCTTACGGACGATTCCACGGCGTCACGTCAGTTTCTCGTGGGATTACGAGCGTGAGAGAGACTCTCCTCTTCCCCGGGGAGTCACTAAGCCCCGAGAGTCTCATCGAAAATCCCTCGCGCGTTTGACGATGCAGGCGTAGACGCGGAGATGGACGATAATCCACAAAAGTTGAGGGAAAACGAAAAAAGATTGAAAATATTCAGTCGCGGCCGAGTCCTCGGCATCGGCATAGTTATCCGGTGGACAACATCGGACCGAGCGTTTTTTAACGATGAAAAAACCCAGCCCAGGGTACACACGGGAATATGTACTGCGTTGTATGCGAGCACGAAAAGAACAACGGCAGTTCGGACAAGACGAGATGAAACTCGTTCGGTGCTTCTGTGGCCGGATCGCGGTTTCTCGCGTCTCGGTGCGCATCTTTACGAGAAACAACGGCAGCAGTAACATCGGTTCGCGTTCATCGTGTAACGACGCGTTAAACCTCCATTTCACGATGTTACGCTGTTATATTCCTCCGTGAAACGTGTAATTCCGGCGGCGTTTTTTTTATTTTCACTCCGCAAGGAAGGTGCGCGGGACGGGGGATGTGGGGGTATTGACCGAAAAAGAGAGTGCGGACTCGAGAGAGGAGAGACGGCTTTTTTCAAGACCGACGCGTTATAGCTCCTCACCGAGAGGAGCTTCTTCTTCGACGCACATTGGCTCCACATATTTATACAATACATAGAAATACACTCGTGCGATCGGGATCGGACGTGAGCCCCCGGGAGTCAAATACAACGCGGAGGCTTCTCTCGCCGAGTGCTTCTCGCGCAGCAGTCGATCTTCCCGGACGATACGAACGAGAAAAAGTGACGGGGGGGAGAGAGAGAGAGAGAGCCCCCCGTTATCGTCGAGCCCATCTTATCAAAAAGGGCGGCTCGAGACGCGAAAGGGGGGAGGATAAATCATCGGTTCGCCACGACGGGGTACCTTTAATTACCGTCGAGGGTGCGCTGCAAGTAAAAATATGAAGATGTAACGCTCTCTCGTACGAGATTGTCCGCTGTGCAAGTTCACCCGCTGATCTTCCTCCATCGCCAACGATGTGCGTGCTGTGAATCGAGTACGGGAAATAATCAAACGGCAGCAAAAGTAACTACAAAAGAAAAATACGAGAAACTCGTAAATCATTTTTTTCCTCTCTCTCTCTCTCTCTCTGTCTTTTACACAACGACAAACTTGGAACCGGTATAAAACTAAGACTAAGCACGTGACGACCAGAGTCTCCCGATACCCTCAATATTTTCCCTCATTCTCTCGGGTACGAGCTGATAATTTCACTGGCAAAAGTCGGAGTAACACCGTAAGCTCGCGGAGATCGAATAGCTCCGTGGTGGCTCTTCTCTCTCGCCGGTCGAGTGATCGATATCGCTCGCGGAGATGTATAGTCTCTCGTACGAGAGTCAAACGCGAAAGACCGTGACGCTCGTGTGTGTGCGCGCAGCATCCGCGAGTACGTAGCCGGGCAATCAAAGAGCGAAGGGTGAAACACACCTCGTCTTTACCTCGACGTCGACCATGACCATGGTGAATCTGCGTTCGACACACACACACACACACACAGACACACATACCACGTAAACATGACCACGCCTTTGCGAAACAATGCGATGGTTAGAGCTAACAAGCTCTCCCTTCCGCGGAGATCTTTCAACTGTTGGCTACGCTCGTTTCGTATTCCTCCTGTAACCGTTGTCCGCGTGTCTCTCTCCCGTTCGCCGGGCCATTTGCGGCCTTCCGCGCGGACTCGAACGTCTGACGCGCGTTAGAGGTAAATGAGAATTTTATCCAAGGACGTGCCTGGAAATGCCAGGCTCGAAACGGCGCAATACGGCCTTTCAGCTTTGTTCGCCAGATACAAACGTCAATTTGGGAGGGCCTCGTTCTCTCGTTAGATTCGGCCACTTTGATGATAAATTTCCCGACGTTTAAATTGACGAGTGACGCGAGTGACGCGAGTGCGCAGCCTCTTCCAGCAAGAGGCTTTACGCGCGCACCGATCGCTGGCTTCGATCGCAGAAACGAATGAATCGAAACGCCATGTTCGATCTTTACGCGAAAAGTCATTCGTTCGTTGTCACAGAGCGTGGGACGAGAAAATACGGGCGAGAGGGAAGCTTCCGAGGCATCGGAGAGGAGCTCAGAGGCGCATCGACATTGCGATACAAAGCGATCTTGATGATGTCCGAGCGCGGAATCAGGAATTACCGGTGCTTTCCTCACTGCCCACTGCCTCCGTCCGCGAACGTACAAGGTGTTCCCGTCCTCGCGAGGGCGGGAACGTACACGCGAAGCTTTTCAACGCTGAGCGGCGGCGGCGGCAGCGCCCGGAGGGATAGACGGGAACCGGCGCTGAAACATTCCCTCTCTCGCTCGGGTTTCTCTTTTTTTTGAGGACACACGAGCAGCGCCCTTGACGAGAGATCCTCCGGTGCTGGAAACTTTGCCGACGTAACGTACACGGCAAAAAGGATGCTTTTCACTCGTATACGAAGCGCGCAAAGAGAGACATAGAGACCGATAGTTGGACATTGAGCGACGGGCGTAGAAGAGGGTCTCTCTTCCACGTAGCCAGGGCTTTAACCATCTTCCGAGACTGAAAGCTGCCGCGAGCTCGGCGGCTCCTTCCTCTCTTGGAATTCAATGGACATCCTTCCGTCCAATATACTCTTTGGTATATATATCCAACTTTGCTCGCTCATAGCCATAAGAGAGCCCAAATATGGAATTGACGAGACCCGCAAAGACGCGCGAGAGAGAGAGAGAGAGAGAGAAGGTAGCCCGTATAGGTACCATAATCGGTAGTCCAAGCACGGTCAACACACCTCTTCCCTCGCTGTACACATCGTATATACTTAAACATCGTACCTTCGTCTTATTCCCTTTTCCTTCGTCTTAAATCTTCATCGGCGAGAGAGTCAACTTTGTTCGCCTCTTCTCCGCTGGATATACGATCATGTCGAGCCTCGTCACGGCCTCTTCTTTGCTGCTCCCTCGCTGTAAATCCTTTGGAACATCGGGCGTGAAACGCTTCTCGAAAACCAATCGAAAAACGTGGATGATTGTGACAAAATTCGACATTTCGAATCTTGTCTCGGGAAATTTCCTCCGCTGTACTTTTCACTCGGAGAGAACGCCAAAGTACTTGTAAAAAAAGAAGAGTTCCGGTGGCGTGGAGAGAAAAAAAAAAGAATCTCGGAGGAAGAAGAAGAAGAAGCTGGGGGAAAAAAACATCAGATACGGGACCTTCGAGAGGTCGCGGCAGGTTGCTGTATAACTCGAACGACGACGGTACGTACCACCACCCCGATAACTCGGGTGCAAAGAGGCTGGCGCAAGAGCAACTCTCCGAGTTATACATCGTGTGTTCTCCACTTGGACTTACTCGTGACTCCTAGTCCCCTCCCCGCTCCCCGGCAGTCGCGATCCTGTTCTCTTCTGTTCACCACCACCGCGGCGGCGGCGGCGGCGGCGGCGGCAGCGGCGACGGCGGCGGCGGCGGTATATTATATATCCCGAGCGTTTCCCCACCGCCACCGGGGGGATCCTTTTGCCCCGCTGGAGGTGCTGCCTGGTGCTGCCTGGCAGTGCGCCCGATTCTGGTTTCGCCGCTGCTGGTTGCTCCTGTTGCCGCTGCATCTCGTGGACACGGCACGGAGCTGATCCTCTCCCTCTCTCCGTGCCCTCTCTCTCTCTCGCTCTTGCTCCTTTCTTCCTTGTTCCACCAAGGCGCTCTCGTCTCGACTCTGTTGGAGAGCGGGGCTTGTAGCTGCGCCACGCCATGTGACTGATACCCCTTCTCCGAGGCAGGTTGACGAGTCCGTGGGCCTGCCTACCTGCCGCCCGTTGCCCCGCTCCCATTACGACGCGGACTCTCGCGGCAGGTGCACCAACCCAAGTGCCACTCTGCTCCACCTGTGTGTCGCGAGCTGTTCTCGTGAGCGCGCGCGCGCTTGCTGCTGCTGCTGCTGCTGCTGCTGCTGCTGCATTACCGCTCGATCCACCGACCTTCGTTTCTCCACGATTTCTCATAGAGTTTCGTCGTTGCTCTTTGATTATTCAACGCCGCACACGCGGGGAAAAACCTTCCGCGCGTTTTCAACGCCCGAGTGTGTACGTCAGTTTTGTGCTCGAGTCGACCGAGTGTCGGCCGAATCCGCGATACCGCGCCAGTGAAAAACAAACGCATATCGCGCCGTTTCGTGAGAAAAAAAAAAACAGAAATTCGCATCCTCGGGAGCCCCCCGCTCGGCGAAACGTCGCTGCTGCTCCTCGGGGACGGAAATGTTATCTCTGTGACAATTCCGATCGTCGTTCGGATATCATCGAGGCCCGAGATAAAACGGTGAAACGAGAAAAGAGTATCCGGAGAGTTTATTTCGTGTTTATCGAGATCGAGAGGGAGAGAAGAAAACAAACGAGGATAGAGACTTTCGTGCGCGCTGATAAAGTGAAAAAAAATCATACATTCGCGGATGAATATCGGAGCGGTGTCGCAAACACGGGCGGATCGGCCAGCGAGTGTTGGAGTGGAAAGTCCCGCGTCGAGGACTCGTGCGCGAAAGAATTCCAACCCCGAGTACCAACGTGCGCGATAGATCATAAAAATATAGAGATATAGAGAAAATAGCGGCGGCGGCGGCGAAGAAGAGCGGCGAAGAATAATTCCGACGTTTCGCGCGCTTTTCATCGTGACACTTTTTTCGTTTTCAGTGTCATCGTCTCTCGGTAAAAATAGTCTCCTTATAGAGTGTCTCGAGTGCGCGTTTGCGAGCTTCGAAGGCCCTTCTTCCGTATTTAACACTCGCATAACTCACCGTCCGTCTCGGCGCTACGTGAACGACATACAAAGTGCGTCGGTATTTCGTTTTTTTTTCTCCTCCGGTTTTTTTTTCGTTCGCTCGGTTCACCGTTTATCGTTGGAACGCGAGGTGAGAATATATCCTCGTCGTTGCCAGTCGGCTGTCGTATCTTTCGATTCTCCTCTCTCTCGCTCTCTCTCCCTCCCTCTCTCTCTCTCTCTCCCACCTCTCGCGCCATCTCAAAAGCCTGTATATACACAAATATATACATAAAAGTGTGTATAACTTTTGGTCACAAGTGGTGGTGGTCGCGAGTCGCGTCGATGACGCGAGTTTCGTGCCTTATCAGCGGGAAAACGGGGCAGCTGCGGTGATGTCCTAGGCAAAAAACGAGCCAACGAGAGAGCGACTCTCGTCGTGTACCTCCTGTACGTACACGTACGGTGCGCACGCTTGCGTCTCGACAGTGTTCGACTTTTGCTTATCGCCGCGGCTATCTGTCTCTCGGAACTCTGTCGTGTTTAAAACTCCATCGTCGCGACGACGCTCTACTCTGCACAGTGTGGGTGTACCTCGGCCTTTTCTCTCTCTCTCTCTCTCTCTCGCCCTCTTGCACTCGAATCGTCTTTGTCGCTCCGTTTCGCGTCCCTCTTGTCGGATTGCACGTGCGTCCCCGATAACGAGTCTCGACCTCGTACATACTCATCGAGGTGCTCCCGAGGTCCGAGCACTTAACTGTACTCTATTATACCGCCATAAGATACGAGATAGATCGGGGTGCCTCCGAGAGTGCCAATTTTGTACTATTTTTCACAGATTTTTCCGCAAAGCGGGCAAAGTTGCACGAAAAGTCGTTTTGCTTGTGCTTTTTTTCACTCTCTCTCCCTCTCTCTCTCTCCCTCTCTCTCTCTCCCTCTCTCTCTCTTTCTCTCTCCCACGATATTAAACGAGGACCGCTACGATAATTGATTAAGAACCTGGACATTTTAACCTCGACTGCAGGGCGAACCGCGGAGTGGAGATGTCCGCGTCTCGCTGAGAGAATGAGGGAGCTGGACACCGAGAGCCCCGTCGTCTGGCCAGCCTGGTGTTATACCGGTAAGTCACACAGCATCCTCGAAAGTTTCCATTCATCATGCGCGCGTTAATCACGCGATATACCTCCTGTACACACTCTCGTATTATCGATATGTATACATTGTTGACCATGTTTATACACGCATCGCGGTGTAGACACTGCTTTACCGCGATAATTGCCACCGCGCTAACGCGTCGACGCTGGTGATCTTCGCTAAACGTCAAACGCATTCACTCTGCGGTACACGAATACTTGTAAATATTGTGTGTATATACGTGTATACACGAAAAAAACGATCAACGGGGAACGTCATTAATCAAATATCGGGAGATTGACGAATTTTTACGAGCGGAATGATTGATCGAAGGCTCATTTACACGCGCGAATGCCCCGTCAAGTTTTTCGACAAATTCTCGCGATGTACGCCGCGGTAGTGGCAAAAGAAAACAAAACTTTATTGATACACAAATCGCTCCGGCGGATTCGATTTAGAATCTGGAACGGCGATTTTTTGTTTGTTTCTCCGCACCGGAGTTTACGAGCAGCGACAACATTGACGATATCGTTCGCGCTCCAAACGATAACGGCTCTCTTCCGAGCCGATGTTCGATCGATGCTATCGAGAAAATCGATGTCGCTGACGCGTTCGATTGCTCAAAGCTATTAAGAGTATATACCGCCGGAAGGCGTGCTTATTCCCGGCCTTATTCCACGAAATATCGCGACGTTGAACGAAACGACGTACTGTATACGTGGGACTCGTCACTGCGTGTCCGTTGCAGCTTTTTGTTATCTGCATCGCGGAGTATACGAGTCCGACCTTACATTCTTTTCGCGCGGTGATTTGCAAAACGACGCCTCGCGGTGGTATCGGCTTTCGCACGACGAGAAAGAAACGAGGAAAGACGAGAACGCCTCGCGCTCAACTTGGCGAAACTTTGCGCGCAAGTTGATTCTCAAAGTGCGCCTTTGTTTGCGAATTTCAAGGCCAATTTCGAGTATCGCGATTGTCGAATTTTCCACCGACGACGACGACGACGACCCTTGGATCGTTTCGTCAAGTACGCGCTGATTCGCGTTCCAGTCTCGGCGTGTAATTACGATGCTCGGCTCTGACGATTTTACGCGTACGGAGGGGCGGCTGCTCGGCATTTTTCGGCAAGAAGCTGAACGATACCGTCGAGCCCTCCTCCCAGCAGCGGATAGAGGAAACCGCTCGAGTTCCGTTCGAGATTGCGCTTCCACCCGGCGAACGATCACCGCACGCATTTTATCTCGTTTTCTAATCGCTTTGCGGGTCAATTTCGGTCCGCGCAATTTTACGCGCGATCCATCAAGAACCATTCGTCCGTTTGTTTTCTCACACTTGAGAAAAACAGAAAAAAAACAAAAAATACGAGAAAGAAAAAGTAAAAAAACCAATTTTAATCTCCGATGATTCGGCAAAATCGCGGCTGTCGCGGAAATCGGAAGAAAAAAAAACTTTCACAAAAAAATAAATATATAACGCCCCGAGACCGGCTTCGCGATTCCGCGCGCAGCTGCGGAAATTTTCACAGTGTCATTCCCGTATCTTCTCGCGTTCACGGTACAAAGCTCACGTCGCTCGGACTTGATTTATTTATTTATTTTTAAAAATCTTTTTCTTATCGTTTACACCGAGCCTCGCGTCGATTAACATTTCCCGACAGCAGGGGCATATCGCGGTTCGAGCCGCGCGCGCGCGATTGTGGAACGAATTTGTCGAAACGATAATGCTGCGTCTAATTGCAACGCTGAGAATTTCTCCATTTCGGCCTCGATGTGCTTTATTATCGTGGCCAAGTTTCGTACGTTCGTTAGGAGCGCCAACGTGACTCTTCAAAGGAGAAACATTTTTTTCCTCCTCGACCGCAACGGCGAGTACAGTTTTTCCGACCGTTCGTTCCCATCCGCGTGGTTGATTATCGTCTTTGGAGGAAGAGAAAAAAAAATCATAACCGCTTATCCAATTATACGATATTTTCCTTGCGATCTCGCGTTTAAACTCGTCGTATTCGATTAGGTATACCGCATGGAAATTGTCGAGCGCGCGAGCCGTCCGTTTTACACGTGACGAGCGATCCGACACTTTCGTTCCGCCGTATACGCTGACGCTAAACTTTTCTTCCTTTCTTTCCTCATCAACGCTGTGAAACGTTTGTCAGCAAAGTGCCGATATATCGTAATCCTCCTTCGAAGCCAGTCACCTCGTTTAATTGCCTCAGCGTGGGCTTTTCTCGAGTAAAATTGAGACGAATCACACTCTATTATTGTCCGAGCTCGCGCGCGAGCCCTCTGGATATTTATTTGTTATATTTTCTCTCGTCAAGAGTCTCCTGGCTCCTTATCTCCAACCGTGCGGTTCAACTCTGAAGAAACCCTGACGCGTACACGATTTTTGTGTAAATACAGGTGGGTACAATAACGCACCTTCCGAGTACATTTCACCGAGTCACCGCGCGGGTCACAGCGGGAAATGGAGTGATTTTTTGAAACGCGACTTGTTTTTTTTACGAGCAAACGAAACTCGTGAGAAATTTGCTTCTCGCTGAATTGAAAATTACACAAATTTCACTTCGTCGATCCTCCTCACGTACGTGCTTATTCGATAACGGACGTTTTGGAAAAAAAAACGTCGACGGTGTCGATGGGTTAAACGTTTCGGTTCTCCCTACTTTGTCGATCGTAAAATCCGCGTGAATTCGACCTCGATTTTTTTTCCCTGCGTACAAGCGCGAGACGTTAGAAGTTTTAATGAAAAAAAAAGAGGAAAAAACAGCCAGCGAGACAGAGACGAGGAATGATGATAAAACGTTTATTATCGGCGATTTATAATCGATAAACGATCTCGAAACGCATAAATTTCGCAAAAGAAGTCGAAAGTTTTTACGAGCTGGCTGCATGCAGCGCACACGCATCGCGCAAAACGGCAAAGGTCTTTGAATTAATTGACAGTTTGCGTGTGGCTCTCGTATTTCTTCTTTTATCCATCGTGCAATGATTATCAACCGCATATTGCCTGTCAGCCATCCATCCGAGAAACACTTTATATGCATATTCGACTCTCTCTCTCTCTCTCTCGCTTTTCTCCCTTTTATTTTTTCATTCTCTTTATCTCCTCCCCATCTCCCCGTTCCTCTTTCGCTGCCGCGGTTTTTAGGCTCCTTTTCATCGACTCTTTGCTCACCCGGCGAAATAATTGACTCGGCTTTCAGAGACCAGATGGCTGAGCAAAGTGTGGTGGCACGCAGAGCTTTATAAAGATTTTTGCAGGTGTTCGACACGTAAATTCTCGTGGTGTGCATCGCGTCCTGGCATTTCCTCCGAAGAGAGCTGTATCCTCTCGCCCCTCCCCCCAATCCCCCCCCCCCTCTCTGTAAATGCAAACGGGAAGAGCGCAGAAAAAAAGAGAGTAGAAATGAAGAAAAAAAACCTCCAGGTTCCCGTTTCTTATGCCGTTGAATGTTGCTCCTGTTGCTTTTGCTGCTGCTGCTGCTGCTGCTGCTGCTGCTACTGCTGCCGGGCTTCCCGATCACAATTAAGATAGAGCTATATACCTCTTCCCGAGAGAGGGAAAGAGCGAGAGATGAGGCGTATTGCAGAGGGTAAGGGGCTCGCGATAAGGACCTTTTTCGCCCGAGTATATCGGCAAAACGTCTTATTGCCGGTTGTCCGAGGTGTTTTTCTTTTTTCTCATTTTTTTTTTTTTTTTCACGTAGCCAGGCAGTAGCGGCGAACGAGGGAATTTAAATTCCAACGAATGGAAATTGAATTTCTCCGCTTGTTTTCGTACTTTGATTTTTTCAAAATCATTTTTGTACAACGTTGTTGAACGAGCGGTCGTTCTCGCTCTTCAAATTTTTTGCGTCTCGTTTTTTTTTCTCCTCTCAAACGATGCCGTCAAAGGGGAGAACGTCAGAGTTCTTTTCGCATCGTGCACATTCCGCGATTCGACGTAACGGTCAATTAGCCGAGGATTGAACTTTGCTACCGGCGTGTAGAAGAAATCGCAGAGGTTGTGTATTTCTAGTTTGTATTCGTCGATCTCGCAATGATAATATCCCCATCTCGAGTGTCTTTAGAGAGGTTATGCATATACACCACCCGTGTGTTTACACGTTGCGTAACGCGTATTAACGAGTCTGCGATGTTAATCATCGTCGAGTTCCTCGATCCGGAGACTCTCGCTTCTTTTTCTTCTTCTCGACACTACGATGAACTCTGAACGGGGCAAACGTCACTAAATCGCACGCCCCGTGTTTGCGGCAGCGTTTAAACGGTTTTTTTCAGCCTTTTTGGTTTTTCATTTCCATCGCAAACGCGCTGGCATTTCAAAGATGCGCGCGTGTGCGCGATATTGACATTTCGCGGCAACCTTTGCCGCGAAACTCGCCGATGACGGTTAAAACGTATAGGCACATGGTTTTCGTAGCGTATTCGACATTTCTCGCTCGAAATTTTTCGTCGCCATAGCCGGACATCGCTGTACATCGAGTTTCCTCGAGAATGACCTTTCGAATAATTCTCGAGGTCGTACCTTGGGGCCTTGCGAGAGGCCAGCGTTCTCCGGTCAAATTCCGTTGGCGAAGGAAGCTGCGTCTTTCGCGGCCGACCGCGAGAGTGCAGAGGCATGTTATCGGTGTATATGGACACGTCCATGAAAATACTTGAAGAGTTCATCCGGTGGGCATTTATATAGCCGTTGAGAAGAGAGATCGTAAAGACGTCTCGGTGATCGGCGCGGGATAAAACTTTGGGTTTTATGCCCGAAGGTGTTGCTCACGGGCTGACGGTATATACATATATACATACGTTAAAGAACGAAAAAAAAGAGGAAAGAATATGATATTTGCTTCGGGAGATTCTTTTCCCGCGATAGAGACATTTTTTCGGGTATTATCCGGTGAGCGTCGACAGGTATGAGTTTCGGTCATCAGAGGTCGCAAAATCCCTCTTCTTTCGGCGTAACGACGCTCCTCGTTATCGGGCAGTTTTCTTTCTCGGGAGATATCAGCTCGTTTTGATGATTCTTCGGTGAAAAAAAATATACCGAGAGAATTAACGATGCACATGTCGAAGAACCTGGTTGAACGTTCGAGAGATTTTAGCGAGCAATGATTTTTCGAAAACAACTGCTCGGCACAATTTCAGATTGCGAGGAAAGGTATAATCACCGAGTTTTTTTTCACTCCTTGTCGCTGCGAGTTTGAGAGGAGGCGAGAAAAGTCGAAAGCTCGGGCGTGTCTGGAGGGGGAAAAATCGTAAACGAGTCTGTGATGGCTTCAGGGTCCCGGAAGTCTCGCTCGGGGATCTTGAGATGCTGCAAAGTCACGTCGTCCATGTACAAACGCCAAGTGCATCGCCAGAGCGAGAAAAAGCGATGCCTTCGCATCCTCGTTGTATACACAAAGAGAGAGAGAGAGAGAGGATGAGAGAATAATGTCGCGTGAGTTATACGGTATGGGAGAAAAGTTTGTGAATATAACCCCTCGGAACAGTTCTCTTTAGCCAAAGTTACGTGACGTTTATGGCAAAAGACGGTACCGTGTATACACACATAACCCTTCGTTCACTGCCTAATAATGTCTCTCTCTTCTTTATACTCGAACACTCGCCGGGTATATACCTTACAAGATCCTTCCATCTTTCGTCTCTCGGCGTTGACTCTTTCGTTTTGTTCTCGTCCCCCTCTCGCGTTCTCGTTTCTTTTATTTCATTCGCTTCGTTCAAACACGCAACACACTCCCTCGAGGAGCGTTCGAAAGAGAGGAGGCTGCTGCATGGACCGCGAGCGGCGCTCGTTTTCATCCGGTGGGCGTAACGCGCTGCTCGCGTGTATTTACCTCGTCTCCTGTCCTCTTATAACGTGTTCTTCGATCTCTTTGGCCGTATAAATTTTCCTTCCCTCCGCGATACATACGCGAGTGTCTCGTAATGAGAAACCCGGCCGGGTTTCCTCCGTTGGCGCGAAATGGCGGCTCTCTTCTTAATTTATCGTTTTAAAGGCTGCTCCTCGTCCAGCGCTCCCTCGGCCTGGAGAGAGACACGCGGAGACGCTCAAGGGCTGTTTGCCGAGGAGTTTTCAATAAATCCGTCGCTCCCCTGATGGAATTGTCTCTCGTTTCGTTTTTTCTCCCCGTACACCTTCGAAAATGTGCTTTTCTTTCTTTTTCTCCCTTTTCTCTTCGTTTCATCCATTAAAGTACCCGCGACGATTGCAAATTCTCGCGGAGATAAGGTCGAGTCGATAAAAGCTAACCCGAAGAGAGATATTATACGAGGGTCCTTATCCTCTACGGTTATTTCGTCGTTTGGCGCATCCGTAACCTGCCTCGGACGCGACAGACACGCACACTCTCCAGCGGCCCAAAGGGGTCCTTGTTGCTGCATCCGCTGCTTCTACTTTCAGACCTTTTTATTGCGCTCGCCTCCATACGCTCGTTCGGACATATCAGCGAACGTCTCTTTTTCCCCGATTCTTCCATTTTTTTCCCCTCTTTCTCTTCGTTTTTCGCCAATGTGCGTCGTTGAACGAGGAAAGGGATATAACAGCGCTGGAGGTCAGTCGTTTGTAAAATAAAGTCGGTGCGTAACCCGACCTGCGAGACCGCGCGAAGGAAACGTTACCATCGGATCGTAAGCCCGCCGTTTTTATCTGGCCATATTTCAGGATGATTCCGCGCCCCTTAATGTCCACTCTCGCCGGGTTTTCACCTTTTATATACGCCTGTACGCGCGTTCCTCCGACTTTATAAACGCAGTTACCAAGGCCGCGATATCGCGGTGACGACTTAACCCGCGTTTGCCGATTTTCTTCTTTTTTCCCCCACCTCCGCACCCCTCCATTCTACTTTGTCTCCGTCTCACTCGCGCTTAAAATCTACATCGCCGAAACGAGGAAACGCGTGCGAAAAAGGGCGGAAAGGGCTCTCTGCTGCTCCTCGATCTCTTCCAAGGCCATTTTTGTACAAAACAAACTCGCCGTTCAATGACTATATACACGTACACGTTCTTCGCGAGAGATCGATCGCGTTCGATTAACGAACCGGTTGGATCACCCCCCTCCAGCGCGGCGGATAAAACTCGATCGTTATTGGCTTGACGAGTGTCCGGAGCGCGTACGATTTATGGGAAAAGTGTCGTTGAGAATGAGAAGAAACCGATAAAGACGAGAGATGAAAAATATATATTTCGAAGCGAAATTACAGTGTCGCGCGCGAGGGGATCTTATCGATTTGCCGGAGCGAGGGAATATCGCCGAGACAGCGAGTGGGACGACGAAAGTTTGCGCCGTGCACCGTCGCTCTTTCTCCGTGTATATCCGTGTTTGCGTACGAAATACATGTATATTTCGCGCATGCAGAGTGTCCCCGAGCCGAAACCCGATGAAAAGGAAAAAAAAAAGAAGATCGGTCCGAAACGACCGGTGTATATAATACGCGAAACCTCGTGGTCTTTGTATGTTTATACAGAGAAAAGACGCGCGAGAAACCGGTACGGAGATAGATCCGTCGAGAGATATATGCGACGCGCGTGGCGCGACATTACACAGCCGAGAGAGAGAGAGAGAGAGAATCTTTGCCAGTCCTCTCTTCCTCTCTCCTTCTTTTTCCCTCGTCCTGTCGTCTCGGTTGCTCGCAATCGTTAAATTTCTTGATCGATCGATCCGACGACGGGACACGAGAGAAGGACGCGCACCATCGCCGCCAACTTTGTATCAAAGAATCCTAGACACAATGATTTCGCGATGAAAGTCGAGTCCGAGTAGCGAAAAGCATGCAAAAGTGGATTCAGATCCGAAAGAGCAAAGGTCGTCGAAAATACCGGTCCTGCCCGTGGAGCTCCCGGGTTTGATTCTCGAACGTTACCGTCGTTGCTTGATCAAATCCGTACGACCCGTGTAGAAATTTTGATCGGGAACAAGTCAGGCCCGGTACTGGCTTTCCCGATTTGCTATCGGGGCATAGCCAGGCCAGCCAGGCCGGGATCCGGCTAGCAATGTAACGGGTAATCAGTCAGGGCCTGGTTTGATTTCCATACACCGGGAAATAATCGGGAAATGACCAGGGCCTGATCAGCACCCGCTCGGAACGGTAAGCCGGGAAATGGCCATGCCCAGCCATGGCCCTCACTTGGTTTTCAAATGTCATTCCATGCCACAGCCCGGTTGGAATCCGGCCTGAGACTCAATATGAAATCGTACACATTTGTGTAGGGAAATAAGGAAGTAGAGCACACGGAATAAATTGAAACATAAAATTCAAATGTAAGCAAAATAATATTTTTAATTCTATTTTTCCCTCGTCGCACTGCCTTACCAACGAATGTTGCGCGTTAACATATCGGGAGTATATGTATATAACTCGGAACTCGGAATTGTATTCATGGAAATCCCGACCAGGCCATGAGCATTTTCCGACATGGAAATATTGACGAGAATAGCCCGATTTTCCCTATTTGCCCCTTACCAGGCCCCTACCTAAAAACTAAGACCAGGCCAAACCAAGGAAATCCAGACCAGGGCCCGGTCTAAAGTCGGGACGTCCAGATCAAATTTCTACACGGGGAGTGGCTTTTTTCCTCGAGAAAGTATCATCGACGACGAATGACTTTTTCAAACGACTATTTCCCGGTTTTCGATTACGAGCGCGGCCGGAGGAGCATGCCAGCCGCGGATAAGCCGGATACCGCGCTTCGATGCGCGCACCGGAGTGTGCGTTGTTAAGTCTCGGGACTACCCGTCGAGAGATACGGACGGAGAGGAGAAATCTCGCATGAAAAAAAAAAACAAAAAGAAAGAGAGAAAAAGGAGCAGAGAGCTTCGATGAACTCTCGCGCAGAGTCCAGAAGCAGCTACTCATCCTCGGCGCTGCTGTTTCTGAATTCCGTACGGCGCGTTCGCAGGCAGCGAGGGACGCCGAGGTGAAATCAAGAGGTGATGGCCTCGGGGCGTCGGGTCACCCAGATTTCAATCTAGATACAGCATTCCTCGGTTAATTAGTACGGGCTGGACCGAGCGCCGGCTCTCCCCCTCTCTCCCTCTTATCTCATCATCGCACTCAACTTTTCCTTTTCCTCTCCTCTCTCGCATTCTCGCTTTGCCTTCGTTCGAACGCCTCGCGTATTATCGCGGAATTCAGAGTCGACCGGGAAAAATCCCCGTTGAATAATCAGCCTCCCGCGTTCACCCGCGATTAATCACACATTTCACGGCCCTTGAAAATTGGATTATTAACAGCCGCGCGCCGTGTTTAATCCTCCTTGACCGTCGAACTCGCGCGGTAATTGAATTCCCCGAGACGATCGGAGGGAAAATCAAACAGCGAAGCGGTCGTAATAGCCGCGATGGATTTCATTAAATAACGGTACAAATTTATCGCACAATGGAGGCAGGCTAATAAATAATGCACAATGCTGTATTATTTTCGTTTGAAGAATGGAGCAAAGATTCATAGCCGATCTTGCGCGTTAAAGGCGCGGAAAATTAACAGGAAGACACCGACGTTGATTCAAAGTACGCTGTAACGTTGCAGAGGTGTGTGTGTGTGTGTACATAACGTACCGCGCAGCTGCACCACGGTGCAATTGTCTCGATAGTACAGCAATGAAAACTCGCACAATACGAGTGTACAGAGAGCCGGCTGGCATTCGATAAAGTATCAACAGCGTCGGGAAAACAAGATTATCGATTAAGGTAGTTCTATCGTTAGATTCAAATCGAGAAATTGTTTTGCAGTTTTTCTCACATACAAAATGGTTCGCGGGCTTCAGTTAAATAAGAAAAGTTGTTGCAAATCGACTAAAGAACAGCATACTCCAAATTCACGGTCATCCCAGGTGATATGTGCTTGCTCTATAATTACAAAAATTGCGAAAAAAATTTTCTCAAGATTCTTTTGGAAAACTCAAGAAATCTTCTTTGATGTTGCATAAAAATGTATGCAAAGTTTTAGAAGGCTTCACCACGTAGAAGCCAAGATATTCATTGATGAAAATGCAACTTTTAACACGCGCTCTTACGAGAGACTACCGAAAATTGTGATTTTTACCAATAAATATCTCAACTTCCACGTGGTAAAACCTTCCAAAATTTATTACACACGTATATATGACATCAAAGAACACGTATTCAAATTTTCAACAAAATCTTAAGAAAACGATAAAACGATAGAACTACCTCAACGTAGTTCTATCGTTTCATTCAAATCGAGAAATTGTTTTGCAGTTTTTCTCACATACAAAATGGTTCGCGGGCTTCAGTTAAATAAGAAAACTTGTTGCAAATCGACTAAAGAACAGCATACTCCAAATTCACGGTCATCCCAGGTGATATGTGCTTGCTCTATAATTACAAAAATTGCGAAAAAAATTTTCTCAAGATTCTTTTGGAAAACTCAAGAAATCTTCTTTGATGTTGCATAAAAATGTATGCAAAGTTTTAGAAGGCTTCACCACGCAGAAGCCAAGATATTCATTGATGAAAATGCAACTTTTAACACGCGCTCTTACGAGAGACTACCGAAAATTGTGATTTTTACCAATAAATATCTCAACTTCCACGTGGTAAAACCTTCCAAAATTTATTACACACGTATATATGACATCAAAGAATACGTATTCAAATTTTCAACAAAATCTTAAGAAAACGATAAAACGATAGAACTACCTTAAAGGAGCGCGGTGCGTTCAATGCCGAACGATTCATCAGGGTAATACAGCGGGAGGAGGATGAAAATGTCAGAGTAATTTTTTCCTACTTTCGAAACAAAGTACACGACATTTTCTCTCGTCTCCGTCAACCGAGTAGGCTTCGTTGTCTGTTTAAAACATGGACCAGAGTGATTTCCAACTGCAGTTTGCGATAAAACACGCCGGATACTCTGCTTCGCGAGTGTGTGAATCATCGCTGTGCGTTGGAGAGTATATTTATCGAGAATAGGAGGGAAAAGATGGGGAGGAAGAAAAAAAGTTGAATTGTTCGAGGAAGAATGTCGGAATCCGGCATCGGGAGCGCGGTAAAAGCTAGATAAAACAGCGATTGCTGTTTATATACAGAGGTGGTGGTGTGTAGGGTGTGTAGGGTCAGGAAGCAGGAGCGGCGGGTGTTGCCCGGTGTGCACTTGGTCGCGGTTGCACGAAATGGCTCGCCATTAACCGTTTGATTCTGCCTTCGATTCTCACAGCCACGAGTCTGTCTGTACCGTCTATACGCTGCTGCTTCTGCTCCGGCTGCTGTTGCGTCGTTGTCGGTTGCATGAGGAACGTTCTTCGGCGTTTCCATCGCCGCCCTTTGCTACTCGACATTTTATGGCTCCACGGTAGCGAGTCCGAGAAATTATTGCTCCGGCTCTCGCCGTCACGTGAGAAGAGGATTCTCCATCTCCACTTTTTCCTCCAGCTTCTCGCTCGCGCTCTTCTCGCTCGATGTCGAGATATCGACGGGAAATAATAATAATAATAATAATAATACGAAAAGCGCGTGATTCGAGACACTTTGTCCTTACGTAAGCGGTGCGGAGTCTCGGAAGGATCGTGAAATACAGAGAGAGAGAGAGGGAGAGGGAGAGGGAGAAGAGTGATAAATCCAACCGGCAGGACCGGTGATCCAAATATTCTTCTTATGGATATATCTCGCGTCGATCTCACTCGCTGTCCCTCTCTCTCTCTCTCTCTCTTTGAAGGAATCACGTGTGCTCCACGCTCTCTCGTCGACGATCCTGGCTAAAGATGGATCGACGTACGACGATTCGGGTAAATGATATTCCACACCAGTTTCACCGTATACCGCGCTTCTTTCACTCGGCGCACGAGCGAGAAAAAAAAATGGTACAGCGAGAGAGACAGAAACAGGAGGCACGAGAGTGAAATCCAATTCCTCTCTCGCACCTCGCGAACCCATTAATCTCTCGTATACACGCGGTTGTAGTCGACGAACCGCAGAGACGAGAGCAATGCGGCAGAATTAACGGACACACACACACACACACACACTCTCTCTCATATATGTAACGTAACGTGCAACATTCGATACGTTAAGGATCAAAGAAATCTCGATTACTTCTATGCCCATTTGCCGCTGAATTCGCAAGCCTATATACGTTTCTGTCCAACGTAACACGTATTATAGCACGAAAACTCTAGATTGGTGGCAGCGGGTACGAGGCAGAGCCGACAGCGAAAAAAATACATGTATAAATAAGCTCGAAGCGACGAATCTCGATTCGTTCTCGTCCACTTTCTTTTTTCGTCTATCGCTCGCTGCTTTTCACTCGAGGCTTTTACCGACGCTGTGCTGCTGCTGCTGCTGCGACCAACGTCTCTCCGTCTCTCCAAGGCGTCGCTAAACTCCTCGCGTCTTTAGCAGCACGGAGCGTTATACACGTCCGTGCTCGTCTCACCTGCTGTTAAACCGGTAGCTTATTCAACGTACAGCGCGGAGCGCAAACGCCGCGGGGTACATTGTAAGATACACGCAAGACTGTTCTATATTAGCCCAGAGGGAGAAAAAAAAAGAGAGAGAGAGAGAGGAATTTCTACCATCGCAAATGTCCCCAAAGGATTTATCGTCGGTTCTGAGACTGACGAAGCTCGCGAGGCAACGACGACTGCCTTTGCTTTACGCGACGATTTTTCCATACCGCGTCTCAAACGAATCCGCGAAACAAGAAACCCCGTTTGATCGTGACAACTTTATTGCCAAAGCGATATCGACTCGATTTCGAAAAAACGGGGACGATTTACAAAAATAAAATGTAGAAAAATCGAGTTTCACGCGGCGATGTTTCGTTTGACTTTTTGTTGCGCAAGAATTTCGTCGATATCGCCTCGTCGCCGAGGTCGTGAACGATTTTTCACACCGCCAGAGTCTGATTATTACGCCAGAAAAAAAGGCGTGGAGCAATCACCGAGAAAGACAGAGAGAGAGAGAGAACACAAACTCGATCTGCACAGTTTTGCGACTTTGCGTATAAGCATACATAAATATCGTTGAATCGTTGCGTCCCCCGATCTTTACTTTCGAAAATAAACGGCGAGACAAACTCTCGGAAAGTCGAACGAGTTTGCTCGCCGACGAGCTTCTCGCGACGAGATAATTTCCCATCTTGGCGGGGACTCGCGGGGGGGAGGAAAGTCAAAAATATGTATAAACCGGAGAGGGAAACGAAAAGTCTGTTATTGCAGGAGCAAACTCGAGGACAATTTGCCTCTCCGGCTCGTGACGTGCTCCACCCTCCTGCTCGTCTCTTCCATCTCCCGACGTCCCTCTCATTTCGTTTTTCTTCTCAATGTTCTTCCACCGAGTCTCGCCGTGAATGACGGCGTGCAGCGAGAGAACGAAGATGACGACCGCGAATTCTCTCGATCCTGATCCTCTACCTACCGTTTATGTATCTAATGACTCGGTGGCAGGTGCGCCTGCAAAGTGCATCATCCTTTCTGCGCTGTATATATATATATATATATTGTTTTTTTTATCCGACGGCCACCCGGTACGTTCTCGAGAGCCTCGTCATCTCTCGGACGAAGAACCGGCGTCTTTCGACGTCTCGAGCGCTACCATGTCGAAATTAAAAGTACATTGAGGTGGGGGGGGGCGAGAGAGACGAAACGACGAGATTTGGATTATTTTCGTCACATCCGCTCGACGGTTTTTGTTTCCCCCGCGAACCTTCCGAGTGGCCCCGATTGCTCTCATTTCACGACCAAAAAAGCGCAGCGAATCGCGCATCGTCGCTCGAATTTTCGATGAAAAAGAGCGAGTTCATCGCGCGTGTTTTTTTTTTTCCTCTCCGGATGATGTAGAAAGCTCGAGCGCTCGAATAAGCGGAGCGTAATCACACGCGCGTCGCCGAGCCTCGTAAGAATAACACCGGAGAGGTGAGGAAAAATAACAACGCGTCGAGCACGAGTGGAGAATCCCGATGGACCGCAAAAAAAAAAAACGATGGTACACCGTGATTCGACGTTCGGGACGAACCTTTCGATGTTATTCTTCAACCGCTGCTACTATTTGCCTCTCTCGGAGCTTGCCCGCACGATGATAAATAAATTCGTGGCGTTGCGATAAGAAAAAAAAACGCGCGATCTCTCTCGCGACTCTCACACCGCGCGGATACATTCGTACGGGACGTATTGTATAAATGCCGTCCGTAGGTATGGGTCCATATATGCCGATGGATTCGTGCCAGCAGCTTCATGTACGCTGTTGCGTTTACGAATATATACGCGTATAGTCCCCGCGTTGGGGTAATTAATTATCAGAGTCCCTCGCCCGCTGACGCGTCGAGAGAGGTGTCGACCGATCGACGAGGCGTTAGGGTGAGAGCCATCTCGCGCGCGAGAGTCAAAGGTGGAAACGATTCATTCATTTATTTTCCTCCATTCATTCGTTCGAGCCATTCATAACGTCGAAAAGCGGAGGCTCGGGAATCACGCTAGGCCTCATCAGCCGCGACTCGTTTACTCCGTAATCCCGCACGCGCGCGCCAGACTCCGTCCTCGTCGGTCGAATTTCCACATTGAGCTCGTTGCAACGCGGGCGCGGTTGGAAAAGTACCGAGGGAGGATGGTCCCTTTCGCGTAGCGCGCAAAATTGTGAGGACGTCGGGGTGAAGATTCCCTCGTCGGTGTATAGAAAAGCGGCCGAGGAATTAACGAGGGTCCCCGCGATGTCGACAGCAGCCCCACCCAGAAGCGGAAGGCAACCCGCCGGAGAGCGAGAGAAGCTCGCACGCGTTCGTTAGCATCTCGTCAATTATATCGAAGCCTCTTTTCCCCTCTCGCTCTTTCATCGAACCTCCTCTCATCGCGATGTCTCTTTTCTCTCTTTTTCATGCTCTCTTCTCTCCCTCTCTCTCTCTCGTACGTCGTAGCAGTGTACGGTTTATACACACACTTTTATCCTCGATGATAAATCACTCGGCCGAGCAGCCTTTTCCACCGACGCCACACCGTGCAGCTATATTTCTGGATTATTATTCGATTCTCTCCTCCACTACCGTGCTTGAATTCTCACACACGCTGCTCTCGTTATTATATCCACCCGTGCGTAATTGTAAATCGACGGAAGTTCGCACCGCCCATACACGAACGTTCCTTCCATCTTCGGCTCCGCGAGAGAAAAAAAAGGGAAATGTGAGACACAACCGCGATCTCGTACGCGAAAGAGAAAGCGCAGCGGAGCTCGAACGCGATTTTGTCGAACTTGACAAAGTTTCGTATTTTTCCGAGGTGTCACTTTTTTGTACGCGAGCAGAGACTTTTATGATCGCGGTGTTCCGAGAGTCGAGAGCCTTCGGAGAAGCGCGATCGCGTGGGCGATGCAATAGTGCCAGCGGTCCATTCATTACGGTCCATCAAGAATGCCCGAGAGTGTGTGCTCGCGTACGAGACATCTCCCATTGAGATTTCTCTCTCGATCTCGAGCTCATGATCGAACATTAACGAACAAACGTTTCCGTCGTTGCTCCGCGCTTCGCTTTTCCATGATTTTCGCTATAACGAACCGAGGCCATCCCAAAGGCCTACCTCGTTACGTAGCTCGGTCCATCGGAGCTTGTACAAGTGATGCTGCGTTGTTCACGCCTCTGCGTTGTATCAAAACGACGATAATGGGACAATTTCGTATGCCAAACATTGTTCCATTCGCGAGGCGTTCCTCCAGCGAGGAATTCAAATTGCTCTCCGCGATTCTCGTATTCACGATCGCAACTTTAATCTCTCACATTTTTTTTATTCATCCTCGACTGTTTCTCATACTTTCACGAACAAATGAAAAAATGAAGATAAAATCCCAAAAGCTTACCTCGTCGGGTAGCTCGGTCCATCGGAGCTTGTACAAGCGCCACAAGTGATGCTGCGTTGTTCACGCCTCTGCGTTGTATCAAAACGACGATAATAGGACAATTTCATATACCAATTTTTATTTATCCTCGACTGTGTCTCATACTTTCACGAACAAATGAAAAAATGAAGACAAAATCCCAAAAGCTTACCTCGTTGGGTAGCTCGGTCCATCGGAGCTTGTACAAGCGCCACAAGTGATGCTGCGTTGTATCAAAACGACGATAATAAGACAATTTCGTATACCAATTTTGATTTATCCTCGACTGTTTTCCATACTTTCAACCAACATCATGAACGATCGATAACGAGTATACGTGACAATTTTCGTGAAACGCGACAACGAAAATGAAAAAATGAAAGCAAGGATGCTGGGACATTGAACGTCGATACAATGTGGATCGTACGTTGAACCGGAATGTCTCGATAAACAGAATTTGACGTTGTATACGTACGAACGTACGTGTATGCCCCAAAGAGCGTACAGAGGGCGCTTTCGTTTATCGTGTGTACATGAAACTCTACCGCTCCTACACGGTGTGGATTTACCTGTGAGAAACCATTTGGATACATCGTGCGACTTGCCCACGCTGTATATGGCGAGTAAAGACAATGCGATAAACACGTGTCCCCCCCCTCGCCCCTACGATCGCTTTTTCTCTCACTCTGTGTACGCGCGAGACAATTCCGTGTTTAGTGTCATTCGACTCTCGACGGCACACCGACTCGTCCGATCTCTCGGCAAAGTTTCTCCTCCGCGATGCTCCGCTCTGTATAGACATTGTATAACCCACGGCAGTACGAACGACGTGTAGCGCGAAAAGAGAAGAAAAGAAACGGCGCACTGTGCGACCGTGTCTCGGCTTCAAAAGTGAGATTTTGCTCCAACAAAGCAATCGCGATCAGAAATGTATAATGCCAATCGGCGTTGTATGGAGTGACACGAGGTTGTAACGCGGGAGAAAAAATTTGTAAACGTCGAGGGTATTTGCAAAGACAACATGAAAAATACGGCGATGAAATTATGGTAATGAAGTCTCGGATGAAATTTTTGAGAAAGAAATAAATAAACGCGATTCGACGATCTCGAGTGACACGGAGAGAAACCCACGCGATCGCCCTCGAGGCGACTCGCAAAAATCTCTCGAAGAATATTTATATCCTCCAGCTTGGATCTATATTTCTCGAGCGAACTTTTTCCAAAGTTTTTTTTTTTCTTTCATTTATTCTCAAATCCTCCGTCGTTCCCCTGCGAATCGGTGATCGGTAATCCCTCGGCCTCTCGCGCCCCTTCGCCCCACTTGTTTTATTCGATAAATCGAAAGAGACGTCGGACGACATTTTTCTCGGTATTCTCAAAGAGCGAAAGGTCGGCCATCGATGTTCGCGTCGTTTTATTCTCCTTAGTATCTCGAGGATCATTCATTTTTTTTCGTACAGAGAGATGATTTTTTTCTCGCGGAAATCAATGCGCCGAGGGTCCTCGATGTTCGGAGGGACTTTACTGTTTTTCGTCAGGGGTATCTTTTTCTCCTCGGTGTTTTTGACGACGACGTTTACCGCTCGTGTGTCATCCGTGACAGTGGCGTTCTTTGCACTCGCCGAGAGCCGAGATGACAAAAATGAGAAGCTAGGAAGAGGGGGGAGCGCAAACGAGGAATATTCCACGTGAGAGACGCATTCGTCTCTTCCTCCTTCTCTCGCGATAAATAAAATTTCCTCGTCTCTCTCTTTGTACAACATGTGTGCCTCCTCCGTGTGTATGTGAGTACACGGAGAGTCGTCCGGGGACACGACCTCAGGTGAGCCTTCTTCGGGTGACCCGAACCGGTCTGTTCCTTTTCTCGCGATCGCGAGAAATCGCTTTACGTCGAGACAGGGATTCTCAACCGTCCAGCGCGGGAGTTCGAATCTCCGTCGTCGAAAAATCGTCGGTCAAAACGCGTCATCGCGGCAGGATTAATGACGTCGCGAGACGTCGGTGAGAGGCAAAAAAAAAGATGAAGAAACCTCGACCGCGCGACGTTCGATGCGGGAAAACATTTTTGAAACGCATTTTTCCCGAAAAAAAAATATATCCACGTACGGAATCGCTACCGTGTACACACGAGTGAAAAGAGGAGTAAGAGTGAAAGGCGCTTGCCATGCGCGTATCCGCGAAACACGATGACTGTCACGGCGACACTCAATATCGCGAAAAGAACGAGTATATTATTAGTCTCGGCAAAGATATCGGATCGGCTTGTCAATGGCCTCGTTATTACGTCTCAAATAATATAAACACCAGCGGGTTACACCGTCAGCGATATATCGATTGCTGACAAATGGAAAAGAGCCGATACGCAAACGATCGTCGACCGTACGCGCAAAGTTTCGCTCGAATTCCGCGGCTTTTTTCGGCGACTCGCGCGTCCAAGACATTTTATTCGCTCGATTATAATGTCACACGTATAGTACGCGAGAACGAGCAAGGATGCGATGGTACGAAAAATGCCACGCGATTGTTACAAAGAGATATTAGAATTCCAAGCTTTTTAATTACCTCCTATTATTCGGTATAACCTGCAGCAATCCTCGTGTATAAAAAATACGTTTACACACGAACGTTTAAGGTAGTTCTATCGTTAGATTCAAATCGAGAAATTGTTTTGCAGTTTTTCTCACATACAAAATGGTTCGCGGGCTTCAGTTAAATAAGAAAAGTTGTTGCAAATCGACTAAAGAACAGCATACTCCAAATTCACGGTCATCCCAGGTGATATGTGCTTGCTCTATAATTACAAAAATTGCGAAAAAAATTTTCTCAAGATTTTTTTGGAAAACTCGAGAAATCTTCTTTGATGTTGCATAAAAATGTATGCAAAGTTTTAGAAGGCTTCACCACGTAGAAGCCGAGATATTCATTGATGAAAATGCAACTTTTAACACGCGCTCTTACGAGAGACTACCGAAAATTGTGATTTTTACCAATAAATATCTCAACTTCCACGTGGTAAAACCTTCCAAAATTTATTACACACGTATATATGACATCAAAGAATACGTATTCAAATTTTCAACAAAATCTTAAGAAAACGATAAAACGATAGAACTACCTTAAGGTAGTTCTACCTTAAGGTAGTTCTATCGTTAGATTCAAATCGAGAAATTGTTTTGCAGTTTTTCTCACATACAAAATGGTTCGCGGGCTTCGGTTAAATAAGAAAAGTTGTTGCAAATCGACTAAAGAACAGCATACTCCAAATTCACGGTCATCCCAGGTGATATGTGCTTGCTCTATAATTACAAAAATTGCGAAAAAAATTTTCTTAAGATTCTTTTGGAAAACTCGAGAAATCTTCTTTGATGTTGCATAAAAATGTATGCAAAGTTTTAGAAGGCTTCACCACGTAGAAGCCAAGATATTCATTGATGAAAATGCAACTTTTAACACGCGCTCTTACGAGAGACTACCGAAAATTGTGATTTTTACCAATAAATATCTCAACTTCCACGTGGTAAAACCTTCCAAAATTTATTACACACGTATATATGACATCAAAGAATACGTATTCAAATTTTCAACAAAATCTTAAGAAAACGATAAAACGATAGAACTACCTTAAGCGTATTTTCTGTCCCTCGCGTGTGCTTCGAGCCTCGTTGGGTGACACGGAGAATCGTCGCCTCGTGTGTGACACCTCTGACACCTTTGATGCACATCGTCGTAACGCTGTATAATAAAATAATGCACGAGCATATGTATATCGTGTATCGCGCGTGAGAAACGTGCGCGATATCCCTCGGAGAGGCGTCTTTGCGCGGAGGCTCGCGAATATCCGCGGTGTGTGCGTCTCGGGGACGCCGTGAAGTTGCGGGTAAAGTACGCCAAGTGGGGAAGGGGGGGATAAACGAGGGGTGAACACGTATCGCCACCTCTGACTGAGGATGCTTCTTCCACCTGATGAATATACTTTTTTTTTCACCTTCTCTCCGCGCGAGCGTAAAGTGCGTCTTACACGCTGCATTCTGCCGACATTTTGCGTCGCGAGCTCCGAGTATCCTGACCCCTCGACCTGCCTCGTGGTCGTAGATCGTCAACCCTCCGGACTCGTATACTCTCTCGCGGATTTTATGTCCGTGTACCGCGGGGTAACTCGGAGTTCGAGGAACGACCTTTGACGCTGCTCGCGCCATCTCAGGGATAGCTCCGTTCAGTTTTTTACGTCCTTCGTCCTTTGCTCCGATGATCGCATCTCCTCCGGTGAAATTCAGCTATCGATTAGATCGTAAAGTGAGTCGCGATCGAAAGGCGCGTCGAGGATCTTTTTTGGCGCCGGGGATAAAGCACGAGGGCGCCAGAGTGCGGCGCGCGCTCGCGAAAGCGAGGGGGAAATTTTGAAGAGAACCCAAAAGAACCTCGAGTACGAGCGAGAAACTGTCAACGAGAGAGGGAGAGAGAGAGAGACACGCGCAAAAGGGGCTTGAAGTGTAGATAAGAGGGCGAGAAACGAAGGGGAGAAAAAACAAACGCATTGTGCATATAATACGCGCGAGCGTGACTCGTATGGCAGCTTTTTGTCGCCCATACGCGTGCAACATATGTGGGAGATATATACGCAAGAGAGGTGTAACGAGAGGGGGGGGGGGATGGGTTTTAACGCGAATATGTATACGTGCACTCGCGAGGACCTAAGCCGGCGCGAGGATTGTCGTAAATGTCTTCATTCGTAAGATATGAGATGCCGTGGGCGTCTCAGGTCGGTCCGAGAGCACAAAGAGAGACGGAGAGCGAGAAACGCGGAGAAAACAGTCTCTCGACTTTTTCTCTCTCTCTCTCTTTCGCGAACGCTCGTTTATGATGCGTTTACCTTTGCTCGGGTGAAGAAGGTATCGCGAGTGGTCTTCCCATGGGGTTTCTGCATATGCGCGAGAAAAAAAGATTGAAAAGAGGCAAACGAAACGAACGAGAAGAAAAAAACCTTCCCCGTGCAAAGAATAAGACGTAACTTTCCAAACACGTGGATGGCCCGCGCAGCTTGCTCGTAAACATCATTTTGTATGTAAAAACATTGTTAATAAAGACCGTATAATATCTTTTTCACGGAAATTCCTCTCTCTCTCTCTCTCTCTCTCTCTCTCTCTCTCTCTCTCTGTGCGAAACAATTCGAAAAAAGCCGCGGGGAATCTCGAGGAACATAAGAAACGCAACGAACGAGCGACAAAATTATCAGCGCGGCCTGGATAGGGTGTAAAAAAAAAAAAATCTGTATCCTCACGCGAAATCCGACGATTTGACGATTTGCACTTTTCGTTTGACAACGACGCTCCGTCAAATTTCTCCGATACAATACCGCCGCGACTCGGACGTGTGTCATTTTCCCGAGATGACGATGATTCATTCAGTTTTTTGTCTCTCCGCCGGACGGGAGCCCAGGCGATATTTCACGAATGGACAAAAGGGAAGATTGAAATATGCATGTACGTACGTACGTGTGCGTAGTCACGACTCGTTCGGGGGGAAAAAAAGAAAAAATCGAGAATGGGAGGGTCAAGGAAGCGCGGAGTGTCGAGTCGAGTCGTTCCTCCGTCTGTCTGCACGCGGCTCGCACGTAACTCACGTCCTCTCTGTACGCGTTGCAGCCATGTGCATGTGTGTACCAAACGATACATACATTGTATATTCTTCACGTACGTGTATAAATATTTATACACATATATATATATATATATAAATGTACGGTGAAAAATCCACCCGCGCTTTTTCACGAGCATCCTCCTTTCCGCGCACGTTCCCGTGCGCACGCGAGAACGAAAGAAAGAAACAGACACAAAAGGGCTAAACCCACGCGTTTTCACTCATAAAGCAATCGGGATTACGCCTTTTTGTCTCCACGGCCACGTGTACCATGATTATACCGTATATTCTCCTTGTATACGACGTACATGCGCGTCTTGCGCTCCGAGAGTGTGTTGCTTTCCCGAGCGTTGAAATTTCACAAAGATTAGTGTGTTGGCGTGAACGTGGGTTGCCGCGGAATGACGAAGAACGACGTGGACCGTACGTACGCGGGCATAGCTTTTCGATTTTCTAAACGCACTTATGGCCTGCGTACGAATGCAGAGTTTCGCCGGCGCGCACGCGGCACTCTCCCGCGTGCGTGCGCGAAGGTTACGCGTCGTTGAGGAACCACCGCAACGTCGCTTGGAACACGGGTCGAGACCTCGCATGTCAAGGGTCAAGCCGCACCCTTCATTGTATATCCTGCCCACGTGACCGGATTACACAGTCGTCATCATTCGCGTCACCGTCTTCCTTCCTTCCTTCCTCCCTCTTTCGTCTCCTCTCCGCTGTATCATTCGTATCCGCACGTACAGACTTTGATAGTGCGGCGATAGCCGCACCCGAGTATCTCGTTAGGCTCTCGTACACGAATTTGAAAATTGGGAATAAACACGCGAATTTATTGTGATTATTGAATTGAAATAATCAATTGGAATAACGAAATTGTACGTTTCAAATCGAAAATTGACATTTTTCACGAAATTAATTTCTTAATTGGCTCTTGTACGTAATGAAACGCGAATTTCCGAAATCGACTCGCGAGGATGCGGCATCATTGTCGCAATATCGAATCTCCGTACGAGAGAGGCTGTGAGGGAGATGAAACGGTACGCCCCCAGGTGCTTCTCTGAAACGCGAGAAGTTGATGAACGCCCTCGCGCGCGTTACAGCGCGCGGTGTGTCGCGGCAGAATTAATTCTTCGACGCCATCAAAGGCGTACACCCATAGAGAAGCGTATAATGTATTTATAACGATATGCTCCCGCTGGCAAACAGACGTAAAACCCACGACTTTTAACGCCCAAAGTTTTATGAGCCTTTTGTTCGCGAATGATGGCACGAAATGACGCGAACGAGATCGCGAGAGAGGGCAAAATGCGAATGATCAACGACGCCTCGATACTATTGTACACGTTCATTCTCCAATTGCCATTATTTCATCGCGTCACAGAGCTTACCGATGCAATGTTCCGCGAGCCAACATCCAATTTGTAAATTGCATGCATAATGAGATTATAGAGCCATTGTATCGGAGAGGATAAATTACGCGATGAAAAGAGGCTTCTTTGCTGCCTTTCATTTCGATAAATCGTTAAATCTATGATTGTCGTAGATTTTTTTTCTCAGCTCGAATTAACCCTAAAACGCGATGAATGCTCCGAAATCGGACACGATATGCATTCGCCGCATAAATCTCTCGAGCATCGCAGCATCTCTCGTCTATAGCGAGACACGTATTAGCACCAGAGTCGATCTATGAGAACGATGAGTGTAACCTTTCGCTACAGGCTCAACGTGCGCATGTGGGAGATTCATTTTTATTTCCTCTGCTCTCGTGCTCTCGTACAAACGACTTGCCACAGTGTGTACATACATGTATACACACTCACACAAAACGAACATCGCGAATCGATATATAATTTCATCGTCTTCCTCATTAGCTCCTTTGCCAGGCGGCTCTCGAGCACCGACCAAGCCGATCACCCAGCAGACGTTGAAGAATACGTAACGAATTACAATACAAAATGTACATGACGTAATTCTCAAACGTACACGTGTATGTACGCACACGGCACGTATGTAACTCGAGATTCTCACGAGAGTAGATCGATGAATAATTAAAGTGACGCTCGATAAATCAAAAGCCGCGAATAAATATCGCACACGACGCTCTCTCGCGCGCTCTCTTTTTATTATTCCCTCGTTTGATGGAATATATATCCTACGCGTTGCTTTTACGGCTATCGCAGGGGTCGTTATGTTATTTCGCGCTTGTGCAAAACTCTCACGCGTCAACCGCGGCCTAAACGCACCATTCGTTATTTCGAACAAACCTGCATCGAATATCGTATTATGGGCTTCCATATAAATCCTCACGAAAATGTATATTTTACACACACACACACGCGCGCGCTTGGGAGCGAATTGAAATAATAAAATATGCCCGTTGTGTGGCGCAAACACGAGAAAGATCTATCGGCACGTAATCGTTTACGCTCGAACCCCGGCATCAGCTGAAACCGCAGGTTTTCTGCATCTTTCGCGATTTATGGAAGCAATAACCTTTAACGCTCCGCGAGATTATCGCTAATGCGAACGCGAAAATACCTTTTTTTCCCCATTCTACTCTCGTTTTTCTCTCGTTCCATCAACGGGTTCCTAATGATTCTCGATAAATTCGAGGCAGTCAAGATTCAGAGTTTTCGTTGATCGCGCGTTGATATTTATCCTCTAGAATGTATAAACGCGTCTATCCAATCGCGCGGGGGGAAAACGCTGTAGCGCGGGTGCGCTCGCGTGAAACCTCGTCGACAGCTCCGACCGCGAACGAAGATGTAAATCTTCGGTACCGCGGCGGCGGCGGCGGCGGCGGCGACGGCGGCGGCGGCGGCGCGGTCGAGTGAGGAAGATGTATACACGTGTGTGTGTGTGTGTGTGTGTGTGTGTCTATACGTGTATACACAAAGCTGAGAGCGTAAAGCTCGTGTATTACACGCTATACGGTGGCGGCTATTAATTCATTCATGAATTGTTGCGCGTCAAGGCGGGTGCCCACCTGTCGGCAGATCGCCGTGACGAGATAGCGGATAAAAGACCTCCGGGATTGGCACCTCTGCTTGCGCGCAGTTTCACACACGTATACGGAGATAAATCCGAGTTGTACACGTGTAAACGTATGATATACAGACTCCCTCTAGGACCCTAAACGTCGGGGAAATAAACGACAGACGGGGAACGCGCGATTCCCGAATTATTATTCCACACTCGGCGTAAACAGTGTCAACGATAGTAATGACGACGTTTATCGTCGATCGAGGCGAATCTCGCGGTGATAATCAGCTGAAACATGATGTATATCGGTGCTTTATATTCCGAATATAAACGGGAACTGCGCTAAAGCCAATTTAGGCGGAATACGTCGTCGCGGCGTCGTAAACGAGCCTCGATAGCATCTGCCTTTCTCTCTCAACGCGAGATTATTCTACGTTTGAATATACATCGCGTGTATACCGGACATTTTTGCATATCTCCTCCGTTATTTCTCGGTGCATCGCAGCAGACTCGTGCCTCTGCTCTCGGGATAATTTACACGTCGAGATGAGACAAGGGATGACTTTATTGACTCGCGATCTCGCTGACGATACTTTGAGAAAGACGCGAGGAAGAAAAAACATCCGCTCATCCGCGTTTTTATTTTCGAGTTTGAAGGTTCGATCGGTGGATGATTCGAAAAAAAAAAGAAAATAATCAGAGATAAATTTCATTCAACATGGAAATGCCGGTGCGCGAAGCGCGTAACGTACACGAGTATAGCCCTCGTCCTTTGAACATTCTCCGTGCTCGCCGACAAATGATGCGATTTCCCCCCTCCCCCTTTTTCACCCCGCGAGCTAATCCGCCGTAACGATCTAATAATCGCTGCCATTTACGGTGAAAAACCGGATTCTTCGGGTTCCATAATCGGGCGGTAGGAAAATTTCAATCGTTAAAACCGTCATTCGAACACCACGCTGCGGGTGGCTCGAGTCTCAAACGTCAGATAATTTTGCATACTTTAGATCTAATTTCGCGTTTTCTTTCCTCCTCGTCAAGAGGATAAATAAATTCGAGCTTTTTGCTAACCGTACCGTATGCCGAGCTGTTTTTTTCCCCCCTTTTTATTCATCCGAGGTAAATGTCTTAATCCCGAATTATAAGAGAAGTTCGTTAGCGAATTCATAGGTTAATCAAGGTAGGATGCTTGAAAGTATTTTTTTTTTCAGACGAGTTGTATCAATAAAATCGTGTTGATTACGGCACAACGGATTGAGAAACTTTGGAATAAATGTGGGGAATTAATGAGCGCGGGATGAGCGGGAAAATTCTGCGTTTGAGAATCGTTTTTGGTTACATTTCTCTTTCGAAATTTCGATTCTATAAATAGTCTCTCGATTTTCATCTCGATTTTCATCTCGCTTCATCATCTCGTGATCCAACTTGAACCAGACGCGTTGAAACGTCGATAAAGCACGAAACACAGCAGAGATGCGCCGGAGCGTCGTCGATCTCGCGTCTTTGGTCAAAGGAATGAAATATCTGTTATTACGCGAGTAAACGGCGGGCAGATCGTCCCGCGATGCAGCGTCTCTCGGTAAACACAAAGCGCGCAGCATCCCATACACGCGAATGTTTCAATAAATCGCAGCGATTACTCGTTACATCTCGAATATCCAAGTGCAGCATCGCATCATCGTGTCGCTTTTTGTTTCCTTCATTTTTCCCTCTTTTTAACCCAAGCTCCCGTTGGGAATATCCAGCTGAGAGTGAGGTATATAGACGGTGGCGCGAGCAACGATTTGTCGCGTAATGCGCGAGCGAGTGCGACCGCGATATCAACGATCTCGAGGTCGCAGCATCGGGCGCCGTGACCGCCACGTCAGGAGACACACGTGGTTACACGTGTCCGACCTCCAATGAGAATTTAATTGCTCAACCGGGCTCTCTCCTCGATTCCTTTTCGTATTTATATATACGCGCACACACCTTTGATATCCCGTGTGGTATAAGAGGAATCCTGCCAACGGGTGCAGCCTGAGAGAGATGGAAAAACACTCACACGCGGAGAGCGATCTTTTCCCATCTCTTTTCTCTCCATGTCTCCATCTTCCTCTCGCACCCTCTCTCTCTCTCTCTCTCTCTCTCTCGCTCTCTGATGCTGCAAGCGCGCGCCCCGCTGAATCTCATTTGCATCTCTCGCGGGCGAGCATGACCATATCGGGATGCGCTTCTCGTACCTCTGGCTATTCCGATATAATACGATATTCAGAAACTTTGTACGAGTTCGTAATACAGTAAATCTGTCCTTTATACGTCAACTAGGGATGGGTACTCGTAATCCAAATCCGGCAACGGTCAATTGCAATCAAAAACAAAACATACGCGCCTGCGAAATTTCAACTTTTCGAGGTTTCTGGAAAGTGGAGAAAAATAGTAATTAATTGATAAAATTCGTATTATCGCATTTTCGGACCGAAATATTGGGTTTTCGCTGAAATACCGATGTGTTTCGTAATCAGCGGGAAAAAATACATCAACATGGACCATAAAAAATCAGTTTTGAGATTCAAAATTTTTCGCCAGTTTTTGCCGGATTGAGTTGCTTCACAAAAATGCTTGCCATTTTTTTCTCGTTTGAGATAGACACCCCAGTCTGTGCTTATTCTCTTTGCAATTGTTGAGGCTTCAAAATGCTGTTTGGTTCATCGCGATATCTTTTTTTTTCGATTTTTGGCAGATTTTTCAAGTCGGACCATCGATTTTCGCCAATTTTCCCATACATACCCCTTTGCGTTTTTTTCGCCAATTTTCAACATCGATTTTGAGGGGGAAGCAACAGAGCTATCGACATTAAACTTTCACCATTTTTCAAGTCTACTCGAGAGCGTCTCCAAACCCCCCCAAAAAATGTATACAGCACAAATAGAAACGAAGTTATGACCATTTGAAATTTCGATTTTTCGACGATTCTGGAAAAGTGGCCCAAAGTGAGTCGAAATTTTTTTTTTCCATTTTAAAATGTTTCAATAGCCTATCCGATCGTAAATTTTCCGCTGATCACGAAACCCATCGAGTTTTTCGCGAAAACTCGAAATTCCAGCGAGAAAACGCAAAAAAACGCAAGACACATAACGAGAGACTTTTTTTCAATCAGACTTTTGATCATACCGTAGATAAATAGTTTGCGATGGCTGCGACGGCGAGATAGATTATAGAGACTCTGTCGCGCCAATCTTTGACTCACAGAGCCAACATACCACGCGTATAATACCGAAATAAACACGGTGAAACAACAAATTCGCCTTATCTCTCGTTATCACGACAAAAATCTTCTACTTCACTCGGAATTTTTTCCTTCGTTCATATTTTTTTATTATTCATGGTAATCGTATAGTAATTCAATGGAAAAGTATAATTATTTACGAACCGTTTTTTTTTTACGCTCACGATTTGAATGATACTAAAGTGTAAAAAGTCAACTGGGGAAATAGCCGACACCCTGATATACATGTATTCAAGCGTGATTCAGAAGTGGATTTTTGAGGCAAGAGCAACGTGCACACACATTCCGTATGGATGCGGCGCGCAGAGCCGAAGGATACAGCGAGCGCGGGCTGTGCGGTAGACGGGAGGAGAAACCCGCCAAGGGTTCATTAGCGAAGGTATATATCTCTCTCTCCCGTCGAGAGAGGAGGAAACGGAGATGAGGGAGGGAGCTCGACATTCCTTCGCCCCGTTGACCTTTGGACCCTTCTTCTCTCCGGGGTCAACGAAAGAGGAAAGGTTCGGGCCTCTCGAGATCACTGTACACTCGGTGCCCTCGTGTTAAACCGCAGAGAGACTCAGGTAGCTCGTGAATTTCGTACCGGGTCTTTTCAAAGTTTTTATCGCTGGCGCGGATTATTTCTCAGCCTCTCGACTTCCTTCGAATATTCCTCGGCTATACACTCAAAAATTCACGTACAACGTCGAGACGAAACAAGAGATTGATTCCTCCGCGATCTCCCGCGAGAACCGTAAATCAATCGAGCACGAGCGAATTTACGATGATTCCGAAAAGTTCCACAAACAGCCGGATTCAATCAACGTTCAATCAAACGTCAGAGTAAAAAATTCGTGCAAGCGGCGAGAGACCGTTCGGGCATTTGCCAATTTTTCGAATAATCTGCCCGTCGACAGCTTGGTCGAATTTCGGCAAAAATTGCTCTCGACGAAGGTGCCAAGGTGCGAGGGGGAGGAGAAGAAGAAGAGAAAGAAGAGCGGAAACAGCATCAGTTATGGTACGTGTATATAGGAGGCCAACGAGTGGCTGCCAACGAGCGAACCAGACATGATGCGATAAGTCGCTAATTCGCGTTTTACTGACGAGCGAGACGGTGAGAGGCTACCGTAGATATATATATATATATGCATTTATGTGTATACGTCGTCTCGTGGGTGGCCGCCACGTCGCCCCGTCGACTCTGCTATTCTCCTCCGATGTCTCTTGTTGCAAGTTCCTCGTCTTCGTCCTGGTCTTCCGATCCGCATACGCGAACACAACACACCGTCTACATCGGTCGTTCCATTTAAACCGAGTGTACACGGTACATCCTGTACGCGGTGCGGATGGTACTCTCGTACATGCGCGACGCAAAATCCATTCGAGAGGACCGGATTAATCAGACCGGTTCAACCCCCTCAATCGGCAAAATCGGTCACGCTTTTCGGCGCTCTTTTCTCTCTCGCGCGGGCACCCGATGAAACGAGAATCCCCCTCCGGGCAGTTGACATGGTTGATGAATATTGTTATCGAGAAAACTGCCGATTGGGATTGTACCGAGTTGGTGCGCGCAGCAGTCGGCATCGGAAAGCACTCCGAGAAAGAGCATCGTTCGGATTCCGCGATGGCGAGAGAGCGCGCAGGAGCGCACTGAGAAAAAAGATTTGGTTGTATCTTGGCTTACCAAACTTTTGTTAGACTTTCAGTGAAATAATTTGTTTGCTTCCAACAAATAAATTCATTATATCTCGACGATACTAAACGTTTGGATGATTTTTAATGAAACTGTTTCTTTACGCCAAATAAATGTTTTCATCGACCGCAATTCATTTATAAAAAAAGAGACCTACTTGACTTAAATAAAATTCTATTTAACGACACTTTTTGGATTGCTATGTCTCGCTATGTCGTTACTAATACCGCGTTGCTATGTCGCTATTGAGAAAGTGTCGCTATGACACTGTCTATGACGCGTTTTTTCTCCTACCAAACGATTTATTTGAAACAAATGAATAATTCTTTGACACAACGAAATCCTCGATGAATGGAGTACTACATAGTCTAATAAAGCATTTATTTAAATGAAATAGGTAGTTCGGTAGATGATACTTGCAAAACTTGTGAGTAGAAATATCACTTTTGTTTGAATCTAATAAAATGTTTCTTTGCAATTTACACTTAAAAAAGAATTTGTTTGAAATAACTAAGGCGAATCAATTATAATTGTTTTATTAAGTCGAACAAATATACTTGTTGAAATACACACCAATTTGATAGTTTCAAAGAGAAAATTATGCTACTATACGCTATTTGGTTGATGGAACCAAACTATTTTTCTCGGTGCGAGACGAGGAAGAATCGGGCATGTACCACGCGGTCATGAGATGACGAACAAGTCCGCGATGCTGCGATGACTCCTCGTATATACGGATACACTTTTTTCACAGCGTTGGTGAAGAAGAGATGAGATTGCGAGAACGAGCGTTCATCTCGCGTTCTCTCTCTCTCCCTCTCTCTCTCTCATTCTGACATCGGTCACACCGCAGGTGACTCGTCGCGGTCTTGCGGAGCTCGCGACCTCAACCTGACCCATACTCTTCGTACCTGACTTTCAGGCTCGCTCCTCCGCGCATATACGGTACATATAAGCTCGCGATAATGCCTCTTGCCCGCAGGCTCGATGCACGATACGCACTCCCTCCATATGCACCATCAACATTTTTTCCGCGAGCCATTCCTCTTTAATGCTCTTACGACTATTCCATAACTTCTCTCTCGGCGTCATTCCTCTCGGTTGGTTCACTTTCCGCCAGTCGCCCCGCGACGTGCATAATGCATACACATTCGTCCTCGTTTCGCAGCGAGAGCGAACGTTAATCGATCCCGAGAGGAGACGTTTAGCGATCTATATGCGCGCAAACCCCGTGTACGTACGTACGGATATCGAACGCGCGCACCGAGGTCAAATCTCATCTTTGTTCGCTGCGTTCCATCAGCGGCATTGCACATCCTTTTGATTCTCGCGTCAACGATACCACGGCGAAATGCCAATCGAAACGCTGGAATTCGCTCGTTTCTTTTGTCACCGCGGGCCTTTTTTTCCTCTCGTTTTTCTTTCGCATTTTTATTTTCCATCATCGGCCGGTAAAATGTGTCACGAACGAGCGCCCGTGTTCGTGCCGAGCTCAACAAAGAAGGAGCGCGCGTATAATGTTACCGTCGCGATAATTATTATCGCGGTTTTCTCGGGAATTCCCGCGTGTGTCTTCCATACACCGCGCATGTACGTATCATCCGCGAGTTGCGAGTCGCGCGAATACGTATAGGAGTTAATTTTTCGGTGGGAATGATAATCTCCCGCTGAGATGACATTCCGGGTCGCGTACGTGACGAATACGATTCTGAAGAATCGTATTCGTTATTCCGCTCATCATCATCATCTCTCGCTCTCTCTCTCTCGCTCTCTTCATCTCGCGCATCGTACACACACACATTAATCTCTGGTCGTTTGTTTCTTTTGCCAACGCCAGCATCCTCTAAAATCCGAGTCCCTATGAGAATTTACTGGAAGCACGTGTCTCCTGAAAATTCTATATATATTTCGAGAGGATGAAATGAAAATAAGAGACGGAGAGAATGAGAAGCGCATTTCGCTCGTCCGATTGATGCCGAGATTCTCCGAGTGTCACTGGGTCAACAGACGCGGCTTTTTCAGCAACGTTACACGGATAACATTACGCACAACGGTGATTGACCTTTGTACGCAATTGTCGGAGCTTTACTTTGTACCCGGTTGTACACGGTGGACGAAAAAAAAAAAAAAAATTCTCCTCAATCTCCGATTTGACGATTAGCTTCGTGCGAAAGTCCCTCTCCGATTGATGAGAAAGTGAAGCGACTCCTTTTCGTTCGTCATCCGCCGATTTTATTCCCGTAATTCGAGCGCGACTCCCGCGTATCTCGCGACTTTTCCGACACCCCGTATGTCTCTCGAGTTGAAAAAAAAGCCGCGCGCTCGTCGTTACAAAGCCGTATATTTATCCCGTTTCGACATTGTTGCCGCCGCGCCGGTGTGTGCGCGTTTTACGAGATGATCCTGTCGCGAGAGCCGCACTCTTGTCCAGGGGGTCGCTGCGATCGTTAAAAGCCGAGAGAGATTCGTCCTTTTCCCGTGGCCGCGCACGTACACAATGACACACATGGCGATTCCCGTGTGCGCGCACGTCGTTGGAAATGTCGCGAACAATCACCGCGAGAGTTAATAACCCAAGCGCGCGCGCGGCAAAGTATCATTTCGTCACTCCTTCAAATTTTACGACGCGTACGCGCGCATCTGCGATGTCCTGACGGTTGCGCGCGTTGGAATAACGTTGAATAAAGAATCGCTCGTTCGAGACGTCCAAAGTGGCGGTCGCGCGCGTACGAAAATACGCCGTGTAACATGGAGAACAGCGAGGATAAAGTCCCGCTTCGCTCGCCAACATGTGCCTGATGGCAACAAAATCCAACGTCACAATCATAATAAACGCACTTGCAGCGTCCCGCTGCTTCCATATCTTCCACGCAGTGTCGTGTCTTTTATAAGCAATCTTCGTCAAAGATTTTTTCGCGCTTTCGCGCGGCGCGACGCTCGTTATACATCCTCGATGTTTCCGCACGCGGCAGGGGAGGGGGGTCAGAGTTCATACGCTCGTGAACCAACCGTTCGCCATCGGTACCGCGACCGTTGGCGCGTTTATGCGACATTAAAATCGTTGATCCCTCGATCTCCGGGGGAATAACGGTAATCGATTCGAGCGACGCATCTCCGACGATATCGGAAGGAGATCCTCCGTTCGAATCTTTGGTTTCCCATTTGAATAACGTGGTAAACGCGGTGTTGTTGAAACTCGAACGCGATATCGCGGATAAAACGTCACGTGACCTTGGTTTATCTCGCGAAACTCGCGGCTTTTCCCGCGACGTTCGCTGCATCGTTTATTCTCCTCTGTTTCGCACAAATCCCCGCCGTCTGTATAGCGTACGTGCACATACAAGCCGTGCATTGTGTGGATTATCACGTAGAATTGTCGAGCGTAATAATCCTGACACAAAAACGTTAAAACCGCAAGAGGCTTTCGAGATTTCTCAAGGCGTCGCGGCTAATATGCGAGAACCCGCGCGAGTGCTATTGACGACGAGTGTCGCGCTGATTATTTGCAGGCAATGAGCCACCCGCGCCGGCATCGATTCGCTCGAACGCTTCGAGCTGCGCCGTGTGTGTGTATGTGTGTGTGTGTGTGTTTTTCTCCAACAACGAGAAAATCGCAGCGGTGATAAAACTCGGTGGCTCTAGAGTCTCGCAACGAAGACTGCGGTTGGCATTGTCGTTTATTTACGTAGCACGTCTTTTTCCATCCTCCGCTTATTCGTCTTTCATCGCGCCACGTTTCGGAGCTTTTCGAAAATATCGTAGCTCCACAAATTGGCGATACTTTTCCGGCATTCGAGGTGTCGCGTCGGGTGATGGAGAAAAGCTCGGCGTTATACCCGATACGGACTTTTATGCACTTCCATCGTGGTTTCCTTCGTGCTGCATGGGATATACAGTCCCCCACGTGCATATACAACCATATTCTTTACCGGAGGAGTAAGAACCGTCCGCGTTCCGAGTGTTCTTATCGTCGCGATAATTCACACCGCGGGATCCCCAGAGTTACGCGCAAGGCCACACGGCATTCGCTCCTCCGTTTTCTTCCTCCTTTTCCAACGGTCGCAGGATCGCGCGAGCTTCGCCAAGCCTGATCAAACGATCCGAAAAAAGAGTGCAAAGCGAGTTTGCAACATTGTTTCAAAAGAAAACAATCAGTCAGAGTACGAACGTACTTTCTTTGGGACAACAAAAATGTGTGAAAAAAGGCGTCCAGCATCTCGTCCGAATCGCGTATATCTCCCGCACGTTCGTGAATGTATTCACGAACGTACGTACGGATCCTTGTACGCGGCGCTTTCAGCTGTTGCCTGGCTACTGCATTATGCATTAGTCATGATTACAAAGTAAGTGGCAAAACTCTTGTGATCTTGCCTCTGTAATGCGTGTATATAATAACGTATTTATTCGTACGCGTGTTTGTACGTGTATATATAATTCACGGCTGCAATAACAGCGTGTATTTACGGAGCTTATGATTTTCCACTTGAAATGGGCATAACCTTCCTCTGTGCCCATGCTTAATGGTCGCGTGTAAGTCACCAGCGCGCACATTGCACCTCACACGTGCCCTTGGTCGGCGGAGGGCATAACTCGCGGAAAATTGACAACGTTACAGTCGCAAGACGGCGTAACGTCGCGGAAGACGAGATTCGATGGAAATCGAATCGTCACGGGGTTCCGCGAGCGGTATATGATTTCGTCATTTGGTTCGGATTTGGATTTATCACCGATACCATCGTTAACTTTGTCATTTACAACGATAGGTGAAGGTGAAAGATTTTACGCAATAACAGCCTTGGCCAGGAGCAGACAGAAAAAGTTATAAAAATATCAAGCTCGATATGTCATGTGTATATTCAGAATGGAATGTTTCAACATATTTTCGTTTCTCCTATACGAGCTGGTGCACACAAAACTGGTGTGCGGACAGGTGACATTTCGATGATTCAACTTTTTTGCTCCTGGGTCTCGCGAAACGAATTTTTACATAATCAAAAACTCCTTCGTATCTTTACCTCACTAATTTTCTCGGACTCTGAATTATTTTAATAATTTTCTTTTTTCTTCAATTATCCTTTTTCCCCTCTGAAAGCAAAGGAGCGCTTTAATCAGAGCTGTCGTCGATTGAACGTCTTTCTCCCCTGAGAGCGAAATATTGTATAATCTTTTTGCAGGCAACTTGCGTCGTTTATGCCTCGAGGGAATTCGGCAATTAGCGCTCTGCGTGTATAAGCCCCCTTTCGCGAGATATCCGAATATTTTCATCAAAAATGTTGCATAATTTATCACTGGCTGCGTAGATATTTATCGTAAACGCTCCGGTGCGAGACTTTCCACCGCGTTCGAGCGATATTCGTTTTTACTCGCCGTAAAATATTGCATTTACATTCAAGAGGCGGAATTGCTCTTTAGCCGACAATTAGGTATATCATTCGGAGCAACCGGAGAAACGCCAACACGCGTGTGCGGTTGCAACAACGAATGATGGAGCACCCATGCATGGGCGACGACGACGACGACGACGGCGAATCTCGTACTAATATCAAAACGCCCTCGGAATTCGTCCAGCTCCAAATACGATTACACGTGTATCTGTCTATTCGCATATGGGGCATTCCGTGTGAACTCTACCCGCGGCCAATACTACAATTTTTTCAAACGTTCGTCTTTTACGAAATTACTTTGATCGATTACATCGAGAGCGATGTGAAGATACCGTTCTCGGCTCTCGAGCAGACAAATTTTGAAACAAAATTGGGCATCGCCATTACGGATTCTCGTCAAACTGACTCTGAATGCCCTCTACATGTACAGGCGAGTACGCGAGTGATTCATGCCTCGGTAATCGTTTGGCCAAGCACCGGTTGTAATCTCGCTACCGCGTGTGCATGTTTCGAGGAACTTTCGCGGCCCCTGTGCGTTAAAACAGGAGCAAATCGCGTTTTTATCCCCCTCCGTACGCCGGACCGGAGACACCGAGAACAATAACTATATCACTTCTTGACACTTTGGAATTGAATTCTCCGCGACGCACGCGGGACTCTCACAGCCGCGTTGTAAATCTCGTCTTGCATCGCTATCGGCTAGAATGCTTTCGTTTCGAGTGTCGCCCGAGTCGACTCTCGATAAAGATCGATATTTATACATTTTACATATTTATGTATCAGTGTATAAATAATCCGGAACACTTTCCCTCCGTTCGGCGCGAGACCGGTTCGCGAATTCGCGTTGCGCTTTGTATCCCCCGGGCCAAATGCATTCCTACGAGTCAATTAATCGATATTTTCGTCAATTATTTTTTCCTCCGATTTAATCCACTGGCCAACAATCGAATGTCGTTGGAACCGGTACGGATGCTGGAGAGATCGAGTAAACACATGTACCGTGGAGTGTAATGACGCGGTTGTACATGGAACATTATGAGAAATCTTTGTTCGTGTACACGCGATGCCGGAATCGCGCAGTGAGTTATGTTCTTCTTGAAACAAAAAAAAAGAAAGATCGAAAGAAAAGAGCACGAGAGACGCGGCTCCGGGTGTGAAATGTCGTAACGACGTGTTAAAACGAAGCTAACTTGCGCGAGCACGTATGTCGTTAGCGCTGCGAGAGTTCTCCCGCGTCTCTGTATATACACCGTTCGCTCGTACTCGGCAAAAGTACGTTTTCATACGTACGTGCATTTGCCGGAAGAGAAAAAAAAGTTACGATTGATACTCGATCAAATTACCGTGAGAGCAGGATGAAAAATATCGTTGTTCGTGCAAAATCATTTGCCATTTTTTCACTCGAGAGTTACGATATTTGTCGAACGTGATTTGTCCTCAGGGAAATGTCGGAACGTCGACGCACGACGAACTCTGCTGACGAACACCGTTATCTCGACGGCAAAGACGCGGATGTATCTTTAATTCTTTTTTTCTTTTTACCGATTTCGTGCCGTCTTGTCTCGTCCAAGTGCTCGCGAGTATTTTTCAAGGATCCTCGTAAATTGGTTATACTGATTAAACATCAATTAATCGATCCGAGGAATACCGATCGAGTGCTTTTTTTTTCACGATCGTAACATTTTTATAGCACCAATATTACGTATTGATAAAATTGATCAAACATTTATGATTCCATCAGAGTGACTCGGCGTTTTTAACGAGCATCAACGAGAGAGAGAGAGAGAGAGAGAGAGAGGTATCGAACAGATCTAAGAGTAAAAAGTGGGTTTACGATCCATCAGCCGCAAGAATTTTGAACGTTTCAAAATTATTCAAAGATACAGTGGCAATGAGAAAATATTGAATTTCAATTGTTTTTACTTTGAATCAAGAAAATTTTCACCGAAACTTTATGATAAATCGGTACGATTTTTTTCATCTCTGAAGAGACATCGATCTTTCTCGAGGAGCTTTGAATCGACGCAAGAACCGCGGCTTTATCCGACGTATATCGCTCCGATGTTCATGGCTCGCGATGTTCTCAATAGCAAAAGGCGGAAGATTGACGAACGAGCCAATTGATTCGCAAAGATATCTTTGGCAAAGAGTTACATGCGCGCGGGTGCAGAGTGATTTCCAGAGAGTGGTTTACGCGTGAGACGTCGCGTTGATACTCGGACTGAATATACATACAAATCTCTGTGTGTGTGTGTGTGTGTACAAAAATCCTCGCAAAGATTTCGTTTACGACGGATGCCAACTATGCTCGACGTCGACGATCCCTCGAGATCTCGATGCTACGATCGCTCGCGTATCTCTCCTCTTGCGGTTTTATTCGTGAAACATCACCAAACAAGATCGGCACTCTTCGATATACGTCCGATACAAATTTTCGTTCGATACAAATGATGGTATCGACCGTAAATCCGTAGCTCATTAAATGTAAACGTCTTCTTTTTTTAGTCCTCGACTAAAGTCGAGGCAAAAGATTCGTTTTTCGGCCGTACGAGAAAGAAACATTAGCTCGAATACGCGGATGTGCCTCGGCGACGACGATAAACATTTTATTCCCGTAGAAATCATTTGGTATATATTTATATATATATCTATATAGTTCCATTTAACTTTAATTATGAAATAAAAATTTTATCATCAAAGACAAGCTCTGCGAAGCACCGCAATCTCTTTTAATGTCAATTTATGTTACATCCGCAATGATACAGATTAAGTGATTTCTTTTTTGTCGAAGCATCAACGGTTCTTCCACTATACCGAGTTTGACGACGTTTTCTCCTTTACTATACGAACGTGTTTGCCGCGTGCATGCGCTACATACACATGTACACGACAGTATGGCAATTTTTGGAGAGCAGCATCCTGCGTCCGCGAAGCAAGTTATATTGCACGCCATAAAATTTGCGGCTACGAGAGCACGCGTTTTAACGATGACAATAATTTATCGGATATTTCAGTAGCTCGCTATCCGCTGCGGACACTGACCCGTTTCTTCCTTGGCCACACTTGAATGAAACACGCCCGTAGGGCAAAGCAAAGTTCTATAAAGTTTCTACCGATATTTATAACACATATATATATACATACGTGTACGAAATACGTATGCAGACTCGTCCGTTGATGAAGGTAATGGATACCGATCCTCCGGCGATCGAGGAAGAAGATATCCGACAAAACTCGCGCCCGCGTTCCGTTCTCTCTCTCCCGCTCTCTTTCGACGGCTTCATTTATTGGGCGTAAATCTCGATACTAGCGCCACATTTAGCGGCGAACATGGCGCGATTATATATATAACTTTATTATATACATTTATATATATGTATGCAAAAGACAGTCGGTATAATCTTGGAACTACGTCTGCACGTTCCTGTTTTTCTTCCATGTCTCAACGCCACTTTTCTTTTTTCCTCTTTCACGATATTATCGCGGATTTCCGTCTCTCTGGAGAGCAAAACGCATCAAAGGAAATTTCGCGAATGACATTTTCGTTCGCTAAAGATAATCCAGTTCGCAAAGTACTCCAAAATGAGTTGTTTCGTATTCCTCTCAGAGTTTCGTAGCGATTGAGACGTTTTGCTGGGATATTTTCGTGTAGGTTTTGCTTTTTGCTTTTTCGTCCTCGTCAACGGGATGATTAACGGGGTGTAATAAATAATGTGGCGAATTTTTCATTCGTCCATCATGAATCAACGGTCATTAATGATTCCTCGTAGAATCAATGGGGATAATTACCGTTGCGCGAGATGATTTTCCGTAATGCTATTACAGAGCGAATGCGCGTCACGAAACTCGACGCGTCGGCTGTTGAAAAGCGTTGAGGCGTGTGTATACAACGTAACGGAAATCAATCATACATATTCGCTGGAATAACGATAGCCAACTCGGTATCTGTATAACGTTATTACGATAATGACGATGATTACGATGAATTAAGATGATGAGGAGCCTGTCACTCGCCTATCAAGTTTCCACGTGCGATCCTGCAGCTCGTATATTATTTCTACAATCTGTATGGTCTTTCCCCGGTAATAACAAGGAAATTAACCGAAACGCCGTAAATGTTCATCTACTTTTTTTTGAGAAAAAAAATGAAAGAATCGTAAATGTATCTATTGTAGTATTATTATCTTCAACAAGTTTTAAATTTATTCAACGCTCCTGGAAAAAATGTTCACCCGGCACTCGTGTATGACTCGTACGACGACGTTTCCCTCGTGTGTTTCTGCTGACTAGCGCAAGTTTGTTGAACTATTATCTCGTCAGTACGAGCTGGACCGACGCTTCGAGATATCGCCGTGTGTGCGCGCGAAGTGAGCAACACTTCACACGTGGAACACACGTGCACTCGTTCGAATCGTTAACGAACGAAGGCGCGCGCACGTTCTCCGGTGTGTTGGCACTGCAGGATGTTTTTTTTTTCTCGAGAACACATACACGAGTACCTTGTTTTCTCTCGTTGTGCCTGACGCAAAAATGATCCTCTCGACGCTCGTTTATGCGATCGTTCGCACTGGGCATTTAGAGAAATATGCCGCGAATGTTTATCCCGCTCCGGATTGATTCTCCGGATTAATTCTCGATGTTTCCCGTGTTCCAGGTGAGGTGTCGGGTGAAACTGTATCCGCGGGTACGGTACCACGTGGAGGTGACCGCGTCGAAGCGGCAGATCTGGGGAGACACAATAATATCACGGAGAGGAGTGACGTGGCCACCCTGGCCGCTAACACGGCGATAGACGCGAGAGGCGGTAGCCCTCAGGGCGCCCACCTCTCGGGTGCAGCAACTCCGCGACCACCTCGCAGCAGAAGGCGATTGACTCAGAACGGAATCGACACGACTCAGGTTGGAAAAACAACGTGCTTTTTTAAAACGCCAAATTCACGTATTTTAGAAAAAAACAACATTCATCCTGGTGGTTCAACATCCTGCGAGATATTTAATCAAATTTCGAGTCTCCAGAAAAACACCTGTACTTATCTCTCCATTCACGAGCCATCGAGGTTTAACGGTCCCCTAAAAAAATCAACTTCAACGTGTTTGTTCATCTCGAGGAGAAAAAAAAATTGCCTCTCGTCTTTCTTCTCCATCATTAATCGTGTGCCCATCTTTCAAACGTCGTATTACGTTCGTCAACCAAAGAGCCACGAGTCGTTGATGCTACTCACGACTTCCAAGAGAGTCATCCAGCATCCGGAATCTCAATTCATCTCTCCCCCCCTCTCTCTCTCTCTCTCTCTCTCTCTCTTTTTCTCCGACGTTTGAATCTAGTCATATTTCATGTTTCATTGAACGCTGGTTCATCGTGCCCGATAATCTATACGTTTCTCGCCATGCCATTACGTATGTACGGGAGAAAAAGCACAGGTAGCGCACGCACCTGTTGTCCCATGGTGTTCATTCGTACGCAAAGTCCCGTACGAAATCGACTACCGTCATGAGCTGCAAGTTCGTTTGTTACTCAAATCTGTAAATCTGTAAACGAGCGCATGTTTCTTTTACATACTGTTTTTTTTTCCTTTTCGTACACATGGAAATCTTCGAGCAGAATTGTTTGCTTGGTTATTATCGATGAAAAGAAATTTCGAAGAAAATTGATTTTTCCTATCGATGAAATATGTGAAAATTCAATGAGAACTCAAAATACAAATTGACCTGATTTCATTAGATTGGTTTTTTGCGGTTTTTACACTGAAATTTTGGGTTTTCGGTAAAATATCGGTGTGATTCGTAATCAGCGGGAAAAAATACATTGATATAGAGCATTTACTTTAATTTTGAAAATCGAAAATTTTTCGCCATTTTTTGTCGGATTGAGTTGCTTCACAAAAATGCTTGCCATTTTTTTCTCGTTTGAGATAGACGCTCCAACTTGCGCTTGATCTCTTCGCAATTGTTGAGGCTTTAAAATGCCGTTTGGTTCATCGAGATACCTTGATTTTTCGATTTTTTGCAGATTTTTCAAGTTGGACCACCGATTTTCGCCAATTTTCCCATACATACCCCTTTGCGTTTTTTTCGCCGATTTTCAACATCGATTTTGAGGGGGAAGCAACAGAGCTATCGACATTTAACTTTCACCATTTTTCAAGTCTACTCGAGAGCGTCTCAAAACCCCCCCCAAAAAACCTATATGCGTCAATTTGGTCGGAAGTTATGGCCATTTAAAATTCCGACTTTTCGACGATTCTGGAAAAGTGGCCCAGAATGGGTCGAAATTTTTTTTTTCAATTTTCAATATTTCAACATCTAATTCGATCGGAAATTTTCCGCTGATTACGAAACACACCGACTTTTTCCCGAAAACCCAAAATTTCAACAAGAAAACGCGGGGAACCGAGATAAAAATTCCTCGAAAATTCCCATTGCGAAAGTGTCACGATTACCCACTATTGAATATTTTCAATAGTGGTAGTAAAAACATTTCCCATTAAATCATGAAACTGTGAAGCACAAAACACACGATTAACCGCCACATAAATAATGTCTCTGAGATGAAAACATTGAACAACAAAAGAAGAAGAAGAAGAAGGTCCGCGCGTCACGCGAGTGGACGAGAGACGGATCGAGAAATCCTCTTCACCTTTGCTTCACGGTACGAAAAAATGAAAAAAAAAACGAGAGAAAAGTGACGTGACAAAGAGATTTATCATTGAAAACAGCAGACGTTGTTTCTCGCCGATATGCGCACGTGACTATGTGGCGCCATTTATTCCTCTGCACTTTTATATGGCCACGTACGTTATCGTACGCACGTACACGTGCCCGATGAGAAATAATCAGTGGTGGCTGTAGAATTAAACTATCAGTGCTGGTAGCGTCTCGGCGTTATTCTATGCCAATCGAATATGTCCCTCGTCCTTCTTGGTGTCACTTTTACAGCCCCGGGACAACTCTGCGCCAAAGTAGAGTCTCGCATCTGCCACAATGTGTACACTATATTACACACACTCGCACAACCATATACATATATTTCCACGCATGTTGTACACGATATATAGAGTACATAACCTCGTGCAAAGGGACGAGCGGGAGAAACGCGCGTTTGCCTTCATTACCATGTCTAAGATGCAATCTGTTCTTCCTTCTCCCGGTGGATTAATGCGTCGAGATATTTTCTTGCTAGGGCCCGCAGCTCTCGCGTATGTATATCGTATTTATAAGCCCGGTATACCGGGAGGGAAATATACACGCGTGTGCGCGTGTACGAAACGCGTTGAGATCTTCTTAAGTGAAACCTTGGTGGTGGGTATCCCGCGGCGAGGAGGAGAAGCAAACGCGAGGCTATACATCGCCGGAAGGGCTCGCGATTCTTCATACGAATTTAGTCCTCGTAAGATTCCCGCTCGTTCCACCTTGCTACACCATTTTTTCCTCACCACCAGGATCATCTCTCGCGACGCGATGATTATTTTCCTAAGACGTACAGGACACGCGTATACATACTTTCGATACAAGAAGGGTGAAAATTTCGTTTGGTCGCAGGTTAAGACCGAGAGGCTCACGCCCGATAATAATTCAACGTCTTCGCGTAGCGTGACGCCATCTTCGTCGAGCCATCCGGGGACGCCGCCAAATGCAACGTCACTCGGTGGCGCCGAAGGCCCACCCGCGCCTCATCATCTCAAACACATGGAACAGATGATGGGACGTAATTACAGTGATTTCATGAGGAGCCTAGCTGCCAAGTACAACAACGCCAATCCGAACGAGTGCGTCGTGTTGTTTTTGTCATTTGAAAAATCCTCGACAAAGTCTTCCCCATTTTTCGCGGAAATTAATGGTACATTTTCGGCGTATCCTCGTGTCATTCGACAGTTACTTCAGTACGCCGAGGAACGGCTATCCTCCGGGTCTCGATCCGAGATTTCCCGGCTTTAAAACAGCCGCGACGCCATTTGTCGGCCTCATGGCACCGCTCGGCACACCTCAACCGCCGCCCACAGTGCCGACAACTTCGCCCCTTACCGTCAAGGATCCTACCAAGGAGCAGAAGCAGGACAGCCTCTTTGGTAATCCGGTTTTTCCCCCGATGCTCGACATGTCATCGACGCAGGCTTTAATTCACATGGTGAGAACGGCGAACGCCGCGCAAAACGCCGCCGAACTCGAGACGTATCTCAAGGGTCAGTACGAATTTTCAAATTTCGCTTTTCCTTATCCCTCGTTATCTTGTTCTTCGTTTACATGTTTTTTTTTCCAGCAACGCTTCTTTTTCGTTTTCAATATCTCTCGTCTTTTGACCAGGCGGAGAGAGTGCCAGCCAACAGCTAGTTAAAAATAATCGAAATCCTCATACCCAGTAAAAATCACACGTGGTTATTTTCCTCGCGGTTTGGTGGATTTTTTCATTTTTTTTTTGCCATTCCAACGCAGGAGCCAACAAACGCGACGTTGGCGTGACGAGTCCGCTCGATCTCTCGAGCCCCGGTGGTTTTGCACCGAGAAAGAGGCAACGAACGGAGACTCGAAGATCCGGAAGCGTATCACCAAAACCAAAGGCAACGGTCGTGCCTGCTCGTCCGAGTACACCGCCACCGGTAAGATGCCCGTCGTTGTGCGGTCACATGCCATGCGGTGATGGCCAAGCTGTCAATCGTTGGACGGTCGAGGATGTCGTCAGTTACGTGTCATCGATCGAGATCTGCGCGGAATATGCACCGGTGAGTTCGCTCGCTCCGTTTTTTTCCCATCTTCCGTTCCATCGGTCCATCGCGAACGGTTTTTCCATTTTTTCGTCTCTATCCATCGAATCACATCGATTTTTACGAACGAAATGTTTTTTTCCGACCGAAATTCGTGAAAAAAAGTGAAGAACGAAGCGACGCGTTTTTACCGCTCGAGAAAATTGCATGAATTTTTTATCACACATGCGGGATAAGTAGTATCTTAGAGCACACTTTTGCGGTTAGTAAGTAGCTCTTTTCTCACTATCCAATCAAACGCTTATTTGCGTGCGACAAGTATACTTATCGCACGCAATTTTTATTTATCGCACGCAAACCGATGACAAAACACTGCTAAAAAAAAACAGAATCGAAGTATCAGTATCAAAAACGTGACGTTGAAGTGACAGATATAAATATTGGTATATCATAGGATTTAAATGAAAATGTAAACAAAATTTAAAAATGAGTTTGAATCCTCATTTTATTTCCGAAACTGAAGAAAGTGCTGACGGTGAGTTCAAATATTTTAATACATCTAAGCGAAAATTTAAAAAAATAATTAATTAATGAATTAATGAATTACTTTTGGTTCCGCTCATATCATGGTTATTCGAAAAAAAGTTATGTTGATTTTACTTTTAATTTCGTTTTTGTATTCTGATGGGGGGGCTCCGCCCCCCAAACTTAAAACCACAATTTTTCAGCAGAATATATCCCCACATTTGTGATAAAAAGAAGTATCTGAAACTCGTGCGGTGTTGTCGATTGCCGCACTTGTTTCACAATATACTATTTTTTCTTCGCCCGAAAACCCCAGTCGGTCAAAGGATGAGAGTAGTCGGTGCGATGATAATTCGTTGAGACGCAACAATATCGGAAAATGAATAGGAAGACGCGAGCAGAGGGGGAAAGATGCTAACCCCGGATGACTCGCATTCGTCAGACCGACAGCTCGCATCGTTTCGCTCCTGTTGCTGCCGCAGCATCTCTGAAAGATCAGTACGCGCGAACGAACGAGCGTGCATCGTTCTCGCTTCTTTCTAATGATCCCTCTCGAAGCTCACATCCATACGTACAAAGCGCAATCGAGCATATCGCGGACGTTGTAAAACATCTCTCGTGCTCACACTGCCCTGCACCTTTTCCATCTTCGTCCTCACGTCCGCACTTTCTATCCTCTCTGCCCCCCCTCACCTTTTTTCTGCCTCCTTTCGCCTCTGAACTTTCCGAAAGAATCGTGCAATAATCACGAGAGAGGATACGTGTACGTATCGTACGAAATATGGGAGAACATTTTTGAAGAATTCCTTGCATCGCGTTGTAGAAAAAAAAACGCAAACAAGCGGTAATTAATCGATCGATCATTATTTTAGCATTCCGTAATAAGAAACAGTCGACGAAAATTGAATCGCTTATCATCGTGTGCCAATTGAGACGAATGAGTCAAGGAACATACGCGAGCTCTGTCAAGGCTCTAGAGCGACGCTCGATTCCGTGTCTCGCTCGTAAATTTTAACAAGCTCGTAAAAACCCGCGCGCACACCTCGTATGAATATTCACGAGCTCGCCTTCGCGAAATCCTCGCGTGTATTTCGTACGTACTCGCGTGTCCGCGCTGTATATTCGCACGCGAGTATGTATACATTTGTTTGGCGCGAGCGAGAGGCACGCGTTAGAAACGCGAAAGCCGCAATTACGAAAAAAGAATCGCCTGTCCCGCGAGAATACACGTGGGTCGTCAAACGGTTCGTTTCGAGTACACTCTGATGATTTCTTGAATTGTACATCTTGAAATAAAACACAATTAAGCGAATGATCAATTTCTATCATTCGTTTCGTCAAAATAATAATAATAATGAATATCGAATTCGATGAATTTCGAATTTTCTTGGTTATTTAAGGGAATAGACACGGTCGATTTATCAATAAATTATTGCAGTAATTATTATTTCTAATTAAGCCCCGGGGGCTTCAATGATTGATGGATTCGTCCCGGATTCGGTGGAAAAAATATCTCGTTAATTACCATCTCTCGTGTCTCCATTGTTAAGATCTATAAATTACGCGTGGTCCATTCATCTCGTCTCTTATAACACGATTTACGACACTTCCCGATGTACATGCGATTTTGTACGAGCAGGTGTACAAATATACGCGCGTGTTTTTGTATACATCCATACACTGACAAACGTAGATTATACGAGGCTCGGTGCAATCTCTCTCCGAGCCGGTCGACATTTTTGACTCCCGAAAAATCTTTCAGCGATTCATGCGATTCTTGCGCGAAGAATTCTAAAAAAAAGCCTCAATTCATCAGTCCATTTATCGATCGAAGATTGATTTATCGATGTTTTTTTCTCATCGATCGAGACACCTGGATGCTGCGATACACGTTCGACAGATTCGTGGTTAAATTAATCCGCGTTTATAAACCGAAGCACGCGCTGCTCCCCTCGCGATCTCGATTCGACTTTTTCCCCCGGTTTTTTTTTGTTAAATACGTCTGTACGTACCAGCGTTCTCCTCGCTATCACGAGAACACATCAATTATCGATATAGCGAGCTATACATTCCCTATTAATTATTGATTTATTCGCTGTTGCGCAATCTTGACTAATGCGCGATAATCAATACTTATATCTCTATAACGCGGATTGAATAATATATATAATGTACGCTGTAATTGATCGATAGGCGAAAGCATCGTTGCATTATAAGGCAGACACGGTGTTTGAGATCACGTTTATAGCCAGCACAGAGCGTATCCTCTCTGCCAGCGACTCTCTCGATCGATGAACTCTATCGCCATTAAAATATATGGCAACAGTCAATCGTCCCGAGTGAATCTCGACGTTTCGAAGATTGAAGGATCGCCGTGTGCTACGTGCTGGTGCACGTTCGTATAATTCCGTGTTTATTTCACCAAGAACGATCGAAACGGCAACATACGCGCGTAATTTACGTTTCGACGGGAGAATCCCCTTGGCAAAGATTGCGCAATTAATACGAGTGATTCTTCAAAAATGAAAAACTGATTACGATATTATTACGGTTATCGCAGGCTGAACGAACGTCGTTACTATTTTCATTACAATTCGTAATTACGCGCAGGCACGATAACCGTAGGAATAATTTGCCATTATCGTCCCACAAACAGCCCACGAGTGTGGCGAATCGAGAACGTTTCGCTGGGAATTTTCTCCGATATTACACCGATCCCCAAAGTATTTAGAAAGCTCGTTAGAGCAAATCGATGATCAAACGTGTTTACGATACGAGCGCGCGTAATCCCCGCGCGCATGTGCCATATTTTCGAAAAGAATTTCGCCGGAATCTTCGTTATTTCGCGTTAAAAACGGACGGCGGGTATTTATCGGGGGAAAAAAGGGAATCGCGCGGCCGCGTGCTGCTTATCGCAGCTCCACATACAACGTTCCGCGGGACAAAGTGGTGCCGCGCGCGTGCGTACGTACTCACACCGGTACATCGTTAATTAGCCCAAGTAGCCACGTGCTAGAGGGATATTTCTCTCCTTTCCTTCTTGCGGACACGCTCCTCGCGCGGCTACCGCAGCAGGAGCACGCGCTTTTAGCGAAAGGAAGGAAAAAAAAGGAAACAGGAAAAATCGAAATACACATCGGTATATCAAAGACGTACTGTAGGTACTGTACGTACTGTACGTACAGTTGCGCATGCAAGTGCAACGCCAGGGCTCGTATAGATATATCATTGACGCTGATCGTGCTCGCGCGTTCTCGATCGACACACCGCGCCACTGTGCACTTTTTTCTTCGTCCTGTTGCTTTTTTTTTTCTCTTCCTAACGGAATGATCGCTACCGTTCCCTCCACATCCCCCCATAACGGGCCTCGAGGCGTGCTACTCGCGCACACGAGCCTCGCATGTACGTCTGTATTTAACCACGTGCGCTTTTGCAGGTTACATACGTGTACATGTATATAATATCCCGAGTCCATGTACGTATAAACGGGATAAAAAATGGGATCACGCAGTGATGTTCTCGGGCGGCATTTTCGGAGCCGATCTAGTCGGGATTAAACATTGAATATCCATGAAAATGAAGGATTCGCTCGAGGAATGTAATTTCTCTCGTAATTTCTTCGTAAGTTGTGTATTTTTTTTTCCTCCTCCTGCTTTCTCTCATTTTCTCGCGTTCTCGATATCACGAGTCGCGACAACGCGTGGGTGTCTCTCCCTCCTTCAGCCAGCGATATATCGGTGAATCCCATCGACGAATCTCAATCTCCTCTCGGCTCGTTAAGACTATGACTAATTATAGCTCGTTATAGCCACGATGCTTAATTACATCGATGCCTCCGCGCGACCCGCGAATATACCTTCGAGAGGCGGCTTCCGCGCGCTTGATGCTTTTCTTTCGCGTTTTATCACCGCGGCGATCTTTGGGCTTTTATATACGCGCCACCCTTCCGCAGCTCTCCGCAGAGGCTTCTCCCTCCTTCCTTCTCCTCCGGCTGATATATACGCTCGATTTACTCGCCCGACCCGCGCTTAAACGCGATCGTAAGGTACAAAAATGCCGATAACAAAATCGCGGGCAGCAAAAAACGAAATAAACCTCGACAATTTGGCGCAAATTCCGCGAATCCTTATCGAAATGACAAATTTCACTCTCGGTGTGCGATTATTCGGCGCGAGAGAGCTAATGGAAAATCGTTCCTTCGACCGATATCAAAATCGAGTCGAATTTCCTTGCGGCGTTTTAAGGATGCACAAGGATTGCGAAATTGACTCGGCGGTGTCGGCGTGACGCCGCGTTCAGGAGAGACTCTTTGCAACCTCTGGTGAAAATGACTGCGCTCTCGCTCTCTTCTCCCTCTTCCTCCCACGTTTTTTTTCTCCATCAAAGACGAGAGAATCGTGAAATTGTATCATCCATAAACAGCGTGATCTCTCCGCGCGACTTTTTTCTCTCGGATATCTCTAATATTCTCCATTACAGCTACGACCACGAGTGTCCCGATGAATCGTCAGACCTCTTTCGCTCTCTCTCTCTTTCTTCAATCTGCGAATCCTCCTCCCCTCATGTACACGTGTACATACATACACGTACGTTGTTTTAATGTCAAAAAGGCGCTCTATACATGCATTAAATCTTGGTCCATAATCCGCGGCTCGAGATTATCGAAAATATATAAACGTGAAGCGATCGCGTCGTGTTACAAGTGACAGATCTGGGTTGCTGCGGTTTCTCATCTCTTTCCTCTCTCTCTCTCGCTCTCTCGCGCGCACATGTTGCATCACCCTCTCGTACTACCCGAGAGATACGATTATACGGAGAACCTCGACGATATAGATCCTCTCCCCCTCTCCCCCGGCAGTTTCATGCACATACACACCACGGACACTTGGAAACGAGAATTCTCCGTAAAATCCTGGTGATGTACCGTCCGACTCTCGACTGCTGTGTAACGTGTTTGTCCCAAGGCGCTCCCACACACCGTCTTGTCGTTTCGTTTCGTTTTTTCCCCCTCCCCCCTCTCTCTCTCTCGTTGAATCTCACAGGGATCGATTTTCGCATCGATTTCTCGATCTCACCCACCAAACATCGCGCTGGCACACATACCACATCGCCGTTGATCGTCGCGTTGATGACGCGCGCGATCTTATGCAAAGGCACACACGCGGAAGTCTCCGTACGTCGGTTCGCATTGATTCCCCCGTGACTTTTCAGAGTGGCGTTTCATTCCATGGAATGCCGTGTGAGCATGACACACGATTAGCGCTTTTTCCGCTTGGTTTTTCCATCTCGAGAATCGGCAGCGTGCGCGCGCAGGAGGCACGAAATAACGTCAAATCGAATAAAATAAAACGAGGAATCCGACACCGATGACCTTTGGTAGAAAGTAATGGAACCGCGCGGGACCCGCGGAACTACACCGTCGACCACGAGTTTATCACGAATCTCGATAATTACAAACCGAAAATGGCATTTCGCGCGAGTGTCTTTAAACTTTTGGCTGGCGCTGTATGCACACCGCCGCGCGCTGTGCATAAAAATAAATCGTCAGTCAACGAAAGGGCGTGACCCACGCCCTGATTTAATGCCAAACGGGTCGAGGAGATTTCGCCCTTTTTCTTATTTCTATAATCCCAGCGAAGGATATCCCACGTGTATATCCATTTTCACGAGCTCACGGTGTAATGGTAACACGGACATCGAGAGAGACCACGACGTATAATAAAGGTCGAATCGAGGCGCTGGGCACGCCGACGAGAGAGTGGAATGTTGCAAAATAATATAATGATTCTTCGGAGCGGACTGTTGTATCAGTAGGCATATATTTTACAATTTATATATATATATATTTGTACGTATAGCGTGTATATAGAAATTTATGTACAGCCGAGGGTCACTGGGTTAGAAGCGTGGAGGAGAAATTTCTTGGGCGAGGCATTCGTGGGGCTCTCCGTGCTACTAAACTCTCGATATTTCTTTTTCACCTCGATTATTATATTAACAATTACGTTTCCAACGGAACGTAACGATACGACGTTTCATATCGCGAAAATGGTTGATTCAATGCTGCAAAAAAAAAGCTGTAATTCCCGCCGGCGTGTACCTACATTTATGATAAACGATTGAACTCTGTGTCAAGGTAATTTGCATCATAAATGTGTCTCGCTCGTTTCTTTCTCACTCGAAATCAGAGTTGAATCATGAAATTTCTCATTACTCGGTTTCCTCGATGATTCTCCGTCCTTTTCCACGTTATCCATCGTAATCTTCGTAATTCCACGTTGAAACGCGATTCTCGATTCTCTCTCGATTCTCTCTCGATTCTCTCTCGATTCTCTCTCGATTCTCTCTCGATTCTCTCTCGATTCTCTCTCGATTCTCTCTCGATTCTCTCTCGATTCTCTCTCGACTCTCTCGATTCTCTCCCGACTTGCGAGTTTTTCGTGAAAACTCGAAAATCATATAGTTGGAAAATCCAAAGATCCACGCGACTTCCTCTCGCGTTTCTCCGTGATTTTGCACCGCGCATGTGCGAGCGGCGTAACGTATTGAAAACCGGAGCCGCCGCAGAGACAGCTGGTATCTTTATCGAATCGTTTCGGCTGACAAACTGGGGGATAAGCCAGAGACGAATAGGTACCCCGAGTCACGGGGCTTTTTATACGATTAGTCAGGTTGGAGTCAAAGACTCGAGGCGACTTTGCACGCTCTGTCTGTACGTACACGAAGCTGCGCATGTGTCTATGGTGCTCTCGGCTATGCTGCTCTAATGGGCATCGTTAGCTGCGGCTGTTGGCGCGAGGATCGAGAGCTCCGCGCGACTGGAACCCCGGAGGTTTCCTTATGGCTCGAGAAATAAAGAGAAACAGAGTCAACGCGTATGCAACCTCGCGCCGAGGCAGGGAAAGCGCGTTAAAAACCAACAGTCGAAACAGTCCCTGAATCTTTGCCATATACAGAGGCGTGTGTGTGTGTGTGTGTGCTCGGCGATATGTCGAAACTCGGATAGGACGCGGCGACGGAGACGGTCGAGCCTGCGTGATAATCTACGTACTGCGTACATTATGTATAAGAGCGAAGCAGAGCGTTACCTAACGCGAGTAACAGTCGCGGAGAGCGGTGGTGAGGTGACCGCATCGGACGCGAGGGAATTCCACGGGAGATTAATGATCCCTCGGCGATAAAGCCAGCGGGAAAACTCGAGTAAAGTTCAGGAAGAGATCGCGCACCCCGCTGCGGCGAATTCTCCCGTCCGTTGATCTCCCCTCGGCGTTCTCGTACTTCCTTCTTCCGTTTTAACGCAGCCGGACATTGTTTTCGGACGAAACGTCGCTGAAAAGTGCAATCTTTGCGTATACACACGCGTATCCATAAAATGGGCTCCAAGTCGAAAAAGTAGGTCGCGCTGCGTTCACGGGTGCGGTAGCCTCGTAATCCTCCGCGCACAAAGCACACACTGCCAGCGGACACACACGGTTTTCTCTCGACGCTCGCACACACCGAGGCGGAAACGTTCGCGATGGTAATGATAATTAATCCGGCACTTTGCTGTGGCAAAGAGAGAGAGAGGAAATCGAGCTCCGAACCAAACAATCAACCGCGAAGAGCAGAGTACAAATGAAATTGCGCGATCGCACAGAGTTCCTCGAGGCTGCTGGTCAAGGTACGAAGCGCCAACTCTGTTCCGCTGTCCCCGCTGTTGGCCGAGAGCGCCAGGGGTCAGACGGGAATCTGGAACGATAAAAGGGAGAGAAAATGCCGGCTTTTTATTGCGATACCGCCTCGCTGTGCTCCTTTTCTTCTCAAACATCCCGCGCGTAAACGTCTCTCTGTCGGCGTTGCTCTTTTTGTCTTTTTTCTTTTTTATTATTTTTGCCCATCAGCCAATTAATAACGTCACCTACCGAGAGTCTGCCCGGCTTCCTATATACGTGTATATCGCAAAGGTCCGATTAGTTTCGCTGCTGCAGCAGCAGCAGCGAGGGTACACGAGCGAGTTGCAGCACCACTCGCGCTCTGACCCTCGGTCAGGATGCACCGTTCGCTCTCCGCGTGCCCCCGCTGTGGTTGTACGAGAAATTACTCTGACGATATAGTATACACACACTCACACACACACACAGTCTTGCATACAATGTGCTTTGCGAAGCCTCATTCGCCCCCGGGTTAAAATAAGCCGGAGAGCATGTTTGAAATTGGTCTAGTATCGTTTCTCTCTCTCTCGGTCTTGATTTCCCTGTACCTCTCATATCCTTCTCTCTCATAGGTTATATATAATGTCCATCGTTGCCAATAAAATTGCAAGGTGTGCTTGTCTCATTTTACGGCATGGTCGGAAGGTTTATCGTACAGCTGCGAGTACAGGTCGTCGTGGAGCCCGGTGCTTTCCCATATACCTTCATGCGCAAAAGCCTCGCGACGAAAATTACAGCGATACGAGATTTATTCGACAACGCAAACTTTTTTTCTTCTTCCCGTTCGCGCAAACCGAGTCCGATAAATTCGCCGAATTATCGTTGTTCTTTTCTTCAACGCTCCAATCGGCAATTTCGTCAATTTATTCCGTAAAATCCCAATTGAACGACGCATCTCGCAGTACCATCGTTTTTCACGCTCGTTTTTGATCAAACATTTTCCCGCCGTCGAGCCTACATCGCTCGGATTATCACCGAGGGGATTTCCAACGTGGACGATCATCGGTCACACGAGCATTCGTTTCACCAATGATCCACGTTGTAATTTACCCGTCAGAGAGAGAGAGAGAGAGAGAGAGAGAGAAAGAGGACGAATTATCTCACGGAATTCATCCGTTTTATCAAACGCGACGCGCGGTATTCGCTGATTTATGTACGATGAATTTCATACGCGATAAATCGTCTCGTCGCGATCAAACGTACGTACAAGCGTGCTTCTGTGAAATGGAAAGTATAATATGACAAGTTTATTCGCAAGATCAGCGTACTGCCGCGATGACTCATATCCACACAAGAGCGACGATACCGCTTGTGCGCGATACATTTTTTCGCCTCACTTCGTCGTGACGTTGGCGCGCGATGATTTCACAAAAGTATCGTGAAAAAAAAAAAGAAAAAGAAAACAAAACGAAAAAAAAAAGTCCCTCATCGATCCCCTCGGACTCGGAGCTTTCGAGAGCCGAAATGAAACTCGAGCGAAAACGCGCACATCGTCGAGAGCCACGAGTGTCTTTGAGATCCATTCGCGAGACGTTTGCGTCTGTGAAAAGTGCACGTATATCGATAGCGAGAACGGCGGATCCTAGGGGAGGGGGGAGGATGTCTCTCCACCTCGAGTGTGCCGAAGATTTATTACCCTCGGCGCGTTCCGACACTCTGGAGGTACACACAAAGAGGGCGCACACGAGTTTGCAATATGCTTTTAAAAGATATCTCTTTGGATGTACTCTCGCGAATCGACTTTCCCATAGAGAGCAGACGTAACGCGAAGCTCGTGTATACATGTATATAAAAGTAGATGCTCGCATTGTGCATCGCGAGACGAATAACGAGGAAGATTTATAAATAGAAAAAAGAAACGGAGAGTGGAGAATATGTGTATCGATGTTTCTCGGTCGCGAAATTCTTTCGGCAAAATGGCATTCGCCAAACGCGGCGGTCTACATATCCATAACCATCTGCTTGAAACTTTCGCGATATCCCCCTCGAGAGTACACGAGATCGCCATGCCGATAGAATCCGTGTATTATGGATGTATAAAAGATGAGCCAACCGTGTTCCATACGTGTGTGAGAATCGTTACAGGGGGGAAGAAAGATCGAAACGTGCATGAGCGAGCACGTGTGTGGTTCACTTTCAGTGACGCGCGAACAGAGAGCTTTCCTCCGGGTTGAATAATACTCAAACTCTCGCGGACGTAAGTGCATACACATTGGGGTGGTGCGAAAAACGTTGAGATGCTGAAACACGACGAAAAGCAAGATGGAATCTTCCTGAACGTCTTGAATCGAGAGAAAAAAAAATCGTCGCTCAATTTGGCACTTTGCGCGGTTGGAGTAATCCGAAAAGCTCGAGCGAGATCCGTTTTCGGACGGGAGATTTGGAGATTAAGGTAGTTCTATCGTTAGATTCAAATCGAGAAATTGTTTTGCAGTTTTTCTCACATACAAAATGGTTCGCGGGCTCCAGTTAAATAAGAAAAGTTGTTGCAAATCGACTAAAGAACAGCATACTCCAAATTCACGGTCATCCCAGGTGATATGTGCTTGCTCTATAATTACAAAAATTGCGAAAAAAATTTTCTCAAGATTTTTTTGGAAAACTCGATAAATCTTCTTTGATGTTGCATAAAAATGTATGCAAAGTTTTAGAAGGCTTCACCACGCAGAAGCCAAGATATTCATTGATGAAAATGCAACTTTTAACACGCGCTCTTACGAGAGACTACCGAAAATTGTGATTTTTACCAATAAATATCTCAACTTCCACGTGGTAAAACCTTCCAAAATTTATTACACACGTATATATGACATCAAAGAACACGTATTCAAATTTTCAACAAAATCTTAAGAAAACGATAAAACGATAGAACTACCTCAACGTAGTTCTATCGTTTCATTCAAATCGAGAAATTGTTTTGCAGTTTTTCTCACATACAAAATGGTTCGCGGGCTCCAGTTAAATAAGAAAAGTTGTTGCAAATCGACTAAAGAACTGCATACTCCAAATTCACGGTCATCCCAGGTGATATGTGCTTGCTCTATAATTACAAAAATTGCGAAAAAAATTTTCTCAAGATTTTTTTGGAAAACTCGATAAATCTTCTTTGATGTTGCATAAAAATGTATGCAAAGTTTTAGAAGGCTTCACCACGTAGAAGCCAAGATATTCATTGATGAAAATGCAACTTTTAACACGCGCTCTTACGAGAGACTACCGAAAATTGTGATTTTTACCAATAAATATCTCAACTTCCACGTGGTAAAACCTTCCAAAATTTCTTACACACGTATATATGACATCAAAGAACACGTATTCAAATTTTCAACAAAATCTTAAGAAAACGATAAAACGATAGAACTACCTTAAGAGAAAAAAAACGTTTTTTCAACCACCCTAATGTATACACCTACAAACGCATTACTCCCACACGATTTTCCATGTATCTCGGATGCTCCGACGTCTGCTGTAAGATCGTGTACGAGAATTGTAATACACGGAACTGCGAGGGTCTCTAATACGCGAGCTGATATTCGCACGTGTACCTCGTACGAGTATGTACACACACGTGTGCATAGAGCCAGCGTTAAACGAATTATAAAAGCGTGTTCGGTGTTTATAGAGTCGATTGATGGTTACCCCGAGCCACGTAATACACAGAGGAGATATTGAATTTAAAGCCATTAGCGGAAACACAATGAGCGTATACATATCGCTAAAAGTAGCGTTTAACAAAACGTACGTTAGGATAAAGTGGATAATAGACGAGCGCGCACGAACGTGTACGAGTGTCTGTTTGGATCATCGTGGATTATCGGTAACGTCTCTGCGCCAGTTGCCAGCTTTGCTCCACACAGAAGCGTCGAGAGGACGCAGCGGAGGAAGCGTACGTCTGTGTGCAGAGCGTGAACTCTGCTGGTAAAACATGATTTAGAAACGCGACCCGCAGGCATCTCCGCAGCGAAATCGCATCGGCGGAAAGACCGTGGCGCATATGCCATTGTGTATACATTTGTGTGTATTTGTAACACACGATTTGGAGGCTGCAGTCCTCTCTCAGTCTCGCCCTCTCGATCTTGTACGATGTTTCGCGTATGTACACCATGTTTTCAGGCGTACATATCGTACTTGGTGTAACAACGTGTATGCTGTACGTACACGTATATTCTCGGTGCGCGCATATGTCGGGTAATCGTGCTGTTGGACGATGCACACGTATACTCTCGCCAGAAAATCTCTCGCGGATACAGCGAGAGAGCGAGATCGGTAGTGCACACGGAGGGCTCCGTTATTGCTCGTCCGACTCTCGGAATATTCGCGTCAGCAAACGGCAGCATAAAACGCGAATAATAACGCGCGATGAGTTTGTTCTAGTTTTCTTAAAGATTGAAAAAAAAGCAGACGTTTCGACTCTTCGTTTCGAGTCACGAATCCCACCGTTCGTCAGCGAGAGAGTCGAAAAATTGTTTTTTCTTTATTTCTTCTTTTTTTTTACTCTCTTCTTCTTGCATAAATTTTCATCGGAACGTAGACGATTTCGCTAGCTGCTGAGGGAGATCTCGCGTGGGAATCGCTCGCCGGAAGGTCAGCTCGCGATACATTTGTTTCGTAAATTATCGTCAGTCGTTGTTTTTTCACTCAAATTTTCAGTTTGTTTTGTCGTGTTTGGTCTTTTTCCTACTTCTTCGGGATGGATATCACGACTTATCCCGGTGTTTGAGCCCGGAAATTACGTTGGAACGGAGAAAACAATGAGCGGTTTTTTCCCTGATTTTTCGTTTATTTTGGTAAAAAAGGAGAGAAGAAAAAGGGGGGAGGGGAGAAGAGTAGAATAAACGTCAGCAAAGTGGAGCGTTTTTTTTTTCGGTTGAGGTCCCCAGACGTTCCTTCCGGGCAGGAATCGAGACCGGAGTTTAACTCCTCCGGCGTCTGCACCAACTCTTTCGTCTCTTTCTTTCCTCCCTTGTCTGTTTTTCCGTTTTTTTTTGTGGCTCTCTCGCTTGATGAGATGCCCACGCACTTGGACGTGTCTCGCTCCAAGGCGCATTGCTGTTTTTTTTATCTAAACGAGACACCGAGGGAGGAAGGGAGAAGGCGCGATTCGCCAAAAGATTTCGTATATACGGTTTCCAAAAATAAATCGCACCGATCATTACCTTCCTCCTCGTCTCGTCCCGAGGCGAGATTCGAGAGAAAGGAAGAAAGTTGTCCGCCCGGAATAGCGAAATGAAAATCGTCGAAAAAAATAGCAATAATCATTCCAAAAAGTCCATCACTCGGATCCCGACACTCTTGTGCGAGCGTCTTCGAGTGAATTTCCCTCCCAAATTCGCGATATTTTTTCACGCGATCCGACGATCTTTCGAGTCGAAAAGGCGGTGAGGCATTTTTGCCCCGTACTGTACCGCGAGAGTCCGCACATCGTGGTCCGGCAAAAAGAGGGCGTGGAGGTTCCTCTCGGCGCGTTCAATCTCAAATGCCGCCGGCGGGGACAATTACGCAGATGTGTGCTGGCTCTCCGCAAATGCCGTACGCTTATCCGCGCGTATAGTATGCGCGTTTCCCGCGAGATGCTCCATCAAAAACAGACACACCGTTTTCTCCGTCGGTATACACACATTACACGTATCCCTCGATGTGTAAGCGCATCTCGCTCGTATCCCTCGGTGTGTGCGCGCGCGCGCGCGCGTTAAAGTACCCTGGTCACATCAGAGGCTGCAAAAGTGTGTTGGGCCAACGTAATCGCAATATCCAATGCTCCCGTGGGGGTTGAATTAGTATGCACTCGCGTGCTCGGCGGGCGCGAGCGCATCTCTCTCCCTCTCGTGCTCTGGTGCAGCGAGGCGTCTCGGTGCGCTGAAGGCGCGCATATTCTCTTCTCTCGGCTGCTTCTAACTATCGTCCGGGAGAGATCCTCCCCCCTCCTTCCTCCTCCCAACATAGTAATTGTATACGTGATGCAAAGCCCCCTCCTCCCTCGCCGCTCTTTCCATCCATCTCTTTTTACGCTGGCCCTACCGTAGATCGGCATGCATATATACAACGTGTCGATGCATGTTTATACACGTGTGTGTATATATAGAGATCCTTATAACCTTGCAAAGATTTTGCTCGGATGGAAGCTCTCGTGTCCATGAGTGTGTGTGTGTGCGAGTGTGTACGCGCTTCGGCCTGACTCGGAGGAGTGATTACAGAGCGCGCGCGAGTAGAGGCCTCCTGGTTGCCCCCGGCGCGTGCGTCTGCAACACACCGCCCGTCCATACCCCGCACCTCCATGTCCATATTCGCATATCCTCTTCCTCTTTTGCCCGCTCTTATCCTCGCCCTTTTTCTCTTCCTCTCTTCATCGCGCCTTCCTTTTTCCCCGTCGATGCCGCGCTGACGGGGTTCCTCCGCGGGATTCTGAGAAACCCCGAACGAACGCAGACTCCGATGGTCCTCCTCGACGCATCGCGTCGTTGCGCTACCCCCCCCCTGGCACTCTTATTTTGACGCGAATGCAACGATCCGCGCTCTCGCGGCTTTTTTTTTTCGTTTCCTCTTTCAAATGCACGTATTCGCACCCTGAAAAGAATTCTCGAAGAAAATTACGGCCCGAACCGCGAGATAATTGGATCGGACGACAGATGCTTTCAAGGTTGTTCGTCGGCGTCATGGTTTTGCATGTACAATGTACCGATAGTGAGAGAAATGCGCGCTTCATCTTCGATCTTGTACTCGACGAAGCTTCACTCGCGACTCGATACCGCGGACCGAGTCTCCCGCGGTATTCCAGTCGTCCGGGTACGGCGATATGAATTTCCCGACGGACGCGCAGTGTCATCGTCCGCGCGATATTTATGCACGGATGCACTTGGCGGTGGAGAGTATGGAAAAGGAAAAAAGAAAGATGAAAAAAGGAAGGAGGATGGAGAAAAAGTTGTTGCGCAGATCGCATGCAAAAGGGAATAAGACGAGAGCGACACACCGGCCATCATCCATGTTACATACATGTATATAATGTATACATGCGTCCATTCACATCTACATTGTCATTAGAGGAGGATGCGGCCGCGTGCGCGAATAACGTGTGTCTCGGTGCTGCATATCGCGTTCTGAACTCGCGATAACTTCACCTCCTCTCTTCTTTATCCTCTTCCTCGTCCCCTCGCTCTTCTCAACTCCCTTTTCCATCCTGCTTGTCGTTTTTTTTCCCTCCGCAATGTTCCCCGAGCCACCTGCACGAGGATAAAGGATGACGCGAAAGGGCAGACTGGTCGCGTTTTTACCGGGGCACGGAAGGATGAAAAACGTTGATGGCGCATGTATAAAGTATGTGACCGGAGCGTTTATAACTGAAGCAATTGCTCGAGAGGAGGGATGAGGAAAAGGGCGGTTCCCGGTTTTGCAACAACCCCCCTTATCTCCTCCTCTTAACCCCGGAGGAGCGTAAAACGCCGTTGGAGCGAATACCTATATAAATACTAATATACGGGAAGACGCGCGGAATCATGTATCATCGTCACAGATCGTTCCTCCTCTCTCTCTCTCTCTCTGCATACTTTTCCCGCTCATCCAACGCACCGATCACTGTTATTACGCCGTCGATTTTCATCCGCGTCCACGCATCGCTTACCGCTTCTTTCTTTCTTTTCTCTTCGTTTTTTCTTCCGTTCCCTCTCGCGATTTGCATCGTCGAGTAACGCTGCATCTCGTCGCTCCATGTTCCGCGAGTTTGTGCCTTATTTCGCCTATTCGTTTCTTTTCTTATTCCACATTCTCGCCGACAGCCTCGTTTTCCATCAAATGGCGATGGAAAATGTTTTCATCAGCCCGCGAAGTACTTTTGCAAGACTGATTTTCGAACGACAGCGTTCCGCGATCTTGAAAAAACCTCTGTATATTCAACGAGCGCTGGGACGATCGAGGCAATTTGTCGAAAGCAGCGTTTAATCAGCGCGTGGCTATTCATTATTCCCGGCAAAGTAGGGCGGTCGAGTTTTCAGTGCAGCGATACGACGAGAGAGGGAGATTCTAGAGTCGGCCGCGTTGAAATTGTCCCGAGTCATGCGTCTAAATTGTCCCAAATGGCGCGGGATCGCCGGTAATTCGCGGGGACTTTATCGACAGGCGTCCGACACCGATCGACGTGGAAATGATTGGTACGTGCCTGTAAAACCCCGTAATTGTACCCCACCAAAGTACACGGGAATCTCGTCGATATTTAAAACTACGGAGAGCGAGAGAGAGAGAGAGAGAGAGAGTTCCTCGCGGCTGCAAAACGCAAGGCTACGTTTGTAAGAAGGTCGAGAGACAATGAGGGGCCGAGGAAACAATAGCGGTGCAAGAGAACTTGTGTACAGAGTGGAAGAAACGAAAAAAAAAAAAAAAAAAAAAAAAAAGTGCGAGCGAGGAGAAGGCCCAGAGTGCCGGCTTTGGAAGCCCCCGCGGGATACGCGCACTTGGATGCTATAAACAATAGGCCCCTTGAGAGTCAGGTGAGGGGGATGGGTGCTCGCTGCGGCTGTGGTTGGGCTCTGATGGGGTCACGAGGTCGGATACTCTGTGGGAGCAGCTCATGACTCTCTTAACTACTCCTCGACCGGCCCCCGGTATAATATATCGCGCCTTGCTTTTGCAGAGCGAGACGATACACGCCCGGCATTTATACACATGCCCATACAGGCTGTCCCGCAACCGGAAGTCCATCAGCTTCAAGCTGCATTCGCGAAACTCCGAGACCAAAAAACACTTGCCCTTAATCGCCGACGACCGAAGCCCTGTGTTCATAACAGACCCTTTGACCCGGAATCCCCTGTGCCATTCGGAGCTGCACCAGCGACGTTCGATTTGTGTAACAGCCTGTATTTATCACAGCCCGTGTACACGTGTATCTGAATATCTGGCGGGTCACGGCGCGGACAACGGAGGATAATGAATTTAATTTTTTGCCCACGGCAGCGTGAACACGCCGTTTCCGTTCTCCATATCGCGAATTTCAGCCAATTATCCCGTCGCGTGTAGATTACGAATTCGCGGTTGCGGAATTGCGTTTAGCGAATTTGCCAATGAAGATTCGTAACGCGATATACATGAGGGATTGCAAAAAGCTCAGAGTGCGAGAAACTTTGTTGGTTTTATTGGTTTTTTTTTCTTTTTTTGGTCAATCGTACAATTTTTTTTGACTTTTTTTTCAAATCGTATTGTTCATTTCCACGAGACCCGAGGTTGGATCGATTGTGTATCTGACGAGCACTCCCCGGTCAGTTGGCTCTCCGGGTACGCCGCGCGCTCTTTTATCTCGCTGCTGGCGCGTAACACACGCTTCTCGTGTGTGTTTATACTCGTATATACCGATGTAAAAGAGATATAACTATATACGTACAACTCGCGAGAGATCTGCTGTGGAACAGCGCGAAAAATCCTGGCTGAAAGATCCTTTCCAAAGATATAGGATATCCGTTACGGGATTTGCCGCGTACTTTGTGTGTGCGCTTGCGCGCGCTGGCGTTAAGGTCGAATCTCGAGTTTTTCCCCACGCGAGAGCTGCTCTCCTCGAGATAAAACGTGAGTCTCGGCTCTGGGCTTGACTCATGCACGATGTTTATGCGGTATTATTGTGAAAAATGCATCGGAAGAATAGAATACTACCACAATACGCTGTGGACACCGTTTTTCACCTTGCGATAAATTTCAGCAACTGCAAAAAAGCGTACGATGTTTCGCGACGGATTTCAACGGAAGTCGTTTTTTTCACCCCAAAAATGATGTGTGTTTGGTGTAAGAAAAATTGGCAAGTTCTCGAGGGTCGAAGAAGGATGTAGTACCGCGTGCGTTAACGCAAGAGCGGCAGCGTGCCGGCCCCGGGGGCCTCCGCGAAAAGGTCATACCGGCGGGTCACGTAATGACGGACCGCGAACTCTGCAATCATACGAGAAAGCGCACACGCCACGTGGCCTCTTATGATACGCGTGTGTGAGCCCTTCTGCTCGATTATTCGTACCTACCGTTGGTTACCTCTTGCTTTCTACCCATCAAGCTTGGGATCTTGGAAATTCGGGCTGGATCGAGAAAAAAGATGACAAACATCACGGACGGTGTTAAAAAATGGCGACTATGATTTTTCAATCGTTATTGAAATTGAATATTTTTCGTCATTTTTTGTCGGATCGAGTTGGTTCGCTAAAATGCTTGCCATTTTTCCCCCCTTTGAGGTAGACGCTCCAACTTGTGCTTATTCTCTTGGCAATTGTTGTGGCTTCAAAATGCCGTTTGGTTCATGAGGATATCTCGATTTTTCGATTTTTGGCAGATTTTTCAAGTCGGACCATCGATTTTCGCCAATTTTCCCATACATACCCCTTTGCGTTTTTTTCGCTGATTTTCGACATCGATTTTCAAGGTGAAGGGATGTAGCTATCGACATTTAACTTTCCCCATTCTTCAAGTCTACTCGAGAGCGTCTCCAAACCCCCCCAAGAAATCTATGTAAGTCAATTTGGACGAGAGTTATGGTCATTTGAAATTTCGGCTTTTCGTCGATTCTGAAAAGATGGCCAAAAACGACAAAAAATTTTTTTTTCCAATTTTCGACATTTCAACACCCCGTTTCATCGCAAATTTTCCGCCGATCACGAAACTCGTCGAGTTTTTCGCGAAAGCTCGAAATTTCAGTAAGAAAACGCGAAAAAACAGTGAAATCGGAAGCAAACGGAATTTCGCGACAAAATTCATCTTTTTTTTCACCGACCACTCAGGGAACGAATGAAACGCCGACAATCGCGCAAATATTTTTTTGATAAACGATCAACTTTTCATTAGACGAATTTCAATATACACGAATTTTCGCGAGGGCCGGAAGGTCAGTCGTTTACGGTGGAACGACGAGAGCGGCAGCGTCAGTTAGCAGCAAGAGAGAGAGAGAGAAGAAAAAAGCCGATCAAACGGTGTCATGAGATGAAATGACTTGCGCGATCCTCGGTATAATAGTTTGAAGAATAAAAAGATGGCCTTGAGGGTATTGGCGATGTACACAAAGACGATAAAAAGTCTTCAACACGAGAACACAATACATCGGTAATATACACGTACGTAAGGAAGAACGAGATCTTTGGGCGAAGAGATTTCTCGCGGACGGTCGCGCCGAGTCACTCCCTTGTAATTACGAGGGGATACCGCGCGAACGAACGAATAAAGAAAACGAAGAAACGGGGGTGTGATTCGAGAGCGAGAAAAGATACCGCGCTTTCCATCATCTTTTTTTCTTTCAATCAATCCCATTTTTTCCATTCCTTCCACAGCTTCCTGCATTCCCGAACAATATTTCGTTCTCGATGGAACGTCGATCTCGCGTCAACGAAATTGCGCCAAACGAATCTACGTAACGTTTCGTACACTGAGAAAAAAGATTTGGTTGTATCTTGGCATACCAAACTTTTGTTAGACTTTCAGTGAAATAATTTGTTTGCTTCCAACAAATAAATTCATTATATCTCGACGATACTAAACGTTTGAATGATTTTTAATGAAACTGTTTCTTTACGCCAAATAAATGTTTTCATCGACCGCAATTCATTTATAAAAAAAGAGACCTACTTGACTCAAATAAAATTCTATTTAACGACACTTTTTGGATTGCTATGTCTCGCTATGTCGTTACTAATACCGCGTTGCTATGTCGTTATTGAGAAAGTGTCGCTATGACACTGTCCATGACGCGTTTTTTCTCCTACCAAGCGATTTATTTGAAACAAATGAATAATTCTTTGACACAACGAAATCCTTGATGAATGGAGTACTACATAGTCTAATAAAGCATTTATTTAAATGAAACTGGTAGTTCGGTAGATGATACTTGCAAAACTTGTGAATAGAAATATCACTTTTGTTTGAATCTAATAAAATGTTTCTTTGCAATTTACACTTAAAAAAGAATTTGTTTGAAATAACTAAGGCGAATCAATTATAACTGTTTTATCAAGTCGAACAAATGTACTTGTTGAAATACACAAAAATTTGATAGTTTCAAAGAGAAAATTATGCTACTATACGCTATTTGGTTGATGGAACCAAACTATTTTTCTCGGTGTATTAAACATACACGCAGGGGGTCGATAAATTCGGCGATACTTTTGTCGGTAAATCGAGGTTTATCCTTCCTCCTTTTCAAATCAGACATCATACTCGACTGATTGAAACGTACGTGAAAGAGTGTGGAAATCGTCGAAGAATTGTTTACGCGTAAACGATCGCGAGTGTTTTCAAGGGAGGCTTTTCAGACTGTCGTAAAAACACACTTGTATAAATGTATACACGCGTGTGTGTATACATGTACACGTACAATAAAAGTTAATATGGTATATAAACGTTATCTCGGCAGTTAATCGCGAATGCATTATTCATAAACAGAAATCTAGCTCTGCTCCCACTCGATGTATATACCTACTCGTTGCAGCAAAGCACGAAACGCGCACCGTGTGTCTGTATCATTGTATTTATTGCACAGAATTTACCAGCAGCTCATTCCAGAGATTACGTCCACAGTTGCACGTGTATACGGATATTATATAAACGCTATTGCAACTATTTCATTTACTCGCCAATCTACGGACACTGGATAACTTTGACATTTTTTTCCCCCGACTATTATGCTCTCGTCGTTCCCGCTGAGACAATTAATTATGTACGCGATTGTACGTACATATATAGCACCGCTCGACGTCGCGAATTATTTACGAGTATCACGCGGCGACACGTTTATCGGCATAATATCGCAGTCGTATCAATTGAAAGTCTCTTTTCATCCCGACGTGAGCCGCAAAATCGACGTGTCAACGTTCCTCCGGAACGAGTTTAAGCTTGCTACGATAATTGCATTTTTTTTATTCCCGCCGAATCCGCGATACTTTTTATCTCATGAAAAAAAAAAACCGACACACAGGGACGAACGAATTTGTTTTCCAACAGTCCGAGGGTGCTGATCGTCTCTGCGATTCCTTCGTAACAAAGATTCAAAGATTTTTTCCTCGATTCCCCCCCCCCCCCCCCCCGTGTACGATCGGAATTACATGTAAAATTCGTTCACCCTGTCGATGCGAATCGCGCGAGCGAAAGGCCGGAAAGTCGACGGTGCACGAAGGACGAGAGGGCAGGTGAACGTCTCGCGTCGTGGAGTGCGAGCGAGAAATCGTGCTAGAAAAAAAAAAAAAAAAAAAAGGAAACGCGATCGAAGAAAAATGTAGACGAGAGAAGAAGTGGAACAAAAAAACCCGTCGGTATTATAGAAAACGATCGATGCGGTTGGTTTGACGATCGCCGATCTCTTCGCCGGCGGGGGTGGGGGGGGGGGGATTACACGTATATGTATAACGTATCGAGTCTAATATCTTTCTCTCGAGGAAGAGAGACGGACGAAGCTGCTGGTGTGCGAGGACGCGGAACGGCCTAGAGGTTCGACTCTCTCGATCGGAGCTCTCTTTTATATCCTCTCCCTCTCTCTCTCCGGCTCTCTTTTCATCTCTCGGTCCGTGTACTTCCTGTCGCTGTGAAATACGCTGGGAAAAGCCCCACACGCTTGACGCAAACTCATCTCGCACTGATTCCCTCATCCATTGACGATCTCTGTCACGAAATTACCACTTCCTCCCGAAGAATCTACGATTTATCGTACCCACGTATCGGTATGTATATCGATGTATGTATAATCGTGACACGAGCGTAAAATCGCGTACGTTACCACCCACAACTCGAACCGCCGTCTCTTTCGTTTCCCTTCGCGACATTGATAGGTCGGGCTCGCGGATCGAATCTCCCTCGTTCCGATATATCCTTCGGACGAGAGATCCCCTGCCCCTCAGCACCGTTTGCTTTTTTTTCTTCCCTCGCACGCGGTCTACACTTTGTTTCGATCGCGACGCTCTTCGGGCCACTGCCAATCGCACGGCGTCACGGAGGAAAGACCGAAATCTCCGGTTCTTGGGACGTATTCGGTAGAGCAAAAGAGCGAAAGAGCAGAATAAGTAGCGGACGAGATAGAGTTATATCGGATTGTTGGTGTTTTTTTTTTAATACCGTAGATCAGTGTGCAGGAATGAAGAGACGGAAAAAGTAGGGTTCCGCTATGAAGTTCCGCGCTGATTGGACTCTGCTGACTCGTCCACTTTGTCGAGAATACCGCACAGAGTGAAAGACCATTCTGCGAGTCTTACAATAGCCCGTACATAGTTAGCGCGCGAGGGAGAAGGGGGGAGACTCGAAACGCGTCCGTTGCTGGACCGTTTCGTCTCCCGGCGGCGGTGCGTTGAGAATCCGTATATGGAGGCTGCGAGAATGATCCGAAAATTTGTTGTGTGTATCCGTCGACTCGGTGTGATGCTTCCGCTGCTCCTTGTATAAGCTCTCGTTGTACAAGAAGCTAATGAGAGATCGCGAGGGCTCGGGCTCCCAAGAGCGAATCACGAGAGGGTCCAGCGTGGATCGAGGAGACTTTAGCGAGCATCCTTGGCGTTTGAGATCGAAAACATCCACGATGCGGCATTCCTGCACGTCACTTTACGATCCGCCCAGTGGCTCGGATGAATCGCCAGCTTTCTTTTCCTCTCTCTTTCTCTCTATTCGCTCCCGCACACCACCGCGCCAGCCCCTCGTATAATTAACCATCAAATTACAAGTTTCGTTATATACCTCGAGTAAATTCGGTCCTGCAGCCCTTGGCGGTCCTTAACGTGCCATTTCATTTTGAAGAATGAAAAATATTCAATAAAACTGCGGTATTTTCATTTGAATATTTCCTTGCGAAAATAATATTTTCCTCTGCAACAAACACCCCGATTCTCCACGACTCTGATCATCGCGTTCCGCGAATAATTCTTCTCTCGCTGTCGAATGTACAAAAAATCCCATCCATTTCGTATCCCGCCGCGAAGATACATCGTGTGCCTCGTACAAAGATATCGAATACGTATTTTTCATCAAGGATAATTAGGATTGTAATTATCGATTGCCCGCGGTATACCCCGCAACGCGGAAAAAAGCGCGAGCACCTTAATGAGTTTTCGTGATGGAGAAACGGGAGAAATGCGCTGCTCTCGTTGAAAATTAATCAACTCGCAAAGATTTTCCGCAAAAAAATCCGCCGCACCGAGGGTTGAGACTTTTAATTAAACAGTGTCCGCGTTGAACGATGATCATGTACACAAAGATTTGTGGAAAGGAAAAAAACGATCGATCTTATCAGTCCTCGAAATAATCTCGCGTGTATGATCGTAGGAAGCGTGTCGTAACAACGACGCGTTTTCCCTCGTGATACCACGCGACTCCCTCTCTTGTATTTTATATCCCTCGCGTTCCTCGAGTCCCTCTCGCGGACTATATACGAGTCGGCAACTCGATTGTGCGTGTGCCCCGCTCATACGATTGATTAATTGCCGATGTAATCATTGATTTATCCAACGACTCCCACGCTGAAAAATATACACGTACGTATCGGTTAGCGATCGTGTATCTTTTCGATACACAAACACCAACGCATACACACTGCATATAAACATGCATATGCGGATGAAAATGTACGTGTACGAATATTACACGCACGACATGGAGCGCCGCGGAGATCTCGCTCGTTTCTTTGCAAACTTCACCGCGATCGCGAGGTTTTTATACGTGTACACGTTTTATGTGTGTGTGTGTGTGTGTGTGTGCAAACATCAAAGGAATCAAGACACCGAGAGTAAAAAGCAAAGGATAAAGATACAGGGAACATTAAGCGGTTCTTGTAGATATCTGCATGTGCCCTAGCTCCTACACAATTTCCGTCAAGATTATCAGAGCCCGTGTTTCTCCCCTGCTCTCGTTCGAACTCTCTTTTGCAGAGAGCTTGTAAATACCGTTGCCGTAACCGATATACCTCCTCGTATACCTCGAAAGCGCCGTCATTAGGCGGGGGATCGCGAGCTTCAGCGTGAAAAAAAAAAAATAATTCTCGTCCAAAACTTGCAATTTTTTTTAACTCACCGTCGTTTGCATTTCCCAATAATTTTGGATTTCAAAATCGTCTCGAATCGCGAGACTTTGACATCGAATGTCCCATATATATGTCAAATTCGCTCGATAACGAGCAAACGCGTGTACGGTCATCGGCATCGGTGGAGTACGTACCGATAAAGAGTAGACTCGAGCAACGGAGTATCTTCATTCCGGAAATCATTAACCTACTACACCTGTTGTATTTTATGCGCGCGTTAGTCGCTCGAATCGTTGGACTAATTGACGTTGGCCAGTGTCGTCATCGGACTCTGCTCTCCGCTCGGGAGGTACATGAGTCGCGGACGCGATGAGTGTCTCGAACACTCGGGATAAATAGAGAGATTCGTTGCTACGGTACTCTGTAAAATGGGGATTAAGAAAAAAGCACGAGTCTCGGAGTGCATAAATTGAGCTCGCATTTTGCTAATGCAACAATTTTGTTGCAACTCGACTTTATCCCTGGCATAGATTATTGTATTTTCAGGATTATCAATTGGAGAATGATAATCGCGAGGATTGTAATTTCGAGAGATTATCGTCGGCTCGTACTTGAAATATTCGAAGAAAGCACGAAAAATCTCGATACGATCAATTAGCATTATCACTCGAGCACAGTTTCCTATCGGATCGTGCGTTTTTCTTTTTCCTGTTTCGTACTTTTCACGCTTTCGAGACTTTCTCGTAATTGGATGGGAAAAAAAAAACATTTCGATCGAGACTAGAGGAAAGAAATCTCAATGATTCGCAAAACACGGTTCCTGTTCAATGCTTCGCGGCGTTCCACTTTGCCTCCATCTCGCTCTATGCCCCAACGAGAATATTTATGTATATAAACATACAGTAGTGTGTATACTTTATCGCGATAGGAAAAACGGTATAACCAAGCGCTATCTATAAATTATTGAGACTGCGAGTGGTTGAAAATGAGAACAAAAATGGTCCAGTCATAATAACTGATCACAGGGTGGTTTCCTGCGATAAGAGACGGCGTTTTGCCCGCGAGGCACAACGGAAGCCATCACTCGCATGTTGTACACGCGCGGACAATGCGCTTCCAGCTTACTTGCGTAAATCCCATTGGACGATTGAAACTCTTTGTACTCCCACTTGCGCAACGTGATTCGCAAAGTTTCTTTAATTGCTTCTATCCATCGGCCTCTCGGGGGAAGTTTTGCGATACGATATATTCGATATAACGTTACAAATGAGAAAGAAAAAATGGCCGAACGAATGATCGTGTGTTTAAGGTCGCGCTTGATACGAAGTCTGGAAAAAGTGGGGGAAAAAAAAATGATGACCATCGCGATACTCGGTCGGTGATCCTTCGAGTCGTCGAGGAGAACACGACGAGTTGCACATAAGAAGATTAAGCCCACGAACGGGCTCCATTTTTCGAATTTCTTTTTTTTATTTCTCATTTTCGCTCCGTCGAGGAGAAAAACCGCCAAAGGACGAGCTTCCGACTTGTGCGCTCTCGTTCCTCAACTCGTGCAGACTTTTGCCATTTACGTATGTTTATCCATGTGTGTCCCCCCCTCTCGTACCAGCATCCTCATCTTTTTCAAGAGACGACCACACGCGTCGCTCGCGGGCTTTGCCTTCCACCGTGTCATTCCCTTCCCCCTTCATCCTTCTCTTCTTCTTTATATGGTCCACCCGCGGTCCGCTCCGCTCATCAGAACGGGATTAACCGAAGCGCGAGATACATTTTGTCGGCAGGAGAAAAAGCATCCTTCTCGCATCGATCTTCGTTGACCTTTATGCACGCACGACAGTCACTTCAAGTGCGCGCACGTATTATCGCGCGTTACATGCGCGCAGTAACGCACAGCGATATACGCGCTCTGCATCACTGTAAAACGTACAATTAATGCGAAAGGTTGACGCGAGGGGGAGATCGAGAAACCCGATCCTGTCTCGTATTTTCTCTTCCCACGTTGCTGTTTCTTTTTTTTTTTTTTTTTAGTCAATGCATCATTTCGATAAAAATCTAATCTCGAGCTTGTCACACGTTGGTTGGCCGAGCAAACGCGTGTAATTCAACGTATTACGCTTTGTAAGGTACACGAAAGGAGAAAAAGAGCACTGTGGATCGAGAGCGATCGGACGACATGTTTGAAGTTTTAAGCAGGCGTGGTATGACGGCAAGACGCGGAATGTCCGCTCTGACCCCTTGTCGTTCGCGGCCGTTCGATCGTTCACGTGTACAACCGTTCTTTGGCTTTTCGGTTCTCTCTTCCTCTCGCCATCATGGTGATCCTTCTTCGTCAGGCTCGTCGATACAAAGCTACATATACGAACGTATCGATCGCGATCATCATCAACAAGTTTTCCCAGAACGACGATAATGAGCGAACGAACGGAGCGTAAACCCCGGGGTTATTCGTTAGCGCCGCATTCGTTCGACTCTCCGGTAGCTTTTTTCTCCATCTCTCTCTCTCTCTCTCTCTCTAATTCTTTCGATACAGACTCTCTCGAGCAACGACGATCAAAATGAGAGATCTCGTCGGACAATTCCAACATTCGGAAGACACTTTTACGATTCCGTATATCAATCGTACGCGATTCATAAATCGATAATTAACGTTCGTTAGAGGCGAAAGAAAAGTTTCTTACCTCTGCGCATCTCACGAACCGAGGAGTCTGCGGATTTTTCCATGATCTCCTCGTCCGTCGAGGAGCCTATCGGCATCAGGATTCAGTCGCGCTCGTTCGAACCCGTGACGTTTGCAAACCGATCCATCAACGCGCCAACGGCAGACACCTGCATCGCGCGGAACGATCTTTATGATCGATAATAATAACAATAATATGACTCGATTTTCCAACGAAATTATTTCACATTTAATTACCGACGAATTCTCTCGTGCTTCCAACGCGTTGCGCAATTTGACCGTCTCTCGGCGCATCTCCGCGTCCGCTCGCCTCCTTGAATTTCACAACGGCGTTCAAAGTTTCTGTATATCCATGCATTTATGTATATCAAACGCGAAAGAGGGAAGTCGCGCGCGAGAGAAAAAGTGAGCGAGTAAGAAATGACGAGAAGCGCGTCGTTCGCATTCCCATTATTGCAAAGCATCCGCGTTCGCAACGTGGAAGGCGGCAGCAGCAGCAGCAGCAGCACGTGCTACGTGCGAGAAGAACTAATGACTCTCGTACGAGAGGCAGTTCTCCCCTGTTTTCACGTGTATTCCCGATTCGATATACGGTATAATAAACCTTTCCGCAAATTTCTCCTTTTCCTTCATTCCAAGACCCCGCGGTGATGCTGCGTTGCATTCGCTTTCCCTCTCGGCTCGTGCGCAAATACAGAGAGGAGGAGGAGGAGGAGGAGGAAAGATGCAAAAAAACAGAGATCGAAGGAAAAAGTATTTTGAAAGTAACGCTCACCGCTCTATGTTGCTATAATAATGACTGCGTACACCACATACCCGATACCAATTATTTTCATCGAGAATGACGTAAACGTCAAACTCACGTACATATGTATATATATATTTAGATATATTCCGTGCATGTATATAAATATACGTGTATGTGGAAAACAGTTCATCTTCTCTCTTCAAACGTATTTATATGGCATACCAGTGTCGTTACACGAAAGCCTTTGAAGAAACATACCTGGCGGAGAAAGCACAGCACGGCCGTGGTTGAACTCGCGTCTTTCAACTTTTGTACACGCTCGGTTGAAAGGTTTATTATATTGCCTCGTCGACAAGAGTGGATTGATAGGTTTTAGAGCGAGGAGAGAAGAAATTGCGAAAAGGAAAAAGTCGAAATCAAACGAACGAGGCATGCAAAGAGACGCGAAAGCTCACTCGGTGGATTTCAATGAAATTTCGGCGTTGATCGTTCTCCGATCGAATTTTCGTAGGAGTGAATAAAAAAAGAACGTAATTACACTTTTTCCCGTCCTCTTTTCGTCGTTTCGCAATTTTCACGAAGCGCAAGAATCCGTACGAGGTTTTTTGCTCGCCTTTCGTCGTGACGCTCCGCTCGTCGATTCCTCCGCATCTCGGGTGATTTTCCTCGAGATAATTAGCTGCGATAAATCGATGAGACGAGCGAATCGATTCCGCCGAGCACAAAGGAGAGAATCGTCGGCGTTACGGCGCGTGGGCAGCGTCCTATATGTATTTTGCGAACGTATACACGTATATCCCGTGTGCACAGCGCATATCGCGTTTATAAATTTGCCATCGTCGCATGTATGCTCTCTGGATGCTGCGATGTAAAAAATCCCCGATATATGTACCGCTGTGCGTTACACAAAGTCTCGAAACACTTGATTCAAGGCTCTCGTGACTCTCGTAAGTCTCGTCATATTTTTTCACTCCTCCGCGTTTCTTTTTTTCCCATCTCGAAACGTCGGCTGTTGACTTTCTCACTTTTATCTATCTCGCCGACGAGTCCTAAGCTTCGCGATCCCTCGCGATCCCTCGCGGAGCTGAATTCGTCTCGTATGAATTCGCTCCTTTTCCCCTTTTTTCTTTCGCGGTTGAAAAATGAAAACAACAAAGTGTCGGATCCTCTTACAGGGTTATTAGACATATATCCGTGAGATATAAGCTCTCCGTGTCCCTTTGAGCCTTATTCACGATGCATGATTGCATTTGCATTATACAAGAGATCCGCACGCGCCCGCTCGTACCGCAAATTTATCCAGGGTGAGCCGCGGATTTATTTATTCCAACTTACATAGACGATCGTGAATTAAAGTATATATATAAATCCAACCTCAATGTGTGTGTGTGCGAGTGTATTTATGATAAATACACTCGTATCGGCCTGCATGTAAAAACGACCGGAGAATCGAGCCCTCGGCCGATATAACGTGCATATGGTAATGGATTACATGTACGACGATTTTTTTTTTCCATTTTCGTTTCCACGTTCGGCCTATCCCAACACGAGAACTTTACTGCGAACCCAACGACCTCACGTGTACTCTGCAACGCTGCAAAAGCATCCTCCTCCATCTTCCGTCCCACAGGGGTGTGCGAAAAATGTCTGTACGAATGATCGGAACTGGAATTTTCCAAACATTCGAAACGGCAAAAATTGCAACGGCCCTTTTTTCTTGCTTTTTATTCGAACGAAGATAAACATCTCTCTGCAGGGGTTGTCCGCGCACGGTAGCTGTAACCGAGTCCTTGTCTTTTTTGGTAATTCCCCGCGAGTTAGAACGAGCTGCACCTTCCGCAGCGAGAAGCTTTTTGCCGCCAACGAAGATGATTGGTGAGGCAAAAAACGTCGAGCGAGTTCGCGGGTGAGTGAACGCTTTCCGCCTGCCCGCTCCATGTTGTACACTCATCGCCGCGCGGTTGTATTTCCTCCAGCATCTCTCCAGACTACCGCGAAACCGTCAGGATTTCTTTCGACACATTCCGCGGTTTTGGATTCTTCGCGATCGACACCACAGCTCACGCGCACATACAGGGTGTTTCGAAACTTTACGATCGTGCGAAATCGCGTCGAATTCTCGACGTTTGTCGTCTGAAAAAGTGTCTGCAAATTTGTCGATCCGGAATTCCATCCTCGATCCGTCTCGAATCGATTTCTGGGACACCCCGTGTATGAATTTATATATAAATATGATTATACGCGGACGCAGAGGGGGAATAATCGCATGCAGGTGGCGTCAAAACGAGGCACACACAGCGAGCATCGAATTGTCCACTTAAATCCGCCGCTATTTACTTACAAATTCTATTGGCCTGGAACGCACAGACGAGGATATTCAGCCCGTGCAATTTTCCCGTTGTCCGGCCACACGTAATAAGCGAAAATGCATTTTCGCTCTGCAAATCTGCGAAAACCTCTCGCACACACGATTTCCCATCTCTCGCGCGAATCCCCCGTCGCCGCTCTTTCTCCCGTATGCCTGCTCTCCGCGGTTATGAAACCATTCGATACGCTCCTCGCGACCATCCTCTCCGTTTTACGGGGTATAATAAACGCGAGCGCCACGTGTATTTTTTCTCGACATTGCGAGAGGAGCGTGAAACGGAACGGTATACAGGTGATAATACAATAATAACCATGCGCAAAGTACAATAAGGAAGAGACCAGCGATCGCCAAGCGGCGGGAAAACGTTTGGTATTCCGGCTGCCTCCTCGTTTTTTTTTGCATCCTCTTTTCGCGTTTCTTCCGATAACCCGAGTGGTTCAGGCGGATCCGCCCGACGAGGAAATCTGGTTTTCTTTCAGAGACGAAAAAAAACAAAAAAAACAATCTTCCGGATGATGTATCGTGACTTTTGCAACGCTCGTAATCGTACGGGGCATTAAAACACGGGGTACGGTTTATATGGCTGAACATTACAGTTTGCCTACAACTTATAAACTCTGCTGCGAAACGCGCTCGCCGTAAGCGCGAAACCTTTTTCGAACGCCAGTTGCTCTCCTCGCGTCAATCCGCTGCTCTCCAGCAGCTTCCTCGTGTGCGCGCCGGTTTGCGGCCTTCACGCTGAAAATATATCGTACACGTACGAAACGGCAGGTTCGGGAGAAGATGAGAGCAAGCGGCAATGTCCCACCGCGGTGTGAGCGTTTCTCCCGCTTTCGTCCTTCTTCTCGCTCGTACGTATCGTCGTTAAAAATCCATCGTCGTATATCGCTCGTATCAACGACGGTGCGCCTTTACTGCTCGCGGAGACGCTTTATTACCCGCGAAATGGCCAATTCGTTGGCGAAAAGGGCAGTCACCTCATTAGGGCGATATCCAGGTCCAACGTTCGAGCCTCCGCGCGGCTCTCCATCTCCGTTTGCTTTTGCCCCTCTCGTATCCTCTGCGGACGCATCTTTTTCTTCTCAACCTCGATCTTCTCAACGAAGAATCCCCAAATTCGGCTTATCACAGAATCACATTAACGTCAAGCTGTGACACGAGCTGGTATGAGGAATGAAAAGATGCAGCAACGTCGATTCGTGCACCACTTTCGAGACATCGAACCCTCGGAGTCACGTGTCCCACATACATATATTACGTATATTACACACGGTGAGAAATGCTTCTTGCCTACGATGCTTCAAGAAGACATCAGATGCCTCGCATCGTCGGACGTATTATTAAATTCGAGGCATCGATCGTCGAGTCTCGGAGCAGAAGGATGGACAATCGGCAGCTCGAGGATCGATAAGAGATCTGACCAGGAGCTTCGGCCTCCGCGTTGCTCGTCTACGCACGATTTAAAATGCCTTCGTAACTTTATCTCAATTCGAAATCGGTCTTGTTAAATTCCACCGTCCGCGGCTGTTCCATCAAATTCTATTCGTAACAGGTACTCTCAAAGGAGAACGACGCGCGTCGTCTCCGCGTCAGCTGGAATATCTTTGCCGTCGAATGTATCGAACGTTGATTCTTCACTCCATCGATCTTTCGTCCGAGAGGCTGGACGAGAGCCTAGAGAATCTCGCGTAGGAAAAAAAAAGAGAGATGTTTCTATTCTCGAAACTTGCTGTCACTGGGGGTGTGACACCCAGACTCGAGAGATAGTAAAATGGAGAAAAAAAAGAAAGAACCGAGAAAAGCCGGAAGAAGCCATGTCCAACGCGCGATCCCGCGGAATCCGCGGACTCCCGGCCATGCTTACCGAACAAAAGAAAACGACAAAAGGTCATTATTGTCTACTCCGGGGGCGGCTTTGAGAAAGAATGGTGGAGCGCAGAGCGTTTCTCCTGGTGGCGAACAGCGTGTAACACGTGGCAGTATCTTGTATCGGGACTGCGCTCCCGCTGGTAGCACACACGCTGCTGCTGCTGCTGCTGCTGCTGCTGCTCCAGCATCTCTTTTCCTCGCTCCCCTTCATTCTCCCCTTTACGTGTGTGCGACACGAATGTGTATACGAAACTTGCGCGCACAGAGCGTGTTCCATTCTCGCGCGCAAAGAGACGCACCGTCCTGTCCGTGCGAGGGACCACCGAGCGCAGTCTCGTACAGACAGATAGCGTATGCAGAGAGAGAGAGAGAGAGAGAGAGAGAGAGAGAGTATGTACATATACATACGCACATGTATGCACCAGCGGAAAGATCGAGAGTAAAGAGAAGCGACGGAGACCGTGTCGGCTCGCGGTCCTTCTGGCATGCCTACAAGAGTAGATTTCCTACCGATAAGTCTACCGCGCACCACGGAGGTCCCCGGTGGTGTGCTCCATAGCTCGGGCTAGCCATGGGGCACTCCTGACCAACAGAGAACATTGCTCATCCCAGTCCCTTGGCTGCGCAAGCCACCGTCCGGGTCGTGCAGCGAGGATCCTCTCGTGAGAAAACTCAGCTAGCAACGTGTGTTGGCACTCTTTCGCGTTTCTCCTCTTCTCTCTCTCGCGATTCTCGTTGAATCGTCCGGTCAACCGACGATTGCCAATGACTACCACGAGAGCCAACGAGTCTGTACTCTCCTCGTGATTCTCGTATGCCTGTATTACCCTCCAGCTGTAGAGTCCTCCAACGGCCCTTGGCCCTCTTCCCTCCTCTCGCCCTTCCCGTTTATCCCATTGTATCGAACCCGCGCACCGACTCCGGGGTCTCGTATACACCGGTGGTACTTCCATTCTCGATGACGGTACACGGGTATGCTCACCTCTGTCCGCCATATGCCGGCCGCGTATACTCTCGGCGCGCACATATGGTGCGCCCGGGTTCACCCGAGGTCATCGCAAGGTTGCGACTTTTCGCCAAGTGCGCGAGGTGACGCTTTATCGTCGAACGATTTTTCCCTATCGGACTTTTTCGACCATCGGAATCCAGAGTCCTTGCGGCCGCGGGTATGGCGATAAATAGGGGACCGGAAAAGAAGGACGTGGGCGCTCCGCCGAGGTTATACTCGCATCTACTCGTATATACTTGTAGATATATACAAGTGTGTATAAATATATGTATATACACCACTCATTTTCACGGACTGCCAGCCCCGTTGGTCGTAATTGAAGGCGCCCGTGCGTGAAGGTGTTAATCTCACTCATGGTAGTAGCTCGTATCTCAGCGGCATTAGGCATGGAACCTCTCGCGGGATTCTTCGAGTAACGATGATAAGGTGTCGCGGCGAACGCTCGCGCGCGGATATCTCATCTCTCGCCCTTGCGTTTCTCCTCCGCGCTCGTATTTTTCGTCAATTCGATCGTCGAGCTTCTCAAACGTAGCGCAGCTCTCGTTCGTAGCGTTGTCGTCTTACTCCCACGTTTTCCGAACGCAAAAAAAAAAAAAAAAAAAACGACGAGACATCCTACGCCCCGATGACAATTATCCGCGCATTAAAATATCATTCTCCCGCGAAGATTCTCTCAGAGTCGACGAAGGTTGGGCGCACCCAATGTGCATACACGCTCTCTCTCTCTCTCTCTCTCTGTGCGCTATTGTACGCCGCCGGTGCACACGTCATTCGTATAATAGACAATAGCGTTGTGCTCCGGAATTCAAAGCGATTGGAAAAGTTCAGGGTCGATATGAGAGACGCGCGGATTCAACCTTAGCATTTTGTAACGCAGAAAATCGCCTTATTTGCTCGTACGACGATGAAATTAAACGGAGGGGAAGCGATTTGCCGACCGAGCGATATTGCAATAATAATGAAAACTGGGAGGTGCGCCCGAGACACGCATGTGCACGTACACCTCGAGCATACATGTGGAAATGTCTGTACAGAGTTTGCAATTTCGAATTATTATTGTACAACGATTACAATACCGGCTTGACCAAAGGTCATAAATGTATCGAGCGGATACGCGGGTTTGCGCTCGAGGGCTCAAATATCTCGTATCAAACATGTTGCTCATTGTGAGGATCAACATGCGCCCGTATTGGAGGGAGCATAAATAAGATGAGATTCACATTCCGAGGAGTATTTGGTTTGATACTCGCATGCATACACATTTATCGATGTAAATATACGCGTACATGCCTACTCGCAAATGTACAGACAGATACAGCCTCGGTTGTATACGCTGTACGAGATTTTCATCTTGGACCCGAGGCTAAAGCGTGTATAAGCACACACGCGCTCGTACCGTCTTACACGCGGCGTACACGATACAAGTGTACAACAATCCGTGTACCAAGAGCGATCCAGCCAACGACTCGTTGAGTAAAACATAAAAGTTTAACGAGCCAGCGCTGCGAATCTAATTGAAGAGGCAGGTCGTGAAGATCGTCGGCGCAGGATGCAAAACGAAAAAGAAAGAGTGGAATAAGAGCTCGAGCTCGGAACGACAACGGAACACGTAGAGTGAAGGAAAGAGGGCCGGATGCGAACGGCGGTTCTTCACGGGGTGTAAAGTCGATATCACCACAGAGATTTGAGAAATTATCGGAGTTTCGAACGAACATTCCAACTTTTTCCATCATCTTTCGTCATCGATTTTGATGGACGTCCATAATTATATATATACAGAATCTCTTCTTCCTCTCGTCGATCCTCACAGCCTAATCTCCGCGAGAGAGTACTTATTTGGTGATGCACGTTTCTTTGACATATATCCCACCATATTTATTCAATATATACAAATATACTCTACATTCTTCTCTGTGAGGAGATTCCTCGTGCGCGGCAACGTTTGCGGAATCCTGGTGAGCACTCTCTCGTCTTCTGTCCCCCTCTCGGTACATATTCACGAGAGGAGAAACTTTATATCGCACAGAGAGTGTCTCGTCGTCGTGTACACGGAAGCGACGTTGGATATCTTCGAGTCTCATGCCGGCAAATCTCCCAAGATCACGTCGTATTACTCTCCCAGTTTTATATATATATATATATGCATACGTGTGTGTATATATCGTAGATTCATGTGTACAAGTACCCAGACGACAGGAGGAGGATTCCCTTTGACTTTTTGCAAGAGGTGTGTCTGTACTCGAGAGATCGCTGGCGATGCATGAACGTATATATTTTTTTCTAATCCATATATCCATGTGGGAACTCGAACACCCGATCAAAGACATCGCGAGTTATGGGGTATTATCCGAGATACGTGTATAGAGAGAGAGTGCTCCGAAACGCGATTCGCTCGTCGCGGAGGTAGGTTTTTCTTCGATGAGCGTATTCCTCACTCGCGATCTTGTACAGGAATAAATAAGCCGTCCCGGTATCGCACGAGGGGGCGGCTGACGTTTGTACGATCGCGGAAATCCCTCGGTCTTTGATAAAACGGCGCGGAAAAATGAAGACGCTTTCGTCAGTTTTTATTCGGACGCTATCGCGCCGCAGCGCCCTCTCTCGTATAGCGGGTCCTACCGCTTTTGCGGATCGGTTATACATTGACTGGTAATGTAATAACTTTCTATATACAACGGTAATAGCGGCATGTATATAGTATTTGTATGTACTGTGTATATATATATATATATAGATATATAGCAACATTTATACGGCATCCGGTGGAGAAGCCGCCAATTTGTGAGGCAACGGTCGCCGCGCATGTACGGCAAGGCCTTATAGCCCGTGGTGAGCGGGCGTTATGATTTGCGAGCGTGCCGAATCGCATAGATTTATCGACGCTATAGTTTATCACGAACCGGAGGAAAGAAACGCGCGCGTGTGTGTGTTTGTGTGGCTGTGTGTCCGTGTGTGGTGCGGCAACAGCAGCAGCGGCAGCATCAGCGCCCTGGCGACGGCGGTAAAACGTTAATGGCGAGTTACTGCTCTCGGCGCTCAAGTTTTGCTCTGTTTTGCTTTATTTATTCTCTCAAATGTAACGCGCGCCTGCGAGAGCCCGCGTTTAATATTTATCAGGGATTCAGCCGGCAATAATAGAAAGCTGGGACTTTTAAACATTTTCCCCCGCCATGAAGCTTTTAACGCGCGGATGCATATTTTTTTCCGAATGGTATGATCCGCGGTCACTCGTGAATTACCGGTATAAAAAAAAGTCGTGCACAGTCCTGCTGCTGCTCCCCTGTGTGCCTCTCGCAGGAGAGCGGATCGTGGCTTCATTATCCCTGGAGGAAAACCAGTTAGTTATGCTAATATCGACTTATAAACCCTTCATTATCGTTGATGAGCAATTAATACGCTTTGGCCGGTGCGGACGATAGCCGCGCACGAACGCCGTGGATACGGAGAGGGCTCTGCTGCGCTAATGCACTCTGAATGTCTTTCAATTACACGGTGACAGCGCAGTGACTCGCCGTCGTCTTTGTCGTCGTCATCAACGACGGGACGCGAGCGCACGAGAGAGAGAACGAGCGAGAGAGAACGAGAGCGACGTTCCTGGTCGAGTTTTACTTATAAGCTATTGGCTGCCTGCATCTCTCGTCGTCTCTCCGTTAGCATATAAGCACGTTACTTTATCGAGAGTCGCGGACCTTTTCTCCGTTTCAACCTCATCTTCTTCTACTCATTTTGCTGCTGCTGCTGCTGCTGTAATCTTCGAGCGATAAACTTATGCAAGCTCAAACTATCCCATTACGCTCGCTCGTCGCCATGATCTTCCGTTCTGATGTGCGGGCGCGAGTCGTAAAAAAAAACAGTCCTGTCGCTCTGTCGCTTGATTCGCGCGCGAAGCGGCTTCGCAAATTCCGTTCCGCCACAAATGGATCATCGTAACGGGGAACGGCGTGTGACACTCTTATCCTTGACGATCCTTGAGCCTTTGTGGGTTTTCTGTGATAAAAATGAAGGATTTCGATGGAAGAGAACAATTCGCATCGATCGACTCGCATCGTTTGAGCGATTGTCGCGATGCATCAGCGAAATGTCGGAGCTCGTATAGGAAGAGACTCGTTGATTCGTGACAAGATTTTTTGCCACATGACGGGATGTACGGGTTTCGCTTCTCGGCGCGCGGTATTCGACCGGACCGAAGGCTCTCTTCGTTGTCGTATATACGACCGCGCGCGCGCGCGCGCGAAGGACGATTTGAAGATTCGATCGTTACAAAACGAGTGTCCGTGCACTGCTGTCTCTCCGTAGAATGCACGCTCCGTATAACTCGCGTGTTCTCGCACATGTACACACATCATCGTGTGTATACGAGAGGTACGCGAGGAGATGGTGCGCAGCGTGCCTCGCGTCTTGGCATACTTCGACACACGTGTGTATCAAGAGCAACAACGTACATCCTCTCGTTTGCCTCATTCTTTCTTCTTCTCCTGGAACATTTTGCGTATATACAGACACACGATCGAGAGAGAGAGAGAGAGAGAGAGAGAGAGATCATACACGTATGAACAGAGAAACCCAGCACGGATGCTGGGATGTTGATCTGGTTAGGCCAGTGCTGCCCGAGGCGTTTTACCGCGGTCGTCGATCGTCCGGTTGCCGTGTGCTCCTCGGCCTCACGGCGCACAGCATCCATGAGAGCACGAGAGACGAAGAGTACACCCGGCAGAGGGAATGCACAAAGGATGAAAGGAGAGCGCGCGCGACGACCTCGCCAGGGCGTGGCAGGTCACCGATTCTCTCTCCTCTCTTTTTCCCTCTCCTCCTTTCCCCACATGGTACAGTACACGTCCCGTGTACAGTCCGTGTATGTATCTTCTCTCTTGATACGCAGTGGCGTAGGACCTGTCATTAGTCACTGGAGAACTTTCCACTGGTATTTACATTACCGTCGTCTTCTCCTCCTCCTCCTCCTCCCGCTGATCGGATTTACGCAAAATTTTCAAGCACGATGCATCGAAAAGTGTATCACCGCGTTTGAAAAAAGAACGCACTTTTTTTTCCATGGTATTTTATCGGGATATGTATATACGCGTACGCGTGTGACTGTGAACGAGCGAGTACAGGGCTATGCGGCGACGTGCCGCGCTAATAACGTGTTTGAAGAAGGTATAATTGATGCGGACCCCGGGTATCGCGCCCCGTCGTACCGCAGCAACAAAACTATATACATATGTACCCTGTAATATGTACATATGAATACATATAGATGTGCGAATATTCGCGTCCGAAGCCCTCGAGAGTTTGGAACTGGGTGGAGAAAATATAGGTTGTCTTCTCTTCCTCGTGGGCCGTATAAGCAGCAGCGCTGCAGCAGCATCGCTGTTGCTCTTGGCTGGAGCAAAAGCGCGCCCGGTCGCCCGCGGTGCAACACGAAGATGATATATTCGCGGCAAAAAACCGCAGCTGCAGCGCAAACATTATATACATACGTATGTATACATACATACACGCACACAAGCGCAATTTTCATCCTCGCAATCGCTTTTTTAGCCACCGAGAAGACACTCGATCGCGCGAGCGCAGTGACGATGCGATACGCGGCGGGATCGACGCCGTAATAAATTCACCGCGTTAAATTCCGCTGCGCAACGGATATCGTGCACGCATCGACGGTCAAAGTTCACGAGCGTCGCTCGGGTGAACGTGTTCTTCTTTTTTTCTTCCATGTTTTTCCCTCGGAAATGCGCGATTGTTCCTACGAATGCAAATTGCCGAGAGGTGGTGTCGTTTTTTTTTTTTTTTTTTTTTACCGAGTTCTTCCGTCTCGCGACACCCTCGTTCGGGACCCTTTCGTCGGCGGTGTGTATATTTATTATGAAGAATAAAGGAAAGAAAAGAGTAAATCCGTACGCGTGCTGAGTTCCCGCGCGATAAATGGTTATCGAGAGAGCGCGGTTGGATCAGCAAGACATTTGCGTGTACGAGTTGCGTTACACAGCCTTGAATATTTCATTCATAAGAGCTCTGCCGTCGTGGCCACTCGCGCTGTACATGTGTATATGCAATAAGATGTGTACGAGCTTGGATACAGCATATATATCATATGTACGTATCTATGTATGTATATATGTATATAATATACGGAATGTGCTCTATTCGCGCTGTATAAACTTTTTCCCCTCTTCCTCCCGCTGCGTTTCTCGCGCACCTCACGGGCATCCGCGCTACGATCGAATCGAGGCTCCGCGCAATTACGTTTTGCGCATGAAATCCTCGCCAAGTGCCTCCGGTGCGCTGTGAATGAATTCTTTTTCCGTTACAGTCTCCAATGTTTTATCCTGCTTCTTTTTCACCCTCGCGGATTCCTCGGCAAGCCTGCTGCGACTGTACCTCTGTATATCAGCGCACTCCGACAATGTCGATTATTATTTTGTCAGGTCTTATTATTGCGTTATTTTTTGCTAAATCGCGCGATCAAAGTAACGATCACGATATCAAGCGCATATCGGCGATATCGAAAATTAATGTTCGCCATGCGCGCGCGCGCGTTACTGTTGCCGCGACGATAAATCAAACGTGTTTCGTATAATTATAGACATTATTCCATCTTTACGACTTTGAGATCAGTGAGCTCGGACACGCACTTACGTTCGACGTCTCGCTTCGTATTTATACACACGTCGTTACGCGCCTCTACGTACGAGCTTGATATTGTAGTAATACACACATCATATGTATGCGGCACGGCCGAATAAAGCGAAAATTCGACACACCCAGTGAAAGGTTGCGAATTCTCCGATGCACGCGAGTATCTCGCTCGGTTATTAATTTTCTACCGATGCCACGCTGCTACCAGGCCACGGAACGTCCGAGATGAAACACCGAAGCTTCTCGGTCAAATTACGTAAAATTTGGTACAACCCCAAAATGCATAATCATAATAAGAAATTAAAAAAAAACGAATTTTGATTGATTGTCGCAGAATTTTCGGGAGCACCGCATCGACGGTGCGTCGCTGCCCCTTCTCTCCGAGGACCATTTAACCGGCCCGATGGGCATGAAACTGGGACCGGCGTTGAAGCTTCGAGCTCTGCTGGCGCGGAAGCTCGGTGCGTGCACGGTGTGCCTTCACTGCGCTCACTGCCACCAAACGCCATTGCCACCGGCGTTGAGCGCGGCAGCTGCTGCTGCTGCTGCTGCTGCTGCGGCAGCGGCGGCGGCGGCCGCGAATTCGTCGCAACCCCCGGGCAGACGGCCGAGCAGCACCGGAAACTGACAAACAATGGCGGAGACTCCGACGGCCGAGGCAGATCCGAATCGCGCGTTGCGCATCGAGCGTCGCGTTACGAAATCCGCCCGCAAGGCCGACGTCGTTTTTAAAAAACCGATAAAACAGTGACGAATGTGCGCGCGTGTTGCGTGCGACTACGCGTTTGCACGCTCACGAGGACGATGAGTTTTCGAAAAAAAAAAAACAAAAAAACTAACGAACATTGTTGAGGATTTTCGCGATTATTTTGGAGATATTTCGCGCGGGAGGCGACGAAATTTCCAGAGTGGAGACTCCGCCTTGTCGAGACGAGAACAAACGATATATAGTATGTTACATAATAAAAAATAAAAAAAAACGAAAAAACATGATAAAAATGTACCTAAGGTTTATGATAACCGCTAGTTCTTCACGGAGGAAGACTCTAAAGTGCCTACGCTCTCTCTCTCTGCGAGCTGTTTTTCAAGGCTGATGTACCGATTTTTGACTCTTTGATCAATCGGCTCTTGGCGCGGTGTACTTAAGAGAGAATTTAAAAAAAACATGTATGCGTGTATATGAATGCGAGCTCGACGATCCGGAGATACGATTTTTATTTGCCATCGAGGAACATTCGTCGAGTCAAAGATTCCTGCATTCGATGAAAATAAATGCATGTACAAAAAGTATCTTGAAAAACACGTCGATCGTCTCGAGCAATAATGTACGATTGTTGTTGCGGGGGAGGAACGAGTGTGATGAAGAACGGAGAGGAAAAAATGGCGAGAATCGACAATAAGACGGTGGCCTGTTTATAGAGAGGAATCATGTGCAATAACAATAATCCTTCGACGCATCGATGTCGTATTTTTTAACTGTAAATTATATACGTAATTGCTCAAATCGTTGTTTCTTTTACATATTTTAACAAAGTTTTTTTCTTCTTTTCCCTGTATTTATATATATATATATATATAAATACATATGTATGTACATGATTATATATGTATAAATACAGGGTTATTGACAATTCGACAAATTCCTCGAGAGAGATTCTTCGAGAGCTGATTTGGGGCAAATTTTGCATTTGAATAACTGGAAATTTGCGAGAAAAATCGGCTCGAGACTGAGTCTCCTTCGCGGGATCGATCGAATCTCCAATGACCCTGTAAATACGTCCGAGTATAAATGATTAATATACCGAATTATATTTTTGCTAACAAAGCATATACGTGGAATTGTCGGAATAGCATGTAAATTAGAGAGAGAGAGAGAGAGAGAGAGAGAGAGAGAGAGAGAGAAAGATAGAAGACAATGAAGCAAGTTTTACAAAAAAAAAGGACAATAAATAATGTTAATAACAAAAAGATGAAAAAATAAAAAAATCGACTGACAGCGACGGTAAATAACGATGGAAATCGCCTTTATCGCGAATTTGGAGGTTTGTGAAAAGAATAATGTTTCTCCGATTCTAGCTTGCATTTTCCAGCTGTAAAGTTTATTTATTTAGAATTTTTACGCTGCCACGATGAAACGTGATAGCAACGTGAATAATTAACCGTGCACCAGAAGCGGAAGAAAAGCGAAACTCGCGTAGGGGAAGGGAAATCGATATAAGTGGGAAAGACGGATGTTTTTTAAATGAAAATTCAACTCGCGCGTCAAGCAGTATTTTTAGATTTATATACGTTAACCCGAATGTACCGCAGACTATAATTATTACGCGTATACGCACATATACACGTAATAATTCAGATTAAAATGTATATGGGTATGCAGAAAAAAACAAAACGCCGTGATTAAAATTGGACGGCTCCAGAGATCGGTGAAATTTTCACGCTCGAACGAGAGAAAAATGAAAAATGAAAAATCCTTGAAAATGATGATATCTACGGGTGCTTCCGACATGAGACATTTTCTTCGACGAGTTTGACGAATAAGAAAAATCGCCCTCGCTTCCGTCTCTTTTTCTCTCGTTTCATCTCAAATTACGGACGAGCTTGTCGAACAGATATCGATAAAAATCGGTCATCTCATTCGAAAACGTTGAATAAAACGAACAAAAAGCGAAACGTCGAAATTTAGTCGCGCAGCGGCTTTTACTTAATTACGAAAAATCAATGTACATATCTCGCGCTTAGGCATTTATTTATATGTGTTATTCTTCTCGCGCGACACGAAACGCAATAATATTTTATCGATAGTACTTCATTTAGCAACGATGATTTTAAAGAGGCGCTTGACAAATTCTTCCGTCTTGACAACGTGTGAGAGAGAGACGAATGAAGATCGTTCGAAAAAAAGCGACGGTCGAAAAAAAACACACACACACACACACACACACACAAAGAAAGAAAACAGAAGGGAACCGGAGTTGCGGCAATTTTGTGATACTTTGATTTTAAATTCAACGCATAATTTATCCTCGACGATCCTCGACGATCATCCTATTGAACTCTCTCATCCTTCACCCTCATCCTCCGTCTTCTTTAATCTCACGCTGTTACCCCTTCATCGCGACTCACAGCCGTGTATTATTCTCAACTGTCAACTGTCATGTTTTCGTGTATAGCAGAAATTAATGGTGAAAAGATGAAAGAAGAAAAACAGTTTTATTGTTTCTATCGAAGACAAAAGAACAATTGTTTTTTTTAACAAAAAAAAAGACAGAAAATATATATATATGTGTATATATATATATATATATATATATATATACCTATAAAAATGTTAATAATTGTCTTGATTATTTCGGTCACCCGCACGGTCCTCAATGCAGGCATCTCGCGTCTGGTCCATCGTCAGATTTTTGCCTGTGGATGAATAAAATGTACAATTGTCATTCGTTTTTTTTTTTCACCGCCAGGCGATATAGTCACGGAAAAGCTGTTGACACTCTGCAACAAAACTACTCGGGTCTATCGAGAATAAATATTAACAACGCTCGAAAAGAGGAAGTGGAGTGTAAAATCGTTTGCGCGATCGCCGATCGGCGGTGGAAAATGTACGGTTGGATACTCACATGGCGATGAATGGCTACGACTCCATCTTCGTCGTCGAGGTAAATTTGAACGTGAGCGTTTCCGTCGCCGTCCACGGTGACGTTCTTACCGGTGCAACTTTCGTCAACGAGACTTCCGGAAACGACGTCGCAATAAACACCAGCCGGAAGTTTCGTTCGAATGGTTACATCGAGGTTCGTACCGTCGGCGTTGATCGCGACAAAACCTCGGTCTCCGCGCGAAAAGGCGATTTGATTGTTGCCGTTGTCCCACCAATTTTCAATGTCAGTTCCATTAACGGTGTTACGAAAATGAACCATGTTGTAAATTTGTCGCCAACGGTGCTCGCATATCCAACCGCCACCGCAGCTATCGTCGTCCTTTATTATCGGGGATCCGATGTTTTCAGCTTCGTCAGCAGGTGGTCCTTGATCGAAAGTGTCAAAGGCGTAAGAACTCATGATCCTCGGATTGCCATAAGGATGGGCCAGCATAAAGGCAACAGCTATCTGGAACGATGAAGAGATGAGGCTGAACCTTCGCTATTTCCATCAGCGACAGTAGCGACATCTTTCTTTTTTTACCTTGTACAACTTGGATGATTTGTGCGTGAGTATCGCGGCGTCACCTCTCTGAGTGTCGTGATTGTCGATGAAAACGAGAGCGTCCTCGCTGGGCAAGAGATTCCAGGGCTCGCCAAAGTTACGCCACCATTTCAACAGATTTTGCCCCTTTAGAGTTTTGCTAATCTCCAAACCGTAGCGAAATTCGGTGACAGCGGCGAGTTCGTTGTACTCGAACTTGGAGATTGCCCCATCGCCGTAGTCGATCACCTCTTGAAAGATGTAAGGGAGAGAACCGTTTGGAAAGCCATGATCGGTATTGAGAGGTCGTAGACGAGAGTACATCACGTGGAGGTCATCGGGCCACATGTGTTTCGCCGCGTCGATTCTGAAAATCGAGATCGGCGAATTGACTCTCTTTTTTCGTTCCAGTCTCACGTACGTCGTCATGTATATGGGTATATAATGAAAATTTACGACTAACCGGAAACCAGCGACTCCAGCGTCGATGAGGCTGTTCATCAAGTCGACCATTCGTCCTCTGACGTGCTCCTTTTTCTGATCCAAGTCGTGAAGACCAACGAGCTCGCAGTTTCTCACTTCTGTCGGGTCCGAGTAATTTTTGAGCTCACACGGGGGATGAAAATCATCCAGAGTATAGGGGACCGTCGGATAACTGTACGCTTTGGTATCGGCGATGGAACCACCTGTACCAGTGGCTCCGTCGACGTTCGCTGTCATTTGATTAAACACCAGATCCGGGTAAACTCTCACGCCAACTTTATTACATCGTCGCACCATATCTCGAAATTCTTGCTCGGTGCCCGATCGTGTGATCAAACGGTATGACATCGGTTGATAACGCTCCCACCATGGTCTCGACGCGACAACCAAGTTTTCCGTTGGCGGTGACGTCTGTCGAGGAAATTTGTTTCAAATGGTTTCCGTGTGTATATTTCACCGCGTTTCGTAATCAGCGGGAAACTTCCGATCGGATAAGCTATTGAAATATTGAAAATTGGAAAAAAAAAAATTCGACCCATTCCGGGCCACTTTGCCAGAATCGTTGAAAAGTCGAAATTTCAAATGGCCATAACTTCCGACCAAATTGACGCATATAGATTTTTTGGGGGGGTTTTGAGACGCCCTCGAGTAGACTTAAAAAATGGTGAAAGTAAAATGTCGATAGCTCGATTCCTTCCCCCTCAAAATCGATGTTGAAAATCGGCGAAAAAAACGCAAAGGGGTATGTATGGGAAAATTGGCGAAAATCGATGGTCCAACTTAAAAAATCTGCCAAAAATCGAAAAATCAAGATACGCCGATGAACCAAACGGCATATTGAAGCCTCAACAATCGCAAAGAGAACAAGCACAAGTTGGAGTGTCTACCTCAAAGGGGAAAAAAATGGCAAGCATTTTGGTGGATCAACTCATTTACGTCAAAAATGGCAAAAAATGTTGAACTTTCAAAATTAAACCAAACAATCTCCATCCATGTATTTTCGCCCGCTGATTACAAAAAACATCGATATTTCATCGAAAACTCTAAATTTCTAAATATTCCAACATCGAAAAAGAATTTTATAAAAGTAACGGTTGTCATTCCAATTTTCGCCGTAATTATGTGAACCTGTTTTTCAAAAACGGTTTCAAAAACGGTTGTCCGTGAATTTCTCAACGGCGCTAATATATACCTGAACACCGGCGTAACCCTTTGGTCCGAGAAATCTTTCGCACTCGTCAGCAATGTCGTTCCATTTCCATTCAAACAGATGGACGAGAACATGCCGACCGCCGACGTAATTTCGATTTTTGAACGGGGAAAATTGCGTCTCGCCTGCTAACGCAGCACCGAGTAAAAAACTGGCGACTATCACAATCGCACGGTTGTACATTGTGAACTACTACTCGGGTGATAAAAGTGTCCCCAAATATATAGTCCCCCGCGATGACGAATAAAATTTCCCCTCAGCCAGTTTATCGTTATCGGTGACCAATCGTCGCTGAGGATTGATGAAAAAAACACGTCTCAATTCAACGTGAGTACAAATAACCGCCATCAACGACATGATAAATCGTACGATGTTGGGTTTTAAAGGTCACGGCGACGATGAATCGTCACGCCGATACAGTAAACTCATTACGTAAGCAATGAAGAGTTTCCTCGTATAAATGCCGATATCGCAGCAGGTATGCTGTTAAACAAATAAGGTGAACAAGCAACAGATCACGAAATGCGCCTCAACGCGATACCCGATATTGACGTTTGAGTGACTTACGCTAGCGGTACGTTCGAAATTGAGTGAAAAGTATGACGTATTCGTTTCAAATTATTTCCCGAGCGACCTACAATGGGTAAAAAAATAATACATTATATTTTTCGAAATAACTTTTACACTCGTGACATCTAAATATCTAAACGTCGCGCCTCGGGGCGACACGCTCGCCGCCTTACGATTCTTACGAAATACTCGCTGAAAATTTCTCATCGCGATCGGTCGCGTCGTCGTGTTGTCCCGAGAGGGTCAGCGCGCCGAGAGTTTCGCCTGCGGACAGTCACAATCGATGGTTTTCATTCGGTATTCTCGATGGAACGATGGTACATTTTTAATATATTTTTACGAGTGTGATTCGATGGTCTATTTACTTGAAAAAATGTCTGAAAACTACTCACGTTACGATGAATGGCGACAACTCCGTCTTCGTCGTTGAGGGAAATTTCCACGTGAGCTTTTCCACTCTCGTCCACGTTGACGACCTTGCCGGTACAGCCTCCGTTGACGAGTTTTCCCGAAATCACGTCGCAATAAGCACCCGGCGGTAGCTTCGTTGGAATCGCCGAAGCCAAATTCGTGTCGTCAGCGTTGATGGCGATGAAACCGCGATCACCGCGCGAAAAAGCGATTTGATTGTTGCCGTTGTCCCACCAGTACTCGACGCTGGTACCAGCGACGGTATTTCGAAAAATCACCATATCGTAGATCTGACGCCAACGATGCTCGCATATCCAACCACCGCCGCAGCTGTCGTCGCTGTTTATTATCGGTGAGAGGATATTTCCGTCTTTGTCCGCCGGTGGCCCTTGAGCGAAATGATCAAAGGCGAAGGAACTCATGACCCTTGGACTGCCATAGGGATGGGCAAGCATAAAAGCAACGGCCATCTGGAACAATGAGAAATTTTTATCCCACTCTATTTTCCCACTCAAAACCTCATTAATCAATATCCGATTTTCGGAATCGTTATCGTTCAATTCATTTGGAAACGTGTCATCACACACACACACACACACACACACACACACACACACACACACACACACATCTGTACCTTGTACGACTTTGACGTCTTGTGCGTGAGTACTTTGTTCTCGTCGCTCCGCTGACTGTCGTGATTGTCGATGAATACGAGAGCGTCGCCTCTCGGCAAGAGTCCCCAAGCTTCGCCAAAGTTTCTGAACCATTTCAGAGGATTGTGGCCCCTCAGTGCATTGCTGATTTCAGAGCCATAACGAAACTCTGTTACCGCGGCGAGCGAGTTGTATTCGTACTTTGGTATCACCTCGTGGCCGTAATCGATGACTTCTTGAAAGATATAAGGTTGAGAATTCATGGGAAAACCATGATCGGTATTGAGAGACCGCAGACGGGAGTAAATCTCTCGAAGATCCTTCGGCCACATGTGCTTCGCCGCGTCGATTCTAAAAATCCAAATCGGTGAATTAACTTTTGTTTCTTCATTCCAGCCTCGTATTTTCGTCCGGAATTGAAGATTTACGACTAACCGGAAACCAGCGACTCCAGCTTCGATAAGCTCGTTCATCAAGTCGACTATTCGCCCTCTGACGTGCTCATTCCCCTGATCCAAGTCGTGAAGCCCAACGAGCTCGCAGTTTCTCACTTCCACGGGGTTTGAGAAATTTTTCAGGTCGCAGTACGGATGAAAATGAGCGCGGCTGTAGGGAACCGCCGGATAATCGTACGCCCTCGTGTCGGCGATCGAGCCACCGGTTCCAACGGCCACCCCTTGATCGCCCGTCATTTGGTTGAGCAGCAGGTCCACGTAAATTCTCACGCCAGCTCGATTGCATCGTCGTACCATATCCCGGAATTCTCGCTCCGTGCCAGATCTGGTGGTCCATCGGTAAGACATCGGCTGATAACGTTCCCACCATGGCCTCGACGGGACAACCAAGTTCTCCGTCACCGGCGATGTCTGATGGTAAAAGGACCATTTTCCATTTTGTAAAAATACGCTCCTAATACGTTCCTAACGATACAGCAGTGTTTGGCAAATATATATATATATGCGATACGTGTCATACCTGAACAGCGGCGAAACCCTTGGGTCCGAGAAACGTTTCGCACTCCACGGCGATGTCGTTCCATTTCCATTCAAAGAGATGCACGAGAACATCGTGGCCGCGCGCGTAGTTTGGATTCTTGAAGCGGGAAGTCGACGTCGCCAACGCAGCTGTACCGAGCAACAGAGTGACGAACGTTGCGATCGGAGAAAGGCGCATTGTGAACTATTTCTCGGTCATGGATCGACGGATAGATATATGTACCGGTTTATCGCTGAATCGTTCATCCTCAGTTTCGGACTCGTTTTCCGCATCGTTTCTTCTCCTCCGGCCCGATGATCATCATTAGCAGCGCTATCTCGGCGATTCTCCAACCGACCAATCGTGTCTTGCGGACAATACATAAACAAATCACTCCTCCTTTTTCGCAGATAAAAGCTATCAGTGTCGCGTTACAAATCGAGCGAATGTCGTATCACGCGATGCGATGTTTATTTTACGAGACAAAAAAAACTTTAGCTCACATTCGAACACGTGCGATCCAATTTTGTTTTTGGAACGCCTTTGAAGCAAATAAAAAATCAGAAAAAGTTGACATTTTTTCTATCCGATATTTGGCCGGGGCATCATGGAAAAGTGGGTCAAAGACACGCGATTTTGATCGATCGATCGAATGAATTTTTAGTTACTTTTTTTTTCTTTTCGTCACGCAGCGTTTTATTTCGCCGATGCGATAATGGAGAAACATTCACGGTCGCTTAAAGTCCATCGAGAATCACACTCTGATTTTTTCGTGTGATTTTCGAAGAATTACATCGATTAGATAAAATCCGACCCACAACGAGAGAAAATAAACGATTTTGCTCCAACTTGTTGCGTCACCATTTAAGTTTGTTTATTCGCGTGGTTTTATCGTTCGTTCGATGGCGTAATGACTAAACGCGCGAGTGACAAAAATAAGGGAGACTCGCACAAAACGCGGTGAGATGAACAATTAAATAATCACTTGGCCTTCGGTGACGTCTCGTTGTATACAGAATCGGGATAAAAAGTGTCATCATCCTCTCTCGCCTTTTTCTCCACAGATTTATTAAACTTTCGTTCGTAATTATCTCGACAGATTTTTACATTTCAATAAAGTCGAGTGTTTCGTTTTTTCCCTTTATTTTTTTCCTACGGTATATCACAACATTATAAAGAGATCGAACTTTAGGTTTCGATCATTTCGCTTGGCGAAATGACGGGAAGTCGTATTAGTTTTCATCCTCGAATCGTACACGAATATAAGCACGAAGGTCGGTGATGCTCGTTTTTTTTTGTCTTTTTTTTAATCACGCAAGAATCGCAAAAGTATCATCGACTAAACATCAATTGAACAATCATGTTCGACGACGTGGAAATTCGCCGGCGAGCAAACAGACACACGCGCGCGCGCGCGCACACACAACCAACGGAGAGAGCATTTTTTTGCTCAATTATACGTCGTTGTAACAAAGATTTTTCGTTAATTTTTCCCTCATCGATATCGATCACGGTTAACAAGTAAAATTATTCGTTAATAAAACGGTCAACAGGCAGAAAACATCGATTTTTTCCATTGTTTTATTCTTATTTATATTTTTCGCGAACGTTCATAACGTGTGAATAAAATCAGCAGCTCTGCTCAAACGATCGTTGCGATCAAAATATTTCATCGTTCAACAGTTGTTCATTTATTTTGCGAGTCCATGACAGAGATGTTCGTAACAAGAAGATATATCAAGAGATAAAAACGAATGTGCGTTGTCGTGGAGCAGCTTATAACCAGTCAATGATATTCTGGATGTACAATCTCGACGAACATTCAATGGATTTGCCAAACTGTTTAAAAACTCATGAAGATCAATCACACGGAGAAAAAAAATGCGTTTTTGGTTTCTCTTGTGTCACGTTCGAAACGCAAACAATTCCATTTTTTTTGTTGCATCGCGAAATACTCAAAAGTTTCGTCTTATGTAGATTGTACAGCCGGAACATGCTGAAGCAACCTCCGAACGGTGCATATTTCCAACGCAAGAAATTAGTTAACACGCATTATATAATATATACATATATGAGACACACTTTTTTTGTTATTTATCTGGAGTACGTAACGTCCTTCGCGTTACGTTTATATAGACGACGGGTTTCGTTTTATTCACGTACATATAAATATATCCCTGACACTTATGCAATCGAGCTGCACATAACATTTTATTATAAAATATTACCGACAAGTGGCTGCGCTGTGGTTGGCCTCTCGTACAATCGTACAATAATTAATCAAATTTCAATTGAAAATATCGTTTCTTTCCACTTTAAACGAAATCGAAGAGTCTTCAGTCATTTCCGATCTATTTCCGGGACATTCGGTATTGTCCCACGTTCAAAAAGTATTTTCACGACGATGGTAATTAAATTAATTTAACGGAAAAAAATATATATATATCTATATGAAATATATATCAAGGAACATCCTCGTCACCAACCACAAACACGCCCATTCAACGAGTCTATCTATTTTAATCGTCATTGATTATTATTTTCTTACAACCAACGAATTGCTTCTTACAACCGTTTCTTGTGGCATAATGCGACGAAAACATGATCGATGACCGGAAATCGATACATATACGTGAGCGTCAAAAATTCACGACGAATAACGATTACCATTTATTACGCAGCTTTTTGTGTCCAGCACGGTAAAGAATTAAATGCGCGTTAAGAAACAAGATCATCTTTTCAGATAAGATATAAAGACAAATTCGGATGAGATAAAAAGTGTATCGTGATACTTCCATTGGCACAATTTGAAAATTGACTACGGCGGATGCTCTTTCATTTTTTTGAGAATCAACGAGAGATCAAAGAAATTAATTCTTCTCGCCTTTTTATCCGTATTCTATCGTGTGCGTATAAAAAATATTGGTTCATCAGGAAGAAAAGTCGCTGATGAAGAATACTTTGTTGATGTGTTTTTTGTTTTTAATTCAAAGGAAAAAACAATATGTCCGTTTCTCAGTGGCGGCATTTCGTGTGAAAGTTTTCGAAACTCAAATAGCACGGCTTGTTTGTTTATTCGATGAAAAAATGGTCAACGAAATGATAAAAAGTCATCCGACATGGCGAAAATCGTGAATTCAATTGGATTTCAAAGTCTCAACCTCGAGCCCTTTTCGCTTCTTGTTTTTTTCGTGATATGAAAATCGTAAAGCATACGACATGGATAAAATCAATATTAATCGAAGCAATCGTGAAAGCTAGCTATATCCTCACGATTTACAATACTGACAATGTGGCTATTAGCGTTTCGGTCAAAGTCAGTGACACAATTCCTCATCGTTCATCACGAGAAACTTCATTCCTCTTTCCCCCCACAAGATTCGTCGGAAGACGGAATTTGTACCGGCAGTCTGATAATTCATTGATTTCTTTTTGAATTTTCAAATTTTTGTCATCATCGGCTCAATCCTACAGTATCAAATATAGAATTTCAGTATTTTTCAATCGTCCGACATCAACGTATGTATATGCATGTATCTCAATTCTTAATTATCGATGGATATGTGTCGCGATAAATTTCGAAAGTTCAACAAGCAGCGACCTTTGTCGTGTTTTCATTGTTCTCACGAGAATTTTGAGGAAAATCATTATCAGCTCGAATTCGTACCAGGCTCAACATCGTCCGAAGCTGCTGTACAGCAGACAGGAACGATGCGGAAACGCATCGAGAATTTCCGGGCGCTGGGTAATTTGACAAAAATCCAAAACAACGCGAATCTTTTGTGAATATTCCGGGCAGAGTCGTTTTCAATGAAAACTTGTACTCGGCAAACTCGTATTTTTTCTCGCGCGTCAAATTGATTCGCAACCAAAAAAAAGAACCGGAAATTCCAGAGATCGGAGCAGAGAATATGCCGAGTGAAAACGTTACGAGGAGGAGAATTTCAAAATTTGTGAGTTTTGTAGAGCCAGACTAAATCCGGACGACCTTCCTGTTTCAGAACGAATCTTATGTACAGACCGCCCAATTTTTCATTGGGTTGAACCTGGTGGATCTGCCCGCATTGGTCATCGTCGCGCGGTATCAGAGGCGGTGTTTCCCTCGGGGGAACACTCGTCTCCGGGTCAACCTTGCCATTTTCGATGATCGCCGTCGTGGTTGTCGTCGTTGGCGTCATCGTTGTCGGCGACGTTGTCGTAATTCTCGGCGATGGCGTTATCACCTTCTCGAACACGACGACACCCTCCGTGACTCTTGTCTCTGCGGATGTTTCGCCCGCAACGGCCGCTACCAAAGCGGCCGGGGCCGGAGGTTAGTTACTTCCGGAATGTTGTTTCTGATCGGAACCGACATCGCTTCCCGACGAGCTCAACGTCGTGTTGCTGCCGTAAGGATCGAGCGACGATTGCACGGACATACTTCGTCCTTGTCTCCTCACTCTGTAGGGTGAGAGCTTTCCGGGGTCGACACTGGTCGGGTCTGCCTGCAACAATCGTTTGGTCAATAAGTCACTTTCGGCCTCTGTTTGATTTCAAAGAATCTTTCATTGAAAAAATGTCACGTTTTACGCCTTGAAAAGCGACAAAAACCTTAAAAAAAAGCAGAGTGACGTTGAATTTATTCAGCAATCATTTTCTTCCTACGTCTCAAACGACAGACGGGGCGAGACTCTTTCCGAGACTCGCGAGCTGTCTCGTGAGTACTCGAGCGAATCGTCAGTTCATCAATTTCTGTACACTCGATGTCTGATCGATAAAAAAAACTCGACAATCTTACATTATCGTCCCATCAGAGTCGCAGCAATGACTCATCGACGATCGTCATGGACGTGTATACATACTCCGTCCGTCGTGTACAAGCATGTATTTGTACGTTATTAGGCGACGAAACATCGACAAGGAGAGAAATCGAGTAACTACACTTGTTCGACTACTTTAATCCGAGTATGCCATCATTTACGCGTTTATCCAGCAACGATGAGATAAAAAAAGTTTCGATAAAGTATGATTCAATCATTCTTAAACTGTATATGATTTTCGTAAAAGAGCAAAACAAGCTATTTCGTATTTTTCGCTTTGTAAAAAATTACGAACGAAATTACGATTAAATTTTTGTAGATTTTTTTTCAGCTTTTGTAAGTATCGACTGTGCCAGCTGTATTTATGCGGTTCATGAGTACTTCGAGACACGCACCTGATACGCCACAGCAATGACGATTATTCTCTCCGGTACCAGCTGAAGCGGACGAACTTCGTTCATGAGGACGCGCGTTGGTATCTTGTGAAACTGTATAAACTCCAAGAAATTTCCGAGCACGTCTTTCAAGGGAACGCTCTCGTCGTTGTCGCAATATTTCTTGCTCCACATGAGGGCAGCCTGTTGAATCGGCGTTTGCAACGATTTATAGCGACTCGAGATAGGATTTTCATCGTAAAATCAATCGCGTTCGCGTTTTACCTGAAACTTTGTAAACTCGTCAGCGCGCAATTCCTCTCGTGCGAGTATCAAGCGTACAACGTGCTGAGGCAAACGCGTGAAGGAACCAAGATTGAGAACCTCGTTGCCATGCTCATCAACGAATTCCAGAACCTTTAATGACGTTTGAAAATCAAAATAAACCCAACGATCGAGTCGAAGATGTATAAAAGCGGTCAATGATAAAAAAACAAACGTTTCCATAGAAAATAATGATGATTAATTAATTTTTTGTCATTGAAAATATCTTGGAAAATGACTCTTGGCCCATTTATTATAATTTTGAGCTCGTTTATTCATTTTTATCTACCAATCGAGAGATAATCAACGATGACATATTTGTTTGATTTTGAGGGGAAAAAAATATGTTGACTGATAAAAAGTTTCACAATGGCAAGGCGAGGCAGGTGTTTTTTAGATCAAATAACTCGTATCGAAAAGGCTCGTTTCGAGATATCGAAAAAATAATATTGTATCGCGCATTAAAATTTTGACAAGTACTCTCACTGTACACCGGGCACAATCGAGCTATTTCATTGATAATCTTTTTGCTGAAATAATCCGGAATTCGATAACGATTATATCGATCGATAGAAACACGAGGATGGCTAAAAATATACGTAACCTTTTGCACGAGAGACTTTGTACATTTGTACTGTATGTAACGCTCCGCCGATGCCAGCAGAGCACAAACGGTATCCACTGTTATGCAACACTGGACAAATCCGGCGCAGGCTTTTCTCAATTCGTCCAATCCGTAATAATCCGCAGCGTTCATCACGCCTGTTAATTTTCATCGACCGTGTTCATTCGTGTATTTTTCGGTCGCGATGCGAATAAATATTTCCTCCGCATGATTATTTCTTACCCAACAGAGTTCTCGGCTGCAGCGTGACGCTTCCGGTATGAATGTACTCGATCAATTGTCGGAACACGTCCGGCTCGAATTCCTCGATTATGAGAGTATGATGCTGATTGATCTGTGGCTAACCAAACAGGTATGCAGATCAGTCTGTGTATCATCGAACGATAATTCAAAAATAATACGTATATTTTCGCAGTCATTCTAAATTCTCAGGATTTTTTCGCAAGTTACGAAATATTCGCGCCAGCGCGGATCCTACGGCAGTGGAAAAAGTCGGGCTCCGGTCAGACGTCAAATCGCTCTTCCGGACGATTATCTCTTATTTTGCACGTTCGACGCTATAGGGGATTATTCGAACGGGACGATTGGCCAGTCGTGAGCGATAGTCCGTACGTTATTCGACAATTTTTTAAATCGACAATTACGCAGCCAGCTGTTTCCTCGATTATTGCAACACGGTACAGCTCGCACAGGTGCACGGAGAATTTCCAGCAAAACGTTCGCTTCGCTTATGGATTATTGCTGAATCGACATTTTTTTCCCCTCCGAGAATAATTATTCACATGACTGGCATTCGGACGAAAATATACCTCGTGTATCGAGGCCAATTGCTGGGTGAACCCTCAACGCTCGCCGATACAGCGCAAATGCAATTTCGTCGATAATTCGTCGGTTACCTGTTGCGCCGAGTTCTGAATGTTCAACAACGGCTCGGAATCTCTCTTCAGGAAGAAGCGCAGCTTTTCACGCGACGACTGCTCTCTCTTGCGCTGAGGGCTCGGAGCCTGATACAGCATCTTGTGGAACACCCTGTCGGCCGCGAATAAAACCTCCAATTGTATCACGAAACGAAAAATACCATCGATAATCACGAGAAAATAAAAAATCAATTCGTTTTCCATTTAATACCATCGATCTTTGTTATTTTTCTTTTATTAATTAAATCGACAAACAGAGATAATAAAATTGCCGACATTTTTGCACGTCCTGATGGAAAGCTTCGTCTTTGTTCGATGGGATGAAAATATTTTTTTCGATGAATTTTCCGTGATAAATGCGAGGCACGAAAAATAGTTGCACCTACCTACTTCTGGCGGCAAGAACCGCCTTTACGGCGCATACGGGCTCTCTGGTATCGCCAACGAGGAACGTTACGTCACAGAGTTCCGGCATGCGCGCGAGGAACTTTAAATCCTCGGCGAGACCGGCCCTGTTCTCGAATGTCGAGTAATCTGGGTCATCGGCAACCCCCATGACGCCTAATCCAAGCCCCGATCCCGAAGCCTCCGGCATCGAGCTCTCCTCCTTCTGATAATTCAACGTAAAATCACCATTTTTCCATAATCTTTTTTCAAACGTTCATCAAAATCGAAGATCGACGGAAGACTGCGGATGCTCGAAATTCAAATTGAAATTCGTGAATTTTTTTTTTTTTCTTTCAATTTTACCGCTATCGAATTCACAACGAACGGAAAACTGCGTTTGCAAACGTCTTACTCGAAGATGCATTAAACGTCGATGTGTATTAGTGATTAATCGTCGATTAATGAAAAATAAAATACGAATTAAATACCCGTTGCTCGAACCCCGGAGCCTTCTCGCTCGCCGGGCTGCTCTTGCCTCGAAAAAACACTTTTGAACCGCTTTTTGTATCCTCGTTGTCAATTTAATGTCACTCGATGGGACGACGCATTTTCCTTTTCCAAACGAACGTATGCTCGTCCTTGTCACTGCAGCAATCGCGTGTCTGTGACGAATGAAAATCAATAAATTTATCCAGCAACGCGAAGATCGCCGTTCGTCACCGAATTATTCTTCGCGGTGAGAGGACTCGAAGGGTTTTCGATCGCGATAACGAGGCCGCGGAAAATTTATGGTCTCACTCGAGTGGGATCATTTTTTTCCCCCTAATCTCGACGGACGTCGGAAAATTCTCGCAGAATCTGTGCGCGCAGCCCCACGGAACGACAAATTCGAGAAAATGAACGACGCGTCAAACTCACTGTTGACAAAACTCGGGACCACTCTCGGTTTACTCTGTGCTCGATACAAAGGTAGAACCATGAATGGACGTCGTGTAAAAGCTCGAATGACGGAATGGCAACTTGCGCACCCCCTGACTCGCAAGATATTCCACTCGCTCATCCTCCCTCTCTCACAAGCGCACACATACACACTCGGAGGAGCAAAAGCTCCCAACGCACGCGCTCTTGAAGCTTCCCCTGTCCGATGACGGTGGAATTCCTCGTCCGATGATAGTCGCAACAGCAATGCCACGCTCGAGCACGAAAGCCTCACTGAAAATGAACGAACGAGCAGCAGAAAATGAACAAAATACAAAAACTCCACGGATAATATCGCTCTTGTATGTCAAAAAAGGGAAATTTCGTTTCGAGCTGAAGCAATGTTTTTCGTTTATTTTTGTACCGCGGAAAATTGAAATTTTTTTGGAACAAAACAAGTCGATGGATTTCAAAAGTATGACAAACCTCGTGTACCGTCTCTCCTTTTTTCCTTTTTTCAATGAAAACCCTCTCGATTTTTGACGAAAAGGAAGCGGATGTTGTCGCAAGATGGCATCATCGAATGGCCTCGTTCGAAGGTTTCCCTTTTTCCTCTCTCCTCTTCCTTCCGTCTGCGCATTCGGATTGACCTAAAAACCATCAATGCCGTTATTGTCGCCGTTCCAATATCGTTTTCAATGTGAATTCCGCGAGACGCGCCTCCATCGCGTATGTCGACGCGCATTCTTGCCAAAGTGGCACACATTGCGAAAAGCTCTCCCAGCCGAGCGATGTAGGTCAAGCTCATATTCAGGAATCTTGGAGGCCTTGTAACCATTCATGTTTGTACGGAAAAAGCTCGGCGCTGCCCGCCCCATCCCTGCCCATCCTTCACGGCATCGAATCGATACCAGCCGGCTGCGCAACAAGTTAAACCCGCGGTAGATTCCTGCGACGATTTCGACATGAATTGACGCAAAAAAAAAAAACAAACAAACATTTTTTCTCGAAAAAAATTCGTCACTGTCGTCGATGACATTTCACGAGGAGATAATCTCGAAAATCCGTGTGCTCCGTGGAGACGTAACGAGAAACGTTCTCGATAATTTCGGAGCTCGTTTTTACGAATCTGTGCAAGCTTTTACATGATGAATTTTGCAATGTAAAAATCGCAGAATTTTTAGGATAAATCTTCTCGAAAATTCCCGACGAAAATCACTCTGTTGGAATATCGGGCGAGAGGAATATCTCGTACAGCCAGGCTTTCACTTTTCCTAGGGCGGATATGCGTTTCCGCATGCGCGAAAATAACGAACGATTTCAGTTTCGTTCGGGCGGAGAACCAGCTGGTCCTCGCCCGAGCGATGCACACGCTTGTATACGTGTATTTTATCAATACAGGAAAATTCAAAAAAAATTATTATCCACACCGAATATCGATCGAAAAATTTCACCGATCGATATCTTCCTCGTCTCTTCCCTCGCGAATTATCACGTTGACAAAATTCATTCTCTTTCCGAATGAATATTATTCTCAAAGTCAACAAACTTTCGTTATTTTCGAGCAACAATTTCCTCTCGTCAATCTCTCAAATCGACTACGAGGCGGGTCAAGAATCGCGTGGCGTCGATCGTCGAATTGCGATGCTACAGACGACGTTTTTTCTCAACATAAACAACATCGATTTATTCAACACAAATGTTTGCCTGTTATCATAAAAGTTTATAATAATGACGATATTGAAATATATATATATATATATATATATAGATATACACACGTATTTGTGTATATATATAAATATATATGTATAATAATAATAGTATTCACATACACACGAAATAAGGCACGTCTGATATTACAATAATAAACGCCGCACGCAGAGCCGAATAAACGGCCCAGTCCGGCGAATTCATATGTCACTTTCCCTTGTGATATGCTACACCCTTAAGAAATGTAGAAAATGTCGTGTGTATATTAACGTGGATTATATACACATATACGAGGATTATTGATTTATACGAGTGTCTTTTTTCTCATACTTTGAGTTCAATTAAACGTCGCTTTCCTCTTTCACGAATTATCACGTTTGAACGCGAACGAATTTCGTAATCTCACGTCGTTGTGTCTTTTTTCTATATTTTATATATATATATATATAATGTGTTTTCGTTTTCCGTTAAAAATGAATATCCGATGATAATATAATCTCTCATTCGTAAGATTCCGAAATCTCTATTTATACATTTTTTTTCATTGTTTATTTTTTTTTTTTTAGTTTTTAATACCTAGTTAAGCACTCGCCCTTTACTCACACGTCCGAACACGCACATTTCACCGCTCTTTCTCGCGTCGTTCAGTCGAGCCGCGATTCGTCTCGCGTGTTGTTAAAAAAAAAAAGGAAACGAAGGAAAAATTCATCGACGCGAGGCTATTGGCACACGTGAAATCGTGGATTCGGGGCGTTTCGGTTCTGTGCGCGACTCGATTGAATCGAGGAATCGAAAAACGAGAGGAAAAATCAGCGAGAGCGCCGCGCTTCGAAAGAATTTTTCCTCCTCCCTCGATGATTTTATGATTTTTCAACATTTCCGACCGAGACGAATGATCGCGCGGTCGAGGCCGTTTCATAAATGCATTTACTTTTATACGTAAAATACGTTGGGCGATTGAAGATTGGAATGAACAGAAAAAAAATGTACTTATACATGTATTCAAACGCATCGGAACGTCGTCTCAACTCTCGTTCATCTTAATTGTAATCTGAATAAACTGGCGTCGAGTTGATGATATAATCTATTTTAGGGATATTCGTTCTTATATATATGTATATATATTACACGAATGTACAAAATCTGGCTTCGGAATGTGTCGTTCTGGTTCGTCGCCGTTTTTTCATTTTTTTCCCCCTCCTCGCTTGCGTTTCGTTCAACTCTGTCGCGTTACGAGTGAGTTTGGAAAAATTGAACGAAATGCGGAAGAAAAACATTTCTCTCGTTCCTATTTACAAAATTCGATTATTCTCGAAGCCGACCGCACTCGCCCTATGAATTTTGGCATTGCGAATTCTCACACGAGCTTATCCGTTAAACGCGATGAGAAAGAAAAATTAAAGAAAAAAAAGAAAGAATACAATTTAACTTTATTTATTTTTTTCTTCCCACGAATGAAGGAGAAAAAATATGAATATGTTCAACGACGTGATCCTAGGCTAGATCTCAGTGATAATTACATTAATTTCGTGCAACTTTGGGTATCGTTGAGACTAAAAACAGAGGGGGACAAAAAGTAACAATAAAGATTGAAAAATCTCAGAGTCCTCCGTCACTTTTCCCACAATTGACTCCAACAATTATTTACAAAAATTCAACGTTCTGTGCGTTATGAGCAAATTATGATTCTCCGTCCAGCAGTGGAATAGCCGCAAGCTTTGAAGAAAGGAAAAACGAAAAAATGCTCTCAGCGACGAAAATACGCGGGAATGCATGACGAATTTGACGAAAGAATTCGAGGCCTGATGAACACTTTGCGAATATCGCAGATTGATGATTGACAGCGTTGATCGACGCTAAACGGACTGCGGAGAGAGGAATAAAGTTCAGATATTCATCTCGGCTCGAATGTCTTTATGCGAAAAATAATACCGCTTCTCGCGGCGCGAGTTGTTGAAAGAAAAAAAAAGAGGGGAAGGACAAAGCGAACGATCCTATACGTCGGGAAAGTTATCGCGAGTTCTCAATTACTCGGCGACTCTCTCTCGCGACATTTGGAAGACGCGCGTGTGTCAGTGACTCGCACGAGCTTCGCGGCGAGCTTACTCGTCCGACAGTTTGAAATTGAATTTTTCTCACATTGAAAACTCGAATTCCAATAAAGACGTACATATATGTATACATACATATGTTTGAGAAAAGGTGGATATCATTGAAATTGAGGCTTCGAGGAAACGTCGGTGTTTCTCGCGAAATTTTCAACATTTATATACATATGTATATTATGAGAATATAAAACGACGTTGGAGAACTTTACTCGCTGACTCGACGATATCAGACCTCGAGTACCAAATTTTCCGAGAGCATCTTTGTGATATATGACGCATGCTCGTTCTCGTATTTCCTTGTACAGGATGTCCCGCGAATAACTGTCGTTATTTCGTTTTCAACTCGAATAATCATTGCCGCGATCGAGAGAGCACATGGTTTTTAGTGAGAAAAATCGTGAAACGTTCCGCAGTAACAAAAACGAGGTCCGTTTGCACTGGAAGAAAGATAAAAACGGATTTTGTTCGCTCTCGACCGATTCTCGAGCGATTTCAAGCGATTTGTTCGTCGTTCGCGCGAGAGTCTCTTGTTTTTTTTCTTTCTCAACCTTCCCTCCTCGGTTAATTATAATCGCTGTGTGATTTGAGAAAAAAAATCACGCTTATACCAACGATGAATATTCGCACGGGGTGGTATGGTACGGATGGCGCGTTTCGAGGTTTCTCTATCTTTCTTCGATGGAATCGTCGAAATGTTCGCCAACCGAGATGTAACGTTTGTCGATCAACCACCAAGCTTCGATTTCGTCGTTATCGCGATTCTCGTTCGTCCGACGATCCTCGGAGATGTTGTATCACAGCTTCGACGGATCATAATTCTCAAACGACCATTTCTGTCTCGTCGAAGCGGAAGTACATTCCTCCATCAGGAGACGCTGTTTGCTCTCCGTTATAGCGAGACACTTGTCGCTGCTCCCATGACGTATCTGCTTCGTCTGGAACGTCAAAAGATTCTTTTACTCGGAAAATCCGCCCTTTTGTCAGTGATACATCACTTTGAGAAGCTTTGCGAATGTGGAATGACACGCTTTTACTCCCAACTTTACGAGAGATGTTTTTTTCATCAAGTGAGTTACGTCAATTGAAACCGAGGTGGAATAATAGAGTTTTGTGACGAAATTTTTGTATCGTGGAATGGCAAAACGTAGAGTTTGGAAGAAGCATGATGTTATCGAGCCGAAGGGGAAAGACAGCAGCGAGATGAGAATTGGAATTTTGAATTTTTCCCACGAGGAACAGGGAGCGGGGGGAATACCGAAATAATCGAAATTTGCGAGGAACTTGCGTGCAATTTCTCTCCTGCCTTTTTTTGACATCTTTACTTCGGGAATATCTTTACCTGAGCGTTGTAGACCCACTGCTGATTGCCTTTGCTTCCGTGACAAGGATAGAGGATTACGTCAGTACCGCTGTAATCCAGGCAGGATTCGTCTCGGCGTATTTCACCAGTCTTGCTCAGCATCCAATACTGCAGGACGAAATGTACATCGTTAATTACCGAATTGAGCTTTATCGACAAAGCAGTCGATATTTATGGCGAATTGTTTCAGATCGAGCGACTGGGAAACTCGACGGTTTCATTAAGAATCTTTCCGTGACATTTCGCGACTGAAAAATTGTATTTTTTTCCTTATTAACGCCAGAAAATATCGACTACTTTGGTTGTTGAATTACGAAAGTCCGAGAGCCCAAATTGTGCCCAATTTCGAGAAGAAAAAAAATCATTTAAAACAGCTTTTTGTATGTGTCAGTGCTTTGCAGCATCTCTTTTGTAATTACTCTATCTCGCGTTATTTACGTAGGATTTTAAATGATTTTTCACCTTCTCTATGAGCACATACGACAGTCTTCCACACCTTTTCCCCTTGTTTCTAATCTCGAGAGCACAAAAAACACATCAAATTCCCATTCATCACAGCGTAAGCAGTGCGTAAAAAAAAAGGAGAAAAACAGAAAGGATCAGTTATTCCAGAAAAAAAAGCATTCCCATTGCGGTTGAGAGGAAGAGAGTGAATCATCGAGGAAACGTCTCGACGATAGCCAAGATGGGAAAAAGATGAAAATAATCATGGAAAGTTGAATATTTCGAAATGGGACGTCCCGCTAACGAGGGAGAAAAAAAATGTCAAACGCAGTACGTTGTTGGCTGTATGGCGAAATGTTCTCGTTTCGTTCATGTTTTTTTCTCTTTTTGCGAAAGTTGCAGCAACCGTCGAGACCACCATAATTTGCCCTACCGACGTTTGAACGGAACGCCCGTAAGAGTAATTACCGCGAACCAAAGCTTAATTGCAAGAGTAAATACGCAAATTAAAGCGAAGCTTTTGACTGTAGCGAACTAGACGGTACTGCGATTCTCGCGTACATACCGTACGAAATTTCACCGACTGATTGTGTTTTTCTCTACACGAACAGTTACCTGCAATTACCTCCAACGCGAGAATGTACAAGGGTATTCGTCATTTATATACCCCATTGAGAATCACGACCTCACGAGCTTCCGTAAGAGAGTTCACGTTCAGCAGGAAATAATAATTATTTTTTCGAAAAATACTAATTGAAATGACAATTCGCCATTCGCGAAGAACGAAAAATAAATGTGTGTGCTTGTCAGATTCGTTGAAACGTTTAATTTGCGAGAAAAAGTCCATATTCCCTTCGAGAAAAAAGGACAGTTTTCAACCGAGACTCCAAGTTTTTCGCGAGCTACAGCGGCGATATAACTTATCATGCTCCCTCGAACAATTTTCGTTTGTTTATTCGTTTTTCGTTCTCGTTCAGAGTCTCGGTCGCATGTGCAGAGCGAGATGAGAGTTTGTACGGGAAAAGAAAATAAAACGGTTGTGTGCAGGGTCACAAAGGTTTCACCCTGTTTACTCCAACCTGTCAGATTGTCAGATTAATCTCGATGATTAATTCGACGTCGTTTGCACCGACGATTGAAAGTCTAGCCTTATCGTACGGGGACGTCCGAGTTAATGTCGGATGCGAGTTTGATTTTTCACTTAAAACATCGAAATTGGCAATTTTCACTTTTCATTTTCAAAATAAATTCATTGAATCGAACAAACAACTGAAAAATCAATCGGGAGTTGAACAAACGTTTGATTGATTAGTTTTCCTCGAAAGAAGCCACGAGTAAAATTAATAGAATCAACACCAGAAGCCTCGAACGTGTTAGAATATATTGAGAGTCTGCGATTGATCAACCGAAAGATCTGTACCGAATGCCCCGCGGTTATATCGACAATTTTCCGAGTGATATTCGTCCTCGTTACTGTTATTGTTATTATTAATATCGAATTTCTCTTTATTTTTGTAAACAGTCCCGGGCGTGCAACTGCGAGTGTACCTGGTTGCCGCCCTGGCGGTGACAGGGCCACAGGCCAACCGGCTGGTGAAGATCTTCCGGTTTCCCTGGCGAGTCTATACACACACCGCTATCGAGATGCCTTATCTGCATTGAAATTCATCAAGAATTTAACCCATTTTTTTCAACGCTCATCCGACACTTTTTCTCCTTTTTCACAACTCGCCACTTTTTTCAACCATACCACGTTGTGCACGTAATTATTCGGACGACGCAGAGACACGTAGAAAACGAAGAAACGACTGACGATCCTTCGGAAAACAATTTTTATGACGAAAAAACGTCATTTTGATTTTCCATAAAAGTTGTTTTCCCATGCGAGGTGCTATATGCGTGTTAAACTGTGGAGACAACATGGGGTTGGATTGACTACCTCAAAAATGCCGTGAAATAAGATGTAAAAATTGCGAAAAATGGTGAATCAATTCAGCGCGACGAATAAATCATTTCCGTGCAAGATCCGGCGAATATTTGTCGAGGAAAATTCACAATTTTTCATCGGGCATTAAAATAGCGGGCACGCACACGGGCAAGCACATTCACCAAACGAAATTACGACACTCGTAACGTGTATTTTATCGCCAGCCTATAAATTTCGATGAAGCTCGTCTTCCCCCCTCCCTGCCCTCGTTCATTTGTGCTTTTTTTTCTTCTATTATCGATCTACCTGGTTGCCGCCCTGTCGATGGCAGGGATAGAGTCCGGCTGGCTTGTGCAAGTCACCCTTGCGAGCCGGTGAATCCAGACACGTGTTTCCGCCCTCGCCCAAGTTGCGAACCTGTTGTGGTTAGTTTTCATCGTTTATGGTTAATCAAGAACGGCAGTGTAAAACAAAAACGAACGATTTGCAGTTGGCGAAAAATTGGCGAGTGCGATTTTATGGTTTTTTTTCAATTCCTTTTTTTTTCCCGCGCTCATCAATTTTCATGTTCTCGAGGTTGGTAAAGTCTTCTCGGGTGGTCGTGAATGATGCTGATGCAGGCTGTGCCTCGTCGTGCGATTTTCAGAATCGAAGCACAAAAATGGATTATCGTTTCGTGGGAAAAAAACGTGTACTCGAGGAACGAAGTAAAAGAGAGTTTGATATTCACATCGGCACATATCCTGCGAGAATTTGTTGAAAAAAATGCACACACACACATACACACACAAAAATGATATATCTCGTAACTGGAACGTATATGATCGCGAAAGTTACGCAAAGTTTGCTCAGCAATCCTGATTTCTCGCCGCTTGCAGAAATTTTCGCATTCGTTGCAGTTTCAGAGACTTGGACTCTGTCGTTTCTTTTTTTTCCTCTCTCCTCTGCCCTCGTGCGGGAGAGGAGAAGCTCTTTTTCTCGTTGTCCAGCATCGTCGGAAAGTCGGCTATGAATATCACATAAAATACAGCAAAATAACAAAGATTTATGCATTCGCGTTCCAGTTTCGCTCTGCGTGGGCTGGAAAAAGAAGACGGCAACAACTTGCAAAGTCCTCGCGGAGAATTCTCGCTCCGTTGCGCTATCAGCTGTTGGGAATTTCGCGAAAACAAAGTTGAAAAGTTTGAGAAAAAAAAAAAGAAAACGCTTCATGCACGAGCACGACGATACCTGCTAAACGAGAAATTAATGAAAAATGAGATACATCAAAGTGGCGCGAAGGCTTTCACTCGCGAATGGAGGAGCAAAAACAAATAGCATTAATTTGACGGTCGAATAAATTCTAAATGCTCGGGAGAATGTACTTTATTTATTTTTTCTTTCGTTCGGATATTATTTACCGAGAGGAGCGCGACGTAATGGAGAAAATTAGACTCGATGTTGGAAGGAGAGAGATGAAAAAAAAAACCGACAGGCAGACGGGGAGAAAAGTTTTGCTTTTGTTGGAGTGCAAAAGGTTGTAGGAAAAGTGGGAAGAAAAAAAAGAGACGGAGAGAGCGGGCGAGAGTCGGACGGAGATGGAGAGATGTAGGAGGTTTTCCATACGGTGCTAACTATAAATTCCCTCGGGATAGGAGGGTGAAGCCCGCGTGATTTACCGGGTAGCCGGTCAAAACGCGAGAGAATATCCCAAACGGCGGATTATAAACGTTGCGGGAGAAACGAAGATGAAAATTTGCGATAAATATACCGAGAGAATACGGGAAAAAAAGATTATGGTTGAAAAAATGCGGCAACCGTGAAACCATGAGTTCGCGGAGGTCGCCCATGTACTCTGGGAATGAAATTGTTATTCAACACGCGATGGCGAACCTCGCGGGGTTCGCGCGAGAAAAAGAAGGGAAAAAAGCTCTCGACGCGTGCGGAGAAGACGAGAAATCAAAGCTTCTGCGCCCAAATTTTGTCCATCTTTCGTCTTTTTTAAAAATATTGAAAAAAAATATATATACGCTCCGGAAAATTCAAAAAAATCGCAATGTTCCGGGAGAAATTATGCGATGCTCAATCTCGCGCGGAAATCGGACGGACGATGCACGGGAGGAGTCTAAAAACGTGCATTCGGCTGTGGGCTTGAAATTCCATATGGATCGAATGAATGGAAAAAAAAGAGAGGGAGCAAGCGGAAGTTTAATGTAAAAGGAAGAAAAAACGTATCCGCTTTAAATTACTCCGATCGATCTGTCAGTTTTTTTTTTTTCATCATCCATCTCCGTAATGCGAAACGAGAAAAAAGAATGAAATCGAGGCGATTAAAAGCCACCGTTCGCATTTTGATGGTCGATCGAATCGCGCAAGATTATTGAGAAATTCATGAAATTCGTGGCACGGAAAAAAATCCGATAGCCCGCCGTCAGCGTTCTCAGACAGGATTTTCGAAAATGTTTGCAGAAAAAGAGTCTTGTGTAACACATCGGACGAGTGTCTCGATGGTTCCGGAAGAAACAATGGTATATTTCTCACCTCGCCAGATGCGACTGCTTCGCCGGGTATAAAAAGCTCGGGATAAACATTGTCCAAGTACCATTTGAAGGACGTGCAATTGAGATTTTTCCTCAGTGCCTTGCGCTTCGAGACGTCACCGAAATCGCCCTGCAATAATTTTGTTTTTTTTCGTTGATTTTTATTTATCGTAAAATACAAAAATTCTCGATAGAATTTTCATTGGAAAGTACAAACGTCGTCTCGACTAATAAGACTCGCCTTGTCGTGACCTATTCTCTGGTAGTAGTACTGGGCATACTCGTCCAACCACACTTCGCTCAGCCTTATGCTGTTCCTCTTGAGCACGTTCACGCCGCTTCGCCACTTGTACGGCGAGCGCTTTCTGAAGATGTGCCCCACGTGTGAGCAAGGCACGATTTCGAGAGTGCCTGGGCGTATGCGTGTGTGTATCGAGAAAAGAGAAGCAAGAGAGCAGAAAGATGAGTGTCGAGACGAACCCTCGACGACGTCAAGGGCTTTTCGGCAAGTCGCTCGTGAATAATAAGGTCTCGGAGAATTTTTCGAGCGGGTCGAAAAATTCAACGTTGAAACATTCGAAGCTTTCGATTTTCGTTTCGATTCTCTTTATCGTTGTTATTATTTTTATGAAAAAGTATCGTCGTACCACCGCACATCCACGTTTTGAAGGAAAGCTCGAGATTCTCGCCTCCCCAGATGTCAAAGCCCGGATCGTAAGTGCCGAGGCGCTCGAAGAAAACGCGGTCGATGGAAAAAAGCCCACCGGCCATGGTCGGCGACCAAACCGGTTCCGCTGAATTCTCGTGTCTCTTCTTCTCGCGTTCCGGCACCGCGTGCCAATTGAACTAATTGGAACATGAATAATCCACCGTTTAATCATCATCGTAACGGTATTTTTGGCAAATTTTTCCGATAATATCGTCCGAATATCGATATTCTCGTGTCAATTTCGCAAAGAGGGTAAAAAGTAGCGCAACGTTGATATACCTGAAGGTTCCAGTCGAAACCGCCGACGTTGACGCCACCTGAATCTCTCCAGTGATATTCGAGAGTCGCATCGTCGATAACATCGATAACGGGACAGACGACGGTCGTACGATTACGCGCAATGCGGTCCAGGAGGGGCTCGAGCCATCCCTCGGTGCACTCGCAGTGACTGTCGAGATACGTGAGTACGGGAGCTGTCGCGACTTTGGCACCGAGAAGACGAGCTCTTATGAGACCCTCGCGTTTCTGAGCTCTCTCTATCCTCACTTTTGGATAATTCATCATGTAATCGTCGAGCTGACGTTTCAGGTGAGCTGAAAATTTCAACAGCAATAATATCATCGTCGAAATCAAATTTATCGATGTACGTACGACTTTGATAATAACAATTACAACAGCATCTCGCTAATTGGAAGGAAAGAGCATTAATAAAATAGCACGGGCGATGCCCCGCAGTTTATTCCCGCTCCCTCTCTCGCTCTTCATCCTTATCTCTGCTCTAACGAACACACTTTTCCTGGAAACATGCAGCGCGAAGCCACGGACGGTACGAAGCGAAAAATTCAGCCTTGTTTCTCGTTTCCGGCAGCCGTGCAGCTCTCGTAATAACTTATGAATATTCGTACGAAATTCTCGCGTAAAATTCATATCGCGAGAGTGGCAGGGCTGTGCACGACTGCTACAGATGCTGGAATCAACGGGGATAGACGGATGAAATGGAGAACGGAGAGGGATGGAGGCTGCGCGAGAGACGAAGAATATAGAGATGTAGTTTGAGCTCGAGGAGAACAATGGAAGGCCTCGGTATGTGCCTCTTCCTATCATGGTGTTCCATTACCCAGTCGTGTATCGTTATCTATCCGTTACATGCCATTCGCCCTCGAACCATTCGATCCTTCCCCTATGTAGAGGAGTTATACATCGTACGGCGATACACAGCCGTTCAAAACTTCCCCTACAAGGCTATCACGTGATCAAATATGAAGAGATACGCGCCATCTATCGTGCCAAAAATGATTAATCGTAGATTCAGCGGGTTCTCGACAAGCGGAAGTTCCCAATTACGTCTGAAATTGCCGCAGGAAGCTCGAACTTTTCTCAACCGAGCATGAACGATAGAGGGAACTTTTGAACGGCGGTGTACAGCCCGGAACGGAAAAACCCCTTGGAAATACATACGATGAAGCAGCAGCAGCAGCAGCGCGATATGAAAACCATTCCTTTATTCGCGTAATATCATCACGACTCTGGAGAAGCAGCAAGAAACGCCGCATGAAATCGAGAATTCTTGGCAATTTTTAATATTACCCTCGTATACGATGAAAAAGCAATCGATTTTATCCGACTTCCGTCTGTATTCGTATGGCAAAACGAAACGCGCGTGGAACTTCCATCAGCGATATATCGGAGAGTTTGAAAAAAATTTCATCGCAAAAGCCAGTGCAAGGTGGTACGGCGAATTTTCCGAAATCGAGATGAACAGATGCAGCATCGAAAATCGTTCGATGAGCGAAGGAAGGCAGAGAAGAAAAAAGAAAAAAAAAACGGTTCTGTCGCAGTCGCATTCTCGCGTGTGTCGGTTCATCTTGAAAGATTCAAAAGTGTGGGAATAAAGACTCGACTGAACGTGCGGGTCTTTCACCGCAACGCAGCCTCCATCCTTCTCCATCTCTCTCTCTCGTTTCACCTCGCCCACTTGTCACTCCGAGGATCCATTTTCGCGCGAATTCAATAATCATCGCAGTCGTTCACATCGCACTCTTGTACGTGACGATAAATACGACAGAGAACGTACGCGGGACTCGATTAGTTCGCCGCATCTCGATTCATCCCACACACTCGTCGCTCGATCAATGAACGAGAATATAAGCATACGAATCGCGGTATTCGACACACTCGATGGTATTTTTACCATTCTTTTTTCTTTCTCGTTCTGTTTTTTTTCTTCTTCCTTTTTTTTTCAGTAGAAAATTGGATTCTTGAGTGAAATATCGACAGATTGCCAAGGATACGAGAGAGGATGAAGGAGATGGGCAATTTATTTTTTATTTTTCCCCCTCTTGAAAAAGATTGTCGATGTTGAGCTTTCAGCTTCATCATTGGTTTTCCAAACGATGGCTTGTACACACACCCCCCACATCCCCCCCCACACACACACACACACACGTATATACATGTATAAATGCTTCGGTTAATGCCACAGCAAGTAGGTCGCGTTACGAAGCCGCGTGATAGATCGCGATTAATCGATAACACGCTGAAGGGTGGATACAAGCCGTTGCAACAAATCACCGACACGAGAATCATTCGGACATTTGTCTATGTACGGTTACTGCGGAAAAGCCCCGAAAGAGAGGACTGGCGGTGGCCGACGAGCCACGATAAATAGACCGAAAATATATATACACGTAAAACTGCGCTATACCGATAAAAACGGTTGTGTACGTTATCAAACTACCCTTAACGAACAAGTGATCCATTCTGCAACATTTGTAACCGTTAATTCGAATCGCGGGAACGTCTCGAATTTCCGAACGATTCCTAAAGAGCTAACGAATCGTTTAATTTCAGCATCGATACGTAATTTACCTTTTTTCTCGAGAAATACGGAAATTTGGAAAAAGAAAAAACCGTAGCAGAGATACTCACGCATGTCGGAATAATCATCGACGAGAATGATCTCCTGGATGAGATGATCGGGCGACCTGTCCAGCACGGAGTGTACGGTCCGCAGGAGGACCGACCACGCCTCGTTGTGAAAGCATATTATCACCGCGGTGGGTGGAAGATTGTCGAGATAACGTCCTGATTCTTTGCACCTGCGGACAAAACGGATATTTTTCTGTGGAAATCTGGATTACGACACTATTATCTTAAATATTTTTGAAATGTCGAATTTCATGTTTTTCACGGTCCAAGGGTTAATGTTATTAATCAATGTCGGTGTGTATATGGTTGTGGTACATGTACGACGGAGGAAACAATGGTTTGGTAAGCTCGGAGCTGTCGATCTTAATCCGAAATTCAGCTCGTCACTGACCAACCTCCCATACAGTCCTTATCAACATGTAGACGTTATCGTACGCCCGGAGATCACGTTGACAAATGAATGATCACCCCGAGCCGCGTATTCCATCGCTCACATCATTCACGCGCGTCTACCATCAGCGATGATGCTCTGGAAATTACACTCTCGCGATAGGTTCGCGTCTGGAATCTGACGAACATCGAACGCCATGAAGGGGTTCCGTTCTCGAATTTATCACATACAAACTGAGCTGATAATGCTGATCATCCTAAATGCTCATTCGAGCGAATGAAATTCGGCTTACATGTGCGATTGAATCGCGTGTGAACGTCGATGGAAAACATATCCGATGAGAGCTCGCGATGGTGGAAATATTAATGCAAGACTTGGGTACATGATTGTCGGTATTGATTTTGTTTTTTTTTTCGACAAAAAGAAAGCTCCGAAGGCTGTCACTTTGTTCGATCATCGCGGGCTGAAGAATGTGTTAAGCTTTTACCGTGTAAAGCCCGACGCGAAACGCGATATGAATTGCGAGTAGTACAAATCCGATATGTTCAGACGGACGAGATCCGCAGATAACTCGACGGTTTCACGCGAGTTGAAAGGAAGAAGTGCTACATTGTGGATAACACGCGAACGACACGTAGTTACGGTTCTGTAAAACTGTACAATAACAGGAGAAAAGAGAGAGAGAGAGAGAAACTCGTCGATACGGGATGGGAATGCGATGAAATACTACATCAGGCAGAGAGGGAGAAAAAAAATTGTCTCGGGAGACGTCAACGTCAATTTTGGATGCGAAATATATATTTGAAAAAAATGTCAATACATCGATAATTAATAAACCAAAATTTGTAATAATTAAAAAAATGAATACAATTATAAAAAATATAGAATACCCCCGAGATAAAACCTTCCTCACAATGCAACGAAAATTATACCCCGAATCTTCCGGCAATTCATTCTGTTTTTTGTCTCGCGGATATTTCTTTTTTCGCGTTAATCTCTGTGGTCTTTGAAAAATTAAATCCTTCAGGGTCGTCAATTCCCCTCGAAACGAGTGTATTCGCTGAGATGAAAAAAGAACAAAAAAATTTGCAGACGTATAACGAGAAGTGTAAAAAGGCTCGGTTGAAAAACTCTGGAGCAAAACTCCGATACCTTTGCGAAATTTTCTTTCTTTTTTTTTCATTTTTTTACAACTCGAACAAAAGCTTGCCTCTTCGCTCCGTTTCCCACAAACTCGACTCGGTCTCATTTACTTTTTCTCTCATTTTTCTGCCCTTTTCTTTGCGCTCTTGCTGCGCTTTTTTCTCATGTACGTACATGTATATATACGTCTTTATACACACTTTTCGTTTTTATCGCCGTCATAACCCAGAAGCGTGATAAAATCCACTTCCCGTGGATCTTTTCCGCGCACTCGCGGAGTTTCGCCCCCCGTTGTCGCTCCTATTCTCGCGTCATAACGCCTTTCCCATTCGAAGAAAAGCAACCCTTATTTCGAGGGAAGTATACACGACGCATTGTACAGATAGTATACCGAGTCTCTCGTTATCCTTGAGGCTGTGTAGCAGCGCGATACTTTTCGTTGGCTTTCACGGACCTCCGCACTCATACCGAGAGCGCGCATCTCGTCCACGAAGATAAATCTTTCTTCCTTTTTTTTTTGTACGACAAAAATAAACATCCAACTTTCATTTCTCCACCAGCGGGAGAGACTCATTGGAAATGTGCTCCAACTGGCAAATAGATCGTGGCAAATAAGCCCATCGATTGAATCGCACTCGCTCGCCTTCTCGAGACGCTTGAATCTATATTGCTCTCGATGTATAAAACGTGTGCGCGTACTGCATGTTACATACACGGGGTGTCCCAAAAATGGACGCTGATAATTAAATACCGTACATGCGGAGAATTCGAGATTTCAATTTAAAGAGTCCTGCGAGAGTCGCGTGCGCGAGAAACAGTGAAATAAGTTTCGATGCCGACTTTCATTTCGACTCCAACTTCCGGTTATCGACATCGAGTTTTGTCACACCCTGTACGTACGATCAGCTTCCCTGCGCTCCGTTCCGACTTTGCGCCGACATTGTGTTGCTCCAGCACCTCGGGGAGCGGTAAAATGTCTGGCAATTGCAGCTCGAAACATCGCCAGCGAATTCGAGGCTCGCACCTCTCCACCCTCGACACTGTCTATATTACAGCACACGTATTATTATTGTACTCGTATAAAGTACGCTTTAACCGCAGAGTATCATTTCTATCCCTCGTTTTTAACCCTGTACACCGTATAGACACATACGAGTGCCATCTGGCGCCTCTCGCTGACCCCAAAAACCGAGACTCACCCCGTTACAACGATATCCAAAAGTGATATGAATTTTTATCGTCAAATCGTGCATCGAATCGAGGATTTTTCGTCCGTTCGTCGTCCCTGGCATCAAACACGGGTAATCGTTATTACGAAGGTTGTGGAAATTGACGCGAACAAAATGTCGGTCGTACGAAAAACAACAAGAACGAAACGTACGAGTGAATATTTTTGATGAAACGCGGCAGTAATGAAAAAGCGACGTTTTTTCAATGGCTTTTATCGCCACGATTGGAAAATGTTTTTTTCCTTCATATATCTCTACTATCTTTTCCGTTATTACCCGACGTCGGCTATGCTCTGGCACTCGAAGCGAAGAGACCATCTCTTGCGTTATTGCAACATGATAGCTATAGGATTAACTAATTACGGAAAGTTTCAGCAAACTCGTCTTGCCTTTGCGCTTGCCGCGGCCAGCAAGCGCGAAACTTTCGGCCGAGTTGTCAGAATAGATTTTAGCCCGAGAGGATCACCGCCGCATTAGTTTTCAATCTGCCCTCGCCGGTAAAGGACTCGAATGAATTCGCGTCTCTTCTTCTTTGAATTATTTTCCCACCGCCTATATATACACAGAGAAAACTTTGTTTTTAACGCGGGGCACTTTGCGCTCTAAGGGTGAAGTTGTAACTTTGCACGAGCCGCGACGAGGAAGGGCGAGAAGAAAGGGGCGCGATAGGGACGAATGGATTTGCAGAAATCGCTCGGGGATCGTCCGAAAACGTTAATGGAAGAAAACGTCTAATGGGTGACACGAGGATGATGGATAACGACTCACGAACATTGCATTTCGTTTCGTCCGCGCGGAATAACGAGAGCTCCTTTTTAGTTTCTTTCAAAGTTACCTCGCTTTCCATTCGACTCGTAAATATTTCCAAGTCGTACAGCGGCGGATGTACCCTTTTCTCCATATTTCCTCGTGTTCCTTCGTACGTCCTTGACGTTAAAAAAAAAAAAGCAATGTAATGCAAAAGCTTTTCAAAGCGCTGCACACCGGAAAATTGCGGAATTTGCTCTTCCGTCGCGACGTCGCGTCGTTTCGAGAGCTCGCGAATTCGTCTCAATAACGCTCGACATAATTATCGGCATACCCTGCGCAGACAATAGGCCTCGTTAGTCCCTCTGAAACTACGTATTGCATCATTGGTACATGGCGAAGCTGCTGCCGAGAGACGACGAGAGGGAAACGAGTATACCTTTGGGGCTCGTATAGGAATAAGATGTCTCGAGCCCACCTATGTATCTTCGGGCTATGTATACATACGTATATATCCCGCAGGAGCGATATTACTTCCTGTTTGGATCAGAGCCAAGTTTCGTAGCTGCTTATTGGGCAACCGCGTGTTTCCCAACGAAACTAAATCGCAGTAGCGGCGCACGCGTTAAATGCTCCCTCGGATTTTTCTAATCACCGTCTATCGATCTTGTATCTTTGAAAAAACGAGAGCGACATTTTTTTTTATCCCCTCCTCCGTATTCGCGAAATACACTCGTAAAACGTTGATTTTTGGCGCGATGAGGCGCGGTCGCGAGCCGTCGGAGTTGCGAGACGAGAAATTGACGAGGTTACGAGCGTATACTATATGCCACGGCGAACGCGATGCAAAAGTCGCGATAAGTCGTTTAAGTTTCGCTCGCGCATATGAGAGACGATAATAAATTTCGTGCGTACACGTGAACCATCGAGGATATATGCGCACTCGCGTGAAATACAAGGGCCCTTTTGACGTTGGCTACTTACGCGGTGGAAGCCCTCCCGAGGTCTATAATTACAGAGCAGTGCCCGCGGAGCGTTTTATGGCTGATCCACCCACTCGTAAACCACGTATACGAGAGCTTGTATAAATTTTCGTCGTTGTGAGCCGCGGCGGGGTGACGATTCTGAGATCGCCAGCCCCCGTTATTCGCCGCCTCCCGCGCGAATAAAATCGGACGGATCGGCTCGGAGGGTTTGAAAAGCAGCTTCAGGAACTCTGTTCGATCGAAAGAAAAATGCGGCTATTCGGAAGAAGAGAAAAACGAGCGACAAACTCTGCAGTTTTTGAAAAAAGAAAAAACGAAATAAAAAACAATGCAGGGTCAATCGCATTCGTTCCGGATGCTGCGGGGAAAAACAGCCGCGTTATGCGCGCGAATTAATTGGTCTCGCGTCGTCATTAGTCGGATCTCCTCCGCGCGGAGAATTATGGCGAGCCGGGGAATGGGATGAGGGAAACGCGTGATTAATAACCCGACATTGCCAACTTTTGTGAAACTGAGAGATTAATTTCGCGAAGAAGGCGACTGCGGGACGCACACAGATGCACGACGCACAGGAGAGGAAAAGAGCGATGAGCTGACGGACGGAAGTGTACTTTTAACGTGACATACGCGCGTATATGCACTTTGGGGAGTTTTTAACGCACCCAGGAGAGGATCCTCAAAGCGTCGAAAATATTCTCTATTTTTCGGCATCTCTCTCCGTCATCACTGCAATTTTTAATCGTTATTACCGTTGCCTCGTCGAGGCATAAAATGAGAAATAATTGTTACCCTCGTCCATAATATGTAGCTTTTGTTTTTTTTTCTTTCCTTTCATCCCAATAATGGCTTTAGTCGATCCTAGTCACAGCTGTTGCTCGCGCAGTTCACATCCTTTCGGCTCTTGTCACAGATGGCAATTTTACAAGGATACAAGAGCGACCAATGCGGTGTGATAACGTCGCGTTCGCTTTATACAACCAAAGCGAGAACCATCGAATTCCCAATCGTACGATGTTGCATAAAAGGTATATAAACACGTGTGTGTGTGTGTGTGTATATACAGTATATACGTCTGTATGTAGAACGTTAGCGGAAAGCAATAAAATTGACGGTATATATCCGCTTCCGGGGAACCGCTGTGGGAGTTTGAATTTACAATAACATTCAGCGCGATATCAGCGACATATCCGTTTGAATCGTCGCGATCCGATCGAAAGCGCAAGAGGGTGCCAACCGCGCTGGGAGGCGTCAGCTTTTGACAAAATTTCAACGTTGTAACTCGATAGAAACGGAGGGAGTTAATGATTTTACACTCTTGGAACCGGGAGCGGATGTTGCTCTCGATGGCACCGTTCTAATGCAGGCACAGCAGCGACAGCCCCTGGTGACAGCATCCCGCACTTCAGCCAACGCAACTGTTGCAACGACATTTAATTGTCATACGCATTGTGTGTGGCTTTGCCCATCGTGCAAACGGCGCCGCATGAAACGTACAATGTATGGAACGCCGAGCTTGGCGCGCCTGTGTGTCGTTTGGCGAGAAACCGGAAGTATCGTATTTAATCGTAAACATCAACCGGATGTAATTAGCACAATGGCATATACCAGGGGTGTATAGATCTTGCGAATTGATATGAATATTTCGCTCCAGTTGCAGACACGCTATTTTCAAGATGAATTTGATTGCGTCAGTCGTCGATGATGAAATTGATTCGACTTTAAAGTTGGTTTTTTTTTGCTCTTGTCGGTAGCGAGAATCATTCCGATGGCGGATGAACCAGAGAGCTCGCGTCTTTGATCATATATACCTTTGATCTTAAATTCATAGCGGCGTTTTCACGTAAGATCGGTATATTGTAATCTTTTGATATCGAATATCGGATTACTCTGTGTGAAAGCTCAAGAAACTTGCTACGCGTCGAGAATAAGCATAACTTAAGAAGGGGAATAAACTTTTGAGCCTCGTGCTGAGCAACTCGGCGAAACGTCGAGGCTTGCTGTGGTCACCTACAGGTGTATGCATCCTTCTAACGAAAAGTTAATCCTTGACCGAAAAAATATCGCGCGGTTGTTGTCTTTTTTATGCTTCCCCTGATTGGTCGGTGAGGAAAGAATGGATTTGCTTGAATTTCACTGTTTTTTTGAGTTTCCTCACTGAAATTTCGAGTTTTCGCGATAAAGTCGGTTGGTTTCGTAATCAGCGGAAAATTTCCGATCGGATAAGCTTCTGAAATATTGAAAATTTGAAAAAAAAAATTTCTACCCATTTTGGGCCACTTTGCCAGAATCGTCGAAAAGTCGAAATTTCAAATGGTCATAACTTCGTTTCTATTTGTGCTATATACATTTTTTGGGGGGGTTTGGAGACGCTCTCGAGTAGACTTAAAAAGTGGTGCAAGTTAAATGTCGATAGCTAGATTCCTTCACCCTTAAAATCGATGTTGAAAATCAGCGAAAAAAACGCAAAGGGGTATGTATGGGAAAATTGGCGAAAATCGATGGTCCGACTTTGAAAATCTGCCAAAAATCGAAAAATCAAGATATCTCGATGAACCAAACGGCATTTTGAAGCCTCAAGAATTGCGAAGAGAATAAGCACAAGTCGGGGTGTCTATCTCGAACGACAAAAAAATGGCAAACATTTTAGTGAACCAACTCGATCTGACAAAAAGTGGCAAAAAATTTTGGACTTTAAAAATGATTTTTAATGATCTATATAAACGTATTTTTTCCCGCTGATTACGAAACACATCGGTATTTCAGCGAAAACCCAATATTTCGGTCCGAAAATGCATTAATACGAAATTTACCAATTAATAACTATTTTCTCATTGAAATATCGAATTCCCGGGAGAAGATCGGTTGGTTTCGTAATCAGCGGAAAATTTCCGCTCGGAAAAGCTCCAGAAATATTGAAAATTTGAAAAAAAAAATTCCGCCTCATTTTTCGCCACTTTTCCAGAAACGTGTTTCTGTTTTATTTGTAAAATTAAGGGGCTGCAACCAAGATTCGTCGATATCTTGGACTTTAAACGAACAATCAGTGATTGCGCGACAACATTTGCGCGAGTTTAATCGAATGGAAACCTTCCGGTCGTCGATGGTGCGATGAAAATGAAACTTCCGCGGGACTAAAACTCGAAATATGCTGCACACTCTCGTCGGCGTACTCCCGGTCGCGACACGCGAGAAGCCGATTTATTTCCTACCTGACGAGGAAATTCCGGAAGTTGAAGAACGTCGATGCTGTGTAAAGGCAGGCGAACCACGCTCGCTCGAAAAACCAATGTTTTTAAATTCATTAACCCCAGCAGCAGGGGCATTATCTTTGCTCGTTATTTTTTTTTTAATTATTTTTTTTTTCCGTTATTATTAAAAATCTACCGTACAACCGAGTACATCCGCGGTTTTATCGACCCGGCCCCTAATGAACGTAACACGCGCGGAGAATCTTGGCAGCACAAGTGGCGGAACTTTGCTCAAAACCGCATCTCCCTGTGTACTTCAGCGACAACCCTTCCGCGAGATGCATCATCACGGAGGCTCTTTCGAAGACTCACGGAGGTGTTGAACAGTTCGCGACGGAAATAAGACCGTGTTCATCAAGCAACCTTGCTCTTAATGACGTATATACACACCAGCACGAGAATACAATTAAAAAACAGAAAAAAAAAACAAATCATCAAACTATTCTAAAAATTCTAAAAACGCCACATTTTCCTCTCCATTTTCGCAGCATTCTCATTTCCCGAGTTTTCTTATTGTCGCTCGAAAAATACCTGATGCCAACGAGGATTTTTCTACCGTTCCTTTTATTCGGTGATTTTTTTTCTTCAAAGATGCACACGCCTCGTCAGGACGAAAGTGCGCGAGAAAATGATTTTCTCTCGATTTCTCGGTACGCGCGAAAATCGCGTTGTTTCGTGCGACAAAGGTTGACAAAGCGACGAGCAAAGAAAAGCACGCGGAGATACTTTCTTTCCTCTGTTTTGCACGATCGTTTCGAGCGTCTTAATGCGCGTATACGTTTGAGAGGAGAGGCAACTGCGCGAGGAAAGCTTGAGAAAATGGTTGAGGAAAAGGACCGAACGCGAATTCTTCGAGATATTTTTCTCCTCGCAGGGAGAAATATATATCCCTGGAGGACACGGCGGGCGCTTCTTCCTTTGATATCGCAGATCGCAAAAGCTCTCCCGCGCGTATATACCCAGTGGCCTCTGAAGGTCGTCGTCTCGACGTCGTCCTTTCGTATTCACTGACATGGCATTTTCCTCCAAACCGCAAAGCCTTTCGCGACTATGCGGTATATCCCTAATGCTTCACGAATGAAAATCGGAAACGCAGCGCTAAAGTGGAAAACAAAGATGGAGCGGAAAGAAACTCGAGGCTTGACACACACACACACACACAGACACACACACAGGGATGAGAGTTATCTCTCCGAGCGAGTGCACTTGAGAGCTTTCCGAGCGTTTATCATACCTGTATTTTCGTACGACTGTTTTATACGTAAGTTGTTTGTATTTGTGAAAGAAAAACTGCATTTCATCTCTGAAACGTCGTACTTGAGGCTCGTTTGTTTCAGCCTAGATCGGCGGAGGAAGATTTAATTCCGAGTGACGAAAAACGGGATTAATCGAAAGTCCGGCGGTGCCATCCGCAGCACTTGCCGCCGGAAATGCTTTTTAAAAAAGGCGAGTCAATGTACGATATCAAATTTGGAAACAGCGTCTATTTTCCCTGGTATTTCCGTAAAGTCACCGAGACACCCGGCGGCGAGCGAGAGGTGGAGAGAAGAATAAAAAAAAAAGTGATTCAACGAGAAGCGGAATGGAGTAATTTTCGTCGCGAGAGTCAAAACGTTCGCCAACTTTTCTCGACTCCTCGTTAGCCAGAGGGAAATGAAGAAAGCGCACCGTGGTACTTTGCGCGAGTGTGCTTCAAGGGTATCCATTTTATTAGCCCTCGTCTCGTATACCCACTTTGCACAAGTCGAAAAGCTCGGGCTTGCTTCTATTTCTTCGCCTTTTTCTCTCTCTCCCTCTTTCCCTTTCCCAGTGTTTTTCGTATATCAGCAGGACGAAACGCGAGCGTCGCTAATTTCGAAAATATTTCGGCAAAAAAATGAAGTATATACTCACGTGCATTATTCATCGAGTTGAGAGCAGAGAATTCGTGAAACGCCTCTGAAACGCCGAACGAAAATTGCCTCTCATCTTTGACGAGGGTCTGGATTACCTTTGGATTTTTCAGTCGCGCGATATTTGTAGCCAATCCGAGTCCCGTTTCGGGTTATAAGACGAAACTATGGTTGATTTCGCGAGATCGATTATTCTCGCTGATTGTCTCACTATACCGGATGTATGCGTAGGATTACCCGCGGACTTTCTCATTAAATACCGCGACGGTTTAATGCAGCCGCAATTTTAAGTATTCACGATTAAAAGTATCCGGTGTACTCGGAAGATACGGCAGATCGGCGAATGCACATGGACGCGGCTCTCGGCAGTGCGCTCTGCGTCTCGAAAGGAAAGCGGAAAAATAAGAAGAGAAAAAGAGACACGGGAGAGAGAGGAGAATTTTTAGCTGGTCGTGGAAAAGGCGAATAAAATATTTAGACGAGTGGCGAGGCCATGCAGCAGCCGAATTCTCCGGAGAACGCGAGTCGAGTGATAAGATTGAGCCTGTAAGCCAGCAAGCTCTTTTCTCTCGCTTTTTTTTCGCTCCGCGCGCGACTCTCAAAGGATTCGAGAAGGAAAATATTAATGCTCCTCTCCAAGTTTATCCCACAGTGTGCGCTATCGGCGATGAGAATCGAGTCTGGGTTGACGAGAAAAAGCAACGAAAGTCGTTGCGTTCTTCTCAGCGGGCTCGCGGGAGGATCTCTCTCGCGGCGCGTATTTCACACTTTGATCGAAGACATTATTGCTCGATCGGAAAACGAAAAGGCGAATAAATCGCGGATTGTCGATGATTCGAGATGAATGTGAAGCGTCGAAAAAAAAAAACGTTTCGTTTTCACGCATGCGCGTTCGTAATTTACGAGATCGCGTATGCAGAGCGCACGACGGAAATATAATAATGCACGCGGAGAGACACTCCGTCGACGCCGGGAAGCAGAGCGACGAAAATTATACACGTGTGCGCGGAGTTTGCTGTGGGAGGGCCAGCACCAACGTCTCAGCGTTGGATCACAAGTGGATACCGCGTCGAGCGTGTATAATACACTTTGTACATGTATAAAACAAGGGGATGTTGATTTTCTCGCTTCCTGTCTGGCTCATTCTCGTCGCGCTTCGAGGCACGAGATTTCGCGACTGTTCGCGCGGGCGGGCGCTCCATTGTCGCGTGCGCGCGCGCGCACCCCGACCGGCTTAATTGGACGCACGGGCATAGGCACACGGGCAATGTAAATCTCCAGCCTCCTCCGCGCGCGGCACGAGATGATACTAATTAGACGTTGGGTGAATTAATTCCGCCAAGGTCTGGGGAGAAACCCTCGAGACGCACTGGAGCGTTAAAGTCCAGACGATTTCATACACGTCGCGTCTTCTTGGGTATTATATACTATATGCATACATGCATATACGTATAACTCGTATATAATACGAGTCATCAATTAAACAAAAGTAGAGTGTGCCGACGGATGGAGGCTGTTAAACGTACGAGAGTTCTCCTTTTTTCCTCAAAAAAATCAAGCCGCCTACGATATTTTCCCCCGCCTTTTTCGGCTTGCGAAGACGCACGTGGAAATGTCGGATTTTTTCTCATTCAAAAGATCATTCGATTCAAAGAAAATATACACACGTCCGTCGAGATTGGAATTCTCCACGTGCGCGGTCCTTCGTCACCGAGATCAGCCGAATTCCAGACGATTTCATAGACGTCGCGTCTTTTTGGGTATTATATACTATGTGCATACATGCATATACGTATAACTCGTACATAATACGAGTCATCAATTAAACAAAAGTAGAGTGTGCCGACGGATGGAGGCTGTTAAACGTACGAGAGTTCTCGAGCTGCTCCGATAAACCGCGCTCTCGTCTTTTCCTTTTTTCCTCAAAAAAATCAAGCCGCCCACGATATTTTCCCCCGCCTTTTTCGGCTTGCGAAGACGTGGAAATGTCGGATTTTTTCTCATTCGAAAGATCATTCGATTCGATTGGGATTCTCCACGTGCGCGGTCCCTCGTCACCGAGATCACAGGGATATCGCGCTTCTCGATGTCAATTCCTCCCGTCCGATTCTTCAAACGAACCGTGTGAGCGTAGACGAAAAACGGAATCGCAAATCGCGTCTCTCTCAAAACTCACTCGAGATTGAAGGAAAAAGATCGAGAGACACTTTGGTGCAATCGCAAACCCACGAAAAAGGGTCAATTGATTTTCCCGAGTGGAGAAAAACGACCGCGAGTATACGATTTTTTACGTGAGAATCGTAGTGGCAAAGGTGCTGGCTGGGTAATATTAATTGTAGGCTCATTTCTGTATCGATGTTTTTATACTCGTTTGATCAAAGTTGCCCTCAATAATCTCCCTTCCTGCTGTGTGTGCACGAGGATTTAACGAGATGTGTACACACCGCTGCGCCTCGCGATATTATTTACGTCTCGTTTCCCTCCTCGTTTGGGTCTCTCTAACTGCGCAATGTCGTGTCGTAAATATCAACCACGAGAGATATCGTGCCAAATCGGCATCAGGGAACGATCGCACGCTACAGCTCGGAGGAGAGGAGATGGAACGACGCGAGTGTACTCCGAGTCTGTCGTTAACGAGACGATCAGACACACGTCCCTCGTCCGGCGTCTCAACTCGCAATTTTCCATCCGGTCTACATATATATATACACGCCTTCCGCGTATATATTCGTCACAAATCCGGAAGTTCGTTCAACCATCACGAGGGATCGTTTCGATCGATTTATTTCCTTTCCCGAGTAGTCATCGCCGCTTTAATCAGACACCCGTCAAAGTTCCTCCCGAGCGCGAATAAAAAAATATCCTCTTTTTTTTCAACCACCCTAATATTCGAAAAACGATAAACTGGTGGTTTCTTTCTCGTAGAAAACACGAGAATCTTCCGGCGACAGGATTACGCGGTCCGTTGTCGCTTCCGCAACAGCCGAATCTTTGTTACGAGGGGAAAAAATGTCAGAGTGCAGAAACGATCGTGCGCCTCGATGCGCTTTTAATAATTGTCACCCCTATAGCCGAGGGGTGAAGGAAAAAAGATGGCCATTTGCGCGTTACGATGTTCGTTATTAACCCGCGGTTACAACGTTCGTGAAACTCCCGGGCGCTTCACCGTCGCTCGCCGCCCGAGCGTCCTAACGAGAATTAAAGTCGACGATTTCCATGCCCAAGTAGTAATACCCCGTTATGGTCAGACGCGCTGAAACTTTCCGTGCTGCGCGATGTTTTTTCCCTCTCGCCGACGATTTTCTCGCGAGATTGAAATGATACTTTTCGCGCGGTGATTTTCAATAGAAATACGAAAAATTCGAACGTGAAAATTTGCAGCTGATAAATTTATTCATTCGTTTGTTTATTTTAAAGTTTCGAAATTATTGTTGAATTTTCACGATTCCCTCACGGCAATTATCGTAGTCGCGAATCTTTGCGAAAGCCCCTCGTCGTACAAGGGGCTTTTGGGCCTCGGCGTTTGCTCTTCGACGTTTCTCCGAGGTGTGCGGTAATGTGATAATTGGCTTTTGCGAGGTCTTATGAGCGTGGCGGTACGTGAAAGAGCATCTTATTAAACCAACCGTTTCCGACATTTGCATATTTAAATTTGCATTCACGCTTCTCGGGCCACGTGGATCTACCCCTCCCGCGGGAGGGGAGGAGAATTTCGCCACCTTTGCCCCAATAAACATAGATCTTTCTCCATTACCGGAGGGTAATTTCGAATCGTATTCGAGCATCAAAGAGACCGAATGAAAGCTCGTTCGCGCTCTCGAAAAGCAAATTATACATCGAATATCGCGAAAGAACATTGAGCGTTTCAGACTTGCGCGTTGAGTCTTTAAAAATAATTGTACAGGAAAAATCAGCGCGAATGAACGTGAAATATCGATGATGAAAATCGTAATTTTGGAAGTTTCCCGTGGGCGGTGCGAGAGACGGGATGAATTTCCATGAGAAATTGAGAGAAAATTTAAACTCGTAACATACGCGCTCGCGGCGAATGCTCTTGTATATTTCCGATTATACGGTTGGTTGACGCGAACAGTGTGTAAAAAGACGGAGACACTGATATTGTATAGACGCACAATGTATGTATGTGTGTGTGTGTGTGTGTGTGAAATAACAGCGATAGATGGAGCTGCGTTGCCTCTCGTGTCAGAGACAACAGGCGTAACCGCGAGAACTTTGCCTACCTGTCCTGATAATGTCGGTTAATATCATGTAAATTGTAATTAACATTCATGGGCTTAATTCGGGGCTTGTGGTACGGATACACGGGGCTCGCACCTGCGATGCTCGACAGCCCCGTGCACACAACAGACACACGCAGAGATGGGTGTAAATTCGCACATGGTGAGAAAACTTTCAGGCCTGATATTTACGGTCATACACGAGGGGGTCGAGAGCGAAATATGTTTCGAGCTGCGCAGCGCCAACAGCGCGGATGGGCGACGTTCGCGAAACGGGGGAGATGGCTTTTTTTTTTGTCTCATTTTGCAAACACATTTTTATGATGTTGACGGTGACGATCGTCCAACTAGCACTCACCATTGATCGCGAGGATCCGGAAGTGTCCTGTGAACGGAAATGAGATCGCTGACGTACTGATTGAAGGCATTATTGTGCCAGCCGTCCTCGACGAGCTTCTTCGTCTCCGTTGTGAGATTCGTCGGAAGAACTACGGGTCTGCCCATCTCACCCGGTGCAGTTTCGTCGGGTTGGCGCGGTGCGACGAGAACTCCACCGCCTTCCGTGAAAAATCGCAAACATTTTTGTAACGATATTATTTCTTTCGCCATACTGGAATAATTATGAAAATTGGCGCAATATGCCTTTTCGAATCTTTCGATGTACGACATTAACGACAATAATTGATATCGCGAAGTCGATTAATCAGTTTTTCTTTCGCCACAGTGGAATAATTATGAAAATTAGTGCAATATGCTTTTTCGAATCTTTCGATGTACGACATTAACGACATTAATTAATATCGCGAAGTCGATTCATCAGTTTTCTTTCGCCATAATGGATTAATTATGAAAATTAGTGCAATGTGCTTTTTCGAATGTTTCGATGTACGACATTAACGACATTAATTAATATCGCGAAGTCGATTAATCGATGTTTCTTTCGCCACAGTGGAATAATTATGAAAATTAGTGCAATATGCTTTTTCGAATCTTTCGATGTACGACATTAACGACATTAATTGATATCGCGACGTCGATTAATCGATGTTTCTTTCGCCACAGTGAAATAATTATGAAAATCGGCGCAATGTGCTTTTTCGAATCTTTCGATGTACGACATTAACGACAATAATTGATATCGCGAAGTCGATTCATCAGTTTTCTTTCGCCATAATGGATTAATTATGAAACTTAGTGCAATATGCTTTTTCGAATCTTTCGATGTACGACATTAACGACATTAATTAATATCGCGAAGTCAATTCATCAGTTTTCTTTCGCCATAATGGATTAATTATGAAAATTGGCGCAATATGCTTTTTCGGAATCTTTCGATGTACGACATTAACGACATTAATTAATATCGCGAAGACGATTCATCAGTTTTCTTTCGCCATAATGGATTAATTATGAAAATTAGTGCAATATGCTTTTTCGAATCTTTCGATGTACGACATTAATGACATTAATTAATATCGCGACGTCGATTAATCGATTTTTCTTTCGCCATAGTGGAATAATCATGAAAATTAGCGCAATATGCCTTTACGGAATCTTTCGACGTACCTTGCTCCGGTCCAGCCTGCATGACCTTTGATTTGCTCTGGCCGTTCATCAGTGTTTCGCGCTTGAGTCCCGGTGCCAGCGGCAGGAACCCGTTGGCCACTTGGGGAACCGCGGCGAGACCAGAGGGCGCGATGCCGCCCGACTGTACATCACCGGAAGTCGCGCGATCTTCCGTGTAGAGGAGAAAGCAGATGGTCAGCCAGACCGCCGCCGCCAGTACCGCGACCTTCACCCACAACGATCTTCTCCGTGGAAACGACATCATCATTTTGACGAAGAATCTCGAAGTTTTGTCAACGACGAACCTACTGACGCGTTCAAACACGTGTATCTCTCTCGAATCCTTTTTGCCAATTTTCGTATCTCCCCCCTCTCGACTCTCACTCGAGCGTCGACCGACGCGATTAGGAGAGAATTTCCTTTCCGTTACCTCAGCCGCATTTTTTCTCTCATTTCCTTCTCATCTCGTTGGAAAACGTCGCGAGATGAAACACGTTCGCTCTCCTGTCTCGTTTACTTATTCTCCTTTCATCGGACCTCGGCGTCAATTACTAACGTTAATAAATATAGATATGCCCGTAGAAAAACGTTGAGAAAGCTCGAGGGTCTCTTTAGAATCTAGTCTACAAGATTAAAGTAATTGGATATGTTGATTCATCACATGGACAAACTTTGCGAGCCTCGCGCGTCTGTCGAATCAGTCGATACGATTGTATTGTCAATATCGCGTTTAAACTCCATTCGTCGGAATGATATGGTTCGAATGCGGTCGCCCCTTTTTTCCTCCCCCGCTCGATCAAAGAGACATCGACGACGATATGTTTCCTCCTATTGATATATCGGTTTTCTCCGAGGTCAGCGGATGAAATTATCTGCAACAGATAACGGGATAACGTCGCTGTTGAATCGAGAACGACAAAGATTCTTGATGCACGTTTCGTACATGACGTTACTCTCGCGAAATGTCAGACGTTTTTCATAATCTCTTAATGTCTGTGTGTGGGTGTGTAGGCACGTCGATGGTCCATGGATAAAGTATTCCAACAGTCGTTAAGGTACCTGCTACGTGAGCATACGAAAACTGAAATTTTAATGACGATCGATCGCGAATTTATATTCCCTCTTTCAGCCGTCTACTCGTGAACGAATGCACATGTGGAAACAGCAGACGTTCTCGATGTTGAGAGCACAAGGAACAGGAGAGGAAAGAGTACGTCGGACTTTCACAGGTTTACGTATGCATCGGCAGCCCGACGACGTCACCGGCGTTATATTTCGACATTTGGGATTCGAGTTTTTATTTTAAGCACGAATGAATTATCCAATCGGTCGTCCCTCGAAAAACCACAAAAGTTGCTGGCTTTTACGAATCGCGCAGACGATTGTACGAAAATTCCCTCGACGCGAGCGCCTCGTGAGAGTCTTGCGCGAAAGATGCATCAGTAACGTTGAATATTGCATGTATACTTTTTAATAAAATAGAAAAAGGTCGTTTCGGCGAGTACGCAAAGTGTCATTGCCTTCCGCATGCCGCAGAGTACATTTGGGAATGGACCGGTTGAAAATACACTCTAGAGCGTCTGAGATTCCGCTGTGTAGGAGGGGGGATAAAATCCCCGAGCCAGAAAGACAGCGAGAGAATAAAGGAGGCTTCCTCGCCGTCTCGGACCAACGAGAATAGAGGATTCTCCATCTGTTGGCAAAATACACCCTCGGATGTGTGTATACGGTATACAGCATCCACTCTAATCGCGAAGAGGATTGAGGCAAAGCCTTCGCATGTGAGCGCAAAACGCGTCAGCTACGAGTTACTCCGATGGCTCCTGTGCATCCTCCTTCTTCTTCCTCTTTTTTCTAAATTTGCCCCAATGTACATTGTAATGCACGTAATACACATATACACGTGCAATTTACGATGCCAGAGTGAGTTGAGAATAAAGCTCGGCGATACACGAGTCGTTTCGTGTCAAATTGAGATGCAAACTTTTGCGCTCACAGTTCGGGATTTTTCAGGATGAAGGAGAAATGAGAAAAAAATATTTATTCGTAATCGTCGATGTTTGTTTGAGATGAAATTTTTATAAATCCTCCTCCTGGAAGGATTCTCCAGGAAAAACTGTTCCTCCGGATGCCCCGTGTGTTAGGCATGTATATATGTTTAAAAAACTACACACAGTCGTGACGAGCAGAGTGTTGACGCACTCGAGAGCTTTTGCGGTAAATTGCCAAAGCTAAATGTCAGTTTCCAACTCTCGTCTCTTCTTCTGCTCTTTCTCTCTCTCTCTCCTCCTCTTTTTCAAGTCTCCCTGCGGTATATACAGCAGCTTCTTGGCCCGCGTCGTCGTTTTTTGGTCCAGAGCAATGGAGTATACGAGGTAATCCAGCCCTTTGCTAGCTGCGCGATACAAACATATGGGAACGTGGGAAAAAACATGAGAGTGCAGCAGCATCGGGTCCGAAGAGCGCACACGCGGTAAACGCTCGTCTCATCGTATAACTCGCGTTCCAGAAGTACTTTTCCGCACCTAAGGCTCTTCTCTCGTCTCTCTCTCCCTCTCTTTCTACGTTTCTCTCGAAATGTTTCATGTGCATTAAAACACACGTGCCCACATAAAATGTGTATACGTACACGAGAAAGAATGCGATACATCGCTTCACACATCACGCCAATATCCTTTCGTACATAAACCGTGCTGGCGAATAATACTTTATATTTTCCGAGCTTATACACAACGCTACAAAGCTCTCTCCACCTTATTCTTCCATATGCAGGACGTAAAGCTCTTGGAAAGACCATCAACCGCACGCTCCAGCTTCGAGTGCATGCGCTCGGATGCAATTCCGAAAAACAAGAAACAAACACGAAATTTCCTAATTTTTATACCAAACGCAATACATAAAAATCGGTAAATAGCATTTTTCCTGATGCCCGGAAAAGCTGACTCTTCCATACGTCGAAAAGTTTCTCTTCAACTTCATTTTTTCAATTAATTTACTCGTGGTATTGAAATGGACGGCGTATGACTCATCGTCCATGTTTATTCGAATCGAAAGTTGCACGTTCGCGGACGGCGTAGTTTGTTTTTGCTCCTCTCCTTTGACCGCGGTCGGAAAATCGTGCAAAGGAAAATCCGAATGTTTGCCGATAAAATTTCCCTCCCATATCGCGTTGCAGATGTTTTATCGCGCTTCGTATACAAAATTGCCGTGATGATGGTTTGCACCGTGCACAAAAACAAAGGTTATCCCGGAGTTGATCCTCTTGTACGTCAGAAAAACGGAAAACGTGTGTAGAAAAAAAAAAAAAGTAACAAAACCGTATACACCGCGAGCATAATTTACCGTCGAAGAACGAGTGCGCTAGAGGCTCTCCCGGCGTATCTGAATATTTTTCTCCACAACGCGATTCAAAGCCAAAACTGAAAGCACAAAAAAAAAGATGCTAAAACGTACCTACACCGTGCACAACTTTTCATCAAGCCTCTATCGATTTTGCGTGTACGGATAAAATTTCTCGCGATATTTGTTAACGCGAGGAGTAAAATAACAAAAGGGGAGGAAAAGAAATATAAGTGGAAAATGAATAGAAGAGAAAAGAAATATCGTATGACGAAAGAAACGGGGGGGGAAAAATGGAAAATGTGATGGAATAACGAAGACGTATTGTGCGAAGGATAAAATTGCGCAAACAATAAAAGAGAAAGCAGCGGAGCTCGTATAGGATGGAATTTTTGTTTCAACCAGCAGCACACCACGTATCAGGAGCCGCGCGATAATGTCATAAAATATAAAACGAGGAGAAATAAACGTGCATCCCAAAGCACGCTGGAGACGATTTTAATTTTCCTTCTTTCCCTCTCCGCACTTCACTCGGAGATATATTTCTTTTTCTTCAGCAGCTTTTTGTTTCAGCCCCCTTGAGCTATTTTTATTACAAGCATCCGGGTTTTATTCCGCGTTGTCCCTCGCCGCGGCTTCCTCCTTGAATACTGCATGTTTTTTTAATCTCGCTTTTTGCTCTCTCGTTATTCCTTTCTTTTCGTCTTTTTAATTCCTTCATAGTTCAAATTGAGAAGGCGAGCCACGAACGAAAAGATAATATTGTTTCTGACGGACGCACTGGCCGCATTGTATTAACGCAAAGTACTCGCGAGGTCCATTAAAATATCTCGAGGAAACAATTTTCTCCTGACCTCGCATTGAAATGGAAAAAAATGAAAGAATTCCCCGGAGAAAATTTCATACTTGCCGGTTTTTCTCTCTCCTCCCGAGGGAGACGAAACACAAAGTGGAAATAGAGTTTTCCGGTGAAAATGAAAAAAAACGAAACGCTCCGAGAGTCGCTTAAATCCAGACAAATGTTACGAAGAAATCAACGACTCCAGAGACGTGGTTTTTTTTGTCGACCCACCCGGGTTTTATCCGACGGTCGGAGAGCGAGATGAAAAGGGTGTTCGAAGCGAAGCTTTCGAGTGGCGATCAAGTTTTGATCGATTATTGATACAAACAATAAGAGACACGCGTATCAGCGCTCTCGCGAGTTCGTCGACTGTCGAATACTGCTCGATCCGCAAGGAAAACCTTTTCGCATCGCGCTTATCCGCTGACGCTTTCGGACTCGCATCTTTGCGACCTCCTGTACGTTCATTTACATGGAGTACAATCTACGTGTACACGGGGGTTCCAGCACATGCGGAAGACGAGCATTAAACTCGAACAATGAGCCAAGGATCGTCGAGAGGCTCGTGGAGGAATATACGAGCCAATGAAGGGTCAACACTGGCAACCGCTAATGGAGTAATGGACATTCCGAGGTATAAAGTACATCGGAGATGAGAATTCGCTCGCTCATTGTCGCTGGACATTGGCCAAAAACCAGAGTATACCCAATCAAACTATCCGCAACGTCACCTGGTTTTACGATCTTCCTTGTGGCGTTCTCGTTCTTTTTCTCGTAGTTTCATCACACATGCGATCGAATCCAGAAATTATACGAGACCGTAAAAGAAAAGGCTATCGCGATACGATCTCTTGCGCGAACGAATCTCCGGAATACGATGAGCAAACTGGTGCGATATTTTGGCATACATTTGTTTTCCCAGTTAATTAATGATAGCGAATGCGAAGAGACACGAGCTGGCGCTTTATCGAGGGAGATGAAGGAGGAGGACGAAGCGAGGGAACACCGGCGGTCGCGTCGGTCAGAAACTCCCTCGGAGCTCGCGGACAATCGGACGACCGCATTCCAAGCTGGTTCCTCCCATGAATATATACGATCCGCGCACGCTATATGTCTTTTCCGACAAGGTTTTGCCCTGGCGAGCCTGGAGTAATAGGATGACGCGGGGGGTGCAAGGTTTGCGCGACGACCACGAGTATTTGCGCATTCCGACAGCGCGAGGTCTTCGCACCGATTACAGACATGGGAAAGCCTTCCAGCAGCAGGGTACAGCCGGTACAGCCTGGAGGGCTTCGATGGGAGCTGAATTAGCGCGTATACACGGAGGAAACTCTTCGATAGACTCTGGCTCCTCTACGACTATCGCTTCCAACTCGGTTTCTGTATAAATGTATACTGTGTACGTACATACGGGTGCCATATATATATAAACGTACGTTGGTGTTTTCCCTATCGGGAAATACGGGTTACGCTTGACTCGGTAGGATTTCTGTACCACCGAGGATCCCGCGCGCACCAGGAGGTATATCCTCGAGAGCGAGTCTTCAAGTTCGAGTATTAGGAAAACCGCAATCATCTCAACACCACGATGCAACCTCTCTATCCGTATCGGAGGATACAACAGATAGAGCGCAGCTCTCAGCACGAAAGTTCAACGCGCTGGACCCGCGAGAGACTCTTCTCGAATGAGAATCGCGCGCAAGGTTCATTGGGGTTTTATTTAAAATCGTTGAAACGAAGCTTTCAGTGGAAGATCGATGTGGAGGCTGCGAAATTTCAGACAGGAAAATTCATCGAAAATTCGAGGCACAGTATGGAGCATGCGCAGCAGTGGAGATTTCCTCGTTTTATACAGTCTCGTTCTTGACTGGTCGTCTGTTAACTTTTTCGGCTAATCATCAAACGTTCAGCAGAGTCCCACGGCACTTTGCGTGTACATTCAGAGTACCCTCGCTCCGAGCATCCAATTTCACTGAATTCAAGAGCAAACAGGTGTAAAAAGTAAATATAAAAATAAAAAGTCGACCCGGTAACGTCTCCTGTCAATTTTTCCCTCCTGCTCGTGTGGTTCTCCGCGAGCGAGATGAAGGGGGAAATTTTCGACGTGATAATTGAGGAAAGTACGTTTTTTATACTCTCGGCGATTGCCGAAAAGTGCGCTGGTGGTTTCCATTCCGTGTGTGCAAGAGGATACGAGTGTGAATAGGGGAGAAAAATAGTGTCCAACAGTGGATCATTTTGTTGTTTCATTTTTGTTCGTTTCCACGCTGAAACACGCGACACTGGGATAACGAAAGCCCGGACAGCATCCTGTACCTTCATCCTCGATGGGAAACTTATGCATCGTTGGACGCATTGTGCCGATTTGTTGGCGTTATACGCTCTCGCCGCCAGCGGCGGGAGACGCCGGCGGGGCTCTCCGGACCCATTTGTTAGATGAGAGAGGGGCGATTCAAAAAAGCTCTCGGGGCTATGCAGCCCCTCAAGCACGAAACACATGGACCAGAAAAAGAAAAAAAACCCTTCATCCTGTATATACACATAATGTGCATGTGATACTACACAGCGTGGAACAAGTCTGGTACCATCGTTGCTAGCTTTTCGCCAGGGTGTATGAAATGCAAATGGTGAATTCCACGGAACTCTATCGATGTTCAAGCTGGAGTTATTCGAGTGCTTCTTCAATTCCGACACCGATTGCCAATTCGGCCGGTATCCCGCGCACACAGCTGCGGTATTATCGAAAGGAATATCTGACGTACATACATGCACGTTTTTTTCATCCACATGACTGATGTGCACGTTGACAATAAAAATGTCGACGAATCGACCGGCGGGCGTGCATTCACGAGTGATTGGATAAGGTTTCGGTTTGTTTAACGGTGGATATGTACACGGTTATTCGTAATGAAAGCTTTTCGGATAAAACTGATATTCCACTTCCGGCGCGTTCCGTGACACACGTTGGATGAAAAATAAAAGAAAAAAAATATGTCCGATCCGACGATCTTTGCAAAAACTCAATTTGAACGTTTCGTTATCCTAAGCTGAGTGTTAAATTATTCATTGCATCTCGAGCGTTGACTCTCGTTACTAAAAATTACTCCGATCCTCCGTCACAAGTCGCGCTAACCAATCGTTGATTGAACCCTGTGGGAAAATGATTAAGTGGCTCGTTACTTTGTGCAATTGCGCGTTAAAGTGTTGAGATTCGCGTAACGAGTTCGGAATCAGCATTGTCGGCGGGAAGCCGGACGAATTATTTCGGCGGATTGTCAAAGTGTAAAGTTTCGCGATTTGAAACGGAGAGGAGGATGAGGGAGGAAACTCTGGTGCTGCAATCGCGGGAAAACAATGGAAACGCGTTGGTGACACATGGTGACAAAGGGAGATGATTCTCTCCAGCGATTTTGGGGCTCGTTGACGATTTTCGGGGATAATGAAAAAGAAAAAAAAAAGAGTCTTGCGCGGGTGTAACACGACGCTTCCGCTGATAATAGCGCAAAGACGCGTGTTATTCGTCTCTCTTCCGGTTCTCGTTCGAGGCGCGAGTCCAGTTTGGGATTCGCACAAAAGTTCGATCTCGCAATCGATTCGATCCGCGCGAGGACTCGTCTCACGCTCGGCAAATGACATTTGTCGAGAGAGTCCGATTGACTGAGCAAATTCATCGTTTCAACGCGTTCGAGATTTTCCCTCACGATATAAATATTGATCCGGATCGATCGACACTGATGAAATTTCATCAACTTTTTCCAACGAAAATTCTCTTCGTTCGCGCGATCAATGAGCGCCTCAATGAAACGTTCGAACGTAGATTTTATTACGTAAAATCCTCTTGGACGAATGTTATAGTCGTCATCTCGCTTCAGCGTCGTACGCGTTATACAGGAGGCTTCCTGTATCTTGTCGAGTCCTCACGACATATCGCGTGCTTATACATGCTATAATCATCGTTGAAATGAATAAATAAACGAATAAAAATATCGCGACAATTACATCGTAATTGTCAATTATATCATTATTCTTACGATATCGCGAAACTTCCGTCGCGTGTGTACGAGAAAAGTATGAGTATTACAAGCGTGCTTTAAAGGTGAATGTTTTTTTTGTTTATTTTCAATTTTTTTTTGTGCGTACTGGTCCATATTTTCTTACGATATCTCCCGAAACACAGTTTCCTTTTTTCCCTTGTGCGAATGTCACTTTGGATTAGTTATACTTGTTAAACTTTCGTGCAATTGAACCTCTCAACGATGACACAATAACTTTCTGACGAACCGCGCGCGGCGACTGCGCTCGGATAACTTTTCATTCGTCGACACAATGTGCTCCTCTCCAAAGTCGCCTTTTATGAAAACTTTCCTGATATCATCAGCAGCATGGAAATACATTTGCCATTCGCGGCGCGAAACTTGTCGAAAGATTCGTCTCGTGTGTCAAGCACAGCGAGATGAAATCCTCTTTTGACGAGATATTACGAGTCTGATGCGAGTGACGTCGCGAAAGGGGATTTTGAAATTTACCCCGGAAGATGTCGAGCTAACGATAATACGTCACGAGTACGAATCGAGACACTCTTTGTAAATTCTTTTTTTTTGTCGTTCCTAAAGCAGGAGAAAATTCATCATCCACCAGTGTTTCATCCGGTCGTGTTTTTTGTCAACGTACCGCAAAATAGACGGAGATTTCCTCTCGTTTTCTCGCGGAATCTCGTCGTCGTGACTCTCTCCGCGTAATGCCATCGCCGTCGAATTGGCAATCGGAAGTCGCGACAAACGATCGCGCAAAACGGATAAAACGCGATATATCGAGCGAAGCGAAGCATTCGCCACCTCGCGGATGTACAAAGAAATCGATAGTCGATTTCCGATTTACAACTTGGCTGTCATTTTTTTTCCTCTCCGCGCTCTAATCGCTGCCTCTCTCTCTCATCTCGCGGAAATTCGTCGTATCTGCGTATACGCCTCGAGGGTTCGACGATCATTCGACGCGGTATTTATCCCCAAGGGTTTCCACCCAATTTTCGAGAACGCGAAAGAAAAATTCGAAAGAGCAGGCTATTCGAAAAAATACGTACACGAAAACGCGGTATTTATCCCCAAGGGTTTCCACCCAATTTTCAAGAACGCGAAAGAAAAATTCGAAAGAGCAGGCTATTCGAAAAAATACGTACGCCAGAAACGTCGTTCAAAGTGGCTCGGAGATCGCGTTGACGCAAAGAAAAACATTGTCAACCGCGTGTGCTGGTTTACACTTTTAACGAGCAAAGCGATCGAGTGGCAGCCACGAAAAATCGATAAATCGAACTTTTGAGAGAGTATACCACGGCGAGCGGCGTAATGAGACACTGTCACAAAAGAGGAAACGAGAAATAACGCAAGTTCGACAAGTACAAATCGCGAGAACAAAGTACAAGTTTCAAGGGAAATCGCGAACAGCAACTTTCAGGGTGAAACAGGGTGAAATCTATGCGTGATTCGTGGAAATTTTGAAAAATCGCCTGTTTGAAATTTCTTTCGATGAAATTTGTCAAACTTGCGCGAAATGGTTCGCAGCAGTTTTAATTCAAACCATATACGAGGCGAAATCCAATATCGGGGTTGTAGCCCATCGGTGCAGCAGCGCCATAGAGTGGAGAGATCGATGGAAAATTAATGAGACTCTGGACTGGTGCACCGATACGCGATTAGTGAATGAGAGACGACGTATGTATACGTACGCCATGCGGGAAAGGAGACGCCGGTCAACGTATAAACGAAGGCGGATATAAAACACGCGACGAGGGAAAACTTGTCGGATCCTGCGTGTGTGTGTTCGTGCTGCTGGGCTTCGCTTCGCGCAAATACCCTGCACTTGCGAACCGAACGTGTACATACGTGTACACAGAAATTTGTCCAATATACATGTCGTGCGGTCGAAGCTGTTTGAAAGAACCGACGGCTCGTAACAAGGTCCTTGCGGGTTACCGTACAGTATCGGCCTGTTGTATCGAGAGGAACGCACTCGCTAAAGAGCTCGTCCACGTCTGCATGTACTATGCGCGCGCTACTTTTTTTTCCTCGGCATCTGCGACCGACGCGCCAGGAATTAAACGATGAAAAACGACGAAAGATCGAGCGTACGCTGTGCTGGGGTTGCACAACGGCAAAGGGGAATCAATGCGAGCTTCACAAGCTCTCTTTTCGTCGATACACGAAATACACTCTTGTGTTTTTGCGTTTCGCTCGGTTTTTCTCTGTTTTCCCCATCGTTGTATCGTGTGGAGGTATTATTAAAAAAAAATTTCAAAAATTTCTCAAAAATTGTGAGACTGGTATATATACGAGAGAGTTTAATCGCGAATGGAAATGTTTATACTTTTGTTTTTCTTTCTCGTGTCCTCCTACTTTGGGAATATTCAAAGGATCTCGCGTGGCAGTCGAAATGTGCGCCAAAAGTTTTTAATTTGTTTCCTCGATCGTCCCGTGTACGTTTATAGAGCTTAAGGAAACGGAGATTTCAGATTCGAGCGTCGATCGCAGAGTCCGATATTGGACGCGGACTTTGGTCCGACGGGGAGTGTGCAGAGGAGACGGAACATCGGAGCACCGGAAATTCGTTTCCTTTATTTCTCCGCGTGCATCGATATAGAGGGCGTTTCACGCGAGTTTGACGATTTACGAACGTCGGGAGTTTAAAAAAAAAGTACGATTTGAAACTTGTGATTTTCAACCATTTCCACGAACAAAATCAACTTTTTTTCGTATTCCTTCCGATTACCGTGGTTTTCCATTTTTTTTTCTGTTTTTTTTTAAACTCGTAACAAAAATGTTAAAAATCGATTCGACGTGGAACTCCCCGTACGCATGGACCCGTACATAGTATCGGTCATATATGAGCATCGGGTTAGCGGGAAAGAGCCGTTGGAAATGGGGAAAAAAGCAAACGGAAGTATGAGCGATGGAAGCGGTGAAAAAAAAACGGAAATAAAGCAGAGAGAACGAGAGCGAGAAGGATGCTGAGCGATTTCGCGCGCGACAACGCCATACATTCGCGAAACGAGAAAATAGATTCGCTCACGTACGTTCGCTATATGCGATACGGAACATGCGGACAGAGTGGGCGAAGATCGGGAGGGAAAAAGAGTGAAAAAAGAGGAAGGAAAAGCTAAAAGCTGCCACGAGGTGGCGCAAGTTGCGTTCAATTAAAGCTCCACCTAGCGCGAAAAAAAGAAAAACTTTTTATACGAATGGGTTTCATTACGCGGCGCGCACTTATTAAAGCTGATGGCGAATGCCGCCACAGCGCGCCCGTACACGTTCGCAGCATCGCCCCGTCGCATATAAATGTTTCAAAGCGCAGCGAGGGCGAAAAAAAAAATGGACAAATGCGAATTTCACTCGAGAATATCCCGCATACCGAAATATACCCTGACGTTTCTTGTCAAATTTTCAAACTCTCAAATTTTTTCGAAATTTACCGTCGAGGAACAAAAGTACCAAAAAATGTTGGATATACACGTTTGTTTCTTTCTCATTTCAAACGAAATCCTTTCTCATCGTCTCCCCCGCGTCGTAAATACGGAATTTGAGCGCTGAATAATTCATAGATGCGCGAGTGTAGTATCGAATGTCACACAGCATGCACAGCAGGATATAGTATACGATACGAACAAACGAGGGGGGATCGTGTATTTAAATTGACCATCCATAAATTTACCTTTTAATACGAGCGTCGTTCATCCCTGAGCTCGGCTAATAATCTGCAACAATGAAATATTCATAATCAATGTCAAATTTGTACAAGCATTTGACTTTATTGAAACGATACGTATGCATCCGTATTATACATCGGACGATGATAACTCGACGATCAAACATTCGACGTTTTGCATGTGCACGGCGAACTGTAATTGACCAATCGCGCAAATAAAACGAGATAAAACGGTACGTGCACGAAGATGCGTGTATGCGCGTATCTGTGTTCGTAGAGTCTGCGCGGAAAACCACATGGCTGTGTGTCTCTACTTCCCCTAAATCGTACTTTTATGCAGCTTGCAATATTGTCTTGTTAAACCTGAATATGGAAATGTTTAGCTGGAAGCTGTGGTCCTCCCTCTCTTTCTCTCTCGTCTGCGGTTATATAATAAAGCTCGTGAATCACCGGTAGTTACGTTTCCCATATATGAAAAGCCGCGCACGTGCCCATACGAGTAATACACGGGCAAACCCACAGAGGAGGAGCTGGAACAGCCTCCTTTCGTTTCGCCTATCTCGTTTTTTTTATATCCGCGATGTATCACATTACCCCTCGTTACGTATACTCGTTACAGGCTGCGGTCTGTGATGTACCGTATAATTAGTGTAATTCGCGATATTTTCGATGCGAAGATATCCCCTTCGTCGGGAAAATAATTATCCCGAGTTTTTTTTCGGTAAATCTTTTAAAAATTGTACATATGAGCGGAAGGTGTGACAATCGATGTTTTCCAGCATCTTCCGTGCTGGGTGTACGGGTCCAGGAACGGCTCTCGCCGTGGATGAGATTTCGCTCGCGGCGGTGACACCCTTAGACACGAGGAGAGTATGCAGCGTGTACACGCGACTGCGAGGAAAAACAATGCGCCGGTGGATGCACCGGAGAAGAAGAAGAAGAAGAAGAAGAAGATGCTCCGAGGGAAAAGTTCAACAAAAAGTGTCTCGACGAAGAATAAAGTTGACACATTTCTCACAGGGTGAGGATAGACCGCAGCTTCTCCAGCGCAGAGTGTACACGCCCTGTTGACTCTATGCTGCACGTCGCGGAGAGGGTTGCGGACACTCGTGGCGTATCAGCACCGACGAGAAGTCACACAGCGGATGAAAAGCCCCGCAGCAGCACTTGTGTATATCCAGAGGTTCGCGAATATATACAAGAGACCTCGGTAAAGATAAATCAAGGTTCATCGTCTGCTCTGCTGCTCCTACTCGGTTTTCCACCTCTCGCGCGTGTATACATGTACATATTATATGTATGTATATAACATGTACATGGAAAAGTACTCGCGAGTGTATATATCCCCGCTATACGGGTTGTTAAGAACCGTCGGAACGAAAATTCGTGTAATTCCGTGCTCGTAATTTAATTTAACGCGGTATAACGCCACGGCAAACTTCGCCACGTCTGCCAGATCCAACCTGCCGCCGGTCGGCGGGTTCTCTTTTTAATTCGCCCTGCTGCCCTCTCTCGCGAGTGCAAACGCGCGCGCGAGAGCAGAGTCATCCCGCGCCGCGGTGTGTTGTAGTACACGCCGTGCTCTGCTGCTGGGAGAAGCCCCGTGAGAGTCCTTTGCTGCTGAGAAAACTTCGAGGAAGATGGTACACAAGGGGATCCACGGGTACTCGCGCGGCGCGAGGGATGAAAAAAAGATCTCTGCTCTTTTTTCCTGTGGGAAAAACGGGTCAGAGCAGCGATTTTTATCGCAGCTGACTTTTGGGCCAACTTTGCTGGCGTTTCCTGTATACTTTGCTGGCGTTTGAAGCATTTTTTCTTAAACATCGTTTATCGCTGTTTCTCGCGTGCACATCTAAATCTAGTCGCTATCCGCGCGGATAACGAGCTCGTCAGCCGTCAGATCTAATCAAAGCCGATGCTGTACACACGCCACGTTCAGCCATCCTCGTGTGTCTTTTACAGAAACGGACGAACCGCAGCAATATACATATTGGTATATATACATTATGTATACCAAGCTTTGCTCGTGGCTTTGATCCGCCAACGCCGAGCGATGGAACCCTAACGCGGGATTTACTAGATTGGTCATGTACCACCCTGTACGCAGTTGTGTGCGAGCTTTAGCGAAATTGCGTGCGCTTTACGCAGCGAAATGCGCGCGGATGAGCCTCCGACGCGATCTAAACGGCAAGAAACGCCAGATCGAAATGGTCGAAGCGTTAACGCGTTTATACACGTCCGAAGCATCAGGGAAACGACCGATTATCCGCTAACGGGGTAATTCTGCAATTTTTTTTTCAACTTTCTGCTCTTTCTCTCTCTCTCTCTTTCGCGGGGTTATAAGGGACGGAAGACATATCGCATGATGGAATATACAATTTTCAACAGCGATTGCACGCGAGTTGTTTTTTTTTTAAAAAAGGAGCGCTCGGTCGTTCGTGCGCTTAGTGGCAAAGTTATTTATGAAAAACGTAATATCGCGAGCGTATGAAACGTACCTCGTGTGTGTGTGTGTGTGTTTATCGTGTATTTTGTATCACGTTTCAGTGAATACCAAAAGTTATATTCATACGATTGACCGGATGAATTTGCCCCGTTTTATGCCAACCAGCGTATCACAATCCTCAAAGGGATTCATCTGCACACAGCACACAGTAGAGTGGATGTGCAGGGAGAGAGCGATGAGCGATGTATTTACCCGACTGCTGGGAAATACACGTAGGGCGTATTTCTGGCTCAACATGATATTCGCTGCACATACGCGAACCGTTTTTCCGTATTATTAGCATCAACGGAGCCATTACATGATCGATAATCATGCAATGTTCGAGGAATTTCAACCCCCTTTTTGCGAAAATCCAATGTTTCCGTCCGAAAATGCAACAATGCGAATTTTATCGATTAATTACTGTTTTCTCATTGAAATTTTGGGTTTTCGCGAAAAAGTCGGTGTGTTTCGTAATCAGCGGAAAATTTCCGATCGGAAAAGCTCTTGAAAAATTGAAAATTGAAAAAAAAAAATTTCGACCGATTTTGGGCCACTTTTCCAGAATCGTCGAAAAGTCGAAATTTCAAACGGTCATAACTCTCGTCCAAATTGGCGTACATTGATTTGTTGGGGAGGTTTGGAGACGCTCGCGAGTAGACTTAAAATATAGTGCAAGTTATATCCCGATGGCTCGATTCCTTCACCCTCAAAATCGATGTTGAAAATCAGCGAAAAAAACGCAAAGGGGTATGTATGGGAAAATTGACGAAAATCGATGGTCCGACTTTAAAAATCTGCCAAAAATCGAATAAACAAGGTATCTCCATGAACCAAACGGCATTTTGAAGCCTCAACAATTGCGAAGAGATCAAGCGCAAGTTGGAGTATCTATCTCAAACGAAAAAAAAACGGCAAGCATTTTTGTGGACCAACTCGATTCGGCAAAAAATGGCGAAAAATGATGAATGTCAAAAATTCAATTTTAAAACGTACATCGCTGTAATTTTTCCCGCTGATTACGAATCACGCCGATATTTGACCAAAAACTCAAAAACTCGGGGCGAAAATGCAAAAAAACCAAGTATTCTACATCCATTGCTGCTGGTATTACGAGACATTTTGAGAATCTGTAGAAAAAAATGGTCCACCAGAGCCGAGTATAGAATACAGGACAAAGTGAGCATAGACGAGGGACGAAAAAAGGGACAGAAACGTTGTATATCGAGGCATAAAAGGCTGAGAAGTAGGGAAAAAAAAAGAACGAGACGAGACATTCTGGCAATCAGAGGGGATGAAGGTATATCGCCTGGTATATCCTTGACAGGGAATAAAGTGAGATGTCTTCATCGTCGAATAAGAAAACTTTCCTGTGATCCTCGTGCGGTGAAAATGACGTGAACTTTGTCCTCCTCTCTGTGTGGATACAACTTTACGTGAGATTCTCCGCCGTAACAAGGGAGCAGCTCCAGCATCTTTGTGCGTCTGTATCTTTTTCTCCAGCAAGCTCCTCGATCTCTCGTTCGTGTCACGTGAGAGCGAACAAAGGACCAGGGGAGAGGAATGAAAATGGGATATCCCTTCCAGTGACTCTGCCGTTTTACCTCGTGCGTGTATTTGTCTTGTGACGCTGTGCAAAGTAAAGTGTACGTACATACAGCGAAACCCTCTACTTTTCCGCTTCACCAACCAGCAGCGACATTCAGCGTTGATTCAAAGATCCGCCGCGGCACCAACATGTTCGATGGTTGTATCAACTCTCGCTTCAACCATCGACAAACGCTTTTCCCGCGGAGATCGGCGAGGGAGAGGGATGTTGCCGTCCATCGATATTTATGCCGGGCGAAGCAAAGAGGCGAGAGTTACACCGGTACGCCATTAGAGGCTAATCCCATACATTTGTACAAGCCTGACGCGACAACCCCTATCGACTAATCTTTCGACGTCGATCCATCAGGCCACGTGTAACGGGGGTACACTGTGGGATATTCGGGAAAAATCAAACGTTCTTTTTGCGAAAAAAAAAAGAAAAGGAATAATTCTTCGAAACTCGTATGGAAATTACGAAAATGAGGAACATTTCGCGTCTGAATTTTTTTTTGTTCTTTTTCTTCAAGCTCTTCCATCATCGCGGTGTACATCATTCGTGCTGGGTAATAGAGGTCGCGCGGGAGAGGCAGAGGAGAGGAAATCACGCTGCGGATGGGTCGGACGCTCCGCGATGTAACGGCGTGTGCATACACCCTCGTAAGTGATGGATATCGGTGAGGTACGGAGCACACGCGAGCTTGTTCAGGCAACCGCGAGAGAATGTGTATTCTCGGTTGCACAGGCCGCGAGAACTTAATCCTATATGCGAACGACGGCGTGAGATAATAGCCCTGCATCGCGGGGTATATATACATATGTACCAACTGCATTGTAATCACGTTTCCGGTTATTATATGGCGCGCAAGAGAGACGAAGAATCTCGATAAACTCTCCGATTTCTTCGATGAATCGCTCCTCGTCGTTCAACGAGATTTGTATCTCATCGTAATCAAGAATGGAATCGAATTTATGAGCTACACAGAGTCGTTTGTCAAACATGTACTCCAATTTGGTCTCATAGAGGAAAAAAATGTAGACATATTTTCGAACGAAGATTGTATTACATTCGATTCGAGATAAAGGGATTAAAACGATAACTTTATCCAAGCGGCGTTAAAAATAAAAACGCCTTTCAAAAACACAATGTAGAGCAGCGATTTGCGAATATAATCGCGAGATGTCGAGCGTGAAGATTCGAGATATCGCGAGCGCGCGGATGCTGCGAGGAGCGGAGCGAAAAAAAGGGTCGCGAAGAGAATGAAGGAAGAAGGCACTTTGGAAGAAGAGGACTTTAGGATTTACGAGGGAAATGAGACGAGTTTCTCGCAGGGCCTCTCTCGAAATACATGAAAGAGCGAGTGCGAGGGACAGGGACAAGGACAAAAAAAAAAGGAGTGAGCTTTCGGTGGACAAAATTCGAGAGGCGGTTTTCTGTTTTTCAGGAACAAACCGGCCATCACTTTGCGTCGGGGGAGCTATTCTCCCGTGCGGGGGGTGCTGTGACAACCCCCGTAAGAGATAAGAAACAAAACGAGCGCAAAAGGCTCCGCGTATTCGTCGCAATTTTTGTGGATAATCGTCGTGTCACTGCGCGCGCCAGCGGTCCATCGCCGCGGAGAGGACGGTCGTACAACGAGACGCGCAAGATTGATGAAAATGTTGCAGAACGGAGAGAAATACGTTTGGTCCAGCGACGAAATAAAAAAACACGAAATTCGAGTGTTATAAAAATATACCCGCGATAGCACGACCACCATTCTTAGATCCTCCAAGGGGTAATTTGCATGGGATATTCGAGGTTTTATCGTTGGCTGTGGGAGAGGATGTACGGAAGGGGATGTGACGTACGCTCTTCGCCTTTTCTCGCTTTATTCCCTGCGCGCCACGTTGCTCTGTATGTATGTATATACACGCGTCTGCACTCTCCGCGTGCATTTCTCCTTAATGGCCGTGCGATAATTCACAAAGTTGAGGCTCCATCACGAGCACACGGGGAGTTTAAAGTGCGAATGGAACGTGATATATATACAAAAGAGAAAAAGAACGAAAAGAAAACACACTCGAGACTGGCTCTTGCGCCGATCGCAGCCCCGGCGTTGAATCGAGTGGAATGCAAATTTAATCGTATTTACCTTCGTTTCACTCGCGAATCGATGATACCAAACTCGATTCACGATATAAATATCTCTATAATACGGGTGTGTACAATGAATACGTACGAATATATTGAAAATTCAATTGAAACGTATACGTCGCGCGTTTTGCACAGTCGAATCGAATTTCCCTCCGGTCGAATTTCTCTCTCTCTCTCGCGAATTCAATTATATTACGAGCAATAACACTTAATACGAGCTTGTGGCGAATTTCAATGAAATCGATCGAAGAATTCGAATAATATCGCATCTCGAAAAATTTCTCCGCACCCGTTGCTGTGGAGCAACAGGAAAAATCCATTTCCAGACGCGAATGGTTGATCCGACGCGAGGCCTTCGTGACGTATATTTTGTATCGATTTATATGGACGTTTCAGAGTGTCGCGGGTATACGCTACAAAAAATAATGTATATACGTCAGAAACGTATCGAAAAAGTCGAAGGAAAAAAGTGGATGAAAAATCGAGAATCCCAGCAGCAGCAGCAGCATCGATGCTGCGAAGGGAAACCGTGATTTATCGCGTTGACCACTCGAGTGCGAATGCTCTCTCAGCGGTCCAGAGAGTGTGTATACATGTTTGACAATGGACCACCACAGCGATCTTGTGAAAATTCGAGAGGAAAGGAGAACGAATAAAAGGTGTTTGACGGGTCGTTGCTTCGACACGAATCAGCACGCGGTGCTATCGCGAAATCCTCATGTCGAAAATGTCCGCGACTTTAATACGACGAGGAAGAAGACTGCCGAAATTTCCGGTGAAAGAACGATGAATCTCCGTATGGATATCTTGTTTTTCAAGGGCTCGAGAAAAACTCGCGATCAATAAGACTTTCCGCAGCTCGAGCGTGTCATGACGATCGTATACACAGGCACGGATGATAAAAAATGAAAGGAGAAATTCATCTCGTAAAAAAAATCAATCTGTACGAGGAATAACATTCGTGTCGCAAAAAGTTTTATTGATCCGCGGGCTCGACGGAAAGTTTTATCGTTTCGCGAGAAATTGCGGACGTAATCCTCCTCCGCAAAGACGTTTTCCCACAAAGATTTGGCGACACTTTGTCTCCCCCCTTTCGTTTTTTCTCCTCCATGGAAACGCATACACGAATATACGTTTCGATGAGGGAAAAGGTACATTCGCGGCGAATCGCATAAAGCCATTGCTCGTCCGGACCGTGACGATATTCCCAGCAGAAACGCGAAGCTCTACCCGCGATAAGAACGTGACAGGACTGCGGTATCGATAAGTCCGCGCTCACAGCCGCAATTCTGCGCGGATAAAACCAATTTCTCGATTACGCGCTCTACGTGATAACGTTCCATCGATAGCTCCAACTTTCTCATCCGTGCATGCACGTCATATATTTGTATATAGTTGCATTTATAAATAAATATATTTACGTACGTATATGCGCCTCGCGAGCTCCATCTATTACCGTATCGTTCGCGCAATTGCTCCGTTCTCGTTGCGGAAAATTGTTTTTTCAATGAAAATAATAAAACAACGAGAGCTCGAAACTTGGCTCCCGATGTGAGAAAATTCCACGCAAAATCTTTTGTCAAAATTTCTCGTTTCTCGTCAAACGATGATTATTTTTATTTATTTTTTCATTTCGCGCAAAACGCACCGTTTTTAACGCGTAAAGCTCGTCGACACATGCACGTATATCGTCGTGATAACGCGCGGTGTTAAAGCGAGAAATTGCATGGTTGAATCGATTGCAACTTCCGACTAATAAAGCCGTTAATAGGCGGGGTTTTGCAATCACAGAGTGTACATAATATCATCGTTTCCCTCGTCGTGTTCAAAAGCGAGTACGCTCACGCCCATTTATCCTCCGATTTTTCCTTTTCTCGCGCCACTTTAACGCCAGGAAATTGTTGTTTCCCTATACACGTGTGGCATTTGCGAACGTACACGCGAGAGGGGAAGAGAGAGAGAGAGAAAGAGAGAGTGCCAACGTATTTATAAGAACGTCAATTACTCGATCCACAAATCGAAAAAAAACCGACGATACATCGAAACGGAGAATAAAAGAAATTTTTTTTAAATGTGTGGAAAAATTTGATTGTGGAAAAAACACTCAAACATTATGTAACCAAAAACACGATGCAAATCAATGAATCTCAGTGTCGAAATAAATGCGATACTTTATCGATCTTTTGATTCGACGAATCGAGTGTATATGCCGTATGCCGTCTACCTCTCGTATCCGGTAGAAAGCACCAACACGCCGGAAGCTTCGCACGCGTGTTTTACGCGCGCAAAGTACACTCGACGAGTGCATACAGCACTCAATTATACATCGCGTACTTGCTTACGGTTGTGGTTGTTGGACAAAGGCGAACGCAGCAGGTCGCGCACCGAAAGAGGCCCTCCAGGGCGAGTGTATGCACGGAGATGAAATACTATTTACGATCTATCGAAGGACATGCATAGGTTGGCGTAAGTACTCGCGATTGGCACGTGCAATTTATCGATCAATGCATGTACGTACATGTATCGTTATTCCGGAACGTGTTCCATGCACCCGCTCTTGGTGCTGGATAAAGTCTTTACCACACTGGCAACGCACTCGCGCGGGCGTGTTCGACACATGGCGGATCGTGCGCTCTGCCAAAACACCCCCGGAGAACCCCCGCATGATTCCGCGCTCATTCACAGAAATCGAGAGAAAAGCGCCCCGCTTTCAATTTTCGTACTTTGGCTCTGACCTGGCTCGACTGTATACATCACGAGAAACCCGCGATGAACACGAATAGAACCGAGCCAACTGTGAGCTCGCGCTTTCGCGAAAACGATCTCGTCGAGAGAAAAGCCGGATTGTCCGAAATTTCCTCATTAGCGAGCAAAGACGACGAGATTCACGGAGGAAATACACATTTTGACACTCGGACGAAATCGTATACGAAGCTGCGAAACAGCGTTTAAAGTGGTATTAAAATTTGAAAAAAAAAAAAAAAAATTATGCAAACTGTACATGGAAGGCATCGAGAGCCCGGCGATTTCCGGTGATGACGATTCCAAAACGTTTTTGATAAATCGTAAACAAGGAAAAAAAAGAAGACAAAAAATCTGCGTATTTTTAAAAAAACCTCGTTTTCTTTGTAAATTTCGTTGAATCGTTCATTTTTCTTTCTTTCACGCGCTATATATAGAGATAGAGCGATAAAAGTTTGAAAATCACGGTGCTCCGGCGAATTACGATCGACTCGAAATTATTTCGCGACAATGACGATACAAATATACGCGAATGTTATGTAGAATCGACAGAGGTATTTCGAAATGTACTTTGGATGCAATACTCGTACGAAACCGTATGTTATATACATTTATGTATATAAATATATACAGCAACCTTGAGTATATAATATCTCAGAGAGCCAGGAACTTTTCGTGTCGGTTACAAAGTTGTAACAAAGTTTCCACATACATATATGGGCGCATGCATAACATACATCAAGACGCGCAAGATGCAACTTTAGATCGAGATCGGCTTTGAATTTCAAGTTGCTCCTCTTCCACGTTTCTTTTTTCTCCAAAACCGCGCGTTTATTCGCCCCTCTGTATGTTTTTTCCTCCCCTAAAAACGCTCGCACTGCTGCTGCAACCTTTGTATCGCGGCGCAGAAGCGCTTCCGCCCGCGCAGCGTGCAAAAACACGTCAAAGATGTTTGTTTTTAATTAAATTTAATCGAGAGTTTATTTCGCAACGTTGCACGCGATGATGGTATAATATACTGCGTCATATCCCGCGGATGGTTCCAGCGTGTTTGTAAATTTGATTGAGTTATTGAGTCATTCCAGGAATTAATTATTTCGCATAATACGTATATTATTGCAAATATAGCGAGTAGCGGTTATTCTTCTCGCTTCAATTTTCTCCGCTGATTTTTCATGCATATGTATATGCATATGGGGGCTACATAAATCACGACTTTGTCAATTTCACCGTTGCTGTAACGTTTTCCGCAATCGTTGAACACCAAAATCGTCAAAGTACTTTGCATTTTCCGTTTTCGACAAAAAATATACACTTGACGTTTGACCCTGTTAATTTTATCGCGCATCGTCATCGATCGTCGGGAATATTTATACGTGTATGTACACCAGCAGCGGAGGATGTAAATTCGGAGTGAATTCGTCGAGGGAAAATCGACGCGTTTGTTCGTAAAATGCTCGATGGAATGTCGCGCAATTTTATCGCGAAACCCGCGGCGCGCATTGAAAGATGGAAGGGTTTCATATACAAGAGCGAGAGCGGGATGCTGCGAGGGATAACGCAATTCGATATCTCTCGCGCACTCCAGCGGCCCCTCGCGGGATTCTGCAAAACTGGACGATTCGTATTGACGAACCAATTTTATTCGGCAGACGCACGAGAGTATGCACGAGTGAAATGGATAGAAACGGAAGAGAGAACGTTAAAATTGAGAAAAAAAAAAGAATATCGAATGCGGAGGAAAAAATAGCTCGGTTTTTCGGGAGAATTTTCATGTACCCGTATACGGACGATCTTGGATTTGACAAATTTTATTCAAAACACGGTATATATATTCGTTCATATCGCGAAAACGAATCAAAGGCACTCATTTTTTGCAGCTCTTTCGCTCCATGAATATGCAAACATTTTTGCTTTTAACGCGTACACCATATTCCTCTTTCAGCGACGAAACCAACAAAATTCTGTTATTCCGGATGGAAAAAAAGTTTACGCGTTCGCCAAAGTTCTCGGGACAGAAAGGCACGTGTTTTTACGCGCGGCCTGATGATTTTTCAAAATTGCCGGATCAAAAGGCGAAAGAGCGTTGGCCAGCAAATGTGGAAAAAGAAAATGATAAATTCGCAAACATATCAGCGCGATTGAATTCGGAAGAATGTTTAGTATGCTGAATACATGCGCGATACGAAATGTACACGAATTTGATATTCACGGAAAACGCGACTCCCGCGCGAGCTCTCGAATTACATCGCCGCATTTCCGATCGCTGTGATTTCCGGTTCGCGAAACATCGATGTTCATGAAGCGAGAATAAATAAAAAATCATGAAAAAGAAAAAAAAATGAATAACAACAAAAGTATCATATGCGGTACGACGAGTCGCGGTCCTCAATTTCCGAGCGAGTTACAACGACAGCGCGGGATCGACGAGCAGGAGTATATACGTATACAAAATAAAACGGGGCAAAGTTTCGCGATTTTATGCGCGAACGAGCCGCAGCGACTGCGATGAAACACGACATTTTTTTCCTGTTTTTCGCTTCTCGCAAAATTCGAGTGTTTCACGCAAAACGTGCATGGCGAAATTCAATTTGAAACTTTCGAGCTCAATGCCGCGGCATTTCGCATTCATCGTGTGTAACGTTTCGTCGGGGAAAAAAATACAATTACCGATACGTACACGCAGGGAGCGTGCGTTCCGACGGAATTAAATCATCGACACGCGGGTAAATGCGCGTTTAAAAAAAAGCGACAGAAAAATGAGACTCTTTTGTGAAAACAGAGATAAAAATTAATCAAAAGTAGAGTTTCGTACGGTTTACGAGTATATAATTACTTTGGAACAGCAAAATACAGTAGTTTCCCCGCATTTGTGAATTTCTCGTATATATATAATTCCTTCATGAGAAACCGCACGGTGATTAAAGCAACATCGTCGGAGCATGAAAAGCTCGATAACAGCAATGGCCGCTGATTGGGAAGAAAAAATGAATACTAATAATAATCGTTATTATTATACCAGAGTACCCTCGCGACGCGTTTGCGCGAGTGCCTCGTTCACTTCCGGACCGAGGCAAGTTGAATTCGTAATTTCGTATCGAAGCTCGAAACGCGAATTCGCCACCGATAAATTATGCAGAAATCACGGTGGTACGCACACGCAGTGCGCGTGCTGCAAACGGTACAGCACGCGAAATACGATCGTTTGGCATATCACCAATGAATTTCCCAAAATCGATGATGCTGCTGCGGAATGATGGCTACGATTTGTCGCACGGGCATTTCAGCGTAAAATGTTATTTTCCATTTTTCCATTATATATACTCGTCGCAGAGTCGGAATACGGTAGAGAAAAGTCACTTTGGTGGCCATTTTTTTCAAAATACCAAAGTGATTCCTTTCGCTCGTCAATCGGCTTTTAAAATCAACGATTGCACTTTGTTTGCCATCGCTGTATACGCGATTCAACCCCCGATATCTCCCGTAGACTCGTATAGATGACTGAATGAGCGCGGAGAAGAGGAAAAGGACAGCTGGAGCACGGATCCGTGAAATGAAAATACGATGCGCCCGATGTTCGTGACGTATCGCTTCGGAAGTAGAACGTGTACCTAGTATCGCACACAGAGTCAGTATAAAACGCATGTACGCGATGTTATCCGGTTCCCTTCTCGATATATACGAGTTTCGCGCGAGGCTCGATCATTTCGCGTTATTAATTGTCGCCTTTCATCGCTGGACGGATTGCGCAGGAAAAGTCGTGATTTATCGCAAATTTCATTCGACTCTTTCAACCTCGCTCGCGGACGTTGGTCAGCGAAAAGTCAACTTTCAAGATAATGCAACGATATTATACATGCATTCTCCTTTTTGCTTTTTATCGTTCTGCGGCAATTAAGCACGTTTGTTTTGGCGCGAGCAAAATGCTCAACGTTTTTCACTTCGCCGACTCTCGTTTCGCGAAAAGTCACGCAATTTTCCGCGAGCTATCGAGATTGAATGATCATTTTTCGTCGATGATTTACTCGCAAGGGCAAATTCCAACGCGTTATGTACGTTTGCGTGCTCTCTCTCTGACGTCTCTTGATAAGACGAGTGGAATTTATACTGAAAAAATGTCTGATCGTGATTATATAGCTGGGTTGAAAAGCCGAAAGGGGAAGAGCGCCTTCCGGGTCGCTTTTCGTTCTCTTCAAGCATATATTTGTTTCTCTCTCTCACTCTCTCTCTCTTTTTCACGATATATCTCCGCAACGACTCACCAGCAACGATCGTAAAAGCCAACTGCGCTCGAACTTCTCGTTTCCGGGCTCTGCCGTCTTTTGTGCCATCCGGAATACATCTCTTTATCGGCGGAACAAGAAAAAGTATCTCCTCTCGTTTTAACGATCGATAAATGTAAGAACTCTCACAATGCGAGTGCTAAAAATATTATCGCGAGAAGCAAAACACGGTTATTCGAGACTTTCAAGCGACCACACAGAGCGACAGCGAGATAATCGACGGATAAATAAATAATCATTCTGAAAAATAACAACGCGATTCAACCTTCTGATTTATTCACTCCCGCAAATCATGCAAAAACCCAACGTTATTTTCGACCCGAAAAGTCCATCACAAATTATCAGGATAAAGCCGAATATCAAACACGTTTTATTGCTTTTTGACGAATTCCGAAGAAACGAGATAATCCACGGATGAATAAATCACCATTCGCCAAAATTACAACGTCGATTCAACCTCTTCCTGCGCGTCCATTGTGTCAATCAAATGATTGAAAAATCGTTATTTTTGAAAAATGTCAGAGTCAAAACGCGATTCGAGATTTTTCGTCGGTGATGGAGCAAGATATATGGTATTCCCGAGGATGGAATAAAAGTTCGATAATCACGATAGTCTTTTGGCAAAGTACGAGGGATGAGGTGCGCGTTTGAGGGTACCCGCTTAAAACTTGGCCCTCGCATCTTCGCTCGAAAAGATACACGTGTGCTGTGCGCCGCGCACGAACGGAGGAACTCGAGGGAGAAGTTTTTAAAGTAACTCGAGGGATGCAGTCGTGAATTCGTATGAATAGTAGACGAAAAGGAAATCTCGCTCTGCGCACTCGTCTCTTTGTCAATTTTCCTCATCTTCATTCGTCGTGCAAGTTCCTTTGCTGCTGCTGCTGCTGCTGTCGGGGAAAACAGGCAATGCACGCGCGAGACGAACGCGAAACAGCGATGTGGGCGAATTTTCGGTAAAACTTGCTTTTCCTCCCTTCGATATATGAAAACCAAAGAAAATCTCGACTCCATCGCGCACTCGGCGAAGAAACTCTTTCCGCACATCCAGCAGGCGCGGTTTCCGCCTCGCGTTCTCTCTATACGCGGGCATACTCGAGAAAACCACACAGGAGCATGCAGCCTCCCGCACGTTCCTTTTTCTTGCACGACTCTCGTCAGCGAAAACCCTATGGCCCTTTGTCCGCAAAATACAAAAGATTCCCGCAGACTTTCGACCGAAAAGGTGTAACAACGCGTACAATACGCGGTATTATATATGTACCGCAATGTACCAGGTATAATCTCGGATGCAGCTTCGCGCGAGCTTTCGGCGCACAGAGGCGCACGAAACAAAGTATACGAAATCAATTTTCCGAGCTACCAAAGGGCCTCGTGGCTGCTCCGGCTCCGACGCAAACCGCGCCGTTTCACTCGGCAGCCTGGCGAATCTTCACGGACGAGCGTCCGCAACTTTTCCTCCATATGCGGAGAAAACCGACCGTAAATTTCGCACAACGACTGCATAAAACGGTTATATTGTTTCATAAACTCGACGTTGCCCCAACGAAACTTTGCTCCGGGACACGTTGATACGATACAAAATCGTATCGTGCGCGCGTCCATCGCTTTTCTTTTTTCTCCTTTTTTAATTACCGGACGAGAAAAATTAGCCAACTCGCGCTCCTCGATGTACCGCTCGTAATACCCGCGAGTCGCGGCGACGTCGAAACATCTTCGTGTAGAAAGCGCTTTGGCATATTTTGCAATCGACTTTTATTCCCCTTTTTATTTCTCTGTTATGTTTATTACTATTATTATTATCGTTATTGCACGAGTTTATCGTCGTAAAGTCGAAAACGCCGCGGGGCGGATTGCAAAACGCGAGAATGGTAAAATCGACGGTCCAACGACGCCTGATTGGATTTCGCGGGACGCGCACGAATGTATACGTGTGAATTTGCATTGCAAAGATTTTTATAATGTCACGGACGCAAAAGGGTCTTCTCCTCCTCGGATCCTCGATGGAATCCTCGGAGAGGGGCGAAGGAATCTTTGGAGAAGAGAACGCAGAGGAGACGACATTTTTCTTCGTCGTTCGCAAATTGCGTCCGCAGATTCATCGAGTGTATCACAATTGCTGATATACGCAGGAGCACACTTTTCACGCTCGGGTCACACACGCTGACGGTTTTGTTCCGCATGGGAGAAAACCGTGATTTATTCAAACAGACCGCTCGTGCCAGCACTGTGGCCTATTTAATCGCGAAGAAGTTTGCCGCTTTTTCGCGCGCCTCTATAGGCTCGCGGAGGCGCGAAAGATGAGAATGCACACGCGCGTGGTAAACGGTGCACTCGATGCGCCCGATATGCACCAGACTCGAGAGAGATAAAGAGAGAGAGAGATTCGACGCACGCGACGATAACAAAAGCCAGACGGAGGAGGAGCGTTCGCGACTCTCGTACGTCGAAAAATGTGAAATGAAACGTCCCAGTTTCCGGCGGTGGAAGAGAGTCCCTCGTATCCGGTCATGTCGACCGAACAAACGATGTGTACACTCGAGTCTTTTATTTCGTATCGCGTTCGTGATTTTCCTCTCGCGGCGCGCTTTTTATCATATCACGGCGCGTTATCTCGCGGGCTATACTCGGACGGCGCTTTTTACGTATACTGTGTTTTATGTACACAATTTCAATTTTCTTCTTTTCTATTATTTTATTTCATTTTTTTTCATTGTCTCTCCGCAACCGAGCGGAAATGACCGTGGTATATTTGCTCGCAGCAGCTATAGGCTGTGTTCCTTTCGGCATTAACGCACTCTGCTCGAGTCTGAATTAAAAAATTCAGGCGCATAAAAGCGCGAGAATAATGCTGGGTCGATTCCGAGCTCTCTGAAAAATCGCCCGAAAGATCTTTTTTTCTCCCTCTTTTACGTTCGCCTAGATTTTTTTCATTCCACGCGAAATATACGAAAGAGAGGTGAAGTGAAAAACAAATCGCTCGAGAAAATTTCACGACGCGCGAGAGGAGACGTCAAAATTCACGACTGAACTCACGAAAAAAAAAAAACAAACGAGAGAAAAACGTCGCGTCACATTTTCCGACGTTTATGGCGTTTAAATTGTTCAGCATGGGGCAAAATGCACACGAGGTACAGCCGCGTGACAAAGACGTCGACGAGAGACCTCTCGAGACTCTCGAGTGTGCCAGGGACTCCTTTGATCCCTTTCACGTGCTCGTTAAACATGCCAGACGTTGAATTCATCAGTTTGACTCTGACACGTTGACGCACGAAAATCGCATCACAGATACAAAGTAATATCCCGCCTGTTTCAGCGTTTTATTTCCAAAAAAAATGAAGAAAAAAACAATCACCCGCGTCTTGGCGTCAATATCGAGAGGAAACCAATGTATTTTTCCTCTTTTTTTTCTCCTAAACGAAGCTTTCGAATCTCTCTCCGAAAAGAACGATTGTTCCCTCTTTGAAAGTCCCTCGGCAGACGTGCTGCTGCTGTGCTACGCGAGAACCGTGGCGTTTTTCGTGGTCCCCCGCCGATGGAACCGCACCGCCACCATGAGGTTTTCGCAAAGAGGGTAGCGATAAGTTTATGTAGTACCGACACACGCGCGTGCACCTGCACGTGTATAAATACACACGACGATAAAATACGCCGTGGACCGTACGGTGATGCAAAGGCTACTTCTACTACACCCCTTATACGTAACAGAGCTTCGTACCTACGTGCTTACCCGTGCGCATGCAGCATGTGTGTACACACACACACACACACATGTACAAAGAAAGTTAACGTCAAGTTGTTTCACGATCGAGCCGGACCAAGTTTAGTTACGACTCAATTACATCCTCGTAACTCTTCTCGCCATTGGATTTCGCAACCCTATTTTCTCTCAATCTCGAGAGGGAAAAACACCCTGCTCGGACGTACACAAACGACGTATACATAGATGTATACATAGATGGGAAAAAAGCCACCAAAGAGCAGATTGAGTTTAATGGACGTGACACGTATATATATATAGGAGAATATATATATGTGTGTATACAAAGTTATCGGTGGTAATTCGATACATCCCTCGAAAGGGGGTTGTCCCGGTGCTAATTCGCGAGGAATTTGACGCAATGAGGTATAGTCGAGAGTATTCGTGATTTTTTTCGTAAAAATTCGAACCCTCGGTGGATTTGGCTTCGCCGGACATGTGTACGTAATACGAAGAGGGTTGGCAAAATGCTCCGGAAAATCTCGGCCGGTGTTTTCCTCTCGTGTGACCCGGCGAATATTCTCTTCCGCTTGGCAGCATCAGCGTGAAAGGAAAATGAAAAACGAGTGGAAAAGACACCGAGTAAGAGGGATTTATAACGGTGGAATGTCTTGTGGATGAAAAAGAAAAAAAATGAAGAAGAAAAAGGGATATTCCGTTCGTGCGGTACGAAGGAAGGCCAAGGATGAGGCTCGGGGTTGACTGCGTCTGAGCTGCGGGGTATATAGCGAAAAATACGCCCCGTGGAGTTGATGGTGCGCCTGTGCGCTTCTTCGCCAAACGAAGTCAGTTAATTAAGAGATTCTCGCCGTTTTCATCCCCTTTCCCACCCCCGCAACCCCCGACAGGCAGCACGCACGGACTCGGAATCACGAGAAACCATACGAGGGAACGGACGAGAATTTATACGGCATATACACCCTCCGGGCGAAAAAACTTTTTCAATTCAATATTTTTCATCGTCTCCGCGCCGCCCGTTCGCGCTCCGTGACGTAAATACGAAATGTTACCAGCTGTGTTAAAGAAAGAGTCAACAGGACGGAGCGAATGATGCGTCTTTTCTGTGGCAAAACGGCAATTTGCGAAATTTTTTTTTCTATATATTAATCGTTGAGAATCGCTGATGGATTCCAGAGGATCGAGGCGGACTCGTTTGCCGAGATACTCGGCTCGGCTCGACTGTCAGCATCGGAGAGTAAATCGCGTCTGAATCAATAATCAATCGAATTCGATCAAGCGACACTGATAAAGGTTTCATGTTTCAATGCCCCGTCGATCCAATGTACTCGCACATACTCCCCAACGGATCTATGTAAAGTATTATATGCCTCGAGAGAGGATCGATCGAAACGCGAAAATTCGACACTTGCGTTGAAATTTGTGCCAACGTAGCGTCGTTTCACGATTATACTTGAACGAATCCAGCAAACATATCGCTTCGGGATTGACTCCGAAATCCTTCACTGTTTGCATTATATTCCCCTGTCGAGATATTTCCCATTTTACACCCCGATGACTCTCGTGCTCGTTCAACCCTTCGATGCAAACGTCGAGGAATCTTGCGCGCACGCGGTTTATTTTTTCTCCCGTCTCTCCTCCATCCAGAGGAAAACCCTTGCGAGGATCGTCGAGCATGGACGCGACAGTGTCGCGAGAAAAACAAACGAAAAAACGGTAAGGGTTTTTAGAGCGCCCCGCGCCGGGAAAGCGAGAGGAAAAAACGAATCGCGAAATTGCGGTATACGGAAAACGCGGATGCTGCGAGATCTCGCATGCCCGCCCGCGTTATCACAGAAGATGTATACATCGCGTGGGAGATATTCCAAAGATTCGTGGATCTTTCGTGAAACATACATGTATACACGCATTGTCCGAAAGAGAAAAATGAAAAGATGAATTTATGGCGATGTAGAGTCGTTTGCTGAGCGTATACATGTACGAATCGAAAGGAGGAAATCTCGGGCTATGCACACAGCCGCGGAGATATCGCGAAAAGGGCCAGGGTGAGTTTTGAAAAAAAAGAAAAGAAAGGAAATAGTAAAAAGTTGGACTCGCTGTTCCGAATCTTTCGGCGTACTTCCGGTGCAATGCCACAGAGACACACAGCATCCCAGCTCGAGGATGAAAAATATGTATATATGCCACAGGATATTAAGGGGTGCATGTAGGATCATGTTTTACGAGCGTTATCATTCTCGTCCAGGGCAATGCGTCTCTCTCTCTCTCTCTTTCTCTTTCTCCAGAGTTTCGCCATAACTTTGGACACTAATTCACTTGGGTCGCCCGTATAACGTTCGTGTTCCTTCGTACGCAAAACTGCCTCGCATTGCACACACGGTTAAATCGATCTCCGCGGCGGGTCTCGTCCGGATATGCCGGAATTTCTGGAATTCCAAAAACATTCGAGCTTCGACACGTTACCACAAACATTTCACGATATGCGTTTTTTTACCGTGAAATAATTTTTCCGAAATTTTGCAAACGCCCGTATATACGAGGCGCACGGATCTGTATTGATTTTACCAGCACCGCGTCAGATATCGGCATTTTTACGTTCTATTTTTGCGAGAGCGAGTCGTCTGGAAGAATATCGGACAGTCGGTCGCGAGGCTCCCTGAATTTTTCAAACAACCGGAGAAATGTCAAGAGTTTCAATCGGATTTGCATAAATCATTATCCGATCGAAAGATTCCGGACGAAGATGGCGGACTTTCGTTGGTCGATCGAACGTGAAAGCCGCCGGTATTTAAAAAAGCATGACTTTCTTTAGCTACGACATGCTTTCACTTATTTCCGTCTCGCCTCTCTGTTTTTCACTCCCTCCATCTCCGTCAGAGAGGCGTCACATATCTGTGAGTGCTGAGGATCTTCATATTCTATATATATGAAGATGAAAAACATTTTGGAGCTCGTGCGACTGCACCCTCGGCAAACCCCGTTTGCCCGGCCAAAGGACTCTCGAGATAATTCGTGGTTCAGCAACACAGATGAGCCGTGCGAACGACGAGGTTAATAATGAAGCTGCGACGACGAGGACTGGCAAAAGTGAAGAGACGAAACGCGAGGACTCTTCCCTGGTAAATTCGCCCGAGTCTTATCAGCATGCATATTTCATTTTCATTAAACGTTCTAGATTTCTGACGGAGGTAAAGATGCTATTTTATCACCCGAGGCAAACGTCAAAATTGCCAGACGATCCAAATTTAAGTGCGTCTCTCTTCGGCGCCCGACGGTACGATCGCGAAATCTACTCGCGGTAACAAACGTCATGAAAATCCATAGAAAGTCTCTTTCGTCAATTGCCATTAAGAAAATTAACAAAAATTTCAACAGTCTTTGCTGGGGGGGGAGGATCGGCGATAATTCGCCGGCGTTATTGGCGATCGAGTCTCTCTTATTATCGCAATTACGAGAGGCTTCGTTCAAAAAGCATGGCCTTCGTGTGCTGGCGAATGTTCGTAAAACGTGCGTTGGAACTGAGCTGAAAAATAAAAGGGAGAACGAATGGAAGAACGAGAGGACGACAACGACGACGACGCTTGGCACATACCCGAGTTTACCGCTTTGTTCCTGTCCCCCTCCTGCACAATTGCTGTTCTTACTTTAATTTCCACCTTGGCAAAATTCTCTCGCAATTTTGCGGCCGTCGTTCGCCCAGCACCAGAGTCACCCGCTGCGATAACTCGCGCTACCGCGTAATTAGACTAATTACTGCACCGGTATAAGAAAAACACCGAGGCAGACGCGCAATTCGCGCAATTCTCGACCACGGACGAGTCGCCATATTTTGTGGTAGAAAGCTCTTGCGTCATCGGCTGACCAAAAAAAAAAAATGAACACAGTTATTATCAGCTCGAAGGATGAAGCAGAAATATTAACGGTCATTTACTCGAATGGATAAGCTCTTTTGCCATTGAACGCTGTCGTAATCATCGACGCCTTCCTTTTTTCTTCTCCTCCCCAACCGCAAACAATTTATTTCAAATTGACTGCAACTTCATTACCGACAACGTGTCGCGCCACGGAGTAATTCTCGATACAAACGTCGCGTGTCCAAATCCGCGTAATTAAAGTTTTACGCTCCATTCGACGCGTTTGCGCGCCAATCTTCGTTTCTCACCGCTTTTCTAACGTCTCGCGACTCGTCGTCGTAACTTTCTTCCTTGAGAATAAAATGGACGTTTAATTTTCAACGGTAGAAATTTACGAAAAGAAAAAAAATGTCATTCATTTCGCGACGCGTATCGGACTCTGGGGCACATTGAAATCGCTTTTCCGTACGACGCCGTTGGTGGAAATGAAAAAAAAAAAAAAAACATTTCGGAGCGCGAATTACCAGACGCACGCGTACATATCCTCGCGGAATTTTGTGTACATGTACGTCCATGTCTGTACGTACGTACTAAAAGCTATTGAGAACGTGATCGCAGTTGACAATCTCGTCCTCTCGTTTTCACCGAATCCGCGCTCGAATATATAATAAACTTTTGGCCAACAGCGAGTGTGCGAGCGCGCGGGCTGCTGCTGCTGCTGCTGCTGCTGCTTTTCCCCCGTGAGATGGCGAACATTCGATCGCGTTGGATCCCAGGTTTTTGGCAAGTTACCAAGTTACTCTCGGTGGGAAAATGCGCGAAGTTACGTGCACCGTATACCATTTACGTGTAATACGTTCTCAATCGCAGATATACATCGGGTGTTCCACGAGAAGTGGAATTTTTTCCTTTCTTCTCCCGTGTTTTTTTTTCTACGTCCATAAAAATTTTTTTTACCAAGTCGTCTCGTTGAAAACGTTTCTCCCTGTACGTACGCGCGTATATGCGCGAGAGATAAAGGCGGGCCGAGAGAAAAGTGGAATTCCGGAAATATTCGGCTCGTTGTCGTGAATAAACTTTCTCGAATTTTTATCTCGACAAATGTGTGTATAAACGCGCGACACGCGTTGAGATTCCATTGGGACTCGTTAAGGTTGTCTTGCCTCGAACGAGCAAGGACCATACCTTTATATACAGACTCTTGTATATAGATATGTGTGTATATATGTATATATGTATTTCGTTGAGCATGTATGTGTACATTGCACGAACGCAGTCTCATGGAGAAAAGATTCGATTGTGGTTCGAAGCTCCAATCCATTCCCGATCCTGACGGAGGCTGCGAGAAGAGCAAATGGAGCTCATCTCGCTGTACATGTATAAGCATATGTATATATGCACGTATACGTTAAAGAAGGTTAGAGATTGAACTTTACGATGGCATATGACACACACAACAACCGGTTTTTGCGGGCAACGAGAAAAGCGAAAGATTCCAAGTGTATGGGGAATATAATAGTTTATATACTCGGGTATAGTCGCGGCGAGGATATCGAGTTTTCGATGAAATATCGGTGATTTTCGTAATCAGCGGGAAAAAATATATGGATATAAACCGTTGAAAATCATTTTTGAGATGCAACATTTTTCGCCATTTTTTGCCGGATCGAGTTGGTTCACTAAAATGTTTGCCATTTTCTTCTCGTTTGAGATAGGCGCCTCAACGTGTACTCATTCTCTTGGCAATTGTTGAGGCTTCAAAATGCCGTTTGGTTCATCGAGATATCTTGATTTTTCGATTTTTGGCAGATTTTTTAAGTCGGACCATCGATTTTCGCAAATTTTCCCATACATACCCCTTTGCGTTTTTTTCGCTGATTTTCAACATCGATTTTGAGGGTGAAGCAATTTAGCTATCGACATTTCACTTTCACCATTCTCTAAGTCTACTCGAGGGCGTCTCAAAACCCCCCCAAAAAATCTGTGTAAGTAAATTTGGACGAAAGTTATGGTCATTTGAAATTTCGACTTTTCAGGGATTTTAGAAAAGTGGCCAAAAATGACGAAAATTTTTTTTTTTCGAATTTCCATAGTTCAACCGCCTATTCGATCGCAAATTTCCCGCAGATTACAAAATTCATCGAGTTTTTCGGGAAAACTCGAAATTTCAGCAAGAAAAGGCAAAAAAACCCGTTGTTATTGAAATCAGAATAGTTTTTTCGAGTTTCCTCCATCAACATCACCAGAGATCCGTCGACTGCAGTTGTGCGCTCTCTTAACGAAATCAAACAAAAATCTGACAAAAAACGGCGGTCGTTCGACAGAAACAGGTTTTTTCGGTCCATTTAAACGACGGGATAAGCGCTGTTTTCCCATCCGCCGTCGCACACCCGGCGCGACCATCGAGACATCCTCCGTCTTTTCCCCATTTTATTTTTTCCGTTCGAGGTATATTTCTTCCATGACATGCAAGCCGAGCCTGCACTTTGAACGCGCGATACGTTGACCTTTCGACGGCACACTTTCCCGATGGCAGCGACCTTAAGTCGCGACCTCTTTCTTACCTTCCGTATAACCAGCAACCAAAGGTATATCATGGATCCCTTTGCGTGTATATATATATGCATCTGCTGTATATACTATGCACACATGTATGAAACTGCACTCGCAAGATGGGATCCTCTGGGGCCGACTCGAGTGCAGCATCACGACAGCAGCCTCGAGTCTCATCGTTGCACGCATATTTTATAGACAAGAACTTTACAGGGTATACGAGATATATATATATACATATATATATATGCGGTATACGAGAGAGTGAGAGAGAGAGAGGATGAAAGGGGACCCAAGGCATATACCGATCGAGTATCCCTCAAGTTCCTCTGCCCAAAGTCGTGGGTATATGTGTGTCACCTGATAGGTAAAGAGAGGAGGAAGCATATCGCATCGCGTCACGGAATTCCTGAGGCTCTTTGACTCTCGAGCTTTACTTATTCGTGCTGCCGCCGTCGTCGGCGTCGACGACGACGTTGCGGTGACGAAAGGTCGATCGATAAGAGGCCTCTCGACTCCTCCGAATCGAGATGAAGTTGTCATTAAAGAAAACTTCATTTCCACGACCATGTATACATTAATAATGTTCAAGTGTCCGCCATTTTCTCATCTCACCCGGTGGACGAAAAAGGAAATCATTTCAACAAGACTCTTCTTTTCTTTCAAGCTCCTCCAAGCGAGATATCGATTTTCGTCTATATTTGAACACGAAACACGTCGTCCTTCTCTGGATATCGTATATGATCGTAATATGTATGCCGTTCTTTCGTGTCGACGATCCAATTATCCCTTCATCTCGCCTCTTCATCGCTCCGTTGACGACGAAAAAAGAAAAAATAAATATCCCTTTTTACGCGAGTTTTGGAAAAGAAAAATGATTTTTCACGATACCAAAGTCTGCATCCGCGAGAGCCTGCAACAATCGCGGTGAATAACGTAACCGACCCGTACGGAGGCTGCAATCTCTCGAGATTAAGTGTGTTATTGAAATGCCGTGATCTTGGTAATTAACGAAGGAATGTACGTGCGCCTCTTCGCTCGCGTATCTACCCGCGCATTACCGATAAAATCCTCGCAACCGGTTTTCAGAGATGCTCACGCGGAATATCTATTCTATATTTATGTATGATTTCGAATTGTGAAAGTCTCGCGCATTTATCCCATACACAGACGCGAGGAGAGCCAGCCAGCATCACAGCGAGAGCATCCGCAGACCGGATCTCTCGTTAACGATCACCGACTCGCGCGCTGCTGTTGTAAATCCAAAAATAGGATATTCAATCGCGGCACTTTGCTCCAACGGAATAATTGTCGGAGACGAACGCCGCTAGAGAGAGAGCAGGGAGAGAGGGATAGAGATTTCTTTCTCGCGGCGAATTACACAACCGACGACACACGTACGACCGTTTGACGAGCCTTGCGCTGCTTGTACAGGTCGAAACGAGCCATCGGAAATTCTCGCGACATTTAACTCGATTAGAGGCAACACGATGTAAGGAATTGTTTGCACAATTGCGATAAATTCGATCAATTATTTCTGCATTTGCACGATTTTTCAGTCGCATTAAGCTTCTGGGTCATTTGTGTTTATTAAAGAATTCACGTGCCGTCGTTAATCTTTTTTTGTCGCCCTCGATTTTAATCGCGCGTGTTTCATGCAAATTTCAATTGTTCCTCAAATGCGGATACTTGGATGAACAAATCCACCCGTGTTTCTCTTTATTCTTAAATTTCTTTCGAGATACATCGGTGTATTATTATTATTACTCGTTGGATGCATTTTCAAATTAAATTATATTCGGCTCTTGATGGAAGGAAAAAGACGACGATATTGCGAAATAAATCTTTCCTCCCCTTTGCACAATCGCGTCTCGTCCCCCCGCGAGAATTCGTCGCGGAATTAATAACGACGGAAACGTAGGATTAAAAGAGAAAAAAGCGTTTTTATCCTCGCGCGCTATTGTCAGCCGCGTTTGCGAGAAGAAATCACGCTGACATCACAGTGGTGCATACAGTTTTGAGGTGAACAACGGGGCTTTTTATGCACGCAAACGCGAGATGAGGGAAATGGACCGCGGTATACGGCGCAACCGCTTTCGCAATTGGAGCTGCGAGCTCGAGTGTACCCGAATATCGTGTAGTTGTCGAAAAACGACGCTGTACAGGGTGTTGCGTTTGTCATTAACGTCAGCGCCACCGAAGGAAAATGTCGGCAAATTCTTTGACGTTTATCGTTCGCTGTATAACAATCGACGATTTTGAAAAATCATCGCGAGTCCAAGTTGACTCTAAACTGATTTAAGGACACGCGGAATTCGCGAGGGTACTTAAAAAAAGGAGCGCAGCGAACTCGCGACGAATATCGACGCGGCGTGCTGCGCGCACTGAAACGCCTCATAGCTTCTGCGGTGAAAATAAAATGCAAAACAAAAAATAAAAAAAAGAGCGCGCAAACAAGCGATGCTCGATCGGCGTGTACGTCTGCCGTCGCCGGTTCTCGAGCGCGCCCGTGCACGTGAATCACCGTGACGCGACAGACGCGAGTGACGGAGGTATAAAAAGAAGAAAAGCGAGAGAAAACGAAATTTTCAAGACCCCCGCGCGCACGTCGAGCAAAGATACACGAGAGGGCACAGACTCGCACTTTTTGGACAACCGCCAAGTGACGTACAGAGTCCCGAGGAAGTTGAGGAACAATCCGAAAAGTACGGTAACGAGATGAGAAGAGGAAAAAAAGAGAAAACCACTCCACGAGGGTATACAAATCGAGGAGATCGGAAATTGATCTCGTCGATCTCTCCAGCAGCATCACTCATGCTGGAGATATCGCGAGAAAAATGAAAAGACTGCTGCTGGTTGTACACGTTTTTTCAACATGCCTGCGTGCGGGCACGTGCGTCGTCCATCGTCGAGCGTAAAATCGTGTAATTTTTCACCGGACCGTTCCGTTTCTTTCTCGCGCGCGTGCGAGGAGAATCGCGGACGTGTCGAAAGCATCCGACGATGCGCGTGCACTTAATCGACGCGTTAAATCGCGATTCTCTCTGTTTTCAAAGATATCATCTCGTTTGTTCGGCGGGGGGAGCCTCAAACGCGAATGACTCGCAAAAAGCGTTTCAAAAAAGCGCAAAATGTTTCAAAAAATACTTTAAACCGTCGAGATTTTTGTCTCTGGCTCGACGACGAATATATACATACATCATTGAATTTCATTCATCTCGCACGAGTCGCGCACTGTATCATCGTCTGCGCGAGGGTGACAGAAGCAGGACGAGGAGGGGGGGAGAGGGGGCGAAGAATTTCATCTCGCGTTCTCTCCCTCGGCAAAAGCCACAATCATTCCCAGAGGGACGTGTGTATAAGGGTTATAACGCACGGGCTGCTCCGCGTAATTGCGTTACAAAGAGAGGCGACGCGAATTCCGGTGGCTCCGCCGAGCTCCAGCAACGAAAGACGACGACAATGACGCACAGGCTGCTGGGACGAGCCGAGCTTTTCGTATTCTTTCGAAAGGATCGCCTTTTGTTCCTGCCTGTTTGTTCGTACGCGCCTCGCGCGCGGAGGCTCGAAAGCGCTCTGCGTGAGAATCCTAGCGAGTGCAACGGTGGAGGAGCGCGCGAGATAAAAATGTTAAAAATGAGAGAGAAAAAAGAGAGACGCGACGATGGAGGAATCGCGAATATATGCATAAAAGAGTCCCGTACACCGCGACAGCTCCCTCTGAGCTTCCGGTCGCCGTGTGGCCGTTCAGCGGTCACATACGGCTTCCGGTACATCACGTGAGATAATCCACACTCTTTCTCTCGCTCTGTCGGACTTTATTCTTCTTCTTCTTCTTCTTCTTCTTCTATACTTGTTCGCGTTCTAAAAAACGACGACACCCGTTCGCGGTGGCTCCGGCGTCGTTAAAGCTCCGACATTTAAGCGATATTCTTCCGCCCTCCTCGACACCCCTCCCGCTCAATTTCACCTCGCCAGAGTACACGTACACTCTTGCCCCCTCTCGGATAAGTCAGCCTGTAAACTTTCCGCACTACCGGAAGTCGTAGACAACACGAGAATCTCGGTGTGAAACCAACCGCCGTAATAACTATACGGGCAAGGTCCAGGTGCGAATAACGACCATCGTATATCGCCATTAACCTCACTAGCTTCTTCGTTGACTCTATTTCACCGTCAAACTACCTCGTCGCGATAAAAAACAAGAAGAAAAGCAGCGAAATTTATCAAGACTCCACCCACCCGTAATTCGCGAAGAGAATTTTCGTAAACATCGCGGAATCCTCGGTCTCACGACGGCTAAAGCTCTCGTCCTTTCCGTACTGTCCATCGTCAAAATTTCGACGATAATTTCACGATCAAAAATCAAAAAATATAAGGAGTAAAAGAAAAAGTAAACATCGAGCACCGCCCGACGATTATCCGAGATCGTAATGATAAGCCAAATTGTCCTCAGCCAAAGTGGTCTTTAAAGGACGAGGAAAAAACCGCAGTTTTTTTTCTCATCTCGCGGCTTCGACCGCACTTTTATTGCGTTATTTTAATCCTCATAGTCAAGCTCTTTTCTCTCTCTACTTTTCATGATGATCTTTGAGCGAATCTTTGCGGGTATATACGCCAGAAGGATTTTCGAGTCGACTCCTCCTTGAAAACGTTCACCGCTCTAGCCGCGCGGAATAACCAGCACGGCAATTGCATGCACTTTGTGCTGGTGCAAACCTATGGTGTAACAACGGATTCAACAAATTCTAGCGGGAGAGGCATCAGGAACGAGGTGATTCGCGCTCCAGATGTGTAAAGAGAGAAACCGAGAGAGAGAGAGAGGCATAGGAGAGGTGGAAACACGAGTATCTTTCGGCAAATTGCATGGTTTCTCTCAAAATGCCGAGTGAGCATCAACCAACATCTCAGACGTCCGTACGTACACTTTTCGCTCCGTTTATACGTATATTTACTCGTGTTACATGCACATACACGTGTGTCTACTTACGTGCACATACACTCGCGCGAAACCCGACGTAATTTTCGCGTACATTCATTCCCATTCGCGCGAGAGAGAGTCGTAGAGCGGAATTCACCAACGCCATTAAAGCCCGAGAGCCGAAAGCACTGCAGCCTCTTCCGCGGAGATCAGAGAACACTCGGTGCATCCGTCTATACGCGTATTACGCAGCAATTATACGTGGGAAATACGACGGAAGAGAGAAGCCGCGAGCCTCGAAGATTTCTCGAAAAACGAGTGTACAAAACGGACCCTCCGCGGTTGTCATTAATGGAAATTCATTATTTCGAGTTTTCCCTGCGATCGCTTTCTTTTTTTTTCATTTTTGGAGCAAATAACGATTTCAATTGTAACGTCGTTATGTAGTTTCGCGACAATTGATGAAATTCTCGATTGATTCGCACCGAGGGGATGAATCGAGTGGACGATTGATGATCATTTGGCGGAATGTCGTTGCGCACTTCGATATTAATGGGGAATTTAGAATAAAACGCGTGAAAACGAGGAGCAGCGAAATTCGCACGAGCCTCTGTTGCGCGTCGAGTGACGCTGTCGCGGGTCAATCAAACGCGTTCATTAAGCTTTTACAAATCGAATTTCAAAGACCCTCCGCGCGAAATTTCCGTCAGCGAACGAGGCTCCCAAAAGTTCGCGATTTCTCGTCGAGTGCCCCTATTTTTTATTCGACAAACTCAAAAACGAAAATTTCATCGAAATTCACCTCTCGTCCCTATGGTCGTGGACGTCGAATTCGGCGTTTCAAAAATCAAAATTCAACCACGGAAAGTGACCTACGATCGACGTTATTCTTTCTCTTCTTTTTTCACGTCGAGATAAAGAAGCGATCGCGAGTAAAAACAAAACGACGGCAATAACGCACTCGCCAGGGAAGCTTCGGCAAACTGATATCGCGGATGCGAGATGCCCCGTATATCCTCGGCATCCATAAATATATCGGAACATCAACAGCACTCAGCTTTATCGAGAGAAGCTCAAGGAGGATATCTCGGCGCGAGATATCCTCCGAAAATTTCACGCTCGCGTTTCCGGCGAATGTACATACAGATAAACACACACACAGCATCCACGCGACATGTGCACAGAGTACTACCTTGACGAAAGAAGAATTTCCAATTGAAAACAGCGATGAAACGTTTCACGCGCGATTTAACGAGTGCGCGCAGTCTCATCTCCGCACGTGTGTAATCTCCCGGCGTGTCTATTATCGCAATCGTGCTCAAGCCAGCGCGAATAATGTCCCACAGAACCGCGGAACGGTATAACCCAACTTTAAACACTGGACGTGGACCATTTATTCGCGACGAAGCGCATACACACGTCCGTCGCGATGTATACGTACGTATGCAGATCGAGTTTGCCGCGGTTTACGCGCTCGCGATCTTGATCGTCGCGAGGAAGATGCGAGAGCGTGTACAGGAAAGATCGGCGCGAGGAACACCGCGAGAGGCCGAGGAGGAACCCCGCGGAGAAAGCGAGCACGGCGAGGTTCGGCTAGCAACTGAAGAGATGCTGCGCTGCTCGTTCCCTCATCTCGTGCTGGCTCTCTCGCTGTGTGCTTTATACGTGTGCGTGTGTGTGTGTGTGAAGCGCGTTTGCTCATCTGGCTTATTCACAGGGAAGAGAAGGAGAAAGAGACGGAATCCCGAGGACGAAGCGACGTCTTGTATCTGCACACACACATATATATATATACACATCTCGCGTATATACGAGAATCGCATTTTCTCTCTTTATCTTCTTTAGGTCCGCGATTCGAGATGCCTTTACCTGGGATACGCCGCGCTCATCTCGACCTGTGGCACAGCAGGTTCGAGGCGAGATCGCGGGAGAGAAGGTTGGATGACGACGCTATGCCCGCCGACCAAAGTTGTTCTTCGAGTATTTATGTCTCTATGTGTATATAGGTGTAATGTAACTTGCGGTATGCCGGCACATGGTCGTGGGATAGGAGAAGGATGCCATCGATGGCCTTTGCGCGAAAGCCACTTTGCTGTATACGATAAATACATGCTTTTATGTACATGTATTTTTATGTATACATATATATCTCGTATATATACCAAAATACCATATACGGTATATATGTATAACATCAGCTATCGTATACAGATTTACTTCTCTCCGGACTGAATCACCCACAATTAATTTCATTCATTTCATATATTTCCTGCTCCGACGTGCGCTTCTTCCTCGCATTCTCCTACCGCGAGTTTCTCCTCCGGGGGCAAAGTGTATTCACGAGATCAAAAAAGCTGGACCACATTTTCGATACTCTTACCAGATCCTCGGCGCAGCACGCGCGCTAATGATTCGGGTCATTTAAATTTTAAATCCACTTGGCTTAACCTACATTCTCATTATTTTCATCCATCAAGCTCCGGATGTATTTATGAATTCAACGAGAAATCGTGATTGATTGGGCGCAATTTTTTATCCTCCTTTGACCGACTATTTACGGTGGGAGTTTTCGAAATATACGTGGGCGACGTATATACGTATCTTTGAAGAGGATTGCGTTTTTTTTTTGACGAAATCACCCATGAAAAACGATCCGATTTTTTAATTGGGTTTTTGGCAATTTTGTTTGGCGTATTTTGCGCATTTAATCGCCAAAACGAAACCATGTTTCCTTCCATGATGGATATTCATTTGCAAGGAGGGCTCGAGGAATTTTCTCGCTGCATCTCGTTTGATGTTTCGCGAAGGGAAGCTCGTTCCTGCTGAGATTAGCTTCTGTGTTACACAATGGAGCAAAGCTTCCCCCCCCCCCCCTTGTCAGTATGAGTATTATCCTTTACCGAATAAGCATACAGCTCGATTCCCATCGAATAATACGATGATGAATTTTCGTACAAACGAGAAGAGACTCTGGCAACTCGCTCTCAGATTTCAGGTTGAAAGCTTTTCATAAATACATTCTCGCGATTTTCGATCGTAATTACAACAGCGATCTCTGCAGCCGGGAGATTTGATATTCGAAAGCTTTCGGAGGATACTCCGATGATAATGAGCACAGGAACACCGATCTGTGAATATCGGTTTTTTATTTATTATTTTTTTTTCGAAGAAAATGATTTAAATCGCTCACGAAATACTGTAGTCGAATACTCTTTTTTTTCCTCCCTTAACCGTGACCTTTTCGCTTATTCAGAGGCCTTGTCAGGAAAAATGTGATATCGACGTCGCAAAGAGGGTCGGGCTCGACCAGCCACTCGCGAAACTCCCAAAAGTCCGAGATGAAAGAAAAACGACTTTTCAGCGATCAAAGTGTGATGAAAAAATCGGAGTTTCGATCGCGAGAGTGAAATCGCGGAGAAGCTCTCTCGCGCGAGGTTCCTCTTTCTTTCGAATTTTGCGAAAGACGAGAGCAAGACGAATCGTCACGTTCTTCTTGTCGATTTAAAAGTGAAACACCGTACGCGACGGTTGCGTAAAAGCTCGTGCAGTCTGGCGGTTTTTTCTAGAGCTTCGCGTCGACGCTCCTTCGCACTCGGCTTCGTCAAAAAATCAGACGGAATCGCGGGAATAAGAGGCTGTTGCGCAACGTTCGTAAATTCGACTCCGAAAAAAACGTCCCATTTTTGCGCCATTTCAATTTTTATTCCTCATGACGAAATTCAATTCATCGATCTCTGCAGATGTGACCGAAAAACAGCACCGACGTGATTTTTAAATTTCACTCGAAACGCCGGCTGTTTAAACCTCCTCTGCTCTCTATTCCATCGTGAACCACAAAAATCATAATACAGCCAGCAGCGGTCGTAAAATCTCGCGAATCAATTTGCAAAATACTTTATCCGCAAAAAAAACATTGGATACTCGTTTTTTCCTCAATCGTTCGACTAACACTCTGCAGCCGGGAGATTTGATATTCGAAAGCTTTCGGAGGATACTCCGATGATAATGAGCACAGGAACACCGATCGGTGAATATCGGTTTTTTATTTATTATTTTTTTTTCGAAGAAAATGATTTAAATCGCTCACGAAATACTGTAGTCGAATACTCTTTTTTTTCCTCCCTTAACCGTGACCTTTTCGCTTATTCAGAGGCCTTGTCAGGAAAAATGTGATATCGACGTCGCAAAGAGGGTCGGGCTCGACCAGCCACTCGCGAAACTCCCAAAAGTCCGAGATGAAAGAAAAACGACTTTTCAGCGATCAAAGTGTGATGAAAAAATCGGAGTTTCGATCGCGAGAGTGAAATCGCGGAGAAGCTCTCTCGCGCGAGGTTCCTCTTTCTTTCGAATTTTGCGAAAGACGAGAGCAAGACGAATCGTCACGTTCTTCTTGTCGATTTAAAAGTGAAACACCGTACGCGACGGTTGCGTAAAAGCTCGTGCAGTCTGGCGGTTTTTTCTAGAGCTTCGCGTCGACGCTCCTTCGCACTCGGCTTCGTCAAAAAATCAGACGGAATCGCGCGAATAAGAGGCTGTTGCGCAACGTTCGTAAATTCGACTCCGAAAAAAACGTTCCATTTTTGCGCCATTTCAATTTTTATTCCTCATGACGAAATTCAATTCATCGATCTCTGCAGATGTGACCGAAAAACAGCACCGACGTGATTTTTAAATTTCACTCGAATTATTGATGATTCAATCAGACTCTGATGATCGTCCGTCCATGATATTTCGTGCTTCAATCGCGCGAAAACAAAAGACCGCAGCTTCGCCACACCGCCTTTCATATAATTAATTAATAAATCCCGAGCGGGATTTTGCGCGATCGACGAACGATGAAATATGCCTTTATTTCGCGAATCCGCGTGAATCATTGCGTCACTGAATTGATTCGCGAAACACGCTCAGTGCGAAGCATTACTGCCGAGTTGTACATGTGTGTGCTGGGAAAATAGTACAACAGTGGCATTCGAATCGTCGACATTTGTGCATAGCCTCTCGGTTCGATCCGACCGGCACACGGCTGCACAGCCAGCAGTCGATGCAACGAATTTGCATTATTCAGGCTCGTTTCAGTGCCAGGAGAAATTCCCTCGTCATCCAGTGACGGCGCGATGTTTTCCGAATACACGTATAATACACACGCTGCAATGTTTTCCCTTTTTTCCATCTTTCACTTCACCCTCGTTCTTTCATCTCGCGTTCGCGAAACGAGATACGACTTTAGCTTTACCAATCGGGCGTAATCGCAGACTCACTCGGAGTCTTCGCCGACCGGCGAGCTGCAATTTCACGTACTTTTGTACAAGTATATACATATTGCTCTTTCTCTCTCCCTCTCTCTCTCTCTGTAGACGATTCGATCCTTCAATTATTCACGATCGAATGCATCGATTTTCGCGAACGAAACATATGGCCACAAGTTGAAAAAGAAACAAAAAAAAAAGTGGATAGCGCAGACACGCGTATATTTTGCCTCCGAGACGAGGGAAGAGACCGCGAGAGACGTTTATATCGTTTTTTTCGTCTGATATGTGCACACGCAGCTATGCGAGATGAAATAACGAGGCGACCACCTCGGAGAGCGATCTTATGGGGCGAAAAGGGTGGAAAGATTTGCGAAAAGCGCCGAGAGTTTACGAGCTTCGTCATCGTCGCTTTAACACACACGGGGGGGGGGGGGGGGATGTCACAAAACTCTCACGCGTGTATATAACTTTGCAGGCGACGGGGATAATCCATCGGGTGGAGGTATAAGAAAGACACATCGTTCCGTGATGCTCAGCAGGGAAACGCGCCAGCTCGCCTTTTTTCTTTTTCGTATTCTTTTTTTTCTTTTTTTTTCTTGCTGCTGTTACTTTTACCTTTTTCGCCTCTCTCTCTCTCTTTCTCCGCTTCCGTCACCTTTTTCTCCTGAGCTTCCACAGCATCTGACAGTTAAATAATCGAAGGAGGCGTCGCTACAACGAGCTTACTTGTGATCAATGTCGTCATTGTTCGACCGAGCGTGCAGACTCAACCCCCGAGGCTTTCGACGCCATCTTTCCTCCCCCTTCATCCCACATCTCCGGGTGTCACGTGTTTCTTTTATTTTTACACAACAGGGGTTGTGTAAAAAACCGTAACTCGAAAAACCGGACGTTTGATACATTTTTGTCGTTTTTGTACGACGAAAAATAAAAAAAAATAAAAACACGTGCCTGAATTCACTCCGAAAAATGTTTTTTAATGCAAATTAAATGGATTCTCAAGGTTCAGGGGGATTTGCGTCAGCGTGGGGAATTTATGAGCGTGCACAGAGTGGAGACGACGCCGAGAATGATTTGCTCTTTGGTAGAATTATACGAACGTGACAAACAAACGTGACAAATACGTGAGATTGTTGTTATCGAAATATCGTTAAATTTGTAAAAACTCACCCTCGACGGGCAGTCGGTCGGATATCCGGATATGTTTGCATCTGCAACAAGCGAAACGTTGATTTTTGTATGAGAAATCGAGGTGCAATAATAAAAAAAAATGAGGTAAACGAGTAACGAAAAGTTCGATTTATCGAAATTCATCGCAGCTCCATCTTTGACGAATGAAATACATGATTCATCGCCGGGTCCGCGATTCGTCGATTTTTCAACGTCCGAGCTGTTATATCCGAGATTTTTCGTGCGACTTTTCAACAAAGACGTACACCCTCGAATGGCCCGAGCTTTTTCCCTTTCCGATGTGATTGAGAGAAAGAGTGGAAGAAAAAGGAAAAAGAAAAACCGAAAAACCAGCGAAAGAGGCTTTTAACGAGCGCCACTTGGAGAGCTCGATATCGAGTATATCCTCGCGATCGAATGGACGCTCGAGGGAACTTTGGCAAACCCGAAGCTTCCACCGGAAGGCTGTCATTCCCTCTCCAAGGTCCCCGAGGTTCTTTTTCCCTTCGCTTTTCCTTTCTCCTCTCCCTCAGCCTCTTCTTATCTCATCATCGAAGCTGCCTCTCTTCTCCCGCGTGTTTTTTCGCTTATTTTTTCTCGCCGACGCTCGTCGGACGAAAAGAAGGACGATCCTTCGGGAAATGCACCGGAAAGAGGGAAAGTGATTCTCCGCCGTCGAATCCTTTACCGGCTTTGACGAGGGTCCATACACCGCCGTGCTGTGCTGCTGCTGGATCTTTCGCGCGACAAACGCGCGTACGGTGTGTACCTCGCCGAAAGATCGATCGAACGAGAGGAAACGCCGGCTGTTTAAACCTCCTCTGCTCTCTATTCCATCGTGAACCACAAAAATCATAATACAGCCAGCAGCGGTCGTAAAATCTCGCGAATCAATTTGCAAAATACTTTATCCGCAAAAAAAACATTGGATACTCGTTTTTTCCTCAATCGTTCGACTAACACTCCTTTAATTATACGTCAGACGCGCCGCTGAACGAAATTACCATGGTATTGTCTCAACGGTGAAGAGAAACTGCGGAAAAGTGCGTTCCTCCGCGGACCAATAACATTCGCTTACCCAACCTTTTATCTAATTCTCCTTTTTTTTTCTTTTTCTCCCGGCATTATTCCCTCGATCCAATTGCGCGAAAAAACGAATACCTCATGCGCAGCCCGCAGCAGCAGGGCGAGTCTTGAGGATTCTATTTAATCGGATTTCAGTGAGGGTTCCATCGACCTGCGGAGCCCATTCAAGGATTCTGCAGGAAGAGAAAAGGAGGGCAAGGATGGACGTGGAGGAGAGGCACGGATGGACGAATCTCGTCGTCATTCCCGAATCGTTATTCAAGCGTAAGTCCGTGATTTACTATGACTTCTCGGGATTATTATCGGTTCGCAAACGCAATGCATCCGTAATTGCACTTTCCAAGTGGTCTCCCAATACGCAATTGCGCGCAACCTCGACTCCATCGAGACGAATATACGTAATATCCTTTTTGAAAACAAAACGACGGGATATATTTCGAAAAACTTCATTTTGCGTTTCGTGGCTTTTATCAGCGAAATACATCGTTATCGACGCGTTATTTTGATCGAAATAAAAATATTCTTTTTTTTTCTCCATCCCGGATGAGGGAGAAAAAACGTTTCAAGAGACGACGCTTTTTCGCGACCATTTCTCCGTCACACGTAGAGCGTCGAGACTGCGGCGCGCAAGGATCATATATCTTTTTATCGCGTGACAAAAAGTGCTGTACGTATATATAACACCCTCGTGCCTGATCATAGATATCCATCCGTCGTATACGCGTATGAAAACTTTGTCTTCATTCATCTTTCTCTCTTTTTTTTCTCCGCATTTTCGAGAAATATGGAGCGGCCGGTGCGCGCCTTATCGCGCGTGTCAAGTTTCGCTCGATAGACACCTCGAGTTCCCTCGATTCCCGCCAAACAGACGACCGTCGAGGATATAATAGCCGAAGAATTTGCGCGCCGTGTGCTGTGCGCGAAAAAAAAAAAAAAAAAAACATCGATTTCTCTCGCGTTTCGCGAAAGAATAAATTCTCGAGAATATCCGGTCGATCGAACATTTTTTTTTTCAGCTAGAGCTTTTTAGACGGAGCGTACTGGAACTCGTGGAAATATTCGAAAAAGAAGCTTTTACATTTGCGAGGATGACGGGGTGGTTAGCGAGGAAATTGGAAAAATTACCAGTGAAGATGGAAGAGAACTAGTTGATGAAAAAAAAAAGAAAAAAACGCCAGAGCGATCCAACGGAGATGGATGAAAAACAAAATTCCAATGATTAAAAAACCGCTACTTTGCTTCTTCCCCTCCCCCGCTGTCGCTCTCTCTCTCACACACACGTACGCGGGAAAAAAGTGAGTTTCAATGCCGTAATGCAATTGAGATGGAAACTTGAAATTATGAGGTACATAATCTCCGAGCGTCTGGAGAGGAAAGTTTCTTTCTCAAAGAGAGAGAGAGAGAGAGAGTGGGGGGAGGAGGGACACGATTCTCAATGGTCCTTGCAATTTTATCGATCTTCGGCTCATCCGAGCTTTAAAGCTCAATTTCAGGAAAGCTGTAATGTATACAAGCATTAAAGGTAATAAAGGCGAGAGCCTTTTTATTCATGATGATTTTCCTCCTCTGAAAAACACGAACTTTTCGCTCAGGATACAAAAGTGTTATCTCACGTGTATATATACCATGAGCAACTTTTGAGATCCACGCTCCGCGAGCTTTCGCAAAATTTCACACAACCTCCCCTGCATAATGCAAATTGAAAAGGGTTCTCAGCTGTGTGTATATATATATACGCGCGATATCGACTTATCGTTCAAGAGATAATATTGTTACATCGCAAGCCGGATGCTGCGAGATATTCATCGCGGAACTGCGCGCTGCGCGAGGTTCAAAGTTGAAAATCGGATGGATCGATGAATTTTTAACGAGAACAAAGTTTTCGTTTGAAGAAATCTCTCGGATGCCGATGTGCGTTACACCCGCCCCCGGTAAACAACGTTGTAATGAGATTTTTACGCTAATTGCCGAGTGAGAAAATGAGAAAATTTATTACAGACGTCTTTGTATACTTTGCTCATCGTTGTGCGAGAAAAAGAGTCATTATTATTTATAAACTCTCGGGCGGATCGAACGCGCGAGGATGAGCGCGAATGATTAACGACTCTCGCGACGAAAAATGAGAGTCGAGGAAAAAAAAACGCAAAAGGGGGGAGGAAAAAAAATGTTTCGCTATTACTTACCGTCGTTATTGTCACCCTCGTCTCGTTTGTTCGCGCAAACGGCGATGAATAATGTCGCGCGACGAAGGACAACACGCGAGAACATCGATGCTCAATCGAACGGATTGACGTTAATGAACTTTGGCGAACAATCATCGCGTTGAATCTCATCGACAAAAATGCGATATTCGTCGAGACTTTCGCGAGATTCCGCGATGCACGTTACCGCACGAGGCAAGAAATACGTTTTTATTTATTTTTTTTTAAATACATTATTACGAACCAAATTATTCATAAAAAACGATTTCCGAGTCTTCGTTAACGGCCTTGATGCAAAACTTGCTCGTGTATACGGTGTACCCCGCGTGTAATTGGCATTTCGAGGAGGAAAAAAAAAGGCAAAAACTAGCTTCTCCCGCGCGTCTGTGAACTCGTCGCGTCTGTCTGTCGGTATATACACTCATCCAATTACGACGATGCGAAAAAGCGATTGGTTTAAACGGATATAAAGAACCGGAAGCGATCCGGAAGAGGAAGACACCGCGGGGGTTTCCTTGTGCCGGTATCGTTAGAGCAGGTTGCGATTAGAGACGCGCCGATTGTGAAAAGTCGCACGGAACTCAACAATGCATGAGCACGAAACTAGACGGAATTATCAAAGCCGCGACTCGTACTTTTCACACTCGATATACGTGCCGTAAAAGGCGTGTTTGTGTTTGCGTGTGTGAGAAAAATAGAACGCGCTCGCATCGAGGTGTCAAGGGATCGAAAGAAAAAAAAAGAAAAAAGCCGCTCAAAGTGTGAAATCAAGTCCGCGACTCGCAAACTTTGCAAACGGAATCAGCCTTGCTAACGTTCGACGTCAGGCGACCCACGCGACAGTTATCATTTATTCAAAAAAAAAAAAAAAAAAGTACAAACAAGACAAAAAAGTACAGACAATAATTCACGTCATAATGTCGCGGAATAACGAGGTTGTTAAGCTTAATCGTTTTCCCATACTGCCCTGCGTGATGCGACGACGATAAACATAATAATTATCTATGTAACTCGATAATTATTTTTCCTTCGCAATTTTGTCCACAAGGGACAAAATTGAGTACGCCCGCTTGGGGCAGTTTCTTTGAAAAACAAACAGCAGCTTTGGCCCGCGAAAAATCGAGATCGATATCCATCGCGTATTTGCGTTTTTAACGCGATTTCAAACAGACGGGAATGGAATGACTGTTTTTGTTCTTCTTTTTTTGTTCAAAGCTCATCGATAAATTTCCAACCCGCAGGCAGCACGGAAGAGCGGTTAACATTTGTTTATGATACGACTATAAACGTTTCCAGAAATATTCCATCACGGTTTTTCGTACGAAACGTATGCTGTGCGTAACGATAATCTGAAAAATTATCAGCGAGCTCGCGAGCAATGATTGCACATTGTAAAATTATAAGCTGCGCTGTCTGTTTACGTATGAAAATATATCGCGTCGAATCGGAGTGCAACGCCAGCGCGCTGGGCTTTCAGCGATTGTTCATTTATAATGAGAGCGTATCGTGCATACAAATTTCATTAAAAACGAGACAAATTTATCGCTCACTCGGATGTATCTCTTGTACAAAGATGCAAATGTATTAATCAGAGAGAAATATAGAGAGAGAGAGAGAGAGAAAATCGTGGCGCGGGCCTCGAGAACAACCGGAAGAACGCAAAGACCGTTCGCGGGGACACTGCCAGCAACGCACAAATATACGGAGCGAGTTGAAACGGAAGAGGAAACTCGTACAGTCTATAGCGAACTTTAACGACCATCGGAATAAAGCTCACCCTTTCGCCCCTCTCCATCCCGCGTACACATAATCCCACAGGCTTCCATCTTCCTCTCCCTTTTGCGCTCTTACACACAACGCGAGCTTCGGACGATACGGAGTAATCGATCTCATGGTGCTTTTCGCGTCAGAGATTTAACAGCGCGCGGGGAACGCCGCGTGTTTCGCATCGGAGGGAAAATCGGCAAAAAAAAAGCAAAGAAAAGGTGCGTCGAGAAATTGTTTAAAAAATTTGACAAACCCCGGGTGGCTTTTTCGGAAAAAACGTCTTCGAGAGAAGATCCGAGTGATGATTTACGAGAACGAAGAATAAAATCGCGAGACGAGAGTATGAAAACGTTCTCCCTCCTTCTCTATTTATTTCCGGTCTGGTCTGGTCTTTTGGACCGACGAAAAAGCAATTTTCGAGCTTCTTGATAGTCACGTCACGGATCGCGTGCCTTGATTCGAAATTCTCGAGGCTGCAACGGAAAAGGAGTTAGCCTCTGCAAACCCCTCTGTGCCCCTCTCACTCTCTCTCTCTCTCTCTTTACCGCTCCGACGTTTTCTTCATAACGTTGCAGTTGCGCTTGGTCCAAGGGGAGATTGAACGAAACAAAGGTTCAAACGAGAAACGAGACTGCATCTCGTCCCTGGGAGACTTTACCGAGGGGATCTTCTCCGTCATCCCCCCGCCCCCCTTTGCTTATGATGCACGTATTTCGGCGAGACGTCGGTTATATAAACGAAGAAACACGCGGGATATAAAGAGAATATAAAGCCCCTCCGTACGAAAGCACGACGACGACGACGACCGGAAGTACAATAAAGTCCAGAGGCTAACGGGAGAGATTTGCACCGAGACTTATTTTGGAGTATGAAATGTTGAAGGATGACGGATGCAATTGCGCCTCGCAAAGTTTCATCTCCTCTCAAAAGTCGAAATTTTCACGGTCCATTCGTGTTCGCGCCTCATCTCCTCGCTCAACGTCCGTCTTTTCTCGCTTCTCGCGAGAGTCTACGAAAGCCGCGATATACGCCGGTAATCTCGACACAAAGATGGGAGATGCTGCGCGTTCGGAGGAGACGAGCGATGGACCGTTTCTGCATATTCCTATAACGAAGGTTCGACTAATTACGCGGACAATATTCCACGATCGCGATCAAGATCCCTCGCGGATACCGGAGAGGAAAACCTGTACCTGTATATAGAGCCTCTTTGTGTGCACTTTCGAGAATGTACTCTCGGGCTATCGAGCGGTGTGGAGATGGGGGGTGGGATGGAAGAGGGCACATCTCTATACGTGTATGGCTATGTAGATGCAGCACAGAGTGGCAGACTGTCCCTCGAACTTTCAGAGTACACGTAATCGTCTTATGGGTCGCAAACCCGACGATAATGGCCGACGCGCATTAATCTCAAAGATCCGGAGGGTCCTCGCGCGCACTCGACGTGTGCCGTATATACGTCTATATCGTAAAAGAGGAGGCAGCGCGGGAATCGGCAAGTTCGAGAGCGGAAAGCGAGCTCGCTGCTGCGAGTCGCTACTTTGTATGCAGCGTGCATATTCCACGAGAGATTCAGCAGAGGACACTCGCGAGAGGGAGCACCAGAGAGAGAGAGAAAGAGAGTGAGAAATCGAACGAGCTTTCTCAATCGTTATCACTGTATAACAAATAAGATTCAAGTTGAGGAGAAGTTCAAGGGTGTTACCGTGTAATTCTCTCGCGACATCGCAGCTCGCTCCCCGGCGTCGATAATTAATTCATTGGAAAATCGTGCGCAAAGCACGCGCGGGGCTCGTTAACGCACTACTTTGCGTTTTCGAGGATGAAACGACGACGATTCGTCATCCTCGAGGATCAAAGTTGAAGGAAAACGAAGGAGAAAAGAATATTCAAAGTCTCCCCGGACGCCGGGTGCATCTCCGTGAGGGATGCGTCCTGGACTTTCGTCCGAGAGGAATATCGACCTTTGCGAATTTTCGAAACTTTCATATATATGTTTACGTGTATATGCTCTATGGACACACTCGTAATATATCATCGGGCAGCACTTTGGCAAACAGGAGGATATGCTCGTCGTTTGTATGCGCGGCTCGCGCGCTCGATTGCCTGAAATACGCGCGTTTCCTTTTGACTTCCGGTATGTGTATGTGCAGCGGGGGTATATACCACGGTATATACGCCATCTTGGCTATGTGAAATAACTGGCGCGATGAAAAGAATGGAGTCGACAGGTGCGATATGTCGGAATATATGTTTATATATATATATGTATGTATTTATATATGCGTGTGAATGTATGCTATGTAAATATGTGCATACGCATATTTATATACACAAAAATATATATATTGTAAAGATATACGAGAGCGGTGCAGTGGGATACAGGCGGAAGAGCAAAACCGTATGCTTCATCGCGAGCGATAAATCCCGGATGCTGCGCGCCTCTATCAAGGGCAGCAGAGAGATCGGGGCAGCATTCGGTGTACGGAAACCTCCCTGGGATTCCTACGAGGAGGAAAGAAGCAAGGAGAGGCGGAAGAGAGATGCCATAACTCTGGTGCGCCTCCCTCTCTCTCTCTCTCTCTCTCTCTCTCTCTCTCTCTCTCTCTCTCTCTCTCTCTCTCTCTCTCTCTCTCTCTCTCTCTCTCCTCTCTCGGGGAATTTAAAACCACCAGCATCAAGAGTTTTGAACAGAGTCCGATCGATTTACGATTATCGTGAGGAGAAAGATATCACATTCTCATTTTTTCTTCTTTTCTTTTCGTTTATTCAATCAATTACGAGCGGTTACCGATCTTTCCCGTTTATTCCTCTCGCGAGTTGCACTTTCCGTCGTTCATGTATTTAATGGCAATCGAATATCGAATATCGAAAATCACAAAGCTTCTCACCGCCTCGTACGAACAACAGCGAAACTCCAGTGTGAATTCCCCACTGGGGAACGGAAATACGATATAATATATAATATTATACGCGCTCCAATAAGTTTCGATGCATTTACGATTAATTGTAACGAATATACAATATGCATGTTTCAACGCGGTTGAAAATATAATACGAGAGACTAATTGAATTAACACAGTATCGAGCAAAAGTCGCGATAATTGTATACTTGATGCTCGAATTTATGCGCGAACACCGAGAGGTTTTAACGGTGATATTTCGCATAAACGGATTGGTTTTTAAATACTTTTGACTTTTCACGTTGTCCACTGAAATTCAGAGACAGAGAGGAAAATTGTAATTGAGCAATTTTTCGCTGTGACGATTTTCTTCATCCATCTTTTGTTTTTCACGACGATTATTACGTCACCGTAACTCGCCGACTGCTGCTGGGTTTTAGCCATTATTCCTATATAGTCATTTATAATCCACACGTATATCGCGTGTATACGTGTGTAGGTTTAATGTACTATATGGGGGTAGCACGATTCACCATCGCGCGAGACCATGGAAGCGCAAAATGGTTATTATCTCCGACACTGCAGACATACCTCACTGAGCTTGTGATTTACGGGGCTTTTCGTATACATATATAAAGCTCGATATGTCGCGAGCAACGCTGGATACATCATATACACCGCGCGCGTAACGACGAGACCGCCAAACGTACGAGGGACGATAAGATGGGCATAAAATTCAAAGAAAGAGATCATTATACATCGCTCCGCGATTCGAGACTGTTTTTTTACGTTTTCTCACTGAAATTTCGAGTTTTCGGGAAAAAGTCGGTGTGTTTCGTGATCAGCGGGAAATTTCCGATCGGACAAGCTGTTGAAATTTTGAAAATTGTCAAAAAAAAATTTCGGCCGATTTTCGGCCACTTTTCCTGAATCCTCGAAAAGTCGAAATTTCAAACGACCATAACTTTCGTTCAAATTGACGTGCATAGATTTTTTGGGGGGGTTTCGAGACGCCCTCGAGTAGACTTGAAGAACGGTGGAAGAAAAATGTCGATAGCTCCATTCCTTCCCCCTCAAAATCGATGTTGAAAATCAGCGAAAAAAACGCAAAGGGGTAATGTATGGGAAAATTGGCGAAAATCGATGGTCCGACTTGAAAAATCTGCCAAAAATCGAAAAATCAAGATATCCTCGTGAACCAAACGGCATTTCGAAGCCTCAACAATTACCAAAAGAATGAGCACAAGTTGGAGCTTCTACCTCGAACAGGGAAAAAATGGCAATCCTTTTATCAAATCAACTCAATCCGGCGAAAAATGATGAAAAATTTTGGATTTCAAAAATTGTTTCCAATGGTCTATATCGATGTATTTTTGCCCGCTGATTACGAAACACACCGATATTTCACCGAAAACTCAATAATTCAATGCGAAATTCCGAAAAAACCAATCTAACCATATATTCTCCAGGATCTTGAAAAAGTTACCGGATTTTGACAGATGAAATGAGTGTGACTCGAGTACCCACCCCTGGTATTGTCGCGATGAATCAAACGAAATCATAAATACCGCGCGCGAGAGCGCGGCAAGAAAATGCAAACATTGTCAAGGGCCTGATGTGATCTGCGGGCCTGAGAGACAGCGCTCAAGACGATTTACCCTTTCCGCAGCTCGGAATTTCCAACCAGTTTTTCGCGTCCATCCCGGGAAACTTTCTCCGCATGCGTAAACAAGTGGGTAAACAAAAAAAAAGCAGAGAAAAAAAGACGCCTGCGATAGTCGAAGTGGGATGCTGCGTGCAGGATCAGAGATTTTTCTCCTCCGCGTTTCAAACCCGATCGACGTTTTCAAGCACGAAAACGTCGTAAATCAAAAATTCCCGAGCAATAAAGAAACACACACACACACACACACGCATATTTACGGAAAAATTGGTGCATTTTGTCTCGCGATGATTTATACTCGATCTCATCGCAGCCCGAGCTTGCGTTGTGAGAGAAGAAAAAAATAACGAAAAAAAAGCACGATGACGTTACATATCTCATTCTCCACACTCGGGGATCTTATCGGAAATGTATATAAAGGTCTTTGTACATTTATATATATATCCGTAGATATACAACAATTTCTCTCGCAGACAGTCGAGTTTTTCATTCGAGGAACGAGAGGCAGGAAAGTTGTAACATGGATTGGGAAAGGAGGAAGCCATGGAGAAAATTTGATACAGGGATATCGAATTTATCGAATGATCTCGTGCGCTATTTCTCCGTCCATACACGGTTGAGTGGGACGAGGCCGATGTGAACGAGCTTCGCGTATCGAAATATAACTCTTTCTTATCGGTATATGCGTGTGGAAAAATAAACGAGAAAGCCCTCGCGATCGCAGATTGGAGAGAACGCGCGGCTCTCGAGTGCATCGACGGAGAAAAAATTGATAAAGAAAAAAAAAACCGAGGGATGGGCCGCAATCTCTCAATTACTCCGAAATCTCTCGTCACTCCGTTCGGGCAAATTTTCTCTCGAAAGATTCAGCGTCGGATATATTATCGCAAATACGAACGATCTCCTTGTAACTTTGGGCAGAGAGGAGGAGGTACGGGAGATGAAAAGAAAAACGTGAAAAAAAGACAACAGAGAGAACGAGGAGGGGGGAAACGATTGGACGAGTCGGAGACCCATTTTCGTGCGGTGTACGATGCGGCATGAGGTGGTATCAAGCGCAGAAACCTGCAGCGCGATTCTCGTGCGCCAGACATATATATCTACGAACTAAGGAATGCCCCAACTGCCTTTAAGAGCTCTCTCTCTCTCTCTCTCTCTCTCTCTCTCTCTCTCTCTCTCTCTCTCTCTCTCTCTCTCTCTCTCTCTCTCTCTCTCTCTCTCTCTCTCTCTCTCTCTCTCTCTCTCTCTCTCTCTCTCTCTCTCTCTCTCTCTCTCTCTCTCTCTCTCCAGTTCTACAAGATACGCACACACGCACGTATAAATACACCGTATATAGTCTGTCTTGGAAGGCTCGAGAGTCACTCGCGAGAACATCCGGCACAGCAGAAAATCGCCTCGATCGCCTCTCGTGCATATACGTATATAGATTTGCACAAACGCGCGGACGACTGTATGCTCTCGCGCGCAGACAAACGCAGTCGGGAGGATTCGCGTCTGTAACGTTCGACCTCGAGATAGAGATCGATGCTCGAAAATGGATCGTCGCGCGAGAGGTATACTTTGGGATGCTGTGTGCTCGCTCCAGCAGCAACAGCAGCACTCGTCGACATCCGTATTACGCCGCATCGCATTCCGCAACGCACTCTACACGTACACGACCGTTTATCACGGCGATGCATTCGCATCATCGGAATGCAATCTTCGGATTCCCACGGGGATGCTGCTCTCTCGGCGCGCAGTGCCCTTATCATAAACGCAGAGAGAGCCCTCGCCGCAAAACTAGCGCCGAAACGAGAGGATCATTCTCATCGGTCTCTTTGGGATTCTCGAGATTCTCGAAGAGTCGAGCATCCCCGGAGGGCAACCCGGAGTATCCATACACGCGTTTAATACGCAAATGCCACACGCCACTGTACGTACCAGCGATGTTATCGCTCCGTTCCATCGATATTACGACGAAAAGAGACAAAAAAAAAAAAGCAAAAATGAAAGATGCATAAAATTCTTTTGCGCGAGAAAGAAACATTCCCCGGTGGATGTGAATGCCCACGCCGGAAATTGCCGATAACCGTGTGCTGTATATATAGCGACGATTAATCGGGCAAATTGAGGGACGAGTGTGAGATTCGACGAGAGACGGAGGGGGGGAGAATGAAACGAGGAGAAACAAGTGTAAACGACAGGTGTATTACTAACGTCGTGACACGTAATCAATCAGTCCTCGAGTGCGGAGTCGCCGGGGTCTGTGCGACATGGACACGTTATCGAGGTGTTGTGTGAGGTAAGAGCGCTGAATGCGCGTTTCGGTGTTGGTGCACGCGTTATCGGATTTAATTTCGAGCAATCGTATTTCAAGCGAAGAAACGCGAGAGAGAGATGGTCTCGCACCTTTTGTGTATACGTAACCAACGTACAGAGCCTAATACAAGTGGCCTACATTCGGGCGAGCGCATGGGTTTTGTCAAAGTTTACACACACACACACACACGTCGACCGTTTGCAGAGACGCGCACAGATACGCGCGCAGCCTCCGCGTTCTTCGAATTTATACATGCCTGTGTATTACTCGTCGCGAGTCTTCATAACGAGAGCACACCCTGTGTGTTATCGACCTCCTCTCACCGACGCTGAAACACACACAAACACACACACACACACACGGGAAAAGGGAGATGTACAAACGCGAGGCGAGCAGGAGCGAGAGACGAGACGCAAACGTATCTCCGCGCGCGGAGAGAAGCTGCAGCGCCATACGCTGTGGAGAAAAGGTGTACGAGAAGAAGGAGGATGCGACTGTGCTACAACGACACGCCTAAACGTTAATTTCGCAGAGCTCCGCGATGTACGCTGTAAATGAGAAGGCACCCGGTGAAACCTGCCCGGTGATGTACAGGGTGTCGGAAAAATGTCGGTTTTTTTCATCCTACGATCGAAACCTGATGAATTTATCGACGATCGAAGCACGGGCAATTGGCGCAGCTACATTTTTAAATACTCGTATATAGATTCTCCCGCCGAGATTCGTCGGACGGAAGCAGGGTGCTCAAAGGCACCCTTGGACTCGAAATTCGATCCTCCTCGGCTTTTAATCATCAGCAGGCGACTTTGGAGCACCCCGTTTTTGAGATTCGATTAATCAGCGCGGGAGACGGAAAATTCGAGTGGGAAAAACGAGGGGATAATGGCGGAAAAAGGTCCGTTCGGGCTCCAATCGCGTCGAGAATCGATTTTTTTTTTCCTAACAAAATTCCCATTTTTTTCCGCGTGGATCACCCTGTATACGTGTGTGTGTGTGTGTGTGTGCTCGGATGAGTTTACGTCCCAGGGGCAAAAGCGACTCGGCAAATTTCCAACCTCTGCCACCGGCCTCTCTCTCTCTCTTTTCTCTTGCTTGGTCGATTTTCCCACTAGATTATCTCTCCTTTTCACTTGACGCGCCTATATAGATACACACGGTGGGATCTCGCAGCAAAACGTCGCAGTCAACGAAAATGATTATACGCCCGCGACGTTTCGTGAGAAGGGCAACTGCCGAGTTAGCGAATGGACCTACCGCGAGGAGACCCGAATATACCCCGACGTTTATGAAAAATCCAGTAGAGTCCAGAGGCACATCATCGCGAGATTCATCAACTTGAATTCCGCGTTCGAAACCAACTTTTCCCGAAATAAGAGAGTGCGTATACCGCGGCTGCAGTTGCGTAATACATTTTTTATCAAGCGGCTTCATCCCGAGAGAGCGAAATTCTTATCGCTCCTCGAGATAAAAATTGTGTTATCGCGCCATATGTGCCGTATAAAAAGTGCAAACAATCGTGAAATTTGAAAAGTACGTCGCGTCACGAATGATCTTCAACGTTTTTCATGAGAAAACCTTTTGCCAGAAGCGAGAGGATATTAAAAAAATTGCACATGCATATTTTCATCTATATGGGCGCGATATTTCGTGGTGGGCCGTCAACGACCCTGTCGGGAATTGATTTCTGTATCAGACCCGGGGATGTCGGATGCTGTAACGAGCAGATATACGCGACGAGTGACAATGGCTAAATACGAGCAGAGGGGGGAGGAGGAGGAGGAGAGGAAGAGACTGCGAATCAGCGAAGATTTGGACCAGTCGACGATTTGACGGACGGATGTGGTTTGGGGCAGTGGCAGTCTGACTCACGACGCGGAAATCATCCTGAATTCAGGACGGAGCCCTTGGCGTTAATGATTTAACGTGTCACGAGTCGCGGAAATTTTCCATCGGAGATACACGGTCGTGCACAAACGGCGTAATTACCGTCGAGCTGCGACGATATCGAAAAAAAAACCGCGACGACAAAATAAATGGAAATTACGAGAGAAAAAAAGTTTTCGATAATGAGTATTTTTGGAAACTTCCTCCGCCTGTAACGTCGACCTCCGGATACAAGCGATCGCTCGCGGGCGATATACCCGGGACAGCAATAACCGTGAGCGAGTTTTTCACCGTTGCTCGATGATTTTTTGATGGCAGGATTTTTTTTTCTTTTGTTTTTTCACATTTCATCAATCGGTATCCGCCGTTTCGATCTCCGCGCTCACGTTTATCTCTTTGATTTTGGGACGTTTCGTGTTTTTTTTTTATGAAAAATTGAACGTGAAGAACAAAAAAAACGACACAGTGTTCCATGATGGAGCTGCGATGGAGTTTCGCGTGGAAAAAACATGCCACCGAGAGTGAATTCTCCCTTTGCCTCGACGTCTCTCTCTCTCTCTTCGTTTTGCCGCACCGATGCGTGCTTTTCCCTCCGCGAGAGATCGCGAGGAAATTGAATAACGACCGGGGAAAATAAAAATAGGCAACGCGGGCTCTCTGCGCGGAGCGCTCCGGGACGTATTATTAATTCGAAATCCTTCAACGACTTCGAGGCAATCGTTCGAAAGTATTCAACGTTAAAAATGCTTTTTCGATACATATAAACGAAAAAAAAAAAATACGCCCGCCTTTTTCTCACGAGACCCAATCGGTGATCACCTTGACGCCGCAAAAACGATCCAACGTCGCGTTTTCGGGCGCTCGAAAAAAAGTCACCGCGGAAAATAACGCTCCGATAAGTACACCAAACGTAAATACGGGAGAAATTCGAGACGCGATCCTGGCGGCGTACGATATCGCGTGTAGGTGTAACGCGAGGATATAATCGGTCGTAAATGTCGGGGATTAACGTATGCATACTCGAGAACGCGTTTCACACTTTCGTATATACGTATCGGAGCCTGTAATATCGGTCTGTGTAAACGTGTATAATTCCACGTGTGCCCTAAACGCGTATATATACGATAAAATACGTGTGTGCATCGACGTGATCATCCGAGAGAGTTCCCTCGGCCTCGAGAGTCTTGCGGGCGGTCGAGGGACCTTAATCCAGTGCGATGTGCCGAGACTCGCTCGCGGTAGATGTATCCTCGTATAATATCGAACCTCTCATTATTATATACCATTGCCAACGAGTCGAAACGAACAATATATACGCGCGCATACACGCGCGCACGAACAGCATGCACACACGGAAGGTAATCTCTCGTATACTCTCCGCGGAGCTGCAGGCGATTGCCCATCGTCTGCCGTGCTGCGCCCGTAGCGCAAACGGCGTCGTCGTCGCGGTCTCTACACACGCGACTCTCTTATACCCTTCGAGTACATGTGATTCCCGACGAGTATCCGGTTATTACAGACCTGCATGTTTTTATACATACACACACGTGTGTTTGTGTATGTGTGTACGTACAGCAGACGTATGCATATACTTCGATTTGTACGTGGTTTTTTATATACGGTGAATTACGCTACTTTTGCCGAGCACGTCGAGTATCAAGGAGGAATAAAAAGGAAGAGAGGAAGATTGAAAAAGTCTAGACGTCGTTACCGGCCACTGACCGCGAAAAAAAAAACCAAAAAGTCGGTCGAGGAAAAACGGGGCTTCGCGATTGACATGTTTCGACAAAAAAATAGGGTCTTTTTAACCTTCGGGAACTGTGAATTTTTTCGATTTATATCGTCGATTGACGCGCCGTTTAATAATCGTGACGAATGCGTGGAATTCGCGGTGGCGAAAGCTCGAAAGGCGTTGCGCGAGCCGTCGTAAATTCTCGAGGGTGGAATTATTTCGCGCGGACATGCGGTAGGATAGATACGAAAGGGAGCAGCAGCAGCAGCATCCGCCAAGAGCGTATGCAGTTTGCGCGGCAAGCACACCCTCGCATGGACGAATGCTGCGTATGTACGTAAGCTCGATCGTTTTTCTCGGCGCAGGAATTCGCCCTCGTAACCCTCCAAGGCTCGGGGACACGCCGTGGGGATCCTGGGTGCGGAACGAGAGGAAACCCCCCCCCGCGACGCTTTTCATACAACCGACAATTTATCGGCTCGTCGTTCCCCGCGGAGGATGCACTCCACGTTTTCCCCCACGACGTTTCTATACGGGACGTTTCAGGTAAATTCCAACGCGAGACGATCTCAACGCGATTGCAAAAACTTTGATTTCATCCCGTTGAAAATGACGGCATCGTCGAGATGATTTCAAAGATGAAAAACAGCACGATATTCGTACTCTTTTTCAAACACCAACATCGTACAGCATTTTTCTTTCTTTTGTTCAAATTTTCAACGAGCACTTTGTCGAAAAGTTGACTCAAAGTGGCCGGTACATTTTGCGCGAGAGAAACGTTGAAATCCGCGCGAGTCTATAAATCCCACAGCTGTACAAAGACGCGGGCGAGTGCGGCAAAGAAAAAAACGCGAGCCGAGGCGTCCGCGAGAGGGAAGACGGAGCGAGATGACCGGGAGAAAAAATGAGGAAAAAGGAAAAAAAAAGCTCGAGAGCGACGTGAGAGAGAAAGAAAAGAGAGAAAAATTCGCGTACACACGCCCGAGATATCCAGCAGACGGTGCTGCTGAGAGAAGAGGTTTGCGCGATCGATGCTTTTATTTGGAATTTGACGGGACGAGGAAGAGATTTCTCATACAATTTTCACGATCCCTGCATCCTGGAGACGACGTATTTTATTCGAAAGGATGAATCTTCCGGCGTTCACCGAGACTCTGTACACACCCGTTTATCCGCATATATGTATACATCCAACAGACGCTCGTGTATATTTAACCGTGTGAAAAATTTCGAGACTCTGCGAGCGAGTCTTCCAAATCGCGTACCAGACGGAATATAAAGCTCGCGGAATTCACGAGCTCGAGTATTTTTCGGAGCAAAGTCAGTCTGTTCTTTCTCTCTCTCGCCGCCCATTCTCGCGTCAGATTCCCACTTCCGGTGTATCGATTGGAGCACATAAAGTTCCGTGCGCGCGCGAGGATTTTTTTCACTCTCTTTTTCGTTTTTTTTTCTTTTTTGTTCGCGCGTTATAAAATTCTGTACACAGTGGTGTGTGTATCGGGAGAGTGCGAAGAGCGTATAATAAACACAGCGCGTTTGTATAGAATCGATTTGTCCCGCGGATGATGGCGCTCCGACAAAAACCTCTTGCTGGAGGATGACGCGTGTGTGCACGAGCTCGAGAAAAATCTCTCCGAGAGGAGAGAAGATTCGACGCGTCTCTCGCAGCATCCGAGCTGTGAGAAACGATCTTTTCTCCTACCCTCTTTATTATTTTTTTATCGCGCCCCCCTCCCAGTTGCGTCGATATTCTCTCAGGACGAATTTTCCTCGTCATTATTTCCGCGAGGGTTCGAAAAAACCCGATAACCCACTGCTGTACACGCGTGAATTTCGATGAATTTTTTTCTACTACCTTTTTCCCTCGTCCCTCTATCGAAGGGTGGGAAAAAGGGCACATGCCGCACACGCGGACTCCAAGTGCATTGTAAAATCGGAAAGGTCGTTATCGAACATCGAGAATCAGCCGACGAATCACAATGGGCCGTCAAGTACGAAAAATGAAGAAAAAAAGCGAAATGAAAAATAAAAGGGAAAACGCGAAATGGAGCTAGCGACGATGTCATCCGTTTTATTTCCACCTCGTTTTCGCTCCGAAGATAAAAATCGAGAGAGAGAGAGAGAGGAAAGGGAAAAAAACCCTCGAGTTTGACGATACGTCGTATCTAAGTGAATTCTCACAGCAGCTGGTCTCCGCATGCAGACCGGATGCGTGCGTGTGTGTGTGTGTTTGGTCGAAACGACATTTAACGTGGAAAAAAAAAATCCATGTGTATAAAACGAGAGAGGCCATTCGAGCGTAACTGCACACCGCGAACGCTCGCGCGCGGAGAGTCGCCCGAAAGTACCGTTGTCGAAGCAAATCGTGAGGCCGCGCGTGCGACAAACGCTCGCGCGCACGACGGCCATCCGGCGAATCAACGATTCGAAACTATCGAGTGAAAGGCCAAAGCGCGACGGGCGTCTATTTTTATCGTCATTTTCGCCATTAACACCACCGGGAGGAAGAACAAAACGCAAGAAAAAAGGGGGGAAAAAAAATAACCGCGGAATCCCGTTAACGATCGTCGCACGAGCGAATTTTAATTGCATCGCCGTACCGTCGATTAATTTTGCAAATTTTCCATCTATACGCGATAATCCTTGGAATTGATGGAATTTTCATTGACACTCGATCCCTTTCGGGATGGAATGTTCGGAGGGTAGAAATTCATTCATGGTTTCCATCGCGAGCCGTCCGGAGGCGGTACCGCGAAGAAATTTCGTCGTTCGTCTTGAACGATACTTTTCCCCGCGATATTCCCGATAATCGCCGGTATTTATCGAGATTATTCAACGGACAGTACGACGCGAGGGGAGGAAAAAAAATCAATGCCGTAAATAAGAAGAACGTACGCAAAGATTGATCGTAAATTCGCGTCGCGGACTCTCGACGTGCACACGATGGGAATCCATGCAGCTTCCGTTTCAAGGGGGGATATCGGAGCTGATCTTGCCGCGGTAATCGCGGGAAAATGGCGTCTGTACAAGGGGAGGCTGTGCGAGGAAAATATTCCTCCCGTTCTCGTTCGTTTTTTTTTACTCTCGGTGAAACGAACCGGAGGAATTTCGGAGGCTGACTCGTTCCGTCATCGTCCTCGGAGAGGCGCAAAGAGAGGAAACGGCGCAAGAGGAAGGAAACGAAGGAACGACTCGCGTATGTGTATACACATCGATAGCACCGAGTGTATTTGATCCCCTGGTCTGATGCTCAAAGAAAGACATGGAACGATCGAATATAATCGAGAGAGAGAGAGAGAGAGAGAGAGAGGGAACAAGAATATAGATGGGAGAACGAACGGAATGGAAAATCATCGGTCCATGGAGCGTGCAAGAGAAATACGCGAGATCGTTGTACATATATATATATATAGAGCGGTAATTTCGCGCGTCCCACTTTATTCGCTCGTCTGACTTTTTCTCAATGTTATTTTTTCGGTGCGCGTCTCTCTCTCTCTCTTTCTTGTACTCCCATCGATATATCCTCGATCATCTCTTCATTGATTCTCCCGCTGGTATATCATCGCGGGCAGGGGATGAAAAAGCTGGTTTTCGCACTTGGACGCGCGCACCAAGCTCCATCTCGATCCCCGGTGTTTTCCCCCTCCTTTCGTTCTCTCTCCGTTTCTCATTATTATTATTATGATGATTATTATTATTTTTCCCATCGTCGAAGAATCGAAGCCTCGAGTGATTTTTCCCGACTCTGAGCAGCTCGTCGCGATCCCCCGACGGTGATTTTATTCCCAGCGAATCTCCGCAGCATCCCCACAGAGCGAGAGAGAAAGAGAGAGATGAGAGCAAAATTGACTTATCATTCAATTATCTATATTGATTTCCCTTCGTATTTTCCTTCCTTTTTTCGGTTGGAATATAGCTCATCCGACCGAATACAAATTGAGTACGTGTGCAAATGAAATTCCTCCGGAGGGTTTTGTCGTTGCTCTTCTTTTTCCTCTCCCTTCTATCGGAAAATCAATTACTCGTGTATGGGAGCGGTATTATGAATAAAGAAATTTCGCCCGCCGGAGATTGGATGGCGGAGAGACTTTTGCATAAATTACTTCCGTTCGTCGTTCGATCGCGTATACACGCGACGATTCATTGAAATTTATAGCAACCTCTGATGTTTTTTTTTCTTTTTTCAACCGAAAATGACAAGCCGCGTTTGTTTTCCCCACTTTTCCATCGTGATTGCACGAATTATTCCCGCAAAGGAGATTCGAGATTCAACGACTCGAAAAAAAAAAAGAGTAGATAAATCATGATTTTTCAACTGTTTTTATTATCGCAAAGAAGGAAAAAAAGACGAGACGAATTGTCCGTCGTCGCCGGCGTCAAAGGGCGCGTGTATAAAATGCGAAATCAAGACCAGAGGAAACGAGAATCATTGTACAATGGCAGTGTACGACTCGAACCACGACCAGGACGAGTGGATGGTCCGGAGGAAAAGGAAAAACAGAGAGAAAGACGAAGAGGCGAGATTAAGGGAGCGAGGTTCGAAACAAGAGGCAAAGTACACGCGTGCTGTGTGTATGCGAGACGCGTGGGATGCGCGAGATGCGGAGAGATGCTGGGGAGGCGAAAAAAAAACGATCTTTGCACAAACGGCATTGTGAACTCGCGAGCGCGGCTTCTCCGTGTTTTCCGGCGACTCGTCGACGTCGTCCATGAGTCCGCCCACCCGCAGCACCCTCTCGCGCGAGGAATCAGAGCGCGAGAGTGTACCGGGCTAAACTCTTCAGCGGCCCCAGCAGCAGCAGCATCTTTTTAACATTCCAAACGCAAATAAAACACGTACGTGTGTGTACACGCGGCTTTTTTTCCGAATAAGCTTTTTCTCGCGCTCGTACACCGCGTATCCACTGTGCGCGTAATATTCATACGGTAAAAAAAAGTGTCGGTGTAAAGTCGACGTGCTCTCTGACAAAAAAAAAACAAAAAAAAAATATAAAACACAAAATCCTAGCTGAGTAAAAACAGTCCTTTGACGAAAGATCGCGGGAGCGCGAGGATTAACATTCTCCCTCGTGCGGGTGAATCGTACGAGGTTGGGGAAAAAAAAAGAGGGAAATTCAACCCTTCCGCGCCTTCTTTAGTCACCCGGGAGAGACGAGAGCACGCGTGTATATTTATACACATATATTTTACCGTTTTAAATCTGTCGGGCGTGAAGTGGCCCCGCCGTTATTCCTGCACTCCAACCTGCTTTGACCCTGCGCAACTGCGTGCTGCGTTTTAAATAATACAGCACGCCGGGCGAGTCACTTTTTTTTTCATCTCGGATACACCATTTCCGCTGGTATTTTTTTCATCTTCCTCTTCGTCTCCCTCGCGCTCGCGTTTCGCCAAATTTTCCGCTCGAAATTCGAATGTTTTTCCAATTACGTCTTTTTTTTTTTTCAATTTGCGTTTAAAAGTATTTCATCGGCGACACGCCACAGTCGGATGAATATTTTTCCCGATAAGACCGCGCGTATACCGCTCGTCGGTTTTTACGACGCGAATTCGCGCGGTCGCGCGATACGCTAACGTTGCTGCTCCCGGCGGTGGCTTTTACCCATTGTGGTTTTGCTAATCACTCGAGCGAATAAACGAGAGAAAGGGAGTGTCTTGAACCTGGCCGTGTGTTTTTTTTTTTTTTTCAAAGATCGAAACCGAGTTTGATAAACTTTCCGCAGCATGTTGGTGCAAACGAGCGCGGAAAAGCCCAGGGTCCGATAAACGAAATATTTCGCACGAATAATCGAGAAAATTATCGCGCGCGATTATACTACGTTTAACCGCAAATTTCGCGGCTGATTAACGGATCGTTACTCGATCGACGGCTGAATTATGCAATATTTGGTCGATTAAAAAATCCATTTTCGTTTTTTCGATCGAAAAACGTTCGATGACGCGGAGCGGAGCGGTTTCCGATGGAACGCGCGTGAATCTCCTGTCCTTTGGGCGACTTTTCATCTCGACGTTTCGCCCGAGATTTTATGGGGAAAAAAATAGAAAGAGTGGGAAATAAAAAATGAGATAACCAAGGTCGTGCGAGCGATCGTGAACGAGATTCGTAACGCCGTGTGCTGAAACAAACGCGCGTTCGTTTGACGGGAAACGATCGTGTCGGTTTAGTCCGACGAGGGCGATATCGTTTTACGACCTGCTGCTGCTGCTGCTGCTCGTGGATCTATATACATGTGTCGTAAAGCCTGAATCGAAAAACGCGCGCGCAACCGCGAGGCTTTCGCGGGAGAAAAATCGTCGAGTCGCGCTCCTCTCTCATCTTCATCTCCCGCGTCGTGTACAAAAATCTCGTCGACGAATCGCTCGATTTTCGCCCGTTTCCGCGACGCGATCACGCGTTTTCCGATCCTCCCAACGAGGACAAACCGAGGACGATAATAAGACGAGCGACTTTTTCTCGGCTCGAGGTTTCGCGACGTCGAAAAACCTCGAAAAACGAACGAGATGAAAGATACACATACACACGGATTCATCTCCGAAAAAGCGAGAAAAAGAATTGAAAAAAAAAAAAAAATTCGATTCAAAAGCGAGTGAAACCCCCGCATGCGGTCGCGAAATGAACCACGCGAATATCTGACAATTGAGAGGAGATGATTGCGCGGCGAGAGGAAATTAACAAAGGAAACGCACGGGGAAAAACGAGGCTTCCGGGGGTTTTAATGAAAAATTCGCCACGGCGTGTGTGCACGTGCAGTATGAACGAAATAATTCACCGCTTGCGGCGAATTACCGTCCCTCGTGCGGAAAATTCATCAGGGTGCGTAACGAAAAAACGACAATGGAGAATAGTGCAATTTTTTAAGCTGAATTTCGAGAATTCTACCGAAAGACGATGCAGTAACGATGATGACGATAATTGCGGTTGTTGATTGCATCATCCATCGATAACGGCTATGATAATACAGGATTACGATCATAATTATTATTATTATTGTTGTTATCGGCGTTATCATCGTATACAGTCGCTCGTGGTTTACTGCGTACGCTTCACCTTTCATCCTTCCGTTACATAAGCAGACACACACGTACGAATGGCATACGTACGACCGTGCGACGTTCAGAGGGAATTCCTTATGCTTGATAACATACACGCACATATACATGCTTCCTGGATTACACGAGATGCAACGTGTCTGCTGTTGGCATGGGAAACAAGGCAGAGAGAGAGAGAGAGAGAGAGGGGGGGGGGGGAGAGGGAGAGACAAAGGCACGAGTGATGATGGACCCGCAGCAGCAGCTGCAGCAGTAGCAGCGGTGCAAGGAGATCAAGAGCGAGAGAGAGAGAGAGAGAGGAATGGACCAAGTTGCATCCGAGAGATACAGACAAGGGAGAAAAGGGCTGGGAAGGAGCTTGGCCAGAGGCAAACGTGACGCACCAAAAGCCCCAAAGCACACACGCACACTCTGGCGTTTTCGGCCGAAAGCTCGCGCGCCGCGCTACTTTGCTCAAACCTCTGAGAAATTATATGCACTAGAGTGTGTACACACGCGTTTGCAAAGACGATCGCGCAAGCCGCTTTCGCAGCTTATATTCATGTACCCTCGTTGGAATTCCGACGCAGAAGCACGGCAGCATGCACACGCGGTTGGAAGCTGGTGCAAGGTTGAAAATCCGAGGGATTACAACAGGGGGGGGGGGGGGGAGGGGAGGGAAGAGAGAGAATCGAAAAAAGCCTTCAGCCTCATTATCCCAAAGTACTTTTCATACTTCTCCCGCGTTCGACGTCGATAATTCGAGAGCGACGCATCGGAGATGAAATTCCGAGAGGAAAATGGAGATTCTCCGAGAGCGGCGCGGCGCCCGCTGGACCCTCGAACTTTGGCGACGAACAGAGGCATCCGCGACGCCCCGTGTGTGATAAAAAACAACGTTGACGGTGCAAAAGGCGACTCTTCCCGATGCCGGGGATTCCTACAATTGTACAACCGAGGTGTACGAAAAAAAAAAACGAAAAAACAGACATCATCTCTCGGGGAGAAATTTCGCTCGCTTTTTTCTCTCTCGTTTCCTCGCCGGCTCTTGCTTCGCGGTCAGGGATGGTCCGCGTGGGGTGAGAACGAGAGTGGCTCTGGCGCCGTGTGGTTAAAGGAGAAAACAAAAAAAAAAGGGAATGGCAACAAGCGCGCGGCTAAATGAGAACGAGAGGGATGCTGCGAGGTAAAAACGAGTGTCGGAAGGGTTGGAGTGTATGGAAACGAAAGTACAAACTCCTCTCTTGTATACTCTTTTATTTCATTTGGACGATTTTCCCTCCTCGTCCTTGCCTCCTCTTCGTCCCTCATCTTTCTCTCCCGCTCGCGTCTCCGCGCTCCGTTCCCGTCGTTCTTCCTCGTCGTTCGGCTAAGCGGAGATTTTTCACAGTCCTGAATTCGCAAAGTTTTTACGGTCCTCCTCCTCCTCCTTCTTCTCTTACAGTTGCAACAGCTGCTAGCCAGCAACGAAAGCTGTTTTAATTGGGTCCACGGGAAGGATAAAGAGAGAGAGAGGGAGAGAGAGAGAAGGAGGCGAAATGCGACAAGGAAAGAGAGATACATCGGAAGAGGCTGTGTCAAAGCCAGGATACAGAGTGTACAGCAGCGAAGGGGGGGATGAGACGCCGGCAACCTTTTCCTCCGCGATTCGCAATGGGGAAGAAAAAATTGCGAGTGAAACGCGCAAGGATGCGGTAAGAGGGGGAGGGGGGAGGAGGAAAGTGCGCATTGAAGCGTTAGCAGGTTTATAATCCCGGATATTACCGTAGAAAACCAACGGCGGAAGGCTCTCTCTCTCTCTCTCTTTCTGCCTGGGGCTTTCGATGTGACTCGAAAAGTGGCTTTACGATGAAAAAAAAAAAGCTTTCCTCCCATTCTTGCACTCCGCTCGCGAAAAACACGCTCGGGACCAGAAGGACGCACGATTAGTGCGAAAAAGGGGTGTTTTTTTTTTGTTTCTTCTCGTATAGAAATAGAATTTTTCCTCCGCCGTTTTCTCCGATGGAGAATCGCGTGCGGATGAAAAACGAGAAAATATTCATTTTCGATCGATCGAAAGAAAGAAAAAAACGGGGAACATTTTTTTTCTAAAACGAGGATAAATTTTGCGTTTAGTACAGCGCGATGGTACCAGATGGCAATGGGCGAAACGATAGCCGATACACCACAGCATCTGTATACGCACGCACAGCTCGCGGTACAGCGATTAACCCGATTAATTATCATAGCCGTATGGCCGCGTGCTGCCCTCCGTGTGTATATCGCGAATTTGCCAAACTCGGAAATTCCGGACGTTCCGGACCGCGTACGTAGAGCGGTAATCGTCGTTGTATACTTTTACGAGGGAATAAATGAGCAAATAAATGCGTATGGGACGTTCGGCGCGAATTCCACCCTCGGTGTACGTCCGGAGGACTTTTTTGAGTTTTTTTTTTTTTCTTTCGATCTCGATCGCGTTTCCCTCGATTCCGCGAGAGATCTCGCTCGTTCCCCACTGGTCCAGCGGTCTCCGCCAAAGTTTAACGGTCCGAGATTGGATTTGGTCCAGTCGAGAGGGTCAACGGAGAAGCGAGAAGAGAGCGCGAAAAAGAAAGGAGGACGAGGGTGGAAAAGGGTCGAAACTGGACGACATGCGGTCTGCTGCCGCTGCTGCTGTACTTTCGTACAGTTTAGTCGCGGAGAGACGAGAATCGAGAGAAGGGGATGAGAAAGAAGGGGGTGGCAAAAAGAAATCTCCTCAGGGCGAAGAAGGAAAATTGGATTTCGAGAATACGGGTAGCACGGAAGTTGCTGCGGAACGACGAACGCGCGGGAGAAAAGAAAGGGGGGGGGGGTGCACAGAGAGGGTGGAAAAGGGGTGAAAAGCTCGAAATGCCTTATGGCGCACGCGGATCTTGAGAGAGTCTTTTGACCGAGTTTGCCGAAGCGATCGGTGAGATTATATTGAAAAGTCGACTTTTTTTCTTCTCCTCTTCATCCTCCCGTGCTTGTATATACCCCGCTGTGTGCCGCGGAAGCGAGAGCAAAAAAACCCCGAGCGAAACGTCGGACTTTTGTTTCATTATCTCCGCGTAATATCGCGGTATCTGCGTTCGAGCGGCTTGGAAAATCCCCGATGGCAGTCGCGCAAAGATCGAGCGGAGTGGTGGAAAAATATATCAGCGACGACCGAACGAACGATTTTGTTTGTTGAGGGAAGTAATGTCAAGAAAACTGATGATTTTTTTTGCACGTTTAAATGCTCATTCGAGAGAAACGCGAGTGTGAATTGTGACGCCGCATGGACGGCGAGGTGTTGGTCATAATGACCGTTAATTGAAGATCTCGCATCCGGAGGGGAGACGCGAGAGTTCGTTGGCGCGTCGCGCGTCTCGTCGCCGAGCAACAATAAAATAATCGCGATGGAATTTGTGCTCGTGCGAGCGTACACGGATCTTTGCGCCAAACGCGGCGTCTCTCTGCCGCGTTAAATCGTCAGGTATTTGCGATATGTTCGCGAATCTACGGTGCATGCACGTGCATAAGCGCCCTCTTAATCGTCGAGCTCGGTCGAGCGTTGATTAGACACGGAGATGCTGCGAACGCACTCGGGCACAAAAGGAGATGGGAAAAAGCGTACGTTTGCGAACGAGAATGACGCATCGACGGAGATCTTGGTGAGAAGATGAAGGAAACGAAAAAACGAAAAAAAAAATCTTTTTCTTTCATCGAGAGCGAGTCAGCAATGCTCGTTGATCTACTTTTTCGGTCCATCGTGCATGAAATTCGTTATGCAAGTGCCAATTTTCGAATTGGTCACACGCACGAACGATTCGCAGACGATTTCCCGAGTGCCTCGTATAATATCAACAATTTCCGCGCAGCGTCTTCGATACCGCAAATTGTTATTGGTTTTGTCCCGGACACTTTGCCAGTCACATCTGTCGTGTCAATTTGTGGATACGCGCGAAAAGTGAGAGCGGAGAAGGCTTTTGAGAAAGTGCAAGGCGAACGCTCTCGAGAACGCTGAATCGACATAAAAGGCGGCCGTTTCTCACCCCCTCTCTGATGCGCGTGATACTCAACATCACGGAGGATGCTGCGGAATGGCATTTTTCGCGCAAAAACGAAATTCCAATGGGGAAAAGTCTCAAAAAACGGAAATCGCTTCGTTACATTGGTTTTTTGAGGTTTTCCCGCCGAAATATTGGGTTTTCGATGAAATACCGGTGTGTTTCGTAATCAGCGGGAAAAAATACATCGATATGGACCTTTTAATCGGATTTTTGAGATGCAAAATTTTTTGCCATTTTTTGCCAAATCGAGTTGGTTCACAAAAATGCTTGCCATTTTTTTTTCGTTTGAGATAGATACTCCATCTTGTGCTTCATCTCTTCGCAATTGTTGAGGCTTCGAAATGACGTTTGGTTCATGAGGATATCTTGATTTTTCGATTTTTGGCAGATTTTTTAAGTCGAACCACCGATTTTCGCCAATTTTCCCATACATACCCCTTTGCGTTTTTTTCGCTGATTTTCAACGACGATTTTGAGGGGGAAGGAATCGAGCTATCGACATTTAACTTTCACCATTCTCTAAGTCTACTCGAGGGCGTCTCAAAACCCCCCCAAAAAATCTATGTACGTCCATTTGGACGAAAGTTATGACCATTTGAAACTTCGACTTTTCAGGGATTCTGGCAAAGTGGCCAAAAATGGTGCGAAATTTTTTTTTTCCAATTTTCAACGTTTCAATAGCTCGTCCGATCGGAATTTTTCCGCTGATCACAAAACTCACCGACTTTTTCTCGAAAACTCGATATTTCAACGAGAAAACTCGAAAAAACCGAAATCCCCGTGTAATCCCGAAAATTTTTTCGGATCATCATCGTTTTTTGTTTCTCGCGTCGACGAATTACACATCGTTCGTCGGATTTCACCGACCGATCTCTGTACACGCAACGAGAATCGCGCGGCTCGTCCGACAGTCCGTGTGATGTCGTCTCGACGTACAGGCCGTTGCGGGTGAAACACTTTGCCGGCTCGTTGAGCGAATTTGCGTTAACATTTCCGGATTTTGGGGCTCACTCCAGCGCCATGGAAGACAGAAGAGGCGAATGGGACGTAAACTCTCGCCTGCCCCGGCAGGCGAGTTTGCGTTACGGAAAATTACGACTCTGGGGCATTGCGCACACGCGTAAATACACTCGTATACATATGTATGGGGCATTCCACGTCAACTCGACCAGAATCTCAACACTTTTATCATTTCCCGGTTCAAAAGTGAAAAATCACCGATATTTTCGGCTCTAAAAAATCCTCCAAAAATATTCCCCACGCGGATCGAGATTCTCCACCACACATCCGGCCTGGACTCTTCGATCGAACATTATCGGACTCGAAAACTCTATCATCCGGGCCGACGGACGAAGAGGACGAAATTTGGGACATTCACGAGCCGCGAAAAGATAATTTCCCGCGGTGTACACCCTTGCTGGAAGAACGAGGGGCGAATTTCCCGCCTGCCTGCGGGGAAATTCGCCCTGCAACGTCCCATATGTATTTAGCGTTCGTACAACGGTCCGTTGGTTCCGCCGAGTGTATCGCAGCGTATCGCGGCACCGTGTAATTTCTCACAGGTGGATCTCGGCCTCCAAACAGCGCTTTGTACGCACGACACACAGATGGCGCTGCAGGCGTATGAAAATGCCGAAAAATCGCAGTGATTTCAGCAAAAATTCGAAATTTCCGAATATTTTGATTCTCCAACAGCCGAAACTAACGAAAATAATTCAAAAAAAGCCTGCAATCCTCTCGCTCGTCTCGCTCATTTTTTTCCAACGACCGTACGCGATTTCTTCCTATAATAATCGTCATCGCAATTGCCATTATATTTTCTCCTCTCATTTCCCGATGAGACAATTATGTACAGAGCCCGAAGAAGAGGGTACCCTGCAGCGCTTGTAATAAAAGTCTCTTGCGAGTGTAAAGGTGAAACGTCACGGAAGAACCATCGTGCCATTAGAGCGAGAATGAAAAAAAAAGGGAAAAGAATGAATATCGTGAAACGATCGAGCGAGCGAGAGAGAGAGAGAGAGAGAGAGAGAGAGAGAGAGAGAGGTAGAGAGAGAAAGAGAGAGAGAGAAAAGAGTTAACGAACCACCGTCACCGGCGGCGCCTCCATAGTGGAGAAAAGTGTTTAAACAAATGGCCTAACGATCGCGCGAAACTCTCAACTCCTATTTGTATGAATATGTATGTACACGCATGTACACGTACATGTAAAAAAAATCGTGCAAGTATATGCAAGTAGTGCAGGTACGAAACGGAAGGTTTCTGTTCAGCGGTGGCTGGCGCGGCGGCTTACTGGCACCGTTTTCTCTCGCATTTCTTTTTGCCATGATCGATATTAAACCCTCGACCGAGACGCTGCTCTCGCGGTATTCTCACACACACACACGTGCACGATCGTACGAACATCGCGTGTGACACGTTTTTTCCGCTATAAACCCGAAAAAAAAACAAAAAAAAAGTCAAAAAAGGCGTCGAAAGCGAATCTCCCAAATTGGACGAAGAATTTACGAAAAATCGCCTTTGATGACGAATGAAAATCGCGAAATTGAAAGGAAAAACGCGGAGGTGAAAAAAATTTCTTTTTTTTTTGTTTTTTTTTCCGAGCAAAATAACATGAAAGCGAAATAATAACGATGTACGGACGATAACGGGGGAATCGAACGATTCAACTGGTGCATCGATCGTCGAAAGTATTTACCGTGGATTGGGTAAACAGAGGCCACCAGGTGCGAGGGGAGAAGAAAGCGCCCGTAGCCGGTGGCAATTCGGTTATTAGTAATTATTATCTCGCTCGCACGGTCCCGCGGCCGTGGCACGATTCGCTCACTATCAATAAATACATACGAGCCACTTCCGGTCAATAAACAACACGTACGACGCGTACTCGAAGCAACGAGCCTCTAAACAGAGAAAAACTTGCGGTGAATCAATGAAAACCGATCACAATTTCGCAAAAGTATTTTTTTTCCCTTTTGGTAACTAAAAAAAAACGTCAAATTTTGCAAAAAAAACATCGAAAGGGACCATTACCCGACGAAAAACCCCGAGGATAATCCGCACTCGAGCAAGGACGGAAAAGACCCGTTCGATTTAAGGCCATGGGGGATAACCCCTCCCCTATCAAAATTTCGAAAAATTCTCAGGCAAAATCTGTAAATCGGATCGATTTGAAATTTTTTGTGAGTATTTAGTGACACAACACGGAGGGAATGACGATTTCGCAATTTCGAAATTTTGCAAAAAAATTTTTTTGTGGAGTGAAATAATTTTCAAAATTTCGAAATTCTAAAATCGTCAGTCCCTCCGGGCTATATCACTAAATACCTACAACAAATTTCAAACCGATACGATTTATAGGTTTTGCCTGAGAATCTTTCTAAGCTTCGATTTACGCATGTAACACATCGCCTTAACACGGAACGGCCCATATACTCATAGACACACTCTCACACACACATATTTACGTGCATTTTACTCAAAGTGGCCATAAATTGGGACAGAATCAAGCAGAGACTGGTGTGTGCACAAACGCGCGTGTGTGTCACGTGTAAACATTGGAGAGAGAATAGGAACAATCGCGTTTTATACTCGTATTGAATAATCGACGCGAGTTTGCGCGCACGGATGTATTACTGTACTCCGCAGCCTCAATAGCCAATGACGTTCTTCTCCCCTACATCCGCAGTGATTGCCCCGACAAATGCGCGATGCGTTAACAGAACGTGAGGGTCCGCCGGCAGAAGTATGTATATATATATGTATATCTCTCTGAAACACCCGGAGAGCGCGTGAATGTGCACGCCGGATGAAAAGAGATCAGAGGATGCTCGTTCGGTCGCGCACTGAGAAAAAAGATTTGGTTGTATCTTGGCATACCAAACTTTTGTTAGACTTTCAGTGAAATAATTTATTTGCTTCCAACAAATAAATTCATTATATCTCGACGATACTAAACGTTTGAATGATTTTTAATGAAACTGTTTCTTTACGCCAAATAAATGTTTTCATCGACCGCAATTCATTTATAAAAAAAGAGACCTACTTGACTTAAATAAAATTCCATTTAACGACACTTTTTGCATTGCTATGTCTCGCTATGTCGTTACTAATACCGCGTTGCTATGTCGTTATTGAGAAAGTGTCGCTATGACACTGTCTATGACGCGTTTTTTCTCCTACCAAACGATTTATTTGAAACAAATGAATAATTCTTTGACACAACGAAATCCTCGATGAATGGAGTACTACATAGTCTAATAAAGCATTTATCAAAATGAAATTGGTAGTTCGGTAGATGATACTTGCAAAACTTGTGAATAGAAATATCACTTTTGTTTGAATCTAATAAAATGTTTCTTTGCAATTTACACTTAAAAAAGAATTTGTTTGAAATAACTAAGGCGAATCAATTATAACTGTTTTATCAAGTCGAACAAATGTACTTGTTGAAATACACAAAAATTTGATAGTTTCAAAGAGAAAATTATGCTACTATACGCTATTTGGTTGATGGAACCAAACTATTTTTCTCGGTGCGAGAAACTTCATCTCCCGATCGCGAGTGTAGCCGACACGCGCGTGAATTTTTTCAGCCGAGAAATACCATTTCCCACCTTGTTTCAAAACGATTATACACTTTGAACGAGGTACGCGCGGGGTCCGCCCCGAATCGGAAGCTCATAATTCAACGAGAGTAAAGTTTCGAGCGAAAGAATCGCGTTTCCGGTTCGAGACCGAGATTTTTCTCGCGCCACGGTTAATTCAGACGTGAAATCGCGTTAACGCGCGGGTTGACGCACTCGTCCGAATGCCACGAGGGACGCCCCCCACGACGATACCCACCGGAAAGGTTCGCAGTTTGCACAGAGGCGGAGGGGGAAGCGACTCGATACGCGCTCTGCGGGAGAGAGAAAGCGCGCGCGACTTGCGCGCCGCCGGACGAGCGAGAGACGAACCGCGTCAGAGTCAACCGTGCGCGCGCGGTTTGACCACCGCGTGATTGTCCCGTGAGTCACTCGCGCACACTCGCATTCGCGACGAAACGCAAGATTATACATTTACGTACACATGCACGTGCATCAAGTGCATACGCTTATGTACGCACGTACGTGCGTCTCTCTGTTACGTTTCTCGTGCATTAATCGTGTTCCAACCACATCAGCCGGGGCAATTCGCAAGGGCGTTCGAATTTCGTCGGTCGATTCGAATCGAGTGACGTTTGATTACACGATCAATCGACAGGCTCTGATTGTAAAGATACGCGTTTGCGAGGCTCACGATGGAAACGATGAATCGAATCATCGTTCCGAATGGATCTTGCTCTTGAGAACGTTTTTTTTTCCGTTTGTTTTTGTTTTTTCACGAGTACGAGAGAGATCGAACGAGATGGACGCGGTTTCGTGAGCGATCCGCAAGACGTGAGTGCATCGTGTGTATAGAACGTATGTGTACGGAAAAGGCTGAGAGTAACGGTATATGCAAGCGGCAGCGTAGAGTCCTCTCTCACGGGCGCAACGGTACAGCGATAATAATAACAACAACGATGATATATCGGTGCGTCGTTTAAAATTCAAATATGTGCACGCTCGGAAGACGAAAGAAACCGCGCGACGGAGGACGTCGGACGGAAGACGTCGGACGGAGGCTGATCGTTACGCAAGCGAATAGTGAATTTCCAAAGGCGTACATCGGAAAAAAGAGCGACTCTGAATCAGTCAACTTTCGCGATCGATAACTCGTCGGTTTTCGATCGTACGAAAAAATACCCAAAGGCGTTTCGACTCGGAATTCCAGTCCGCGAGTCTGCACCTTGGAATTATCAACGGCGAGCTTCCGCGCGCCCTCTGTATGCACGTATATTTGCATACGTGTATACCAAGAAGAGAGACGTGTACGTGGGATAGTTTCCGATTTAGTTGCATCAGTTGGGGGTCTATCTGCATCAGCCAGCGGAAGCCAACGAAGCACACGTGAATCCGACCAACCGACGCGAAAATTACGTCGCGGGCCGCGCGGTGAGAAAGAGAGAAAACCGCTTCTGCGCGGGATATAAATGTATATACTCGCGGGCAATTTTGCAGCGCGCAATTAAACTTTTTCTCGACATCGGACTTCAAGGGATGCAGGGTGGGGGAAGGGTCCGGAGGATCAAGAAAGCGAGAGAGAGAGAGAGAGATTCGATGCTGATTTATGTCGAAACTAACCGGAAGCCCTTTGCGTGTGTCAGCCCTCGATATAGCAACGTCGGTGCATGCACCAAATTTAATTGCGTCCGGCGTAATTGACAAACGAATTTTCGCACGTCAATTACCCTCGTCCCAGCGACGAAATATTTCTATTATCCCGATAAATACGCGGGAAAATTCTCTCGCTTTTCCATCAGCGCTTTTGGATGAAAACAAAAATGGGGGGAGGGAGGCAAAGAGCGCTCGACATGTATACTTTATCGAATCATCGCGCACTATCGCAGCGATTGTACGTAAACGAGTTATCCAACGCCAAAGGGCGACGAAAAGTGCCCGATTGATTCGATTTTCGCGCCACTCATCGACCGTCGCATTCGCCCGGGAGATATTTCGCTGCCCGTTCTTCTCGAATATGCGCGGCTCGTTTCATTTTCCCCGTTCGTTCGATCGCGAGAGCTGTGGCCAAACGATCAATCTCGACCGTTTTGATTTGAAACTTGAAAATCTCCGCGGTCCTGATTTTTTTTTGGAAATTGGAAAATTTTTTTCGCAAAATTGGAAAATGTTCATCGTTTCACCGTTTGCAGGCTTCATCAACGGCGAGGGAAGCTGCAATCACCGAGTGCCTTACAGCGAAGAATTTAGAGGAGTTTAAGGGGACCCCGTCTGCGGCAGGCACTTTCCCAGCTCGTTTGACTCTCGTTTTCCCTGCTTTCCCTCTCTCTACTTTGCCGATCAATCAATCAGCAAACGATCAATCTCGACCGTTTTGATTTGAAACTTGAAAATCTCCGCGCTCGGGATTTTTTTTTTGGAAATTGGAAAATTTTTTTCGCAAAATTGGAAAATTTTCATCGTTTCACCGTTTGCAGGCTTGCTCAACGGCGAGGGAAGCTGCAATCACCGAGTGCCTTACAGCGAAGAATTTAGAGGAGTTTAAGGGGACCCCGTCTGCGGCAGGCACTTTCCCAGCTCGTTTGACTCTCGTTTTCCCTGCTTTCCCTCTCTCTCTCTATCTCTCTCTCTACTTTGCCGATCAATCAATCAGCAAACGATCAATCTCGACCGTTTTGATTTGAAACTTGAAAATCTCCGCGGTCCTGATTTTTTTTTGGAAATTGGAAATTTTTTTTCGCAAAATTGGAAAATGTTCATCGTTTCACCGTTTGCGGGCTTGCTCAACGGCGAGGGAAGCTGCAATCACCGAGTGCCTTAAGGGGGACCCCGTCTGCGGCAGGCACTTTCCCAGCTCGTTTGACTCTCGTTTTCCCTGCTTTCCCTCCCTCTTTCTTTCTCTCTCTCTACTTTGCCTATCAATCAATCAGCAAACGATCAATCTCGACCGTTTTGATTTGAAACTTGAAAATCTCCGCGGTCCTGATTTTTTTTTGGAAATTGGAAATTTTTTTTCACAAAATTGGAAAATGTTCATCGTTTCACCGTTTGCAGGCTTGATCAACGGCGAGGGAAGCTGCAATCACCGAGTGCCTTACAGCGAAGAATTTACAGGAGTTTAAGGGGGACCCCGTCTGCGGCAGGCACTTTCCCAGCTCGTTTGACTCTCGTTTTCCCTGCTTTCCCTCCCTCCCTCTCTCTACTTTGCCCACTGGCTGCCCAGCACGTACATGGACCAAGAGTTGACCAAAGCCTCGCGGTTTTCCAGGCTCTCGGCTCGCAACCCGAGTTGGCGATTAATCGCAGCGTAATTGCGAGAGCCACACACGCCTCGTGCATCCCTCAGAGGTACGACAAAAGCTCAAGCTGACGTGCACGTAAATTGGCACTTTCCGCGATCTTTCTCCGTCGCAGCCTCCGGGGGAGGACCGCGACGATCTCAAAGTCCGCGAGTGTCGCAATCTCGAAAAATTGCGAAAAAAAAACATATCCCATCGATTTTCAATGTGCATCGGAGAAAATCCAGAGATAAACCGGAAGCGACGGGAGCGTTTGTCAAAAGTGGAGGGTAAATCGTTGTTGAATGCTCGTGAAGCTTCAAAACGGTGTATTTTACACGAATAATCCGTATTATCGCGTTTTCCAGCGTGAACAGCAAGGTGGAATGCGAAAGACGTATAGAGGCATTGCACGTATACGTAAAGAGCACACGCAATGCCGCAAAAGTCGTACTCGTCTCCGTTTCTACGAAGTGTACATCAAGGGCCAACGAACCTTCGAGGTGCACCGAGAGAGAGAGAGAAAGAGAGAGAGAAAGAGAGAGAGAGAGAGAGAGAGAGAGAGAGAGAGAGAGAGAGAGAGAGAGAGAGAGAGAGAGAGAGTGCAACGATGGAAATTCCATACTTGATGTAACACACGAACACACACACACATAAATACATAATATATAGAAGAAGAAGGGAAGAACCAACTTGCGTGAGCTTAGTGGGTTATAAAATAAACGACCAACCCTCTCGTCGACGTTCAATGGAACTCTGTGAATTCCATGCACCTTCGACACATACGTATTATACGTATACACAGCAGCAGCAGCAGCAGCATTGTGAATTGCACGTACTTTATGTATCGCTCGACTTTTTTCCCTCCTCTTTTTTTTTTGCTCCCCTTGGATTTTGTACAGCGCCTCGGGTAGAACCGGAAGAAACGAGAGAGCGCGGGCAATCGTCCGAGAAATTAATTGCTGATTACGAGCGAACGGTCGAGTCGAGAGCTCGTCCTTTTCTGCGCCCCTCTGATACACCGCGAGCGAGTGGCGTATATATACACGCGTGTATCGGCACACGCGCGCCAACACGGGCGAATACTCGCGCGGAATGCGAGATGAAAAATTTTATTCACGAGTCGCTGCTCTCGCCTAACGGTGCTGTTGTTTGCCTTTTTTTTCTTTGTCACTTTTTTCGCTTTTATTCAAAGAGAAAAAAGAACGAGATGCATCGATCCTGCCGAGGGAAAAATGGCCGAATCGACGGAGCGATTTATCGCGCGTGTCTTCTCCTTCCTATACTCGCGCTGAGCTAAACTGTAGTCTCCTCTGCGTGGAAGAATAAGGTAGTTCTATCGTTAGATTCAAATCGAGAAATTGTTTTGCAGTTTTTCTCACATACAAAATGGTTCGCGGGCTTCGGTTAAATAAGAAAAGTTGTTGCAAATCGACTAAAGAACAGCATACTCCAAATTCACGGTCATCCCAGGTGATATGTGCTTGCTCTATAATTACAAAAATTGCGAAAAAAATTTTCTTAAGATTTTTTTGGAAAACTCAAGAAATCTTCTTTGATGTTGCATAAAAATGTATGCAAAGTTTTAGAAGGCTTCACCACGTAGAAGCCAAGATATTCATTGATGAAAATGCAACTTTTAACACGCGCTCTTACGAGAGACTACCGAAAATTGTGGTTTTTACCAATAAATATCTCAACTTCCACGTGGTAAAACCTTCCAAAATTTATTACACACGTAGATATGACATCAAAGAATACGTATTCAAATTTTCAACAAAATCTTGAGAAAACGATAAAACGATAGAACTATCTTAAGGTAGTTCTATCGTTAGATTCAAATCGAGAAATTGTTTTGCAGTTTTTCTCACATACAAAATGGTTCGCGGGCTTCAGTTAAATAAGAAAAGTTGTTGCAAATCGACTAAAGAACAGTATACTCCAAATTCACGGTCATCCCAGGTGATATGTGCTTGCTCTATAATTACAAAAATTGCGAAAAAAATTTTCTTAAGATTCTTTTGGAAAACTCGAGAAATCTTCTTTGATGTTGCATAAAAATGTATGCAAAGTTTTAGAAGGCTTCACCACGTAGAAGCCAAGATATTCATTGATGAAAATGCAACTTTTAACACGCGCTCTTACGAGAGACTACCGAAAATTGTGGTTTTTACCAATAAATATCTCAACTTCCACGTGGTAAAACCTTCCAAAATTTATTACACACGTATATATGACATCAAAGAACACGTATTCAAATTTTCAACAAAATCTTAAGAAAACGATAAAACGATAGAACTACCTTAACGTAGTTCTATCGTTTCATTCAAATCGAAAAATTGTTTTGCAGTTTTTCTCACATACAAAATGGTTCGCGGGCTCCAGTTAAATAAGAAAAGTTGTTGCAAATCGACTAAAGAACAGCAAACTCCAAATTCACGGTCATCCCAGGTGATATGTGCTTGCTCTATAATTACAAAAATTGCGAAAATAATTTTCTCAAGATTTTTTTGGAAAACTCAAGAAATCTTCTTTGATGTTGCATAAAAATGTATGCAAAGTTTTAGAAGGCTTCACCACGTAGAAGCCAAGATATTCATTGATGAAAATGCAACTTTTAACACGCGCTCTTACGAGAGACTACCGAAAATTGTGGTTTTTACCAATAAATATCTCAACTTCCACGTGGTAAAACCTTCCAAAATTTATTACACACGTATATATGACATCAAAGAACACGTATTCAAATTTTCAACAAAATCTTAAGAAAACGATAAAACGATAGAACTACCTTAACGTAGTTCTATCGTTTCATTCAAATCGAAAAATTGTTTTGCAGTTTTTCTCACATACAAAATGGTTCGCGGGCTCCAGTTAAATAAGAAAAGTTGTTGCAAATCGACTAAAGAACAGCAAACTCCAAATTCACGGTCATCCCAGGTGATATGTGCTTGCTCTATAATTACAAAAATTGCGAAAATAATTTTCTCAAGATTTTTTTGGAAAACTCAAGAAATCTTCTTTGATGTTGCATAAAAATGTATGCAAAGTTTTAGAAGGCTTCACCACGTAGAAGCCAAGATATTCATTGATGAAAATGCAACTTTTAACACGCGCTCTTACGAGAGACTACCGAAAATTGTGATTTTTACCAATAAATATCTCAACTTCCACGTGGTAAAACCTTCCAAAATTTATTGCACACGTATATATGACATCAAAGAACACGTATTCAAATTTTCAACAAAATCTTAAGAAAACGATAAAACGATAGAACTACCTTAAGGTAGTTCTACCTTAAGGTAGTTCTATCGTTAGATTCAAATCGAGAAATTGTTTTGCAGTTTTTCTCACATACAAAATGGTTCGCGGGCTTCGGTTAAATAAGAAAAGTTGTTGCAAATCGACTAAAGAACAGCATACTCCAAATTCACGGTCATCCCAGGTGATATGTGCTTGCTCTATAATTACAAAAATTGCGAAAAAAATTTTCTTAAGATTTTTTTGGAAAACTCAAGAAATCTTCTTTGATGTTGCATAAAAATGTATGCAAAGTTTTAGAAGGCTTCACCACGTAGAAGCCAAGATATTCATTGATGAAAATGCAACTTTTAACACGCGCTCTTACGAGAGACTACCGAAAATTGTGGTTTTTACCAATAAATATCTCAACTTCCACGTGGTAAAACCTTCCAAAATTTATTACACACGTAGATATGACATCAAAGAATACGTATTCAAATTTTCAACAAAATCTTGAGAAAACGATAAAACGATAGAACTATCTTAAGGTAGTTCTATCGTTAGATTCAAATCGAGAAATTGTTTTGCAGTTTTTCTCACATACAAAATGGTTCGCGGGCTTCAGTTAAATAAGAAAAGTTGTTGCAAATCGACTAAAGAACAGTATACTCCAAATTCACGGTCATCCCAGGTGATATGTGCTTGCTCTATAATTACAAAAATTGCGAAAAAAATTTTCTTAAGATTCTTTTGGAAAACTCGAGAAATCTTCTTTGATGTTGCATAAAAATGTATGCAAAGTTTTAGAAGGCTTCACCACGTAGAAGCCAAGATATTCATTGATGAAAATGCAACTTTTAACACGCGCTCTTACGAGAGACTACCGAAAATTGTGGTTTTTACCAATAAATATCTCAACTTCCACGTGGTAAAACCTTCCAAAATTTATTACACACGTATATATGACATCAAAGAACACGTATTCAAATTTTCAACAAAATCTTAAGAAAACGATAAAACGATAGAACTACCTTAACGTAGTTCTATCGTTTCATTCAAATCGAAAAATTGTTTTGCAGTTTTTCTCACATACAAAATGGTTCGCGGGCTCCAGTTAAATAAGAAAAGTTGTTGCAAATCGACTAAAGAACAGCAAACTCCAAATTCACGGTCATCCCAGGTGATATGTGCTTGCTCTATAATTACAAAAATTGCGAAAATAATTTTCTCAAGATTTTTTTGGAAAACTCAAGAAATCTTCTTTGATGTTGCATAAAAATGTATGCAAAGTTTTAGAAGGCTTCACCACGTAGAAGCCAAGATATTCATTGATGAAAATGCAACTTTTAACACGCGCTCTTACGAGAGACTACCGAAAATTGTGATTTTTACCAATAAATATCTCAACTTCCACGTGGTAAAACCTTCCAAAATTTATTGCACACGTATATATGACATCAAAGAACACGTATTCAAATTTTCAACAAAATCTTAAGAAAACGATAAAACGATAGAACTACCTTAAGGTAGTTCTACCTTAAGGTAGTTCTATCGTTAGATTCAAATCGAGAAATTGTTTTGCAGTTTTTCTCACATACAAAATGGTTCGCGGGCTTCGGTTAAATAAGAAAAGTTGTTGCAAATCGACTAAAGAACAGCATACTCCAAATTCACGGTCATCCCAGGTGATATGTGCTTGCTCTATAATTACAAAAATTGCGAAAAAAATTTTCTTAAGATTCTTTTGGAAAACTCGAGAAATCTTCTTTGATGTTGCATAAAAATGTATGCAAAGTTTTAGAAGGCTTCACCACGCAGAAGCCAAGATATTCATTGATGAAAATGCATCTTTTAACACGCGCTCTTACGAGAGACTACCGAAAATTGTGATTTTTACCAATAAATATCTCAACTTCCACGTGGTAAAACCTTCCAAAATTTATTACACACGTATATATGACATCAAAGAATACGTATTCAAATTTTCAACAAAATCTTAAGAAAACGATAAAACGATAGAACTACCTTAACGTAGTTCTACCTTAAGGTAGTTCTATCGTTAGATTCAAATCGAGAAATTGTTTTGCAGTTTTTCTCACATACAAAATGGTTCGCGGGCTTCGGTTAAATAAGAAAAGTTGTTGCAAATCGACTAAAGAACAGCAAACTCCAAATTCACGGTCATCCCAGGTGATATGTGCTTGCTCTATAATTACAAAAATTGCGAAAAAAATTTTCTCAAGATTTTTTTGGAAAACTCGAGAAATCTTCTTTGATGTTGCATAAAAATGTATGCAAAGTTTTAGAAGGCTTCACCACGTAGAAGCCAAGATATTCATTGATGAAAATGCAACTTTTAACACGCGCTCTTACGAGAGACTACCGAAAATTGTGATTTTTACCAATAAATATCTCAACTTCCACGTGGTAAAACCTTCCAAAATTTATTACACACGTATATATGACATCAAAGAACACGTATTCAAATTTTCAACAAAATCTTAAGAAAACGATAAAACGATAGAACTACCTTAAACTTGTGATTTGCGGCAGAGTCCGTGTGAAAATTATCATTCGTCAGTGTTCTTGCCGGTGTTTCCGGCACTTTTGCCACTCGGGAACGATAAAAAACATGATTTTCAACGGTGAAACGATCGAAAAATTGATTTTCCGGATTTTCGAAGAAAAACGATTGATTTTCGAAAAAAACGAAACGAACGAACCATGTTGGTTTTCGTCTTCCCGGCGGAAGGTGATTTGTGATATTCCGGCACAGTTTCGAGGATCGATAGGAAGGAAAATTGATCGTTTGGCGACACGCGACGTGCAACGACGAGTGGCATATTTCATTTTCGGAATTTCGATGGAACGCGGTGGAATAATTGCGGCAATGCCGAACAAAGAGGGAGAAACGGAGAGTGTAATTTTTCTTCGTTAATCGCGAATAATTATCGAGAAAATAATAAACAGGAGGGCAAACGGTGAGATTCGATCGATTTTTTGACGAGGTTTCAAAATTTCGATGAGAATTTTTTCGAAATCTTCGATAAGACGGACAAAGGCGATGAGATTAATCGTCCCGGACACGCGACGTGTCGTGGAGAGCGTTCGCAACGACGAAGGGAGAGAGGAAAGGGTCGAGAGAATCGCGGAGAAAAAAAGAAAAAAGTTCCACGCGTTTCCGGCTCGCGGTTGAGCGTGTGAATGTCTGAGCGTCGAAATAAATATCGAAAACAGCGAATAATCCTCGAAATATAACTCTACAAGGGAAATACTAACCTGTCTGTCGTGCATGAAGGAAAAGTCGAATGGAGAGTCCTTCCGGTCCTCAAATTCCCTCGAAAGCAGCGGGAAATATTGAAACGCGAAGAATCTTCAGGTGCAAAGCAGAGCCATTTCCGGAATCGTCGCACACTTCGTCGTTCTACTCACAAAATCGTAAATGACGATTATTCCCGCACACACAGCCAACTTATAAACATCCACGAATGACGTAGGAAAACGAAGAAAACATTTCTCCTTTGTTTCGTTTCTCAGCGCGAACAAAACAGGCACGTCGTTGACGATAATAATACCGATGATTGATACGAAACAAAAGCAACACGGAGTAATTAACGCGGGATCGTGACTCTCCTCTCTGCAGTTTCACTCGCGTTTTTATCAAAAGAGACGAAAGAGAATAACAATCGCGTGTACGTCCAAACTCCCGGCGATGAAATAAAGAAATAATGAAAGGAAAAGGTACGAGTGAACGCAGCGACGCGAAAAATTCGACGGCGAAAACGCAAACGACGCTCTCGCACCGAGAGACCGGCTACCACTGACGTCCGCTCGTATCGGCGATGCTACGTGAGCTCTAGTCACGATTCTACTGTCAACGACACGCGGGCTCTCCCCCCACTCTTACCATACGCCGGCCGAACGCTTCTCTCTTTCTCCGGCCGGCGCGCTGCCGTCTACCGCGCTCGCTCGCTCGCGCTTTCCCCCACTCCGCCGCGCTACTTGGCCGGTGATACCGCGTCGCGTAGAGAGAGAGAGCGCGCGCGGTGGCTCATTCCGCGGCGGCCCTTTCCCCCTGTCGTATCGTTCGTTAGAGAGACTCGCTAAAGCCTTGCACGCTGTATTTCTCTCTCTCTTTTTCTCGTACACCGTGATAAAATCCGGCACGTAGGCGAGAAATCCCGAATACTTCCGAACTCGGAAAAACGAACCAACGAAGAGAGACGGAGAGACCCTTCCGCTTTCTTTGCACCCACGCATGCGTGAGTGATAATCGCTCGTTTGTACTCGCACGAATATAGAAAATAATTGATATTGATTATTATCAACAATCCTATACAACGATTTTCGTTTTGCAGATTTTCCTGCTGCTGGAAACTTTTCGCATCTCTTCGTTTTTTTTCGTACTCTTTCATTATACACCTTCCCGCTCCTACGAGTGCGGAAAAGTTCTATCGAGGACGAAGGAAGGAAAAAAAAAGCTTCAAAGGGTTTGAAAACCCGACCGCGCCGAGGCCAAGGAGTTGCGCGCCCTCTCGTCGAACCGTGTACTGTAGTAAAATTGGGTCAGTACGCTTTCTCGCACAATTTCGTAGATTTAAAGAGAAATACATGTCGGTAAAGCGACGAAGAATAAAGTGACGAGAGGCGAGTGAAATGTTGAAGTCGTTTGTACAATTTCACTCGACAACCTTCCCGATGCCCTTAAAAGTAAGACGGGAAAATAATAGCTGGAAATAATAAAACTGAATCGAACGAAAAAATGCCATTGACAGCCTCACTGAAATTTGTTTTTTTTTCATATTACAAAAAGAATCTCCAGTCACACGACAGGAGGAGCAGTGCCAAAATTATGAAATTTACATTTCTCATTATTTATTTTTCACGTACATCATCAACAAACGTTTGTCCTCTCCGACAAAATTTCTGTTCGTGTGAGTATTTCTTCGATGTAATAATCCCCGAAATTTCCATATAATATACAAGTATATAATGTCAGGGAAAATTCACCAGGGAAATCGAGAGGGTTTCAACGGGCTTGTAACTTTTGATAAATGCGTAAAGAGCATCTCGGGAAATTGCCTGGATATATAGGGCGTTCCTAGTATAATTATAATAACACCGCTCGCGAGTAATTGAAAATTTGCACTTGCACTTGAATTTATTATTTTTCATACGCTAGCTTATTTTTCGCGTGCGAGAAGTCCATTTTTTCCGAGAGAAATTCTCAGTCGAGTGTCATCCTCGTTACGATTATCGTAAAATGATTTGAAAAAAAAAAAAAAAATTTCAGTCGATCGAAAATTTCACTCGACTCGATAGTCTCTCATTAAACATACCGGAAAAGAAAACGACACAAGATAACGATGATATAAACCTCTTGACCGCGTGTTCTCCGTTCAATCGATCGAGAAATTTGTACGCATTTAATCTTTTTTTGTTCTCGGTGTTTTTGCAACATTTATCGCAATCGCGATGTATTTTTTTCAAATCCCGATTGGAATATCCCGTGATAAACGGTGAGATTTCGTTTGAAAGCGGGATAATCGCGGTGATTTGTTATTCGTCGTCTCTACGACGCAGCTGCAACGAAAAAATAACGTGAGAGACGATGTGTAAAGTGTGACGGACGCGTACGACACTCGCCAACGGGAATGATCCACCATGAGACGTTTCTAAAGTACCGCGAAGATTCGCATCCTGTTCTCCGCTCTCTGTTGCCTTGGATCCGTGCGCGAGAGAGAGAGAGAGAGAGAGACGCGAGACGCACACGTACACTGGAAAATGACGTACAGACTTCGCGTCTCACCTGATACCGAGATGAACTTGCGGTGCATTATACGGGCTGTTCCATGTAAAATCGATCGACGCACTGTAATTTCAGTGCGAGTATTAGTGAAAACGGTAAATGGTGTTTTATTACTGTTTTTTTTTCGTAAAACGGTGTGTTTCGTGATCAGCGGGAAAAATTACATCGATATATGCTCTTGAATTGAATTTAAAAAATGCAACATTTTTTGCCATTTTTTGCTCAAACGAGTCGATCCACTAAAACGCTTGCCATTTTTTTTTCGTTTGAGATAGACACCCCAACTTGTGCTCATTCTCTTCGCAATTGTTGAGGCTTCAAAATGCCGTTTGGTTCATCGAGATACCTTGATTTTTCGATTTTTGGCAGATTTTTTAAGTCGGACCATCGATTTTCGCCAATTTTCCCATACATACCCCTTTGCGTTTTTTTTGCTGAATTTCAACATCGATTTTGAGGGTGAAGCAATCTAGCTATCGACATTTAACTTTCACCATTCTCTAAGTCTACTCAAGGGCGTCTCAAAACCCCCCCAAATAATCTATGCACGTCAATTTGGACGAAAGTTATGACCATTTGAAATTTCGACTTTTCGGGGATTCTGAAAAAGTGGCCAAAAATGACGAAAATTTTTTTTTTTCGAATTTTCGATGGTTCAACTGCCTGTTCAATGGCAAATTTTCCGCTGATCGCGAAACACACTACTTACAGAGCTGGTTAGAAAAATAACGAATTCTTTTTTTCATATCCTAGAAGATTCATAGAAAAAAGCAGCATCGAATAGCCCATACATAAAAATGTATCGCGGTTCGTACGTGCGTTTGGCGCCTTTTTTGTCGTCCGATCAGAGCCAAGATACGGTCATCGCGATCTAGGTTGTCTACGTTCAAGAAAGAAAAAAAGGAGACGGTCATCGCGAAGGGGTTCATTGGCCTCCATCAGACGTGTATGTACATATCGTTGTAATTTGCGACACAGGAGTTCATCCTTTTTTCGCGATTTTCGAAACATCGAATTCCAATTTTTACGCTTCCCGTTTTTTTCGGCATTAACGAACGAGTCTCTGACCGATCGAACGATAAATTGAGACTCAAATTGTTCGCTCAAAAAAATAACCATTGAATTAAAATGAAAAAGAACGTTCACGTTTCGTTTCACGAACTTTTGCATTTTTCACTACTAAAAAGTGGGAGAAAAAAATGCAACGCGTCATTGAAAAATCCTGAAGAATTTTTGTTATTTCGCGTCCTGCAATTAACGCCAATTATTTCTCGAGATGTTCGCTGCGATTGGCTAGCTCTACATTCCAATTGCATTTTCCTGCTGCACTTTTCGCGACGTGAATTTCGCTTAAAATGCATGGCGTACGACGATGAGAGCAACGAAAGTGCATACGCGAAAAGCACGAACGAAGCTATGCAGATGCGATCGAGGAAATTCGAAGCAGGAGACGAAACGCGTCCGCCGTACTTTTGATCATTCCTGCCATCGCATTTTATCATTTTTTTTATCAACGAAATTTCTCAATTTTCGCAAAAAAATTTCTTTTCCTCGTGCGAGAAATTGCGAGGCGATGAAAATGAACGCTGGACCCGGCAGTCTACCGCGCGTAGTAAATTCCACTTTAATTAATTTATTTACGCAAAACTTACAAATTAATAAATCGTAATTTTCGCAATAAATTTAATTTAATTAATTAATTAAAAATAAATGAACAAAAATCACGTAAACATCCGTGATCGGCAAAAAATGCTTGTGGCTTTCAACTTTATTGTATATAATGTTGAAAGCTGTGAGATAATAATTTTTATAAACGAAGATTAATTTCCAAATAAAATGACGAAAAAAATAAATAAATGATACAAGTTTTGTTTCGAATATACTCGTGATTATATATGTGTATATATATATATCGTATCGTATAAAATCGTGTAGCACGGGAGAATGTATATAGCAACGACAATGTTTACGTTTTTTGCTGCTCTCCGCGGTACACAGCGCGTGCTGCTTTGCGGCACGAGCGGGCCCCGCGGAAAGAGAGTGGAGAAAAGAATAAGAAGACAAAAAAGAGACGCAAGCGGCGGCCGCGAGGTGTAGTAGCTGAAAGCACGAGGTTCGCCGGCGGTGCGAAGGACAACGGAGCGGACAGCGGTGGGGGCATTCTTCGGGGGTCCTACCACCCCGCGATCACGCTGGTAGCCGATTTTGGTTGGTCGAACCGGAGCTGTTTTGACTTTTGTCTTATTTCTCTCAACTACGCGCGCACAAGCGCGAGCGCACACACACATCGGAAACGCACCACCACGGCGCTCTCGCGCGACTCTTTGTTGCTTCTTTTAGGCCCCACTCAGTCTCGGACCGAACTCGAAAAGGTGAAGATCGAACGCCCGAGAGCTTTTTCCCCCGTCGTTCTCGAATAATCCTCATTTCGTACGGTCTCTTTCGCGGCTCGGCGAATGTCCGCGGAAATTCCTTTTTTCTTAGTTTCTTTTTTTTCTCAATTCTCCTCTCTTCATCCGCGCGATACTTTCCCAAACGAAATGCCGATAATTGAGTGACTTTGTTACTTTTTTTTTGCCCGTCAGAGCGATCATTTCGACGGTGTTACTCGCGTCGACGTTTCCGGTTCTTTTTTTTCGTTTCGATCGCGAAATGAGCGCCACCTCGAGTCCCAGCAAGTAAGCTCTTTTTCGGACCTGCGCTTATTTGTTCCTTCGAGCGCGTCACAGCTGTGGCGCGCTTTTCATCGCCGAATCGAGATGAAAGTTCGCGGCTGATTTTCGTCTCGTTTTTTTTGTCTTTCGCGTCGTTCGGCTTTACCGATCGTTTCATTATTATTATTATTATCATGATCAGTGCGAAATTGTGACTACGAGAAAGCCCGTTGTTTGAAAATATGAAAAATGTTTTACAGACGGCGGGGCCGGAAAACTGACGGGCAGACCGGCACTTACTACAAGTGCACGTCCTGTCGATACACTAGCGACAGATATTACAACGTCATTCGTCACGAATTCAGGATTCACTCTGCGTCGTCGAGACCGCGTCGTTGCTGCGGTAATCAACCTTTTTCTTTCCTCCTCGTTTTCTCCCAATTTCGAAAGAAAAGCAGGGAACAAAATTTGAAAATCCCAACGAGAATCTTCGTCCTTCCTGCCTTTGCAATTTTTTTCGCGTCTCGGAGATGGATAAATTTTCGAAAAGCGGATACATCGATTTACGTCGAATCGCGAAGGAAAAAGTCTCTCGTTTCAATTTATACGCTTAGAAAATCGTACGATTTTGCGAGTGCCGTGCTCGACCGGAAGAAAAATCGAATTAAGGGTGAAAAAACTGTTTTCCAACGATTTCAAGCGCAAAATGACTTTTTGACGACCGTTTCTTTCTCGCGATGAAATAATCGAAAGAATCAAATCGGAGTAATCGAAAGACTTTGTTCCATTCGTGTAGATTTTCAAACGCGACGTTGAAAAAAAAAAACGAAATTTCATGCCGTTAACGGGTCATTTTTTGATGATGAAAAATCGATGAGAAAATCATCGAAAATCATCAATCTCTCTAGTTTGCATCAGATTGTTTATTATTATTCATCTCCTCGCGTTTCCTCGGTGTGCACGAGGAGCCTGCGAGACGCGAGGCTTGCCCACAGTGCCGCGCCAAACTCGCGCTCGCATCACTCGCTTTTCCCCTATGGTTTTTGTACCACAATGGGCTCTCGTTCGTACGTTCGTAGTTTGGTTACAGCGCGGATAAACCGCGACGCTGCCCGCATCTCGACTCTCGTTCTAATCAAAGTTATCTCGTTTTCCTGGACTTGGCGAACGTCTCGCTTTTCGTCTCGCCAAATCCTCCCAAATCCTCTCTCTCTCTTTCTCGGGTAATTCTTCAAGACTTTTCTCATTTCGCGTTTACCTGCCCTCCTTTTTACGAATAAATACACGCTATCGAACGATAACAATAATTTTCAAATATACAGAGTGAGGCAACAACTTTCATCAGTAGAAATATTTCCTCAAATATCGGACTTGGAAAAAAACTTTTGAAACAAAAGTTGCACAGTTCGCAGGGGCTCATAGAATGGTGGCTACGAGCTTTATCCGTGTGGAGGGGCTTTGAAGATTTCAAGGTCACCTCTATTTTTCCAAACGGGACCATCATGTTTTTTCTTCAGAATTCCATTAAAGAACCCAAAAGAAGTTCACCCACCAATTTTCAAAAAAATCCAGGCAGAAGGAAAAACATTATGGTCCCGTTTGAAAAAATAGAGGTGACCTTGAAATCTTCAAAGCGCCTCCGCACGGATGAAGCTCGTGGCCAAAAGTTTTTTTTCAAATCCGATGTTTGAGGAAATATTTTTACTGATGAAAGTTGTTGCCTCACCCTGTATATTTTTTTTTTTCATCGATTTTCAACGGTACATTGATTTCGATTTGTCGTAATTATCGCGAATCGATGTGAAACGTTGATTCGGTGTTTCGGAACGAATCGTGAGATTGTATGATTTATTCCGATTTGTTTTTTGATTTTCGTCAAATATCCGCCGATCGTTTCGTCGAAGGGAAAAATCTTTTTTTTTTCTTTCCCCGTCTCGCAGATCGGAAATTTTCGACAAAGGGCGATTATTATCTCCACTGCGAGCGGAATCATCCAAAGTCGCGAGCCGCGAATTTGATATCGAGGACAAAGTACAAGATGGTCCCGAGCGACGACGAGTCGCCGAGCAAATTCGCCGCCGAGAGCAGAGTCGAACGCCGCACTCCTTACATGCTGCGGCCTCGAGGGCACGCCCGGGCGAGTTGGACGAAGGACGAGCCGTACGAGGACAGCGATTTTTCCGACGGCTCCTCGGCGGAGACGGAAGATTCGTCGGAAGATCCGCCGAGCGCGAGTGCGGCATCCTCCCGAGAGTCTTCCGGTTACGAGACGAAAAGTTCGATTCTCGATGAAAATCAGAACGAGAAAATGGCGCCGATCGACCTACCTACGATGAGGAGTAACGAAGAATCGATATCCTCGAAGAGTACCGATTCGAACGTCGAAAACGAGACGAAAATCAAGGTCAAACGAGAAATCGGCGATTACCCGCGTTCCAAGGACGAATCGAGGGAAAAATCGTTTTTCGACGAGGCCAAATTGCCGGAATCGTTTTATCTGCCGATAAAAAAGCGCATATTGCGAAGCATCGAAAATACGAATCGGGAAAATTGCGCAAAGATCGATCGTTCGCGTCGAAGAATCGACAAGGAGAACGAGGATGGCAGGGTCATCGTCAGCGCCGATCCTCGCATCAGCTGGCACGACTTTACGCGGCTTCATCGAGAGTACTTTGAGAGTCTCTTGTCGGATCGATCGATGCTCGATCGATTTCGATACGTCGAGTGAACGCCGTTTCGAAAAAATCGAGTACAAGTCCGCCCAAAGAATTCGAGATCGTCTCTCAAGCACGACGAAGACTGAATATCGTCTTTTCTTATTTCGCAAAAAAAAAAAAACAACGCGAAAAAGAATGGAAACGAGAACGAGGCAGACGCTCGTTTGAAATATCCCTTAAATTATTTTGCAACCCCGAGAGATTTATCAACTTCCGTTTTTGGTCCATCCACATCCGCAGATTTTTCAAGGCATTTTTTAATACGATTTTACCACATATACAGCGAGAGCAACCGGCCACAAAATCATCGTGTCGAAATAACAACGATTTTCTATCATTTCGAAAAAAAAAAACACCCGTTTAATCGCACGAACCGTCACGAATCATGTTGGAAAAATAGCCACACGCTCATTGCCATTTTTTCCTCAACGTACCGAGCCAGACGCAACAAAGTCATTCAAAAAAAAACAATTGAAGGGTTTTTCCAAAAAATCATGTCTCGAAACTTCACCAATGGCACTGAAATTTCTTTTTTTTCCTCCATGGATTTTAACATTTTACTTTTGCCGAGCATGTCGGGCGTCGAGCGTCTCCGTCACCGTAATTACGATACAAAATTCGACACAATTATTCCCAACACAGTAATGTAATTTTCTACGTTTTTTCTTCTTCTTTTTTTTTATACAGCCGATGCACGAAGTAATAAACGAATTTCGTGATACGATATTGCTTTTATCTATTTTTTTTCTCAATTTTATTCGCAACTCGATCTTTCGATTCACGAGAGATTCGCGATGCGAGTCTTGATGCGATTATTCGGTGAGTGCGGCTCTAATGACTGATAACGAAGGATTGTCCGGTTCGTTAGCGAGCATTCGCCGGTATGAGCGTCGGAGATAATCCCTGATGCCTGCGGGGCTTCGTGGCCGTTATCATTCTCACATACGCTCTATCGATAATCGGCGAAAAAAACCGCTTTTTCTCCAATTTCCTCAACGACGTCGAAATTCGATGAAAAGAATTTTTTTTCATCACGGGTAAAAGTCCATCGGTATTCAACGGATTGCCCATCGAATTCGACGATCGATCCATCTCGTGAGTATCACTGGCATCCGGCATATCTCAAGTGCCCTTACAAGCCCCGTTAAAAATTGAAAAGCAACAAAAATACTCATTCGATGCTTTTTCGTTTCTACCCCTGACTCAAAAACCCCAATTTATTTATTAAGTATTTTAGTCTTTGTAATTTAAGTATTTTTTTAATGTACAGGAATTTTTGCCTTACAGGTGAAATCGCAAAGAATCGTGTTGGAAAGGGCGCTGGAAGCTGCGGGCGTTGCGGGAACTAACTACATTTACTCGCGTGTGCCGCGAGAGAGAAGGGATTCCCCGCGGTAGAACGCCGAGGTTCGAGGGATCCTCGCGTTCGATATCACCGACGGCGAATTTTAGACGGCAAGAGGGAGGAAGCGAAGAACCTGGCGGTGAATTAGACGGTTCGTCCTTTCGAAATGTAATTTACGTTTCCACGATACTCTACGGAGAAGGAGGACGGAGGACGGACGGATACAGACTGTCAGTCTGCATCCAGATTCGCGCGAATTTTGCCCTCGAATTCAGTCATCAGAATTCGAATGGAAGGTTTATCAATTGTCTCCGTGATACTCGATCTTGCCGACGTTTATTTACGCCAGAAACGTGGGGGTTTTTTTTTCGATTGACTTTAATGATCTTCCGGATGCTGCGAGGATATTTTCGCAACTTTTGCCAAAAATACGCTTCGCGTTGCGCTCGAATCCGCGATATTCTCGTTTCAAATGAAATGTTTGCGTTTGGGGCTTTCGGGTGGGAATAATTATCGTAACGAGCCACTCGCCGGTTCGCATAAAACTTTGTGCCCCGACGTACTCTCTCCTCTCGTGTTATTCAAGTGCCCTGTCATTCCGCCGAGAGAATAACCGCTTTGTAACAGCCAACGAGAGCTTCCGCCGTATCAGGTTCCATTGAAAACTTTGTCGTCGGATTTACCGCCGTAAATCCGTCTCCGTGCACTCTGGATAATGTCGCATTTTCTTGTTTTTTGTAATCAAGGATGGGAGAAAAAAAAATTCAATCTCGGGAGATGTTTTTTTTTCTCATCCAAGGGCATTTTCGGCGAGGAACGAAGATGAAATCGCAAAATTTCATGAAAAGTCCCTCGTTTTCTTTTCTGCCATTTTTTCTCAGAGAGAATTAACGAAATTTTGTCGAAAAAAAAAAAGTTTTCCCCATCGAGCTCGCGAGATAAATTTAGCCGCGGAGGGGACATTTTTTATTGTTTTCGGATATGAATTTCCGTGAGCGTGTGTACGCACTTGTTCGCGCTGGAAGAACGCGTGGGAAAAAAGACAAAAGGGCCGAGGGTGAAGAGAGAGAGAGAAAGAGAGCCGCCGAGTAGAGCAGCAGGGGATGTTCGAGGGTGATTTCCAAGGCGAAGCAGCGACAGAATGTCGCCACGAGATATTGGCGAATACAAGGAGGAAAATCGCGGACGCATGCGCCTCGATCTCAATTCCCGGCAAACGAGCGCAACGCTACTGTTTTTTGGAATGTTTTCAACAAAAGTCGCCGCACTTGTCGCTCCTCTCTTATCTCGCCGAGTTCTCTACGAAATTTCCCTTCGATTTCTTTCCCTCCCCCCGAAATTATCGGACTAAAAATCACAGTGGGAAATTATACATTCGCTGCTAAAGTGTATCGAGAAGCAAAAAGAAATTACACATTTTCGAAAGATTCCGAAGAATTTAGGGATCTTTTTTTTTTAAAGAAACGTTAAAAATTTCGCGAAGAAATGGAGAAAATCATCGAAGAAGACGCTGCTCCTCGAATCGAGGACGAAACTCGGACGGATTTGCACGAACGGTAGCGATAAATATTTGATATTCCATTTTTCGCCCTCTACTGACGAAAATATTTTAGTGAAATTTCCACAGCTCACTGCACGATTTACTCAGCGAGCTTTGCACGAGCACTTGCTATTTAAATTGCATATTTCTGTTTTTCCCGAGGTAATCGACGATAATTATTATTTTACTCGAAAAAAATGCAGGATGTGCCTTCAAAATCTCCTTCATCTTCTCTTATTTGTCCTAGGATCGGATTGCGCCGTTTCGAAATCGTTCTCGACGATTCTCAGCACGTGTACTACAGCGGAAAATTCATATCCGGCGAGGTTCACCTGGATTTGCAAGACCCGATCGACGCTCTCAGTGAGTAATTATATTAAAATTATTTTATTCGAAAAAAAAAGTTTCGAAAGTGGAACGACGCTCGCGAATCTCATTGTCATCGATTTTTCGTCATTATTTCACGATGAAATTTCGAATTCACCGCGAGAGCGCTCTTCATCGAATAATAAAGCCTCGGGACGAGCACGAAACCCTCGTTGCGATGCTCTTTTACGATATTCACTCGCTAATGTAGTACATGGTGTACGTTAAAATTTCTTCCAACGTTGCATTTCTTTTTTTGCGATTAAATATCGAAGGCATTGTCGGAACAAGGCGAACGCGAGCTTTACATCCATTTCCCGTTGTTTATTAAAGCGGGAGGCAAAATTTTGCGCAAAATCACTTTGGCCGGGACATTTTACTGCCGAGGAAGGAGAATCCGCTTTGCAACGTAAATTCACCGTCGTGAAATAATAATTATACTTTCCTCCCACAAACCGAGAGATTTCTCATAATTTATGCATCTTCCGACTGAAGGATCCGTATTTAATACCGTATTATACATTTTTACAAAAAAAACCGGAAAGGTTTGAAGCTAAAGTGCAAAGGAGAGGCTCACGTGTACTTTACCAATCGATCGGCGGGATTTCGGCGGAGATTCGCAGCGGAGGAAACTTATCTTCACGAAGAGATTCATCTGCAGGGTGGTTAGTAGAGGAAATTAAAAAAAAACCATTTTTCTTTGGACTCTATTTTTTCGTTTTTAATTCTTCTTCGTTTTCCCTCCGTACCTAGATGGAATTTCGGCAATAAAAATCGCCAGCGGTGTTTACCCCTTCAGTGTGAAAGTGCCGGAAAATTCGCCGTGCAGTTTCGAGGGCCGATACGGACGCGTTCGTTATTCCGTCCGAGCTTGCCTCGAAATGACGGAGGCTCGCATTTGCACCACCGACTTGTTGGCTTTCACGGTTGCTCCCATTTTCGATCTCAATGACGATCATTTAGCACCGGTAATTTCGATAATACGCTATATCTATCGCACTGTTTCGATGATGCAAAGACTCGATCTCTTTTCGCTTGTTTTTTTCACAAAGTTACCCATGAGCGAGACGCTGTCCAAGACTTTTATGGGCCAGAGCGAACCCCTGACCATGTCAGCTTTTATTCCGGTTCGCGGTTACGTTCCGGGCCAAACTATACCGCTGAAAATTACACTCAGGAACACGTCGCATGTTGACGTCAAGAAGCTCCGGATCGTCTTTAAAAAGGTCGGCAAATACCTCCTCACAAAGATCGTTTCTGATCGTCCGCAGTTCATTTATGAAAAATCAATGAAATTAGAAATTAAATAGAAATTAAATCCCACCACGATCGCGAATTATTATCGTTATTAGCAAATAATAGTGAAAATAAAATAAAATAAAATAAAATAATGTAAAAAGAATCATTGGGAAATGAGAAAAAAAGGGATCCTCGAATAATGAACAAATTGTTGCGGTTTAGGTGGTTCTCTGTCGCTCGTCCGAGAAAGTCCGGAAGCACTATCGTAGAAATTAAATCCGAGCCCGATCGCGAATTATTATCGTTATTATTACACTTTCGGTGCTGTCGCGTGCTGAATCATCGAACTAACGACCTAATTACCTAATAATAATTAGTCCAAACCTGATTGTGAAAAAAAATCATTGGGAAATGAGAAAAAAAAGGATCCTCGAATAATGAACAAATTGTTGCGGTTTAGGTGGTTCTCTATCGCTCCTCCGAGAAAGTCCGGAAGCACTATCGTAGAAATTAAATCCCAGCCCGATCGCGAATTATTATCGTTATTATTACACTTTCGGTGCTGTCGCGTGCTGAATCGTCGAACTAACGACCTAATTCCCTAATAATTAGTCCAAACCTGATTGTGAAAAAAAAATCATTGGGAAATGAGAAAAAAACAGGGATCCTCGAATAATGCACAAATTGTTGCGGTTTAGGTGGTTCTCTATCGCTCCTCCGAGAAAGTCCGGAAGCACTATCGTAGAAATTAAATCCCAGCCCGATCGCGAATTATTATCGTTATTATTACACTTTCGGTGCTGTCGCGTGCTGAATCGTCGAACTAACGACCTAATTCCCTAATAATTAGTCCAAACCTGATTGTGAAAAAAAAATCATTGGGAAATGAGAAAAAAACAGGGATCCTCGAATAATGAACAAATTGTTGCGGTTTAGGTGGTTCTCTATCGCTCCTCCGAGAAAGTCCGGAAGCACTATCGTAGAAATTAAATCCCAGCCCGATCGCGAATTATTATCGTTATTATTACACTTTCGGTGCTGTCGCGTGCTGAATCGTCGAACTAACGACCTAATTCCCTAATAATTAGTCCAAACCTGATTGTGAAAAAAAAATCATTGGGAAATGAGAAAAAAACAGGGATCCTCGAATAATGAACAAATTGTTGCGGTTTAGGTGGTTCTCTATCGCTCCTCCGAGAAAGTCCGGAAGCACAAGGAGATCATCGTGGAGATCGAGCAGCCCGTCGATCGTAGAACCGACGAGTACGAGGCCAACGTCGACGTACCGGCGGTACCGCCGTCGGGCGCGATTTGCAGTCTAATCGACGTTCGTTACACACTCAAGGTCGAGGCTTTCGTCGACGTTACCGAGTGGTACTACAGAATGTTTCACAAAAATCTCAAGATAAGGACGCGGGTGATGGTCGGCTCGGTGCCACTGTCGAATTACGAGGACCCGCAGGAGTCGAGCGACGAGTCGGCGTGCGACCCGACGACGAAAAACGCCAAATCGCTCGTCGACGCGTCGAGAGACGGGAGCAACGCTCGTGAAACCAGGTCGATCTTCATCAACGACGACACCCCCGGGAGAAGCAAATCCGAGCGTGAGTATCGCGACTATCTTCGTCCTTTTCGTCCTTTATTTGTTTTCGTTTCGATAATTTACGTTCCACTTTGTCTCGTCGATGAAAAATGTCGACTTTGCGACGTTGATGAAAATTAAAGGCAAGTATCAGAAGAGTCGAATCTATCGGTCTTCGAAGCCGGATCGTGACGATCCGACCGGAGATGAGGGCGACAGCGACGGCGAGGTTCAGCCCTATTCGCCCATGTATCGGGTCTACAAGTTCGGAGATTCCAGATAGAGGAGGCTCTCGTCAGCATTTAACGAACAGCCGATGATCTAATTAGCGATCGACGCGCCGCTCGACCGCGTTTTACCGCTACGCCTTTTATTTCCATGTTTTCTTTTTTTCTTCATCAATTTCTCTCGTTCGTAACGAGACCAACGTCAGCGATAAATGTTATCTCGATGTTGAAACAAAATTTCCATCGCTCGGCGATCGTCTCAAACTCGGGAAGGTTCTGTACATTCTCTCGCGATACTCTGGGACGTTACGAAAGTTTGCAAAATTTTATCAAAGCTCCCCCTCGCGAGGGATGCGAGTTATTATTGATTTTTCATCGCGGCGTTCAATTAAAATGGTAAACGTTGGAAATATTTAATAACAGAGTACACTGGACCCTCACAGAGGTCTGTTTGAGGGATGCTGTGGGTTTGAAATGTTGAAAACTAAAGGGAAATTTTTCTCACTGGCAATATTGCAAAATCGTTGGAAATTCTGTTTTACGCTCCAACGAGGAATCATACAATTTCCGATGTCTGATTGAGACTCGAGCAATTAAATAATCACTGCCTGTTCCTCGGGGCCAAGCAATTTCCATCAACTTGCGGCTCTTTGTGCTCGTTCGCAACGCGGATGAATTTCTCTGGTTTCTCAAGGGCTTTTTCACGATATCTCTAATTCCGCAATCAACGAAACGTTCAGTGTGGGCAATGTTTACGCAATTTATTGAAAATACGTATTCCAGTAGGATTAATTGATAATAATTATCGGAAAAATGACAATAAGTGCTGTCGCGACTGACGCGGAACACGAATAAACAAATTTTAATGTCTGATGAAATTTATCTCTACATTTTTCATTCTATTATTTATCAATTATCTCTCATCAAAATTTCACGAGTTGTCACGAAAATTGGCAAATTTTTTCAGCTTTTTCGAAAATATCAATGATATTGGAAAACGTCGACTTTGCAGGATGGCGTGAACGTCGCAATTTGCTCTTTACCCGAACCTTGGCGCAAAGTACTTGTAATTTCGTCGATATATCAGATGCAAAATGGGAAACAGCTTGGTCTGAGAAAATCAATCGTATCGGTGTCGAGCTTTGATCGAGAAGCTCTCAAAACCTCTCGAATCTGGAATGCCTCAAACCGGAAACTGGAGTAAGAAGACCACATCACAGAGACGGGACATCTCCAATCTTTGGAGATTTCAATCGATTCGACTTGATCTTGTACGTTTGCCGCTAATTATTTCTGACTGACGAAGCTTTCACGTTCCATCAGTATACTAATTAATTTGCATCGCGACTTTGGCAAACGCGAAAAAAATTCTAAACCCATATTATTCGCATAATCCAAGAAAATACCAAGTTCCGGAACTTTAAAATCACCATTCTCGATCGCAAATTTTCTGCTGATTAAAAAACTTATCGAGTTTTGTGCGAAAACGCGAAATTTCAGTGAAAAAACGCAAAAAAGAGACATTATTTCGAGTTTTCAATGAAACATCGGTGTGTTTCGTATTCAGTAGGAAAAAATACATCGATGTAGATTTTTTGCATCGAATTTGAAGTCTCCAGCAAGTTGGAATATTCAGGCGACTTTGGCGCCGTCTGGCGAGATGACGGTGTACTAAGCGCGATTCAACGCGACGCTGAGGAACGTATACAGTTTTGCATAGTCGCTGCAACTTGCGAAGAGAGATCTACTGGACGGAAGGGGGGGGGGGTATGGGAGAACGATGAATTGGAAATTTGTTTGGCGAATCGCGTCTAGATCCGCTGACTCGACCGCGGGCCAAAGTTTCGTAAAGTCGTGGCGAATTTGCCGACAGGACGAAATAGAAACAGGAGGCAGAATTTGAGGAGGGTACACGCGAAGATCGCGACTCGACCAATTTCGTTATTGCTTCGCGAAGCTGCGTGAATCGGTATGCGCGTTGGTCCGCTCTGCCGCCATACTCCCGATTCCGCTGCACACTTTGAACGACCCTCATGTATTATGATTATATGCAATAATTGCAAAATGTTGTCAATTTTCATGCGGATTCTTAGACTTTTGCGAATGATAGTCAATCGCGCGTTGCACGAACGCGAGATTCGATATGAAAAAATGTCGTTGGCTACTTATGGTTTTTTCGATTCAAGACTTTTGCGACTTTTTTCTTTCGTGAGGATCGGAAAAAAGACGCGAAGAACGATCAATCCTATCATTCGAGATTGCGTGTTTGTTTTGGAAAGAAATTTCTAAGAAATGACGAAATGGTACTCGCCGCGTGATCCATCCCGGTCTTATGCGTCTCTCCGATGGGACGTCCCTTTGATGTCAATTTTCTCCTCGTGATATTGATGTTGCAAAAATTTCATCGCCTCCGGAATCGCAGAGCATAGTTTAGTTTCTTCTTGTCCACTTATGGCGTTTTGAATAGTTATCACTTACAATCGATCGCTCAATCGAGCGCCGATGATTTCTTGACTGTCCGAATTTTTTCGACTGACTGATAAAATGGCGCGGCGACGAACAGCGCTGCGGCTGGCGGGAAAAACACTGGCGCCACTGTCCCTCTGTTTGCAAATGTAACGTGAAAGCAGAGTGTCCCGAATGGCAAGGTAGACATTTTTCTTACCGACCGTCGATTTTCTCACAGCTTTTATTTTTTTCCGCGCTGTAGAGAGGAGCGCTGTCGCGTATTTCCGTACATCGGAAGATGGCGCCACGCGTTTTGGACAAACGTTCACCATTGGTGAAATTTGAAAAACCCGAGCGGGGGGGATTACCGAAGCGGTTCCGCGTTACCGCGTACTCCGTGCGTATGTCAACGGATAGTTTATAACGGTGTTCTCTCATACACAAGTTCGCGATTTTACGAGATAACCGGAAAGTTTGAAAGTTTTAGCGACGAAAAAGATATGTCCGGTGAAACGTAGACGGTGGTTATCCATTCCAGGATATTATACCGTTACACGATTTTTCGCAGGAAAATAACAACGAATTTTGAAAAATCCTCCGGCGGTGCTTCCACACGCGCTTTTTTCTCCAATCGCACCCGAGTGCGTTGTAAAATACGAATAATCCGAAAAGAACAAACATGTCATCGTCACTTTCGGTGCTCGCCACTCACGACGAGCTCGTGCGATGTACGAACGTTCTCGTCAATGGTTCCTGCGAAGAAGGTTAGAAAATCTCGATAGTTTTCGAATGGAAAAAAAACGCTACTCTCGCCATATTTCAATCGTATTTCGCGTCTTTCGTCTTCTAACGGAAACCTCTTCATATTTTACCGCAGAGTTTCTCCAGTTTGCTCTGAATCAGGAGGAAGTACGTCAAAAATGGTTAGCCTCGGTTCAAGAGTGCCAGCGGCTTCATTCCGCGCTGGAAAAAGCTCATCACGAGTCGACCGATCTCGAGAGAAAGCTGAGTCACGCGCGACGACTGTTGGACGAGGAGAAGCGGAGACGAAGGATCGCCGAAGAGCAGAGAAATTCACTGGTGAATATTTTTATCCTCTGAACGATAATTACCGTGAAAAAAAAGAAAACTCCCTTACCGACATTTCAGGAGAGACAAATCGCTCTGGCGAGAGACTTGCTCTTCAACGACGGCGGCAGAAACTTGAACGACGAGACTCGGGAGAAGCTTCAGTTTCTCAATAACACTACTCTCAACGGTAGAAACAGTAACGCGCACGTTAAAGACTCGCGCAACAACGACAAGTGAGTTTGACGAGAAGCTTGTAATTACGTCGACGCTGGACGAGAAAAACACGAGAAATTGCGCTTTTCAGACTGAATACAATCGCGGAGCTGGACTCCACCGGTTCGCTCTTGAGCGATCTCAGCTGTTTCTCCAAATCCGAGGACGACCTTGACGCGAGCGCCATGTTGAACCAGACTCACAAGAAGCGCGAGTGGAAGGAGCACAGACCGAGCGGCGAATATTCCGCCAAGAAAAGAAGGAGCGCTTTGCACAAAATCGCCGAACTCAATACTTCGGACAAAATTGTGGCGACGACGACCCTGACGATGCCCAAGGACGGCACGATAACGGCCTCTTCGGTCATCGAAGCCATTCCCGCGGATGAAAATCAAGATCCGCAATTGCACAGTTCACGAAAGAGGAGAAAGAGCGGTGATCGCAGTCGAACGAAAATCGTCGCGTTGGATACCAACGATATACTCATAACCAACACAAAGGTGAGCTTGGAAAAAAAAATTGATTCGAATTTTTCAAATATCTTTGAACATAGTCTCTCGAATGATAAATTTTGCCGCAATATGTGACTCGAAATTGTTTGCGATACAATTTTTCATAGCCCTCCGCTCCATTGGCCGAGATAATGACATCCGGTTCAGAGTCCGAGGGCATATTCAAACCGAGTCCCAACATCGGTGGCTACACGCTGAACACAAAGACGACACGAGGACACAGCTTCACCGCAAAGACGGTGATAAAACCTGAAATTTGTTCTCCATGCGGCAAAAGGTACGAAAACAAAGTGCATTGAATTCTCAAACGAGAGAGGAGAGTATCGCTGATGCGCTTATTTTTTCTTCCTTGTTTCGCCAGGATAAGATTCGGAAAAGTGGCCTTGAAATGTCGCGATTGCCGCGCGACGGCTCACACAGAGTGCAAAGATCTCGTTCCACTTCCGTGCGTGCCGGCAGGAAACACGCCCACTCTTCGAGGCATATCGGTAAATCCTCAATCTTTATCGATGTTTCGTTTTTTTTTTTTTTGGAAACCTCCGCGATAACGCTCACTTTGCGCATTTTGCGCGACGAAAGCATTTCAACGTTTCGTAAATTCTCGTGTTTTGTTCGAAAGAGAAAAAACGACGGCTTTTGTTTTCTTTGTCAAAAAGGGAACGATCGCCGATTATACGCCAATGATACCGCCGATGGTGCCGTCGTTGGTAGTTCATTGCATAAACGAGGTTGAATTGCGCGGTATGAGCGAGCAGGGTCTGTACAGAGTAAACGGTGGCTCGTCGGAGGTCAAGTGTCTCAAGGAGAAGTTCCTCAAGGGCAAAGGAGCGCCGAATCTCAACGAGGTTGACATCGCGACCATCTGCTCGACCCTCAAGGACTTTTTGAGGTCGTTGCGCGAGCCCCTCATCACCGTTGGACTGTGGGCGGATTTCGTCCGCGCTACGACCATATCCGACAAGCAGGACGCCGATGCGGCGCTCTATCAAGCGATATCGGAGCTTCCGCAGCCGAATCGCGACACTCTCGCCTTTTTGATTCTCCATTTGCAGCGAATATCGAGCACGCCGGAGTGCAAAATGCCGATAACGAATCTCGCCAAGGTTTTCGGGCCTACTCTCGTTGGTTACAGCTGCCAGGAGCCCTCGCCGACCTCGATGCTCAGCGAAACGAAGAACCAAGTCGCGGTGAGTCGCGTTTCACCACCAACGAAATTTTCCAAAATTCACCTTCGCCAACTTTTTCACCTTTTTTTTCTCACGAAATTCACCGGCAGATCGTCGAGAACCTGCTCAAGATACCCTCGGACTATTGGGCCAATTTTGTCAACCCCGAGTGTCTGAACGGCCTTGGAACGCCGAAAACCGGCGAGCTGAGACACACACCGTCGACAGAGTCGCTTCTCAAGCGAACAACGTCCCGTGGTTTCTTCAATACTCCGCTCGGTTCCGGGTAAGTCGATAAATCGCGGCAAAAAATTCTCTCGCCTTCTCTCGTCACGTGATCATTGTGAAAAAAATTGTCTTTTTTGTTTGTTTCGAAATTCACAGCCGGACATTCTTGAGGAAAAACAAAAAGTACTTCGCCACGCCACCGTCAAGGTCAGGCTTTTAAAACGCATAGAAATTTTATCGATTAATATATATCATATATAAAACACGCGTGGGCACCGGCAACGGCTCTTCTCTTAAATTATTTCGGCGGGGGTATTTTTTTAAAAGCTCGACAAAATGGGAAAGAAGCCTCGTTTTGTATAAACGTTCGTTTATAAATTCGCATCGCAAAAATTTCATGAATTAATCCCGTTCCCTCGGCGGAAGCAGATCGGAAAATTGCCTCTTTTTTCTTTTATCTTCGTACGTTATAGGGATGGTAGTAGCGATGATTGAAAAGAAAAGATCGATGTCGGAACGGAAGTTGTTTGTTCGTCAAGATAAAAGCGCCGAGATTGTCGCAAAACTCGTACGATCCCGTGGGGAAAATTCGCGGCGCGAGAAAAGTCGCCTTTCGCCGATGTTTTTTCCCTTCGTGAAATAAACGCAGAAAAACGTGTCTTTGTGAACGATTACCTCATTCGTTTTTTATCAACATCGCGCTCGCTATAAATGTACTCAACGATAATTTATCGAATAAAATATTAATTTTGCACACAAGCCCGACCGATCGTTTCTCGCTTCGGGCGACACGCGCGGGAGGAACGCAGGGGCTCGTCAATTTTCGTGCACCTTCGTGCACGATTTTTCCTTCAATTCCCAGCACGACTCCCAAAATAATTTCAGCCTGTCGTCGCCGTTTGAGCAAAAGTGCCGAAAGTCCTGGATGATTTTCTTCTGGAAGGTCTCGTCGCCGGCCGACGTCGAGATCGACTTCCATTTTCGACTCACCATGTGATTCCACGACCACAAAAATCCCATCTGAGCGAAGATGGAAGAAGGGAGATGAAAAAAAAAGAAAACGCGGGAAAATCGCGACTGACAAATTCATCGAGTCTCTCCTCACCCTTCGGTCCATGCTGTAATCGTCCTTGTTTTTTCCGCTAACGTGTCGCGTTATGTAAGCCTCGTGCGGGCTCGGCTGGTCCGGATGCACCGGATAACGCTTCTGTCCGGCCGTTCTCCTGACGACGCTCGTACCGGTGCGCGGTCTCGGCCTCGCTGACATCATCGACGGCACGAGGACAAACACGTTCCCCGTTATGTGAACGTACTGATGATCGTTCTCGTTACTCTCCAGCTGGCAGGGTATAAAACCGAATCTCCGGAGGATCGCCTCCTGGAGGAGAAACAAACGCTGCGCGTACGTGTCCTCGCGAAATTCTGAAAAGTACGACAATCACCGCGTTGAAGGGAAAAAAACGATGCTCGTTCGTTTCTCTCGACTTTTAAGATTTCCCGAGTGATTTCAGAAACGTTCAACGAAATTCGGCATTTTCTTGACCTTCGAACAGATACAGTTTGTTCGTCATCAGGCACTCGGTGTCCAGCGGTATGAAAATTGGCCCGCGAAGCGGATCGCTCTTCAGGGTGTAAGGAAGGGCCAAAAGATCGCTGGGTATGGGCACGACTTGGATTCCGCACATTTGGGCCTTTCGCTGCCAGACGAAAATCTGCGCGGTTTTTCGAGGGAGAAGAAAAAAAACGCATAAAAGCCGAAGATCGAAGGGATCCGAAGGGGGGGAGGCGTTTCTCTCTGTCTCTCAACTCACGAGATCGGCAACGATGCTTCCGGAGGATGCGACCCACTGGACGACGAGCTCGTACGATCGATCACTTTGGAACAAAGATTGATATCTCAAATGTCCCCATTCTATTCTGTCGCTTCGATTGTTCAGGTCAATGTCCAAATGCGTGTGTTTGTAAGCCGGAACTGAAACGCAACGAAAGACCCTCCATGAAAAAGCCACGAGGTTTCAAGGATGAATCTCATCGGCGCGATTTTACCGGTCCAGTCGTCGCTCGTGTCGGTAACGTCGAGATCGTCGCGCAAAAACGCTGGAATGTTCGACTCGTCGATGGCTTCGGAGCTCGGTATCGATATCGGATTCGTGACGCTCGACAATGTTGCCGCACTGATCGCCGGCTCGCACCATCCTTTCGGCGCCCTCGTTTCAACCTCGACCCACTCGTTCTCGAAACTCTGAAGATCGCAGAGAGGCGGCGAGTAGTCGGCAGCTGCGCCGGAGAACATGCGGAAGGAACAAACACGGGGATTCTAGCGAAATTTCCGTCGATTTGATCGCGAAAAACGAAAAAACATTCACACCTTTTTGCGCATCCTTGTCTTGAACGACGTGATAGAGATAAAATCCCAGGATGAAGGGTTTTGAGAAATCACCGGAAGCGTGACAAATCAAACGATCCGATATCATACTCTGAAATCCCACAACCGGATGTGAAAAGGAAGCATTTTTCATTTCGTTGACGAATAAACGGTCGACGATTCTTACTCTCATGATTTTAACGGCATTCTCCACCGTGACGCCACCCTCGATGTGTTTGTTGAGCCACTGTACGGCGTCGGCACTGACGAAAGTTTGACTCGGCAGTGACGGATGCTGCGTCAAAAACTCGACTCCCGTCTGCGGATGTTTCATGGCCTCCAAAATCTCGGCGTTCGCCGCGTTGCTCTTTATCCTTGCGACCTCGGCGTTGGAGCTGAAAGGAGCAGTGATGATAATCGATTTAACGAAAAATTCACGACGATGGAAGTAAATACGAAAAAGCGGTTCGCTGACTTTTCTTCGGTCACGTCCGAGTAGTCCTGCTGTCCAACCTCGAGAGCCAGCGGAAGTACGGCTTCGCTCGCCGGGGACACTCTTCCCCTGTCCATCACCTTCGAACCTGATCTAAATTCCCATGGAATTTTGAAATGAAAAAAAACGATCACGCTATCTGGAATAACTCGAAATATTTTCGACGAAATTAATTGGAGATTTTAAAAAAAGGAAAATGATGCAAGAATAGAAACAGTGAGTGGGTAAAAAAACGTCAAAAAAAACCGCAATATCGCGCTATTTCAAAGAGACCTTGCTTCATCCGGAAGCACGTTTGCAAAAAAATGGAGTTTCCGGCAAAGAATGAAAAAGACGAAAGCCGAGAGGAACGAACCTGTTTGGCACGTAGCGAGGAGTGTCGAGGATCGTACGAATAGACGCAGCGCTATTCGTCGAGTGCTTATCCTGAACAGAAAACCCCGTCACTCACTCACTTGCCACAAAAGAGAGAATGAAAACAACGGAAATGAGAAAGAAAGAGAGAAACAAAGGAAAATACACGGAGATCGCTGTGTAACGTTGAAAGACCAGAATCGCGATGCGGAAAAAATAGACGACTGAAAAAACCACGTGATCAAAAGGAAAAAGGAATTTTTCTGATAATTTTCCGTGCCGTGTCGATAATTATGGACAAATAATGCGCGTGTGAGTGAAAAGGCCACGAAAACACCAATGACAATAAACCAGCCAGCTCTGTAACGGGAGAGAAAAGAAAAAGAAAATGTGGAGAGAAGAAAGAGGGCGACAACAGAGTGCGAGGAAAGCCGACACTTTTTTTCTTTTTTGCTCGCAGATCGCTCGATTTTAAAGCGTGTCAAACCTTGGTCTAGGCTTTTCAGGTAGGCGGTTGCTTCCCAGTCGCTCCCGGAAAGGAGAACTCCCGACTAGATTCGTCTGCAAATTACGTGTTAAAACATGAATCGATAAGTACCGAGTGAATGTCAATCGCGTCGATGGCTCTACGACCGACGATCCCAGCAATTATGATTATACGGAAATTCGACAAAAAAAAAAAACAAAAACGGACAAACAAAAACCGGAAACGCGTTGCGACGTTCAAGCGACGAAAGAGAGTCAATGATTTCTCGCAGTGCGGGAAAGCGGAGAGAAAAAACGTGCGAAACAAACCGATTTATCACATGCTTACGTTTTTACGCAAAAGCGGCAAGATTAAAAAAAAAACGTTAAATCAATCAAAGCGTTCAATCCCAAATCCAGAAAATCAGCAGACTGTGCGCGTCCCCAAAGCTGAATATCACGTCGACTCGATTGGATCGTTGCGTCGGAATTGGTTTTTTTCTTTTTTCGGCGATCTTTCACCAGGCTAGAGAAACGAAGGATAAGAGAGAGAGAGAGCGAGAGAGAACGAGAGACAAAGTGCAGGAGAGGAAGTACCTGGTTAGTGAGGAATATGAGGCTCGTGCTGTGCCTGCGTCGTTCCAAATGCGTCGCGGGATCTCGATTATTATTGTCCCGCGTACCGACGCCGCCAACTGTCGGGCTCTGAAACATAGCATGCTCAACTTCCTCTCCAATACAGACTATCGAGCTATCGACGAGCTACGACGATTCTACGAGCGTACGAACAATAATATCTACGATAATTCCGCTGCTGTCGAAGCTGCGCACGCTTCCTCTACGAAGATGAGAACGCCTCGTTCCCTGTTGATGAAAAATTACTCTTTGGGAAGAAAAAGACGAAAAAAAAAACGGAGAGGAAGACACCGAAAAGTGGCGAGGATGGAAGTAAGAATAATAATCATAATTCAAATTATTCGCAACAAGCAGCAAAAATCTCGTCTACGCAACTTTCGCAAAGAAAAAAAAGGAAGAATATCGTGTTATACTCGGTGTTTCCATGCATAGTTTCGTCCTCGTGAAAAGAAAACGTGAGACAACAAAAATCGGAAAAAACACTCGTCTGAGCTTTCGATGATCTTCCAAATTTCGAATTTCCACGGAAAAACAAAAGAAGAGCCCAAAGAGAGATGCGTCTAATTCGCGGAGCAAAGGATCGTCTTCCATCGTTTTTGTTTTTCTTTTCGTTACCCAATTTTTGTTCGGATTCGGCCGACGTATCTTGTTGAGCCAGCCCTCGGCGAAACGTAGAAAACCGTCCATCAGCTGAGCCTGCTCGTGCGCCGTCGGTGGAGTGTAAAGGTCGCACCTGGACGAACCTTCCAATATTCTGCGGGTCGCCACGTTGGTCAGAGGCAGCAAAAACATTCGAAATCTCCAATACTTCAGAGCCTGGACGAAAAAAAAAAGATTATTACCGACGAAATATCGTTTATTTTTCTTTTTTTTTTGTTCATTCGTCACCTCGGCCAGAGCAAAATCCGTATCTCCCCTCGTGCATATGTAATGATCGAGATAATTCCAATTGTAATTTTCGAGCTTTTCCGTCGTAAAGGACACCCAGGATACCTCGTAAGTGTCGTGGTGCGGGGCGTGAAACCGGTATCGATAATGTATATTGAACGGTGGGTAAGGATGACTGAAAAACAAAAACAAAAGAATCTCGATTGAAACTCCATTGATAATGTAGGTTTTTTCCATGAAAATTCTCACCGAGGCCTGTATCTGGTGACGGTAATGGAGTTTCCGCAGAGCGATATCTTGTGAAAAATCCTGCCGATGCTCAATAAATATTCTTCCTTCGGTTCGGACTCGGTTTGCCTCCCCCGCATTACCGAGCTGACGGGCGGCGCGTTGTTACTTCCGGGTGTCGTTGATTTTTGATTGTTGATCGACGGAATGATGATCAACTGAAAACCCTTTGTGGCAAAAAAACGATGAAAGTGTAGGTTTTTTTTCCATTTTTGCGTGTACTCGATGCGAATCGTGATGAGGTTATAGCGCACCTGTGCTAAACGCTGAGAAACGAGTTCTCTGAAAACTTCGGCGGTCGTAAGGGGCTTTTTGTAGATCGCCCTCTGCTGGGCAAAGTCGGCGTTAACGTCGTCCGGCAGTAAATTATAATCCGAGACCAAATAGTCATTCTGGAGGCTCCTCTTGTCGGGAAAATAATCCGTCGTGATGGGCAAACACGCCGGTATCGTCAGAGACTTCCAGTCGACGCCTGTTTGTTGGTTAAAAACGATCGATAAATCGATATATCCCACTGCCGGAAACGGAACGTTCCAAGCAACATTGCCAACCCAGATACTTTGATACATCGATGGTTATGTACAACATGATACAAAGATACGTTCAGTTCACTTCGAAGTGCATATGATGCGACAATTCACACGAAAATTTGAAAAAAAAAAACGACATAATTCATTCATTCGGTGTTTAATGAAAATAGAAAAATGTCCTAATTGACAAAAAAATCAACTGTCGATTATTCGTGTAGTAATCGATGGAAAACAAAAATGAGCAAAGTAGGGTTAAACGATCAAGAATGATTGTGCGTTGAAATGAAAATGTTCCCAGTGTAGATACGACAGTAGCGACAGACGAGACGACGGAGAAGATCGTAACGACGATATCGGTTGACGAAAGATCGAAGAAGAAAGCGAAACGAGGAAGCTCAAAGACGAGGAGGAAATCTTCAAGCCCAACGAAATAACGAGTAAGGGTTTAATTACAGGGGTTGTTTTTTTTCTTGTTTTACAAAAGAAATATGCAGGTGCGTGAAACTTGGACACGGTGGAGAGGTAAAGCCCCGCCTCGTATTGTATTTACACGATACGGTGTGAACGCACATGCTTGAGAAAATGACAAACAAATGTTAGACAAAACCTACCGAAAAATCTACAGTAGTGACAGACACGTTTTCATTTTTTTTTTTTTCTCGTGGAGAATCAAGAAACGTGTGGGACATTCGTTAGCTATCTACGGACCAATACTGCAAAAACAAGTGTGAAAGAAAAAGAAGAGGAAAATTCGATCGAACCCTCGGTAATGTTTTGCTCTAACCTATAATCGCTGTTTTTTTTTTTACGCGTGACATCACAGTTGCACAGCGCAAGCGCATCAATACGTCCCGCGTTGCGTCCCAACGAGACGTAGCACAGACGCAGCCCACAGCATGGAAATAAATTTGATAGACATTAAAATCACGTGGCTGCAATAATAAGGGACACGTGAAAAATGAAAAAAAAAAACGGAAAATCGATTCGTCGAACGCTGAAAATTTCAGCATCAACGGCGGTGTTCTCGTTTCGAAAACAGTTGTGAAAATACGAGGACTCGACGGCCTCGTCTCGTTTTTAACTTGCCAACATTTTTTTCTCGATTTACGACTGAATTTCGTAAATGCGATTCGAGCGAACAAAGACGGCATTGAAAAGTCATCATGCGTACGATCCTTGCGTGTTGATGCGACACGAGGCAAACGATGCTTCCATTATGAATTATCGGATAATCATTGCGGTTTTTTTGTGCGTGAATCAACGAGAATCAAAATGACGATCGAAAGAAAAAAAAAACGATGAACGAGGCACCAAATTCGATATCGAGCGGTTTGCGTATGTTTTTGCCACTGTGAGATTGAATTTCGAAAGTTTTTGAAACATCGTTCTCCGTCGATAAGACAAATGACGAGCGAACCTGTCGTGAGCGCGGGAGTCCACTCTTGTTCGCCGGTGGCGCCCCACAAGAGGGTCAAACTTTTGTTGATCGCCGGCAAGCCGGACTGTCCGTATTTGTCGACGTTGGCCAGCGGAAGACTCGGCTTTTGCGGTTTTCCTTTACCATCTGTCGGTAAAATTTGCCTGTTTTCTTCTTTACCGACGGACATTTATGACGCGCGAAATCGCGCGGACTTACGATCGTAAAAACCAGTCTGCGACGCCGAGCGAGAGATCGGACCTTGCGACGACGACGTCAGGTCCACCGGCGAATCGCTCACCGTCAACGTCGATTCCACCTGACGATCGGGCCTCGACTGCGCCGGTACAGCTTGATAATGATGCTGCTGTATGAGTACACCGGTAGGACCTACGTGGGACGTTTGAAAAGAGAAGAAATCCACGTTTTCAACCGTATTTTCATGCTCTCTCTCTCTTTTGTCTCATCGAAAATATTCGCGTTGATTCGGCAGTGTGACCTTTTGGAAATATGTGAGTCCATCGGCGTCTGTTGCTCGTCAGTTTGATGGTCACGTGCGATGGATCAAAGGGATTTATCAAAGCTCTCCCGGGTCGATGGAGGTTGGCCGGTTGAGCGCTCGAGTTTGTCGGACTTCCGGCGCTCCCTACTACCGGCCGGAACGGCGGAGAAATTTCACTATCGATCACGTCGCTCTTCGTCGAAATTCTCGTCCCCACTGGTAACAACGATATGAGCAAAAAAATCGAAATCGCGTCAATTTGAAAAAAAAACAAAACGTTCGATACCGAGGACTTGCGCGTCTGAACTTCCTCTCGCGACATCGTCGCTTCTGTAGGGAATGGAAATGGCGGCACTCCGCGTGGCAGTGACCGGCGGCGCGTGCGAATCGGAGATCGGATGATGAATATCGGGATCGGACATTTTTCGTTTCAATAACTTCAGAGCTTGAGCGTTGTTGTGCGTTTCCATACACGCGACGCTCGTTTTTTTCGTTCTCGTTGAAACTCTACGGGGAAAAGACGGATAATTGGCAAGATAAGATTCACGCGTATGCGCGTCGATGACGAAACTTAGGAAAAACAACCTCGACGTGTGAATCGTCGGTAGCTGAAAGACCTGAGCGTCGTACGCGTCGTAATCGAAAAGCGGATTATGAAGGCACTCTCTCGTTTCCTCCTGCAGTAGTTTGCTTTTGCACGATAACTTCACGTTCTCCGTTGGCTGTTTGGTGACCCGCTGGGGCAATTTTATCCGAGGTATGAACGTCGAGTAGGGCATCTTTTTGTTCGTCGAGTAAAAACTCAGATTTATCCAATGTGGCATACTGTAATCGTCCGGCACGTTGCTCGACGTGTCTTTGTTGTGAAACTTGAATTTCCGTTAAATTCAGTCGTCGAGTTAAACGACATTCTCGCGTACGCTAGTAGTATCACTATCATCGAGAGAGAGAGAGAGAGCTCTACCTTCAACAGCGGCACGGCGTGCAGAGGTTGTTCTCCGACGCAGACCAAATCGCTCCCGACGCCATTGTCGATGATTCTCTGCTTGGTGACGTTGGTCAGCTCCCTGTCGACCTCGAAAACTCCGACGCCCGGCGTTATCACCACGGACAGTTGGCCGGTTCTGTCGAAGCTTCGATCCAGATAATGTTTTTCAAAAACTGGTCCGGGGTTGAAAGGAAAATTGGATTAAAAAAGAAAATACAAGACTTTCCATGTACGTCGATTCGTGCTCTACCGTTTAGCGACATGTTCAAGACTTCCAAAAAATTGCCCTGCGCCGCCGTCGAATTTGTAGCCTCGGGCATCCCGACGTCCGGTCTCTCGTGATATTCCAGTACAATTTTTTGATAATCCGTGAATAATTTACGAAGCTGCACGAGAATGTTGCCCCAGTCCTCGAATCTCTCGTTTTGCACCGCGACTCTGTAAAAATCCTCGTAAAAACGACCCTTGTAATCCTGCTGAAGGCATTCTCTCATGTTGTTGGGAAATTCTTCCAGGCTATTGGCCGCGTAGAACGTCCTCGAAAACAGCACGATGGTGACTTCGTGATTGCTGCCGTTCTTCTTCCACTTTTGAAACAGATCGGCGAGAAAACCGTTTACCGCTTTTTCAAAGTAGAGATCGCCGTGTATGTCAAAGTCCCACATTTCCGAGCTCATTTGGATGAAGAGGTAGACCATACTCGTGGAAGAACGAAAGACCACCTGCGATATAGCGCACGGAGAATCGTGACAAAACCTCGCTCCGTTTTTTTATTCCACCCCCCCTCCCCGAGTTTTACTCACTTTTGTGTCGTCGGTTATAACTCCGCAGGCGACTCTGTCGCCCTGCGACCACATTTCGTACACCTGGCATCGTATGCTTCCGCCGCAAAATTCAATTTTTTTATTCATGTAAACGCAAGTATTTACCTGAAAAATCATTGACGAAATAATTGTTTTGCTCCTCATCGGAAATTGGTGGAAAAATCTTACCAGACTGTTCTTCAATCTCCACATTTCGCTCCGACCCATATATTGATCCTTGAAGGTCAATTCGATCGAGTCCAACGCGACGTTACTCGGATCGACGATGTTCATGTAAACGTCAGCGAACGTACGCAATTGAAACATCGTTGCTACGTTATTCTCAACGCTGATTGTCTCCCGACCCTGTAAATCCTCTTTGAAAGCAGTGACTTGCAGCAACAAACGAGAGAACTCGTCCTCCGGATGATAAATTTCCACGACATCGCCCGTTTGAATACCGGGATAATCCTTTGGATTGATTATCAAATCTTCACCGCTAAAGTTCTTCTGATGCACAATCAGTTTGAAGAGCTTCATTGCAGCAAGGATTTTCAAACGTCACTCGCCATCACTTTTATACGCGCACACGTGACACGAATTATCAATTGACCGCCTTTCGAACACACCTACTCGATGAGCAATGACATTTCAAATTTTCAATATCGCCGATCATGTTCCGTGAATTTTTCTCGTTTGACAGAGCTCGCGAACGTCCGAGACGATGAAAATGTCGAAGAGTTCGAGATTATACGAGAGCAACAAGTTTTTTGTATACGTGCATTGTTTTCTTATTCCTGCCATGAAAAAAACAACTGTTCGGTAACCAGCGCCATCTGAAAAAATGGCCCGTCCCGCCATCTAGCGTCACTACGCGAAAGCTCGAGGCAGATGGCGCCACGTGTCTCGATCAGGCGGCGCGCGGCAAGCGAACGATGCTGGCGTTATCCCCGACACGAAAAACACACGTAAACCTTACGCGAGGCGAAAGTATACATCCCAACAACGAATCCTCTAGCACAAAGCGCAATAAAACCCATTCGATAAAAAAAAAACGACAATAACGAATATGACAGTCTGCGAAAGCCGATAGGCTGCTTTGAAGGAAAATCTTGCCGTCTAGCGCGAAGACTACGATGTTTCTATTGGAGAAGCTGATTAGATCGGAGCAAACAGTTTTTGTGATAATAACCTGCCGGTGTGCATCGCGCGTACTCTTTATCGATGTTGATAACGACGATGATTAAAAGTAAACAGCACGCTGACGATGACGATGTTTCGATAAAAAGTCGCGATACACGGTCAATTTGAGTCAAATAAGAAAAAAAATGCGATATGCGTACCAAAGGCCTGCTATTGTTCCTTATTTGCATAGTAGGGAGCAGCATTATTTTCATCGCGTTCAGCAATCAGCGACCTTCCATACAAACGTTAGTCACGGAAACTCACAAACAACTCCGAAACTTTCAGGTTGGTGCGACGCGTCGATTGCATCGAATAATCCACCGACCGTTACAAAAGCTATTGAATAACGTCCAGAAATTTCAGGAGAACTTGAAAGACGTCGAGGCGAAACGTCTCGTCACGGATTCCAAGTATCTCGCTCTGCTCGGGCTCGACGGACAATTTGCCACGACGCCTCCGATTCCCAGGCAACAAAACGTCACCGTCGTAACTCTTTTGAGGCCGGGGTGCGAGCGGCACGTTTACGGCTTTGTCAAAAACATATCGCATTTCTTGCCCAACAGCAACATCGCCGTTTTTGGCGTCGGATTGAGCGAAGACGCCTCGCTGACGGTCAAAACCGTTTGCAATTCCACGCGATGTAACCTCGTTCCGCTGGACCTGAGTCCGTTCCCCGCGCACACCGAAGACGATAGATTGCACGTCTATCGACCTCTAGTCATTCAGGTACTCGGTTATTTCCTCGAAAGAAAACACCAAATCGTAGTCGAATAGACGTTTTTGCGCATTTTTTTCCACTTTACCGTCAGAGTCGAGTGACTCACGAGCCTTCGTTTTTCCAGACAGCTTTAAATACACTAGGAAATATATTGTACATGGATTCGAACGTACGTTTAAATTCGTCCGACGTAGTTAAGTACCTGTTGCCAAAATCGGGAATACTGACATGGCCGACAAAGCACGCGATAAGCTCCCTGACTCATCCGAAGATGTACGATTATTTCCACGTACCGGCGGAGAGTTTCTTTTTTCTTCCGTTGATAAGAGCGTCGCACATCGTCGTAAGAAATACCATAGAGATTCGTAAGAACGTCATGTTACCGTGGGTGCAGTGCGCCCTGACGAGAGACTGCATCTGTCCCATAGGTTCGTACGAGCAATTGTTCATCTCTCGTGAATTTCGTCGAGCGATAATGAAAATACGAAAATAAACACGTTGTCACAAACAGGAGCGCAATCTGCCGGCTGTCGTTTCAACAAAAAGCCGCAGTACCGCTATTCCGGCTGTCACGCGTACGACACTTCGGCGCTCAACATCATCCTCGGCTTGTACTTCAATTACGACGATTCTTGCTACGTGAGTCAGGACGGAGAAACGTATTTCAATAAGATACAAACCGACGAGATCAACGAGGAATATCTGACGATCGTCAAACAGAACAACGCCACGGAATCGAACGCGAAGATCCTCATGACGATCGAGCGGTGAACTCGCTCGAGAGCGTATTCTCCGCGAAATAACGTGTACGAGGGAGGGTAATTTAGATTGAAAACAGAAAAAAAGAATAAATTGTGTGTCGCGATAGATGCGCGTACGTCTTTTGTTTCTCATTTTTCAAAGCAACTCGCGAGCTTTTTGTACAATTACTCTATAACGCGTTAATCATTCCCACAACGAGGATCGAACGTTTTTGCCGCGACTAGTCTCTCCGATGCCCGATCGTGCGTTGTTTCCCTCGTCGGTAGATGCGCGCACACATTTTTCGCTACGAATTTAAACAGTGCAGGAAAAAAAAAAGAAGCGGACGAACGTCAAAGTCTGCTAACCAAAAAGAAGAAAATATCGTCGATTGTCCAACAGCGAGAGGTCGATTTATCGTCGTCTGTAGTGAAATCGTTCGAGATTCGCCGGTCAACGCTCGAAATTACGATCGCCGAAGGGGAAATCGCTCGGTCTTCGCGGTGATACTTTGAGAACGAAAAGAAAGAACTCCCAGTGACATGGACGGCTTTCGTCGCTTTGCCCACGTGAGTAAAATTTCGATGGAACATGTACGTGGGGGCGGGAGGGGGGGGGGGACGAAAAAACAACGTCAATGAACGAGTCTAACCGGTAGAAACGCTTGTCAATCCTCTTGGACAGTCGAGCCGGTCACGATGAAGCGAGATCGTCGAATGTCGGATCGGGGCCAAGCTGTTTTGTCCGAGTAATGGCCTATGACAGCGGGAACCTCGACGGTTGGGAATCGAGGCAGGCTGAAGAATCATCGACGAGCGCGTGTTATCGGAACGACGCCGGAGCCTCGGCGATAAGACGACACGTGACTCGTGAATTTCAGGATCAGGAGAAGAATCGCGCGGGCGATTTGCTCGTTGACGAATATTCGCATTTTCGACCGAGGTAAATGCCGACGCGGTAAACGTCGGCTCGGTAAATCCTCCGCGAAGGAGATTAATGCCGGAAGAATGACTTTTTCCTCGCGATAATTATCGACAGAACGCGTTTTTCCCGTTCCGGCGAGGACGCGAGATGCAACGAGACTTCCGCACCGAGATCGATGATAGAGACAGCTAATTGCGGCGATTGCGAAGCTCTCAACGGTCATTTATCCTCGTTATCGATACGCCCGGAGTCGTTTCAGCCGGATGAACGACGATGCAACGGTCGTAGCACGTACCGCTGCGAACCTTCCGTCTCGTCGGTGACCCCGTCGACCTTGTTATCCTTGCCATCCAAGGGCAATTCCAAATCATCGGTCAGGGTCGTTTCTTGCACCATTGGCAAATCCGACGAGCCTGAGGAAGCTGACGACGATCTCGTCGAACAACCGGAAGTCCACAGGTCCGTTGATTCATCGATTTTCGTCGATAAACAGCGCGACATCGACATCGACGCTTAGAACAAGGTTGTTTCGCGCGCAGATACGACTTGAACGGTACGAGGGTCATTGAGATTTCGGCGTCGAGCTCGAATCTGTCGGATCATGGAGGTTCGACGAGCCGTTCGAGCCGCGCCAAGCAAAAGGCCTACGCCGAATGGATGGAGAAGAAGAGAGCCGCGGAATTGACGAGAAAGCGAGAGATCCGCAGAATCGAGGAGAAAAAAGAGGCCGAGGAGGAGCGGGTCGCGAGGGAACGCGAGGAGCGGGAACGTCGGGAGCGGGAAAACTTTTTGCAGTGGAGCGAGAGGAAGAGAAAGGAGGAGGCCGGCAGACGCGAGAGCGCGGAGCGCGAGCTGGAACTCGAGAGAAGACTGAAGGAGGTCGAGGACAAGGCTTGCCTCGCAAAGACGATATATCTGCGTCAGTGGGCGCGAAAAAAGGAGGAGCAACAAAAAGGTACTCCATTGTTTTTCCAAAAAATCATCGTGTTTGTTCGACGAAATCTTGTTTTTCCAACCATCTCGCTCAGCCTTGCAGAGAAAGGAGGAATTGAGGCGGAAGAGGGACGACGAGGAACGAAAAAAGCGTCTCGAGGAGAGCGACAGAGCTTACGTAAAGTGGAGAGAAACATCGAAGAATCGACCGAGACCAGCGACCCAGGGACTGTTGCGTTCGTTTCGAGATTTATTCGGCAAACATCGTTGTTTACTTTTCAACCTCACTTTTCTCTTCGCTTTCGGCCGATTTTGTATTTTTTTTAAATTCTCTTTCAATCCTCGTTCTTCAGCTCAGCACAAGGCAAAACCCTCTTACGTGAATCCGAATCCTTGGGTCACGGACGATCTCGAAACGACGAGGGAACCGACTCCCTCCGGCGAAGCGAAGAAATCGATCAGCGAAACGAAAAGTCACGGTAAAAAAAGTGTCATCTCGAAACAGTGATGTAATTACCAAAAGAACATAAAAACGGGACGATTAACGATTCTAGTGAAAAGCACTCTTTTCGTTTGTCGCGCCTCGACGGTTTATTCCCATGCACGTATTACGCGGTACGGTAAAAATCAATCGTAAATTAATTGCGCGTATATGAGAGCACTAAAAAAAAAGAAGAAGACGATTAATTGGCAAAACTCGGAGAAATAATTGTTATTTTGCCGCCAATCGGTCGTCGAATATACACTTTTCAGTTTCAAATTGAACACTCGGCTGGAACGAAAAGCGATCAGAGTCGCGACGCTGTCAAACGCGTTTTAATTTAAAAAGAAAGAAAAAAACAAAAGAAAATACATTTTCCGCGTTATATACACGATAAAATAATCGTTTTTTTTCCTAAAGAAAAAAAAATCAAACTCTCGGTAATCATTCTCGTGGATTTAATTAACGACTAGTCACCACAAGTGCGATAAACATAACGTGCCTTCGCCGTCGTAAAATTCTCACACGTCGTTCGCCTTCGCGATGCTTTCTTCCTCCTCCTGGAGTCTCTGTATGTCGGTTTTGTTCATAAAGTAGTACGAGGGTTGTCGCGATTTCTGAAAGAGAAGCGAAAAAACCGTGAAAATCGAAACGACGCGAAGCGCGAAAAATAATCGTTGCTCTTTTCCTCACGAGATCCTTCTGGACGCGTTTCGCTCCGGCTTTTATGAGAATTCCGCTCAAAATTTCGACGGCCGGCACCCCCATCGCGTAATGAAGGGCGGTTCGTTCCAGCTGCGAGTGAAAAACGCGAATTTTCCCATTTTTGTCGTTTCTCTCCTCTTTCGGAGATTTGAAAAACAAAAATTACAAAAAAAAAAAACAAAAAACTCACATTGTCGCCGCATCGCAACGCATCGGGATACTTTTTCGCGATGTACTCGACGATGTCGGCGTGCTGCCCGAGCACGGCGATGTGAAGGGCGCATCGACCGACGATGTTCTTCCCGACGGCCAAAAGCGTACTTCCGGTACCGTTTTGTCTCAATGTGTCCTTGACCAAATCGTAATTACCGGCGCGTATGGCTGTGTGCAATTTTTCTCGCTGTCCCTGTAAACGGTGTCGTTCGGTGGTCCATGAAAAAATACAATTTTTTTTTTTTTTCGTCTTACGCTCGGCCAAAAACAAAAAGTCTATCGCGTTTTTCGAGGCTCACCGTGAACTGGGGTATGGATTGTAAAAATTGCACGGTAGCCTCGCGATTCCTCTCAGCCGCCACGTCGATGATGTTGACGCCGGCGTCCTCGGCGTCCAATATGTGATCGTATCCCTCCAGCAGCAGCTCGACCAGCTTTTCCGTTTCGCCTCTCGCCGCCAAGTAAACGATCCAGCGGTCAATGTCCTCGACGTTTTCGCGAATGTTCGACTCGTCCGCCACGTCCCGCGCGGTCCGGTAAAGCTCGTCGCGAAAACCAACGTTTATCTGCGTCTCTTGAAGCATATTGAACAGTCCGTCGGTCGGATGAGTTCGCACAGCGGTAAAGTGCAACATACTCTGACCGTGTTCGTCCTTCCGGCAGCAACGAGAAAAAATAAAGAGAAAAATGGTGTGAAAATGCTTGATTCCATTTTTTTCTTTTTCCAAATTACGAGTTTATTTCATCTTCGTGCTGAACCGCAAATTTTCATGTTTTTTTTCTTTTCGAGCGTTTGAGAGACAACTGCGGTGGAGCTTACTCGGTTGGAATTGCCAAAAGTCGATTCTGGACCGTCGGATTCCGGGCTCCTCGGATACCCGGCATCCTCGTCGAAGACCTCGTCGATCGCAGGGTCGTCGACCTTTTCATCTTCCGGAATAATCAGGACGTCGGATTCCTGTCGAGGAGAATGACGATTGAGCGGGATGTTCGCCGGCGTAGATCGACGCTTATTTCGATCGAATAAACCAAGGTGAAAGAAAAACTCGCCTCTTTGGAGCTGGCCGATTTGTTTTTGCTGGCAAAGTTGTAGAGATAAGTCGCGAGGTACTTGACGGGATCGTTCGGTCGCGTGTTGGCGACTTCCGTCAGGCCTCTTATCAGCGGATCGCCTAGGGCTGAAACCGGAAGTCACGCGATAAACACAGAGGGGAAACGAACGCTTGTTGTTTCTCCTTGTTGCTCTCGTAAAGTGAGATGAAAAAAAAGATATTATATTCGTTTGAGCGAGAAACTCACAGGAAGCCAAGTAGCGTCCTTCCTCCGAGCGGAAAATCGCCACGTCCGCCTCGTCTGAAACACACGAGAGGATTTTCGTTCAATGACGGAAAATCTCGTCGGGAAATGAAACCACCGGAAATGGTCGTTTATTCAATCGGCGAAAAACGCACACGCACACAAAAAGCTCAGACGGGAGAAAACGCAAACACCGCCGGGGATTTCTGAAACGGAGAACAAAGCGTGTGATCGAATCAGCGTTTAGCGGATGGAGAAGAGGGTACAAAGCCCTCCGTTGGAGCCTTTTCGGGAAAAACACTGAAATTTTGTTGGGTTTGCTTTTGAAAAAACACACAGTTGGAAAGATATGTGCCATCGTAATTATCTCGCGTGAACATCGATTCGTGCATGGCGACACACAAGGCTCTCGAATGAAAAACTTGGTAACGTATGCTTTGTCGCCATTATGCTCTCGTTTGCCGGATTTTCTCTGTCGAATTATCTCGCGTGCTCCTCGTTATCGTTCGTTTGACGAAAGAAGAAGAGAACAAGGAGAGAGAGATGGAAAAAGAGGTAGATAAAGTAAGAAATGGCGTCAAAACATGGAATGAAAAATTGGAGACGAGAAAATTGGAGAAAGCGCCGAAGAGAAAAAAGAAAAAATAAACGAAAGGAAGAGTTTCGTCTACTAACCTACGCAGCATATTAGATCCAGCGATTATCCGGCGGCTAATCCATTAATAGCTCGGAAATGAACACTCGATAAAATGTTACGCTTTTTCTCTTTTCGTTCGCAGTAAATTGGCAATTTTTTGATCTTACTCTTGTCGTCTCCATACCGAGATCATTATCGAATATGAAAAAGCAATTATCGATCTTCACACATCTTTCCAACGCTCGTGAGGGTTTCGAGGACGAGGCGAACACAATAAAAAAAAAGAAGAAAAAAACAAGATACGACAAAATGCAAAAAGCTAGTCGGTGAGATTCTTCGCACACGATCTACGCAACTGGCGCGCAAATATCGCTCTATGTTGCTCGGAGTAACGAATGAAAAAATATGCAAAATTAGGCACGAGACGGGCGTTTTATTGGCTGGAATTTTATCACAGAAACGTTATCATCTCGATATAAGCGTATAATCAGCATCCGTCCCATCTCATCGATGCGAGACCCTCGTCTCGACTGTTTATTCGTTTTATCGTCACTTTTATCGTCCCTAGGCAATTTTTGTCTTTCTCACAAGGCGGAGGTCGCCGATATTTCGCTCTTCTCTCTTTCCTCGCTCGGCAGGCCTTTTCCGTAGTGACTTTTTTCGTTAAAAAAATAGCTTCTCTCCGTAACTCTGATTTGCTCTTTCCTCGCGAAGCTTTTCCTACGCCTGCGAGCCCCTGGAGAGCGAGGAACGTTTGCGAAACATGTTGGAAATGAGCACCGCGATTTTCATCGAGCTCGTGAGGAGTAATTCCTTCTCGAGGCTGAGGATGTTGAGAACTGCGCGAGAAAAGTCCTGAAGAGTCTGCAGCTCGGTGACGCTCAGACACTGCTGATTGCCGATTTTCACCGTGTCGCTCCTCATCGTCTCCTTGACGCTCATCTCATCGACGCGAGACCCTCGTCTCGACTGTTTATTCGTTTTATCGTCACTTTTATCGTCCCTAGGCAATTTTTGTCTTTCTCACAACGCGGAGGCTGTCGATATTCCGCTCTTCTCTCTTTCCTCGCTAGGCAGGCCTTCTCCGTAGTGACTTTTTCTCCTCTCCCGTTTAGCTTATAGCTTCTCTCTGTAACTCTCATTGGCTCTCTCCTCGCGAAGCTTTTCCTACGCCTGCGAGCCCCGGGAGAGCGAGGAACGTTTGCGAAACATGTTGGAAATGAGCACCGCGATTTTCATCGAGCTCGTGAGGAGTAATTCCTTCTCGAGGCTGAGGATGTTGAGAACTGCGCGAGAAAAGTCCTGAAGAGTCTGCAGCTCGGTGACGCTCAGACACTGCTGATTGCCGATTTTCACCGTGTCTCTCCTCATCGTCTCCTTGACGCTCATCTCATCGACGCGAGGCGTTAATCCCGACTGTTTATTCGTTTTATCGTCACTTTTATCGTCTCTACTCGGAGAAAAGTAAACCGTAAAGGTTACTGCACAGAGAAAACTAAACCGAAGCCGTCGCTACGTTAACCGTAATGGTTACTGCATCAAGAGTGACGTTTGGGGAAAAAAACGAAATCGTCGATAGACAGTAGCGATCCTGGTTTGAGACTGGATAGTTCCTGCATTCACCGTAACCTTTACTGCGCAGCACGGTAATGCTATTGTATATCACGCATGCGGCTGTTGTGCAGAGCGTTTACGGCGATAGTAGTAACCTTTACGGTTTACTTTTCTCCGTGTACACGGAGAAAAGTAATCCGTAAATGTTACTGCACAGAGAAAACTAAACCGAAGCCGTCGCTACGTTAACCGTAATGGTTACTGCATCAAGAGTGACGTTTGGGAAAAAAAACGAAATCGTCGATAGACAGTAGCGATCCTGGTTTGAGACTGGATAGTTCCTGCATTCACCGTAACCTTTACTGCGCAGCACGGTAATGCTATTGTATATCACGCATGCGGCTGTTGTGCAGAGCGTTTACGGCGATAGTAGTAACCTTTACGGTTTACTTTTCTCCGTGTACACGGAGAAAAGTAATCCGTAAATGTTACTGCACAGAGAAAACTAAACCGAAGCCGTCGCTACGTTAACCGTAATGGTTACTGCATCAAGAGTGACGTTTGGGGAAAAAAACGAAATCGTCGATAGACAGTAGAGATCCTGGTTTGAGACTGGATAGTTCCTGCATTCACCGTAACCTTTACTGCGCAGCACGGTAATGCTATTGTATATCACGCATGCGGCTGTTGTGCAGAGCGTTTACGGCGATAGTAGTAACCTTTACGGTTTACTTTTCTCCGTGTACACGGAGAAAAGTAATCCGTAAATGTTACTGCACAGAGAAAACTAAACCGAAGCCGTCGCTACGTTAACCGTAATGGTTACTGCATCAAGAGTGACGTTTGGGGAAAAAAACGAAATCGTCGATAGACAGTAGCGATCCTGGTTTGAGACTGGATAGTTCCTGCATTCACCGTAACCATTACTGCGCAGCACGGTAATGCTATTGTATATCACGCATGCGGCTGTTGTGCAGAGCGTTTACGGCGATAGTAGTAACCTTTACGGTTTACTTTTCTCCGTGTACACGGAGAAAAGTAATCCGTAAATGTTACTGCACAGAGAAAACTAAACCGAAGCCGTCGCTACGTTAACCGTAATGGTTACTGCATCAAGAGTGACGTTTGGGGAAAAAAACGAAATCGTCGATAGACAGTAGCGATCCTGGTTTGAGACTGGATAGTTCCTGCATTCACCGTAACCATTACTGCGCAGCACGGTAATGCTATTGTATATCACGCATGCGGCTGTTGTGCAGAGCGTTTACGGCGATAGTAGTAACCTTTACGGTTTACTTTTCTCCGTGTAGGCAATTTTTGTCTTTCTCACAAGGCGGAGGCCGTCGATATTTCGCTCTTCTCTCTTTCCTCGCTCGGCAGGCCTTCTCCGTAGTGACTTTTTCTCCTCTCCCGTTTCAGCCTCGCTCTTTGCTCTTAAAAAAAAAGCTTCTCTCCGTAACTCTGATTGGCCCTTTCCTCGCGAAGCTTTTCCTACGCCTGCGAGCCTCTGGAGAGCGAGGAACGTTTGCGAAACATGTTGGAAATGAGCACCGCGATTTTCATCGAGCTCGTGAGGAGTAATTCCTTCTCGAGGCTGAGGATGTTGAGAACGGCGCGAGAAAAGTCCTGAAGAGTCTGCAGCTCGGTGACGCTCAGACACTGCTGATTTCCGATCTTCACCGTGTCGCTCCTCATCGTCTCCTTGACCCTGAGTCCTCTGACGACGCACAAGTGACGAAGATTGTCGGGTTCCCTCGAGAGTCCCGACAATTTCACGATAAAGTTGAACCTCATCGTGTTGCCGACGGCCGACGGCCTCGCGCTGAGAAACCCGAACTTCTCGTCGCGCTTGAAGGTCAACCTCTCGTCGAAGACGGCGAGCACCCGGGCGATCCTGACGTAAGCCCTCCCGATCTTCCCGGGTCTCGTTTCGTCGGTGCAGCAAATGACTCGAAGATGATCCTGAAGGTTGATCCAAACGGCAAGGTCACCGGCAGCGGCGAGGTACACACCGCGACCGTACGGCCAGTGTCTACCGTGTAGACGCCTCTCGTCGCTCGTTTCCGTCTCGACGACGGGCAGAAGGAGTCCAGCCGCAGCCAGCTTCGCTCTGATCTCGCTCGGCCTGTCCAAAACCTCGTTCAACGTGTAGTACGTGCCGGCTTCGTCCTCGCTCGAGCCTTCCGCCATGACGTTGCTCACTTCCGGTTTCATGATCTCCTCGATGATCCGCCTCTCGGTCTCCTCCAGCTGATTTATCGTCAAGGTCACCGGAAGGGCAAACTCCTCGAGGTTCCTGCAGCAGTCTATCACCCCCGCCAGCACGAATTTGCAGTTCGGATCAAGGTCATACGTCTCTACCATCGACATGGTCTCCTCCGCGTGCGCCGTGTCCTCCGCCGTGACGATCTCCTCGAAGAAACACGGGCTCGGGTGTTCCGGAAGTTCCCCCGTCGTCGTCACGCAGTGAAAGTCCCGTATCAGAGGGTCAAACAGCTCGTGGAACACGTAATAAGACTCGTAATCCGGCGCCACTATCGTGCTCGTAAAATCGTCGTCGGCGTTGCCGCCGCCGGCGTTGCTGCTCGCACTTCCGGCCGTTCTCGGCTTCCTCCCGACGTTGTACTTTCTCAGCGACGGCCAAATAACGTCGAAAAGATTGTGATCCATGCGCGTCACTCGGTGCTTAAGACGATCAAAAATTGGCCTCTTTAAAAAACGACCTAGATGTGTACCGTTGCTTCTCGTCGGTGTGCTCGTCACCGAGCCCCGCCTCGCGTTGGCCAGCAGACGGAAGCATCGCTCGAGGGTCGCCAGGGTTTCCGGCTCGTTCATGTCCCGACGGGACGAGTGCGCGTCTCCGCCCGGTACTGCGCTCGCCCGATGCGAAAAACCATTCGATAAATCCTGCATCCTCTCCTCTCATTCACGGACCATTCTCGCTTACGGTTATTGCTTTTTTTTTTTTTTTTTGCGGAAAGAGACGTTAATACGGTGCCGCGAGGTAAATTAACCACCGAATGTCGAATTTCCGGTGTGTGTGTGTGTTCGGAGTGAAAAAAAAAAAACAATCATCCCGATCGTGACGTTTCGATCGTAAAACACTCGGACGGAATTTTTTTTGAAAAATCAACCCGCCATTTTCCGACGACTGTTTAGTCACGAGACGGCAAGATCGACGGAGTCTCGGGTGCAGGGTGATCAGGCACGTACCTTTGTCGGACAACATTTCGTCGGCGAGCTTTTCGCGCGCCCCGAAATCTCGCAGCATCCGCTTGTGCGAGAGATCGCTCTGGTTCTCCTTGTAATAGTCGGCCTTTTGTCCAAACTGAATTGGTGGATTTATCGACGTATGGAAATATTTAGCGGGTTAGTGAGAGAGAAAGAGTGAAATGGAACGATTCTAGGATCGATCGATGATACTGACGTTATCCTGGACCAGGGGATTCGCGCCGAGATGAAGCAGGAGGTTGCAGTAGTGCCCGTTGTCCGCCAAGGTCGCGGCGTAGTGCAGAGGCGTTCGCCCGTCGATGTCGACCGCGTGCGCGGTCTCGGGGAATCTACCAGCGAGATATCTAGAGTGTAGGAAAGAGGCGCTCGATGAGTCGCTGGTTTTTTTTTTGTCGTTTTCGTTCGAGTCGATCGACGCCCACCTGACGATCGACGTGTGACCGAAAATGACGGCGACGTGGAGCGGAGTCGCCCCGTGCGGCGAGGAACCGTCCCGCGCGATCGCGAACTTGCGTCTGTCGAGAGAACTCTGTAAATCCCCTAGATTACCCTCCCTCGCTGCCGTGTGAACACCGTGGATTTTACTCTGCAATTTGGCGGTTGTTGGCGGAGAAGGGACACGCGTTTTTATTTTTGCTCTGTAGCGGGATTTTTTTTTTTGAATTTTATTTTCGTCTTACGATGTAAGCCGGAACGTTGTCGATGAAAGCCTGAAGCTCGGGGTTGCTCGATTGCCTCCCGACGAGCCTCTTGCCCTCGCCATTCAGCACCAAAGCCGCCAGTTGCTCCATGTTACCGTTCTCCAACAAATCTTCGACCTCCGCATCGACTGCCATGCTACCGTCGTTCAACTCCGCCTCTGGCAGCTCCGTGTGCCCACCGACGATCACCTACGAGTGTCGCAAAGCCACGAGTCCAGTTTTCCATTTCTTTGTCCCTCTTTATCCCCCCCCCCCCTTTTCTCTTTCCCTTTTTCTTTTGTTTTATCAGAGTTTGAATAAAAATGTGCGCATGAACCCCGAGCCGATCGATATTGACACGGCGTTAATCTCGCGTGCCCATCTTTGTTGTGCATTTGCCGACTGGATGTACACGTGTACTATCAGCGTATATCGATCCAAGCACTTCCGGCGTTTTACTCATGCAGCTTGTTTTTAATTCGAGGGAAAAAACGGTGCGCAATTTATTCTTGAGATATTTCATTACGCGAGTAGCATTTACGACTTTGATTAAGCGTTTATACGACTTTTCGACGTTGTTCGTCGATAGAAGCAATTGGAAAATCGATTTTTACGAAATTTTAGGAATTGGAAATTTTGCGACGTTTTTCGTCACGGTTTTTTGCGTTTTCCCGCTGAAATTTCGAGATTTCGGGAAAGAGGCGGCGTGTTTCGTCATCAGGGGAAAATTCCCGATCGACTAGGCTTTTGAAATATTGAAAAATGAAAAAAAACAATTTTACCCCATTTTTTGCCACTTTTCCCGAATCCTCGAAAAGTCGAAATTTCAAACGACCATAACTTTCGTCCAAATTGACGTACATAGATTTTTTGGGGGGGTTTTGAGACGCCCTCGAGTAGACTTAAGCAACGGTGAAAGCTAAATGTCGATAGCTCGATTCCTTCCCCCTCAAAATCGATGTTGAAAATCGGCGAAAAAAACGCAAAGGGGTGTATGTATGGGAAAATTGGCGAAAATCGATGGTCCGACTTTAAAAATCTGCCAAAAATCGAAAAATCAAGATATCTCGATGAACCAAACGGCATTTTGAAGCCTCGACAATTGCAAAGAGAATAGGCACAAGCTGGAGTGCCTCCCTCAAGCGAGAAAAAAATGGCAAGCGTTTTTGTGAACCAAGTCGATTCGGCAAAAAATGTCAAAAAATGGTGCATCCTAAAAAGTCAATCCGAAAGCGTATATCGATGTCATTTTTCCCGCTGATTACGAAAAACACCGATATTTCATCGAAAACTCGATGTTTGAGCGCGAAAACCCGAAAAAACGCATGTAATTAAATAATTACACTTTTTTTTTACATTATCCCTTCAAATTCAATTATAAAACACAAAGTATCGTTAAATACATCGTTCCAAAGCGCAGCATCGTCATCTCACCTGATCCTCGTCGTTTCGGGACTCGCCGACGCCGGAATCTCCGGTACTCGGTTCATTTCGTTCCTCCTCCTCCTCCTCCTCCTCCGCGTCTTCCTTCCCCCCTTCCTCGTTCGACTGTCTTTCCTCAGCCTCATTCGCCTCAGCCTCATTCGCCTCAGCCTCAATCGCCTCAGCCTCAATCGCCTCAGCCTCAGCCTCGTTGACGGTATCCTCCTCGGTTTTCGACGATTCCTTCTCGTCGACATCCGGCACGACAACGACGTCATCGTCCGACGACTTCTCATCATTGTCCAGCTCGGCGGGTGCTTCTACCTCTTCCTCCTCTCCGCCCTCCTCCGTCGGCTCGACAGTCTCCACTTGCGGTGTTTTTTCAGCATCCGATTCCAGCTCGTCGTCAGCTTTCTTAATCTGTTCCACCAAATCGTCCTTGGCATCCTCAACAGGCGTTATCTGAAAGTTTCAAATTTGACCCCCCCTTTTTTCGCAGGTTTTCCACACTCGCGTACATCACATCGAGCATCGAATCGATCGGCAAATATATATATTCTTGCGAGAAAAAAAAAGCTCTACTCGAAATTACAAAAAAAAAGAGGAAATTACGAAGAAACTTTCATCGGGGGTCAAAACGAGAAGCAAAATGGCGCGTTTTCCATGCAAATCCATGCACGTCGCGCGCAACTCACCCCCGGATCTTCGGGATCGGTGTCGCCGTTCTTCGAGGCCGTTTCCGGACTGCCGAAAGCTCGGTCGAGCTCGACGCTGCTGCGCGACTTTTTCGTCGCCCTGTTCAGCGTCTCGTCCGACTCGAGTATCCGCCAGTCCCAATTTTTCGGATACGCACCAGAGACCCGGGGAGCTTCCGGTATCATCACGAGGCTCGCCAGATCAACGTCCGACGGACGATTTTTGTAATGCGAGGCTGATCTCTGTTTCTGCAAAATCCGTCATTTTTTTAGCCTCGCGATCCTCGAATTTTTGACGAAATCGTCGGGATTTATTTTTATTTTTTCAAAAGATTCGTATACATTATCGAGTTTGCTCTCATCGGCTCCGTTCTCGACGAGAAGATCGTAAGTCGCGCCGTCGTCTCGGGCCACAGCGGCGTAATGCAGAGGCGTTTTTCCCTCGTTGTCCTGAAGACTCAAAACCGCCGGATATTTGTCGATTATCGCGCGAGCGACTTCCGTGTGCCCGAGACCAGCAGCCTGGAGCGAATATTTCGATAAAAAAAGACGAAAATGACGGTTTTCCGGTCAAACTAATCGCCATCCGGCGAACCCACCTTGTGGAGGGCATTGAGACCGTTGGCGTCTTTGCTGCACAAAATTATCGGCGATATCGGACTGGCTATCTTCTTCTTGAAGCCTTCCAAATCATTTTTCACCACGCTGCTGTGAATATTTTTTATCGTATCCTGAAATACACACGCGAAATCGCGATTGAGATCGAGTCGCGCCGGTCGTCGCCGATCGCCCCTACCCCAGCGAGGATTTACCATTATAAACGGCGTTGCCTCCAAAAACTTTCTCACTCTCGGATTGTTGCTGGTCTCTACCCTCAACTTTGCCCCGTGACCCTCCCACAGGACCTGCTGCAACTTGCCGATGTCGCGATTGTGAATCCATATTCTTATATTGGAAGGTTTAAAATCGAGATCTGCGCAACAATAATAACCATCACTCCTGTTAATCGAGCCTAAACAAGCCTGTCGAAACAACGAGTACGAAAAGAAAGCGGTAAAACGGAAGGAAATCGATCAAACGGTGAAAAAAAACCCTTTAAAACGTTTTTCAAAGACGTTTGCACCATATTCTTATATTGGAAGGTGTAAAGTCGATATCTACGCAACAATAATAACCATCACTCCTGTTGATCGAGTCTAAAAAAAAGCCTGTCGAAACAACGAGTACGAAAAGAAATCGGTAAAACGGAAGGAAATCGATCAAACGATGAAAAAAAACCGTAAAAAACGTTTTTCAAAGACGTTTGCGCACCGCGGGACGATGAATCCATGTTCTTATATCGGAAGGGTTAAAATCGAGGTCTGCGCAGCAATAATAACCATCCCTCCTGTTAATCGAGCCTAAAAAAGCCTGTCGAAACAACGAGTACGAAAAGAAATCGGTAAAACGGAAGGAAATCGATCAAACGATGAAAAAAAACCGTAAAAAACGTTTTTCAAAGACGTTTGCGCACCGCGGGACGATGAATCCATGTTCTTATATCGGAAGGGTTAAAATCGAGGTCTGCGCAGCAATAATAACCATCCCTCCTGTTAATCGAGCCTAAAAAAGCCTGTCGAAACAACGAGTACGAAAAGAAATCGGTAAAACGGAAGGAAATCGATCAAACGATGAAAAAAAACCGTAAAAAACGTTTTTCAAAGACGTTTGCGCACCGCGGGACGATAAATCCATGTTCTTATATCGGAAGGGTTAAAATCGAGGTCTGCGCAGCAATAATAACCATCCCTCCTGTTAATCGAGCCTAAAAAAGCCTGTCGAAACAACGAGTACGAAAAGAAATCGGTAAAACGGAAGGAAATCGATCAAACGATGAAAAAAAACCGTAAAAAACGTTTTTCAAAGACGTTTGCGCACCGCGGGACGATGAATCCATGTTCTTATATCGGAAGGGTTAAAATCGAGGTCTGCGCAGCAATAATAACCATCCCTCCTGTTAATCGAGCCTAAACAAGCCTGTCGAAACAACGAGTACGAAAAGAAATCGGTAAAACGGAAGGAAATCGATCAAACGATGAAAAAAAACCGTAAAAAACGTTTTTCAAAGACGTTTGCGCACCGCGGGACGATGAATCCATGTTCTTATATCGGAAGGGTTAAAATCGAGATCCCTCCTGTTAATCGAGTCTAAAAAAAAGCCTGTCGAAACAACGAGTACGAAAAGAAATCGGTAAAACGGAAGGAAATCGATCAAACGATGAAAAAAAAACCGTAAAAAACGTTTTTCAAAGACGTTAGCGCACCGCGGGACGATAAACATTTCGCTCTGTACACACCGTGTACAATCGAACGACGCGTGTTTGTTCTTCCCCTTAAGGGGTGTCGACACATTCCCGAAGAGACTTTTCCCCGTTTTGATTGACGTTTCACCGCGTCAGAGGGGCGCTGTTACAACAACGCGAAACAAACAGCTGACGAAAGAAATTATTTATGGCGATGGATTCAAGTTCAGCAGGGGGGAGACGGGGCGAGATCGTTAAAGGGCGAATGTAATTTACCTCGTTGTTTTACCGTCGAAATTTCCGAGTCAATTTACGCGTGAAATTGGATCCATTTGCCAAGACACGCCAAGCGAGAGTCGTTCGAATTTATACTCGAATATCGACTCGAAACGCGTTGGCGCGTTAGTGGGCCAACGTAATTACTCTCGCGCGTTCTTTTTCCACCGGAATAATAATAAAGACAGGCTTCGATTATTCAACGCAATCGGATCGATACGAAGCTTTTGTTTTTCGAACGAAAAAAAAGACAAAAAAATAGTCAACTCCACACGCTCGGACGTAAATTCCGCGAGATCGATGATATTCGTCGCGATTGATCAGAGTCCGCGTGACACATCTCGTGGATTCGTCGATGATAAATTACTGTTTTTCTCGAACGATCGGGAACGATTGACCCCCGAGCGAACTTTTTCTCTTTTCCACGACAATTGCTCGTTTTTCTTCCTCTTTTTTCCTCATTTTCTCGGTTTCTCCGATAGCCGACATGCCCGCTCGTGTCAAGACTGTATGACTTATTTAGACATTATCGATTAGCCGGAATCATGAGAAAACTAGGCTACAAGTTGCGCCACGCGCTGTGTCTCTGTGTGTAAACCGCGAAGAGGCCGCCGCGATTGCACTCGTTCGATTTGGACGACGAAACGGCTGACCGTTACACTCATTGGAACACACACACACACACAAACACACAGACAGGCAGGTAAATGTATGCACGACGAAGGACGGAATTTCAACTACGAGGTCGTACAGGAAAAAGCACGACGTACAGCAGTTTTGCCAGCGTACGGCGTTGCGAATCATTCGGGGAATAACGCACGCGTAGCGAATGTCATAAAGTATTTATCACTGGCGTTTCGTCTCTTTTTTTTTTTTTCCTCAATTTACATGCAGAAATGGTGAAAAACAACGGCGAAATTGCGATCGAAAGTACAAAACTTGTTTGTACTTTCGTAATTGGAAAAGACAGATGAAAAAAAAAAAAGAATTTTTCGTTACACAAATTGTTGACGAAAAAAATGTCAAACTCACACTCCTTGCTGTTGCTGCCTTTGCGACGCGCCATCGTTTCGCCTTCCGGCAATTCGATTTCGGAGCTGTGCGTGAGATAATAAGCAGCGGGGTTGCCCTTTTTGTCGCAGATGCTGGCGTCGCAGCCTCCTTCGATGAGAGCGTCCCAGATCGATTCCGGATCTTTGCAAGCCGAGCAATAATGCAGCGCTGTTCTTCCCTCCTTTTTGGAGGAAAAAAAACGACGGTTTCGTCAGTCTCCCAACGAATCTTTTAGTTGAACTTTCGCTGATCAGCGATATTAATTGAAAAATCGATCGGAGGAAATGTGCCGCTCGAGGAGGGTTCATCCGCGGGGATTTATCGTTTCGTGCACGAACCTCAGGGACCGACGAGGGAACAGGTGGTTTTTTCAGCGTTGATTGTACGCTTTTTATGCCGGAAACGTCACGCGATGTCGAGATGAATTTAATTGCGTTTATCGCCCGTTTTTTTTCGTCTGATTTTTGTGTATCTTTCGTACCCACCCGATCTTTCTGCTGGACGGACGTCGGATAATTTTGAATCAACCATTCGACGACATCGCGATGATCGTTGTAAACGGCCTTGTGGAGCAACGGCGTCCCCGAGGCGTCTTTCGCCAGGGCCAATTTCTTCTTCGGCTCGTCGGCCACGTGCTTCTGAACTTCCGGCAAATTTCCCCTCGTCGCGATGTCGTGCAACTGGGCGATTTTCGTCTGTCGTACGCGCGAGATTGATTTTATTTTCGTAAAGGAAAAACACGAGCGAATTTCACAGCGAAACTGACCAAATAATTCGGCAGACTCTTGAGGAAAACCCGGGTGCGGAGATCGGGCGAGTGCTCGCCGAGCAAACGAGCTCCTCGACCTTCGAGCACGACATTCTCGAGTTTCTCAAGTTCTCCGCGTGTCAGCCACTGTTTCACCGTTGCTGGGTTCATCTGCGAGTCTTGGGGAAAAATTCGTCAAAGTTTCGGGACCTCGAGCTTCCGTTATTCGATATTCCTTCATCGCCTTTGGAAATTTCATCGATTTTGATGGATAAAAAAAAACATTTCGAAAAATACCTTTCTGTTGTGAATCCCTCGCGTTCGCTCATCGAACGAGGCATCCGACTATTGTTGCATCGACGAATACAAATGTTGTTATCGTTAATATAAAAAAAAAAGAGTTAAAATTCGCGATGACCGTTTCCGGACGCGTGAGTAAAACACACCGCCTGTCTGTCGCGCGTAAAGAACACACGTGAAATGAAGCCGGCGTAGGCTCGCCACACAGCCCTCTTCCTCGACGATGGCACCTGCGCGATTTTGCTTCCCGACACTCTCCACGCTCGCCACGTCCACCCTACGGACTTTTACAGCCAACTAGGATGACGGTTAAGTGCGGGCATGAAAAATGAAGTACCCTCGTTGAACTGTTGGTTCGTACACGATATCGGACGAGCGGGAAACGCAAAGTTTGCTCCCCGGTCGAGGAATTCCATTATTATATCAGTACACAAATGCCGAACGTAGTTTATCCGAGAAAAAAAAACGTAATCTCGATAAATATTCCGTAATAACGTTGTCGAAGAATATCTCGTCCATTTTTTGCGAAAAATAACGTAGCACGTACGTTTTTATTTTTTCAGTCGTACGATAAAAAAAAGAAGAGAAGAGTATTTATTTCGAGTATTCTCCAACCGCGAGTGTCCAAATGTTTTGATAAGGTTGCCAGGGCTGATGGCCGATAGAGCTCGAATTACAAATTCACTTTGACAAATGTCGGGCTCTTGCGTAATTGGAGATGAATAATCGATGAATCGTGAGAACATGGCCGGCTGAATCAATCGAGTCTAATCGAGTGAATTATCGGAATAACAAGATCGCTTTCTCGACGATCCCTCAGCTCAGAGTTCCCCACTCTGCGGATGCTTCGATCGATAACGTACGGTTCCCTCGACGAGGTTGAATGGCACGTTGACGATTTTAATCGTTATTATTATTTTTGAATATTCATTGGCTTTCTGATAAAATTCTTTTTCCACACATTCGGAGCCTTTCATCTTCTCTCTCTTGCGTGAAAAAAAAAACATAAATCGCTCTTAGGGGTTTCCGTGACGAGAGCAAATAACTGCCAAACTGATTGACGTTTCGCAGCGACCAGGCTCTTGTCTGCGCACGAATCTTCGCTGAATTATTCAACGAGTGTACTCCGGTGTGTGTACCAAAGGTACACCCGAGAAGACACGCGTTTTCTCGTGCTTTTCCAAAGATTTTCTTTGCATCGAACAATTTGCGACATTTACACAATTGTTTATCCCTCGTTGTCGTTTCATTATCGATATTTCCTTGAAATTCAGCGTGCAAAATTTCATTTTTTCATTGAAATTTAAAATTCAAAAATGACAGAGATCGAGTGTCACCGCTCGAGGACGAAAATAGGTCGCGCGGGCTTTGACGCGATCGGCAAACGCTCCCCGTGATCGTCCGCGTGTTCACGCGCGTATTGTTTCCCCAAAGTTATTTCGAAACGGAAATTCCGACGGACGACGTTTCGACAAACCGATGTGCAAACGTTTGTCGAAAAATCTGCTCGATATATTCAGCAAAACGGTGCGACGCGCTCAAATTCCGTCAATCGACGCAGAGACCTCGAACGAAATGGCCAAGGTGCTTTTTTTGCTGTTTTCGACCCTCGTCGTCGTCCGGGCGAGTGGTACGTACCGATTTTGAGAATAAAAATTTCCAAAAAAGAAGAAAAAAAACCCCATCGATCTCCGGAACCTTTCGTCAAAAATTGCAAAATCTGTGTGTGTTTCTTTTCTTCATTCTCCCAGAAAAAACTTCAGACTTGAACTGCACCGGACGAGCGTACGAGAACGTTTCTCTCACGGCGTATTATCCGGACTACGAGAGCGATAATGAGTCTGATTACCTCGACGCCAGAGGAAAAAAACTGCGGACGCTTCAGGTGAGAGGAAACGTCGATTAAAACGCAACTTTTTTTTTTTATCGCTGCGTCATCGAGATTGCCATAATTGTGATGAATCGCAGCCGCGTAACAGCGTGTAACAGCAGCGCGAATGAATTTTGTGATAAAAAGTATCGCGAGAAAAATGCAGAAAAAAGAAGCAAAGAGGAGAAAAACGTCGAACGCCGAAACTTTTGCAGGATTTCATCGACGGCAGGCAGAATTTCGTGACGGTGGGCATGGATTTCGTACCGGAAGTTCCGTACGGTACTCGCCTTTGTTCTCCCGAATTGAACGGACATTTTGGAATGCAAATTCGCATGCAGGTCGCTACTTTGATAATTGTAACAACAATAATCATCATTATCCGTCATTTCGATGATTATCGATGCGTCATCGGCAAGGTTTTCAAAAATCGTTCTCAAAACGTCGATTCCGCGGTTACAGGTGAGAGATCACGGGGTGAACCTGCGCGGCAAAGGCTTCTCGAGGTTGGACATTTGCGTCAGGAGCGAAGGGGACAGTTACGACAATGCCGTCAACAGAGTCATCACCGTTTACGTGTAACGACGCTTTTTCCCCCCTTTGAATTTCCCCAACAGAATTTTCGCAAATTCGAACGATTTTACAGGAATAAAACGACTTTTCCTGGTTTTTCAATGTATATTCGCGGCTCGCTTCTCTCTTTCATTTTTTTTTCAATTTTACGGGCCAAACATTCAAGACTTTTGACTCTAGTTTCTCTGCCAGTGCGGCCACGTTTGAATCAGCTCGTAGAGTCTCGTGCCGGGGCAGTCGGTCGAACTCGTCTGTCGATGTCCGTAGAGCGTGTAGGATTGGTGGATTTTTCCCAGAGAAACGCCGTACGCTATGAGATCCTTGATGGCTTTTATAGCCGCGGGCTGTGGTGCGCGATCTGTCGGGGAGAAAGAAAAAAAAAAGAAAAATACGAAAACGAGTCTCTTCGAGCCGATTTTCGCGATCTCTCGACGCTGCTCGGAGACTCACTGTCGAACGTTCCTATCATGCAGATTCCAACGCTTTTCCCGTTGTACAGCTTGGAGTGCGCGCCTTTGATGCCCCAGCCGCGACCCTCGTAAACGTTGCCGTCCTCGCCGACTACGAAATTGTAGCCAATGTCGCTCCAGAGCTTCACGTCCATGTGATAATTCTTGAAGAAGAACGATCGCGTTTTTATCTCCGATTCACGCCAAGTTCAAGGTCTTCCGCGATATTCACGCGGAATTCACGCTTTGACGGAATTACACTCAATTACGGGAGCTATCAGTGCCGCCAAGACACTCGCGGACTGCGCTACGCCGGACGATAATCGATGAAGGACTTTCCCGCTTTTTTTTATTCTAAACTACTCGAGGCTCCGTCGTTACGTTTTACCGGCCTAAATTCTGGGATTTCAGTGTGGGGACCTTCGATACCTTCCTCAGCCGACCCTGACTCACTTTTATATACATACACACATATATACAGGTATGCATGTATATATCTACAAATGTGCAATGTTTATTAATGCACATGTGAAGTTGAAAGGTTATCGGACGTTGGTACCGATTAAACGACGCGGTGAATAATGTATTTCGCCTTTAAAACGCCCCACGGAACTTTGCTCGCTCCTCTAATTGTCGATCGAGCGTAAAACCACGTTGTTTTTTCGCGAGTTTGCCATTGTTTTGCAGAGGTAATTGAAAATTGTGCGTTGTACGAGAGGGAAAGTTTGGGGTCTCGAAAGCTTCGAACTTTACCTGAAAACCTCTGACTCTCGCTTGGCAGATCGCCTGGGAGGTGCAACCCTCGGTGGCAGAGTGATGGACGATGACGAAAGGAGGAGGATTCACGGAAAGATTTTGTTCCTGCTCCTTTGCTGGTCTCGCGCCCCATTCTGATCTCGTTACGATGTTTGGTCGCACTGTGGCACAAAAAAAAAGAAAAAAAACGTGGAAAAATCGATGCTCCGCGAGAGACGGTCGAAGATTTTTTGTTTCTCGCTTTTTCTACCTGCTGCGGTGATGTTCGACGTTTGCACGCTCGTGCGAACGTTCGTCGCAATCGCCACGAGGGCAAACAGCGTCGCTGTAAAATCCAACATTTCTGATCGAGAGCCGATGAAGCACTGAGGCGTTGCTCCGATTTTCATCGCAGACTGCGTATTAATTCTTAACGTATGATGAAAGAAGAAAAAAAGCACGAGTCGCCCGTGTGTTGGTACATTTTACGCTCTCTCTCTCTCTCTCTCGCTCTGTTTTTTTTCGGTCTTCCTCCAACGCACGCGCGTCGCTCTCTTATCTGGTCGGATTCGAGAGAGGACTCCGAGTTTCCGCGAGATCTCGGACGTCGCGCTTCGTATCTCGCTGTTTCGCGCGAGGTTTCGTACGCGAGAGCTTCCGGTTTGAAACCGTGGTGTTTCGAGGGATCATTGTTAATCAATCAATCTAAAATCGTTGATTTTTTCTCCTCAAAGTAATAAATAATTATTGGCAATTGCAATTTACGTTGGAGATTAAAAATCGTATCGTTCGACGTTTTCGGAGCAATTATTTGTAATCTACATCTATAATCCGAAATATAAATAAATATCCGGTCAGTTTCCAGAGAGGACTCGGACGTCGCGCTTCGTATCTCGCTGTTTCGTGCGAGTTTTCGTACGCGAGAGCTTCCGGTTTGGAATTGCGACGGCTCGAGGGATCATTGTTAATTAATCAATCAAAAATCGTTGATTTTTTTCTCCTCAAAGTAATAATTATTGGCAAATGCAATTTACGTTGGAAATTCAAAATCGTATCGTTCGTCGTTTTCGGAGCAATTATCTGTAATCTCGCTGTTTCGCGCGAGTTTTCGTACGCGAGAGCTTCCGGTTTGGAATTGCGTGACGTCTCGAGGAATAATTATTAATCAATCACTCAATAATCGTTGATTTTTTTCTCCTCAAAATAATAATTATTGGCAATTGCAATTTACGTTGGAAATTAAAAATCGTATCGTTCGTCGTTTTCGAAGCAATTATCTGTAATCTACATATAATCCGAAATATAAATTAATATCCGGTCAGTTTCCAGAGAGGACCAGACGTCGCGCTTCGTATCTCGCTGTTTCGCGCGAGTTTTCGTACGCGAGAGCTTCCGGTTTGGAATTGCGTGACGTCTCGAGGAATAATTATTAATCAATCACTCAATAATCGTTGATTTTTTCTCCTCAAAGTAATAAATAATTATTGGCAAATGCAATTTACGTTGGAGATTAAAAATCGTATCGTTCGTCGTTTTCGGAGCAATTATCTGTAATCTAAATCGATAATCCAAAATATAAATTAATATCCGGTCAGTTTCCAGAGAGGACTCGGACGTCGCGCTTCGTATCTCGCTGTTTCGCGCGAGTTTTCGTACGCGAGAGCTTCCGGTTTGGAATTGCGTGACGTCTCGAGGAATAATTATTAATCAATCACTCAATAATCGTTGATTTTTTCTCCTCAAAGTAATAAATAATTATTGGCAAATGCAATTTACGTTGGAGATTAAAAATCGTATCGTTCGTCGTTTTCGGAGCAATTATCTGTAATCTAAATCGATAATCCAAAATATAAATTAATATCCGGTCAGTTTCCAGAGAGGACTCGGACGTCGCGCTTCGTATCTCGCTGTTTCGCGCGAGTTTTCGTACGCGAGAGCTTCCGGTTTGGAATTGCGTGACGTCTCGAGGAATAATTATTAATCAATCACTCAATAATCGTTGATTTTTTCTCCTCAAAGTAATAAATAATTATTGGCAAATGCAATTTACGTTGGAGATTAAAAATCGTATCGTTCGACGTTTTCGGAGCAATTATCTGTAATCTAAATCTATAATCCGAAATATAAATAAATATCCGGTCAGTTTCCAGAGAGGACTCGGACGTCGCGCTTCGTATCTCGCTGTTTCGCGCGAGTTTTCGTACGCGAGAGCTTCCGGTTTGAAACCGTGACGTCTCGAGGAATAATTATTAATCAATCACTCAACAATCTTTGATTTTTTTCTCCTCAAAGTAATAAATAATTATTGGCAATTACAATTCACGTTGGAAATTCAAAATCGCATCGTTCGTCGTTTTCAGAGCAATTATCTACAATCGATCGTTCAATTTTTCCCAAAAATGTCAATCCCAAGGCGCTTTTCGACACTTTCGACCCTCTCGTTTCCGGTGGACGAGGTCAACGCTGTGGAATTTTGATAAATCGGTATCGGCGTTGCCGTCCAGCCGGGCATTTCTTTCACCCAGTTGTAAAAAGCTTGGCCGGGACACTCGGTGTCGCGCGCCTGTCTGTGTCCGATAACGCGATAATCGCCGCTTATTTTGCCGAATTCGACGCCACAGGCGATCAGAGATTCGAGAGCCTCGAGGGCTTGTCTGTTGGGAATGAAATCTGTAACCGGAAGTCGCAGGCGGAACTTTAACAACGATGATAATACCAATAATAATAATCTGTCGTATCTCGCGATTAAAAAATTGCGTAATCGTCGATCGCACTTACTGCTGAAATCACCGATAACGCAGACACCGATGCTCTGGGTGTTGTATCCGGGCGAGTGCGCGCCGACGTTGTCCCAACCGCGACCCTCATAAACGTTACCGTCCTCGCCGATGACAAAATTGTAACCAATGTCGATCCAGCCACGATCGTCGATGTGCAGATTTTGATAGGATCTGACGATCGCCGAGCAGGCGGATTCGTCGTAACAATAACGAGGGATACCACCGTGATGTACAACGACGTAAGGCGCTGGATCGAGAGCGAGTCGCGTGTACGGGGCGGTCGCGTTGCGAGCCTTCCACTCGGCTCTGCTTACGATTTTTGGGCAATCTTCGGAAACGAGACGCCTCGTCAAAAATTTTGAGAATGACAATCGCGCGGGAAAATGTCTTGGAATTTTTTGGGGAAAAAAAACACCGGAGGATTCGAGTCTTTTTTTTTTTGAAAATTTTACACGGAGAGGGGCGTATATTGTTCGATCGAGAGAGACGACAGGTACGTTCGTGGAATCACCGGTGTTAATCTCGATTATTATCAGTCGGTATATCGCTGAAGCTGTCGCGGTAATTCGTCAATTATGCAACGAGAATTTATGGCGAAGATGTACAAAATATCGCGACAAATTTTTCGAAATGTATCGTTGTGAGGCTGGATCGCGAGAGGGAGAGAGCAATCGCGATGTAATTACGATTTTTACCTGCCAAATGGTCGGGTCGTTCGACGATCAATGGAGAGACTGATTCGCAGGATGATAAAGTATCGATGATCATCACGATCGACGTAAATAATCGAAAATCGGAGCGCACTCGTGACATGATTGTTGAGTTTCATGCGCGAGTGCGTTTGAGGCAATACCGCGCTGTACTGAATCGAAATTAACGAGGGAGCTGCTTTTTAAACGAAAAAGAAAAAAATGCAAAGTAAATTAACACGGGGATTCCCTCGCGCGAAACTTGAAGAGGTTGGCTCGTTCTACCCCACCTTGAAAATAAATGGAAAACAAAATCGCGACAAGTAAGCGAGAAGCGAAGAGTCGCCCTCGAACGTGTGGCTCTGAAGTCGAAGCACTCGTAATTTTTATGTATCGTTCAGCCAGTAATCGATTCGAAAGCTCGCGATAAAAAAATGAGCACGATATTTTCCAGTGAAGCATCAAAGAAACGGAAGTGTTTTCCGCCACTTGCATCCGTATCTGTCAATCTTATCTTGTTATGGATGATTACATCAATTAATCATCGACGATTCATGTGACGGATCGAAATCGATAATGCGACGGAATTTACGAGAGAGTTCTTTATAATCGTGGGGATAATTACCTGACAATCAGATAGAGGGAAATTTACTTGGTTAAATGTTTTTGTTTTGGTGAAAAAACAAGAGTAGATTGGGGAAGGAAGAACGATGGAATATACTTTTATTTCTGGATCGTTTGTTCCTACAAGAAATCATTTTTTCATACAATAATTTTATCGATAATCGTGAATTCAAAGCTGCTTGGAGAGAACGACGATAGGTGGCGACGCTGCGCGTCAAATTGCGCGTACGACGCTCTTCCGTCTCCACTCCGCCGCGGACGTCCTCGCGTGTTTTCTTTAATCTACGAGTCTCGTTATTGAAACGTAATAAATACATCGATCGATCGAGTCTTGGCAATGTTCAAATTTGGTTTTTCCGACGTAGATAACGAGAGAGGTGAGTTTCTTAAACCGTCGAAATTTGCTTATCGTAAAGCGAGCTTTAGAGGTTAGGTCGCTCCTCGTCGCGGGAATATTTGTATTTCGTTCTTTCGACCGTGTTCAAGACGAAGATGACGAGGATTCGAGCGAGCAGCTCGATTGGTTTTCAGCTTCGGAGATTAAATTGACGAGTGAGGAGATTGAACGGGAATACGACGTGGATAATTGCATTGATATCTCGATATGCGGTAACAATATTAAAACGATCCCATCGGAAAATATCGTCGTTAGATTGTCCAACCAACATCACGAGAATATCGTTGAAGCAGAGTCACGGCATTCCGACTTATTGCCAGCGATTTACGAGGGTAATTTGTTCTTTCGGAAGGATGGGAAGTTCGAACGAAGCGAAAAAAACGTACTTTTCACGCAGGTGGCTTAAAAATATGGGAATGCAGTTACGATTTGGGCAGATATCTCGTAGAAAATCGCGTGGCACTCGATGGCAAGCGAGTTCTCGATTTGGGATGCGGCGCTGGTGTACTCGGTATTTTGGCGCTGAAAAATGGATCGATTGTCCATTTTCAGGATTACGTAAGTCCCGACGATGGTCGATGAGCGTTTTGAAGAGAAAAAACAATCGATTCAACTTCTACTATTATCGACAATCGATCGTTATCGAATAATCCATTTCCAATTACAAAACACTCTTGTACGCTGTAAAATCGTTCAACAGAACGCGGAAGTCATAAAATTGATGACGATACCGAACGTTTTATCGAATTTCCGAGATGTGCAGGTCGCGCGTGAAAAATGCGAGTTTTACTGCGGCGATTGGGAATCTTTTACAAATTTATCCTCGAACAAACACGAGAATGAGGAAGATAAGTACGATCTCGTGATTACCAGCGAGACTATCTACAATCCGTCGAATCACGCGAAACTTTATCAAGTTTTTAAAAAAAGACTGAAAGACAACGGTGTTGGGTAAATGCAACTTTATTATTCGCCATTATCCCTGTTGTCCTTCTTCGATTTCATTCGTAATTGACGACAATTGCAGTTACGTCGCTGGAAAAACTTATTACTTCGGTGTCGGCGGCGGAATGAGACAATTCGAGGCTCTCGTTAGAGAAGACGGTATATTCGACGTTGAAATTGTTTGGAAGAGTACGCAAGGTGCGTTGCGTAATTATCTATAACTAACTCTTCGATCAAAGGCCAAAAAATTCAACAAATTAACTTTCCCACAGGTTTGCAGAGAGAAATAATGAGGCTCGTGCGTAACAAACCCTGAGGTTCTCGGCTTTCCATCCTCAAAAGATATTACCATTTTGCAAGCAAACATAAACCCTGCGATATTTATAGTACACCGCTGCCTTTTTTTATCTTTGAATAATTTCAACGATCACGGCGACAGTCTCTCGTAAACCCAGCCATTTTCACCTTGATGCAAAAGAATGTTGTCTATTTTTTCGCCGGGTTTCGCTCGCCTGAAACGAATTCTGTCGTGCAGGCGATCGCTCTGACCCTGCCAAAATTCTATGGACTTTGGAATTACGATATATCCGCCCCTTGGAAAAAGAGGCCGGTAATTAGCCGTAATCCTTTGCTCTTTTTTGTAAATATTGTTCACCGATGATGTATATTTTTTGTCGTTTCCTCCGAATGTTACTGTAATTGTTCTTACCAACATTCCGGCCTCGCGACGTTTCCCTCCGTAAAGCGAGCCAGCAATTCTCTTTCCTTGACGACCAGCGAATTCCTTCCGGCGATAACGTCGCTCTGCTTGCTGGCGTGAGCTCCGATCTGACTAGGAAACGGTCTGCTCCTGAAGTACAAGTCCGAATCCTTCGCGGATGTTTTTTCCACGTGTCCCTCTATGCGAACGGTACGTCGCAGAGGTTCCCAATAAAACGTCAACGCGGCGTTTGGATTTGAATCCTGAATGAGAAACGAGTATTGCAATCGCGCCATTGATAGGTTATGTTACTTTTTTTTTTAAATCTACAAAAATTCGAAAACAAAGTACGGTAGAATCAAGAGGAAAAAATTATCACGCAAACTCACGAGCTCTCTGCCCTTTCGGCTCTCGTAATTCGTATAAAACTTGAATCCGTCCACGCCGAACCCTTTCAGCAGCACGGGTCTGACGGATGGAACGCCTTCCCTTTGGAGATAGAAAACATCACAGAGTTCAACGTGTATGAAGATTTTTGTAATTAACGATCGTACGTACTTTGTCGCGGTTCCGAGGCACATTGCGTTCGGCTCGTGTATTCCGGGCGTCTTGCTCGCGACGTCGAACCACGCTTTGAATTGCCCGAATGGTTCTTTGCTGTCGAGCTGATCCTCGGTGAAAGTTTCGCTCTTATCTTTGTACTTTATTCGCATCGCTGTTTTGCGTTGAGAGAAAAATCAAACGTCGATGTTACAGCTCGTGGGAAAGCGATTGGAAACACGTTGATCCCTCAATTTACCTCCGATATCGACGTTCAACGGTGCGAACGTCGTCGATGATTTGTTGTTCGCCATGTTCCGGACAATTTGATGATAATTACGCGAACGAAATAACAATGAAAATTTCACTGCCATGCAACAAGCACTGGGCTCGTTTAGAAACGATCGAGTATCGTTGTCGGCACTCTAACCTCGCACGGTATTCTCGTCGTCGTTCACTCCAGTTCACTCTGGTTCACTCTCGTTTTCCGAACGAATCGCGATCGCGCGTCACTCGTGCGCGCATTCGACTCGACTTACGTCACGCAAATCTCGTACGTTCGCGAAAAAAAAACCGTATCTCGTCATATCTTGCAGAATTCATCGCTCGAATAATCATAGAGACTATATACTGGCGTTCAAGGTGGACTATTATCATGCTATTATGGAACCGGCTTGGCCAACAGCTGTTTTTCATGCAAGGTAGAGCGTAGAGCGAGACGGAGCGAGAAGCGAGACGCGCCCAGACGCGCCCGGTCGGTGAACATCGTAGCGCGCGCATAAGTATATTTTGCTCTGTCAAGGGTGAAATATCGGGGTAAAAAGTGGTTTCGCCGTGTTCCCTTCGAGGGTACAGTGAAATTGCGGGAAAACGAAATAAGAATATCAACATAACCCTTCCCGTCAAAGTTTCCGAGTGTAATGTTTATTTCATAACCTCAAATTTATCAAAATCAAGAGAGTGTACGAGCGTAACATTCGTTGCCCTCAGTTGGCTGGTGGGAGAAATGCAAAATTAGTCACGTTCCTCGTTAATAGCCGTCCACAAATGAATCACTTATTCTCGAATAACAGGAAAATTGTTTGTCGGAGAGATACGCAAATGTCCTAGACTTCAAACGACCTTTTTCAGCCACGATTTCAGTTGCGCAATGTCCGAAGCGCTGGATTCGGCAAAGTCGACTCTGTTAGAGAGATGAGAAAATTCGAAATCTCTGCCGCGTTTACCGACGAAGGAATTGGCCGAGGACGAGTCTATAGCCTCGAGCTGATTGGTTTTTGTGAGGCGCAAAAGATTTATCTCTTTTTCGAGCAAACTTTTGACCACCGCGCTGCCTTTGGCCGTCGGTTGATCCTGTTTGTTACAGAGTATCAGAATATCGATGTCTTTTTGCATGATTTCGTCCGACAGCAGCGTATACAAGAATCTATGCGAGTGAAATGAGGTTTTTTGTGAGAATATGCAATTTTTGCTTATGCTTGCAGCTATCGTCACGAGCTACGACTTACTCGGCTGCATCTCTGATATCTTTGGGCAAAGTTACAGAATCCACGATGTAAACGACTCCTCTGACTGTTTTTTTGTACTTTTCAAAAAACTTGTATCTCAGTCGCTCGTGACCGGGTATATCGACTATTTGCAATGTTTTCTAGAAATAACGTCGCTTTCATGAAAAGGGCTTAAAAACAATAATGGTATCAAAGGCACTTCCAATCGGTACCCTCTACAGGCAGAAATATTTAGCGAATCTTTTGGGAAAACTATGACCGATGGTTATATTTGTTTCATTGTCGTTTTCTGCGCATTTTTTTTGTGATTATTCGAGAGATTAAACTTTTGATGATGAAAAACTCACGTCATTGACGGTTATGTTGTCGACGTTCTCTTTGATGGACGCGTACGTCGAAACAGCCTCGGAACTGAATAATTTTGTGTACAACAGAGTTTTTCCTACGTCGCTGAGTCCCATGAGAAGTACGCTTCGGCCGGCGGACCGTCTCCGCCGCCAGATGATAAAAAGTACTGCAAAAAGAACGTAAGAACTTAACTTTTCCTATTTTCTCTTTTTCTCCGACTTTGAGCACGAGTTTCAAGAGTACAGAATAACAAGAGTGAAAATATGCCTGAGAAACGCTTCGTGTGTTTTCAAACGAGATAAAGGTCGGAGCTTTGCGGCTTTAACCTCAAATTCACGGTTTTTATTACCTAGAGTCACTAATACGGCGATGATTGCGACGATTATTCCGGATAAATAATTTCCTCCAGTATCGTTTAACAAAGGTACGCGTTGTTTATCCATTATTCCAACTGTTTATCCGCAAGCCGGGATTCTGCGATATAAACACGTGTGAGTGTAATTAAACCAGCAGCAGCTTCGTGTTGGTTTCGAGAACGTCATCAATAGTTGCGGTCGTACGAGCACAGAGGGCACTGCAGTTGTTTTACTTTTTTACCCGTGGCGATACCGTCGCTGAACAGTTGCGGAACAAGCGTCATAGATGTCACTACCAGTGGTTCTCGGTAGGTGCTGTCCTCTACGGCAAAAACGCGTACTTTGAGTCGCCTCTGAGCGAGATGATTCAAATTTTACGCAAGCAATTTATGATTCACGCTACTTTTTATCAAGTGGTGTTTTAAATTATATTTTCAGAGTAATAATTATACTGAAAAGTATTTAAAAAATTACTTAAAATAGCCAACTGGTGTAACGATCCGATATAATACGATATTGAATTTCGCCAACGCAAAATTGTGGCAAAAAGTGACAAAATTCTTTTCCGATCGAAAAATCTTGACCATTTCGAAGAAAATACACAAAAAAAAATGAAATTCAATCAAATCAAATTCTCGTTCGTGTCTTGTCCGCTTTCGAAGGGTGTACAGCGCGCGTATGAAAAGGAACATACTCGATGATGTAACGGAAACGATCGTAAAAAGTTTCGGCTGCATAAAAAAATCTCCCTGCGTGCGAACTGTGAAAAAGGGGGCACAACCGCGTTTCAACATTGGTAACGTCGACGACAAAGTTGCGACCATTGAAAAAAGAAACGCAAGAATAATAGTAAAAAAATCGAGTATGCGAAGCAACGTTTTCGCACCGAAGACGCCGATGAGGAGACTCTTCAGAGTCTCCTCGTCCTCCTCGTCGGTTAACGGGTCTGTTCCGAGCTTATACTCGCTTTATGCTCGAGCACTTTTGATATACGTCTAGCTAATAAAATGTTACAAATTCTTTGGCACGCAGGGTAGTTTATGACCCCGCTCGAACATACGCGAGGCCTCAATCGAATCGAGTATTCTCTTTTCCATCGCTTTTTATATCCTCGCGTGAATACGACGACGAATAAATAAACTCGAAAGTTTTACGAACCCATTTTGGCCTCCTTAGCCGAGCAAAATGTCGTTACATTCGTTACATCGTGTCAAATTGTATTACACCTCTTTTGAATATCGCTCATCCGTGTTTGATTTCACTGGGCCGATTCTCGACGACGAATCCATTTTTAATCCGCGCGCAAAAGCTCGTTAAACGTTTTTTTTCTTCCTTTTATCCCTCCCAAATGTTTTTTTTTGTCAAAATCGTCTTTGGTATTTATTTTTCAAGCTACTTTCGGAAGCTGCGTTATCGCGTCGTTGCTCGAGATGAATCAAAGAGTCGGAGCTGCCTGGAAAGATCCGTTGCTCAAAATTTACGATTGGTATACAAACATTTTTGTCATTCGCGTCTTCCAGTCGTCTCGCGGAATAGTTTATCCGAGCAACGACGAGTTTTTCACGGTGGCAGGCGCGTATATTCAAACGCGCGCATCGTTTATAGGGAACCGTATATATTTTGACAGTTACGACGATTCTTAACGACCGGATTATCATTTTTTTATAGCGTGAAGCGAAATGAGACTATAAGAGTATGCATACGTTCGTTTGATGCATACGCGAATGTTTACGATACACAAACGTACGCGCACATCGCAGAGTCCTCTCGTTTAATAAAGGAAACATTTCTTCGATCCCATCCCTCCGTGGGGGCTTTATATTCGCGTTTTATAACGTCGTCCGAGCATCCAACGACAGATGGTCCAGGGGCTGTAGAGAGAGATATAGAGTCTCGAAGAACCAAAAAAAGAGGAGAAAAAAAGGAGAAAAAAGGTTCACGTTCGATCGAGCTCAGCGAGGTGTAAAATGCGCGAGAAAATCGTAGGGGTGGAAGAAACAAAAGTGCGGTAACGATCAAATGTATCCTCACTGAAAATCACGGCTGATGACGATAAATGACGATAATAACGCGCGAGATGAAATTTACGGTGAAAAACGTCGTCGCTCGAAACGCCGGAAGGGTGAATTCCACGATCGGCGTGGGAAATTCGACGCAGCGCTGATCGAGATTTCACGTGGATAAAAAAAAAACAGGAAAATAGCGGCATAGAGAATTTGGAAAAGGGTCCGGTCGAACTCATTCATCTCGAATCGAAAAACGCACACCGATAGAGAGAGAGAATAAACGGAGGAGGAAGAAAAAAAAAATGTGAAACTCGTCTCCTTCGATCATCCGTGGGTCTTATATCTTTTCGTGAATCCCGATTTTCGGAAGACCGCTTGTGTGCGCGATGATCTTTCTCCACCCACGCACACACACACACATGTCTACACATTTTATGTAAGATCGTCAATGGGGATTTTTTCTCCCGCGATATATCCGACGTAAAATGTGCGAAGCGTGTGAAATGACACGACGTGTGTGTCGTCGGAAACACGTTAAAGGCTTTTGTCGAAGCGGAAAAAGGATTTTCATCCCCCTTTGATCGCTATGAGAAATTACGTTGAAAGGGGAAAAAAAAGATATATATATATATGCACATATTACGCGCTGTGGATCTTCGATCTGTATTTAAAAATATTTACGCGATATATCAAAGATGGAAAGATTCAACGTCGGACGGAAGCGAGATGAAAGTTTGTGCGACGGTAGAAAAAATTTGCATTTTCAAATTTTCTCGGTACATATTTTTTTTTCAGCCGCGAGATCGTTTTGATTTCATCTCGACAGGAATTTCTCTTCGTTTACCTCCGCTCTTATTTTATACGCCGCATGTCCCGAATGACAAAACCTCGATTCTCCCTCATCCCCCGGAATTCGATCAAGTGTCCGTCGGACCACAGACTCTCCGCCGGAGGAACTCGATGGAGTACAGCTGCTGAGGTTTTTCTATTTTTTTCTCTTTTTTTTCTGGACCCTGGCTGTTACACAGTAACGCACACACGTACGTATACATTTTTTTTTTTTTTTTCACGGTCGAGAAACCCGTTTCGCTATCCTTTCCACCCCCGCGATCACGTCCCGAAGATTGTCTCTCGCGCGTCTTGCGCGGCGCGGGCCGAACCCCAATTTTCGCACAATGGAAAGGCGCTCGAGAATTTCTTATAAAAATCCCCCTCGACAATGGGCTCCATTGTACGTTCTTACCAAGCTTTACCCCATCCATCCGATTCAACCGGACCATTTTCTTTCCCGGAGTAGAAAAAAAAATCCACGCGGAATCTTTCACCGCGGAGCTCACGGTTCTTTTTTCTTCGTTTTTTTTCGGCAATCGTGGAATTCGGTCATCCTCGTGAATAGAATGACGCGCGCTCCTCGATCTTCTTCTCCTATTCATCGATGGAAAACTCCGCAGCGAGTCTGACGCAATGATTTTTTTTTCCACGTGCCTGCTCGACCGTACGTTATTTAATTTACTCGCTACGCGTTTCGGATTCTGATTTTTGTTTTTCTCTCGATCGATGATTTCCCATCGACGATCATGCAAAACGATCATACTGATGCGAAGCCCAGGTGAATTCAGAGTTCGTTTTGAAATTAAATCAAATTGAAAAATTCAAAATTAAATTAAATTCTCTTACGGAAGAGCGCTGATGTTCTTTTTTGCTCCGTACCGCAATGGAGGCATGCGAAGACCGTGTTCGGTGCTAATTGCCCGCGTTTTCGCTCCTGTTTTTATCGACGCGAGTGTCACCGAAGATCTCTCTCTCTCTCTCTCTCACTCTCTCACTGACATCGATCGATGCACAGTGTGTTCAAACCTTATTCCGTATCGTCTCAAAGAGAATGAGATGAGAGGGCAAAGAAGTTGTTATGGACCAGAATGGCGATCGTTCGGAAGACGATCTGGGAACGAACGAACATTAATCCTTTGCCGCTGTTATTGCTGTGTACACTATATCCGGTACACCACATTTTATATCTCGATTGATTTATGTAACGTGACATTCTCCTCAAATCGCCGTTAAACCGACGATCCGCAGCGTGGAATGGTCCATACCTCGTCGGATGCTGTACGGCAAAGATTTTTCCAACGACGGAGTGAAGAATCGACGTTTAAAAAAAGTAGTAGGAACTTTTTTTAGACGTCGATACCGGAGAGTTTGTGAAAATCGGATGAAGCGAATCGTAAAACGCGAGAGCAGCGGCGAGCATCTCTGAATCATCAGCAGCGCGCGTATCCCTTTATACACTCGCCGAGATGCGAGAAAAATCGTGTACAAGGTGAGAAAAAAAAATGTTAACGAACGACGACCGCAGCGACAAAAGATCGCGGAGCGTCGATGAGAAACGATGAAAAAAAGCCTCTCAAACGCCAAAGCGTCGAGCCGAAAGAGAGAAGAGGATGAAATACAAGAAGTGACAAAAGACGCGATATTCGGTAGGAACGAGTGTTAGCGTATGTAAATTTCCCTCTGTGGCTGATGAGCCAACACTTTCGATTCATCTCCGCTCTTTTTTTCATTCCCCTGTGTGTGTATGTATAAGACGAACGACGGTACTTTTTTCTTTGGCTTTCAACGGAAAGAAAAAAAAACGAGAGACACACCATATGATTGACTCTACTTTTATGGTAAGCAATACGCAGAGGCAGGACGCGGATGTATACGAGAGGTCGTTAGAATTTCTTACGTGTTTGCGGTCTCCTCGGGGAGAGATAAATTCCAGAAGTCGCGGTGTGCTCCTTTGTCGCATCTTCATTTTTTTCCCCCGTCTAATTTCAATTTCTGCCCGTACAAGACACGTCGGAGAGGCACATACTCGTTATCGGAGGATACGTTTTTATGCCCTCTCCCGACTCGTTTTTTCTTTTCCCCCCCCCGGATTAGTGGACAATTTCGTGCGCCAAACGAGACACTCGAGTTTTTTCATAAACTTTTTTGGTCCATCGTTTCGCTCCTCATCGACAATCGTGGGCGCGTCGGTCCACTCTCCGGACGAGGAAGTCGACTCGCGGAGGAGGAGAAAAAAAGGATGCTCGGAAGAGTACAAACGGGAACACCAACGAAGGGACAAAACGAGGAGGATGCTGTGCGGTGCTCTCGTTGCGTGTGCGAATGTAGGAAAAGAGCAACGCGAGAGATGCTGCCGGAGAGACGCATTGAGAAGTTAGAAAATCTATGCCACGCCGACTTTCTCACTCCGTTTCGTTGTTTTCCCTCTCTTTCTCGTTCTAACCATCTCCTCGTCTCTGGTGTGTCATGTGTGTGTGTTTCTCGTCAAAGAGTTTCATTCATATACACGCGAGATCGTTTCTCGCGGCGGCGAACATCACTGACGCACGTGTGCCCCGGAGCAGGCTCGTATACGCGGATTGCGAGCTTCCACGGTGGCTCTCTTTTGCTCTCTGCTGCTGGTTTCGTATTGTAAAATGGGATTTATGTCCTTTCGGCAACGACCAAAGATCCCCATCCTCTTCCGCGCTCTTGCAACCACTTTTGCTCCATTTTCATGTACGGCATATAAACATCGATCGTGGCCAACGAGAAGGGCGCAAACGAGGTCATTTTTCATTGAAATCCCCATGGAATATACGTCTTTTGATGCAAGTACACGTGTGTGCGTGGGCGTGGGTGTATTTTTAATATACACATGGTTTCTGGCTTCTCGAAACGTTCGCCAGCAGTTTCACGCTTCTCCGACGTCCTACATGCGTGCAAGTAATTAGACTTTCGGCGAAGCGTCTCGCTTCTCCTATTTCCATTCGCCTTCTCTCCTCTCCTCTGCCATTAATATCGGCCCCATAGAGTTAACCATGGAATAATAAAGCGTCCGACGTTGGTAATTAAAAAATAGCTCTTAATTGCTCGGGTTTGGGGGGCGCTGCTTCTCGATACGAATTCCGAGATTTATTATTATTGCGTAATTGCCCTTTTTTCACTCTATTTCCGGTCCGGGAGCGAGAAATATCTGTAAATATCTGTAAAATTGCGCAATTTTCGATGAAATTCACGATTTTCGAATTTACGATAAGCACTATGGAGTCTGTCGTTTTCTTCATAAAAATCCACTCGTTCCGCGTTCGACGAATCGTCGCGTATTTCAATGGCATCCGTGGTCCATTTGTTTCATCTCCAACGACACGAGAGACGCGAGTTGATCGAAATATACTTATTGGAGGGTCGTACGCCGGGAGCTTCGTGCGATATAAAAATGTCTGCAACATATGTCAAGGGGGTAGAGGATGAGTAGACAAAAAGGGATGCGCACTAAGAATAATTCCGCGTGCTGGACGTTCGAATGTGCAGGCCCTTCTTGCTTATTCTTCAACGTTTCAGGCGGATCCAATGACGTATCAATGTATGGGTGGCGGATTTTTCATTGCCAAGAGGATGGTCCAGAGAAGAGGAACGATAGGAGATTCAGCCTCGAGGATGAGGGAAAAGAGAATACACTCTTTTTTTCCCGAGGATATTTCATCATGGGCTTTAAACGCATCTCCATGTATATACACGTAACGCTTATAAATACATTTATATGCATGCTCCACCTATCACGCTGCTCGCTCTTTGGCGACCGGTCGAATCGCCAAGAAAAACGTTCGCTCTTGCGCCCATACGCGTTTCGCGGCAAGCCCAAGGGGTTGCCAGCGCAAGACCAAGAGAGAGATGAAACCATCGACGAAATGGGAACCGGGCGGTTGCCGCGGGGTTAAGGGGGAGGCATAAAGTATCCACGGAACGATCGTAAAACATGTGATATCATCTTCGGCGCGCGCGTCCACCAGGAGAATACACGTGTGTATATATATATATGGTACGTACGCATGATATACATATGTGCACCGATAGATTTATATATTTACCTGTGTATATAGATAAACATGTATATATGGCGGTGGCTTTTGTCTTCTCGGACGTGAGTTGTGATGCTGCATTGTTTCCACAGTTTTTTATGTCCGATCGAACGAAGAAGAGCAATCTTTTTGTATGATACATTTCATAATGTATACTGTACTATATTATGCTATATATATTTATTAGGTAACACAGATACCGGCGTGTGTATTGGGTAGAAATAATACGCCGAATTTTTCCCGAAAACTCGAAATTTCAATGAGGAGATAGTCGTTAATTGATTAAATTTGTATTATTGAATTTTCGGACCGAAATATCGGGTTTTCGATGAAATACCGTCGTGTTTCACAATCAGCGGGAAAAAATACATCGATATAGACTATTAAAAATGATTTTTGAGATTTAAAATTTTTCGCCATTTTTTGACGGATTGAGTTGATTCACTAAAATGTTTGCCGTTTTTTTCTCGTTTGAGATAGATGCCCCAACTTGTGCTTGATCTCTTGACAATTCTTGAGGCTTCAAAATGCCGTTTGGTTCATCGAGATACCTTGATTTTTCGATTTTTGGCGGATTTTTAAAGTTGGACCATCGATTTTCGCCAATTTTCCCATACATACCCCTTTGCGTTTTTTTCGCTGATTTTCAACATCGATTTTGAGGGGGAAGGAATTGAGCTATCGGCATTTAACTTGCACCATTTTTTAAGTCTACTCGAGGGCGTCTCCAAACCCCCCCAACAAATGTATATAGCACAAATAGAACCGAAGTTATGGCCATTTGAAATTTCGACTTTTCGAGGATTCTGGAAAAGTGGTCCAAAATGGGTGGAAATTTTTTTTTTCAATTTTAAAAGTTTCAACAGCCTATTCGATCGGAAATTTCCCGCTGATTACGAAACACACCGACTTTTGCCTAAAAAGTCAAAATTTCAACGGGAAAACGCAATAAACGTCGACGGGACCGACGACGATTTAAAAGTTAAATTTCCACGCGAATGGAAATTTTCAGCGAGCCTCATCTGTACTGTCGAAAGCCCGTGCAGCGGCCCACAGAGTTTCATTCAAATGAGAGAAGCTTACGCTTTGTCCTGCAGATTAATGTGTATATACGCATATACATATATGTATATATTATTACATATATATACTTTGTGCGCACGATGAAGCGCAAAAGGGCGCAAAATCGACGACACGTCGAAAGAGAAGCCACTCGAGTTCCGTCCTTTTCGTTTATCATCGATCCAAGTTAAATCGTATTCTATGCAAAGATGCCCGTGCAGAGTCGATCGGTAAGGCGATGAGATCGCGAGGAGGACGTTTTTCAGCTACCCTCAATCCCGGGAGCTCGCGAATCCACGTCGTCGGAGTATATATGCGCATCAATCCGCCTTGACATGCAAATATCTCCAGGATTAAAAAAAAAAAACAAGAAAAAACAAACGAGAGGAAAAATGTTCCTCGGAAGAGCAGAAGAGAGACGGATGGAAAAGCGCGTCACAATTAATCACAAACCGCGGGCTCTCCAGAGTCGTAACCCCCAAAGTCTCCGCGGGGAGAGCTACCGGTATGTCTGCGTATGTACATACATATATATCGTAAATATATACCACCGAGGATCGCAATTTGTTATTGCCGACAGAGAGAGAAAGAGAGAGAGGAAGCGAGAAAAAGAAGGCTCGTCCGCGAAGCTCTGTCGCGCGCATCACACGCGATGCATTGTGAATGCACATTTTTTTTGAAAAGTTTTTATTTGAAATTGGCTCCGCGAGCCCAAACATTTGGACCGCACGATAAATATGTATATACACGGAGTATTTCCAGAGAGCGAGCCATCTTTCTTGCTCGAGTTATCTCTCATGGACCTCATCCTCGTTCTCATCCTCCTTCCCCGCACGAAACTTTCGAGTACCCGTTTCGCAAGCTCCGATACCATACGTCAACGTCCGAATGAGTAATTCCACCTTTTTTCCCGTCCCCCTTCGTCTCTCTCGCTCTCTCATTCCGCAAGTTTTTTCCCCGTACTTGAATATGGAAAAACTAGCCGCCTCCCGTTTTCACTTCGTAAAATATGTCACCGCGAAGCTGGAAACTGGAACGAATAAATCGCCTACACCGTCTCAATTTTTGTTCGGCCAATTTTTTTCACTCCAAAGTGGAGATATGGAATGAATTTTGATGAGAAAATTTTCCTACGTTGTCAGTTTATATCCGAGAGCTTCTCACGAGGCTCTATGGACCCGTCGCTGAGGATGCTGGATAATTAATCATCTCGGCCTGTCGATCGAAATTCTCAAATGTTTACTCAAGCATTCCCTCGTCTTATTCGCTTCTAACGCTCATATTCGCGGCTTGTATTCAACACGCCCGTCAATGCACAATGTAAATATATTTTTGTACCCCCTTCTCCTCCCAAAGATTCATCTCGTCTTTTTCCCTCTCTCTCTCTCTCTCTCTCTCTCTCTCTCTCTCTCTCTCTCTCTCTCTTTAGGCAGCTCAATGACAAGAGCAAGATTGATGCACTCATGTACCTCGATTGGTTGATCGATGCTCGTTTACTCTCACGCGTGTGTATATAAATATATTATTACATAACCCTATAACTGTTCACCCGAGCTTCAGTGAGGTTACAAACGCGGGGATGAAGATAAATATTTGTGCCGACCGAGCCGAAACTTGGCGGTAACCGCGATCATTCGTTGCATTATCGTTTGCCGATGATTTTTTTCGCCGCTGTATTCACGCCTTGTTATCCTCCTACAGGATGCGTCAAAAGTTACCTCTCGTGTTGTACAATTAAGTTTAGGGCGAAAAGTCCCGGAGTGATTTTTCGATCGATCCTCAAAGAGTACCTCATTATTTTTTCTCTCGGAGCCTGTATGACAGCTCAAAGATCGTGCAGCGTTTTCTTTCGAGTTTTCGACTTCCCTCTAGATTCCCTTAGTTGTATTCAAACGCGTGTGCATCCGCGTGTGCATCCGCGTGTATAGGTATCGCAACGAGATGACGTCTGACGTACGCGACTGTATTGTGATGCAAATCTCCACACCGAAGCAAAATCAACTCAAAAGCCTTCAATGATCTCGTTAATTCGTTCCATGTTTTTATATCGACGTATAAATGCGGCTGATTTTACAATCGAGATTAATGAATCTCACGTCGAATCACGTCTCTTCGATATAATCGTCTCGAATGAGAGAGCAATATTATATACGATCCCGTTCCGACCCTACGAGCTAACGACGAAGATCGCGAGAGACCACCCGAAAGCGGATTTAATGATTTTAAAATAATAATTTTAGACCGGATGTATATTTTTTGTTTCTTAATCAGAGCGAGTCAAAGTGAACATCCGACTCCATACTCCATACCCACTGATCTTCGTTAGGTTCTTTAGAAAAAGAGGAAAAAAATTCGAAAATGCAGGGTGCAATATTTTTTTTTCGCTCTGATCCTGAATAAATTCCCGCTCGTCGTCAATGGGCGGTCTTGAATTCAATCAGGGGTGTGTTATAAAGTAATGAAAATGCAGAGTGCGAACGTTGATGCAATTTTTCACACGGACGAGCGTAATATTGATGGATGAAAGTTCTGCACGGTTTGTGTACACTGAAGACGAGAGGATGATGAAAAAGGGACGGTCCAACGTCAGAGATTCATCTGAAACACTTTGAATATTTTTGAATCGCAGCATGACGTAACGCCTTTTCTTCGCGCGAGTTTATCCGCGGTGATCCGTCGTTTTAGAATTTTCATGAGAGGCAATCGCTCAGCAGCTACGCCGGGAGGATCGGGGATGGAAATTTCCGTATCCTTCCGTCAGGATTTGCATTATAATTACGCGCCTTTGTCGTCTTTGATGAAAAAATGAAAAATTGAATAATTCACTCGGCGTATTCGGATTCTTTCTCAAAGTATGCGTAAAAAATGAAAAAAAAAAAATCAACCGGAGAAAATTGTATTATTATAAACAGTCGTGTTTGAATTTTCGATCGCTCGTGAAAAGCTCTTTCGTCATCATTCCGCGTTGCGACAAAAACAACAATTTCATGCAGCTTCCGTTCTTCTCATCTCTATCTCCCGCGTCTCATCTTCGATCTCGTTCATTTTTTTCTTGTCTCAAATCTTCTCCTTCTTGTCTCTTTTCCATGTTTGGCGAGCTCCGTGCTCTCGTACGCTACATAAATATTTACGCCATTCCGTTCATTCTCATCGGTCTGAAGGGTTCAGGATGCATGGGAGGCGCGCGTGTGAACCATCATCCGGCTGGAAACTGCGTTCTCGTCTTTTATAAACACACGTGTTGGCCGAGATGATGGGTCGCTTCGAAAGACGTCTCTCGGAAATGCATCGACGCGATCTTACATCTTCGTATTTACTTGTGCGATTTGATCATCGAAATGATTCGATTATTCGAAAGATGGTACATCATTTTGAGCAGGTATTTCACGCTAATTGCGTACACCGTCAATATGGGTATTAGAAAAATGTTATTCGTTCGTCAGAGTTTAATTCGCGAGCAAAGCGCAAAAGTGCTGTAGAAAAGTCCTTTTGTTTCTGCAGGAAGTCATTAGCCGCAGACGGTCGAGTGTTTGCAGCCGCGGGAGTGAATGTAGGCGATCCAAGGTAGGTTAGAGATGGTGGCTGATCTTCGCAGCATCCAAAGACGTCACGTATCGCCTCTCTCTCTCTCTCTCTCTCTTTCTCTCTCTCTCTCTCTTCCTGGTGAGATATTACGAGATAGATCATCTCCGGTTCGCGTCATTATTGCAAGCCGACCTATGGACTCGGACGCGATCCTTTCTGCGTGCTCACAAAGTACGTAATTTACGGATTTCACCCGCGCGCGAGCGCCGCCGTCTCTCTCATTCCTATCTTACAAAGAGAGACAGAGAGAGATTGCGCAGCCTCCAGAAGCAGCAGCATCAGCGGAACACACCGCAGCGAGGAAGCGATTTACTGCGGCTGGTGGCCCATGGGGTCAGGCCTGGCAGGGGGTTCCCCGGTTTGTTCGCGAGAAGAAGCTCGTACGGAGATGAACCCTCCGGGCACACCGGAGAATAAGTGCAGCAACCTTCTCTCTCTCTCTCTCTCATTCTGTGGTAAGGGAGAGCGGAAATGAAGGGTCTTTTTTTCGCCCCTTGGCAACCCTTCTGGTACCTGCCTCCTCGATCGTGACTTTGCACCATGTGCCTCGAACGTCTCGTTCGTTGCAAAAAAACAACAGCAACGAGAACTCGAATAATACAGCAAGAGCACCGCCGTAGCTTCGAACGAGGTGCGTTGATTCGTTCCATCGGAAATCCGAGGACAAAACGGTCCAGTAATGAGAAAATTGAAAAAAATTTCGATGTAATCAAAGCGTTCGAGCGTCAAACGTACGGTTAAACCTGTACTTCCGGTGTGTGCTCCCAAAGTTTCATCTCCAACGCATACATCATCTTTCTCGATTGTCTTCCATCGTCCCTCGCACTCTGCACTTCCGGTCAAAACGACCAGTTGTCGTTGAAATCATTTTTTTACCGCAAAAATCATTTGTTTTTGCGACAACAATTGATTTTATCCGTGCGACTGGGGCGCTTATGGTCTTTTCGCCCGACACTGACGCTGCTGCTCGTGTGGCGCAAGAGCGGTGAATCTGTATAGAAAAGGAGCAAGATGCCGAGAGAAGGGAGACGAAGAGGAAAAGGAATGAAAAATGAGAAAGACAACGCCGATCTTCCGAGGCAGGGCCCTTGAGATTTCCCCCACCATCGATACTTAATATCATAGGTGCCTTTAGTCGGCAGGTGGCCCCGTCTCGCTGGGGCTCGCGGACTCGCCGCTCCACGGGGATGAGAATCTCCTCGGACACGCGCGCGCCACACGAGATGGAAACGTACAGATTGTACTCTCCTCTTCTTCCCTCCCTCCTCCTCTTCTTCCTCGTATCATCCTTTCATTCTTTCTATACACATACATATCCTCGTCATCCTCTCTCTCGGTCCATACCCCGAGTATGCCCTTTTTCCTCATTGCCATCTTTGGTCGTGACCACTTTTCCCCCTTCGTGCGATATAATATTGCGGCGCAGTCGGCGCGTTGCACACATTTGTGCGCTCTTGTCTCCCCCCCCTCCGTACGTTCTTCTCCACCATTTCAACGAGAGAATCCAGAGATTGAAAAGAAAAAAAAACGAGGAAGAAAAATATTGCCCCAGCGCAAGAGCGTCAGAGCCGAGTGCGATTTTTCTCTCTCCGTCACATCACGCTTCTAGACGCGGAGCTGCTTTTTCCTGTATCTTTCTTTCTTTTTTTTTTTTAATATACGATGTATTCCCATATTAGTTTCGCGAGACTCGCGCAGCATCCCCGTCTCTCGATGGATCTTCCGGGCTTTACTCGTCGGCGTTTCATCGCCGCTGAAAGTATTATTGGAAAACGTGCGAGCGCGATCGTACTTTTCATCGCTTTTTCCGCCGTCGTTTCCGTCACTCCGCGCATCTTACTTTCTCTCCGCCTTCTCCGTCGCATCTTCCTCCAAATCGGCATCAATCCGTGCCGCCGTAAACGCCAAAGGTCCATTCCGCAATATCGCATATCGATCTCTGCGCCAAAGTCGACTTGTACGAGTTTTTCCGTCGAATGTCGCATAAATTCTCAAACGACGCGCATCCGGCGAAAAAAAAAACGAAAAATCTCACAATTTTCGAGCTGAAAGAGCCTTGTCACTCTTCGCTGAGGATTATTCATCCGCAGGTGAGTTCTCGAATGTATTATCGTTTAGGAAGCGCGGCATAGCCCCTGTCGTGTGATTTCTTGTTAAAAAAAATATATTTATATAGAACGTGTGTTATTCTCGATCCAACTTCCTACCTCATAGCTCTTTCTCGTTTATTCGCAGGCATGTGAGCTTAACGATTGTAAATTGCAGCGACGTGATGCACGAGGCTCGAATTTAGAACGTTGAAAAAAATCTTGGTTAAACGCGCGATATCGCGCTCGGGTACAAAATTATCTCGCTTCTGCATTAATTAGAAGACGTTGGCTGACGACGGACGCGCGATAACCGAGGTTATTCCACGTCGCTTTGACGGTTTTTTCACGTTTAATTCGCATATAATCGCGAGATGAACTACGGTCCATACGCAGACTCCAACTGCCGATGAACAAACCTAACCCCTTAATACGTATTTCAATTTCTTGCTCATCGCTCGTAACGCGAGATCTTCGTGCAAAAGCGATGGAGAACTTTCCGATCGCCGAGTACGAGCTAGCCACAGCCGCCGACTTTTATCGGAGTCCGGAGAGTCACGATTGCTCTCGCGTGTATCTTTCACCGCGGATGAGTTAGCTCCGCGTGGAGATACAGTCGCGTGTGTGGGATGCCATTCTACGACCATAAACGGCTCAGCCAAGCGTCTCGTTTTATTTCTCATCGAGATTAATCTCTTTGAATCTCGTCCACATCGCGACAATCACGTCGCGAACGAGATGACGAGCTGTAAATACTTTACACCGCTGTAATAACGCATTGTACGCAAAAAAAGTTTGTTTCAGAGAGCCCGAGCATCGGATTCCGACGTTTCTGTAGCAAAATCTTTGTACGGATGCTGCGTGCAAGTATGGATTCGAAATTTCTGTCTCTCTCTCTCGATCGTTTTCTCTCTCCCGGTAGATCGCCTTTCGTGCATCGGACGCGATAGATTCTCCAGGCGCTTTGCGTAAGAAACGCGCCGTAAATTATCTCCGTCCCGAGAGAGAACCCGCGAACGAGCGATATGCCGTAAATTTCTCGGCGAATATCTTCCCTTTCACCCCAGACGATTTCTCATCGAGAGACGATCGAAAATCCGCGTGCCGGATCGATATTGCAAAATCGAGGATTTTTGAAACGACCGCTAGTCGTGGTCTCTCCTATTCCGAGAGGTATATCGCACGTACGTAATAACGACGAAACAAAGGATTGATAAAATGAAAAAAGGAAGACGAGAAGGGAACAAAAGGAAGTATATATCTTCGTAGAATCCCCAACAGCCCATTGTCTCGCGTCCTTGGAGAGAGGAGTGGATGCTATGCTCCTTTGGGTTATCCTTGACCAACCACGTATGCGCGCACCGATCTTCGGGACGTGGTGACTAAAGCGTGAATTTGGCAATGCCAAAAACAAAAAAAAAAGAAAAATCGAGACTCGGCCGTTCTTACGCTGCCTCGTGGAGCGTGAAGAGCGTGTTTTTTATCTCCTCGCTGCTGCACTCTCGATTCTCATCCGTTGCAGCGCGCGCGATTCGTCGGCGTCCTCCGCAGGAAGTCTCGTCTCCCTTCTTTCCGCCTCCGTCGAATTTTCAGCAGTCAGCGCGTATCCCGCAGCGACTCTCCACCGTCGTTTACTCGTTTGACGGATAATAATATGCATTTCCGTTATAGCCTCCTGCTGGCGTGGCACGACGACACTTTCGTTATTGGCGATTGGTCAATTGGCTGAAACGCTGCGGACTGTACACGCGGCGTACGCGCAGATTGACGAGACAGCGTCTAGACGTGCTTAACACCCTGACACACGGCACCTCCGATTCTCTCTCACTCTCGCGTGGAGATTCTCCCACTCGCGGTTGAGACGACACACGCATCGACGATTGAATACGCGGGATATTTCACGAGGTCGTCGCGTCGTGCGGCATCGGGAGCTTCCGTATTCTTCGGCGGAAGAGTTTCCCGCAAACGCGAAAGAATCTTACACTTTGCTCCGCCAAAAGTATCTCCTTGAACAACTCGTTTCTTTCCCCTCCATTTCCCCCTACGAGTACAATTCGTATCCTCGTCGGAGCAGAGAGATCACAGCACTTTGAGAGCGCATCTCGTTGCGTCTCTTCATCCGACAATAGAGGAGAGACGCGCATCTGTTGAACGCTCCTCTTGTGGACCAACAATGATCTCGATCGAACGGGTTTATCCGAGTCAGCGGGGGTCGCCCGAGATAATTCCGCTCGCGACCGTCGCATCTTGCGTAGCCGGCACACGCGTGACGGCAGACGTGAATGAGTAATCATACGTTTTTCACCAAGAAAAGAATGAGAAAATGTGTTGCAACGAACGAGCCACAGCGAGGGGATGATAAAGTCTCCACAAAAAGATGTACATGTACAGTAATAATGCGCATTGATTTTTATCCTCTCTCAGGGGGTGAACAATCGGTGACCACCTGAGGTTCACAGTTCGCTGACGGCTCGAAGGGTTGCTCCTCCACAGCCTCCGGTCCTAATAGGAGACGCCTGTTATTCCTTCTACATTGATACATTACGCATGCATACATTCATGGTCCGAGACACCCCGTCGTTGGTGGTTTCCTCCAGAGTAATCTTAAACGGCAGCTGCCACATGTTCACACAACCAATGCATTCCTCGTGATTGATGCAGAATAGCGGTTAACTCTACGATATTCCATTTCCCGTTCTTATGCACAATCGTTCCTTCAACCACGTGCTACTAGAATCCACAGACGGTTCGAGACGCCGCAGCATCCCAGGACCGTTATATCTCTCCTTAAAAAAAAAAAAAAATGCAACTCTCCATTTCAATACCGTTATGTTTTCGGTACATCTCCCTCCTGGCAGGTCCATAAATGGCGCACCATTCGGCGGGATTTATCTTTTTTCCTCGCCGACGACGATTTCGTTGAAGATGCAGAAGTCATCGAGGTATAAACGATTTTTTTTCCCGTGAGGCATTTCTTACGAAACTGGCTTGTAAAGAATCGCAAGTACCCAAGAGAGCCGCGTAAACGGTCAAAACAGCGCGTGTTTTATCGGAACAGAAAGTGCAGGTCTTAGAGCTCGTGATAAAGAGCCGCCTGGCGGGACTATAAAGTCTGCGGCATTGTCGTTGTATATTACTTGCCTCCCAGTGTGCGTGTGTTCGTCTATATGCAAAACTCGGTGTCTTCACCGTGGTAATAATGTTGGTTGCTTTATGTACTTTGCCATTTTCATCCTCTCGGCGAAGATAGGACACACGCGAGCAATAGAATTTCCGATGTGGAGAATTAAACTCGTATACATATCGCGTCGTTCCATAAACATCTGCGAGCGTTTTATTCTTCGTCTCGCGCGAGAGTATCCCAGCGCAGGGCAAAAAGATCCATCAACGATAGAACCCGGCAGGAATAAAGAGAGAGGATGTTGGCCGACGAGGCATTGCTTTAATCTCAACCGTGCTGGCTTCTCTACGCACTTGTCAAACGAGAATGAAGCAACGAATAAATAAACAAACGAGCAAACACGGATGATGCGGTTTGTTGAAAAACTCGTGGACGTTGAGAACGAAAAAAACGCGGCTCGATTGGGGTTGAAATCGCTTGAATAACTTTCTCATTTATCAAACGCGGAAATGACAATTCTCCCGGCCCGCTGGACGTCTCGGGCGGTCTAGTTTCGCGTCCGTTTTTCAAAAGCGATAAGAGTCAATTTTTCTCTTATTATCCATCGAGATGCGGCTTTTTTTGATGATGTAATGTTTCTCGGGGGTGTATTTTCTTCAAGCATCCTCTTTTTATCTCGTTTACACGAATTTGGTACACTTGCTGCGTGTGACGTTCCCCTCGCGATGTACCTGAGATGGGGCGAGACCTCGCTCAGTAGGGGAGAAAAGCGTCTCTATTCATGGGGAGTGCGGTTCATAAAGGGGATGAATTTTACCGACCGACTCGTTTTCACCTCTCTTTTGTCATCGAGTGCCGCTCTCGATTTTTCTACGACGTTTCTCTACTTTTTTGCCATCGTCTTTTTACGGTCGTTCAACGAGCTCTGGACACTCGAGAGAAGAAATTTCGAGGGGGAATTGGACATTATTTTCGAACAGGTAACGTTTGGATGCTGTGTGTCACAGCATCCAAACGTGTGTGCGCGTGAAATGTGTTTTTTTTTTTAATAAATGAGACTATGAATTTATAAAAAATCGCGACTCGCGAACGAATCGTCATACAGCGATGAAATGAGAATTTTTCGGTCCATCGAAAATTCATATTTTCATCACGATTCGTTTTCCTCCCTCGCTCGTTTGTCCGGCGAAGGATTAAACAAAAGGCCGCGGGGCGCACGAAACAACGCACTAATGCGCGGTGCGAAAGAAAACGGCGGTAAAAAACGGATAAAAATGAGGCCGAAGAGAACGATTAACCCTTCACCCATCATTCAACTTCACGGCGCGAGTCTACGTACGAGACGCTCTCGTCTTCGTTATCCCATCTCTTCTGTAAATGTTCTCACATGAGGCTTTGTTTCTCTCGTGCTCTCGCCACCATAGGTGTTCAAACGTACCCAAAACAATCAAGGAGTTCGATCAATCTTGTTGCAAAGACGAGCAGGAGGATGAGAAGGAAGAGAGACACGGAGAGAGACACCGGAGAGAGACACTCTGGCCAGGAGGCAGGTCTGCCTGCGCGCACATTTGTTACATCTCGGGGATGCCTCTTTCTCGTCAAGAGAAGCGAGAACGGAGGAGAGAATGTTGTTTCCTTCGTTTCACTTGGCGAGTATTGTACACGCGCGTGTCTGTGAGGACTTTGACGAATCTTTTCATTTTATTTCGTCGACGCCCGCCATAACCGTATGTGTATACGTAAGTACACGCAAGTCCGAAGATTAAGCACTTTGCTTTTCGTTAACACACGCCGGTATCACACGCAAACATATACAGATGTGATCTCAGATACGAGAGAGCCAGCAGGAAGGGAAGATGAGACGCGTTAGAGATCTTACTCGGAAAGATGCGCCGAGTGTGACCCGCAAGATGGACGACCCAATAAACTATCGAAGGAAAAGCCTGCACTCGTTGATTAACCGCATCCGGTGCGAACACCCAGCGGATGAGTATCCTCTGTGCGTATCGAGTCGATTTTTTTCGACTCTCAGTGTCAGATAAAAACACGACAGACTTGGACATCTTGATAGACCCTGTGGAGGTAGATAAAACAGAGTGGCTTTAATGGTTCCTCGCCGATGGAACGGACGGTGGACTGAAATTGACGCGATGAAAAAGCCAAACGCGTTCTCGTTGTGAATCCGATAAAGAGAAACATCAGAGTCGGCGGAAACGAGAAGATACCGCGCGAATCCCTCGGGGTGGAGTTGTTTGACGAAGAAGAGGTTCGGTCCAGTTTCGCAGGATGACGATGCGATAGATAAATATTTTATATTTCAATTGAGGGGCTTGCATCCATCAGTCGGTCCATTCGCCGGTCCAGCAGGAACGGCGAATACGAGAAGATCGAGCGGAAACGTTCTCCAGCGCAGTGCGTATAAATTTCTTTTTGTCTCTTGGTTCTTTCGTATATAAATTCATATCGCGTATATATATTTATACACATCGGGAATAAGCTCTCATCGAGAGTCTCCCCTGCTCCCGGTGGTTTATAAAAGCCTGCGGGATTTACGGTCTCGTTTGCTCGAATCCCGATGTGTTCCACATGGCGTACACACGTTAAAGACACACAGAGGTAAAGAAAGAGTCGCTTTCACACAGCGGAACGTGTATCGTCGGCCAGTGGAAACACCTATCAGCAGAAGCAGAGAGCGAGAGAAGGAGAGAGAGAGAGAGAGAGTCGAAAAAGATGAGGAAGAAACGAGCAAAAAGGCAGACGACTCTTTTGCCTCGACCTTATCGTACTAATCGCCAAATAAATTCTTTCGTCTCTCTATCCTTCCTCTTTTTATTACTCCGTGTTCTCGTTAGGCGAAGCACATGTTTCCATCGTGTCTTTCTATAGCCCTGCCGCGTGTGGCACCTATCCACAGGTCTCTTCCTCTTTCCCTTTCTTCCTTCTTGTCTCATCACTCTCTCTCTCTCTCTCTCTCTTTCTGTCTCTCTCTCTTTCTCGTTCTCGTTAAATAATCAATTTTATCGAACAGCCTGCTGAGCGTCTCGCGCGCGTATTGTTGTTCCAAGCGTGGGCAGTTTGTTCTGATAATAGGGGCGGATGAATAAAATCCGCAGGAATTGATGCCTCGGAGGTGTGCGCCTCCGAGAGGAAAGATCTTGGTCGAAACCGATCGAATTTCGCGCTCGTTACAAAAACACTTTAATAGCTTTCGTATCTAGTATACTCGGCCCACAGTCGTATTCGCGTCTGGAAGAGCAAAAGGGGGGATGAGAGTCGGATCTCGAGGAAATTGGTCACGAAATCATTGAAACTCTGAAAGATATTGTTCCTGGAGTTGCTCGCTGCTCTCGGCGGGGGCGTAACGAGCAAAATCATGCCGATGTTAAATAGGCCAACGCGTCGGAGATTCCCAGCATCCCCGAACCGTCGGGAGATGAAAACTCGTCGGTGAAACTCAATTGTCCCTCGTGAGATTGCTATTCACGGTTGCATTGTTTGTTTTCTTATTAAGGAGCATACGTTATGCGAACAAGGTACTCGCACTGGAGATGATTGAGTCAGGGCGGAGGGAGAAACAAGACGAAACGAGAAGATACCCGGCGGAGAATAACCGGCAGAGGCAAAGGAGAGTCTGGGCTTTATTGTTGGCACGGTAGCCCTAAACAGTGGCGTGATGAGGTTCGATGTTGCCCAAAGATAGAGTTTTCAATCATCGCCTCTCTCCCTCCTCTCTCTCTTTCGTTGTATCGCGATTGCCACAGCGATAGACAGCGGCAAAAATAACTCTCCCTCTCGCGAAGATCTTAAAAAATCTCATCTCTCTCGCAGTTGCGAGCTTTCGAGTGCGAGTTCACTGATTGAAGATACGAGCGATTGGTGGCAGCGACCGGACAATGAAAAAGACGCGCCTCTGACGTGGTTGCATCCAATTCACTTGATAAATTCCTACGCGTTTCTCAATCGAGCCTCGAACAACGTTGTTTAACGCGTTGCTCTCTCCCACTCGGTCCTTTCTTCCAATCTTCCTCAACGGAGAAACATATGATCACCCTTTTGGCGTGGATTCAACAAGAACCTTAACTAGCCCACAGCCAATGATTGTTCTTGGGCCAAGTAAGAGGCTCAAAAGCTCTGGACCAACGTGGCTTCCTCCAGCTTCCTCGTCATTGGACCGATGAATAGGTTCTGATGAGTGAGGGTCTCGAAAACGTCGGAGAAAATTCGTGCTTATTTTACGATGACGAGTACATGATTTTTGGTGGAATCCAAGCGGAAAGAGTATATCCTATCGTGAACAGTGATCTGACAGAGTCATGTTCGCGACTAACGACGTCCCCGACGCCACCAAACATCTCAAAGTGTATAAACAAAAAGAGTAAGAGAAAAAAAGGTTAGAGAAAGCGAGGCTGACGCGGTTCGCAAAGGTTCACCGTGGGCTGCTCGCTAGTTCTCTCTCCTTTATCAAGATCCACTTCTGCCTCGAAAATTCCACCAAGATTTGTCGTACCAGAGACGAGAGTATTTTTTTTCTTTTTTTTCGTTAACGCCCCTCGAAAACTCACGACGCGATTAGCCCGGTAGATACGAGACCGTAACAAACAAATAAGAACAAGCGACGAGTGGAGTCTCATCTTTGGAGCTCGGGGACTACCTACTACACGCGCTGATTCAAAATCTTTGCCCGTATAATTCTACGGTCATCTTGCTCATGCGTTTCTCTCTCGTGACAACCCACGTGTTTCTTCCTCCTTCGTTCTCTCCACCGAGAAAACATTTCGCATAATACAGGCAGGTGCACAAAAACCATTCGGGAATTACCCGAATGTGACCAATCCATGTCAAACATCTCTTTGGAGCTTTGCAGAGCAAAATTCTATATTCCACAGCCTACGGTGTTCTTCTCAGCGTAGAGTCCCGGCTGATGGATAACAAGAATCAATATTCACCGCACCTACGGACCTACGCGGCGAAATCCTTCTGATACAGAGTTGATGAATTGTTGAATTTCGAGTTTTCGCGAGTTTTTCGATGAGTTTCGTGATCAGCGGAAAATTTCCGATCAGATAGACTTCTGAGATATCGAAAATTTGAAAAAAAAAATTTCATCCCATTTTCGACCACTTTTCCGGAATCGTGCAAAAGTCGAAATTTCAAATGGTCGTAACTACGGTTCTATTTGTGCTATTTACATTTGTTGGGGGGGGTTTGGAGACGCTCTCGAGTAGACTTAAAAAATGGCGCAAGGTACATCCCGATAGCTCAATTCCTTCACCCTCAAAATCGATGTTGAAAATTGGCGAAAAAAACGCAAAGGGGTATGTATGGGAAAATTGGCGAAAATCGATGGTCCAACTTAAAAAATCTGCCAAAAATCGAAAAATCAAGGTATCTCGATGAACCAAACGGCATTTTGAAGCCTCAAGAATTGCAAAGAGATCAAGCACACGTTGGGGCATCTATCTCAAACGAGAAAAAAATGGCAAACATTTTAGTGAATCAACTCAATCCGGCAAAAAATGGCGAAAAATTTTAAATCTCAAAAATCATTTTTGACGGTCTATATCGATGTATTTTTCCCCGCTGATTGCGAAACACACCGGTATTTCATCGAAAACCCAACATTTCACTCCGAAAATGGTATAATACGATTTTTATCAATTGATTACTATTTTCTCGTTGAAATATCAAGTCACTTTCATTTTCGCTGCGATCGGAGCGAAAATAGAAACGTACGATCGCCTCAAAGTCCTTCGCGAGACGAAAATCTCTCTCAGCGTAAACTCTGTGTAGCAGCGATTAAACGTTTCGGACCCGAAGGATGAGAGAAAAGAGGGTAAGCTGCTGAGCAGGATTAATGATGATTGCGCGAGAGAAAAGAGGACGAAAGAGTCGCGTGGTCCTTGGATTAAATGTAAAAACGAGCGTGTATGAAGGGAGTGGCGTGCGCGAGGATATAAATGTCTCTGTTAAAATCTTTAATTGGGTGACTGGCGATAATAATGACCAAACGCCTTTTCGCTCACGTACGGAGGAACTTGAACGCGGAGAATCTCTCGGTGACATAATTATTGCAACGCTCTCGAGAAGAATCTCCCGAAGAATTTCAAGCGGAGAAAATATCCCAAAGTACAGGAGTGCCGTCTCTTTTCCAATATCTCCCCACGGCGGATTCAACATTCGCGATTCCCTCTCTGACGTTTTTAGTCCCAGCGGAATCCTTAATAGAGATTAATGTTTGCCCTGCGAGGAAACGATCGAGCGCGATTCCTCCTTTATTTTTTTCGTCGAGCTACGTCGAGAGAGAAAGGAGGAGGATTCTCTTTGAGAATCGCGAATATTTCGCGTGATTCGAGATAATTGTCGCCGATTCGTCTTGATTGAAATTACGCGCACCCCGCTCGCGGAATTTCGAGCGACGAGACGAGAGCGATCAGCACGCCAAATCCGTGTTCGAGTGTTTTCTTCGCTCGGTTTCTCATGGAAACATTTGATCTTTTCTCCAAAGTTTATCCATCCTTGAAATACATCGAGAAACGATCTCGCTTCAATCTCAATGGGATTCGAAAATCACGAGGAATTTCGGACTTTATTTCGAAGGCAAACATCATTTTCCAAAGATTTACTCTCAGATCGATGAGTCTGCAGAAGGTTGCCCAAGTTTTGTATGTAAAGTATATGAATATACGCATATTTACTATTATATACTCGATAAATGACACTTTCAGGAGGGTCATATTGGCTTGGCATTGTCGAAAAACTCGATGTTGAGTGCACTCGAATTTGGAATCGGTCTCCGAGGCGTTCCGCATCGGACTATTGTCGCGCTCGTTCAAATTGCTGTCTCTCATCTCTCGGGGTGACGTTGTGTTCAATTTTCTCGCTTCCGTTTGTCGCTCGAGGACCAGAGATTCTCCGAAGGTCCAAGGGGACGTTGGAGAAGCACACAGGAATTTGGAGACTCTCGCGTCAAGTTCGGCTGAGAGACGCTGCGACGTATGGACCAGAGGTTGTAAAAGTCAAAAATTCGTGTGTGTTTCGAGGGAAAAAGGTGGCACTTGGTTAAAAGACGTGCCTCCGGGTTTTCGAGTTCATTGATGCCGCACAGATTCATCCTTTGACCGACGGTCCATCTGCAGTTCAAAGCCGGCCACTTTGTTACACCCGCAGCAGTTATAAACGCGTGTGTACATTATTACGAACGTCGAATTTTCTCGAGGCATTGAATGGGAAAACGTTTCGTATATACATTTTACGAGAGCCATGAAAATGGAGAAAAATATCGTACGTCCATCCCGAAGAGTCGCCCTCATCTTCCATTATATCCTAAGTAATTGTTCCCTCGGAATTTTCCCAAAAAAAGATCTGTACTTTTTGCCGGGAGCTCTCTTTGCGGCTTTTGTGTCAGTGCGCGAATGGTTATTGGTGTTTTTATTGCTATTGACAGCATCCCGTTCAAGGATCGGAGGATGCTGCGGAATGGAAAAGGAGAAAGATCGAGAGAGTCGATCATAAAAATGTAGCCCAAATCCAACTGGAAAAAAATGTCATCAATTTTTTCCGCATCATTAAAAAAAAGAGAGAAAAAAACACTGTCAATCGGCAATCTGCGATACTCCCGTCCGACTCGCGCCGCGATAAAGTCGCGAGTTTTCGTTACGATAATTTTACCTTCAAGAAGGACACTTTGTAGTAAAAGTCTTGCATCTGTCCGTGGCAAATTCGTTTATCCCTCGTTCTCTTTATCTCTATGGATGCGAGTACCATTTCCGTTTTAACGTTGCCGAACAAAAAAAAAAGAGAAAAAGAAGAATAAGAAGAAGGAGAAGAAGAGAGAAACAGGATAACTTTTGGCGACTCTCGAACGAGAGACTGCATGGTCCATCCTGTAAATAGTCATCCCGCTCATCTCTCGCTGTGCCCGCAAAGAGACCGTGCTCATTCAAGGATCCGACGAATTTCATGAATGGGTTTGAACCGTCAGAGGCACGCTGAGATTCACCGCGACGTACCTTCGGGGTGCGTAAAACGGAAATGCGCAAGAATGTATGCCGTACGCGTCGAGTGACTCTGTAGTGGCAATTCATTGACCATTTTTGTGCCATTTGACGCGCGCCCAAAGCCTTTTTATGAACATACACGAGAACGAATCCTGGAGGGTCACTCGACCATCGAGTGTATAATATTGGAGGATGTACAAGGGGGGATGCCTCGCACGGATCGATTCATCTCTCGAGACGCGCGAACCTCTTTGTTCGGTCCGGAATCGTCACTCGAGTGTCGAGTGATGTTTTTTTTTTTCCAAAAACGTCAATGCAAAACGGTCAGTCCGAAAGGAAAAATCGTACACCGGTCGCATTCACTTCGCGTCCAGCGTGCGATTCGTCAAGGATGTGGTCAAGAATGCCACTTTTCTCTGTAAACACCTGAACGAGGAATCGTCAAAAAAAAAAAAAAAGAAAACAGCTAGGATAATCGTCATTGAACCTCGCAGGAGATGCTCTTTTACCTCCCAAACTCTCTTCCTCCATCGCTTTTGTTTCTCATCGATTTCGCGTGTTTTCGCGTCCGTCAGCTTCTCAATTCCGAGTTTCTTTTTTGCTTTTTGATGACTCATCGGTTTCTTCGGACCCTTTAACGAGATTCGCTTAATCGGGCGATACGCCCTCGTGCTTTACAGAGAAGAAGAAGAAGGAGGAGAAATAATCCATACGCGAAAAGGAATAATCGATTCACCAGCTGCACCTCTCTCTCTCTGGATTTTTTTCTCCCGATTCTGCCTCGTCGTCGTGCAAAAGTATGCACAAAAGTCCACACACGACACCTCGGGAACATATTCTCGCTTCTTCGAGGAGGCACGTGGGTGGCGGTGTGGCACTTTGCTGGCTTTATAAGAGTCGCAGAAGAATCGTCTTCTGGCTCATCCTCTTCTCGTTCCTTTTTCCTCTCTCTCCTTTATCGCTTTGCTCGCCGACTCTCCGACTCTCTCCTCCATCTTTTTCTCTCGCCGGTTGGGATTCCTCTGAACTTTTCATTCTTACTCGCTTCTTTCTACATGCTTTTCATTTTTTTCCCCTGCGCTCCGACCGAACCCCCCGCTTACTCCCCTTTCGTTGCGAGACACCGAGAGAGCCACGAGTATAAGAGAAAAAAACCAGAGTCGGAGAGAGTGAAAAAAAGAACGAAAAGCTTTTTTGTATCGCCATTACTCGACGAGTCCTTTGCCGGTTGGACCCTCGATGGATGTCCATTGCGTGGGCACAGGACGACAGGATTTCGTGCCTCTTCCATACACGCTTGGTCCAATGGACCACCATTATCATTATTATTATTCCCCTCTCCTCCATCTCCCGCATGGCCAAAATCCAATACCGAGATGAGTGCCACGAGGCCAAATCGCCTCTCCGGACCCCGAGGAACGCTCATCCTTCTCGCGACACTCTTATTTTTCTTCACCGTACAACTTTACGAGCTCAGGATCTCGACACTCATCCGTCGTCCAAAGTGCGTAATTTTTAAGCCGTCCGAGTAGATTCCGCACCTTTTATTTTTGATACTCTGCATTATTCGCTGGTTAAAAATGAATTTTTATAATTACGTTCACAAGCATGAGAATCATTTTTCAAGATTCAATCGTCTCTCCTCTCGTATCTCCAACCAGGAGAAGAGGGGCTCGCTCTGGAGAGGAAATTTGACGAATGGTTTTTCCGAGCTCCCAGGGGCAACGCGATGTGATTCAACGGTCGAAAACGTAAGAACACAAAGCGGATCGAGAATCAGCGAACGTATACGGTGTGTGTGTGTTTACCGTTGCAAATGAATGGTCAGCAATTATCCGCAATTTGCTGCTCGTACCTGTACCGCCGATACATTTTTATTTTTCTCTCTGACAATAAGGCTAACCCCTTTCTCTCGACCGATCTCGCGAGTCCCACCTGGAGTTGCTCCTCTCGCGCTTGTAATCTCCTATTCATGTATACATATACGTGTATACATGTTTCCGACTCGGAGATCGAAACCCCGGGCGATCCATCGATCGCCGGGTAATTGTCAGCGCTCAGCGCCCTGCGATGCGCAGGTGTAACCCTCTGAAATGCCGCGAGGAACTCTGCGGTACGTTGTTCTCACCGAGTGGACCCGAGGGCGCGACGTAAATACGTTAATATATATCTCCTCGTGCGAGGGTGGAAGAGTTACCAAAGGGCGTACGGTATACACACTCGGAGTTGTACTTGCGAAAGGAAAAAGGAGGGAAGAAAAAAAAAACAAGAAAAACGACGAAGATTCGCGCGGACGTCGGGCGTTCGACTCCGACGCCGCTCGAACTTTCGCTAACTCGCCAACTGCCCCGAGAAATATCAATTTGTCGATGCGCCAAGTTATTCTCGCGGCTCCAAAGTTTTCGAACGCTCCCGAGCCTGCTGGCTTCTCGATCGCCGCGATGATCGAACAAATCGTTAGGCACAATTTATATCGAAATTTATATCGAAATCGAATCGACGTGACATCGCAGCAATTTTTTTTATCGCAACGAAAAAATGTCCGATCGTTCGTCGTTGTTAAAAAAAATGGATTTATTAATTCTCCATGATTACACTGTAAACGATATGGCTTTCATGTTTGTATGATTTTTTTAAAAATCGAGGATGCACAAGGTGAAAAAAAATATCGCATTTAAGATGGCAGACACACGTGCGAGCTCTCAGAGAGTCGAGAGTATCTCGTGTGACTCGAGATCGTGCTTCGCCCGCCGGTGTGAGATATTCGATACTGCAAAACATTATTATATATACATGTATATTATTGCCATGTATACATAATACGTATGTGCGTGCGCCTTGGCGAGCTCATCTCCGTCTCTTTCACCTGGGAAAACGTGGCTAATGGCCTGTGGATTACTGCACGTTGAACATATCGAGTGTTTGTCTTCTTCTCGTAATCCAAAGAGAGATACAGAGAGAGAGAGAGAGAGAGATGGAAAAGTACACGCGAGTAATATAACAAGTGGCGAGCTATCGAGTCTCTCGGGTCGTTCGAATTGCAAGTGCAAGCAGGCTCCGAGATGAGGGCGAGTCTCGAGGAAATACGAGCCAAAGTCCCTTGGAGCACGTGCGAGAGAGGCAGGAAAAATCAATTTTCCAAAGAGACATTTTTCATGTTTTCCTCGATCGGAAGCGATTATCTGAATTTTTCCTAGATGACAATGAGCGATGGCTGATTTAATTGCTTTTGATTACGCGGCTGGAACAATTTTTGCAATTTTTGCAATTTTTGTTTTCATCGTTGTCGAGCTCAAGACACTCGACACTTTCCCGAGGGTTTTTCCTTTTTCGAACCTGTAAAAAGACCTCGACAATTTCCATTCTCACGTCGAAGAGAGACTGTGATAGACGCACGCGCGATCTTGACGCGATGTTATCCGCAAAGTCTCGCCACGCGCTTTGGAATTCCGCCGCGAGTCCCTCCGCAGACGATCACGTAATTCGACAAAATATGTGCTCGCGAGGCTCATGCAGGCACGCTTGAAACTGTATAACCTCGAAGAATGCAGCACGATGTACGTAAGACCACCATTATATCGCCACTTTATATCGGATATCGTCAGGATAATTGCACAAAATTTGTCATCGAGTCGCGACGCTCGTCGCAATTTCTGGATTCGATGAATCGCAGGCTGCTTCCTTTGCCCGATTCGAGCTTCGATATTATCGAGCAAAAAAAAAGCCAATTTATCGCAATGTCGCTGAAAAGATGAATCAAAGTGGGATGCAGAAATTTGTCGAAAAATGATGCTTTTCATCTCATTTTTTCAATGAAAATATCCGTCGGAAAAATTGCTTGTTAAACATTACGACAGCGGAATTTCACCAAGGCCCTTTCTATCCAACGAGTCTGCTGAAGCAACAGCGAAAAGTAAAAATTGGAAAATGATCGAAAAATCATTTAGATGCCACGAATTTTGCCACGAATCAAGGATCAACTTCCGGACCTCATCAACGATTTATCAAATTTTCTTTTACATCGAATATTCACTCGTGCCTCGTACGTCATGCTCGGAACGCTTCGACGACGTGCACAAAAGTGCAAGTCCACGTTTTAATTCACGTGAGAAAAAATGAGAGCGTCGGTCCAATGCGCTCGCGCGCGCGCGGTTTTCCTCCCTCCTCCAGCCCGCAGGGATTTACTTAATTGCAATTAATGAGGAGAGATATTACGACGCCGCGAGGTCATAAAAGTTAAGGATTACTAATGTGCCGACAGGATTAACGATGTTGAATTATTATGGAAGTGCCGCACTCGCGCTTATTCTCCCCAGTATACGAGTTTATGTGCTCGCGTCTGTTCTGAATTTACACACAGACGGATGTACACTTTTATATACTACACAAGAGTACAAACACGTTTTCCACCCGCTGTACAGTGGGTGTAGTAATTGCGAGACAATCTCTTATTCCCTTTCTCCCCCCCCCCCCCCCCCCCCCTCCTTGTCGCGAGATATAAGAAGAGAATACAGCGACAGACGCGACGGGAGATGTACATTTTTTTTTCCCTGATTCACTGACTCGTGAATGAATTCTCCTTGACTGTGTGTCTGTCTGTGTGTGTGTGTGTGTGTGTCTGTGTGTGTATGTGTGTGTGTATTCTCGGCAACATCGGGGCGACAACTTGTTCCCATAAAATACACACCTCTCGAGAGACGCAGTCACAGCATCGCGTTATTTTATCACATGCACCGAGAGAATATTAATACGCGAATACGAAAGCGAATCGAGAAAAAGATTTTTCGGAAATTAGGGGAGAATGTGCGAACGATATTTTGGTGTTGATCCTCGTGGCGAAAGATGTATACATGTGTTGCGGAATAGAAAAATTTATCGCACGACGTCTAACGCGATTTGAATATTTCATGCATATTTTGTTGTATTACGGAATATTACGAATATTTGTTTGTACGCGAAACAAGAATCGAAATTTTTCAATTTTTTTCTTTGCCCGAGAGCATCGAATGATTGTTTTTTGGCCCCATGCGCCGTGAGAATGAAATCGATTTTGGGTGCTAACTTTTTTGTACCATCGACACTCGAGGTTCGATAAACGGCTGGTCCATTAAGAAGATTCTTTTTTTTTTTGGTTATTATCTCGATGCACGGAGATAGATAGACGAGCGTAATAGGCGGAAGGTGAGATTATGAAAGAAAAAATGGACAGATATCGCGGCGATGGCCCACGCGCACCTTTCGACCCTTGAATCGCTCCACGCGTAAATATATACATATTTATCTCGCGTCGGATGCTGGGATGCGAAAGATCTCGGATCACGTAAATTCGCTCGTTAAATCTCGAGGGTTGCGGCCTTTTGTTGTTCAGCCGCCGTACCTTTATCCTCGATGCATTTCAGTTCTTTAGCTCTCTCTCTCTCTCTCTCTCTTTTTGTTTTCTCTCTTCCCTCGTGGACCCTTAAGCTGGTATTAAATTCTACTTTGTTTTGTCTATCGAGAGGTGCTAAAGTCTCGCCTTCGCAAAATCGTGGTTCCTCCAACACACGTGCGGTGGAGGGTGTCTCAAAACTCGATGTCGATCATTCAAAGTTGGATTCGAAATGAAATTTCGAGTTGGTCCAGCCGAGTTGATCAACAACACAGGGGAGATTCGTCGGTTCAAAAAGTGCTCAAGGACTTTTCAACTTTGAATTTTGTCCTCGATGTGGCATCAATTATCAGCGTTCAGTTTTGGGACATCCTGTACATTTCACTAGCAACCCTACTTTTCTCCTCGACTTCTCTCCCCCTCTCGTTCCTTCTCTCTCTTTTACATTCCTGCCGAAAATTACCGAAACGTGATGAACGTTACTAACCGCATCCGCTCCTTTCCACCGCTCATAAGTCAGTTCTCTAAATACCTTAAGGAGTACAGGAGGCGAACGAGAGACTCGGATCTTTGTTTTTTCTGATGAGGCGCAGAAGGATGCTGCGAATGAAAAAATTTCCAATTTTTTGTTTCAAAGTCATTTGGAACGAAAAATAAATTGCACACGCGGATAAGCTTGATGAATCGTCATTGGGAATCCGGCTGATGCTTTTGGGGCAAAAAAAAAAGAAAACAAAATCTCAACTTCGATCGCTGGACCGCGCGCGCGACACGCGTTTCATTTTTTTTCTCATTCGCGTTCTCGATGCGTTTTTATTTCCTCGCGCGTATCAGCATGCGTGGGAGTGTACGATCAGAGAGGAAGAGTGTCTCTCGTGTCCATACAAAATGTGTGTGTGTGTATCTTTTGCTCGAAAGGATCATCGGATCCTCCTCTAAAATGTATAAAACCCGTTGCTGTTGCATCTTTTTGTGCAAACGTGTCGCAACGATTCTTATACAACCGATGCAACACGAGGACGACGTCGTGTCTCGATTGAAAATGAAAAAAAAAAAAAAAATTGAAGCTGAGAAATAAACTGGAATCGACCCATATGTACGGTCCATATTCTTTTATACGCCGAGTGCACAAGTCGCCTCACTCTCGGAGAGTATCCGAGCTTACGAGCTGATATTGTATTAGCATTTTCGTACGGACTCTTCCACGTCAATTCGACGAGGATTTCATCCTCATCTCCTTCTCTTCGGTCCATATGTGACATGTACGAGAGGGAACTCAAATTCCTAGACTATTCGGGGGAAAAAATTGCTGATATTTTTCATCAATTTTTTTAAAAATCGTGGTATGAAAATTATCGCTCTTGCGTTATTAATTTCGCATTTGGGTTAAGCGGCGATGAAATTTAATGGTTTTTTTTGTGAGCAGAGAGAATATATTTTCTTTTTAACAGAAATCAGGAGAGTCGAGGTCCAGGACCTGTTGCACACGAAATACCCCATATATGTGTTCTTTTCGCACGAAAATGGGCTGCACATGTGTGTGTGTGTGTGTCGAAACGTGCATTATACGTAGGTAGTGGGTTGGTGAGGCGTGCGAGGCGGTTCGTCTGATTGCTTGAATTTATGGGCTCTACTTATCGCGTACTTACCGCGTTGTATATCAACAATGACACCCGCACCTCCGGGCATCTCTCGCTTCTCTCTTCTCTCCATCGTCCTCTCTTTTTTCTTCCCTTTTTTTCGCAATTTCAAATCTCCCGACTGTATAAAGTTTTACCGGGCCCTGTCGAGCATCCGACTGCGATATTAACCCTCTTACACAATGATTTTCTGTAATTCGGTGACAAATCACGATCGACGAGACGATTGCAGGTTATATCGATTGTTTTTTGCAATCACCATGTGTGTTTGTATCGGTAATTTATGTACATACATTTGCGTAGTCCCATGTGCCAGGTGTTACAGCGACTCGATGAATTCGACATGATTCATCGATAGGAAAGATAGAAAAATGGATGATTCTGAAATTGTGGTAGTTGAGATTTTCGAGAAACTTGAACGTCGGTTTTCTGCGATTTCTCGTTACAATTTTGAGTTTTCGAGAAAAAGTCGGTGAGTTTCGTAATCAGCGGAAAATTTCCGATCGGATAGGCTATTGAAACATTGAAAATTGTAAAAAAAAATTTTGGTCCATTTTGGGCCACTTTTCCAGAATCGTCGAAAAGTCGAAATTTCAAATCGTCATAACTACGTTTCTGTTTGTGCTATAAACGTTTTTTGGGGGTGTTTTGGAACGCTCTCGAGTAGACTTAAAAGTTGGTGAAAGTTATATGTTGATAGCTAAATTGCTTCACCCTCAAAATCGATGTTGAAAATGCGCGAAAAAAACGCAAAGGGGTATGTATGGGAAAATTGGCGAAAATCGATGGTCCAACTTTAAAAATCTGCCAAAAATCGAAAAACCAAGATATCTCCATGAATCAAACGGCATTTTGAAGCCTCAACAATTGCGAAGAGAATAAGCACATGTTGGGTTGTCTACCTCAAAGGAAAAAAAAATGGCAATCGTTTTAGTGGACAAACACATTTTGGCCAAAATTGTCGAAAAATTTCAAATTAAAAAAATTGATTTAGACCACTCAAATCGATGTATTTTTTCCCGCTGATCACAAAACACACAGGTATTTTGTTGAAAACTCAATAATTCCGCGTCTATATATGAAAAAACAGATCTTAATAAATGACGTCTGTTTTTTCACACAGTTATCGATAGAAAAAAATTAATAAATTCATAATCCCCAATCCAGATTCTTCGCTTCACCCGCCGGCAGAAAACATTCATCCCGGATTTTTTCTCCAGGATGATCAAAGTCCTCTCGTTCGGAAACGGATAACCTCGAATAATTTTCTAATCTCCTCGTAAGATCGTTCCTTTTTTTCAACCATCTTTGGACCAACAGGGATGCTGCGATCGTTACAGAAGCTACCGCCAGCGGATCCGCGCGATGTATTCCAACGTTTCCCACCGCCTTGCCTCGTATTTCTGCCGCGAACCGTCTCTGCCACTGGGGATTAACCAGCAGTGAGATGCTTATACGCGTGGCCAAAACAATCGGATGAGCGCACGCTCGTGCGTTCCGTTAAACGGCGCACGCATCTTCGAGATCTTCATCTCATATTTCCCGCAAACACGTTTGATCCGACCGATGCAGCAGCAGCGGCAGCAGTTTCTCAAACGTTAAACGTCACTTGTTTTTTTTCTGTCCATTTCATCTTCCTCGTACCACCCGGTCAGTGCCGTTCACGGACTGAGAAAATATTAGATTACAATCCTTTGACGTTCATCTTTCAACCGACCGTCAGAAAACGCTTGACCGTACTTTGAAAGTGATGAAAAAAAAGCAGGACAAAAACGCCTCGGTAATCCCAAATTTTTCGAGAATATTTCGTCGTTTTTGTTTCAACGTTTAAATATGCTTTTATTCAACGAAATATATATTTTATCGAGAGGTCCACTCGCGATAGCTTTCGTTGGCGCCACAACAAACTCCGCGTGCGGTTTCCGGGACCGCAAACGAGTGCCCCTCCGTTTGCCGAACGATAGTAATTCCGATTGCCAGTTCACGGGGGCGATTTTCACCGTTTCCTGTTTCCGTGATTCACCGCGCTGAGCGAAACAACTGCGATGATTTTTTTCTCTCCCGACGCCCACGGCACGACAAACACGCACGGATTTTTTACAACCGCATTAATTTAAAGTCCGCAGTACGTACGTCCGCACAGAAATTCATGCGCTTGTACGATGACACGCACGAGGCTGCAAAAGTCAATTATGGAGTCGAAACGGCGCGTGTCTCAATTAGGAATACGACCGCGTTTGCGCTGCCATCCGATGAACGCATTTGTATTCGAAACTCTTTATCGCGCGTCAGCTTCTTTCAAGGCCTTTTTTTTATAGCGGCGCTTCAAGTTTTCGACAATACAAAAAATTGACGAGAGACGATGATGAAAGCGTCGCTCTCCGAACAGGCGGAGGCTGAAAAAAAATAAGACGAATCATCGAAAAAATTTAAATAATCGCGAGTGTATCGAGAAAATTGCATGTTTTCCTAACTCCCTGGTGCTAAATCGCTCATCCTCCGTTTGCACCGGGCGCCATAAATGATGTATTTTTACGCCCACGATTATTGCCAGGGCGAGATGATATTTAAGAGGAAAAGCGGCTTGGCGATCTTGCCGCCGTTCGTGACACTTTAATTCTACGGTCCGGAGTGTCTGCAAGCTGTTGTTTCGGACAAAATATTTGAAAATGTTGTACATGCGGAGATAAAAGACAGAGAGAGAGAGAGAGATTAATGTCCGACGCTGTGCATGCTGGGTTGTCCTCCGGCAAAAATCCTCAATTAACGAAAATTCCCTGCTTTTCCCCCCGTAACGAAAATTACAGGGTTCGAGAGTCTCACGACGTTGACCAGTTGCGGTCTATTCATTTTTCGCTGAAACAAAAAAGAAACATCGTTTCCTCCGGCGATCCTAGCCACGTCGAGAAAGTTCGGCATCGATGGGAAAGTCTCGATGAAAAATGCGTGCATAATTATCTCTGAAAAAAATCCGATTTTTTCGCAAAATCATAATTGAAAAAACAATGTAATACCATCACCGAATTTCGACTCGTCGGAGAAACGCGTTTTCAAAATTTCTTACTCGACACTTTTCTTTTGTTATTTTTTTTTCTCCACTCGTCAACACCCACTTCCGCCCCGTAATTTATTTTCAAAGAGGAATATACTTTGCAGCGATTCAGGCTCGGTCCGACCCTCAGAGTCCCTTTCGTAACAGTCGATTCAATTATCGTCTTTGAAAATGGAAGTTCTGTGTATGTTAAAGACTGCAGTGGGAACTGTCTGGTAGCTGGTGCACTGGTTACTCAACCTACAATTATCGAGCCAGCCAGCCAGCCAGCCAGCCAGCCAGCGGAGGGTACACGTGAAAGGAAAACGTTTGGAGAATAAAAGATTTTCCACAGCTTTGCACCTTGCGCGCGGCGTAATTACCGTATAAGCGATGATGAAAAATCATTGGTTCGAGTGACGAACAGCACGACTTTTGAAAGACCGTCCGAGGGTCCCGGCCGAGGGTGTTTTCTTCCCTTTTCCTTTCACCGAGATTCCGTAATCCAAGACCTTTCGGTTTCGCCACGAGTCATTGTTTCTTTGCGCGCGTTTGAAATCTCGTAGAACCGAGGAACGACGCCATATGGAAGCCGCAAGGTGGCAGGAAAAAAAGACAATTTTTTCAAAAACAATTCCAGGTTTATCGAAAGAAGCGACGGATTCGATATCGTCCAAAAATTCGAAATTTCTAGCCGATTTTCGTGCAAAGCTTCTCGAGCCAACCGAGGGAATAAATTTCCTCGCAGCATCCGATGAATTTAAGGATCAAAAATTGAGATGACCGTCCCGTTGTGTGACGCACGTCTCGCGATATAATGACTCGAGAATGGCCCAATTTGCGAATAAAGGGCGCCTCGACGGGCCCTCGCGAAAGGTCAGAATCAAAGATTTCATGGTGATTTACGAAAATTGAGGTCCACGTATAAACCGCCGGATCATCTTGTAAAATGTATAACGATCCCTCGAAACATCACGACGTCGTCACACGTGTTGCAGAATTTCGGAGAAATCTCTCCAGGAAGCGTCGAGATGTACCACAAATAGTTTGTGGTCCAGCGCAAATTGTCTTCGCGTGGCATTACGAAAATATACTACAAGCGTGATGGAGAACACGCGCTAAAGGATCCTTCGATGTAATACCTCATTAACGTGCTTTATAATGATGATAGTTTGACCACTTTGCTCTTTTTTTTCAGAGTAATTTAACCTCGCTCATTCCGCGCTGAATCCCATACAATTTCACCCGACAATTTCGCTAAACATCCTTCGTCCCTAGCCAGTGTCTTTCTCTCTTTTTCTCTCCCACATTTTTTTCTGCAGAATCGTTTATTCGATCGTTTGTGCTCGCCAACTCCAATAATGGAGCTTTAATTCTCGATTAATTTGGGTGGGATTGGAGATTTCGGAGAGGCGTTTCGGAATTTGACCGAGTTTCTGCGGCACCCTCTTTTTTCCTCTACGAAGAATTAATAGGCGATTTCATCTCATCTGGTTTATTAATCTGGGCAATAGAAAGAAAAAAATTAAATTCCGACAGGTGGGCCTACAATCGATGTACCGGAAGGGGACGAAAAAAATCACGATCCCCGCTGTGTGACTCGCCGATTCCAGGGGATTTCACCCTTATTCCGCTTCATCTCCTGCCTGGCTTTGCCTTCGTTGTGCCCGACGTTGGAGTGAAAAAATTATTGTTTTTCATTCCGTATACGTATTTCCGATTGTTTTTCGTATATTCGACGTGGTCACACAATTTTTATCTTTTCATCAGCGCAGGCCTGTTTATTCGTGGTCTCGTTAACGAACGATCAATCATTATGTTTTCATTTGTCGATTTTTTTCCCCTCTGAATAATCAACACGTTTTCTCATTCGCATTTGAATAACAATACCGATTAGACGTATCGCACCTTTTTAACGTCCCCATAAACCGTCATGTAAATTATCGGCGTTTTTTTTTGCCCAGCAGTCAAAATATTGGGAGAACTCGTAACGTTCCGTTTAACCGATTTGTACACGCGTATCATCAATAACGCAAGGCCTCATCCCGGCTTACGCCGGTATAATCTCCATCTTTTTTTTCCCCCTCAATTCCGCACGTTCGTACTTTTTCAAAAAAATCATCCTTCGCATCGATCGCCGTTCCTCGGTCCGAATATCCCAGCACCACCGAGAGGGGGGTAAAAAAAACTGGATTAAAAACGCAAAAAGGTCTCGAATCTCGAAACTCCGCGATCCGAAAAATGCAAATTTCTTCCCGAGACCGAAAATACCCCCGCTGCCCGCAAACTTCCCGGAATTTCGCGGCGACGAAAATATTTCCGCCTCTCCAAGACGGCGACTCGACATTTTCTGTCATCCCTCTGTAAATAATCCAAAGAATCCGTAGGTTCGATAGAATCAAACGCGGAAAAAAACAGAAGACCGCGTATGCCCTCGAAATTCGTCGTGGACGAGTCGAAAACTTTCGAAAAATCATGCCGACGGAGATCGAGAAGTCCTTTTTTTCAAATCGTAAATAAATTCAGACCTTTTCTTCTCTCTCGTCGCGGTCCCTTTTCTCGCACGATGCTTTTCGAGGCTTCTCGTATATTCCACCTTGATGAAATATTCATCGGAGAATATCGCGGACGACCCAGTTCGAAGGCGCAGAGCCTTCACAGCGATTCAACTCCCTTTGGGATTATTCAGATTTCCACGTGCCACAAATTCGATACTTTTTTTCAAATGGACAAAGAAGAATATTTCTTTGTAACTTAAGCTCTTTTCGAAGGAGGTAAGTCGATGATACGAGGAGGAGGTTATTGACTCGTATAATAAAACGCACGTATCGTAAATTCTCCATCGTTGATCGAGAGTTTCTTAATAACACACACACACACACAGATAAACACACATAAGCATATAATACTATATCCTCCATGAGATTACAAAGATCCGTGACGCACTTAGTCACAGTTGAAAATATAGCTGACTCACAAAAGGTCGAATGTAATATTCCTTCAATTTTTTTCATTCCATCGCTCAAAGACTTTTTTCATCTCGCGGTTGAACGTTGCTCTACGCGGCACAGGCGCGAGCGTAATGTTTTTTATCTCTTCATTTTTTCATTTTCGTTTTCATTCAATCCGGAATGAGAGAATATTGCGCAATGGGTTGCCGACTCTCTCGCGGTCTCGTTTTGCGATCGTTTTGCTCTCGTATACGCTGCTTCTCATCAGACGCACGTGTCTGAGCAATCGGAGCAGCTTTCATGACCACAAAAAGAGAAAAACACCGTTGGAAAGGCATGTACACGCTTCCTGTCTCCGTTTCTGCTCCGGTAAAGTGAGGCTGGGTTAATCGATGCATCGACCCGTGATAAACGCTCAAGGGGCTCTCGCTGTGTATAAATATACGAGTACTCGAACGCGTCGGGGCATTTCACCGGGATGCAGGAAGTAAAAAGCCCCGCAAATGAGAAAAGATCTTCCTGCATTCCGAGATCATTTTCTCGCGTCTCGCGGGACGGTAGGAAAAATTGTATGGAAACTCGCGGTGATTTCCGTCAGCAGTCGCGAATCGTCTCCCTCCGGAAAAAATCACTTTGCGCGGACCACCGCGTTCGTTCTCGCGTCATTTTTCATTTTTGCAAATTGCGAGGAGTAGGTGAACATTTCCTTTTTTTTTTTTTTTGACGAATGATAAATCGCAGCACGGACACTCTGGCAGCCGCGTGAATTTTAATAAAACGACGGCGAGGTACGAAAAGCCCGGGCGTTGAGGAATAAAAAGCGAGATGAAAGCGAGATTACAATGAAATTTGAATATCACGATGCTCGCGTGAATTTTTTCAAACTTTGGGGGACGAGAACAAACGTTTGGATGAGCGACGAGAGTCTCGATTCTGCACAAGCGCGCTATTATCCGAAAGTGTATGCATTTTGATACCGTGGAAGAATTAAAAAGAAAAAAAGAAAAAAATGAGCAGAGGGGTTGACTCTCGAGGTGGGACTCGGACGTAATTTCGCTCCTGCGGAATACGGTTTGCGCTTGAATCGCTCGAAGGCATCTGGGATATGATATATAGCGCGCAATAATGAAGCGTATGCAACCGAATCGAGAAATGACTGGTCGAAAAAAAAAAGAGAAAAAGGAAGAGAGGTGCAAAAAGTAATCGGCGTTGACGTTTTATTGTGCGTCTAAAACGGTCGGAGGATGCGTGCGTCATTAAAAAAAAAAAGTTTGCTGATTTTTTTCCCCCATTTTTTTTCCCTCTCCTCCGTCGTTCCATCGCGGTTCCTTCACGGAAGGGTGCATTTATTGTCGCAAGTCAGCGAGGGACCGCGAGAGATGAAGCGTATAGACGAGAGTCGAATGGAAAAAAAATAAATTTTCGAGAATCACACGACATTTGTCCAACGATCGAAATGCCTAAAATGCAAGAGCGAATTCTCATTGATTGATGGCTCGTATAAAGGGGTTTCCATATACGTTTTACTGCCGTGTTTAGTCATGCAGAATGGTTCAACGCCGTGTGTGCTTATGATGCCGCGAGAATTTCGTATTCACCGTGACTAAAGATCGTAACGATGTTTCGAAAAAGTTGGTCTCGTCGGAAAAATGTCCTCATCGGAACACACGAAAATAAGGCTTGAAATTTGTCGAAATTTTTTTAATTTTTGCTCCCCAAAACGCCGACGGATGTTTAATTCAACTTTTATTCGTCTGTCCGACGGAATAAAAGCTCGCGGAATAACCGTGCTGGGAACGTACACCGCGGTTTGGTGCGCAACGAAAGTGCAACCGTTGCTTTTGCATAATCTTCGATAAAAAATAATAAGCGCCGAATATAACGCTCCCAAAAGTTTTCCAAGTTTCGCGATACTCGAAACGGTGGAATTTCCTCGCAAAAGATTGCAAAAAATTGCGATAAATTATGCGCAAAACGACGAGGGGGGCACAGACCAAAAAAAAGGTTTAAAATGCACGAGAGACACGTTAAAGAGCGCAAAAACTTTGGCCGCGAGTTGCAGCAGCGTTCTCATAAATAAACGACGAAATTACAATAATCCGTTCCAATTAAAGTGAAAATTTATAGTCACAAAAGAGAGCGGTCGCCTATATACATACTATATACGTACAAGGACGAGGAGCTACCGCGAGCCTTCGCCGTTCGATATTTCGCGTCGCTCGAGACTCGCGCGCGCGCGCGCGCCGCCCTCGATTTGCATTTAGAAAATTTGCAAGCGTAATTTTGAATTTGCTTAATGGCACCCGGGCAAAAGTTCTTGTAGTCGAAAGGAGCTGCGAGAGAGAGAGAGAGAGAGAGAGCGAGAGAGAGAAAACTTTGGGAACCTTGCGCTCACGGGCATCGACGAGAGAGAGCCTTTCGCGTTTGCGATAGATTTCATTTTCATATTCAACGTGGGGCTATTCTTCTACGCGTAAACTTTCTCCCCCTTTGCCCCCCTCCCTCCTCTCTCTCTCTCTCGAGGATTTATATATTTCGACGAGAGCCGCGAATTTAAAGACGATCGAACGCCCTGCTCCATTACGATGAGTTTGGTACATTGTTCTCATTATCTTATTTTCATTTTTTCGCTTTTGTTTCGTGCCTTCCGTAACCTCCGACCATACGTGTATTATACAGCCGCGAGTTACGTCGATATAGCCGCGGGACCGCGATGTCCGAGACGAATTTCTCTCGCGCTTGTAAATCGTTACGCATCAATTATCGGAGGCTCGTTTTTTTTTTGATAAAATTTTTTTCAGCGAGTAAAAAATGAAAGGAAAGGCCGTCCGAAGTGATCGAGATACACTCGACCGCGTATAGGACCGACGCAGAGCGGACGGAGACTCGAAATATCGTTTTCTCGCAATAACGAAGTTAACGATGTTGGAAACGTTTTTTTTTCTTTTCTCAAACGTTGCTCCAGATCGCGAAACAATTTGATCTTTGCCGGGAGTTTGTACGAGAGAAACCCGGGTCCGTTATTACAATAGGATCGTCGAGAGTGTCTAGCGATAATCGCGAGATCGTACTCGAGAGTGCAAAAAGAGCATCGCGATGTATATATACGAGTATCATGGATGCTGCGTCGGGAGAGCGGCGCGGCAATCTACAGAGCGAGAAGCGAGTGCAACGATTAGCATAAATTACAGAGAAGCCGCGTATACACGTATAGACGGTATTGCAGAAATACATAGTCGAGAAATAGGGAATGTTATATATTTTCCCTGCCATTATCTCCCCCCCCTTCGTTTCTCTCGTAATGTCATACATTCGCGACGCTAAAGTGTTAAAATCGACGCGTTAAAGTGGCGATTCGGTTAGCCACCGTTGGGAGAAAACGAGGCTGAAAAAGGACAAAAACATATGCGGAATTGCAAGAAAAAAGGAAGAAAAAAAAATGAAGAAAATATATTCTCGCGTAATAACCCACGCACGGTCTCTCATGATCCGACGCGTCACGGAAGTGCGTCCCAGACTGTATAATCTTTCGATGTGCTGTGGCTTTTTGAGGTTTCGCAACGCATCCTCTCTCACCTGCCATTTCGGGTCTTCCTTATAACGATACTCGCACCTTGGGATTAAAATCACACACGGCTTTGTGTTTCGGTATATCATTCGCTCGGAATTTCGTACGAGGGAGATGATTTACGCCCCGGGTGCGCTAAAAACACGAAATTATTAATTTAATTTTTTTCCCCTTTCGGCATAATTATACCTCGTTATTCTTCGCCCGTATTTCGATGCTCCGCCGCGGTGAATGTTGGCCCTTTGAACGTGACACGTACGTTCGATAAAATATGTTTTCCTCCTGCATGGACGAGAGACAAAAAAAATGAAACGAGCCTGCGAGAGTGACGAAAGATCGAGGGAAAAATAAAAAGAAAGTTTGAACCTCGTTGATTCGTGCAAAAGTGCGATCATGCCGATATGCCTGTGTGAACACTTGCACGCTCCATCTTTCTTCTCAAAGACGAAGCTCTGGGCAAACATACATTCGGGGGCCACCGAGCGACATGACAAATTACTCATCGCGTGACGACGATCATTACCGTCCACACACACACACACACACACACACACCATTATATGTATGTATTATGCCATGAAACTACACAACGACCACACACGAGTCTCAATCTTCCGAAGATTTTTTATTCTCCTTTTCGCCTTTTCAGTTCTCTCTGATTTCTCCCGAGGATGAGAAGGCACACAAGCTCGCGGTGTCAAATATGTTCATGAGCGATTGAGAAAAGGGGGGTAGAAAGAGAAACGCACGACCGTACAGAATTGAGACGTCATCGAAGAAGCAATATTTTAGCGAGATTCCCTTGAAATATGAGATAACAATGATGATGTAATGCAAAAAAATACTCCAATTTTTTTGGAGTACTTTTTTCCCCCGCAAGTTCGCATTTTCTCGTCCCTCTCGCGGTCTATCTCCGACGTGAAATATCGATATTTCCAAAGATACTCGAAAAAATCTGGAGTGAAATACTTCGTGGTGTGGAAAGAGCACATTTTTCCAGCTGCAGTTTGCTTTTTCATTCGATCGCACGTGAGCTTACGCGTGTATACATCGGTGTTCGCCGATACAGGCATTTATTCTCGATTTATGTGCAATATAAATATCAAACGGGTACAACCGCAGCTGTACATGGTTATTCCCGTGTAATATCGACGAGTTTTTACCGCCGCAGAGTTAACGGACGAATTAATTTCTCGTGATCCGGTTGGAACAAGAGAAAACACTGTTTTTCTTTCCTCCTCTTTTTTTCCCTCTTGTTTCAAGATACATATTTATCGAAACCATCCAAACTCGCCTCTTTTCCTCTTTGGTATATCTTCGTTCGATTGACGAATCTATTGCTCCTCGAGTCGGGATGATTTAAAATGAAGTCGGGACGATTGTTTTTAAATATCGATTTATTTTTCACCTATTGGTCCATCGATCCACCGAGATCCATCGATCGTGCGACATGGGAGATTGTATAGACGCGTATTATATTTACAGGAAGGTACAACACGGTGGACGACAATACGGTTTATTTCCCCGAGGAAACACGACAAGAGCCCCGAAAGATCCTTTGGTAAGAGCCGGCGAAACGTACAAAGCTCTCGCTTGGTCGCGCGCGCGCCCACGGACGATTTTATCTCAAGATCTTTCGGTCCCGTGAGCACGAGAATCGGCAAGAAGAGGGATTGAGATCGGTGGCGGATATACGATATGGAAACCCCATGGTGGATTATGCACCAGTCTCCTGCTCCCTCTCTCTCTCTCTCTCGCCGTACTCCGCGAGGACCAGAATGACGAGAACGCGAGAAAACACACTGGGGACAAAGATGGCGCTTGCCAAATTTCCGTAAAGAAAAAAAACGAAGAAAAGGAAACATTTTGACATAGTCTCAGAGGCTCAAACAGAGCTCTCTTCCGAAAGAGACCATCAGCAGCATCGTCGAACACGCTGCGGGCATTTTTGTACTCCCAGCATCCGCGAGGATTGCTCTCCAGCTTCATCCTCGTGAAAACGACGTTAGAAGCTATAAAAAAAGGGGGGACTCGGGATGTTTACAAGTCGATTGGAAAAACAGTTTTTCGGATCAACACGTGTCGCTCGGGGAAAAGTCTCGCGAGATAAATAAAGAAGAAATATTTTTTCCTCCTCATTTGCCTCGAAACCCATTCGGCTGTATTTCAATTTTCGTCTCTGCGTTGCTCGCACGAGAACACGTGACCGAGAGCTCTGTAATCCCCGGCACCGCCCTGGAGGACCGTTTACGAGAGTCTTCCGTTCGCGCTCGCATCCCGCGCCTAGTTTTACGATCACAAATCTCCGCCTTGGAATTAGAGCCAGATATCATACATGTATATAATATACACGTGTACACAGTCAAATTTTCTCGCGATGCTGCGACGGAAACCCCCAGGATTTAACCACCGATCCAACCGTTTTAATGTCTACATCATAAAATCCCTGCGCTTGTCTCTTCCTCTCCACCGTCGTATAAATCTCGGATCTGCTCTCCTCGTTTCCAGAGCTTTACATAACGTCGGAGGTGCGCGTGATGCTGTGCGAGGGCGGCGTTTAGTTTTTTTTTCTTTCTTGTTTTTTTTTTTTTTTTTTTACGACCAAGGCTGTTGAGTTTCGCGACGTTAAACAGCCTGGGCCGGTGCGGTGTCGTTATACGAAATTTAATCACCATTCTCACGACCGAAAAGCATGGCATTTTAATTTTTTTCCCCGCTCTCTTTTCCATCGCATTTCCGCGTCGTGCGTTCTTTTTTCTTTCTCAGTTGTTTGCCTTTTTTTTTATCGCGGTCTAGTTCCGACGCCGGCGAGATGCGGCGGGGACTTTTGGGCTTCTTGATTCTTCCATTTTTTCCCTCGCCCTCATCACGGTCCAGACTCGCGGAACTCTCTCGTAATCGGACCTTGATGAGGGCCGAGAGAACTTTGGTGAAAAAAAAAGAAATTGTATCGAGAACGATGACAATTTTTTTTTATAAATATTATCCATTGTATCGATGATGTTTTGGAAAAATGAAAAAGTTTTTTAGTTTTTGAAATAATTACATCATCCGGAATTTTATTTAATTAAAGCTGTACATAAAGCCGATATATTTCGATAAATCGGAAGGAAGAAACGGACGTTGAAAATATATCTTCGTTAAAAGGATCCTCGTAAACTCATCGTTATATAGAATTCACGCGGTAACGTGAAATATATCCCATTTTTCAATGATCTTTTTCTCCGATATCGGAGATCGTCGAAAATGCTGTTGCATGAATGAGACTCGATGCACGAATCTCGAGGGGAAAAGAGGGAAAATAAACAAATAAACTAAACAGTCGCACCAATAGTGTCGGTGAAGAGACGACTGCGAGTTATCTGATCATCGATGGTCCACGCGACCGCTCGGCTTTTACGTCCGGAAAAACTATCGCGGTGTTTTTTTTTTCCCCTCTCCCGGATAACAATCTCAGATATTTTACCATACAACTCGGAGATAAGTGAGGGGAACTTGGGAGTATCATTCTAACAGCACCATTGACACTTTGCTTGCTTTACGATCTGATACTTTATTCTTCTCATCTCGGAGCACGTTTAACGTGTTTTACAAGCTGCTCCAATATATGACTCTGACAAGGTGTTCTCAAAATATCGGCAAATGTCCGTGCCCCGAGAATCGCCCTTCTCGATAAGCCTGGCGATCGGCAAGCACCTTTTTTAATTTTTCGCACCTGCGAGCTCTGACCAATTTCAAATAAAATATCTTCCATGAAATGCAACGTTATTTTTCCGCACTCGAGAATGTTATTTGATAAATTAACCACGGAAAAACGAGAGAACGTTTGATTTTCAACGTAACGTCCTCTCAACAGCCCCGAGATTTATTGACAAAAAAAATAACGTCCCACAGCAACGTTTTTCATACGAGCGTTCTTTATTCTTCAGAGTAAATATTTTCCCCAGCCTCTTTTCTCGTTTCTCTTTATTTGAGTCTTTTGTCGAAAAATTCCAAACGACAAATAACCCTTCTTGTGATTCTCAGGGCGAGAGGACACAGATCACGAGAGGGGGGGATGGAAAATAGCACGGTGAAAGAATTCCTTTTTCTTTTCGTACGTGGTGAAATGTGTGGGTCGCGAGATTCCGCGTCTTTATACTATACGTACAAAGTACATACGGAATCCCTGGTGGATAGGAGGATCATCGTCGTGGAGGATTCACGCACAAGACGCAAACACAATGCTGCTAGGAGAGCAAAGGGAAGGGGGGATGGATCTTGTGGGGCCCCCCGGTGTGGGTCTCGCGAACACCGCAGACGTTTTATCTATTCGAGAGATCTTACGGGAGGTTGGGAGAGGAGCGGGGGGGGGGGGGGGGACTGTACGGGTCCGGACCAGGGGCCTCAGGCCCCTGTTAGAAATATCGCTCGTACCGATCGCTGATGGTCCACCGATAAGATTTTGTGCTCTTTCACCGCAGCGAGAGAGCAAGAGAAGATGCTGCCTGTATCCTTGCCTCCTTCGTCTCTCATCTCGTCGAGATTATGAGCAGCTGTGGTGGACAGAGGACAGGAGGAAAAAAAGCGAGAGATAAAAGAGTGGGAGCGAAGAAATCCAAGAGTGGGAGGTGCGGACGCGCGCGAGCTTCACCAACACGAGTATACTCGACGATGAATCTTTGAAAGAAAGATTCTCGGTGAGCAAATTCGTACATGGAATGGAAATAAAAGGAGAGAAGAGGATCAACGAGAGACCATTCTCCTTCTTTCCGCTTTACCGACGAAGCGACACTAACGTTGACGTCTTCGTTCTCGCGAGTATGCAACGTAAAATTCACGCCTACCGAAGGAGGAAGTTTGGATTCGAAAAATATGGAAAAATAAAAAATGATATATATTTTTTTCGTTTTTCGGCTTATTGCATCTATTACATGTTATTTATTGTTATTACCTCGCGAATAATTAAACGGTTCGTCGTTGCCCCGAGATCCATCGTGTATACGAGGCATCATTGATCGATTCTCCCCATCAGTCGATCTCGATCAACTCCCAGAGTCTCGCCTGCGGACGGTCAGAGTGAAAAATTGTCATTTTTTCTGTCAACTTTACCGCGCGTTTATCAAAGCGTTTGACAATTTCACTTGTATTTTTTTTCTCCTTTTCTTTTGCGGATTAAGCTGAAATCTATGACGTTGGGGAAATGCGTGTGGTTCGGTAGAAGCGTGATGTCGCGATCGTTCAAAGAATTCTGATGGATCTCGGCGGGGAAATATGGAGTATGGCCGGTTGAAACGAAAAAATCGGCTATACATATAATACTCACATTGCGATGAATAGCTACGACCCTGTTTTCGTCATTACGGAGTATCTTTACGTGAACGCGTCCACCGCCCTCTACGGTAATGAACTTACCGGTGCAAGTCTTATTAACGATATTTCCCGAAATTACGTCGCAATAAATGCCTGGCTGAAGTTTCGTAGGAATCGGTGCGACAAAGTTCTCATCGCCGGCGTTGATCGCTATAAAAGCCCGACTCCCTCGTGAGAATGCCAATTGTTTGTAATCGTTCTGCCACCAATCGTTGACGGTTGTACCTTCAACGGCATTTCGGAAACCGACCATATTGTAAACCTGTCGCAAGCGATGCTCGCACTTCCAACCACCTTCGCAGCTTCCGTCGTCTTTTATCACCAGGGGGATGATATTTTCATCCTCGTCAGCTGGTGGCCCGTAACTATTTTCATCAGAGGTGTAAGAACTCATGATCATTGGACTCCCATAAGGATAAGCGAGCATGAAAGCAACAGCCATCTGAAACGACGAGGAGGTACGCTAAAGTTTGACAACCCACCGGATGAGCAGCAAGTGCCCAACTTTTCTACACCCTGTGCATCCTACCATACGTTCCCCGTTCATTCACAGACCCACGGAAAAACATAGACAAAAAAGTCTATTTTATTTTTGCTATTTATCATCGTCTATCAATATTCATCCGTTCGATGGCAAGTTTATTGATAAACCGACGATAAATTGAACTCGCGGGCACGCACCTGGAATAACTCGGGTGTTTCTTCAGTGACCGGCACATCCCCATACGGGCAATCGTTTCGGTGCTTGTCAAAATGTGCAGCATTCCTTTTCAACTTGTGATCGGAGATGCAAACGACAGCATCTTCGCTGGGCAACAGATCTCGAAATTCGTCAAGGTCGTACAACACGCGAAACGCCGCTAAATCTTGAAAAGCTCCGTCAAGAATCATGCTGTAACCGTACTCCGTTACGGCCCCAAGAGCATTGTATTCGTACTTTGAGATCCTGTCCCATTCATAATGTCCCACTTCCTGATAGATATAAGGACGAGATCCCTCCAGGAAATTGTGCTCCGTGTTGAGGTTGTCCAGAAAACCGTAGATGTCCTGGAGATGACTGGGCCACATGAATCCCGCGGCATCGATTCTATGATCGAGGAGCACGTGATCCATGCGATAATTATTCTTCCATTTGGATATTCCTCTCAGAGTGTTAAAAAAAAAGCATCGCGTGCAACTAACCGGAAACCAGCGACTCCCGCTTTGATGAGTTTGTTCATCAACCCGACGATTTTCCCCCACGTTTTTCGATCCCCCTGGTCCAAATCGTGACCGAGGATTTCGCAGTTTCTCATTTGCGTCGCGTTCGACCAATCTTCGATCTCACAGCGAGGGTGAAAATTACTCTCGTCATAAGAAATCGTCGGATAATATCGAAGTCCTGTACTGGCGAACGAACCACCGGTACCAACCGCCGGATCCATATCTTTCGACATGTGATTCAATACCATATCCACGTAAACTCTGACACCAGCGCGGTTGCAGCGCCGCACCATGTCGCGGAATTCCTTCTCCGTGCCTGATCGCGTGACCCAGCGGTAAGAAATCGGCAGGTACCGCTCCGCCCAAGATCTAGATTCGGTAATCATGTTTTCCGTCACCGGTGATGTCTGAAGATCAAAGGAAAAATAACTCTGAATGAATTTTCGCACAAATCGTTTTTTATTATCGTTTCGTACCGTAGCGAGTTGATCGCCTATTCCAGAGTCGAATAGAAATTATGTTAATTCCAGAGGACGAATATTTTCTGCAGCTCTGATAAATAAAACATGTGGCACCACGTACCATATGGTATACTACGTGTCGGATAATGAAATTCCAAGATGGCACTAATGTTTCATCCCGCAATCAAGGTCACGCGCTCTACGCGTGTCACCAACGTGTGCCACTTGTATTTCTATGGATTTTACGATTTTTCTAACGCGGAATTAAACGTCGAAGTATGTCAAAAAGAATAATACCAATAATCAACTTGTTCAAACACGATATGGTTTATATTTATCAAAAGGTTATCTCGTACCTGAACACCGCCGAAACCCTTTGGTCCGAGAAATCTTTCGCACTCGTCGGCAATATCGGTCCATTTCCACTCAAACAGATAGACGAGAACATCGCGACCTGGCAGGTAGTGCGGATTGTTGTATCGGAAAAATGCTGATGCAGTACCGAGGAACAAACCCAGGGCAATTACGATCGCACGATGATTCATTCCGAACGGTACGACGACAAAGAGTCAACTGATGATTAACATTTTTTATCGATACGTTGTTACGCCCGTCGAAATTATATTCCTCATTCTGCCCCTGCTTTCCTCCGCTCTGCGATCGTTCGTTGCCAGCTTTATGGTAAATTTTTTAATCTCAAGAGCAAACGTTGCGTCATAAATACGCCTGCCGTCTATGAATAACAACTCGGTCTTTACCACCTGCTTGGAATTTTCGTGCTCCCGAATTAAGCCTGAAAAGATGAAACGATCGTTCTACACCACTTGGTCAAATTCTTCAATTCGATTACTCGGCGTACATTGTCATCTTTTTTCCGAGTTTCGTAGTTGTGTCGAACGAAGCTCGCTGATTGAGATCGTTCGATCATTATGCGCAAGATTGTGCGTGGATGTCGTTGTTGGGCGACGGAGGATTATCGGCAAAGATCGGCTCTGATGTTACCCGCCTTTTGATATACCGTTTCGCTTTCCTTGTGTTTCAACGTACCAGCACACATGAAACGGTACAAGTCAGACTCATCGTCGAAATAATTGGGAAGAGATTGCCAAAGTATGTCCAAGTTCCACCTCCGAGAACAATGAAACGAAATAATTGAGAAAAAAAGATCGAACCGAGTCATCCGGGTTAATAGGAAGCTGCGGAGATTAGAGAGCGCACGAGGCTCTGTACACAGTTTGAGTATACACGCGCACACCTGAGGCTCAAAGTCTCGTCATCAGTGGCAGGTAACTTTAATTACAGTGATCGTGTTCTTCGATCTCTTCTCTCCCTTGGACGCTCTCTTTTTTTTCGTAACGTTCGTACTCGCTTTCAGCGTTATAATTTTTCTTCAGGCGCAAAGTTTCGAGGCGGGCAGAATTTTCGTTTCATCTCGCCGATATTTTTAATTTCAAACGCAAGTGCGCGACTCGTGCGGGGATACAAAACTCGGTGATAATAGCCGAGAATAGCGGCTGTGCGCGACCACACAGCCGGATAGTTCGAAAGGATTATTCAACGAAACTCTGGTCCTCCGATCTGCCAACGAGAACCGATGCTGGCTCATTATCCAGAGTGATTTTCGAGTTATTCGAGCTTCTCGTCTCCTCCGCGCCATTTTGCTTCCGCGCGAAAAAATGTGTATACTCTTTTGAAGTTATATTCATTTTTGTTGTACGAAAATGTCGGAAAAATCCGATAAACGATATTATTTTCACCGTTTATCAAGCTCCGGGAAAATTGATATTGTTCGCGTTAGAGAAGATTCTTTTTTTTCCATCCTTCCTCCTTCCATCGAATCCTCGGAGGGAAATTAACAATCCGGACACGCGTGACCAACGAGAAAATCATTAAAGGGACACGCGAGAGGTACTCGAGCCCCTTTCAGCGACGAGGCCGCATCAGCCGGTATAAGATCGTATTAAATATCGTCCCAAGTGGTAATTACGTAGATCCAATTGCGTTAGTGCATATCGCAACGTCGCGGAATGGATGCTCTCACGCAGCTTTTCATCTCTCGTCGAAAAATAAACGAAAAAATGGACCGTGTCGAAAAATCTTGAGGCTGAATACGCGAGAGCCTCGCTCGCTCTCGAGTATCTCGTCGCAGCATCGCGGAGCGAGGAAAAAAAATCATATTCGAAAATTCGAACTTCGTGGACCATTTTTCGTCGCTGATCTGCTCCGGTTGTCAATGTCATTTTTGCAAATTTCAGAATTGCTCGCGATCGAGAGTCCACGGCGACTGAATGAGGAGAGGAACCGTTTTCTCTCCTCGGTGCAAAAAGCGCGCGTGAGAGCATCTCCTTTCTGTCGTATAATCTGCGGATTCAGCGACCTTCGCCAGGCAGCATAATTATCCACCAGCTGTTGTGCGCGATGACCACGGAGCAGCGCGAGCCAACGTCTTTTACTTTTATGTTTATACCATAAATAAATAAATAAATAAATAAACAAACATGTATGTACATTCGCAGTCGAGCGCGATTGCAATTTGTCGTTGCTTTATCGCGTTCGAGCGACTACCACTTTACGGAACTTGTATAATCTCTTTTTTTTCCTCTGTCGTTAGTTAATTCGCAAGTGCGGATTCGTGCACGAACGCGCCAACATTGCCAGAGAGAAAGAGAGAGAGAGAGAGAGAGAGAGAAAGAGAGACGAAGAGGAAACCATTTTACAAGCATGCTGTGATCGAAAAAAAAATCTTTAACGATACGATGCATCGTTGAGAAGGATCATGAGAATTTAACGGCAATCTTTGTATATTTTATGCGAGAGAGTGATGGCGCAAGACGTAAAAGTGATAAGAATTGATGTTTTCTCTCTTCTTATCGACAATCGCTTACCCGACAAAAGGCGGGTCTCCGCGAATCATCGATAAAATTGCCGTGTCCAGGGAGAACGGATTCGCTGTACAGTAATTTTCATTTTTATCGAGAGAGATGTAAAAATATATGCCACACGCGGAATTCCGGCGATCCAAAGTCTCAGCAGCATCAGCAGCGGCATCCGTGCGGGGATGACTAGGATTAAGGCTGCTGTGAGCACACGCCGGCGATCTCATCAAGCGCGCACATTTCTCAAACGATTTTCCCGATGGGATACAACAAATCCATTACCGACATGTGTAATTTCGAACCTTTTGGCGAGGATGAGCGTGTACGAGCATCCACCGGCACCTGGCACACTTTATTCTCTTTCTTATCCTCCCTCTCGTTTGTTGGCAGATTTCGATCGCAGAGACTTTCTTTCCTCCGGCTACATCTCGAGAAAACTTGATGTATACATACGCGATCAAGCCTATCGGCAACGAGACCAACTCCAAGCGCGTAAACACGGTCCAGAGTGAGATAAAAGGATGCTGGTAGGTTTCACCTGTCACGGGGTGTCTTTTTCGTTGAAAAAATTGCCATTTATTCATCGATGATTTTCGCATGCGCGTTGCTCGACGAAGCTCGGCTGCTCGGTCAAGATCGGTAGAGATGACATTTGTCTGTCTCTCCCGACAAAAAAGACTACACGAGCTACAAAACGAGTGGAACGTTTAAGAGCCAGCAGCGGATCTTTATCGCAGAGGCACTGAAATATATCGACGATTGTCGCTGTGTCACGTTTTTATTCCAGCCTCGCTCTGTTTTTCTCATCTTGGTCCAGTCCCACAGCCTCCCAGTGTGTCTCCCTCGGCATCAGCGACCTGCCGTCTCGTCGCGATGAGATGAAGCGTTGACCGGGCAAGGGGAGATGATTTTGACTGGATGATTAGGAAAAGACACACTGCGTGACGAGGCAGGTACACGAGACGCGCTCTCCTCCGTAAAATCAAATATGATTTCTGCCATCATTTTTCATCGTTGACGATAGAACACCCGGAAACACAAACACGCACCGTGGAATAAAAGATACAAGAAACAAAACATCCTGATCTCTCCCAACGTTCGTCCGTGACAGCCGGCGATTAATGTCGAGTGTCTTTGACGGATACTTTACATATCGATCATCAGTTTTGTCATCATGTTGGACCAAAATGGGGGAAAAGAAATGGACGAATGTATAAATAACTGCCGAGGCTCGGATCGACCAAGCGGTGGACGAAAAAAAAGGACAATCTCTCGACTCTGACGATGAGCGAAAGAATCCGAAAATTCATGATTCCTCGATGATTGAAAAAAAAATCTAATCGCGGTAAAGTGCGGCAGAGTGCATCACGCCGAAGCGCCTCGAGGATTTCTTCTCATCTCTCTCTCGTTTCTCTTCTTCCGAGAGCACGTTTGCGTATTCCAGACACGCGTGTACTTTGCTCACCTCGTGTTTAGCCCTAAATACGCGAGTAATACCGGGTAATCGCTGATAATGAAGCCCGATGGTGTGTGAGGGGTGAAAAATTCATCGCCCGAATCCCCTCTAAGATCGAAGCGAAACGGCAACGGAAATTTCTTCCTCGCCTCCTTTTTTTCTTCGATCGCGCTGTAATCTTCAGTTTTTCGTACACGCAGGCGCGATCCTCCGATCTTCGTATTATCGATAGAAGGTGATTTTGCGAGAAGGCGGCGCTCTGTGTTTTTCGAAACACTGTCGTCCTCCCTGTGGATTACAAACCAGAGAGGAGCGAAGAGCTCCGGACGGAAGGCAGGTGTTGAAAGACCAATCGCGTAATTCTATCATCGAGAGCTCATCCGCTCGTGCATGGAAGCTGTGCAATTTTCGAATGCAACAAACAGCGCGCGTTGCATTTCCGACGAAAGAGACGAAAAAAAGAAAACGTCGGGCTGTTTTGCAGAGCCAATAATCGGCGGAACAGATGCCACGAAAATTTCGCCGAGCTAATGACTAACGATCATTCTCCGCGTAACGCGCGATTATCAGAGTCTCGCGAATATCGCGAGGATAAACAAATTACGAGTCTGGAACCGTGAAAAAAATCAATTCCTCACCGAGTGAAACTTGCGAGGGGGAGAAATCGTTTTTACAAAAAAATCCCAACGAAGGAAATTTTACTCGAATTTTCCATCGCAAAAACGAAGGAATCGAAGATGAAAAAAGAGTTTGTTGCACGAAATTCGGGGATGAGCGGTTTTTTTCGTTCGTCGGATGAGGCTGCGCAATTAGAGCTCGTTTAGGGGCGTTTAGTCCACCGCTTATCGCTGCCATTACTGTTATTATCGACTTATTACACGGCCAGAAACACCGGTCGCCAAAAGTCGGGGCGTTTTTGCCAACACGCGTTTATAAACTCACGCGCGCACGCAGAGCTTGATGCCTCATCGTTTGATCTCTCGATATACACGTGAAAAACATCACCAGGGGAGCTTGCAACGCACTCGCGAACATGCTGGCGATACATCGAAGCCTTGGTCCAGCGTGTGCGCCCTCCCGATAATTACGAACACAAGCGAGAGGAGGCGGTCGTTCATCACGAATACGTATAGGGACATGCTGCAGGCATTAAGGATGCATCCGCCACTCGATGTTCCCTCGTGGGGACCATTGAAAAAAAAAACAAAATTTGCATTCGTTGTACGAAATACTGACACGCTGTTACGTCGGAAAGAATTTTTTTTTCCCGCTCTCCCGTAATTTTGCATCGAGAGCCACCTTTGAACGCATAATATCCTCGTAAGCCGTTTTGAGCAAGATTTATGGAATAATAATTGGAAATTTCGAGAAAAAGGGGAAAAAACGTTGCGAGTAGTCGACGAGGAGCCCTCGAGGTGAATTCATACGAAAAGATTCATCTTATTTTTATTATTTTTCAACTATTCAATTCCATAAACCGTTGGGTCCTCACTGTGCTCCTTTGCGGAGAAGTTAAAATCAAGATAAAAAGATGAAGAATTAACGCGAACGAAATCGATGCAGTTGTCACAAACGAGAGAAAGCAGCTGTGTGAAATTTATTCTTCAGCTCGAAGCAAATGAGCCGACTCGGTCACGTTCAGCTCCTCTCGTGCGCGGTATCGCGCCTTTTCGAATGGGTCCATCGTTGTTGTCGTCGTCGACAGCAAGACTGAAAGGGAGAGGAGCGAGAGAGAGAGAGAGAGGGAAGAAGAGCAGCGACTTGGAGCATCTTAATCGGTGCTAATGAATGCCTCATTTACTCGCGCGAGCAAGTCCAACGCCCTCCCTTCACAAAGAGCCGAGGCACGACGAGGGCAAGATTTTTCGAGCATATACCACTTTTGTACGCCACACGCATACGTAAATACACGCACACACGGTTTTGGTCCTGCGACGGTGCAGGGTCCCCCTCGTTCTTTCGTTCGCCACCTTAAAAGCGGCGACTTGTTATTCCCGTAATCTTCCACCTCGGGAAAGAGGGCGAGTTTGGAAAAGTCTATCGAAACGCGAGAGTCAACATCGAGGAACGACACACAAAAATACGTATGGTCCGTTCCGTGCGGATTCCACGAAGATCCGCTCTTTACGATCTTTCATTTTTTTCCCATCGCTCCGCGTATTCCGTCCGCGTTAAGAGCGGCTCGGAATTTTGAAAATTTTGCGTAAAATCAAGGATGGATCGCCGGGAAGGTTCTCGTCTCTTGGAGAATTCACACGGAACACCCCATACATACGCATACGAGTACTCTGGGAGGAGAATCGAGTAGTTTTTCAAGCGGACTTTTGAAAATCCGGTTGTAATTATGGTCGCTGCGTCTCCTAACAGAGTCGTTGTCTCGTGATTCATTTGTACTCCCTTATCGAGGATTCCACGATTTTCACCGATTTTTCAAGCCTACGGAACTGTCAAACTAATTATACAAGTCCATTATACGATACGTTTCGAAAGCTTGCACGAAAAAAAAAGTCTCGTCCAAGTGTCATTGGAATTTATTTCTCGACGGTTATAAATTCGTCATTAACGACCGTACAAAAAAAGAGGCAATTATCACACAGGAATTCCGGGGATAAAATATGTCGAAGAGTACGAGAATTTGGAGAGAAAAACAAATTTGTCACAGTCGTATCGGTTTTTCGGGTACCGACTTGTGAATGCACGTGGAGTCTTCCCGAAGCACGGAGTACGAGGCATCATCGATCGATCCTCCCAGTCAGTCGATCTCGATCAACTCCCAGAGTCTCGCCTGCGGACGGATAGAGTGAAAAATTGTCATTTTTTCTGTCAACTTTACCGCGCGTTTATCAAAGCGTTTGACAATTTCACTTGTATTTTTTTTCTCCTTTTCTTTTGCGGATTAAGCTGAAACTATGACGTTGGGGAAATGCGTGTGGTTCGGTACAAGCGTGATGTCGCGATCGTTCAAAGAATTCTGATGGATTTCGGCGGGGAAATATTAAATTTGGCCGGTTGAAGCGAAAAAATCGGCTATGTAATACTCACATCGCGATGAATAGCTACGACCCTGTTTTCGTCATTGCGGAGTATTTTTACGCGAACGCGTCCATTGCCCTTCACGGTAATGGACTTACCGGTGCAAGTCTTATTAACGATATTTCCCGAAATTACGTCGCAATAAATGCCTGGCTGAAGTCTCGTAGGAATCAGCGCGACAAAGTCCTCATCGCCGGCGTTGATCGCTATAAAAGCCCGACTCCCTCGTGAGAATGCCAATTGTTTGTAATCGTTCTGCCACCAATTGTTGACGGTTGTACCTTCAACGGCATTTCGGAAAGCGACCATATTGTAAACCTGTCGCAAGCGATGCTCGCACTTCCAAACACCTTCGCAGCTTCCGTCGTCTTTCATCACCACGGAGATGATTTCGTCCTCCTCGTCAATTGGTGGCCCGTAACTATTTTCATCAGAGGTGTAAGAACTCATGATCATTGGACTCCCATAAGGATAAGCGAGCATGAAAGCAACAGCCATCTGAAAAGACGAGGAGGTACGCTAAAGATTGACAACCCACCGGATGAGCAGCAAGTGCCCAACTTTTCTACACCCTGTGCATCCTACCATGCGTTCCCCGCTCATTCACAGACCCACGAAAAAACATAGACAAAAAAGTCTATTTTATTTTTGCTATTTATCATCGTCTATCAATATTCATCCGTTCGATGGCAAGTTTATTGATAAACCGACGATAAATTGAACTCGCGGGCACGCACCTGGAATAACTCGGGTGTTTCGTCAATGACCGGCACATCCCCATACGGGCAATCGTTTTGGTGCTTGTTGAAATATACAGCATTCCTTTTCAACTTGTGATCGGAGATGCAGACGACAGCATCTTCGCTGGGCAACAGACCCCGCAATCCATCAAGGTCACGAAACACGCGAAACACCCCTAAATGTCGAAAAGCTCCGTCAAGAAACAAGCTGTAACCGTACTCCGTTACGGCCCCAAGAGTATTGTATTCGTACTTTGAGATCGCGTTCGATTCATATTCTCCCACTTCCTGATAGATATAAGGACGAGATTTCTCCAGGAAATTGTGCTCCGTGTTGAGGTCGTCGAGAAAACCGTAGATGTCCCGGAGATGATCGGGCCACATGAATCCCGCCGCATCGATTCTATGATCGTGGAGCACGCGGTCCGCGCGATAAGCATAATTATTCTTTCACTTGAATATTCCTCTCGGAATGTTTAAAAAAAAGCGTCGCGTACAACTAACCGGAAACCAGCGACTCCCGCTTTGATGAGTTTGTTCATCATCTTGACGATTATTCGCAACGTTCTTTTAACCGCATGATCCAAGTCATGACCGAAGATTTCGCAGTTTCTTATTTGCGTCGCGTTCGACCAATCTTCGATCTGACAGCGAGGGTGAAAGTTACTCTCGTCATAAGGAACCACCGGATAATTTCGAAGTTCCGTATTGGCGAGCCCACCACCGGTACCAGCCGCATCATCTATATCTATCGACATGTGATTCAACACCATATCCACGTAAACTCTGACACCAGCGCGGTTGCATCGCCGCACCATGTCACGGAATTCTTCCGGGGTGCCGGATCGCGTGAACCAGCGGTAAGAAAGCGGCAGGTACCGCTCTGCCCACGATCCAGAATCGCTAATCAAGTTTTCCGTCACCGGTGATGTCTGAAGATCAAAGGAAAAATAACTCTGAATGAATTTTCGCACAAATCGTTTTTTATTATCGTTTCGTACCGTAGCGAGTTGATCGCCTATTCCAGAGTCGAATAGAAATTATGTTAATTCCAGAGGACGAATATTTTCTGCAGCTCTGATAAATAAAACATGTGGCACCACGTACCATATGGTATACTACGTGTCGGATTATGAAATTCCAAGATGGCACTAATGTTTCATCGCGCAATCAAGGTCACGCGCTCTACACGTGTCACCGACGTGTGCCACTTGTATTTCTATGGATTTTACGATTTTTCTAACGCGGAATTAAACGTCGAAGTATGTCAAAAAGAATAATACCAATAATCAACTTGTTCAAACACGATATGGTTTATATTTATCAAAAGGTTATCTCGTACCTGAACACCGCCGAAACCCTTTGGTCCGAGAAATCTTTCGCACTCGTCGGCAATATCGGTCCATTTCCACTCAAACAGATAGACGAGAACATCGCGACCTGGCAGGTAGTGCGGATTGTTGTATCGGAAAAATGCTGATGCAGTACCGAGGAACAAACCCAGGGCAATTACGATCGCACGATGATTCATTCCGAACGGTACGACGACAAAGAGTCAACTGATGATCAACATTTTTTATCGATACGTTGTTACGCCCGTCGAAATTATATTCCTCATTCTGCCCCTGCTTTCCTCGGCTCTGCGATCGTTCGTTGCCAGCTTTATGGTAAATTTTTCAATTTCAAGAGCAAACGTTGCGTCATAAATACGCCTGCCGTCTATGAATAACAACTCGGTCTTTACCACCTGCTTGGAATTTTCGTGCTCCCGAATTAAGCCTGAAAAGATGAAACGATCGTTCTACACCACTTGGTCAAATTCTTCAATTCGATTACTCGGCGTACATTGTCATATTTTTTCCGAGTTTCGTAGTTGTCGAACGAACCTCGCTCCCGAAGAACGGAGATCGTCAAAAAATGCTTTCACTCGATTTCTCACACGATCGACGCAACGGAACGGTCCATCTTCTCTGTTTCAATCCGCGTTGCGCGATGGAATTGTGAATTTTACCTGCTCTCCGGTGTTTGCTCTCGCCTCTTTGAAATTATGCAAAGTACACCAAATGCGCACGTTCTCAAACTCGACGCGAGCATCGTCCCGCACCACGGAGAATTCACCCACGTTAAAACTATGCAAATTCCAGGGTGTTGCATTCTTCTTAACCTCGCGGGTATTCAACCGCACCCTTAATTTTTTCCGCATTGTTCAGCCCACAAAGGAGTCGCACGCTGAAATGAAAGAAAAGGAAGAAGACCGCGAGAACTTTGGGGCTCCGGCAAGGACAATGGCTGGACCCCGGACGACCTTCCGAAAACCCGCGGTGAGAAGACGCTCCGGAATGATCCCGAAGATAAAAGCTCCGAGGAACCTGTTGGTTCGTCGTCTTTTTTTCTTCTCCGGCTCGAAAAGTCTTTAAGGAATGAATGGCATCATTAGCTGGTCCAACGAGGATTTTCGATTCTTTCTTCTCCTTACCCCCTCGATCTTTCTCAATTCTGCATAAAAATGATATATCCTACCGAATGTTCAAGACAAGAAAAACCTTCGTCATTCAGCGTCGTACCGATCGAGAGAGAATCGTCGTCGTACAAAATCGTCGGGATCGAACATTGTTGCAATCCCGAGAGAGTGCATTTTCGTACGGGAGACACCGCAGAGGCACTTTTTTGGAACTCGCTCCGATTGAAAACTCTTCCATCTACCGTTTGCCCGGTCTTCCATCTCTCCTTTATTTCCAATTCCGGCGAGTCCGAATCAACGTACTCGTTCGCATGAACTTTGCTGCTCGTGCACGAGAGCCTCTGGCGATAACCGATCTCGTTTCGAAAAAAAAAAAAAAACGTTACACGTTCGAACTCACGGAATGAAAAATCGTTCGAGTCGCGTATACCCGCAACATTCCTTTTTCGTCGTTCCTCGAGTTCAAGCTTTTGCCGTACGTTTTTCATGTCCGTGCGCAAAGTTACGGATCTCAAAGTCTAGCCGAGATGACCTCTCATCTAATGGACCACCGTATCGTCGTTCGGACATTGTTCGGCTGTTGGTTGTGTGCCTAGCTACGAACTCGTTCGCTCTTTAGTCTTCTTTTGCTCGGAGCATACAAATCGAGCAAAGGATTCTCAATCTCCGTGAGCAACGCGAGCATGTTTGTTTGAAAACGTACGCGAGAGCAGACGTCGGCGAGATTCCGTTCTCTGTATCGGCAATCGGCAACGAATAGGCTGTATTTGTCCGTCAGACCATATTTCATCGTCGTACAACTCGCCGCGCGATAGAACGCGTACGATGTGGATTTGGAATCTGCATAATACGATGAAGCGAACGAACGCTGCCTCGTCGCCGGAGCTCGAGACTTTCTCTCGTGTTTCTTCACCGATGCGTGACACGTTTGTATTTTTATTTAGCGTCACATCTTCGACAGATCACTCTGGATTATGGATTCGTCGGACTTTTGTCCAATCTTCCAGTTTCCATCGATTTTATTTTCACTCGCCACAGGCATGGGGTTATTTAATCTTCGACAACATCAACGTTTTATCGGAAGGATTTCGAAGCGGAGGTCCTTCTGTTTGAAAGGTGAACGAACCAACATCCGCTTGATAGGCGAGAGAATGATGGTTGGAAGGCTTAAACCTTGCGATACTCGACGTTTGGATGAGAGGCGAGAATTCTTCCGCACAATTGCCGCGATCGAGTGCAAAGAGTGATTTATATCGGCCTTTGTGGTGTCGAACGGTTCACCTCCTCAGCATGAGGGTATAATCAAAGAGAAAAAGGTGGAGGACGGGGGGGCGGCGAGGGAAGAGCGCGAGGGATGCTCTAAAGACCTATTCGTCGGAGAGAAGAAGCTGTGGCGATCTATTTGTACCTGACATTGGAGCATTCGCGCCTCGCGAGAGCAATTGACGGTTCCAAGTGGTAAGTGGATACACGGCTAATAGAGGCTAATCGGAGGAATCAACCGTGTTTCACGCGCCGTATACCGGAGCGAAGAATACGAGAGGAGGAAAGAAGACGAAGACGAAGGTGGAAGCTGAAAAAGTCGAGCTCATATTCGTTCGCCAAGGCAATACGGTATGTTTCCTCTCGACGTGATTTTTACTGCATGCAATCTTCTCCTCTGAATTCTCGTGAGGGTAAAACTTTTTTTCCCCCGGCATCTCGTTCTTTTCGTTCGCGGGATGCCAAAGTTTATTCTTCCCTTGTAATTTCCACCAACGTTCGGAACGTTTGAGGTACAAATGTGCGAATGATACGTCTCGCCGAATGATTCGCTTCACTGATGGTTTTCTTTTTCTTTCTCGTCGTCCAACGTTCCTCCTTTATTTTCCCCCGCGCGCACCCTGGAGACGCGCGTGTCCCGAAAAAGATGCCCGCTCGGCTATCCGCGAGGGCAGCAACGAGGCAGCACTCTCTGATATTCAAACCGCCGCCCGATCATTCCCGGGGCTCGGGGGAACAAAGTACCATGAGAATCATCCCCTCTTTTTGCACAAAGGCCTCACGGCGACGTTCGATACTTGGCGATAATTTGACACGTTCACGATTCCCGTTCCTCTCAGCCGAGAGCTCATCTTTCTCGCGACTGTCCGCCTCTTACTTTCCGGGCTCCTGAGGAGCGAATCGCAGTCGCGAATCCAGCGACCTCTCATTCGAGCTCGCCTAACCATGAATATCATCTGCATACCAAGTGGCAGCATCGTTTCGACCGTAAAAACCTCGAAATATTGCAAGATTTATAGGCGGCTAGGTGGACACACTCACACGCCCGTTCAAAGTTTAAAGAGCCACAGGGAGGAGGCGGGAGACGAAACGAGAAGGGTGTTAAAGTCAGCTGCTCGCCGTGCATCCATCTACATCGCACCAGGATTCATCTCTAAATTTGCCGAACCCCCCTTCTGTTTTTCATCATTTCGCAAGTACGATAGCACTTTTAGTATCCACTTGGAAATCTAGGAGCAATTTTCCCTGGAGACTCGTGGATCTCCTGGACCGAGTGCGGGAACCTTTGAAATCGGTGTGGCGAGGGATACTTTGAGCACCGTGGCTCTCTCTGCAGCAACGTTGAAGCGAGAAATATGATACACTCCTCTGAGAGGAGGGGAAGAAGAGTAATATAACTTTCCAGCGCGATAGTCGAGGCGTCTTGGCATGATTTAGGGCTTTCGCGCTCGTCTCTCGCGCGTATAATTCTCTCTCGCGAGAGCCGGGACTCTGCTGGTTGAGAGTATAAACGCGTCTAGAAGCCAACACTTTGTGGAAGAGGAAAACGACGACGAGAGTAGATTTGTGGTGTGAGAAAAGAGTGGTCAGCTTTGAGAGACACGAGGAGCTTGTGTAAGCGTTTGCGAGAGAAAAGCCCGTTCACCGCCAGCTTTGGAGCAACACCTGCTGCATCGGTATCTCGGTGGGAAGACAGGAGGGTGAGAAACTCGGAGACTTGGACATACCGCGTTAGAAAAAAGCTGTTCGTCTTGATTGAGAGAAAATTGAAATTTCATCTCGTCTAAAAAGAATTACGAGAGATTGCTGCTCTCCCCGTGGAAGCGCACGGTAGCAGGACCGTAAAGATCTTTCAAGGTCTGACCGCAGAGAAGGGCAGCAGCAGACTCGAACATGGACGGATTTGGTGATACTCTCGTGATGGTCCACGAGGCGCCAAAAAGTCAGTAGCCAAAAGGTGCGCGAAAAGAGGCTCGACAAAACGGGCGGTCTTATCTCTCAAGCCTCGAGGATTATTCGTCGAGAAGGCTGCTATTTTTGAGAACCTCGAGGGAAGACCATTTCGTAATCCCGGATAGACGAGCGAGGCTTCTTCTCCTTTCGGAATGAAAGAGCGTTGCGTGGATAACGGAGTTTGAAAACAAAAACCAAGGGGAAGAGATTTATCTCGAGGGACACGGACGTGTGGCATCTCTTAATCCTCTCGTGTTCGACAAAAACCACGCTAGAGTGTGGATATTTATACTCGTGACGTTTTCGATAAATGAATGTCTTCATTCCGATACATCGCGCGCTATCATCATGATGTACGACGATACGCATGGCCGTCTACGACCGAAAGATAATCGAAAAGTCGTGTTGTTGCAACGACCAGACGCAAGGTGGCGTTTATCGTCGTTGCTCAAAGTGTTTTATGTCTCAGAGTGTCAGAGGAAGCGATCGAACGTCGGAATCGATAGGAACATCTTTATCCCTGGACTTTTCTGAGATGAGCCGCTGAGAAGAGATTTCGCGTCATCTCGCGACGCTCTCGGGGATGCTGCAGCGCGGAATCGCACGCGATCTCAGCGCACACATCGGGAATTTGCACTCACGACACGCGCGTAGGTGGCGCGAGCATACAAATCGCATTTTCCATTTTACGTACTGGGGTTTTTGATATTTTTGAAAAATATCGCGAGGTCACGTTTTTGGACGAGAAATATGGGAAAAAAAGCATTGTACAGGGTGGAAGCTTGTAGGTTAGCGTGCAAGGTGCTTCGCCGATGAAGAGAGAAGAACGAAAAAAAAAACGGGTGTTCGCATCCTGCCCCTCAAATTATTCTGTGTATACGGCAATTTGGCTCGCGCACACCGCGTCGGCAGAAAAGAATCGAGAATTCCGCATCTCCCGCTCTGTTTCTTCGCGCCTCGTTACTCCAATTATCCCGCGGAGCGTCGGTCGGAGCATGAAGCATGAAGGCTTTTACCGCCTTGTATATACACTAAAACACGCATTGTGCGCAATGTTGGAACACTCGAATTTTTCGGCACGCCACATCGCAAAGATTCCATGCGGTTTATTTTTTCGCGCGAGCATCATCTCATCTTATCCTCTTGGTATATTGACTCGGAGTAACTCGGGACGGACTCGGGAAAACCTGTTTTTTTTCGAACGCTCCAAGAACGTTAGTCACAGTGGAACAGAAGGAGGATGGACCGAGTGTGTATGAAAAAAAAAGAGGAAGAAAAAAAACCACGGGATGAAAGATAATGGAACGACGGTGGGACGCGCGCGAGGAGAGCGTCCATTAGGCTGCTTAGCACGTAAACACGTGCGATGATCTCCTTTAGAACGAATAAAAAGAAGAGTGGGAAATGCAGAGTACAAGAGGACCGACCTGAGAAGACAAAGAGAGACGAGAAAAAAGTATATGGACCAAGCGTCGAAACGAACTCTCGCGAAGATAAAGAAACTTATATCTGAGCTCTCAAGGCGGCGAGATGAGAGAAGCTGGACCGCGGAGGGGATGTAGCGTGGCGATCTCGTCATTTCCAAAGATTCGAGAGAAAGGCGAGTCGCTGTGATTCGAGCCAGCGGTTTCATCGCGCGTCAGAGTCACCCAGTCTTTCGCAGCATCCATTGCCGGCAATTAGAGCCTTCCTGCATCCGCGTGAAACATAATTAACGCCGGGGGTGTTAATTGGACCTGGCGGAGGTGTCGAACATGCGAACTCATCGCAGGATGCTTTTTAACATCGTTTGCTTCGCTCCAGATCGATTATGCCTTTTGTCTCGAGGAAAATCTCATCACCGTGTGCTAAACCGCGTGATTTTTCGAAATAATACGCGGACATGGCAGTGTTTTTCCAAGCCGGGGGGAAAAACGCGAGGCTTATCGCTGGCGTGGTTTCAAGTTCCTAGGAAAGGAAACATCGCCCAGAATCCAGGAGAGAATGAGAGAGAGAGAGAGAGAGAAGGGGAGAAACCATCGTCGGTATGGACACTCGTGTTTGCTCCGCACTCGATTTCTCACGAGATCCTTCACGAGTCCCTCGAGACTCAACAGCGATGGGGGATCGTCTCCGCACCTTGCTTTCGAAGTTTGACTCGGGCGCGAGAGGAGAAGAGATAAATTTATGGTGAAAAAGTCCGAGATACCGAGTGCGGCTGTGGCAGAG